>JARBWK010000014.1:33445013-34920831 GCA_030556195.1 Anolis apletophallus | reverse complement strand
CCCTTGGTGCGATTCAAGGGACCACAGAGGAGGGCAAAGGTTTGTTGACCCTGGCTTCCACGTGCTGCACCATCACAGCCTCCTCTGTCACCAGGCCTACTCCTTCCACAGACGGCCTCCATCGGAGAGCACAGTCTGAGGCTCACAATCACTGGGCTGCTATCATGTCCGAGCCTCTACCATTTTGGAGGCTCCACAATTTCTGAGGTGCACCACCACCATCTCTGTCACTCCCCTATGACATGGCCAGCACTATCACTGGGCCTCCAGCATTACTGGGACTCTGCCATCTATGAGGCCCACCATCACTGGGCCACTAACATAGCCGAACCTTCACCACAATGGGCGTAGGCTCAATGGAAAGTTTTCTATAGCTTTTATACTGGACTGGAAAGATAGATTCCTCTACATCTTTCTGCCCATCCCACTGGCCACCAGAATGGTGGAAAGCATCACCATACACTACTCCAACTGCATTCTGGTAAGTCCAGGCTGATGCAGACAGGCGTGGTATCCAACTTTACTCTGTCATTAGGTACCGAGCCTTCCCGTCAATACCGAACTTGCTCATGACACACATCGGCAAAGTCTCTCATCCAGATATCGACTCTCTCCACCTCACAGCTTGGAGGGTCACTCCTTGACCTCCATGCCAACTAGCCTCCTAAAGGCAGTCCATAATTCACCTTAAAGCCAGCCCATAAAACAGCCACAAAAAAACCTGACATCTCTAAGTACTTCCTCTTCTGCACTTTTCCTTACTCCTCCACACCCACCCAAGTCTTCCTCCTCACACTTGCTAATAACAACCTATCACATTCCTCAATAAATGCTTACTTGGCTGCAATCTCATGGTGTATCCAACAAGAGAGCAAACCAGCCCTTTTCTCACAGTAAAAAATAAAAATCTTTCTCCAAGGATATAAGAACCTACTTATTCCATCAAGAGCCTGGACCTGGTCCTGATGCCACTTTCCGGACCACCCTTTGAGCCAATGGCCGCCTCCAACCTCTGCTTCCTCTCTTCAAAGCTTGCCTCCTTGGATGCAATCTCCTCGGCTTGCCATCCCTCTGAGCTCTCACTCCTCCAGATAAACAAGCCTTCTTTGATCTTTCCTCCATCAAGAACCTGGACCCGGTCCTGATGCCACTTTCCGGACCACCCTTCGAGCCAATGGCCGCCTCCAACCTCTGCCTCCTCTCTTCAAAGCTTGCCTCCTTGGATGCGATCTCCTCTGCTTGCCACCCTCTGAGCTCTCACTCCTCCAGATCAATGGGCCTTATTTGATCTTTCCTCCATCAAGAGCCTGGACCCGGTCCTGATGCCACTTTCCGGACCATCCTTCGAGCCGATGGCCGCCTCCAACCTCTGCCTCCTCTCTTCGAAGCTTGCCTCCTTGGATGCAATCTCCTCTGCTTGTCACCTTCTGAGCTCTCACTCCTCCAGATCAACGGGCCTTACTTGATCTTTCCTCCATCAAGAGCCTGGACCCGGTCCTGATGCCACTTTCCGGACCATCCTTCGAGCCGATGGCCGCCTCCAACCTCTGCCTCCTCTCTTCGAAGCTTGCCTCCTTGGATGCGATCTCCTCTGCTCTCCACCCTCTGAGCTCTCACTCCTCCAGATCAACGGGCCTTACTTGATCTTTCCTCCATCAAGAGCCTGGACCCGGTCCTGATGCCACTTTCCGGACCATCCTTCGAGCCGATGGCCGCCTCCAACCTCTGCCTCCTCTCTTCGAAGCTTGCCTCCTTGGATGCGATCTCCTCGGCTCTCCACCCTCTGAGCTCTCACTCCTCCAGATCAACGGGCCTTACTTGATCTTTCCTCCATCAAGAGCCTGGACCCGGTCCTGATGCCACTTTCCGGACCATCCTTCGAGCCGATGGCCGCCTCCAACCTCTGCCTCCTCTCTTCGAAGCTTGCCTCCTTGGATGCGATCTCCTCGGCTTGCCACCCCTCTGAGCTCTCACTCCTCCAGATCAACGGGCCTTACTTGATCTTTCCTCCATCAAGAGCCTGGACCCGGTCCTGATGCCACTTTCCGGACCATCCTTCGAGCCGATGGCCGCCTCCAACCTCTGCCTCCTCTCTTCGAAGCTTGCCTCCTTGGATGCTATCTCCTCTGCTCTCCATCCTCTGACCTCTCACTCCTCCAGATCAATGAACCTTATTTGATCTTTCCTCCATCAAGAGCCTGGACCCGGTCCTGATGCCACTTTCCGGACCATCCTTCGAGCCGATGGCTGCCTCCAACCTCTGCCTCCTCTCTTCGAAACTTGCCTCCTTGGATGCTATCTCCTCTGCTCTCCACCCTCTGGGCTCTCACTCCTCCAGATCAACGGGCCTTATTTGATCTTTCCTCCATCAAGAGCCTGACCCGGTCCTGATGCCACTTTCCGACCATCCTTCGAGCCGATGGCCGCCTCAACCTCTGCCTCCTCTCTTGAGCTTGCCTCCTTGGATGCAATCTCCTCTGCTCTCCACTCTCTGGGCTCTCACACTCCTCCGGATCAACGAGCCTTCTTTGATCTTTCCTCCATCAAGAGCCTGACCCGGTCCTGATGCCACTTTCCGGACCATCCTTCGAGCCGATGGCCGCCTCCAACCTCTGCCTCCTCTCTTCGAAGCTTGCCTCCTTGGATGCTATCTCCTCTGCTCTCCACCCTCTGGGCTCTCACTCCTCCAGATCAACGGGCCTTATTTGATCTTTCCTCCATCAAGAGCCTGGACCCGGTCCTGATGCCACTTTCCGGACCATCCTTCGAGCCGATGGCCGCCTCCAACCTCTGCCTCCTCTCTTCGAAGCTTGCCTCCTTGGTGGCGATCTCCTCTGCTTGTCACCCTCTGAGCTCTCACTCCTCCAGATCAAAGGGCCTTATTTGATCTTTCCTCCATCAAGAGCCTGGACCCGGTCTCTAAAAGGCAATACAGCCATCTGGCCCACCCCCTTGACCAACTCACTTGACCTCTTGACCTTTAGAGATGCCCTTTAGCAGTCTCTAAAGGGCATCCCTTTAGAGGTTATTAACAATACGGCCATCTGGCCCACCCCCTTGACATGGGTGTTCCAGTACAGGCTGGATGCCAGATCCGACCCAAAAACAGCCTTTGGCCACTCGGTCCTCTCTTCCTGCCTCTAAGGGACTCCCCTTGCACCCCACCTTTCAAGGTGAATGACCCTTCCATGGACTGGAACACCTCTCTGCTATGCATATTTCTTTGACAAATGAACCACATGCACATTTGTGTTTGTGCATATTAACCAAGTTTATTGCAAGTTGTACTCTTCTTCTGGCACTTCGGACAGCTCCCTTTCTTTAGCTTTGAGTTCAATTTTTGGTAGCAACGCCTCCCACTCCTCTCCAGGGCATAAAAGGGCCCTTGACCGCTGCAGCTGCTCTCCCGGAACTTCTTTGTACTTCACGCCGACCTCTTGTCGACCAAGTGCTTCAAAATGTGCTCCCAATGCACTGCTAAGACAGCCATGCTAAGTGCCTCCAGTGCCTGGGAGAGGGCCACACTGTCAGCTCCTGCCAACACTCTCATGTCTTTATGGCACAGACGAGACAAAAACAGGGAAGCGAGGCTTCGTTCCCTCCTCTACGAACAGTCCCTCGTTCCTTCAACATTGACAGTTCCCTTGGTAGCTTTTACGAAAGCTTCAGACTTCTGAGCCTGCCAAAAAGAAGCCAGGTCCTCCTAAACAGTCGCCCCATCAGTGGTAGTGTCAGTGTTTCGCTCCAGTCTCAGAACGTTCGACCGCGCTGATACTGGCCACTCCGCAGGATTCGCTCCCTTCGAATGGTCATCTGAGTGCCAATTGCTCCACAAGCGAGTCCGCCACCAGCAAGACAGCTGCTCTTCCCTCAATTCCCTGACAGCAGGACATTAACGAAATGATTCTGAAGTCTCTGAAAGTCCATTTTTCTGTGAAAATCGGAATTGACTTTAGAATCGAGCCACCGGCACCCCCTACATCTGAAATGAGTTTTTAACCTTTTCCCTTTTTTTTGGATCAAGCAAGCCTAGTACACAGACCACAAGGCTGGCAAAAGAAGCTCAATCCTCAGCTGCCAAACAGAGGCCATCGCACTTGATTGACTCCGAGCCGCCTGCTCCAGATCCCGCTCTTACCCAACCACCAGGTTGTGACGAAATAGCGCATACATACATATCTAGCTTTTTGGTGCTATATATTACTCTTCCTGTCTGTATTTGGGCACCAAGAACACAGTGGCCACATGGCCTGCTCCCTATAATTCGGACTTTCCAGGCACCTCACCTTTTCTCCACAAGCCGGATGTTTTCCGCAACCTCGCAACCCGTCATTTCCACCGTTTTTCTGCGCTCTTTGGCGTCCCCAGTCTCCAGGTCTTGCATTGAGTTCCAGGGCGGATCCAGTTCATGATACAGTTATATCTTCACCATATCGGGTTTTATAGACGATAAATCCGGGACAATGTTTTTCTGGAACCTTTACATCTTTTATACCATCTGACGCTGAAGGTACACAGGTAAGACTTTATATGAACTCAATTAACTGTTGCCCATTGTGTTATTGTATGTCTATATATGTTACGCGGACTGACAGTTTGTGAGTTATTGATATTTATTTACTTATTTATTTATTTCTATTTATCCGTCGCCACTCCCGTAAGGCTCGGGGCGACTTACAAATGTTAAAAACACCATAAAATACAGATAAAACAGCAAGATTAACACCCATAATTAAAACTATACAATAGTGTATGAGCACTAGAATTTCTCCCACGGCCTGCGCTAACAAAGTAGCCTGGGATTATCTACTGACCAATGCCTGTACAAACAGAAAGGTCTTACAAGCCTTCCGGAAGGCTAGTAAGTTGGAGAATGCACGAATTGCAGGAGGAAATCCGTTATTTTTTGTATTTGAAATTATTTCTACCATATATCAACCCTCGGGGTCCAACCCGGAAGAGAATTTTCAAAACCGAACCCGGGTCGCCATTTTTCTACAGGTCACGTTATAGGTCGTTTTTCCCCGCCTCAGTTCTCAACTCGCGAGAGGAGACTCGAGGGCAGCAGCACCCGCCTTTCTCCTCTCGCCAGCTGACAGCTGAGGCGGCGCTTTATTCCCATGCAGGGGAGGACGTGGGGAGGCAAACCCCCCACCTCCTCCTCTGCATGGGAATAACTCAAGACAAGCCTTGTCTCGCATTATTCCCATCCAGGGGAGGACGTGGGGAGGCAAACCCCCCACCCTTGTCCCGGTTTATTTCCAAGGAGAGGAGGAGGTGGTGGACCTTGTTTACTCCCAAGGAAAGGAGGAGGATGGGGACGCGAGTCTCCCGCCTCCTCCTCTCCTTGGAAATAAACCGAGACAATGGCGAGAGGAGGGTGGAAGGTGCAGCCTGGCACCCTCCTCTTGCCAACCGAGACCCAAACGGGGTCAGCTGGCCAGAGGGGAGTGCAGGCAGCACCTTCCACCCTCCTGTCGCGCATGCGTGGAACAAATAATGTAATAATAATGAAATTCGTTATTAATTACGTTTCAATTACAAACATTATTTTCAAAATTTCGGATTAATTTCTATAACGAACCCGCAACGGAAATCCCCCCCCCCCCACGAGTTTAGAATCAAATTTTTCATGGATCAACCACCCCTAATTCTGAGTATATTCTCTGTATGTTTTTGATATCTATTTCTCTTACTCCTTGTATTACCTTTATTAGAAGATCTGCACATGATGGCTACCCGGGATGGTGGCACCTGAAATGAATGGCAGGGCACTATTAATTCCATCACCAAACTGCACATTCCAGGGCTAAAAAGGTTGTGGCCAAGTGATATCATTTATTAAGGATGCATTCAAAACAGAACACTATCTCTATATATAATAAAGCGGAATGTTTGTTTGTATGTGGGTGGGTATGTATGTGGCAGCGTTTTGATTGGCTGCCACTTTCACAGGCCACAGCGACCAGCGCAGGTGATGGACCTGCACCAAACTTGGTACACATAACACCCCTGACCCCCTTTACATCCTGGTACGGTTTGTGGGATATACACCACGGATTATGGGATTTGTAGTACATTCCAACACTTTGGTTCCCACAGACGACTGTGGCCACCTCAAAGGGCCAATACAGACCACATTTGGCACACACATCCCCCATTACCCACTCTACGTCCCCTGGATGGGAATAACTCCCAAGAATGATGGATCAAGACCACACTTGCCACACAGAGCCCCCATGACCCACTCTACATCCTGCTGCAGTTAGGAGAAGGACAGAACATGGATGATGGGACTTCCAGTACCTTCCCTCACTTTCCAACACTGCTACAAACCTAATCCAATGACTGATCTACACCAAACCTGGCACACAGAGCCCTCATGACCCACTCTACATCCTGGTACAGTTTTGTGTGAGACGAACCACGGATGATGGGACTTGAAGTACCTTCACTCACTACCTCCAAACAATGCAACCCTCATCCATTCACCAATACAGACCAAACTTGCCACACACAGCCCCCATGACCCACTCTACATCCTGCTGCAGGTTGGGGGAGGGTGGACTACAGATGATGGGACTTACACTACCTTCAGTAATTTCATGATACCACTGCAACTCCCAATACTGCTGGATCTAGACCAAACTTGGCACACAGAGCCCCCATGGCCCACTCTACATCCTGGTGCACTTCTCAAATGACCCGGGCAATGCCGGGTCCCCAAGCTAGTTGTCTATAAAACAGAACAGACACCTGGAAAGTAGCCAATGTGGCTCTTTCCTCTTCCTATAACACACACTCATCTTGGGATTTTGGATACCAAAAGCTGAACAAAACACCATTGTCCCCTCCTGGAGAAGGAGATAAGGATGGAAGAAACAATCCTTCTACACCAGGCCAAAGTCTGACCTATCAAAGCCAACATTCTGTCCCATAATGGCCAAGGAAAACCCACCAAGATCATGATTGCACCAAGAGCACACACCTCTGTTTGGAGTTTTCTCCACTCCACGTGTAGTCTCAAACCCTTGAACTCTGGCTGAGAGCAAAGCAGAACCATGGATGGTGGGGATTCCAGAGTTTGTAGCCACAGGATGGAAAGGTATCTTGTGCAAATTGGCCTCCAGTGAGGAAGAGTCTTTCTGCCATTGATATTTATCATTTTCCTCTTTTGGGGTGAGCTTCCTTTTCAATAGACCATACCCTTGACTAAGGAAAACCTCTGGGGCCAGGGTAGTGATCTTCAAGCTTTCCAAACGGTGGGGTTGACAGGTATATTTTTCCTTGTAGCCAATGGCTCCTAGACCATCCCAATCCACTATTATAAATCTTGGGAGGTCTGACTTGGCCACGGTGGTCCATGCTCTGGTAACATCTCACATAGATTACTGTAATGCACTCTACGTGGGGTTGCCTCTGAAGACTGTTCGGAAGCTCCAGCTAGTCCAACGCTCGGCAGCCAGGTTACTCACTGGAAAGGGGTACAGGGAGCGTACAACTCCCTTGTTACGCCAGCTCCACTGGCTGCCTATTAGCTTCCGAGCACTATTCAAAGTGCTGGTCTTGACCTATAAAAAAATATATAGCATTTAATGTAACCACAAAATAGCAGAGTAGTGAGGTAATAAGCCTCCAAACAGTACAAACCAGTGAATAATCACTATATCATGCAAACAAGGCGCAGACCACAAATATACCAAATATAACCACAATGGGTCACCTCAGTTGCAGGAAAATTACAACCATGAAAGGAAATACAAACATACATTCAGGGGCTCCTCAAATGAGGGTGCTCCCTAGGCGAAAGTAAGGAAAGTCCCCCCAGTAACGTAGTACATACGGCTGTGACCCTTGGAAATCCAAGACGCCGGCCTGGAGGCTGGATGAAAGAGCAACAATGGCTGTGGCACACCAGGAGAAAGGACCACCGCTTGTGCGGATGCCCAGGCGCAGCTGCAGTGGTTCCTCCAGCCCAAATGGGTGAGAGAAGGAGGTGGAAACGGCACCCCAAATTAGGGTACCCCTCCGGTGGAGGCAAATGCCCCTGGAGATCGGTGGGAAGCTTCCCCCGATGGTGGAGGCTCCTAGCAGAAAGATCGAAGCGCCGAACCAGGAAATGACCTGTAGCCAATGGGCAGGAGCGGCATTTCCCAGCGGCGTGATGCCGTAGTAGAGAAGGACGGAGTCGTCAGGGAAGATGAGTAGGGAAGCAAAAATCACAGGGCTGTATGGGAAGATCCGAGGAGGGGAGAATTCCAATGCCGAGGTGGTGTTCCGTGGAGTGGAGACCTTGTCAAACCCAAGTGGGTAACATCACAGATAACATCCTTATGGATAATAGAAGATCATGGGGAAGGCCCCATGAAATGCCTGGTTCTAGCCGCGGACGGCACTCAAGTAATTGGCCAAGTCCGTTTCGCCTGTAGCGTCGGCTTGTTCACAGCGGCGAACCATAGGGAGCGATATCCACAAAATTGTAGTACTACAAGTACAAACATCAAAAGCACATCAGTATACACTTCCAAAAGCACACATAGTTTTTAGCAGTATGGTAAACAATATAGCAACACAAGGTAATACATACCATAGTAGATAATAACAGCATCATTGCAGATATTGACCTATAAAACCCTAAATGCTTCTGGCCCAGCTTACCTGTCTGGATATATCTTCCTCTATGAACTCCCAAGGCCCTGCTCTCGGTCCCACTGCCATCGCAGTCGGGCTTGGTAGGAATGAGGGACAGGACCTTCTCAGTGGTGGCCCCTCAGCTGTGGAACTCCCTCCCTAAAGAGATTAGATCTACTCCCACCCTCATGACCTTCTGGAAGAAGATCAAACTCTGGTTATGGGATCAAGCGTTCACAGAATAGATGGTTTTAATTGAGTTTTTAAACTGACAGTAATCAGGCCCGGATTAATCTTTCGTGGCGCCCTAGGCCACTCTCTCTAAATGCTGCCCCCGGGGGGGCGCGCTGAGGGGTGGGCCTCTTTCGGGGGCAGGGCCAATTGCAGGGCGGAGCCGGCACGAGAGAAAAGGAGCCGGGGAAGTCCCGCCCCTAGGGCGACTGACGTGGCTCCCCTCGCCGCTGCCTCGCTCCCGAGGTGGTGGCAGGGGAAATCACGTCAGTCGCCCTAGGGGCGGCGGACTTCCCCCCCCGGCTCCTTCTCCCTCAGGCGGGCGGATGCCACTCCTCCACTGAAAGAAGGAGGGTGGAGCCAGCATGAAGGAAAAGAAGCCGGGGGGGAGTCCCGCCCCTAGGGCGACTGACGTGGCTTCCCCCGCCGCCTCCTCGCGAGCGAGTGAGGCGGCGGTGGGGGAAGCCACGTCAGTCGCCCTAGGGATGGCGGGCTTTCCCCCGGCTCCTTCTCCCTCGCGCGGGGCGGGCACCCCTCCTCCTTTCACTGAAGGGAGGAGGGGCGGAGCTGCCGTGAGGGAAAAGGAGCTGGGGAAGTCCCGCCCCTAGGGCGTCTGACGTGGCTTCCCCCGCCGCCGCCTTGCTCGCACGGGTGCCCCTCTTTCCTTCAATGAAGGAAGGAGCAGCGCCCGCCCGAGCGAGCAAGGAGGTGGCGGGGGAAGCCACGTCAGACGCCCTAGGGGCGGCGGGACTTTTTCCGGTTCCTTCCTTGCTCTTCAGTGCGCAGGTGCAGAAGCAAGCGCCCGAGAATCGGATGAAAAAAATTGTTTTAATTTTTTTTTCAATTTTGGGGGGTCCGGATCCGCTGCTCCCCCAAAGCTGCCGCCCTAGGCCTTGGCCTAGAGTGGCCTTATGGGTAATCCGGGCCTGACAGTAATAAATTTAGAAGACGACGTGAAACGGCGAACTGTTTTAATGTATCTATAATTGTTTTTAATGTATGTTAATTGTATATAATGCTTGTTTTATTGTTTGTACAGAATGGTGCTATTGGTAACTGTCCTGAGTCAGTCTTCAGAAACAAGAGTGATGAGATAGAAATGCTCTGAATGCATTGATCCAGAACAACGTCCTTCAAGTGGATGGTTCTATGGCCAGTGCTGCTTCATTAACCATTGCCAGTTCCTTGGTTTTTTGGTTTTGCAAAACACCTATAATTGTTTGGTTCCATAGCTGTTTCATTTTGTGTTGAGATTTCCTAGTTCTTCTTCTTCACTAAATAAAATCTATTGTAGACTAAAATCTATGTTTATATATTACACTAGCTGAACCCGGCATGCATTGCTGTGCCTTGTCTCTCTCTCTCTCTCTCTCTCTCTCTCTCTCTCTCTCTCTCTCTCTCAGAGTCTCTCTCTCTCTCTCTCTCTCTCTCTATCCCTATCTACCTATCTCTCTCTATAACTTCCTGTGTCTGTCTCTCTCTCTGTATCTATCTATCCTATCCTTATCTATCACTGTCTCTCTCTCTGTATATTATTCTCCATCACACTCTCTATCACTCGCTCTCTCTGTGTCTCTCTATCTCTCTGTACTCACTCTGTGTGTATCACCCAATCTCTCTCTATCTACCACTCACTCTCTCTCTATCCCTATCTATCACTCCCTCCCTCTCTCTCTCTCTTTCTCACTCTCACTCCCCCCTCTCTCTCACTCCCTCCCCTCTCACACACACTCCCCCTCTCTCTCACTCCCCGCTCTCTCTCACACACTCTCTCACTCTCTCACCCCCTCTCTCTCACCCCCTTTCTCTCTCACACACACACACACACACACTCCCCCTCTCTCTCACTATCTCACTCCCCCCCTCTCTCTCACACACTCTCTGTCTCTCACTCCCCCCCTCTCTCTCTCTCTCTCTATCACTCCCCCCTCTCTCTCACTCCCCCCCTCTCTCACTCCCTCCCCCTCTCTCTCACACACTCCCCCCTCTCTCACTATCTCACTCCTCCCTCTCTCTCACACACTCTCTCTCAGTCTCTCACTCCCCCTCTCTCTCTCACCCCCTTTCTCTCTCTCTCTCTATCACTCCCCCCCTCTCTCTCATTCCCCCCTCTCTCACTCCCCCCTCTTTCTCTCTATCTCTCTCTCACTCTCATTTTCTCACTCCCCCCCTCTCTCTCTTTCTCACCCTCTCTCTCTCTCTCGAAGTTCCGCCTCTCCTGGGGAGAAGTCCTCCACAGGACTACACTTCCCAGAAGGCCCCGCACGGCTACTTCCGGCCGCGGAGGTTTCTGGGAAGTGTAGTGCGGCGCCCCAGAGCTGCTCCGGGACGGGGGACGTGTGGGCGGCGCCGTTCCTGCCTCCTGCGCTTGCTCTTAGGCGTCCTCCAGCATCCTCAAGGGGCTGCCGGACCCGGGGGCCGCAGCTGGACCCGGGTGGTGTGGGCGGTGTTGTGGCCGGCTCTTCCGCAGCCTCCTCGCTCGCTTCCCAGGTGGTCCCGGTGGTGCCCGAGCGGGCCGGGGCCGGGAACGGCAGGAAGACGGGCAAGGAGGCCGAGGAGGTAGAGGAAGAGGGGGTTAGGGTGCCACCGGTGTGGCTGCGAAGGTCCCGGTGAGTGAGGAGAGAGGGCGACGGGATTGGTTGGTGGGTTGGGGGGGGGCTGAGTGCGCCTGCGCGATTGCTCTCCCTCTCTCCCGCGCTCGCGGCCAGTGCAGAACAGGATGCAATGGGCGGTTTTTGGGGGCGGTTTTTTGGGGGGTTGAAAGGTAGGGAGGTGGGGTTTTTTGTGCCACGAATGTACCCCGTGATCCGGGGGAATGTGTTGGGTGGGTTTTGTGGTTGGGGGGCCTATAGTTTTCCCGTGCATAAGCGTCAAAACCGGACCGTCTCTTTTTATATATATAGATTAAAAAATTACCATGAAAATTTATATCAGAGCAGTAATTAATTTAATACTATAATAATACCATGCATAAACACTAGAGGGCGGCCTTTATCCAATCTGATCCCATACCACTACTTTGGGGTTTTGCTTTAAAGCAGCATTGATTCAATATTACTGCGTTCAATACTAAGATGGGGACCATATCTCTTTGGAAAAAAATGGTAAACACTGAACAAAATACAAACTGCATGAGAATTAATGCAAGAGGCCTGCATTAATCAGATTAATCTCATTCAGTGTTTTGTCCATACAGTAGTCTAGTCCAGTGTTTTCAACCTTTTTTGAGCCGCGGCACCTTTTTTACATTTACAAAATCCTGGGGCACACCACCAACCAAAATGACACAAAATGACACTCTAACACAGTAATACATATAGTTAATATGTTTTTAAATGTATTTATACACTCAGTGTGAAACCTGGGCCTGTTTCGATGAACACAACATAGATATCCTGGCAGGAATGGCAGAAAGACACAAACTTCCCACACAGAACTCCCATAACCAAGAGAAAATACTATAAGAGTTTGGTGGGTATTGACCTTGGGTTTTGAAGTTGTAGTTCACCTATATCCAGAGACCACTGTGGACTGAAACAATGTTGGATCAGGACCAAACTTGGCATGAATACTCAATATGCCCAAATGTGAACACAGATTGAGTTTGGGGAAAATAGACATTGACATTTGGGAGTTACAGTTTCTGGGATCTATACTTAACACACAATGAAAGAGCATCCTGAACTCTTGCAACAATGGAATTGAATCAAACTTGGCATATTGAACTCTCATTACCAACAGAAAGTACTGAAAGGGTTTGCTTAGGAATTTACCTTGAGTTTGGAAGTTGTAGTTCACAAATTGGAGGTTCCAATTTCCCACGGCACACCTGATGATCGCTCACAGCACACTGGTTGGGAAACACTGCTCTAGTCCAGTGTTTTCAACCTTTCTTGAGCCACGGCACATTTTTTACATTTACAAAATCCTGGGTCACACCAACAACCAAAATGACACAACGGACACTCTAACACAGTAATACATATAGTTAATATGTTTTAAAATGTATTTATACACTGGGCCTGTTCCTTTTTTTGTGCCTGTATCAACTTATTATGATCAGCTGGGAGGAGCAGCAGCGGCAGCGGCAGTGAGTGCCAGCAGCTATCTCCGGCTTCGGAGACCCGGTCTTTTTGGGCTCCCGCCGCTGCCCCCCTTTCTCTCTGCTTCCTCCTCTCGAGGCCATGCTCCCACGCCACCTGGTATCTCCCGCTGGGACTCCTGGCTTCCCCCGTTGGGGCCTCCGGCTACCTCCCTTCAGGCTCAGGAGCAGCTGGGTCTGCAGCGGAGCAGGCCCTCCCTGGGGCTCGGTTCATTCCTTGCCGGGAGGGGCTTCCCCGAGATCCTTACCGGCTGTTCGGGTGCCTTGGCACAAGCCGCCACGACCTCCCTGTCCTAGGGGGCCTCCATCCTGCCCTCCACATGCTCAGGCCTCCCTCATGGGCTCAGCCATGCATAGGCCTCCGGATCGCGGCGTGAACACACCTCCTCTTTGTGGGCCACTCCGCAAAGGGGGCCTTCAAGCCCGCCCCACTTCCTTCCTCGGTGACGAAGGTGGCCGTCCTTCTCCCCCCCCCCCCCCCTGTGGTTCTCCCAAGCATCTACTAGGGTCCATTCTAGCTCGCCCGCCCTTGGCTTGCCGGAGACACCTCCGTGGGCCTGCCACAGCCCACCACGTGTTTGTTCCAGCTGGGGTGCCGGGGGGGGGGACTTGTCCTACCCCCCTACTGCTTGAATCGGGCCCGGCAGGGCCTGCCTTCGTTCAGTGGCTTGCTCCGGGCGCCTTGTTCACGGCCTCCTGCACCGGGGGGGGGAGAACTCCGGGCGCCCCCTGAGCTCAACGGGGGTGCCCTCGCTGCCGCATCCTTTGGGCTCGCCAGGGCCAGCCACGTGGTTTGCGGCTGGGGGAGAGGGACTCACTCTCCCCCCCCCCCTCGCCACCGCTGATACAGCGGGCCACCTCCAAGGCCGAGCTCCCTCCTGATGATCTCTCATGGAACACCTGATGATCCCTCATGGAACAGTAGTGTGCAACGGCACAGCGATTGGGAAACACTGATCTAGTCAACTAGATGCCTTTGAGATGCCCACCACGAGAATATTAGGACGCTTGGTCCCTCTTACCCATGTCCTCCAGACTATGGATTAATTCTGATTAGTACCCATTGGAAATCATCTCTGTTGTGAAGCTTCTTTAATGTTGTGGCTGCTGCTGCTGGTGTGTGCCTTCAAGTTATTTCTGCCTTATGGCGATCCTAGGGACAACCCAAATGGTATTTATTGTCAAAGGCTTTCACGGCTGGAATCACTGCGTTGTTGTAGGGTTTTTTTTCAGGCTATATGGCCATGTTCTAGAGGCATTCTCTCCTGACGTTTTGCCTGCATCTATGGCAAGCATCCTCAGAGTTCGTATTTTCTTGACAGAATTTATTCAGAAGGGGTTGTTCTTGCCTTCCTCTGAAGCTGGGAGAGTGCGACTTGCCTAAGATCAAATGGCGGGTCTTCTAGAACAGTGCTGTCCAACTTCTATGGGCCCAACGGCTGGAATTCCGGTGACTGAGCACCTGGCGGGCCAAAGCGGGGGGGGGGGCGGTGCCGATCGCAGGGGCGGGGCCAGTTGCGGGGGGCGATCGTGGGGGCGGGGGCGATCACGGGGGGCGATATCGCCGCTTCTGCCGCCCGGAGTGACGCTGTAGGAGGGAGGGCGGAGCAAAGAGGGGGTCCCGCTGTCCCTCTTGCCCGGTTTGACGCTGTAGAGAAGGAAGGGAGGAGCAAAGAGGGGCTCCCCTTTGCACCTCCCTCCCTTCTACAGCGTCACTCCAGGGGCGCACATGCGCACTTTTTTTGTGAATTTTTTTAAATTGCTGGAGAGTTGGGGGGCTGGGTCCAAGGGGCTGGCAGGCTGTGTGCGGCCCACGGGCCGCCTGTTGGACAGGCCTGTTCTAGAATCCTAATACAACACTCAAATTCCTACACCAGGGGTGCTCACACTTTTTCAGCATGTGAGCTACTCTTAAAGCAACCAAGTCCAAAAGATCTATCATCCCCCGCCGTCGCGCGCTCCCACTGCCGCGTGTGCTCCTGACGCGCATGCTCCTGCTGCTGTTTTCCGCCCACACAGCGCTTCTTCCGCCAGCAGGGCATTGCAGGAAGGAGAAAGCACGAGGCAGGGCATCCAGAGGGAGCGCTGCGCCCTGCCTGTCTCGCCAGCAACGGAGGCTGCACAGCTGCTTCTGGACGAGAGAGATGGGGGAGGTGGTTCACTAAATACAGTCAAGCTTCAAAATGATGCCGCATGGTCATGAAGTGAGAGTATAGGATAGAAGCTTTCTCAGTTACTGTTCTAGACCGGGTTTTTCCAAAACCGCACATAGATGTGAAAAAGCGGTTGCTGCAGCTCGAAAGGGACTGGATAATCCGATTAAAATGCGAATCCCCCCCGGGCTCAATGACAAATTAACAATAAATGAGCTATTACTTTAAGCAAAGCGTGATGGCCACATGAGCAGCTGTTCCTGATGATTGTTTATCTGAGTTAGTTCCACCTATAAATCTTTTCCTTTCACTCCTGGTTTGGGTCCATGATCTGACCACTGGCATATAGCCATTTATATTTGAATAATTTGAAAAATTGGTATGTATTGCCTTCTTTTCCTGGTGGGTTCACTATGGGAACGCTAGAGCACAAGGCAGGGGTGCTTGCTCAGTATACACAAACAAATAGTAAAAACAATCCACAAGGTTCACAGATAACCTACAATTGGATCTGGGTGAGTGCACCTCAATAGGAGCAATGCTGTGGTTCCTGTATAGACAAGGATGCTAGAAATCCCCAATGTGCATGAGGATGATGAATATCATAAACAGCATAAATGAATAGGGAAAAGCCACTAAGATATTATTCCAATCATTTATCAAAAACACACATTGACTTACACATATGGTGAGATAATAATACAAGGTGCAGAGCAAAGGTACAGTACATTATGTGGGCGAATCCTCCAGAATGCTAAGGACTAGAATTCTGGAACACAAATCCAGAATTCGCTGCCATTCTCAGGATTCCACACTATATAGTCACTCCCCTGACTCTTTTGCTGTATATGGCCTGGAAAGGGTTAAAATAAATGCTCATGGAAATCTGCAGCGGGCCCTTTTACAGGCTGAATGCAAATGGATTCTACTTCTTTCTAGTGAAGCTCCAGCTGGTCTCAATGACCAACTAAGTATCCCTCATCTTCTTACCTAATTACCTGCTCTAATGATTGACCCTATAATATCTTCCCTTCTTCCTGTCCAAACTGCTGATTCCAGCCTCACAGGACCTTCTATTTGTGAAGACCTGGTAGAATCCATCATGGTATGTATATAATTAGGAAGCCCATGTTCCCCATTAGCTTGCTTTTAGTTTTGCTGATCCATATATTATCTTGATCACTATAGGAACACTCCGCTGCGTGATATTGGTGTAGTACTTCCATCATAGCCCTGACGAAGCAAAATCCACGAAACGGCGAAAACGCTTTGGTGCCACGACACTCCAAGCCGTTGGCAAAGCTTCCACCATCGGTGCGAAGTCTAGTTGCCTTGTATGCCACCCTACACTGCCTGGCAAAGGTTCCCCGCTACTACGAGGAAACCTCGCGCCATCTTCGCAACGAGATCTTCGTTGCAGCAGCTTGCGACGTTTGTTCCACTTTACGGCTACAAGCCAGTTTGAATTCCGGGACCCTGCGGTAGATCGTCCGCCCGTCCCCACACTCTGAGTGAGTACCACATTGAAACTTGGACCCCCAAGCCAAGATTAAGCCCTTGGACACACTAAAGGATAGACTGTGTCCCACCTCCTGCCGAAAGTAAACAAACTTTCCCGCAACCGGAGCAGGAAAAGCCGCGGCTTTTGCCGCTTCATACCTTCAGGCAAACCACCCGGTTTGCAATAAACACACCCAGGGACTCCAACACATGCATTCACAGCGATAGAGAGTATCTTACTGTTTACTTAGTTATTTTTCCACTACAAATGTGCATGTGTTATGTACCCCTTTGTAATGTGTGATGCATAAATGTTTATATCCATCATTGTGATTGTAATCCATGTGCTCTGTACTTACCCTATTAGGTTGGGCCTAAGCCCATGTATAATGTACTGTACCTTTGCTCTGCACCTTGTATTATTATCTCACCATATGTGTAAGTCAATGTGTGTTTTTGATAAATGATTGGAATAATATCTTAGTGGCTTTTCCCTATTCATTTATGCTGTTTATGATATTCATCATCCTCATGCACATTGGGGATTTCTAGCGTCCTTGTCTATACAGGAACCACAGCATTGCTCCTATTGAGGTGCACTCACCCAGATCCAATTGTAGGTTATCTGTGAACCTTGTGGATTGTTTTTACTATTTGTTTGGGTTCACTATGGGGCCATGTACTTACTGTTATGTCATGATATCATGGTTTCCAAATCCTCCAGCCGCGACTTTGTGTTGCAATCGAGTCCTGGGTCCGGAAGAAGCCGCCCAAGGCGAAACGATACGGCGCTTTGATACCCCTTATCGTCGACCCTGGAATCCCCTCTGCATGGATCTACCCTTCATATTTTTCCGCCCCTCCTTGGGCACTCTTTGATTTGGACATTTGTCCCCCCATTTGTGGGAAAGAGACTTGCCTGTGGGCTTTATAATTTCATGTGCAGAGACATTCCCATTGTGGGCTCATAAAGCGTGAGTACGCTTAGGGAAAAGGTTCCCCACTGATGACTGTTAATATATCTATGTTATACTATGATCTGCTAGTTGTATACATGTATGTTATGTGATATACCTGCATATTGCCATTCATTGTTTAATACAACAGCATTATTCATTTTGAGTTTGTTGCTCCTCATTACCTTGTCTGGACGAGAGAGAGGCAGGGCGCTCCCTCCAGAGGCCCCGCCTCGTGCTTCCTTCTTCCTGCAATGCCCCGCAGGTGAAAGAAGCACTGCAAGAGCGGAAGCCAGCAGCAGGAGCGCACGTGCACGCAGGGTGTGCACGCGCATGGCAGGAGCGCCCCATCCGGCTGGTGAGGCCCGAAGATCACCTGGAAGAGGGCCGAAGATCTACTAGTAGCTCACGAGCTACCTAATGAGCACCCCTGGTTTATACCTTCTAACCAAAAAAGCTCAGTTGAACCAAGATGCAGAGAAATGTTTTCTGACTTGCTGACATTTAAGAAGTAATTGAAGCCATCCTACATGGGCATCTGTCACATGACATACTCAAACATAAAGAATTATGTCTGAAAGAATTGAGGCAATTCTGTTACAGTGATCTTGGAACAGAAGAGCTTTTCAACAGCAGAAAAAATGAAGCCCTTATGGGAAAACCTGAACTGGAGACTCCAGATACGCATTTAAAGTGCATGCAGAAGGCAAGGGAAAATGGCAGCGAGTCCAAGACGAGCATGCACTGCCAAACATTGCTCCCACATCCACTTATTCAGCCTATAGTGCCTGGGAACCATTTTGTCAAAATGGTTGTCTGTATGGTATTTTGTGTGTGTTCGAATCAGGAGCGACTTGAGAAACTGTCGCTTCTGGTGTGAGAGAATTGGTCGTCTGCAAGGATGCTGCCCCCGGGATGCCTGGATGAAAGCGTTCGAGGAGTTGTAGCCAAACAGAGGCATTAGAGAGGCCTATCCTCATCCCCCCCCGCTCCCCTCAGCCCGTCCTCCTCTTCTCCCCCGACGTCCATCCACTCACCGCTGAGGCTCCTCCCCGCACCACACCCGCCGCCAGGCCCGGATTACCCATAAGGCCACCCTAGGCCAGGGCCTAGGGCGGCACCTTTGGGGCGGCAGCAGATCTGGACCACCCAAAAAAGTTTTTTTTTTAAGTTTTTTAAAATTTGGAAAAAAAAATCAAAAAAAATTCGGGGGAAAAGTGTGCATGCGCGCGGCAGCGGAAGCGCCCCCTCCCTGCTGCTCTCGCCGGCCTAGGACTTCCCTCCACCCCCTCCTGATGCACAAGAGAGGAGAGGGCGGAGGGAAGTCCCGCCGCCACCCCCTCCCTGCTGCTCGCACCGGCACCGCCCCTCTTCCTTCAGTCAGTGAAGGAAGAGGGGCGAGGCCGGCACGAGCAGCAGAGCGCCCCCGCAAGCGGCCCTGCCCCCACAAGCGGCCCCGCCCCCCGGAGCAGGGGCGGCACTTCAAGAGTGTGGCCTAGGGTGCCACAACAGCGCAATCCGGGCCTGCCTGCCGCCCGGCGATCCCAAAGAACTACGTGTCCCAGCATGCCCCACGACTGAGAGGCTGGCGCCACCACCGCATCCCGGCAGCCCCCCCCCCGGGGCCTCAAAGGCGGCTCTGCGGCCTCATGCTGGGTGCGTGGAGGGCAGCGGCTGCAGAGAGTCGGGGCCTTCCTCCGCCGCAGGAGCCAATCACGACCATTATGGGCTGAAGGAAGAGGCCTCCTCAGCCTCAGAGGAGGCCTCTTCTTTCAGCCCATGCTGGTTGCGGTGCTCCTCCTCTTCCTCCTCATGCTGCTGCTGCCTCCTGTAGAGCCCTGGTCACGTGGTGCGCCCTCCGCCGGGTCACGTGGTGGCTGGTTCCTGGCTGTATTGTCTGCAGGGTGCCGAGGAGGAAGCCCCCCCTCCTGCCTTCCTTCCTTTTGAGTACTGGGCGGCAGGAGCCAATCGCAGCATGATTTTTAAAAAGTATTTTATAACATTATTATTATTCTTTGGGGGGGGGGGGCGTGATCTGCGCCCCCCTCAGCTTGAGCCCCTAGGCCAGGGGTGCTCAGAATGGTGATCGGGATCACCAGGGTGATCTTCGGGCCTCATCCTGGTGATCTTCAGGCCCCTGACCAGGTTTTTTGCTGTTGGTCCTCTTCACGCGCCCCTGCACGCTGCAAAGAAGTCCTCCGTCGTTGCTCCTCACCGCTCACACCTCGCGCGCCCCCTCCAAAAGCTCCAGAGTCCAAGACGCAGAATGGGCCCCCTCTTTTGGATTCCTCCTCCTCCCTCCGTCCTTCTCCAGCCACTCAGAGTCGTAGGAGACCAAAGGGGGCGGGCCTGGATGACGCGATGCATGGCTGGCCCCGCGCGCAGAAGCGCCCATTCTGCCTCTCGGACTTCTCGTGAGCTCTTGGAGGCGGCACGCATGCTGGCGGTGTGGAAATAGGAGCAACGACGGAGGAGGAGGAGGAGGAGGAGGAGAAGGACGCTTTGGGGTCATTTCCTTACCGCATCTCAAAGGTCGGTCTTTTTACTTTGGGGTGGGTGCTTGATTGTTCTGTGGCATGTCTCTTTGTTTATTTTTAATGTTTAAAAATGGCCTTTTAGCTCCAAAGCCTCTCTGCTTGCTTTGTTCCTTGAGAAATATATGTTGGGGAATATGGAAATGTGGGAGAAATGGGGTGGTTGGATGTATTTTTGCATGCCCCTTTGTTTACCTTGCTGAGTATTAAATGGCCTTGCAGTTCAAAAGCCTCTCTTCTTACTTCCTGGCTGATAATATGTGTGGTAATATGGCAGTGTGGGAGAAATGGGGTGGTTGGATGTATTTTTGCATGCCCCTTTGTTTACGTTGCTGAGTATTAAATGGCCTTGCAGTTCAAAAGCCTCTCTTATTACTTTCTGGCTGATAATATGTGTGGTAATATGGCAGTGTGGGAGAAATGGGGTGGTTGGATGTATTTTTATGCTCTGTTTTATATTGTTGTTATTAAATTGAAATGTTGCTGTTTTATAACTTCATTTTATGTAAACTGCCCCGAGCCTGCTGGAAGGAGCGGTACATAAAAATGAATAAGAAATATAAATAAATAAATAAGAAAATAGTTATACGTTTTACATTTCTGGGTAGGTGATCTTTGGGACTTGGTTTTTTAATCAGTAGCTCCCATGCTGAAAAAGTGTGAACACCCCTGCCCTAGGCCATGGCCTCATTGGCCCTATGGGTAATCTGGGCCTGGAAGAGAGCCAAAGGGCCCGTCCACACAGCCATATAATCCAGAATATCAAAGCAGAAAATCCCACAATAACTGAGTCCACACTGCCATATATTCCAGTTCAAAGCAGAAAATGTGGGATTTTCCCCCCCAGCTGTGTGGAAGAGGCGAAAGTTAAGAGAGATTAAACAACTGCCCTGTGGCAAGAAGCAATCCCTTCCTGTAAGTTTCCACTGAAATTTGGTGCTGCAAGTCTCAAGTGGCATCTTTTACATTCTCTTCGAGTCTTTTTCAAGTAGCTTCAAATTATTTCATCATGCCCTGTGCCTGGACAGGGTTTAAGAAACATCCCTGCCCCTTGCACTAATTGTTATGGAAGTGCATCTGGAGAAAACTACTCTACTAAGGAGGCTGCTCAAGTTCTGAACCGGTGCTTGGTCGCTGTAACGGACTGGATGAGGGCGAACAAATCGAAACTAAATCCAGACAAGACAGAGGTACTCCTGGTCAGTCGTAAGGCCGAACAGGGCATAGGGTTACAGACTGTGCTTGACGGGGTTACACTCCCCCTGAAGGCACAGGTTCGCAGCTTGGGAGTGATCCTGGATTCATCGCTGAGCCTGGAGCCCCAGGTCTCGGCGGTGGCCGGGAGAGCTTTTGCACAGTTACAGCTTGTGCGCCAGCTGCGCCCGTACCTTGGGAAGTCTGACTTGGCCACGGTGGTCCACGCTCTGGTTACATCCCGAATAGACTAGTGCAACGCTCTCTACGTGGGGCTGCCTTTGAAGACTGCTCGGAAGCTGCAATTAGTCCAATGTTCAGCAGCCAGGTTACTAACAGGAGCGGGGCACAGGGAGCATACAACTCCCTTGCTGCGCCAGCACCACTGGCTGCCAATTAGCTTCCGGGCACAATTCAAAGTGCTGGTTTTAACCTACATAACCATATACGGTTCTGGCCCAGTTTACCTGTCCGAACGGATTCTCCCCTACGAACCATCAAGAACATTAAGATCCTCCAGAGAGGCCCTGCTCTCGGTCCCGCCGGCTTCGCAAGCACGGCTGATGGGGACGAGAGACAGGGCCTTCTCTGTGGTCGCCCCTTGACTGTGGAACTCTCTACCAAGTGATGCTAGATCTGCCCCCTCCCTGTTGTCCTTTAGGAGGCTGGTGAAGACCTGGATGTGGAACCAAGCCTTCCCCGAATAGGCTAAGATTGGCTATTGTCTGAATGTATGACCACGTTTACAGATTGAGTGGAATTGTTTTAGTGGCGATGTGGTTTTATGCTGGGTTTTTATGTATTTTAATATGTTGTTGCAGTTGTTTTTAAATTGTATACTATAGCATTGAATTTTTGCGGTTATGTCGGTCTGTGTCCCTCGACAGAGGTGAGAAGGTCGGGGTACAAAAGTTTTAAATAAATAAATAAAAACATGTTGCAGTTTTATTTTTGCCTCCATCACTATTTTGGGAACTTAGTTCACCAAATGAAAAGTGCTCTCCAAACTGCAATTAGTTCTGACAATTTTAATGTATTGTCAAAGGCTTTCATGGCTGAAATCACTGGGTTGCTGTGAGTTTTTTGGGCTGCGTGGCCATGTTCCAGAAGCATTCTCTCCTGACGTTTCGCCTGCATCTATGGCAGGCATCCTCAGAGATGGTGAGGTAAGTCGGAAACTACAAAAATGGGATTTATATATCTGTGGAATTGACACAGAGAAAAGCTTTCTGACACACGTCGGAAAATTGACATTCCACAGATATATAAATCCCATTTTCCTAGTTTCCCTAGTTTGCACCTGAAACATGGCCATAACAGCCCGGAAAACTCACAACAACCCTCTGACAATTTTGTTCTGTTTGTTGCCATTTTAATTCATACAAATACCTTTGCCGCTCATTCACACAGCAAGAGGTCCATCCAGAACAGGTCTCTACAATCACTTACAGATCCAACAGCAAGACAATCATACTTGGCTACAAGCGATCGTCTATGACCAGACCTGGGCAAACTTCGGCCCTCCAGGTGTTTTGGACTCCAACTCCCACAATTCCTAACAGCCGATCGGCTGTTAGGAATTGTGGGAGTTGAAGTCCAAAACACCTGGAGGGCCGAAGTTTGCCCAGGTCTAGTCTATGACAGTGGTTCTCAACTTATGGGTACCCAGGTATTTTGGCCTACAACTCCCAGCAAGTTTACCAGCTGTTAAGATTTCTGGGAGCTGAAGGCCAAAACATCTGGGGACCCACAGGTTGAGAACCACTGCCCTATGATGACGACATAGCAATAAGGTAACACACCTGTGTTTAGCCATTTGATGGAAGCCCCTGCTGGCGCAATAGGTAAACCCTTATGCTGGCAGGACTGAAGATCGACAGGTCAGAGGTTCAAATTCAGGGAGAGTGCAGATGAGCTTCCTCTGTCAGCTCCAGCTGACATGGGGACACCACCCACAAGGATGGTGCAATATTCTCTCACACCAGAAGCAACTTGCAGTTTCTCAAGTCGCCCCTGACATTTTAAAAAGCCATTTAAATAATTCGGAGTGTTTCTCTTCCTCTTAAACCCAACTGTGTATCCCCATTGTACTAAAAGGTTTAGAAACTGTATAAAAACGTGTCATTTGAACTAAAAACATTTTAATTCATACATGAATTCTGGGTTAAAATGGACCTAAATTAGGTTGCTAATAAAATAAGAATGAAAGCCAGGGAGACTTCTGCACAACAGCACTTCTAGGAGTTGAATTATCGGAGGGAACGACACCAGGTCTAGTCAGTCACCCCCAGAAGTGATGTGTGTGGCCCATAGCAAGACAGCTACCTTGTTCACTGATGGGTCTATGGACCATAATAAATATGATTGTTGCTGCCTTAATCATTCTCTCTGTAGAAAGCTTCAATTATATCGGACTTAAAATATACCACTGTGACTGTGATGTCATCCCTGTACATACGCGCCAGGTCATCGGGAAGACTCAACATTGCCATGAGCCGTTCTGGATCAATCTCCCCATACTCATTATTGCCAATTGCGTGGCGGATGAGATGGGTGGCCACGTTCTGGTCAGGGGAGTGGACATGCCTGGCTTTTCTCTGAAGGAGCAGGTTTTGCATGTAACCCAGATTGGCTGGTTTTTCAAAAACCGCCTGCCTTTTCTGGAGATCCCCATGAACTAGGTGGTCTCCAACCAGCTTGACCACCTCTTCGTTACTCAACATGTCCCACAGACCATCTGAGGCAATGACTAAAAATTTGTCCTGCCTTCTGAGTTTGTGGTAAGTTATTTCTGGCTCTGCAGTTAAATAGGGAGGTGTGTGATAATTGGGGAGCGCATAGTCATAAATGTTCAAAGCCTCTGCGTCGCAACCGTTTCCTAACACGCTCTGATGCAGTTCTTGGCTCCACTTGAACTGGACATCTCCAAAAGCCCTTGAAGGCAAGAGGACGCCCAGTAACCTGTTGTTCACAATCACTGTGCCGTCTTCCGATGGCGGGTGCTCCCTTTTTAACCTGAATGTTTCCAGTTTGTTGAAGCAGTTGTGATCCCGCGTCAGAGGAAGCGCCGACCACGTCCCATCTTTGTTCTGAACTCCGAGGATCGCTCTGCTGTCACCTGTATTGGCGATGTGCAAATGAACACTATCCACGTGAGCCAAACAGGCAGTTGCGCCTGAAAAAGCCACCTGAAGAGCAATGTTTTTGACCAGTTCGTTTTCTGAGGGAGCCTGAGCCTCCAACGAAATATCTGAATCCAGCCTTTTAAATGCCTGGGTCAAGGCTTCTTCTATTGTCAGGCCTGGTTCCAGGTCCATGTTGAGTAAGGTCTGCCAATATATTCTGAGTCGTTCCAGGTACAGTGAGGCGACCTCTTGAAAGAAGCTGTCGTTCGGATGTTTGTGCCACTGCAGAATAGGCAGGACGGGTTTCATAGACTCCATGGCAGACTCAATTTCCTCTAGCTTCTTTTGAGACAGAAGAGAAACAGCAATATAGGAAAACAGCCGTTCACTAACTGCCTGGGCGCAGGCGTAACCCGCATGGCCATCGAAGACCCCAAACATCATTCCTCTGGTCTGTAGGCAGGTAGCTGCACTTCGGCGGTCTTCCGCTGGGCTGTTGGCAGCCAAGTGGTTGCTCTCAAATCGCAGGACTGGGCTTGGATTCTTCCCATCGTATTCAGGGACGGCATGGGACAGCTCGTTCGCCCTTAAAATGTCATTGATCTGCGACGGCGTCAGGTGGAAAGAGAAGTCTTCTTCTTCCGTCGAGGTGTGTCGGAAAGCTTTTCTCACAGTGACGACATTGTTCTTGCCGCCTTTGCCGCTTGCCAGGAAAGAAGAAAAGGGAGGGCTGGTAAACAAACTCCTCTGTGGTCCTTTGCACTGACCTGAAATGCACCTGGAGTACAAAGGCCCTTTTCCATGCAAAGTGGAGAGCGTGCTTCTGGTCGAGGTGATAATCCAGGAGGAAACAATACTTGACATTGTCAGAATAATTGTGCTTTGAAGGAGGTCAGTTCTGAAAGCCAGAAAAAAAAGATAACGCTGGTTAAATGAGAAAACACGTAAAAATCCTTCAGGCATTCCTACAGAACACTGAACTGAACTTTATTATTTATGAGTCGCCCTCCACAAGTGTGCTCCGGGCGACTTACACAGCTAGCAATAACAGTACTAGAGTATTAAAACATTAAAATATTAAAAATATGAAAATGGCAAAAAATATCGGACTCGGAAGGTTCCGGGTCGCTGGTTGTCGTATTATGCATAGGCTTTCCTAAATAGCCATGTCTTAAGTGCCGCCAAGAATTGGGGCAGGTAAGGACTGGCTCTTTGGTCTGGCGGTAGAGAGTTCCACAGGACGGGGCCGCAACAGAGAAAGATCTCTGTCTCGTGAACTCCAGATGAGCCTCTCTCGGACCCGGGATACAAAGGAGGTTCTCGCTGCTGGCCGTGGTGCTCTTGGGTGAGTGGGTAGTGTCAAGCGGTCTTTTAAGTATGAAGGGCCCTGGCCCCGCAGGGCCTTGAATGTCAGGGTCAGGGTCTTATAAAGGACTCTGTGTTCGACCGGCAGCCAGTGCAGATGCTGCAAGGATGGTGTGATGTGACATCTCATTGGTGTTTTTGTGAGGAGCCTGGCGGCAGCATTCTACACAACCTGGATCTTACGGGTTAATGACCGAGGAAGACCCACATATAAGGCGTTGCAGTAATCCAGCCTTGATGTAACTGTGGCGTGGATTACTGTAGCTAACGCCTCCGTTGGTAGGTAGGGCGCCAGTTGCCTCGCTTGGCGTAGGTGGAAGAAGGCCCTTTTGCTCGTAGAGGCAATCTGGGCCTCCATCGTCATCTTAGAGTCCAGGATGACACCGAGGCTCTTCACAGAGGGGGATGGGGTCAGCGGTTCCCCTTTGAAGGGGGGCAGTGGGTTGACTAGTTCTGACGGACACCACCGATGTCTCTGCTTAAGCGGCTGAGGGGGGGGGGAGAGGAAGGGGCCTGAGGCCATTAGACATGGTGGGAGTTGAAGTCCAAAACACTTGGAAGGAGGGCCCAAGTTTGGCCCAACCCTAGCAGCCTTTAAGAAAGATCTAAGAACTTGGCTTTTCCGTTGTGCTTTTGGAACAGACCATATATTTCATTCCAGGTGCTTCACCTTCAATGTTTATTTATTTATTTAAATTTCTATCTGGCGCCACTCCCAGTGGCTCGGGGCTGCTTACATAACTTAATAAAAACACAGCTAAAATCTCACAATTAAACATTTCATTAACATCACATCAAAACCAAGAACACAATACAGATGGTGTTTAACAACGTTGTCCTAATTTTGCACTCCCCCCCCCCACACACACACACCACTGTTCCGTCCCCTATGAGCTCTTCCTTCATAAATATACCCTTTTCACTGCTATCTCATCCAGAGTTTTTATCATTTTATGTTATGCATGTTGCCCCTCCACTGTGTTTGATTCTTTGCCATGTTATCTTGCACTGTTTATTTTACTTGAATGTCTTATTTATTTCATTGTGATGTTATTTTGTTGATTGATATTTTTTTGCTGTAATGTATTGTTGGAGTCTGGAGCAACAAGCACCTGAGGCAAAGCACCAAAATCAGTGTGTACAGAGCTATCGTTCTGTCTATTCTCCTCTATGGGTCTGAAACATGGGTCACCTATCGCCAACACCTACGACTCCTCGAATGCTTTCATCAGCGCTGTCTTTGCACAATCCTAAATATACACTGGACCGACTATGTGACGAATGTTGCTGTCCTTGAGCAAGCAGGGATCACCAGCATTGAGGCCATGCTATTGAGAACACCAGCAGCGCTAGGCAGGGCACGTCTCTAGGATGGAGGACCATGGTGAACTCGCCACGGGTCAGCGCAAGAGAGGCGCCCCCAAAGAGAGATATAAGGACTCCCTGAAACAACATCTCAGACTCGGCCAGATTGACCACCAACAATGGTCCACCCTGGCCTCACATCGGGAGACGTGGAGACACACTCTCCACAATGCTGCGGCCTCTTTTGAGAAGACATGCCAAACGGGTCTCGAAGAGAAACGACAACGCAGAAAGAACCTCAACTTGGAAACAACATCACCCAAGGAGACTTTCTGCTGTGCTTTCTGCAACCAAACTTGCCTATCTCAGATTGGCCTTTTTAGTCATCAACGCACTTGTAGAAAGCGTGGGATGAGTCCTTCCTAAAGAATCTTCGTTCGCGAAGTAATGCCGAGAGACATTGTCGGGCTTGGCTCTAAGTCCCCTTGAGGGGAGAGGGTGGCGGGGTATAAATAAAGTTGATTATTATCATTTTACTGACACAAAACCACAGTATGTCACAGCAAACGAGATCTATATGATGGACCCCCCCGATGGGTGCCACCTTGTCGTGTTGTGGGGCTTAACTGCTCGGAGGATGCTGAGAGCTGTGCTGGCGGTAGTGTAACTACCAGCAGGTCCAACCAAACCAGAGAGGTCTTAGCTGAGGAGTGGAACCAAGAGCTTTTGATGTCTAATGCAGTCTATTTGGTATTGTGTATTTTAATGCTATTGTTTTATGTAAATCGCCTGGAGCATTTTAATGGAGGGCGATTAACAAGTGAGAAACTGATGATGATGATTCTGGACATCCATCGACAAGTGGGCTACAGGACCAAAATACAAATGAACAATCACAGAAGCGGAAGAAATATGCAATGCAAGACAACAGCATTATTATTATTATCTCCATTTTGCCATGCCAGAAAAGCACAATCAAAACCTTCCTGACAGATGGCCATCCAGCCTCTGCTTAAAAGCCTCCAAAGGAAGCCACTCAAAAGGCAGAGAGTTCCACTGCTGAACAGCTCTCCTTCCAGGAAGGCTCACTAATCCATTCCAGTCAAGATGTTGCTTAAGCTATTGTGCAAAGGCCTGGTCACAAAACAAAAGGTTTTAGCTTCCTTCTAAATGCCAGGAGGGATGGGGACGAGTGTATTTCGCTTGGAAGCGCTTTCCATAGGCGGGGGCCACAACCGAGAAGGCCCTGCCCCCTGTACCAGCCCGCCGCATTTGAGATGCTGGTGGGAACGAATCACTTTCCCCAAATCACTTTCCCCATATATACATATATATACATATATACACATATATACATATACTGTATATATATACACATACACACACACACACACACACATATATATATATATACACACACACACTCTCTATATATACATTCTTCTTTGATTTAAAAGAAGAAGTGCAGGGCATGGATGTACCTGTTCCAAAAGTCCAATGGATGGAGACTCAATGGGGCTGCAAAAGCCCCTAAGGTGCCTTGGAGTCTTCCCCAGCCTTGGCTGTCCGGATCCGGCCTGGAAGGAGCAGCAGGACTGCCTCTCAGGAATCACTCCCCAACACACTGCAATCAGGAAACAGGAGCAATCACTCCAGAACACACTGGGCTGGTGGGAGGGGTGTTAGAACGCGCAGCGATTGGCTGGCGTGAGGGGCGTGAGCGCGCTGCTGCGAGCTCATTGGTGGTCGTGGGTGGAGTCACGCCAGAGACCACGCCCACACAAGGTCCGCTTGGTGGCTGTGGGCGGGGGCATGCCATAGGCCACGCCCACACTAGGCTGATTGGTGGTTGTGGGCGGAGTCAGGCTAGAGGCCACGCCCACACAAGGCCATGGTTCAAGAAAGAGAAAGCAGCACTCCATCTCTCTTTGCAGACTTCAGAAGGAGCCAATGCAGAAGGGTCCACATTGTCACATTAATGCAGTTTGACACTATTTGATCTACCTTATTTATTTATTTATTTCAGGATCTTACCCCGCTCTTCTCAACCCCCGAGGGGGGACTCAGAGCGGCTTACAGTAAGGCGCAATTCGATGCCCACACAGCAACAATATAAGACCCCAGAACCCTTCAACAATTAAAATACATTAAAACACATTAAAATACAATTACCTAAACATCATGCGCATTCATTCCAGATTAAAACAATGTTCTGTCCATAAAAGCACTGGCCCTATTCATCCACTTTCTTTTTTTAAAAAAATAAATCTTTATTGAATTTTTCATAAGTCATAGATTAAAAAAAGATGATCGTAATGCAGTGATAAAGCAGAAACAAAGAGTCGAGTGAAGCACCTGGTGGTTCAGATTGACCATCCACGGTGTGTACAGAATAAGACGAAATTGAAAAAGAACAGATGTGCACTTGAATAGAAAAACAAGGTTGGAGATCCGACAAAGTCTTGATCAACTTAAATACATACTATTTCCATTTGCAAGTTTGAGATATCAGTTCCCGCTTCTCTGTTTTTCCCGACCTATCCTTCTCCGACCTATAATTAAAGATTAACATATTTAAGTTAATTTTCTATATGCGCTTTACTTAGACCTGAGATCTCATTACATTTCTATTTCTACCTTACATTCCCTTTTATAATACTCTTGTAGAAGGGACTGTAGCGGAAATCTGGAGTCCCAAAACTCCTTCAGGCAGTTACTTTCTGACTCACAAGCGGCGGCTTTCGTGCGGGCACAGGAACGAAGGATGCAACAATTGATACTGGTCCAAATGAAGCCAAATTTATTGTAAAACATCAGCTGACGGAGTCTGCTTAGCATAAGGGCTGCTAATATGGCAGAGCCCCGCACCAACGCTAACACTCAGGTTTTATACATTCAATGGCGACAATCCTTGATCTCGCCCATCTTCACAACCTGCAATAGGCTTGCACACATGAACCCATTTCTTTATCCAATTAAACACAGCATTATTCAGCATTACATTTTCATTTGCTAATAGCTATGGCGCAGTATTAATTTTTCATTCCCACAGTATGTTATCGGCCATATGGGCAAGATGTTCTTGAATCGTGCATCACTCTCTCCTGACGGTACTTCTGCTAAAAGCATCAATTCCGCTTTAGGACCAATTCCATTTGGCAGTATATTTCTGGTTGGTGTTTCCTTCCCTTATTGCTTCTGTTAATTTCTCCATTATGCTAATCTCTAGGAGTTTTTGCCTCCATTCTTCCTTTGTTGGGGTGGTCTCCGATCTCCAATAAGTAGCGAAGAGTGTCTTTGCCGCTGTCCTAGCTAGCGTAAAGATTCTGCTCTCATTTTTATCAAGTTCATCATCCACAATACCCAGTAGAAACTTGTCTGGTTTCTTTTTTATTTTTTTCCCCATCAGTTTCTCCACTTCTCTATGTACCACGCTCCAGAATTTTCTTGCCTTGGGGCAAAGCCAGAGCATATGAAAGAATGTCCCACTTCGGTTGTTGCATATCCAACAGTTTGATTAGTTTTTTTTATAAATTTTGGCCAGTTTTACAGGGGTAAGATACCATCTATAAAGTATCTTTACCCAATTCTCTCTATATTTATAACATAATGAGATGTTTACATTTCTTTTCCAAATAGCTGTCCAGGTATCTGTATTTATTTTATATCCTAAGTTTCTTGACCATTCTTTCATATGATCTCCGGTACAATCTTTTTCCCTTTTTAATAGTATTTTGTATATTTTGGATAATTGCTTGGTCTCTTCACCCAAGATGGCTTCTTCCAATTCACTTTTCTTTCTTTCCCACCCCCTTTTTTCATCTTCTTTCATTCTTTCTCTTAATTGAAAATATGGGAACCAGCTCATCTCGAAGCCCTCTTCGCGAAGTTGAGTTCTGGTCTTCACGGACCACTCCGAGCCATTTTGCACTAAAAGGTCTTTGTATTTTATCCATTTGTCATTGTCTAGGTGTCTAATCTGGAATGCTTCATTTGGTGACACCCAGAGGGGGATCTTGTCACTTCTTAGGTCATTCATCCACTTTCCATTAAAATCCCATCTAAAGTGCTGCCTTGTGCTGGTGTGCAAACGCCTGGTCCCACAGCCAGGATTTTACTTTTTCCCTGAATGCCAGGAGGGATGAGGTGGATCGTACATCGATAGGGAGCGCATTCCACAGGCGGGGAGCCACCACCGAGAAGGCCCTCTCCTTCGCCCCCACCAGCCACATTTGAGAAGTAGGCAGGAGCGAGAGCAGGGCCTCCCCGGATGATCTTAGATTACGAGGTGGGATGTAGCGGCTGATGCGTTCGGACAAGTATATAGAGCTTTAAAGGTCAAAACCAGCACTTTGAATTGAGCTCGGAATTGGACAGGCAGCCAGTGGAGCTGACACAACAGGGGGGTGGTATGCTCCCTGTATGTAGCTCCCGTTAGTAATCTGGCTGCCGCCCGCTGGACTAATTGCAGTTTCCGAACTGTCTTCAAAGGCAGCCCCACGTAGAGTGCGTTGCAGTACTCTATTCGGGATGTGACCAGAGCGTGGACGACCGTAGCCAGATCAGACTTCCCAAGGTACGGGCGCAGCTGGCGCACGAGTCTTAACTGTGCAAAAGCTCCCCTGGCCACCGCCGAGACCTGGGCTTCCAGGCTCAGCAATGAGTCCAGGATCACTCCCATGTCTTCAGGGGGAGTGTAACCCCATCCAACACAGGCTGTAACCCTATGCCCTGTTCGGCCTTACGACTGACCAGGAGTGCCTCTGTCTTGTCTGGATTAAGTTATCTTGGCTCCATGCTATGGAAAGGTGGGAGTGGTAGCCTGCATTCTTTGGCAGAGAAGGTTAAAGACAACCAAAAACTATACCTCCCACAATTCCATTGCACTGAGCCAGGGCAGTTTAATTTTAATTTTATTTATTTTAAGTTATTTATTTATTTAGTTTAAGTGGTGTCAAACTGCATCAATTCTACAGTGTAGATCAGTGTGTTGCCTGCCCACTGCAGTGTGTAGGTGTGTCACTCGAACATCACAAGAAATGCTGAGGCAACTTAGGCGATTCCTTGTAGCCGAGGATGATGGTCCTCCAAGTGTGGTGTCTTGGCAGTGGGTCCGTAAGGGGCTGTGGAGCCCTATTCTTGACCTGCATGTTCTCCCGCAGTGAGGGCATCGGTTTCCAAGTGGAAGGGGGTCCCAGTCAGGATTGGCTTGACGCGCCTTCCTCTTACCACATTCCTCCCTTTTGCCCTCCATTTGTGTATCTTTGAATTCTGCAGCACTGCTAGTCACAGCTGACCTCCAGCTAGAGCACTCAAGGGCCAGGGCTTCCCAGTCCTCGGTGTCTATGTCACAGTTTTTAAGGTTGGCTTTAATCCTATCTTGAAATCTCTTTTCCTGTCCTCCAATATTACGTTTTTCGTTCTTAAGTTGAGAGTATAGTAACTGCTTTGGGAGATGGTGATCAGGCATTCGGACATCGTGGTCAGTCCAGTGGAATTGATGGTGTAGGAGCATCGCTTCAGTGCTGGTGGTCTTTGCTTCTTCAAGCACGCTGACATTTGTCTGCTTGTCTTCCGAAGAGATTTGCAGGAATTTCTGGAGGCAGTGCTGATGGAATCGTTCCAGGAGTTGCATGTGACGTATGTAGACAGTCCACGTCCCACTGGTGTATAGCAGGGTTAGGAGGACAATAGCTTTATAAACAAGCACCTTGGTATCCCTATGGATGTCCCAGTCCTCAAACACTCTCTGCTTCATTCGGAAAAAAGCTGCACTCGAAGAGTTCAGGCGGTGTTGTGTTTCAGTGCCAATGTTGATTTTTGTGGAGAGGTGGCTGCTAAGGTAGTGGAAATAGTCAACATTTTCTAATGTTCCACCATTAAGCTGTATCTCTGACATTGCACAGGGATTGGCCGGTGACGGCTGGAAGAGCATTTTGGTTTTCTCAATGTTCAATGGCAGGCCAAGCTTCTCGTATGGCTCTGCAAAGGTGTCAGGATTGATGCACCTTCCTCTTGGCACGTTTCTCCATTTGTGCCTCTTCAAATTCCGCAGCACTGCTGGTCACAGCTGACCTCCAGCTACAGCCCTCATTTGTCCGCCTGTCTTCCCAAGAGATGGAATTGTTCCAGGAGTTGTGTGTGAAGTCTGCAGACAGTCCACGTTTTGCAGGCGTATAGCAGGGTTGGGAGGACAATAGCTTTATAAACAAGCACTTTGGTCTTCCTACGGATGTCCTGGTCCTCAAACACTCTGTGCTTCATTCGGAAAAATGACAAACACCTTGACAATGTCTGTTATTATCTTACAAATCACACACACACATATAAAGAGGGAGTAAGATAAAGCAAATATCAACTGTCACTGTGCATTTCAGGTACAGCATTACAACTGTATTATCCTCAGCTGAAATGCCCAGGTATACGCGGCTACAAACTCTATTAGAGAGAGTGCAAGAACAAGAATAACAATGGGATCCAGAAATGTATCGCCTTAAACAGATAACAAAACGTTAAAGGAAGAAGGGCAGGATGGGGGGGAAAACCCCAGCCTGTAATTTGTTACATAGGACACTTGCAAATTTCACAATGGGAATTTCCGTCACCATCAGCATGCCTCCTCTTCCATTTCTTCCTTCCTTGTTTTGCCTTTCCCCCCTTCAACTGCTAGTCTTATGAAAAGGGAGATCCAACGGTCAGCCATTACTTTGTTATGCTTTATAGGCCCTAATAAAGTGCTACTGCATTGTTGCTTCTGAATTTATTTCCAGAGGGGTCCAAATGGGCACATGATCTTAACCCGTCGGGCCAGTATTGTGATGCTTTGGTCCTCCCAATGTTGTACTCAAGATCCCATAAATCAGGACTGACATGGATGGTGGTCAGGAAGGAGATCGGTGATTCATTATGGCTTTTCTCCTTATTACCTTTTCATGATAAAAGAGTGTATTGTTGAAGGTTTTCATGGCCAGGATCACTGGGTTGCGGTGAGTTTTCCGGCCAGTATGGCCATGTTCCAGAAGCATTTTCTCCTGATGTTTCACCCGCATCTATGGCAGGCAACCTCAGAGGTTGTGAGGTTTTTTAGAAAATAATAATAATAATAATAATAACTTTATTATTTGTGAGTCGCCCTCCACCACTGGTGCTCCGGGCGACTTACATCATTTAAAAACCCAAAAATACAACAGTTTAAAACATAGGTACACACGCCAGAAAGGCTCAGTCTCCAGGCGTCCGATCAAACCCCAAATGCCTGGCAGAAGAGCCAGGTTTTCAGGTCCGATAGGAATCTGATTTGGCCGATGTGGCCCTGAGGGCAGGCGGGAGGGTGTTCCAGATCATGGGGAGCCACCACGGAGAAGGCTCTCCGTCAGGTCTCCATCAGCCGAGCCTCTCTCACCCCAGGGATGGCTATACGATCACCATTTATGGCACGCGCTGGCCTCTCGGTGCGTTGGACTGTCAGCCGATCGCCCAGATAGGCTGGCCCAATATTATGCCGTGCTTTAAAGGTGAGCGCCATAAGTTTGTAAATTACTCTGAACTCTGTGGGCAGCCAATGAAGATCTTTTAAAATTGGAGAGATATGGTTTCTGACAGATGCCCCAGAGATGAGTCTGGCCGCTGCGTTCTGAATGAGCCTCAGCCTCCGAGTTGTAGACAGAGGTAGGCCCGCATATAGGGCATTGCAATAATCAAGGCGCGAGACGACGGTGGCATGTATCACAGTTCTCAATGCCTCTGATGGTAAATAGGGGGCCAACCGTCGGGCCCTGCGAAGATGGAAAAAGGCGCCTTAGCTGCGGCCTGGATCTGGGCTTCCATCGACAGTCTCTCGTCAGAATCACTCCCAAGCTCTTCACCGCCGGAGCCGGGGATAGGGGCTCGCCTTCGAAGAGTGGTAGTGGAATGGGGTTTATATATCTGTGGAATAATGTCCAGGGTGGGATAAAGAACTCTTGTCTGCTTGAGGCAAGTGCCAATGTTGCAATTGGCCACCTTGATTAGCAATGAATGGCCTTGCAGCTTCAAAGCCTGGCTGGTTGCTGCCTGGGCGAATCCTTTGTTGGGAGGTGTTTATATGTCTGTGGAATAATGTCCAGGGTGGGAGAAATAACTCTTGACTGCTTGAGGCAAGTGCAAATGTTGCAATTGGCCACCTTGATTAGCACTGAATGGCCTTGCAGCTTCAAAGTCTGGCTGGTTGCTGGCTGGGCGAATCCTTTTTTGGGAGGTGTTTATATATCTGTAGAATAATGTCCAGGGTGGGAGAAATAACTCTTGTCTTCTTGAAGCAAATTGGCCACCTTGCTTAGCATTCAAACAGACAAGAGTTCTTTCTCTCACCCTGGACATTGCTTTTTCACAATCTATTTAATATTATAAAGTTGAAAATAAACACTTCCAGATAACTTTAATGTTTCTCTGCTTCTCCCCTCTTGAAACCAGATGGAAATCAGTTGTGTCTCTGTAGGAGCTCGAACAGCTCATCAGCTGTTTCAGGGTTTTTTTTTAAACAATGCTCAACTTTTCCAACTTTTCCAACATGTCTGACCTGGGAGATTCTGCTACCAACACTGCTATTGTCAAGGAAGCGTGCATTGGAAGGAAAGTGCCATGGTGGGAAACGTACATATAGTTTGTCATTGTCCACATAAATGAATGAAAGACCATTCCCTTTTACATACCATGAGATTGTGGTCAGTAGTAAGTTGTAAAGAGAGGTCTATAACTTTCTTTTTGTTTTGTGCAAAGTCATATTTACAGTTCATTGCCATTATTGAGATTACCGAGGGAAGCAAAAAATTGTCTCAACCAAACGTAGCGGAGCGAAGTCAAGGGCAATGAAATCACCCGTGAGTTTAGTCAAGCAGATCATTATTTTGCTTTTTATAGGCTTTGCTGCACTAAGAACACTTTAGATTACATATAATAAATGACAATACCTGCAAGTGTTTTATTAATTTTGACAGAATTCGGACAGGGCTTTTCCCTTCTGGCGTTTCAAAATTATGCTGCTACTTATATAGGTATCACAGTGACCTCAAGTCTCCTTATAAAGCAAACTTTAGAGAACACCAAATCTTGCAGAAATAGAAATATATAAAGGAAATTGGGGGAGGATCCAAATGTTTTAAACTTGGTGGGCTAAGAGTGGTAGATGTGCCCTCCGTGTATAGTGATTTTCCTCCCTCTAGCTCTAAAACTGAGGGGGAGGAGAGCCTGGGAAGGCTGCCCATGTTGACCAATGCTCCAGAAAATTTTGTTTTTTCAGACCTGGAACAAAAAAAACCCTCACTCAGAAAGGTACCTGTTTTCGGGAGAAGCACTCGAAAACAAAAACGGACTTTTACGAATGAATCAGACAGAGATAGCAATTCTATACAAATGCACAAGACCATTCTCCATACTTGCATCTTATTAATGATGTGTTTGTATGGTTTGATGGGCAATAGGAACAGGATTAGATAGTTTGTATAACCCTTGTCCACTTATAGTATCCCCTCTGTGGCATAAACCTTTGGGGGGGAGGGCTTTCAATCTCTTCTCTTGCTCCCTAACCTTCTCTAGAATGAAGCTAGATTAGTTAAACACACTTATCTTAGAATGGAGTTGCTATAATAAAGCCTTTCGTTTGTCTCCCCAATCCATTGATGTATTTGTTCCTCAATCAGGATATCTAACTCTGCAGGAGATTATGGGTCCAGGCATGCCCGGATTACCCATAAAGCCAACGAGGCCATGGCCTAGGGGCACAAGCCGGGGGGGGGGGGGGCAGATCATGGACCAAAAAACCCCAAAACTGGTCTGCGCCTCTCTCTCTCTCTCTCTCATGCCCTCTCTCTCCTCTCTCCCGCAAAGTCTCTCCGCTCTCTCTCTCTCTCTCTCTCTCTCTCTCTCTCTCTCTCTCTCTCTCTCTCTCTCTCTCTCTCTCTCATGCATGCCTTTGGAGTGAGTTTGCACCCGCTGCGCTCTCCCCAAGCCTTCCAACTTCCGAGGAGACCTTCAGAGCACAGCGGAGCTTTCCAGCTGGTGGGAATGGGGACCTTGGAGGTGGCGGGAAGTTGGCTTAAAGGGGGCGTAATTCCAAACTTTGGCCTAGGGCGGAAAAAAAGTGTTAATCCGGGCCTGGGTCCAGGATGCTTTTTGGGGACATGTAAGTATGTATTGGGGTCATTGTGCAAATGTACAACGATAGAGCATGGAGAAATGGATATCTAAGCAACATGCTCCATCAAAAAACAGCAAAATCAAGCAGGTGATATTGTTGTGTAGAATGCGTTGTCCCTAGGTTGATGGTAGATAGGAAGTTGTTGCTTTCCGCATGGTCAAATTCCAAAGATGTAATCACGAAACCATAGGTCAAGGAGAGGTGTTTGGCGCACGTGCTGAAAAAGCATTGTTCCAGGTCAACCATAAAGATGTTTTCACACTGTGTTGCCACGTGGGTGTCCAAGACAATTCCACTGACTTAGAGGTACACATATTATTCCTGTAAGCGAAGCAATTACAAGTACAAGGAGGTTGGGTTTGGTGGCTAGGTCAGCTGTGGCCTCGTTTACAGCGGTGTATTTACATAAGAACATAAGAACATAAGAAGAGCCATGCTGAATCGGACCTCAGCCCATCTAGTCCAGCATTCTGTATCACACAGTGGCCCACCAGTTGTACACGGGGATCTTGAGCAGAAGGGAGGGCAAAACCCTGACCTGCTCCCGACCCCCCACAACCAGTACCCAGGGAAATCCTGCCTACCTCAACCAACTCCGAGGTGGCACTTGAATGTCCTTTTCAGTAACTACCGATACACTTGGTATGCATGAATCTGTCTAATCCTGCCTTGAAGTTGTCCAGGCTGACAGCTGTCACAACCTCTTCTGGAAGTGAGTTCCATAACCCAATGACCCTCTGGGTGAAGAAATATTTCCCTTTATTAGTCCTAACTTTCCTACCTTGGAGCTTCAGGGAGTGCCCTCTAGTCCTAGTGTTTTGTGACAAAGAAAATAGTTTTTCTTTATTCACCTTTTCTATCCCATGCATGATTTTATACACTTCGATCAAGTCACCTCTTAAACGCCGTCTTTCAAGGCTGAAAAGACCAAGGCGTTGCAACCTGATTTCATAAGGGAGCCGCTCCATCCCTTGGATCATTCTTGTTGCCCTTTTCTGTACCTTTTCCAGTTCCGTTATATCCTTCTTAAGGTGCGGAGACCAGAATTGTACACAGTAGTCCAAATGTGGCCTTACCATCGATTTGTAGAGAGGTAATACAACATTTGCTGACCTATTTTCGATTCCCTTTCTGATCATGCCTAGCATAGAATTTGCTTTTTTCACTGCTGCCGCGCACTGGGTTGACATCTTCATTGAGCTGTCCACCAAGACCCCAAGATCCCTTTCCTATTTGATGGCTTGTCATCCATTCTAATATGAGATGTTGGTGTATAGGGATACCATATCCATAGTGGCTTGGTTGGTGTTCTCTGGGAGGCTGTGGATACTCTGCTCTTCATGCGCTCCACTCTGCCTTACATTTTGAATGATGTGCGGACAAGTCGTCCCTTAAGAGGCTGAGGTGGATGGTAATTATTCACCATCTGGATTCTTTCATCTTCCTCAGTGGTAAACATCAGAGTTTGAAATTTTTCCATCTGTGAAATTCAAATTAAATACCATTATTGTTTAAAATATAAATCAGTGTCAGGGTGGGGTGGGGTGGGGTGGGGTGGGGGGTGGGGTGGATTTGAACTATGGATGATCCTGAGTTGTTATGATCTCTCATTCTCCTTATTTTACAGGATTGTTTTATGTGAGACATTTAAAATAACGAGACATCCATTTCATACCAATAGGCACACCAGAGTTACTAGGCATATAGTCCTATTGTAATATTATTTGCATGAGGTAGGAATTGCCCCGAGTTTCTAACAGATGCTTAATACACAACATATTAAATGCAATTGTTAGTCACAACTCCATTAAACCTAACTGAATGAATTGCTGATCAAGTTGATTCAATGGGCCCATTTCAGTTGGAGTAATAATTTCCGACAAGCCTTTGACCATGTTTAGACTCTCTAATAATATATATGAGGACCTTTAGATTCTTTATTTGCACTTTATACTTCTGAGATCGAATACTGTTGTTTTATCTACCGCAATTGCTGTATTTTATTGTTTTTACCAGGGAGTACTGTGAATTTATGATGTTGTGTTGATTTATTGTCTACTCGTATGTTTTATTTTGCACTTGTTGTATTTTGCATGTCACACCTTGTGAGCCTCATTGAGTCCCTCTGAGAGATAGTGGTGGGATATAAATAAAAGATTATTATTATTATTATTACTGAAATGTAGAGCCTTGTGTTCCTTTCTTTGGGCCATCATATTTCTGCCTTATTATATTGAACTCAGATGGAGAGTGCCAAAAAAGGAGAAAAAAATGAGCCATATTAGTTACCCTTTAATTTTCATAAGGGTTTGTAGTTTGAGGAGGGTAAACTCTAGAACATTCCAGCTCAAAATTTTAAATACTTAAACTGCAAACCCCAGGATTCCTTAGGACGGAGTCGGGCAGATAGAATGCCATCATATTACTGTAACGGTGCAGTGTGAAAGAGCCCCAAATGTGCATTTTTGTGTGGCAAGCTGATAAAAGATATGAACAAGACAGGGGTCGCTGTATCTGTTGGTGTTGCGTGAATCTACACAGAAGGGCAAGATTCTGGCCTTATGATGGCGATGATCATGTTTATTTATACCGTTTTTTTCTCTCCGTAAAGGAGATGCAAAGCAATAGCTGTTCTCTCCCTTCTACTGAATAACCATGATAGCCATGTTTAAATATTTGAAAGGCTGTCATAAAGAGGAGATAACAGGTCCGTCCTCCGTCCCCCCCAGTTGCCCTGGAAAGTACGATTCAGTGGAGCCATGGGTTCATATGACAGGAAAGGAAATTCCAGCTGAACATTAAGAAGAACTTCCTGACTGTAAGAAGAGCTGTTCAACAGTGGGACTTTCTGCTCGGAGTGTGGTGGAAGTTCCTTTTTCTGAGGCTTTTAAACAGGAGCCCCTGGTGGCCAAACCCTCTCTGGCTTCTTTGATCAGCCAGGATGGGCAAAAGTCTAGGATGCAAGTGGTAGGCCTCGCTTCCCCAAGGATCTTGTCCACATCCTCGAGCTGAAACAACTGACATGAATCCATTAAAATCGGAAAAGCAAACGCTCGTGCCACATCTTCAGAGACTGCTGTTAAAGTGGTATCGGAACAGATCAGAGCGACTTTATCAGCGAAGAATCAAGCAATTTTTTCGCAGTGCACCACAACATGGCAGTAAATCAGGAGATATATTTATTTTAAAAAATTGTACCCTGACCTTCTCAACTCCATGGAGGGACTCAGACCAGCTTACAGCAAAACTCAATTCTATACAAATTTAAAACATCTTAATACAGCATATTAAAATACATAAAAACAGAAATACCTAGAGACCACATTGCCATAAAAACCACAAGGCCTCATTCCACATCCAAGTCTTCACCCGCCTCCTGAAGGACAAGAGAGGGGGCAGATCTAACATCGCTTGGGAGGGAGTTCTTTAGCCGAGGGGCCACAACAGAGAAGGTCCTGTCTCTCGTTCCCACCAGAATGAAGATGGCAGGATCGAGAGCAGCAGGGCCTCTCGGAGGATCTTAATGTCCTTGATGGTTCATTAAAACAAGTAAACTGGGTTCATAGGAACGGTATAGGGTTTTTTTATAGGTTAAAACCAGCACTTTGAATTGTGCCCAGAAACTAATGGCAGCCAGTGGAGCTGGCGCAACAAGGGAGTTGTATGCTCCCTGTACCCCGCTCCTGTTAGTAACCTGGCTGCTGAGCGTTGGACTAATTGCAGCTTCCGAGCAGTCTTCAGAGGCAACCCCATGTAGAGAGCGTTGCAGTAGTCTATTCGAGATGTAACCAGAGCATGGACGACCGTGGCCAAGTCAGACTTCCCAAGATACAGGCGCAGCTAGCGTACAAGCTTTAACTGTGCAAAAGCTCTCTCGGCCATCACCGAGACCTGGGGCTCCAGGCTCAGCGATGAGTCCAGGATCACTCCCAAACTGCGAACCTGTGCCTTCAGGGGAAGTGTAACCCCGTCAAGCACAGGCTATAACCCTATGCTCTGTTCGGCCTTGCGACTGACCAGGAGTACTTCCATCTTGTCTGGATTAAGTTTCAATTTGTTCGCCCTCATCCAATCAGTTACAGCGGCCAAGCATCAGATCAGGACTTGAACAGCCTCCTTAGTAGCAGGTGGGAAGGAGTGACAGAGGCATTGGGAACATCTCTGAAAATTCCCTTTTAAAAACCATGTATCCTCTAATCTCAAAGGTCATCCTTTCCCCCAAAATGTCAGTTTATACGGCCCTCCAGAGCAGGCCTGGGCAAACGTCGGCCCTCCAGGTGTTTTGGACTCCCAACTCCCACAACTCTTAACAGCCAGTAGGCTGTTAGGAATTGTGGGAGTTGGAGTCCAAAACACCTGGAGGGCCGACGTTTGCCCAGCTGTTAGGAATTGTGGGAGTTGGAGTCCAAAACACCTGGAGGGCCGACGTTTGCCCGGCTGTTAGGAATTGTGGGAGTTGGAGTCCAAAACACCTGGAAGGGCGATGTTTGCCCAGCTGTTAGGAATTGTGGGAGTTGGAGTCCAAAACACCTGGAGGGCTGACGTTTGCCGAGCTGTCAGGAATTGTGGGAGTTGGAGTCCAAAACACCTGGAGGGCCGACGTTTGCCCGGCTGTTAGGAATTGTGGGAGTTGGAGTCCAAAACACCTGGAGGGCTGACGTTTGCCGAGCTGTCAGGAATTGTGGGAGTTGGAGTCCAAAACACCTGGAGGGCCGACGTTTGCCCGGCTGTTAGGAATTGTGGGAGTTGGAGTCCAAAACACCTGGAGGGCTGACGTTTGCCCAGCTGTTAGGAATTGTGGGAGTTGGAGTCCAAAACACCTGGAGGGCCGACGTTTGCCCAGCTGTTAGGAATTGTGGGAGTTGGAGTCCAAAACACTTGGAGGGCCGACGTTTGCCCAGCTGTTAGGAATTGTGGGAGTTGGAGTCCAAAACACCTGGAGGGCCGACGTTTGCCCAGCTGTTAGGAATTGTGGGAGTTGGAGTCCAAAACACCTGGAGGGCCGACGTTTGCCCAGCTGTTAGGAATTGTGGGAGTTGGAGTCCAAAACACCTGGAGGGCCGCGTTTCCCCAGCTGTTAGGAATTGTGGGAGTTGGAGTCCAAAACACCTGGAGGGCCGACGTTTCCCCAGCTGTTAGGAATTGTGGGAGTTGGAGTCCAAAACACCTGGAGGGCCGACGTTTGCCCAGCTGTTAGGAATTGTGGGAGTTGGAGTCCAAAACACCTGGAGGGCCGACGTTTCCCCAGCTGTTAGGAATTGTGGGACAGCTGTTAGGAATTGTGGGAGTTGGACTCCAAAACACATGGGGACGACGTTTGCCCAGCTGTTAGGAATTGTGGGAGTTGGAGTCCAAAACACTTGGAGGGCCGACGTTTGCCCAGCTGTTAGGAATTGTGGGAGTTGGAGTCCAAAACACCTGGAGGGCCGACGTTTCCCAGCTGTTAGGAATTGTGGGAGTTGGAGTCCAAAACACCTGGAGGGCCGACGTTTGCCCAGCTGTTAGGAATTGTGGGAGTTGGAGTCCAAAACACCTGGAGGGCCGACGTTTCCCCAGCTGTTAGGAATTGTGGGAGTTGGAGTCCAAAACACCTGGAGGGCCGACGTTTCCCCAGCTGTTAGGAATTGTGGGAGTTGGAGTCCAAAACACTTGGAGGGCCGACGTTTGCCCAGCTGTTAGGAATTGTGGGAGTTGGAGTCCAAAACACTTGGAGGGCCGACGTTTGCCCAGCTGTTAGGAATTGTGGGAGTTGGAGTCCAAAACACCTGGAGGGCCGACGTTTGCCCGGCTGTTAGGAATTGTGGGAGTTGGAGTCCAAAACACCTGGAGGGCCGACGTTTGCCCAGGCCTGCTCCAGAGGCTGGACTACAAATCCTGTGTTGACAGGAGCTGATGGGAGTTGTGATACAGAAACACCTGGAAGGCTGCAATGTGTCCTGTTGAGTCAGGAGAGCAGGGCTTGGATTCAGATACATGGCTTGTGGCTTTGAAGTAGGCCTGGGAAAACTTGGGCCCTTCCTCCAGGTGTTTTGGACTTCAATTCCCACCATTCCTAACAGCCTCAGGGCCCTTCCTTTCCCCCCTCAGTGAGGGGGGAAAGGAAGGGGCCTGAGGCTGTTAGGAATGGTGGGAACTGAAGTCCAAAACACCTGGAGGGAGGGCCCAAGCGTGGCCGCACCTGCTTCAAAACATCCTGTGACCTTTTCCCAACCCCAGCGAGGCCAGTGCGCAGGCGCACCCCATGCCTCGCCCCTTCGCGGGAGGCCCCGCCCCCAGAGCCGGCAAGATGGCGGCGGCGCTAGGTACACAGTCGGTCAAGCTCAGCCTGAAGGAACAGCGTTATGACCGGCAGCTGAGGTGGGCTTGGGCGACCCCCGGGGGAGGGAGGGAGGAAGGAGCTCGACGTTGAGGCGGGAGGGGGCTTGGTTTCTGCAGCTCTGGAGACAAGGGAAGGCCCTTCTTCCAGGCAGGCCCCATATCCTGTCAGGAGATGAGTCTCCTCCACTGGGCTGGACAGAAAACCTGGGATTAGATCCTGAGATTGATATAAGGCAGGCCTGGGCAAACTTGGGCCGTTGAGGTGTTTTGGACTTCAACTCCCACAATTCCTCACAAAGGAAGGGGCCTGAGGCTGTGAGGAATTGTGGGAGTTGATTGATTGATTGATTGATTTTATTATTTATGAGTCGCCCTCCACGTCAGTGCTCCGGGCGACTTACACATAAAACACATAAAAGAGTTCAATAGTTAAAAGCTAAAAGAATAGGAAAATTAATTAAAATAGTTCCAGTAACTCAGGCTAAGTCTGGAAGGTGTCCTTAGCCGTAAGCCTTTCGGAAGAGCCAGGTCTTCAGTGCGGTCAGGAACTGGGGCATGTCCCGGATAGCTCTCTGATCCGCCGGCATCAAGTTCCAAAGAACAGGGGCCGCGATGGAAAAGGCTCTCCGTCTCGTGGTGTCGAGGCGGGCCTCACTCACACCTGGGATGCGGAGAAGGTCCCTGTTTCCTGAACGCGGCGACCTTAAATGATCTGGTTCGGACAAGCGGTCTTTTAAATAAGCTGGGCCGGCGCCATGGAGGGCCTTAAAGGTAGCGACAAGATCTTGTGGATGGCTCTGAGCTCGACTGGCAGCCAGTGCAGGCGCTGTAGAGATGGCGCGATATGGCATCTCAGTGGTGTCCCGGTGAGGAGTCTGGCGGCTGCATTCTGCACTAGCTGGATTTTACTAGTGGTTGACTGCGGCAACCCCACGTACAAGGCATTACAGTAGTCCAGCCGTGATGTCACTGTGGCATGGACCACCGTAGCCAGCGCATCTGATGGAAGGTAAGGTGCCAGTTGACATGCCTGGCGTAGGTGGAAAAAGCTCCCTTACTTGTCGCAGCAACCTGGGCCTCCAGTGAGAGTCTCGAGTCTAGTATCACACCGAGACTCTTCACCGACAGGGCCGGGATCAGCGGCTCTCCCTCAAAGAGAGGCAGCGGAATGGGTGGCTCTGGGCTTCCCGGCCATAGAATCTCAGTCTTTGATGGATTGATCTTGAGTTTGTATGAGCGGAGCCATCTGGTCACTGCCTCTAGTCCTTGTCTGAAATTCTCAGGCACCGATGTTACGCCTGGCTCAAGCTTCAGCAGAAGCTGGGTGTCATCTGCATATTGGTAGCACCCAAATCCAAAACTTCTGGCTATGCTTGCCAAGGGTTGGACGTAGATGTTAAAAAGCGTTGGTGACAAAATGGTTGAAGTCCAAAACACCTCAAATGCCCAAGTTTGCCCAGGCCTGATAGAAGGCCTCTCTGGAAAGGTCCTAGGCCACAATGGAGCAATTGGTTCAAGTTGCAGGACTAGAGATTCCGCCTCAACATTAGGAATAATATATTGTATATTGATACAATATAATACTACTAGTGATATTGTAATTGTATATTTTGTAGTACATGCAATATTGCTAATGATATTGCGATGTAATGTAGTATAATTTGAGTATTATACTGTATATAATATAGTGTACATACCTTGATACAATATAATACTACTAATGATATGGCTCAATTCCATCATTGGTGGAGTTCAGAATGCTCTTTGGTTGTAGGTGAACTATAAATCCCAAGGACTACAACTCCCAAATGACAAAAATCAATCCTCCCCAAAACCCCCACCAGTATTCAAATTTGGCTGTATCAGGTATTTGTGCTAAATTTGGTCCAGTGAATGAAAATACATCCTGCATATCAGATATTTACATGTCAATTCATAACAGTAGCAAAATTACAGTTATGAAGTAGCAATGAAAATAATTTTATGGGTGGGGGTCGCATCAACGTGAGGAACTGTATTAAGGGGTCGCGGTATTAGGAAGGTTGGGAAACACTGCTTTAGGTTTTGCTGGACTACAGATCCCATCGTCTTGGCTATGCCAGTGAGCTCAGATGGGAGTTTCCATGGTCGGATGGGGCTGGGAGCCTTTCTGTTAGTCACACAGCGTTGTCATAACATGAACCAGCTAACCATCAACATGTAAAATCACCCTGCTGAGCAAAAAATGAGATCAAATAAATCGTGCAAAACTTGGCTGAGCTTTTGAGAGTTGCAGAATGGATCAGCAACACAACAACACCATTTTCTGTTCAGCCAATGTTCTGTTCTCTTTCGTAAGTGGGATTAAAGCACAGTGCATTCATCACAATTCAGGGTAAACACTCAGACCTGCAAAGGCAAATGCAGAAGCAATTCGGTTGGAAGAAGAAAAAGAAGAAAAGCCATTTACTGGTGCCAGGCAATGATATGAGGACAGGTCAATAAGTCTGTGACTTTTTGAATGAAACACAGGTTTTTGGATTTAAAAAATCATTTTATTTTCCAACGTCGTCTCCTTTGAGCTCTATACACTTTGTCCAATGTTTCTCCAATTTTTTTATCCCTTCCAAAAAATAAGATTTGTTGAGGTCAACGAAATAGTTATTTGTTTGTGAGGTGATTTCATTGTTTGGAGTCAAATCTCTTTCCGCCGAGCCATTTCTTCAGGTTTGGAAGCAAGAAATAGTCACTCGGGGGCTAAATCCGGAGAATAGGGCAGATGAAGGAGCAATTTGTATCCCAATTCATGGATTGTTGCCATGGCAACTGCACATGTGTGCACCCTTGCATTGTTCTGGTGCAAAAGAACTTTTTTCTTGGCCAAATGCGGACGTCCCCCAAAATCCTCAGGAAATCAACTCAATAAGTTGGCATAATATTCGCCAATGATTGTTTTACCCTTTTGAAGGGAGTCAATGTGGATTATACCGCACGCATCCCAAAAAACGGTTACCATGACTTTATTGGCTGACAAACTCACCTTGGCCGAGAAGCCCACTGTTTTGACTGCTGTTTGGTCTCTGGTGTGTTGTGGTGGATCCACGTTTCGTCCACGGTTCTGGCTTGGCGCAAAACTCATCCATGTTGCAGTTGAACAACGCCAAACTCTCCTGCGAAATTGTCACACGATTGCATTTGTGGTCGATTGTGAGCAAACGTGGCACACATCTTGCGGAAAGCTTTCTCATACCCAAGTGATCATTTAAAATTGAAACCACTGAGCCACGTGAGATGCCTATGGCTTCCACAATCTCTCGCACTTTCAATCTCTGATCGGCCAACACCATATCGTGAATTTTTTCAATTGTTTCGGGTGTAGAGACCTCAACTGGGCGTCCAGAACGTTCGGCACCTTCCATGTTTCTACAACCACAACAAAATTCAGTAAACCACTTTTTTACCATTGAATTGATGGTGCAGAGTCCCCATCGTATTTATCCATCTTAGCCTTGGTTTGAGTGATGGATTTTTTCCACAAAATATAATGTTTAATGAGCACATGAAATTCACTTTTTTCCATTTTCTCCTCAAATCACGCGGTAGTCTGCTCTCAATGGCTGTCAAACACAAACTAAATGACACAACTTGTTCAAATTTTGACAGTCAACTGACAGATACTTGTTGACAGGAGCAGTGTTGCTCTTTCAGTAAAGAGGCGGGAAATTCAAAAAGTCACTGACTTATTGACCCACCCTCATAGATCCTGAAATATATTTATTATCAAATATTACCGGTATTTATTTGACTAATCGTATGACCATTTCAAAAAGGAGCCCCGGTGGCACTGAGCTTGTTTCTGTTCTGTTTTATTCATTATGTTTCTGGTTTTGTGTTGCAGATTATGGGGTGACCATGGGCAAGAAGCTTTAGAGTCTGCTCATGTTTGTGTGATAAATGCAACTGCCACAGGAACAGAGCTCCTTAAGAACTTGGTTCTTCCAGGTATAACTAACAATAAAAACTCATTGTCCTTTTTCTGCAATAATGCCTGTAATTTAGTGTAAGCAGTGTCTTTGTTTTTGTGTTTCAGGTGTGGGATCATTCACAATTGTAGATGGCTGTCAAGTCACTGGTGAAGATGTTGGAAATAGGTAACTACACTTTCAGCAAAAATTGTTAATATGTTCATTAGGAAAGTTATGAACTATTGATTGGAGCGGGACAGAATCAAATTGGCAAAAGAGAAGACAGGTCATGGTTTCTTTTATCATATATTCATGGAGTAAGCCAGTGTTTCCCAACCAGTGTGCCGTGGCACACTAGTGTGCCGTGAGTGATCATCAGGTGTGCCGTGGGAAATTGGAACCTCCAATACCCTTTCTTCCCCCTCCTGCCGAACACTTTTTCTTCTCCACTCGGGCTCTCTTCTTCCCAGCCTCGCTCTGCTCGCTTTGCCTCGCTTTGCTCACGCTGCTGCCATTTTGATCCGAGGGAGCAGCACGAGCGTGTTCAGGAGGGGAGGGGGGAAGCAGGAAGACGTGGGGCGAATCTGTGCAGTAGTGCCCGCACGGGTCACGTCTTCCTCCCTCCCGAAGAAGGGAGCCCGAGTGGAAAAGAAATAGTAAGTCTTCGGCAGGAGGGGGAAAAGAGGGTGCGAAGGTAAAGTGGGAGGAAGAGGTCTCTGTCAAAAGCTGGCATGGGCAAACTTGGACCTTCCAGGTGTTTTGGACTCCAACTCCCACCATTCCTAGCAGCCTCAGACCCTTTTTCTTTTTTCCCCTCAGCCACTTAAGCAGGAAAGGGCCTCAGGCTGTTAGGGATGGTGGGAGTTGAAGTCCAAAGCACCTAGAGGGCCGAAGTTTTCCCATGCCTGTTTTAGGGACCTTAAAGTGGTGAGCCTCCTTCCAACATTGTGATTCTGGATAGAAAACAAACAACAACATAACATAACATTGTTTGAGTCCACAGTGCTCTCTGGCTGTAGGTGAACTACAACTTCCAAACTCAAGGTCAATTCCCAAGCAAACCCTTTCAGTACTTTCTGTTGGTAATGAGAGTTCAATGTGCCAAGTTTGGTTCAATTCCATTGTTGCAAAAGTTCAGGATGCTCTTTGTGTGTTAACTATAAATCCCAGAAACTGTAACTCCCAAATGTCAAGGTCTATTTTCCCCAAACTCCATCTGTGTTCACATTTGGGCATATTGAGTATTCATCGAAACAGGCCCAGGTTTCACACTGAGTGTATAAATACATTTAAAAACATATTAACTATATGTATTACTGTGTTAGAGTGTCATTTTGTGTCATTTTGGTTGGTGGTGTGCCCCAGGATTTTGTAAATGTAAAAAATGTGCCGCGGCTCAAAAAAGGTTGAAAAACACTGTAGTAAGCAACCAGACATGATTAATAGACAGAGAACATAATCTCTGCTTGGTTGGGTGTACTCCAGGCCGGCAGGCTGTTAGGAATTGTGGGAGTTGGAGTCCAAAACACCTGGAGGGTCGAAGTTTGCCCAGGCCTGATGTACTCTTATAATAATTTGGAGAATGATAAAACAGTAGAGAGTCTTGTGGCACTTTAAAGACTTAAGATGTTTTATTTGGCGTAAGTTTTCTATGGATTGTAGATCACTTCAGTCAGATCTTTTTTTTAACGTGCTGCAATCTTTTTTGTTTTTATAAATTAATATGACTCCTTCCACAGTAAATGTTGGGATAAGGCAGAATTAATATTTTATTTGAAGAGTCAAAATATTGATTTTGGGGGGGGGGGAATCTTTTAGAATCCTAAAAATACAGTTGCAGGGATAGGTGTTTTATATGAGTGGAATATTTAACTTTAAAATATCTTATCACAGTATAGCTCTAAAGGAATGTTATTTTTTCTTTTAGTTTTTTTCTGCAAAGAAGCAATATTGGTCAGGTAATTTTTTTTCTATATGTGATTTATTGAAGACGTGATATATATAATTTAGTTGATGAAATAAATATTCCTTCCTTTTTCATAATAAATGGTATGTTTGGCACAGAATCTGTTATGACTGATATAACAGGTTGAGTTTATTTATTTTTATTTAATTTTTATTTCATTCTTCTTTTTATTTAATGTTAGTTGTTATGTCATTTTATTTTTATATGTTTGGTTGCCAAATTTCGATACTATGGATGTATTGTTGTTGTGTTTGGGCATTGAATGTTTGCCTTTTATGTTTGGAATCCGCCCTGAGACCCTCTGAGGAGATAGGGACAAATATAAATAAAGTTTTATTATTTTTTATTAGTAGTGTGATAGCATATATACACACGTACACCTGAAGTATGTTGTTGCTAACAAATTTGTGTAAATGGGTGGCCATCAGAAACCTTTTACTGTTGCTAAATTTTTAGGGACTCCAACGTTGAGCTAAGCTGCGGTTCTCAATCTGTGGGTCCCCAGATGTTTTGGCCTTGAACTCCCAGAAATCCTAACAGCTGGTAAACTGGATGGGATTTCAGAGAGTTGTAGGCGAAAACACCTGGGGACCCACAGGCTGAGAACCATTGAACTAAGGGGACCCTATTTGAGATTGTGACCCACAATTTAAGAAGCAGCGGTCTATAGCAGTGCTCCCATAATTTTCTGTCTGATAGTTTTTTCCCCAAATGGGCTGAATTAGTGCCAAAATTATCCTGTTGGATTTCCAGTTGCTGGCTTGTGCATGGGCACTGATCCATGGGCCATGGCTTTGAGTCTATTGGATCGCAGTTAAGATACAATCCATTTCTATAATGTTTTATTGTAGATCACATTATGTAAGTGCGGTTGACGCTCTTACAGATCCACACCGATACAATGAAGGTTACATACAGAATACACTCCACTTTTGTGAGGCTTGGGAGTACAAGACACCTTGGAAAATGGAAAATTTACAGATCTCTCTAGGCCCTCAGGCTATTAATATACACACAAAAGTACCTATACTGGTAGGATGGCTGGGCTTGGCTGCATACATGCTGTTTTATGGATTGCTGGCAGGGATAGGATGGCGGGATGGGAGGGAGGGAAGGTGGTATATGGATCACCAGAGTGAATTACAAACTTTCATTGTAAGTGCTTTGTGTTTAGCTTTGAACATCCTATGGCATCACCAGAAATCTACCAAGATCTTGGGCGGTCTCAATTCACACCTACAAGCATTAGGGCAGTTCGGTTTATACCTTTTCAGTTAAGCAATATAGTTAAAAACATACCTGTGCAGAAACGGGGAGTTTGGAATTAGAAGGTGCCATCTATTTTATAGTGTTTACATAAAAATACTACGTATCAGTGGGAATTTGCCCCCAGCTAAGTGTATACATGCTAACCATCTGATTATTATTTTTAAACAGAATCGTGCCCAGTGTGCCACAGAATTGTTACAAGAATTGAATAATGAAGTGTCAGGACATTTTGTTGAAGAGGTTTGTGTGAAATACATGTATACACATGTTTTAGATTTTGGAGGTGGGGGTAACTCAAAGGATTAGGTCACATGTCCATCCTTCAGTTGCTCAATGTGGCTAAAGTACTGTATTTATTTTTGTGCTAGTTGATTTGTAGCGGCGTTCCCTTCCTCCAAGCACACATGTGTGCATTCAGACACACTGTCATATGACAGCATTGCATTCTGCCATTGAATGGGCTTGTCTCAACTGGTATTCCCACTTAACACTACAGCTTGTATGTGCTGTATGACATTGCAGGGTGGTCTTACCAAATGCAACTTTAAAGAGGTGGGGAATGTATATGGCTGCAAATGTGCCATTCAGTGGTCACAGTTTAGTGTAGTGTGAATTTCCCACTCTTCTAGCAAATAGTAGTAAAATAAAATAGTCTGCTACAAGACTAGGTTCACCTTGTAGGTGGCTTATGCCAGCTTTTGGGAAAGAGACACAGAACATTTCAGATGTTACTTGTCTTTACTGTAATGCAAAGGTTACATTGGGCTTGCTAATTTATGTGCATAATGAAAACATGTTCATGACCAGATAAAAGGAAAAAAAATCAATTTTGATTTTTAAAATTTTTTATCCTATGTCTTTTAATAATTATATAGTTTATGTTAATAGTATTTTAGCATGATGGCTCATCTAATTGTGTTTAAAAAAAATATTATGAGAGTTTATTGTGGGGTTTTAGCTCTATCTGGATTTAAACCTTGAAAGTCTCCATGAGTCCCATATTGGGATAATAACTAACAAAAATTAAAAAAAATAATCAAGTTAGGTTTGGGCATAATGGTCTGATGTTCATGTATTTCTTGCCTTCTCAAGGATCCAGATAAACTTCTAGACAACGATGCCTCATTTTTCTGTCGATTTAATATAGTGATTGCAACCCAGCTACCAGAGAGGTAAGCAAGAATTTGATTTTAATGTGTTTTCCTTTATTCTTGGAGGGAAGTCTACCTTTGGGTCTTGCGGTGTTGCTACTGGAGACCAGTAGCAACACCGCAAGACCCAAAGGTAGTCTGGCAGAGTAATCTAGATCTTGAGAGTCAGGAAAAACCGAAATATACAATGACTTTTCAAGTATCTGTTTTATAATTTATTTACCTACTGTTTCCGTACTTCCCTCTGTCCAAGATCAGTAGGAGCTCTCTAATCTGAAACATAGGCTTTGTTGAAGCTCATATATTAATGGATGAATTAAAAGGAGACTAGAAATAATTTAAACAGGCATGAGACATATTAATATGACATGCAGAGCAAAATGTAAACGATATAAATGTTACCCCTTTAAAGCAGTGGTTCTTAGTCTGTGGGTCCCCAGATATTTTGGCCTTCAACTTCCAGAAATCCTAACAGCTGGTAAACCGGCTGGGATTTCTGGGAGTTGTAGGCCAAAACACCTGAGGACACACAGGTTGGGAACCACTGCTTTAAAATGTCATGTTAATGAAAAAGCGGGTTTTTAAACATCACTATGTATGTTTTGTGGACATTAGATGAAATCTTGATGGTTTGTTGCAACTGGGTCTAGAGTTGATCCATTGACTCAGTTGTTGAATAGTGGGTCAGTACTTCATAAATCCAGTTGATACAATAAGTCTATTTTTTCCAGGAGTACCAATAGAACTTGGGTCGTATCTTATACTAGATATTGCATGGATATAGAAAATAGTTTGTAATGTTAGCAACACACAATCATTTGCAAAATAATATTAATCAGTATATGTCATTTCCATTTATTGTGCTTCGTATCTGATCCATTTTTCGACACTTTTCAGCACATTAATCCGGCTTGCTGAAGTTCTCTGGAATTACGACATTCCGTTATTGGTTTGTAGGACTTATGGATTAATAGGATATATGAGAATCATTATTAAAGAACATTCAGGTAAAATGTATTTGGTGTTAAGGGTTTTTTTTTTGTTAGAATTGAAGTTGTTTTGATAAATGGCGTTTTAAATTATGTTTTGCTAGTTTGTCAGATGTTCTGCATATACTTAATGGTGATTGTATACCCCAGAAGATCATGTATTTAGGAAGGGATACTGAATAAACTTATTTTTGTATATATCATCTAGTGTCAGAGTATAAGTCTGACTTGGTTTTAAATTTCCATTCTGTGCCATTTTCTGGTGATTTTATCATATTATGTTGTCACTTCAGGATATTATGTTAAATAGGCATGAAGGAGTGTGTTTTCAAAGTATACAAACATGGGTGTTTGTTTGACATAATTTCCTGAAGTGATAACACACATCAGATGTGAAGTTTAATGCCAACTTCCAATTTGGTTTCTAATTATTTTTTTATGTAACATTTTAATAGTTGTAGAATCTCACCCAGATAATGCTTTGGATGACTTGAGACTTGACAATCCATTTCCAGAACTGAAGGAGCATATTCAGTCTTTTGATTTGAATCGTATGGAAAAAAAGGTTGGTGTTGTCATTCTGTTTAGCAGTAAACAAGAAGACTTTAGTGACATTTCCTGGATTTCTTCTAAAACAGTGGTTCTCAACCTTCCTAATGCCGCTATCCTTTCATACAGTTCCTCGTGTTGTGTCCCCCAACCATAAAATTATTTTTGTTGCTACTTCATAACTGTAATTTTGCTACTGTTAAGAATAGTAATGTAAATATCCATTATGCAGGGTGTATTTTAATTGTTACTTCTCTTTCTCCCTGGGATTCGGCTATGGAGGGGCCACTCCACCCCTCTCTAAGCCCTGCCCTCCCTCTAGCCCCCGCACCTAGCCCCCCCACCTTCTCCTTTCTCATTTTCACCTTTTCCTCCTTCCCTCCAAAGCAAACTTCACCTCTGTCGCTCCCACCTCTTCCTCTTAAAATGGCAGAGGTGTGGAGGGGGTGGGGCTGAGTGACATCAGCACCTCTCTCTGGAGAAGAAGAAGAGGCCTCTGTGTGCCAAAGGAGGCGGGAAAGGTTACCAGTGTCTCAGTTTCTAAGACTTAGGCGACCCCTGTAAAAGTGTCATTCGACCCCCAAAGGGGTCGCAACCCACAAGCTGAGAACCACTGTTCTAGGAGAACTGGGACTCAATACAATTGTGAGTTCAAACTAGAGTGTATTCCTTGATTCAGTAGGATTTACGTAAGCGTTGCTTAACCATTTAGCAGTGTGTTCATTGTGTTTATTCCAGATGAGATTAGCAATTATATTTAAGATTACAGACTGTACCCACTATGTTTTTGTTTTGAAAAATATCTTTAAGAAGGGAATGATAAACTTGCATTTTCTATGCATTTACTTGAATAATAATAATTATTATTATTATTTTATTACCTGCCTCTCCTTTTGACTTCAGGTAGAGCACAACACTGTCAAAAACATCTATAAAACCAGATATTACAACATGCCAGTCTCACAGACTCGCCTGGTGGGCACAAGGGAGAGGGCCTTCTCCTCTGTGGCCCCCTGACTCTGGAATGCCTTGCCCGGAGAGATTAGGAGAGCCCCCACTTTGGAAACCTTAAAAAAACACCTGAAAACCTGGCTTTTCCGCTGTGCCTTTGGAGAGTAGTTATTTAATTTCCTCCATTGCTTTCCTCAATGCCCCCGGTTCTGGTCCATTCCCCCCCTGAAAAGGATGCTACTCCGCTTACCTCACTTTGAGTTTTTAACATTTTCTCTGTGTACCTGTGTCCCGCCCTGTCTGTGATTTTAGATATTTAGTTGTATAATAATAATTTATTTATATGTACTGTATGTATTTTTTAAATTGCATTTACTGTTGATGTTTGATTTCTTATTGTAATTTGTTGTTGTTTGGGCTTGGCCTCATTTGTGCCGCCCCGAGTCCCCATTGGGGAGAGGGAGCAGATTACAAATAAAGATTATTATTATTATTAAAATGCAATCATAAAAGCACATTAATACATACACATATTAAAATACATGACACATATGGAGTGAAAATTGGTTTGTTGCATGTAATATTTTAATGCATCTACTGTGGAAAATTGTGGTAAATGTATTTGTTTTTGGGGAAAAAAATACTGAGTTATGCTTTTTAATGAATCCCTTTAGCACAGGACTGTCTTCTCTACACATTTGCCAAGCCAAAGCAGCCAGTTCAAGGCAAATTCAATAAAAAATGACAAACATAAAAAATATCTTGTAGCTATACTTACTATTGGGGTATTTTTATAAAGAGTACAACCTATCAATTTCTGATGCCAGCCTGATTTGCAAAGTCACATATAAGCTCTTAAGACTTGTATATGAATATATAAAATATGCTGTAAATTACGTTAACATTGTTGAAGGCAATTCTTTACCTATTTCTTCATTTGTGTGTTGAAGTTAGTTCACACAGCAATACAGCTTCTAATTTTCCTTTCGCTATAACCTGGTTTACATTTGCATTCACAGGAACACAGCCATATCCCATGGATTGTGATTGTATCCAAGTATCTAGAAATGTGGTATAATGAGGTACGTTGATGTATGATGGTAGCCTAACATTTACAATGCTTTGTGCTGAAGAACAGTTGGGATTGTGCTTCCTTCTGAAGAGGTTTCTATTATATGTTTTAGGACGGAATCTGTAACCTTGGATATAACTGCATAAGATTGTAGTTTTGAAATGTTGTGGTTTATATACCTCTAGAATGTCCTGGGTGGGAGAAAGAAGTCTTGTCTGTTTGTTGCAATTGATGACCTTGATAAGCATTGAATGGCCTTGCAGCTTCAGAGCAAGAAGCAGCCAGGCTTTGAAGCTGCAAGGCCATTCACTACTAATCCAGATGGCCAATTACAACATTCACACTTGCCTCAAACAGACAAGACTTCTTTCTCCCACCCTGGACATCATTCCACAGATACATAAACCCCACTTGCTTAGTTTCCAACAGATCCCTCTACCTCTGAGAATTCCTGCCATAGATGTGGGCAAAACGCCAGGAGAGAATGCTTCTGGAACATTGTCACACAGCCCGGAAAACTCACAGCAACTCAGTGATTCCGGCCATGAAAGCCATTGACAACACAGAGCATGTTTTGTTCATTCAGAGTCAGTACAGTTTTGTTTCCCTGTTCTTATTCCCTCCCACTGAAGCATGAAAAATTAAGCACTGCATGGAATAAAAGGGCTGTGTATATCTCCTTGTTTCCCTGTTTGGACCTCACTGAGGCAGTGAGTAAACAAGGGACTCAAGGCTGTACCAAGGACTCCTCTATGAGTGGCTGTGCAACTATATTTAACTGTATGGTGTCTTCATTCAGTAGTTTGATTTCTGTTCTTTAAAGAGTACAATTCTCTTCAGTTTTAGCTTGCTATTCATTAATTTTATATAAAGCTTTTTAAACAAACACCCTAATGGCCTTTTTTTTAAAGGGAAGGAGGTCAATATATAGTTGGTTGGTTTCAATAGTTATGAGATCGTAAAATGGATTCATGATCTTGTATTTTTTGGAGTTTACATTTATAGTTATTAATGGCTGAATGTGACCCCCCCCCCCAAAAGTACTTTTTAAAAAGCCATTTACATCTCCAGCTGAGGATCTGGGTATATTTAGCCTTCAGAAAATAATAATAATAATCAACTTTATTTATACCCCGCCATCATCTCCCCAAAGGGGACTTGGGGCGGCTCACATGAGGCCAAGCCCAAAAGTGCATTTCAATATAATAACATACACAACATAAAACAACATTACAGTGTGTGTGTGTGTATATATAATTTTTATTGTAATGTCTTATGTTTTGTATGTTATTATATTGAAATGCACTTTTGGGCTTGGCCTCATGTGAGCCGCCTCGAGTCACCTTTGGGGAGATGGTGGGGGGTGTGTGTGTGTGTGTGTGTGTGTGTGTATATATATATATATATATATACACACACACACACACACATATATGTACACACACCTACAGCAAAATAATACATTGGGGAAATACAAACATAATTCATACTGAGCGAGGCACATGCGTAAAATGCAATAATAAAAAACTAAGGATGAGATAGGTTGAGAGGATCCATAATATCTGCTTGGAACTGGATTATATGAGTCTACACTGCCATATAATCCAGTTCAAAGATAATCTGGATTTTATATGGCGGTGTATGACCCCTTCCACACAGCTGTATAAAATCCACACTGAACTGAATTATATGGCAGTGTAGACTCAGATAACCCAGTTCAAAGCAGATATTGTGGATTATCTGCCTTAATAGTCTGGGTCAGGGGTGCCCACACTTTTTCAGCACGCGAGCTACTTATAATAAAACCAAGTCAGAAAGATCTACCTACCTCCTCAAGGCTGGAGAGGGGAGGGGGCGGGGCTTGGTACAGCCTGGCTCTGCCCCCTCTGGCTTCCGATCTACCAGCAGCTTCTCCAGGCCTTATGCTAGCTATGTCACCACTGGCTTGGCATTGCCATCCTCAAGCCTGGAGAAGCTGCTGGTAGAGCGGAAGCCGGGGGGAGGAGCCAGGCTGTACCAAGCCCCAGCCCCTCCCCTCTGGCTTTGGAGCTCCCAGCAGCTTCTCCAGGCTTGAGGATGGCAATGCCAAGCCAGTGGTGACATAGCTAGCATAAGGCTGGCTTGGCACTTCCATCCTCAAGCCTGGAGAAGCTGCTGGGAGTGCCGAAGCCGGGGGAGTGGGCGGGGCTTGGCACGGCCTGGTTCCACCCCCCTCTGAGAATCACCCCATCCGGCTGGGATCGACCTCCTTCGGTCCCGGGATCGACTGGTCGATCGCGATCGACTTCCTGGGCAGCCCTGGTCTGGGTTGTATGGCTGTGTGGAAAGGCCCAAGGAGGGGCCTCTGTTAGGACTCTTCTACACAACCATATAACCCAGAATATCAAGGCGGAAATCTCACATCCGCTTTGAACTGGGTTATCTGAATCCACATTCAGATAATGTGGGATTTTCTGCCTTGATATTCGGAAATATAGGACTGTGTGGAAGGGCTCTTTGTTACTTGGACAGTGCAAATCTTGGAAATTAAGAAGTTCTTGTCTTCTCAGGTTTCGGCTGTATAAACATTTGCACCTATATTGAAGGCAGTTGATTATAGGAATGGTAGTTTAGCTAAGCAGCAGCCTTCTTGGCTAAATCCCTTGTAAAACTACAACTCCATTGATTCCAGAGTATTGAGCAGGCATGGGCAAACTTGGGCCCTCCAGGTGTTTTGGATTTCAACTCCCACAATTCCAAACAGCCGGTAGGCATTGAGCCATGACAATTAAAGTGGAACCAAACTACATTAATTTTAAATGTAGATGCACTATTTGTTAACTAGCTTGTAATGATTGAATATATGTCCTCATATTTTTCCCATTTAGAACAGTGGTCAGATGCCTAAGAACTATAAAGAAAAGGAAGCTTTCCGGGAGATGATTAGGCAAGGTAATACCAAATGAGAGCTTATGTCAATATACCAGATGTCGCCATTATTTTTGTTTCAAAGATGCATATCAAAGATGCAGAAATATACACAGTTTCATGTCTAATTTGATTAACATTGGAATACATTTGAACTCACTCCAGTTCCTTCATTTCATAATCGATTTCCAACTAGGCATCTTAAAGAATGAAAACGGAGGGCTGGAAGATGAAGAAAATTTTGAAGAAGCCATCAAAAATGTGAACACAGCTGTGATGGCTACTAAGGTAAACCATGGACCTCAGATAATCTTAACTCATTGTTTCTCAACCTTCCTAACGCCATGACCCCTTAATACAGTTCCTCATGTTGTGGTGACCCCCCAACCATAAAATTATTTTCGTTGCTACTTCACAACTGTAATTTTGCTACGGTTATGAATCCTAATGTAAATTTCTGATATGCAGGATGTATTTTCATTTACAGGACCAAATTTGGCACAAATACCCAATATGCCCAAATGTGAATACTGGTGGGGTTGGGGGCGGATTGATTTTGTCATTTGGAAGTTGTCGTTGCTGGGATTTATAGTTCAATGCTAAACAGCTATTTAAGTAGGCAAATAAATCAATACAACAGTAGTAATAAAATCAATCAATTCATTAAGTTGCAAGAAATAATCAATTATTCTCCACAATGGGAAGTATGCATAAGTGGGAGTGGATAAACCACTATAATGGGTACACAATCATCAATAGGCACAATGGCTGTACAGAAATAGAAGTGGGTGGACCACTGTAGCAATCCGCTATACAGTATACAGAATACAAAATCAAGGCATCAATAAGCACAATGGCGGTTGAACATAAACAATAGTAGAGGAGTCAGTGTGGAGCAGGAAGGTTGAAAGGCCTTCCTAATCAGCTCGAAAATAATTCAATACTTCACGATTAGTGAGTATGAAATAGCAGGATGGGAGTATCCCCAATGTTCCGAGTCAAGCGGAAAAATAAAGCTGGTGACGCTCAGAAGGTCGTAGAAGTGTAGACTCTCATGGGCATGCGCAATGGCTCGCCGCTGAGGATTGTGGGCGTCGTGGTCCAGCTAGGCTCGCTCTGTAGCCCGGCGCGTGTGCGCATCTTGCGAGGGCGCACAATGGCGGCCCGCAAGGTTGCTGGAAGAGGTAGTTCGGGAAGAAAAAACTGGGCGGCCTGGTAATGAGTGGTGTTAAGGATGGTAATGAAGGGACCACTGCTGGCAAGATAGGCGTAGGCAGTGGAGGGGGTCGCCTTTTTGACGGCGGGAGCTCTCTCCTGAGCCGGCTGAGGGCCGTTTCGTCGCTTGGACTTCCTCAGAGGCGTAAATGATAGCGTCCTCAATTCACGTGTATCGTATAGAGTTGTTCAGACTTCACGGAGGACGGACCACTCCAAAATCCGGAAATGGCCATTTCGGTTTTGGAGTGACCCTTTATACAGTTCCTCATGTAGTGGTGACCCCCAACCATAAAATTATTTTCGTTATTTTCGTTGCTACTTCATAATTGTAATTTTGCTTTATGAATCCTAAAGACGCTCAGCCCGCACTGTAAATTGACTTTCATATGCATGGATGTATTCTGTATCTGGATGTATTGGACCAAATTGTGGCCATTATGTTTATCCCGCCTTATGCAGCATATGCCCAAATGTGATTATTTCTTGCAACAATGTGATTGATTGATTTTTGTCCTATTTGTTTAGCATTACACTACGGTGCTGCCCATTGCTTTTGACTATGGGATTTATAGTTCACCTACAATCAAAGAGCATTCTGTACCCCACCAATGACAACATTGGGCCACATCTCGCACACAGAACCCTAATCTCTTGAAGGGACTTGCTGGTGTGAGCCTCTTTCTAGCCTCGCCCGCACATACACACCACGCTGGCATGCGCCAAGAACGCCTGCTCTCCCCTCCCCACTTGGAGTCTCAGAAACAGTCCTCCCCCTTGGCTGAGAGGCTGGCCAATCACAGTAGAGGAGGGCTTTTGGTGGAAGCATTTGCCATCTGTTTCCAAAAAGGAAGAGAAGGAAAGCCGGAGAGATCTTCAGCCTTCTCTGCCAAAGGGGTTTCTAAGACCATCAGAAATAATTATAATACAATAATAATAAACTTTATTTATAACCCGCCTCCATCTCCCCAAGAGGGGACTCGGGGCAGCTAACATGAGGCCGAGCCCAAAATAATACAACACAATTAAACATAAAACAGAATCATCACAAAATATAAAAATGACAAATAAGATAAAACAATATAGCAACACATAAAATCAACAAAGCAGGCGGGCCAGATGTATAGGATAAAATGTTAAAAGGCTACAACCCTGGGTGTGATAGGATCACAAAGTGTATTTGTAAGAAAGGAGCCCAAAAAGGAGGTGCAGTGGGGTTTAACCTTTATAAAGGGGGAGCTGTTTTCTGATGGTCTTGGGTGACTCCTCTGAAACCTCCTCATGACTGCCCCAGGGGTCCCAACCCCCAGGTTGGGAAAAGCTATCTTAACTACAGTATATAAAACTCAATCCTTTATTGGAAATATCGGTGAAGTGATTCTATTTGTTTGCTTTCTTTATAGGTACCAGTTTGCATTGAAGATATTTTCAACGATGATCATTGCAATAATCTTTCACAGCAGGTAATACATACAAATAACTTGAGTCGATGCCCAGTGTTTAGCGTCTCTGAATAGAAAAACATCAGAATATTTGTTTTGTTCACCTTTAGACTTCACCGTTTTGGATTTTGGCTCGAGCTGTAAAGGAATTTGTGGCCAAAGAAGGTCAAGGAAATTTACCTGTGAGGGGCGTAATTCCAGATATGATAGCAGATTCTAGTAAATTTATTAAATTGCAAAATATGTAAGTATATTTACAGTTGTTTATATTAGATTAAGGTTGAACAGATTATTTTCTCGTGCGATTTCTAGCCAATGTGTACATTTTCGAAAAGCATGTTGGTATATAAGTTAGTTGCAAACTAGGGAATTAGGGAATTTACAGTATAATGCCTATGTTTTACTGGTTCTGCGAAAGAGTTCCATTAATACATGAATCATGTGCTGAAGTATGTATCGGATCAAACTCCTAGAATGTTGTGCAAAGCTGCTTAGCTCAATTGACGCTTCATTGATTTTACTATCTGTATTCATATTGGTGATCGCATGTGTACAATAAGAAAGACAGTGTGGACCATTTCCAGCTATTATCTTCTTGGGTTGCTGTGAGTTTTCTGGGCTGTGTGGCCATGTTCCAGAATCATTCTCTCCTGACATTTCGCCTGCATCTATGACAGACATCCTCAGATGTTGTGAGGTCTGTTGGAAACTAGGAAAGTGGGCTTTATATATCTGTGGAATGTCCAGGGTGGGAGAAAGAACTCTTGTCTGTTTGAGGCAGATGTCCCAACTTACAGCAACCCAGTGATTCCTGTCATGAAAGCCTTCAAAAATATATAGTTTTTATATATGCAGCCGCTTGCACAGCTGGTGCGGAGTTATGGGCTGGAGTGTCACCAGTACGCTGACGACACCCAGCTCATTCTGAGGATGGAGGGCAGGCCGGGTTCTGTCCCCGATAATTTCCAACACTGCCTCGAAGCCGTTACTGGATGGCTGCGAGCCAGTAGGTTGAGGGTGAATCCGGCGAAGACGGAGATCTTGTGGCTGGGTCACCCGGGTGATGTTAATGTCCAGCTTCCGAGCCTGGACGGTGCGGTGTTATGCCCATCGCCTTCCGTAAAGAGCCTGGGGGTCCATTTGGACTCCCAGCTGACCATGGAGGCCCAGGTCTCTGCGGTCAGCAAGATCGCTTTTTCATCTGCGACAGGCAAGGAGGCTGGCCCCCTATCTCTCCGGAACGATCTGGCCACGGTGATCCAAGCCACAGTCATCTCAAGGCTGGATTACTGCAACGCGCTACGTTGGCCTTCCTCTGTCGGTGACCCGGAAGCTCAGGCTAGTGCAGAACACTGCCGCCCGGCTCCTGTCTGGCACGCCAGCTGGCGCCACATAACACCTGTTTTGCAGGATCTGCACTGGCTGCCAATTGAGCACCAGATCACCTTCAAAGTGTTGGTCCTCACCTTTAAGGCCTTACACGGCCTGGGGCCAGCGTATTTGAGGGACCGTCTCACCCCATATTGCCCTCCGAGATCACTTCGGTCTGAGGACTCCAATCTCCTGGAGATACCTTCAGCTAAACTCGCAAGGCTGACTGCTACCCGCCGGAGGGCGTTCTCTGTCATAGCACCTACGCTGTGGAACGCCCTCCCGGCCGGAACTCGGGCTATGAAGGACTTGCTCCCGTTTAGACGGGCCTGTAAAACATACCTGTTTAAGCAGGCCTTTGGTGAGTAAGTCCTGCCCATGCCCCGCCATCTATTCGTTCTTCTGAGGATGATGTGCTGTTCATTGTTTTAACTGTGTTATTAATTACTGTACTGCTGTTGTTTTTAATTGTTTTTAACTGCTTATTGCCTGTATTTTACTGTGCCCTTCGGCTCCTGTAAGCCGCCGCGAGCCTCAGGGAGTCGGCGGCATAGAAGCCCGAATAATAAATAAATAATAAATAAATAAATAGTGTAATTCGTTTGGCACTGCTAATTTAGAGCAGAAATGTTATAGATGCATATTTTTGTTTTCCTTTTTTTTTAAAAAAAAAAAGATATCGTGACAAAGCCAAGAAAGATGCTGACGCTGTGGCCAACTATGCTGCCAAACTGCTGCAGTCCATAGGCAAGGTGAGATATAGAGTTGTGTTGAATGTTGCCTCACTTTTAACACTTGTGCTCAAAGATTTGTGTTCTATGACACCACAAATGACTTGGGAGATTGACAGATGTCTTGAGTACCAGAGCAAATGTGACGTGAGGAAGAAAATTGTTCAGTTTTGGATGTTTAGTAAAAGATTTACTGAAAAGCACATATATATTTCCACATCAAGAATAAGAATAGCACCTTTCACTGAATTCAAGAGTGATGGGAGCTGAAACAGTACATAGAAGTTCACTCCTTTTGATTGAGGGCTGCCTGGTACATGGAGCTGTAGAAGACTGACAGCAATATTTTAAGGGTTTTTTTTAATTGCATGCCATGTATTAATAAAGAGCTAAATTGATGTTAATCCTACCAACTAACTGTGATAGAAAACAAATGTTAATTTGGGAAAAAATATTATATTTTATAGGCACCAGAATCCATTTCTCAGAAAGAATTGAAGCTACTTTGTGAGTATTCTTTTTTCCCCTTTGCTGCTGTGTAACAAAAGTGATGTTAATGAACATTATTATTAGTACTGTAACTTTTTCATTCATATTCCACCTTTCCCTCAATTGTCAAGACAGCTGATCAATATACTTTACTAGATATTCATGATGGTTTTCCACAAGGGGTGAATTATTTATTCTATCAGGGTTTACGTTCAGAAGAGTCTTCCTAGAGTACGTACATAATATCTGAATAAGAATAGGTTTAGCATGCATTTCCAGTGTGCATACAGAGCTGCCAGTGTCATGATAGTGAATGAAGGAAATCATCCTTGAAGCAGTACATTGGAGATTGTGCAGACCATTGGGACAGAGTTGTTTTCTCTCTTACTGGACAATGTTATGAAATAATAAACCTGATTAGTTTTAAAGGAAATCCATGGATGTTCTGCGTATTCTAGCTGGAGAAATGTTCAGTAAAACTTGTTAGTACTCATTGTCCTTTAGAGAAAGTAAAGTAATTGGAGGACGACTCTTTTGTAGTTTATTTGAATAATATCAATAGATTCCATTTTTGTAAAGGTATTAGAAAAACGTAGTTTTCTTGGAACCCCCGGTGGCGCAGCGGGTTAAACCACTTAGCTACTGAACTTGCTGACTGAAAGGTTGGCGGTTCCATGGATCAGGGTGAGCTCCCGCTGTTAGCTCCAGCTTCTGCCAGCCTAGGAGTTTGAAAACATGCAAATGTGAGTAGATCAATAGGCACTGCTCCGTAGGGAAGGTTACAGCGCTCCATGCAGTCATGCCAGCCACATGACATTGAAAACACCTATGAACAACGCCGGCTCTTCGGCTTAGAAATGGAGATGATTTAATGTCAAGGGGAAACCTCAACTTTTTTATAGTGAACTTTGTAAGGTATCTGTGGTTTTGTTAAAATAATTTCCAAAGAACTAATAGTTTTGTTTTATAAAATGCTGCTTTAAATATTTTTTTCCCCTTCTTCCCAACATTGATACACTGTGTTTAGGTAGCAACTCAGCATTTCTCCGAGTAGTGCGGTGTAGATCTCTTTCGGAAGAGTACGGGGTAAACACTGCAAATAAGGAAGAGATAAGTAAGGAGCTCACTTAATTATTTGTATTCTGAGTGCAATTTCATGGGCAAGTCATGCTGCTGTTTTCCTTGTTTCTACTGTAACATGGCAATAGAATCAAAAGTAGTTGCAGGGAAGTAGTTGTAGTGAGAAACCAACAATTCAGTAGTGGAAAGGTGAGAATGAGTACATCTTGCTCCCTCTGTTATGAAAGCATTCATTATTTGTGTGTAATATCTAAATCACTCCTTTATGAGAAACAACTTTTAGGGATTAATTTATTGGATGCAAAGATGTATTTTAAACTGTCTAAAGATTCTGAAATCATTGGCTTTAATGGAGTTTCAGGGAGCGTGAGCTCTAGTTCACCCACAACCGTATGCATTTTGTAAAATAAAAAAATGACTTCTTCTAATAACCTGGGCAACGCCAGGTACCCAAGCTAGTAGGAAATAAGAGAGACATGGCTTTTCCTACTGTTGTGAATCCAACATATTTATTAGTAGAAAAGGGCTGGATCTCCGGTAATTATTTTTGAACACTAAAATAGAATACCAGGAGCTCAATTTTACCCAGAAGTGGTAACTCCTCCATTACGCCAGCCCCACTGGCTGCCGATCTGCTGCTGAGCACAATTGGTGGAGACAAGAGACAAGGCCTTCTCAATAGTGGCTCCCCATCTGTGGAATTCCCTCCCCAAAGACATCAGATTGGCCACCTCCCTACTGTTCTTTAGAAGGAAACTCAAGACTTGGCTGTGGGACCTTGTGTTTGACCGTTTAATAGCGGCTTGTTTGAAGAAGACATAAGCAATTTCAAAGTGACAATGAATTGACACGGATTTTAATTGGCATATTTTAACAACTGTTTATTTAATGTTTTGTTTTAATGAATTTGTTGATTGTTTTCCCTTCTTCCCAACATTGATGGGGCCAAATGGTGTTTGCTGTGAGGCCGCCCTGAGTCCCCCCTCGGGGGTGAGAAGGGCAGAGTACTAGTATATGAAATAAATAAATTCAGAAAGACTTTAGTGGCGTTAGAACATGTTTTTCTAGAGATTGGGAAATGTAGAAAATAATTATGATCGGTATTAGTATATTTTTAAAAAATAATGAACTATACCATGTATGATAATAATAGATTATGTTTTTTCCTTCAAAAGTTTCTCATATGGATAATCCAGATAGCGAGATGGTGCTGTACTTAATGTTACGAGCTGTCGATAGATTTTTTAAACATCATGGTAGATACCCAGGTAACTTTGTTTTGATATTGTCCAGTACAATAATATAGAGCACTGATTCTCAAAGTGGGCGAAACTGCCCTTGGTGGGCGGTGAGGCGATCCAAGGGGGCGGTGGGAGGCTCAGGGGAATTTGGGGGGTGGTGAATCTTTTTAAGGGGGCAGTGAACGATTGGCCATTTAGGAGGGGTCGTGCGGCCCTCTTCTTTGGCCCCACCCCCTTCGCTTTGACCTGCATATTAGATATTTGGATAAGAATTCGTAAGAGTAGCAAAATTATTTATGAAGTTGCAACAAAAATATGGTTGGGGGGTCACCACAACATGAGGAACCTTATTTAGGGGTCATGGCATTAGAAAGGTTGAGAACTACTGCATTAATACATATATCTTTCTGTTTAAGTACTATTAAATTTTTTAAAAAAAATAATTTCCAGGGGGGCGGTGAGTAAATTTTTTTCTGGAAAAAGGGCGGTAGGCCAAAAAAGTTTGGGAACCACTGATATAGAGTATAGACAAACACTAAAAACAGTTCGTTTTTGTTGGTACTTGGTATAATCTATATAAATAAAAATGTAATGTTCGTTTGTGGGATTAACATAACTGAAAAACCATCGGACAAATTGACACAAAATTTGGACACAAGACACCTATCAGGCCAACGAGTGACCATCATTGAAAAACACAGCAGAAGAGACTTTAAAGGCCAAAAAACAGAAAAATACATTACAACACTTGTTCAGAACCACATATATACAAAAACACACGTATATACACATAGACACAAATATATACACACATATGCACACAAAACACATATACACAGGCTAGGCCACAACAACGCGTGGCAGGGGACAACTGGTAACTATTATTTAGTTTGTCATCTCCTCCACCCGAATATTTGTATTTCACTTTTTACCAAAACTGGAATACAAGACAGCTTACAAATTACAGGAACTTTAAAGCCTTAGAAAGATCAATATTAAAATAGAATTGTACTATTGAAAAGTGCACGACTGCCAGTGGTCCCTATAATACAAACTTAATAGCATTCTGTGTTTAAAATTTCATAACTCTATAGATTGTCTGATATTTTATATATGTGGCATATGTACAAATCTGGCTGTGTGCAGAAAAGTTAAAATTCAGTTTAAACAATAAAATCAACCACGTTTGTAATAGGAGAGCTCCTATCCATAGTGCAATATCATAATAAACCTAGTTACAATGAACTACTAACTCTCTATTTAATTCTTTTTAGGGGTTTATAACTATCAGGTGGAGGATGATATTGGAAAACTTAAATCATGCCTCAATAGTTATCTTCAGGAATATGGACTGCCTGTAACTGTGAAGGATGATTACATCCATGAATTGTAAGTGCTACATATGGTAAAAATAATATTTTCCTAGAGATTTACAGGATATCATAAATATTGTTGTTCTTGTCTTTTTGGTGTAGTTGTCGTTACGGAGCTGCTGAGCCCCATACTACTGCAGCATTTTTGGGAGGTAAGGATATTAGTATCACAAACTATTGCGTTATTAGTATGTGAACATGTCCATGGTGTCTTTTTCATTTCTGTTAGTAGGATTGTTATTTTATTTTTTTTTTTTTTTTTTTTTTTAAATATTTTTTATTGAAAAGTTTTCATTTTTTTCAAACATACATGATAACAATGGGGGTAATCGGCTATGGGTAAGGAGGGAAGGAAAGGGTCCACTGGGGAATGGGGAATACATTGACTTCCGTTCTCATTTCACGCTATTCATATATTTCATTACAATAATCAATATTTTGTTCGAGGCATCCCTGGTGCTCTTAATCTTCCTAGTCTATTACTGACAGTGTTCCTTTCTTTTCTTATATATTCTTCATATATTCATCAATCAGGGTCCAATCTGTCTTTATAGTGCCTTTGCCATTATTCTGTCTCAACCAATACGTTAATTCATCCATGTCTTTTATTTCAATTATTTTACATATCCACTGCTCCTTAGTGGGTATGAGGTTTTGTTTCCAAATCTTTGCGAATTCTATCCTAGCTGCGGTTGTCAGGAATATTAACAAAAGTATCGTCTTCAATCAAGCCTAGTAAATATAATTCTGGATGAAAGCATTATTTTCCAAGTGGTTAATGGTTAATGTGCTGTTTGAACTTTTATTTAGGTAGTTGGAATACACACTATAAAATCAGATTTATGAGACATCATTTAGTGCATATGGTCTTGCCATGATTAAAAACAAAATGCTCATTTTGCAGTCGACAGTATATCTAGTGTGTAAGCATTTGTGTCCCCGGTGACACAGTGGGTCAAACCAGTGAGCTGCTGAACTTGCTGACCGAAAGGTCGGGGATTCGAATCTGGGAAGTGGGATGAACTGCCACTTTTAGCCCCACCTCCTGCCAACCTAGCAGTTCAAAAACATGCAAATGTGAGTAGATCAACAGGTACCGCTTGTGTGGGAAGGTAACGGCACTCCATGGAGTCGTGCTGGCCACATGACTTTGGAGGTGTCTACGGACAACACCAGCTCTTCGGCTTAGAAAGGGAAATGAGCACCACCCCTCAGACACAACTAGACTTAATGTCAAGGAAATCTTTACCTTTACTATACATTGTTTGAGTAAGAACTATAATTTATATTCCAGATTTCTGTGCATGTTTTGATTTGATCTTCTGTGTTCATGTCAGTAAGATCATGCATGCCTTTTTAGGATCAACAAAATTGTGGCGTTAAAATTTGCACCAGAAGAACAGCTAAGCTTGAAAGCATGACCATGAAGTACCAGACTGACATACATAAGAACATAAGAAGAGCCATGCTGAATCGGGCCTCAGCCCATCTAGTCCAGCATTCTGTGTCACACAGTGGCCCACTAGTTGTACACAGGGATCTCTAGCAGAAAGGAGGGCAAAACCCTCACCTGCTCCAGACCCCCACAACCAGTACCCGGGGAAAATCCTGCCTGCCTCCATCAACACAGAGGTGGCACTTGGATGTCCATTTCAGTAACTACTGATTCCCTTGGTATCCATGAATCTGTCTAATCCTGCCTTGAAGCTGTCCAGGCTGACAGCTGTCACAACCTCCTCTGGAAGTGAATTCCATAACCCAATGACCCTCTGGGTGAAGAAATATTTCCCTTTATTAGTCCTAACTTTCCTAACTTGGAGCTTTAGGGAGTGCCCCCTAGTCCTAGTCTTGTGTGACAGAGAAAATAATTTTTCTTTATTCACCTTTTCTATCCCATGCATGATTTTATACACTTCGATCAAGTCACCTCTTAAACGCCGTCTTTCAAGGCTGAAAAGACCAAGGCGTTGCAACCTGATTTCATAAGGGAGCTGCTCCATCCCTTGGATCATTTTTGTTGCCCTTTTATGTACCTTTTCCAGTTCCGTTATATCCGTCTTGAGGTGCGGTGACCAGAATTGTACACAGTACTCCAGATGTGGCCTCACCATAGATTTGTAGAGAGGCAATACAACATTTGCCGACCTATTTTCGATTCCCTTCCTGATCATGCCAAGCATAGAATTTGCTTTTTTCACTGCTGCAGCGCACTGGGTTGACATCTTCATTGAGCTGTCCATACATCTATGGCCCCTTCTGCAATGCCATATAATCCAGATTATCAAAGCAGATACTCTACATTATCTGCATTGAACGCAGATAATCTGGATTTTATATGGCAGTGTAGAAGAGTCCTATGTCATTAATAACCTAAAGCTAGAATACAGCTTGTTGGATCAAGAGGCATTTTTAAATGAGTGATGAAATATAGAGATTGACAGTAACCATTGACAACTTGGGAAATAATATTTATTTATTTATTTATTTGAAACATTTATATTCTGCCCTTATCACCCCAAAGAAGTCTCAGCACAGAGCACAACATATATCCGGCAAGCATTCCATGCCAGAACATAAAATAACTATAAATATACACAAACACTAAAATCAGTTATATCTACTTTAAAATCAGTCGTTTTGAACCATCTCAAAACACTAAATCACCAATTTAAAGCATTCATTTCCAGTGACTCCTAGAAGCCTAGCATGTATACATAGAGATATATCTTAGCCTGATTTTTGTGGCTCTGACTTAGATCTTTTGTTTTCTCCTGCCTCTCATTTGAATGCACTGATTATCTGACCAGAAGCCTAGGAGTTATCTTTATGTTTGATATATTATAGGCCTTTGCCTAGAGAATGTTGCATTTTTGGAATTCTCCATACCGCTTGCTTATCAGGTGTCGTCTAATAAATAAACCAACTTGTAGGGTTACTTCCAGGCAGGTTTTATGGTTTGTGTTTATATATTTTAAAGAAATATTTGACAGTCTTCCCAAATTTGAAACTTAAGGGTTTTTAATTTTTTTTTCATGTTTTATATGCTACAGTCTATAGGTTTTAGCAAGTTATATACTCTTTTTTATGTAAATAGGGTGTGCAATTGCCAACTTACATTTGACAGATTATAAAATATAAGACCTGGTATCTTAGGGCCCTTCCACATTGCCCTTTTATCCAAGGATCTGATCCCGGATTATCTGTTTATCCCAGGTTGTCTGGCAGTGGGGACTCATATATTCCAGTTTAAAGCAGATAATCTGAGATCAGATCCTGAGTTAAAGGGCCCTTAGATGCTCTAACCCAAACCTTTCAGGCCTTTGTAGTCTATCACGACAAGTGTAGTCTGCTTGTCAAGCAGTGGCCTTTTCCAGGACGTGTGATCTCCTGAAAGTTGTCAAGGACTGGACCTGAAACCTTCTTGCAACGAAAATATTCTTCTATTAAGCTAAATCAGCTCTGGGAATTATTAATGTAACCTCCTTTGTTTACATTTTGGGGGAAAATAAATAGGATTGTATGTAGGTTTCCAAGTATTAGGCCTCTAATGTCATATCAATTCTGTCTTGTTTTACAGGAGTTGGTGCTCAGGAGGTTGTGAAAATTATTACAAAGCAATTTGTCATTTTTAATAACACCTACATTTACAATGGCATGTCACAGACCTCAGCAACATTCAAACTGTAGGCTGTCACAGAACGGGTTGTTAAAACTGTAGCTGCTTTGTTTTTCCATATTGTTCTGCACAATATTGCTGGTGAAGTATTTACTAACACTTTTGCATTGTATATTTTCAACATCAAAATGTACTTCAAATTGTAATAAATACGTTCTTGTATTTTAACAAAACACATTGGAAAAAGGAAGGTTGCATTTATTTAAAAAACATGAGTACATTGATTTTTATCCCTGGTTCATCATATGCTTTTAGGGAGAAAAACACTTCTGTACCTTTCTGTTGCGAGCAGAATTTTGCCTCTAACACAGCCTGTAGTTTGCATATATCACTTAGGAGAGTATTTCTGAACATTTGTTAAATAAATGCCTACTTGAACCAAAAGATCTGCAGGAAGTGTGGTATATTGTCATCAATACAATGTTAGGTGCTTTCAAGTGAAAAGTAGTTTTTGGTGGTATAAACATAGAGATTTAGATCCAGACTTGATCCTTCATGAAAATAATTGATTATACTTACTTGTAGAATATGTGATTTTCAATTATTCCTTCTCTGTATCACCCCCTAATCGTTTCAGATTGTCCCCGAGATCATCAAAAGGTATGGGAGTTTTTTAACATCTGGGAACCCAAATTGGTAACAACTAAAGAGTATGGAGTACTATGCTCTATCTGTCTGTAGCAGAGCTTGCCAGACATGCCATGTTGGTGATACACATTTTAGACAATGCATCCTTTCACAACACAGCCATTCAGTTCTATTCACAAACCAGAGGTTAAATCAACCCCTTATAAGAGATATAGAGATATACATAAACAGTCATAACAAAAAGTTTGGGGACTGGCTTGTGCCGGAGTCTGTTTATCACTATTTACCTGTCGCCGTGGTAACCACCACCAAGCCCCGCCCCCGTCATCACATCATAAACTAGACAACTGAAAGCAGGAAGTGATGTCATGTCGCTCTTCCCCAGGGCTGAAGCTGGATCTACACTACCAGGAGCACATTGATTCTAATCGGGAAAGGGCCTTGGAGCAGTTTTTCAGGCAACACAGCTATAGTGGGAAGGAAGTATTGCCTGTAATTGTCATTTTGCTCCTTCGGTGTGAGCAGAAAGCAGAATGAATCCAATCCATAATAATACACATGCTTTTTACAAAAACGTGTTGCCTCTGCAGCAGAAGTTTACAAACTTGCAGTGAGAGTTGTAGGTTTTTTTGAAGCTATACGACCATGTTCTAGAACAGGCATGGGCAAACTCTGGCCCTCCAGGTGTTTTGGACCATGTTAGGCTGTTAGGAATTGTGGGAGTTGTAGTCCAAAACACCTGGAGGGCCAGAGTTTGCCCATGCCTGTTCTAGAAGCATTCTCTCTTGACGTTTCGCCTGCATCTATGGCAGGCATCCTCAGAGGTTGTTGCTGTGAGAGCATGCAATTTCTTTTCCCTTTCTTTTCTCCTTCACTTAATTTCTTGTTCCAGTTTTTAACCTAAACATAGTAAATTGCATTGAATTAAAAACTTAAATGACTTAGCTGGAATTTTATATTTAACTGTTTTGCACTCAGATAAATTATTATTACCGCTGTTACTGTTTTAACCTGTACCCCCTGGGATCCAAGGCAGCTTATAATAATAATAAAACTTTATTTATACCCCACCACCATCTCCCCAAGGGGACTCGGGGTGGCTTACATGAGGTCAAGCCCAATAACACATCATAAACAACACAACAACAAATAATAAAACAATACACTCAATATAACTTACACATAGGCAATAAAAGACAATTTAAAACCATAATATAATAATAAAACTATTTATACCCCACCACCATCTCCCCAAGGGGACTCGGGTGGCTTACTTGAGGCCAAGCCCAATAACACATAATAAACAACACAACAACAAATAAGACAATACAATCAATATAATTTACATATAGGCAATAACAGACAATTTAAAACCATAATATAATAATAAAACTATTTATACCCCGCCACCATCTCCCCAAGGGGACTCGGGGTGGCTTACATGAGGCCAAGCCCAATAACACATAATAAACAACACAACAACAAATAATAAAACAATACAATCAGAATAACTTACACATAGGCAATAACAGACAATTTAAAACCATTCTGGCCGGGCCAAATGAAAACTTAATTTTTTAAAAAAAATAAATAAACACTGGATGCAAACAGATGTAAGAATGTATGTAGCAGGAAGGTTTTAAAGGATAATGTGGGGCAGACAACCCAACAGGTAATTAAAATGCCTCTGAAGACATTTTGCAAAGAATTGATCACAGTAGGGCATTATTTACTTTATTCAGGGAAGGCACATTGGAACAGCCACGTTTTCAGGCTCCTCATAAAAACTGCCAATGTGGGGGCTTGTCTAATATCCTTGGGAAGCTGGTTCCAGAGTCGGGGGGCCACTACAGAGAAGGCCCTCTCCCTCGTCCCCATCAATCGCGTTTGCGAAGGTGGCGGGAATGAGAGTAGGGCCTCTCCAGATGATTGAAGAGATTGCCTGGGTTCGTAGACAGAAATGCGGTCACACTTATATTTATATAATCTGGAATGAGCTAGCCTGGAATTTTTATCTGTTAATGTAAGCCTTAGTCCACATTTTAAAGCTTTCCGTTTATTTGGGGTGGGAAAATGTGTGGTTCCAGGCATAGCTGCTTGTGCCAGAACAATAAAGTTAAGCAGCTGGCATATTTCAGGTGGTGTGCGCCACAGAAATGCATTTTCCTCCTTGGAACTAGAAACGAACAGAGATTTGTAATTTGAATAATGATCAAGTTCAACGGATGCGGGTAGTGGAGAGACACAATAGTCCTTATTGAGAGCTGAGGCAAGCAGTGACAGAAGAATAGTACTGGCAGCGAGGGAGTAACCGAGGTGAGGACCATCGAGATGTGTCCACCTTCCATCCAAGAGATGTCTATTTATTTGAATGGAAAATCTAAACCACTGAACTTCCAGGTTTGGATGCTTGCGCCACAAAAAATGCAAAAAGTAAGAAGTATGATTAGGCATGGAAAACAGCAGCAGCTTTTGATTTCCTCTCCTTTGCTAATGTGTACCAGTGGTAAAATAAAGATTGTGTTTTATATTAAAGCTGAGACTTTTCTTCCAATCCTCTTCCCAATTGAATGGCCTTGCAGCTTCAAAGCCTGGCTGCTTCCTCCCCTGGGGGAATCTTTGTTGGGAGGTGTTAACTGGCTCTGAGTGTTTCATGTTTGGAATTCTCCAGTTTTCTGAGTGTTGTTCATGAAACAATCGGGCAGCTAACACCTCCCAACAAAGGATTCCCCCAGGCAGGAAGCAACCAGGCTTTGAAGCTGCAAGGCTATTCAATGCTAATCAAAGTGGCCGATTGCAACATCCACACTTTCCTCAAGCTGGTAGAGAACTTCCATTTTCTTCAGGCTGACTTCAGGCTATACAAATATATTAAATAAATAAATAACAGTGAAACAGCGAGTCCGTGGAAGGCAAACTGCGAAACAGCGAAGGAAAACTGTAAAGCAACTGTTTTGGGAAATGGTGGTCATACATTCGGACAATGTGGCCTTGGGTCCAGTGAAGTGGGTGGTAGAGAATTATGGCTTCAATGCTGGTGGCCTTTGCTTCTTCCAGATGCTGACCTTTGTCCGCCTGTTTTTTCGTAAGAGATTTTCAGCATTTTCAGATTTTTTTCTCCCACCCTGGACATTCCACAGATATATAAACCCCACTTGCCCAGTTTCCAACATACTTCACAACCTCTGAGGATGCCTGTCATATATAACCTCTGAGGATGCCTGTGAAATGTCAGGAGAGAATGCTTCTGGAACATGGCCATACAGCCTGGAAAACTCACAGCAACCCACACATAATATGCATTATATGATACAGGTATTTCAGATCCATTGTTACAGCCGATGTGTGAAAGTTATTGTTGATACATGAAAACAATAAATCTGCTGTGGCCAAAACATCAAGAGAAATTGCTTCTGGGACAGTTACAAATGCAAGAGACTCCACTTAGGCAGAAAAAAATGAAATGCAAAATTACAGAATGGGGGACGCATGGCTCGAGAGCAGTATGTGTGAAAAAGATCTTGGGGTCCTCGTGGACAACATGTTAAACATGAGCCAACAATGTGATGCGGCGGCAAAAAAAGCCAATGGGATTTTGGCCTGCATCAATAGGAGTATAGTGCCTAGATCCAGAGAAGTCATGCGACCCCTCTATTCTGCCTTGGTCAGACCACACCTGGAATATTGTGCCCAATTCTGGGCACCACAATTGACAAGCTGGAATGTGTCCAGAGGAGGGTGACTAAAATGATTAATCTGGAGAACAAGCCCTATGAGGAGCGGCTTAAAGAGCTGGGCATGTTTAGCCTGAAGAAGAGAAGGCTGAGAGCAGGGCGGTAGCCAGGATTTTGATTTGGGAGGGGCTGAGTTTGATGGGGGGGCTGAGTCTGAGTGAGAGGGGAGGTCAACCCTAGCAAACCTCTTGTATCGTTATCCCAATACCCTCATGCATATGGGATATATTGAACATGGTGATCAGACCATGATCTGGATAAGCATAAAAGTTTAAATAATGTACCAGTAAGGCCTTCTTGTGGATCAACCTGAGAATTTCGGGGGGGGGGGGCTGAAGTCCCTCAAGCCCCCCGCCCCCGGCTAATGCCTGGCTGAGAGAAGACATGATAGACATGTATAAGTATGTGAGAGGAAGTATGTGGGTGTCAGCTGCATAAGATCTCTACTGACCAGAAGGCCATGAGTTCGAGGCCTGCCTGGGTCGGGGTGAGCTCTCGACCAATTTGTGTAGCTTGTTGTCGACCTTTGCACCCCGAAAGGCAGTTCTATCTGTCAGGTAGGACATTTAGGTACCACTTTGTGGGGAGGCTAAATTTAACTGATTTCTGGAATGTTAAATTGCCTCTAAGTCTGTTGTATGTCAAAGGAATTGAATGTTTGCCTGTATGTGTGCATTGTGATCCACCCTGGGATGAGAATAGGGCAGAATATAAATGACGTAAATAAATAAATAGGGAGGAGGAAACAAGCTTGCTTTCTGCTGCCCTGGAGACTAGGCTGCGGAACAATGGCTTCAAACTACAAGAAAGGAGATTCCACCTGAACATGAGGAAGAACTTCCTGAGTGTGAGAGCCATTCAGCAGTGGTACTCTCTGCCCCGGAGTGTGGTGGAGGCTCCTTCTTCGGAGGCTTTTAAACAGAGGCTGGATGGCCATCTGTCGAGAGTGCTTTGAATGCAATTTTCCTGCTTCTTGGCAGAATGGGTTTGGACTGGATGGCCCACGAGGCGTCTTCCAACTCTAGGATTCTATGGCCTTGACAGCCCAGGAAACTCACAGCAACCCAGTAATTGTGGCCATGAAAGCCTTTGACAACACATATGTTTCTTTCGTGGATGCCATGTTCTCTGGAAGCTTGTTTAGACCGAGTGAATGGCCTTTGAGGCTTCCTCCACATGAATAAATATGCGTGAATAATAAGGATTACATGTCAAATAAGGGTTTTAGAGATGCTGAGGGGGCACAGGGCCCAAAAAATTAAAAATGTTGGGAAGCACAACTTTAAATCCAACGGTTGAGGAACGACGAAAGAGCCACAATTGCCCTTGCCAAGCTGAGGCGGTTAGGGATTGTGGGAGTCGAAGTCCAAAACGCTTGGAGGGCCGAAGTTTGCCCATGACGGAAGGAGGGCGGCCATGAAAAGGTTGAGCTGGGCCTCTTTCTTTGGCGGGAAACGCTTGGCTGGTGGGCCTCACAAAAATAACACAACCCTCTCCACAATTGTCCCTGTTGGTTGTCCACACTGTTTAGTATCTCTGTGAGAAGTGTCCCACTTTCAAAGAATCCTTCAGTGGAAGGAAAACAAGAGTGGGTTGAAGGCGGGTGACGGGCCTTTCGGCCTTCTCTGTTTCGTGCCAAAACAATGCTTAGAAAGGGTATTAATAACATTAATGTCCTGCAGCAACTCCAACCGAGGAGAACTTTGCCTGGATTAGAAGAGGCCTATGTTGGGGGGGAAAATCCACCATAATTCCTCTCAGGTTGGTCCCCTGGAGCAGGTATACTGTAGGTAAGTATGTCATCCTTGTGTAGGTAGGTATGTCCTGTCAGGACATTGCTGCCTTATACAATATCCTAATACACATTACATTGATACATATGGGTCGTTGTATCCGTCTGTGTTTGCATAAATTGCAAGTATATGCACATATGAGGGATTCAAGATGGCGGATGTTTTGAAGTCGGTTTAGGCCAGGCATGGGTAAGCTTGGCCCTTCGGGTGTTTTGGACTCCCACGATTCCTAACAGCCTCAGGCCCTTTCCTTTTCCCCCTCAGCCGCTTGCCGCTTACAAAAGGAAAGGGCCTGAGGCTGTTAGGAATCGTGGGAGTTGGAGTCCAAAACACCTTGAGGGCCCAAGTTTGCCCATGCTCAGTTTAGGCTGACAGAGGCCGACAGAAGTCAGAAATCCCAACGTAAGGACTATCTTGACTTGAGATGGTAAGTAGCCTAAGGCCCCTTCTACACTGATATACAAATAATAATAATAATAATAATAATATAATACTCGGGGCGGCTTACATGAAGCCAGGCCCAATAACACATAATAACCGACACAACAGCAAACAATAAAACAATACAATCAATATAACTTACACATAGGCAATAACAGACAATTAAAAACCATAATATAATAATAAAACTTTATTTATACCCCGCCACCATCTCCCCAAGGGGACTCGGGGCGGCTTACATGAGGCCAAGCCCAATAACACATAATAAACAACACAACAAAATATAATAAAACAATACAATCAATATAACTTGCACATAGGCAATAACAGACAATTAAAAACCATAATATAATAATAAAACTTTATTTATACCCCGCCACCATCTCCCCAAGGGGACTCGGGGCGGCTTACTTGAGGCCAAGCCCAATAACACATAATAAACAACACAACAAAATATAATAAAATAATACAATCAATATAACTTGCACATAGGCAATAACAGACAATTTAAAACCATAATATAATGATAAAACTATTTATACCCTGCCACCATCTCCCTAAGGGGACTCGGGGCGGCGTATATGAGGCCAAGCCCAATAACACATAATAAACAACACAACAAAATATAATAAAACAATACAATCAATATAACTTGCACATAGGCAATAACAGACAATTTAAAACCATAATATAATAATAAAACTTTATTTATAACCCGCCACCATCTCCCTAAGGGGACTCCAGGCGGCTTACATGAGGCCAAGCCCAATAACACATAATAAATAACACAACAACAAATAATGAAACAATACAATCAATATAACTTACACATAGGCAATAACAGACAATTTCAAAACATAATATAATAATAAAACTTTATTTATACCCCGCCACTATCTCCCCAAGGGGACTCCGGGCGGCTTACATGAGGCCAAGCCCAATAACACATAATAAATAACACAACAACAAATAATGAAACAATACAATCAATATAACTTACACATAGGCAATAACAGACAATTTCAAAACATAATATAATAATAAAACTTTATTTATACCCCGCCACTATCTCCCCAAGGGGACTCCAGGCGGCTTACATGAGGCCAAGCCCAATAACACATAATAAACAACACAACAAAATATAATAAAACAATGCAATCAATATAACTTGCACATAGGCAATAACAGACAATTTAAAACCATAATATAATAATAAAACTTTATACCCCACCACCATCTCCCCAAGGGGACTCGGGATGGCTTACGTGAGGCCAAGCCCAACAATACAATAAAGCAATATACAACAAAAAAATACATCAGTAAAATTTATTTACAGTATTTATATTCCGCCCTTCTCACTCCGCTGGGTACTCTGGGCAGATTACAATGTACATATATCAATGCCATAGACACACAACATATATAGACAGACACTCAGAGGCTATTTAACATTCCAGCTTCTGGCCACCAGGGGAGCTGTCGCTTCCTCGTTCTTTGCATACTTCCTGGAGATTTTTATGGCTTCGTAAATCAGTTAAATTAGCCTTCCCACAAAGTGGTACCTAAATTTCCTACTTGACAGATGCAACTATCTTTCGGGCTGCAAAGGTTGAGAACAAGCTACACAATTTTGGTCGGGAGCTCACCCGGGCTGGCTTCGAACTCATGACCTTTTGGTCAGTAGTGAGATCTTAATGCAGCTGACTCCCAGCCAGCTGCGCCACAATCCTGGTGCTAAAATATAAAGGAAATAAAAATAATATATAAGAGCCAGTATAAATAAAAACATAAAATTATATAAAATCACAACATTTGAACACAGAAAATTGATCACAGTGGGCAGGGCCGGTTGTAAAAGATTAAAAGATTTAAAAACACTGGGTGAGAGAGCAATGTAATGTATCTGTACAGGGGATCCGGAAGACAAAGTAGGGTTTAATTGCACTAGCAGGTAAAATAAAGTGATCCGAGGGCATTTTATGCATAGTTTGGTCAAGTCAGGGATTACAAAATACTAGAATAGATTTTAGTAAACTGAACACATTTTGGATCTTTTAACCCCTCTGTCTGCTTTGATATGTGCAATCTCCCCTTTCTTAATTACAGCTAAAGGTTTTAAAAAAAACACAATAAAAATGGAAAATGAAAAACAACAAAAAATACAGTGCGGTAAGTTTCTCAATATTATTATTATTACTTCATTTATATTCTGCTGACCTATCTCCCTGGGGGGACTCAGGGTGCATTACAGTACACATATATGGCAAACATTCAATGACGTTATACAATTAATAAAGACAGGTAGTACATAAACAAAGGTAAAGGCTTCCCATCTTTTTCCATCTGGAGGCCGTGCTCGACTCTGGCCATGGAGGGGGTGCTGTTGCTCCATCTTCCATGCCGAAGAGCTTTGTTGTGTTTAGACACTCTCCCGATCGAATCGCCAGTATGTCTGCATGGGTGCCTTTTATTACCTCCCCACCAAAGTGGTACCGATTTATCTACTCACATAACTGTTTTCAAATTGCTAGGTGAGCAGAAGCTGGGCTGATGGTTGGGAACTCAGACCAACCCAGGCTTGAACTGTCAACCTTTTTATCTGCAAGATTTTTATATATAAAAAATGATTTTATATTATTGATTTTACTTTGTATCACCTTAATAGTTTGTCAAGCTTCAGACTTATGTGGCAAGTGAGAGGGATGATGTTCTGAAGTGATTTTTACAAGCAGCATGTTGCTGTATGCCTTCAAGTCATTTCTGGCTTATGACAAATCTATCACTGGGCTTTTGGGGCTGAGAGGATGTGACTTGCCCAAGGTCACCCAGTGGGTTTTCATGGAGGAATGGGAGGGAACCAAATCCCAATTTCCAGATTTCAGTGCTCAAACCACTATATATCATGTTGGCTCTCAACACGTTAGGCAATAATATGCTAATTTGGTCCTTTGTTTCAGCCCTAAGGCTTTTTTGTTGTGTGCCTTCAAATAATTTGTTTATGGCAGTGGTTCCCAAACTTCTTTGGCCTTTCCAGAAAATAAATTTACTCACCGCCCCCCTAGAAATTATTTTAAATTACTTTAATAGCAATTAAACAGAAAGATATATGTATTAATGTTTCTCCCTTTTTCGTAAAATTAAATATTTTAATGTGTTTTAATTTTAATTTAAATGTTATTTTAATTGCATGTTGTTTTTATGGCATTGAAAAAAGGAAGGGGCCGGCACTGGACAAGCGAGGCTCAACTTGAAAAGCGCCTCCCACTTGCCCCACCCCACGCCGGGCCCAGCATGGCGCGCTTGTGAGGACGTCCCCATTGGAAGAAAGAGGCAATACACAGGACTGTGCCGTGGGCAGGGTTGACGAGAAGAATGTGCACGCTGCGGTTTCCACGGCAATGCCTGCCCGGGGATCGCGCGCTAGCGACTGTGTCCCTGCGAATTGGAATCCCCGGGCAGGTGTTGCTGTGGAAACCGCAGCACGCGCCTCCTTCCTCTCGTCAACCCCACCCACGGCACAGACCTGTGTATTGCCTCTTTCTTCCAATGGGGACGTCCTCGCAAGCGCGCAACCCTGCTTAGGAGCAAGCAAGCCTAGCTCATGCCACCGCCCTCTTACAGGGGTTCAACACCCCCCAAATTCTCCTGAGCCTCTCAGCGCCCCCTTGGATCGCCCCACCGCCCACCAGGGGGCGGTACCGTCCACTTTGGGAACCACTGGTTTATGGTGATCCTAAGCTAATCCTATCACAGGGGGCTATTTGGCAAGATCAGTTCAGAGGGGGTTTGCTTTTGCCCAGTGGGCGATTTGTCAAAGCTTACCCAATGGGCTTTCATGGCTGAACAGGGATCCATACCCTAATTTCCAGAGACATAGTCCAACATTCATACCAATGCACTACATTACATTACATTTATTCCTTACCTGACAGGAACTTTTGTAGAACATCTGGCTCACTTAAAACGGTAAATTCCTACATGCATCTATTTTTCTTTACTTATTTTAAACATTTATTTCCACGAAATAAGACATGGTTAAAACAATGTGTACTCAGAATGCACATTGTTTTGTAAACTGATGGATGAAAACATCAGTTGGACAAGTAACCTTAATCGATCAATTGACAATTTTCAGTGTGCTTGAAAATAAAATTTCCTGAAAATCATTTTTATAATCTGTTTGCTTTATCCTTATTATAGAGATGAAAACTGATCTTAATTTACTACTTGAATGTCTGAAGTATCAAATGGACCATCCTGCTTCTCAAAAGGAAGCCTTGCTTACCATTTATTCAGCTTGCCAGCAAAACAGTAAGGTGTTGCGTTTTACATTTGCTTTGTGTCTCAAGTCTCTCCAGTTATTAAGTTGGAATCAATTACTTTGAAAAGCAAAGCTTTGTTGTATCTTTCTTTGTTACAGGTCGTGCAAGTGATTATTTTCGAGAAATAGGTGGTTTCCTTTTTGTACATAGCCTAGCAAAATCAAGTGTGCACAGCATGGTAAAGGAAGCTGCTTTATTTACATTAGGAGGCTTAGCTGAGACTAATGGTAACACACACGTTTATTATTCTCAATTTTTAGTCATATTCTTTAAATCACTATATTTTTGTTTGTCAATGTTGCCGATTATGTATATGATTCAATCTGTTTAACAGTTGTAAAGTATATGTTACATCTTGTTATATAAGAATTCCTCCAACTAGAGCAGTGGTTCTCAGCCTGTGTGTCCCCAGGTGTTTTGGCCTATAACTTCCAGAAATCCCAAAAAATGATTTTAAAAATGATAAAAGAATAAAAACACAGAGACAATAGAAGTCTTTTCTTTATAGCAAAATAATATGGTTGCACTATTTACAAGAAGAAGTTTTCCATAACACAAAAAAGTTCTTTATACTTCTTTCTTTGCTTCCATGCTGGGCTTCTTTCTCATGCAGATAAACAGCTTCGCTCTCAAAGCCTCTTCTTACACCCAGGCCCAGATTAACAAATTTGCGCACCCTAGGCCACACTTTGGAATTACGCCCCCAGCCAACCTCTACCCCCCCCCTTACACACACACACACCACTCAGACCCACACTTGTCTGGCTTTCACCATGGTGCCTCCGGAGCAGAAGAGAAAGACGAGTAGGTACCATCCCGCCACCTCCAAGGTCCCCATTCCTACCGGCTGGAAAGCTCCGCTGTGCTCTGAAGGTCTCCTCGGGAGTCAGGAGGCTTGGGGAGAGCTCAGCGGGTGCAAACTCGCTCCAAAGGTGCACACGAGAGAGAGAGCGCGCGCAAGAGAGAGAGAGAGAGCAAACGTGCGCGCAGAGAGAGAGAGAGAGAGAGAGAGAGAGAGAGAGAGAGAGCTGATCCTGAAGACAGGAGAACCAGACCCTGGGTACGGAGCAGAGACTTTGCCGGGAGAAGGAGCAAGGAGGGGCATGAGAAAGGGGGAAAGAGGTGCACGGACCAGTTTTTTTTTTGGTCCGTGATCTGCACCCTCGCCTTCGCCCCTAGGCCAGGGCCTCATTGGCCTTATGGGTAATCCGGGCATGCTTACACCGAAGTTACTCAGTAGCTTTTTACACACAGCAGCCTTCACAGTCAAGCTTCCTCACCAAAGCTCCTCATACCAGGCCTACTAACAATAAGGCCTATTTCACATTGAGGCCTTTCTCCCACTGAGACCTTTGCATACTGAGGGCTCTCTCAGACTGGCGCCTCTCACACTGGGGTGAACTAGCACTGAGGCCTTATAATACTGGGGCATACTAACACACTGAGGCCCTTCTCCCACGGAGACTTCTCACAGACTGAGGGCTACTAAGCTACAGGCACACTTGCAGGTTTTGCTGAGTCATTTGATTCATTTAATAATTTCAGAGCTTGGCTCACATTTTTGTAATTAAAAATACCTAGTTAGTATTCAATATTCAATATTTCACAGATTATAGATATGTCTACTCCGAAATACGCCCAGTTAAATAAAACTGGGCACACTTTCATGTGGGTGCATATAGTGGTTGCATATTAGTTTTGGGTTTTGTTATAATTGACTTACTCTGCTACCTGCATTTGTAGAATTTATTACCAAATGTGATTAATTTTGTCTATTTATCAAAATTAATTCACTTACTGTTACAGAACAATCTTAAATTTGACAAAGGAATATTTCTTTTGTTTCAGTATTTTCCCAACAAATGTTATGCACTTCAGGATTATTTGAAGACCTTTATAAGATTTTGACTAACAAGGATTCAAGTGTAAATTTGAAGAGAATGGCTATTTATGTCTTATTAGTGCTGGTCTCAAACAACAGTAAGATCCCTTGCCTTACTGCATATTAAAATATATCCAGCTGTTCATAAATTCACAATTGATGATGGTCACATACAATCAGTCAATGCTAAGTTCTTCTATTGCACTCAAGGAAATTAAACAAGTTATTTTAGCTAAGGATACACTTAGCTGCAGAAATGCACTACACATGCTTAGACTCAACTCCCAAAGATTGCATAAATTGTACAGATAATTTAATTTGTGAAAGGAAATAAGCGATGATTTTGGATATAATAAAGTATAAGATTCCCTCCCCCAAAGGGTTAACTAGAACTGTAAGTTAACAAAGGATAAAATTGTTAATATTTTATATTTTTCTTAAAATATAATATAATTCTATCCACTCTCACTTGAACAAAGAAAGTTTCTAACACTTCATTCTAACCCAAAAGAATGGCAGACTGCATCCCATCTCAGTAAAAACTTTGAATTCACTGGCAACCAGTGGGGCTAGTAAAGAACTAATGTTTTATTCTCCAGGTACGTAGCCTCCACAAAGAACTGCCCAGCTCTATTTGCATTTTACCTCACCTTCTGAATTTCTTTCAAAGTCAGTCCTCATATGAAATGAATTACAGTGTCTAAATGCAGCCATTCTAGGAGGTTGCATCTAGTCTATTGTATTAATTACTGACTGCAAACTACCGTATATACTTGAGTATAAGCTGACCTGAACATAAGCCGGGGCCACCTAATTTTACCACAAAAAACTGGGAAAATGTATTGACTTGAGTATAAGCTGAGGGTGGAAATGCAGCAACTACTGGTAAATTTCACAATAAAAATAGGTACCAACAAAATTACATTAATTGAGCACCAGTAGGTTAAATGTTTTTGAATATTTGCATAAAATTGTAATTTAAGATAAGACTGTCCAGCTCTGATTAAACCATTATTCTAACCTTCTTCTATGTAAATGTGCTTACGTATCCTTCCAATAATAATAATAATAATAATAATAATAATACTTTAATATTTGTGAGTCGCCCTCCACCACCGGAGCACCGGGCGACTTACATCATTTAAAAACCCCAAAATACATCAATGTACATCAATTTAAAAACATAGATACAGACGGCAAGGAGAGGCTCAGTCATTCAAGGTACCGATCAGGCCCCAAACGCTAGGCGGAAGAGCCAGGTTTTCAGGTCTGACAGGAACCTAGTCCGGGTCGAAGTGGCTCTGTGGGCGGGTGGCAGTGAGTTCCAGATCATGGGGGCCGCCACGGAGAAAGCTCTCCGCCGGGTCTCTACCAGCCGAGCCTCTCGCACCCCAGGGATGGTCATCCGATCACCGTTTATGGCACGTGCTGGCCTCTCGCTGCGTTGGACCGTCAGCCGGGCGCTCAGGTAGGCTGGCCCAATGTTATGCCGTGCTTTAAAGTGAGCACCAAAAGTTTGTAGAGCACTCTGAACTCTAGGGGCAGCCAGTGGAGATCTTTTAAAATAGGGGAAATGTGGTCCCTCACTGATGACCCAGAGATGAGTCTGGCCGCTGCATTGTGGATGAGTTTTAGCCTCTTGGTTGTGGACAGGGGGAGGCCGCGTACAGGGCATTGCAGTAATCCAGGCGCGAGACAACGGTGGCATGTACCACGGTTCTCAGCGCCTCAGGTGGTAGGTAGGGGGCCAGCCGTCGTGCCCTACGGAGATGGAAAAAGGCGCCTTTGGCTGCAGCCTGGATCTGGGCCTCCATTGTTAGTTTTTCGTCCAGGATCACTCCCAGGCTTTTCACCGCCGGAGCAGGGGATAGGGACTCGCCCCAAAGAGTGGCAGCGGTGGGTGAGGGTCGGGTCGGCCAGGCCAGAGGATCTCCGTTTTGCCGGGTTGATTTTGAGTCTATGTGCTCTGAGCCAGCTCGTCACCGCTCTCAACCCTTGGCTGAAGCTGTCCGGCACCGACGATGACCCTGGGTCAAGCTTCAGGAGCAGCTGTGTGTCGTCTGCATATTGGTAGCAGGAGAACCCATGGCTCCTAGCAATGCTGGCCAGGGGCTGGACGTAGATGTTGAAGAGGGTGGGAGATAGAATAGCACCCTGGGGGACTCCACACTCCAATTCACTTTTCCTAGAGACCTGACCCTGCCACTCAACCCGCTGCGAGCGGCCTCGCAGGAACGATTCCAGCCAGGTCAAAGCCTTGTCTTGGATCCCAGAGGCAGCCAGGCGGTAGAGGAGCAAGTCATGATCAACGGTATCAAAGGCCGCAGTTAGGTCCAAAAGGACTAGGACTGCCGAGCCTCCCCGGTCCAGTTGACGGCGGATGTCGTCAGTGATCGCTACGAGGACGGATTCCACTCCGTGACCCGCGCGGAAACCCGACTCTAATAAAGAGAGTAAAATAATAAATGCAATAATAATAATAATAATAAGTAAAATAATGGAACTGTAGTAGAAGTAATAATAATAGAGTAAAATAATCAAAGTAATAATAATGTAAAATAATAAATGTAATAAAAATAATAACAATAACAGAGTAAAATAATTTTTAAAAAACTTGACGCGAATATAAGCCAAGGGGGGCTGAAAAACCTGGCTTATACTCGAGTACATACAGTACTTTTGCACTGTAATCTCAGTTTGGAGCAACTGGAATGTCTTAAAACCAGCTGAAAAAATAGGATGACACATGGGATGGGATTGCCCCTGACAAACTGAGATGGTTGGAGGGTACACAAACCAGTATCCAAAATTCAAGTAAAATTTTGAACTCTCAAAATTTCTAAAAGTTTTATCTGCTTGAACAAAGAGAGAAGTAACTGATCCACACACACTTGCACACTATTATATTATATGGGGATGGCTAATACACAGTTGTGATGTTTTAAATACTTTGTTAATTTTTAAACATAATTAATTACATGACCACAAATGGTCATTTTGCAGAGAGTGGACAAACACATGTGAGAGAATCTGGCTGCCTAGATGTTCTGTTGCACTTATTTAGGTAAGCAAAAAAGCTGTGGCAAATAAATTGAGAAAGTCTATGTCTATAAGATTAAATGTCTATTTTCATTTCATTTTTCACCATTTTCACCCCAACAGAACAATTATTTCAGCATCCAAGGGGAATATTTTGGATCAAAATACTAATCAGTATCAGCTGTGGTCTTCAGTGAGCAGTACGCTCTGTGCTTGTGTCAATAACCCCCAGAATGGTAATTTTTAATTAATCAAAGTTTATTTGTCTGCTTGCAAATTTGGGACAAAATGCAATTAGTTTTCAACACAACTAAATTTGAGGGATTGTGTTCTTATGTACAGAGGACAACCAGAGAACCTGCCGTTTGGTTTTTTCACATGCAAAAGACTTGCTACAAAGCTCTATAAAGCCTGAGATAGTGCGTCCAATATGCTCATTCATTGGGCTCACAGTTGCAAACAACTGTAAGTATCTAAGGTTGTACTGATATTTTACTTTCAATTTAATAACATTTCGGAATATGGTGGGATAGCTATTTCGGTGTCCGTTGTACTTAACCGCCTACATCTTCTGCAAAGACGCCTCCAAGGTCATGTGGCCAGCATGATTGCATGGAGCACCGTTACCTTCCCACAGAGGCGGTACCTATTGCTCTATTCACATTTGCATGTTTTCGAACTGCTGGGTTGGCAGAAGCTGGGGCTAACAGCAGGGGCTTACCTTGCTCCCTGGATTTGAACTGCTGACCTGTCAGTCAGCAAGTTCAGCATCTCAGCAGTTTAACCTGCTGCGCCACCAGGGGCTCTAATCTGCCGAATGGTGAAAAAAGCCTATATACACTTCTATCTGTTATCTGTCTTGTCATTGAATAATCAGCATTGAATGTTTGCCTTATATGTGTTCTGTGATCTGCCCTGAGTCCCCTTCAGGGCGAGAAGGGCGGAATCAGTACTGCAAATAAATAAATAAAATTAATAATATCAAGCATATTTGCAACTAATTTCTAAAAAAAATATTTATTTTATTTATTTATTTACTTTATTTATATATTCCGCTCTTCTCACCCCGAAGGGGACTCAGAGCGGATTACAGTACACATACTTGCAGATAATCCCTGCAGTTCAACATATGACATGTAAACATGTGACATTTATCACAGTACAGTACATACATTTTTGACATATTACACACATATATAGATGAACAGAGGCAAACTTTCTGGCCACCAGGGGGAGCTGACGCACTCCTCATCTCTCAGCGTTTTTTCCCCCAGCGTCCCTTTGTTGTTTCTTCCGCATTCCTCAGCAATTCCTGTGTACCTTTTAATGGCCTCATAAATCTGTCAAAATATTATTATTCCTAAACATGTTAGTGTTAAATCAAACAATGGAGAATATAGCTGGTAATTTTTATGTTATTGTTTGTTTGTTCAAGCAAAAATACAGTGTGGTTTTGTTTCTATTGGTGGATTGGCTGTGTTGGATGAGCTTCTTGCCAAGCTGACACATAATTCTCTTGTGGACTCTTCAAACACAAAACTTGCTGTAGTGGTGACCAAAACTTTGGATGCTTGTATTGCTGATAACCGTGAGTGAACAGACCCAAATATTTTTTAAAAACTTTTAGAAAATACAGTTTGTATTACACAATGATATACTGTATTTAGGCGCCAGTTAGCCATCTGTATGTCCCCATAAAATGAGATGCTCGTAGAGCATCCATTGACCTTATTGCCAGTGTTCAATCTTGGTTTAGGACCTTCCTGAAACCCTTGTTAAGAATATTTTAAGGTAGCAAAGAAAATGGGACCATAAAAAGTTCCACAATGAAGGTAACTGCCCTCCTTCATTTTCCAAAATCTAAATGTCAGCTGTACCTGTTCCCATCCAACATTGTTATTGCTTCTTTGGTGGATAAGTGGGGAGAAGAGAAAGGGAGAAGCTGGTGCATTTGCCTCTGCATGTCTCCCTCTCAACTGGTGAGGCAATTGTTGTTTTGGGAGCAGATAGTTTGGAAAGTGAGGCGGGACAGATACTTTGGTAAATCTTGTGGGACTTTGTGGCACTTCATTGTACTTGTAGATCTATGAAAGCTTAAATAGAAGCTTGTGGCTTCCCTGTCAGAAGTGTGTTAAGTCCACTCACTCTTTCATTCTAGACTTTAAGGTGACAATTCTGCGGTGTAGTAAATGTTCAAACACAATGGCTAGGTCTTTTAAATCTGGAACACAACTGGATAACCCTACATTCCTGATATAAAAGCCATGAGCTGCCCTTCTCCATGTACAGAAGTTTGAAGTAATTTTCTTCCTGTGTAGTTCTCCTTCTCCACAGATCTTTCCATAAGGACTAGGAAGTAATTGAGAGTACCAGGAGATACTAGGAGAAAGCTTTAGATAACTGGAAAGGGGATGCCGCTAGTCCTCTGTTGCAATGCATTTGTCAAATATTATGTCTGCGTATTCCATGTTAATGGGTATATTTTCCTCGATAGCTGCAATTGGAGTCAGCTTGCCAAAGTACAGTATTGTGCCAAATCTTCTGACTCTGCTCTCTAACAATTTTCTGGATCCAGGAGAACAATTTAGTATTATACTTACCCTTGGACATTGTACAGAAAGCTGTGGTAAGATTCTGTTTTATATTTATGCAATTTCTGGTAATTTAAAATTGAATATACTAAATATATTCTAAATGCTGCACTAAGACACAGCTGACATTAGAATTCCACTACATAATTATACTAATAGGAAGCCCATAAAAAGATTAGTATGATTTGTTTCCTTTTGAAAAGATAAAAATTGACTATATTTTTAAGATTTTAAAAATGAAAATGTAATCTAAGACATGCTGTTTTAGGAATATGTCCCACGGAAATAGAGAAACCTAATTTTACTTTTTGAAATGGACAAGCAGAACTGTTGCAACTCAGACCAAGGAGAACACCCCCTAGATCATACACACAGCAGGCAGTCCATGAAGAATAGGCTTTTATTGAAGCAAATATAATGTCCAACAAAAGGGTTAAAAGCAGATCAAAAGTAGAAGATATTTCCCAGGTAAAAGTACAGTTCAAATAGTTTCTAGTATCAAAACAAGGCATAGAGCTGGATATAAAATCCCATGGAAGAACAAGGCATCAATCAGGAACAAACAGGCCCAGTCCTAGGCCAAGCAAAAGCTTGGAGACAAGATAACATGAAACACATCCAAACGAAGCTTGAAGTCTGAAACCTAATTTTCTAACTAGCTCTAATAAAGGGAAAATTACTTTCGATTTGCCAGCCGCCCACTCCGCCTCAAACTGGCATCACGCCGAGAAGTGCGAATGTTATCCCAACGGTCAAAAGGAGACTCAGAAGGAGCCTCATTAAAATCTCCAGGTGTCCCAATCTCGGCCTGGCTGTTATCTCCTTCTACACAGGAATGTTGATCTACAACCATAAAATCATGCATGGGATAGAAAAGGTGAATAAAGAAAAAATATTTTCTCTGTCACACAACACTAGGACTAGGGGGCACTCCCTAAAGCTCCAAGGTAGGAAAGTTAGGACTAATAAAGGGAAATATTTCTTCACCCAGAGGGTCATTGGGTTATGGAACTCACTTCCAGAGGAGGTTGTGACAGCGGTCAGCCTGGACAGCTTCAAGGCAGGATTAGACAGATTCATGGACACCAAGGGAATCAGTAGCTACTGAAATGGACATCCAAGTGCCACCTCTGTGTTGATGGAGGCAGGCAGGATTTTCTCCGGTACTGGTTGTGGGGGGTCGGGAGCAGGTGAGGGTTTTGCCCTCCTTTCTGCTAGAGATCCCTGTGTACAACTAGTGGGCCACTGTGTGACACAGAATGCTGGACTAGATGGGCTGAGGCCCGATTCAGCATGGCTCTTCTTATGTTCTTATGGGAACGGAGCCGTTCTCAGGAGAACTAGCCTCATCTGACATTTCACTTTGCACATCATTTTGCAGTTCAGAATTCACATCAACATCACTAGCATCCTCCTCAGCCCTAGCCATCTCATCATCCCCAACATGTCCATGAATACCAGGCTGAAATACCACAAGAATATCTATCCTTTTTATTTACTAAGAGATACAAATAAACCAAACAGAGACTGTGGGACATTGTCTTTTGTGAGCTGCGCTCTCGCTCTTATATATCTTGTTCCCCACGTGCCCTATCCATACATTATGTTGGGTCTTTCCATGCAGCAAATGATCTAAAGAACTTGACTGTGGCCAAATACCACTGCCTATTTTCCAAAGAAAGGTGCAATGTGCTCCCATGTGAATTGCTGCATGGGAGATTTGCAGGTATCCCATATAATGAAAGACTCTGCCCATGTTACAAACAAGCAGTAGAATGCATCTACCACATTCTACCGTCATGCAGTTTCTATTAACAAGCCTGAGCACACATAATCAACCCCCTACTAAGAAACTTACCAGTAAGTCCAGAGAAAATTTATGTGAAATTTCTACTTAGTGACAACTAACTAACTAACTAACTAACTAACTTTATTTCTTATGAGTCGTCCTCCACGAAAGGTGCTCTGGGCGACTTACACAATTAAAATAAACCTTCCCCACTGACCTTGGCGGTCGCCAAGTTTCTTTCTGAGGCAGCCAGGATTAGAGAATTCCCAATTTTACACACAGGCTGAAACATACAGTACCTGCACTTCTTGTAGTCTTTTATCTATATTTTTAGCCAACAAGTATTTTAAGCAGTTTTTAACTGTTGTCAATTTTATCCATTTGTGTGTTTAACCAACCAGATGTTCTTAATCTTATTATCTGCATATCTTGTACACCTAGGGTGTAATAAGGGTCTTCGGACCATAATAAAATGTTGTTGTTGTTGTACTAAGAGATAGACAGCCCAAAAATATGGGGCCTGTCAGGTTTTTACAAGAAGCACCAAATGACGCCTCAGTTAAAGCAAATTAATTCAGGTCCACCCTGCTTTGTCCCGAAATAGACACCCCATTAAATCTGGGGTATTGAATCCCCACAGGTAGTCCCCACAGCCATCTCACTTGTTTGGGCTTCCAAAAGTCTGGATGAGCAAGATAGCACCCCACCCCCCTCCTGCGCAAAGCCCTTAAAGAGGAAATAACTTACCTGGCTGCCATTAAGTTCCTCTTAACTGTTTATTGAAGCTGTGGAGAAAATTCAAAATTACTTCAAATTAACTGCAAAACTCATGCTTTTCCTTCAGATATACTGGGAGGAACTGCTAGTTAACAGTAGAGTTTGGATAACTTTGCCTTACTATCGGTATCACTAATTATACTTTTTAGAAGAAAACCAATATACTCTGGTGAAGAACAATGGCCTTCCAGTTATGATTCAAGCACTAACTGAATCACAGGATGAAGAACTACATAAGGCTGCAACTTTTGTGCTACAAAATTGCAAACAGGCCAGTAAGGTTACAATTATTACCATTTCCGGTTCAAAAACCTTTTGGGCAGGTTTTTTTTAACCCATGGCCCTTGTGAGCTGAATGTGGACAGCTATTAATATGACCCAACACACTTACTGAAAACACTGTGGAATTTGTTTTATTTTATTATTATTATTGGAAATCCGATTGCATGGCTCTTGAGAAAACTTCATTGATGACATCATCAAACATCAGTGCATTAATTGTAATTCACACTATAATTGCAAATTGTTTAGCCAAAAGATCTGCTCTATTATTATTTTAAAAAAACACTTCCAAGCTGGGTGGTACAAAATTAGAGTTACTATGCAAGGACTTTTTAAATTATCTGTGGTGGCAAATTTCATGAAAATTATGCATGGACTTTTTTTTTGCTCATCACCTAGAATCAGTGTCAGTGCATTTTAGGTGTGAACCAAGACAATTCTTCTTCCAATGTGGCCCAGGGAAGCCTAGAGGGTGGACAAGCTTGTAAACAACTTTGCTATGAGACCAAATTTAGGTGATCAACCCAGAAGACTTTATAAATAGAAAGTCATTCTTTTTAGAATTTATCTAAGAATATTTATGTGAAAACATGATTACTATAGTGTGGGTAAATTTGTGCGTCAGTAAAGTATAAGCAGCTTCTATTGTGACCAGGTGAATAGTTTGAAATGTCGATTGGATGCTATTTAGACTACTATAACACCCTCTACATTGGCCTTCCTTTGTCTGTGATCTGGAAACTCAAGTTAGTGCAGAATGCTGCAGCTCGTCTGCTTGTCGGCGCGCCGGCTAGATGTCATATAACTCCCATCCTGCAGCAACTGCATTGACTCCCAGTAGAGTACCGGATTACATTCAAAGTGCTGGTGTTGGCCTTTAAGGCCTTATATAGTCTAGGGCCGGTGTACTTGAGGGACCACCTCACCCCATATGTCCCCCAGAGATCACTACGGTTTAAGGAACAAAATCTTCTGTCCAGATTTTCCACCTGTCTTCCACTAGGCAGAGAGCGTTTTCGGTAGTCGCTCCAACCCACTGGAACGCCTTGCCGGAGGATGTTCAGGCCCTTAAAGGGTTAACCTCTTTTCGGAGGGCCTGCAAAACAACGCTCTTCCGGCAGGCTTTCAATCTTGTGGCCTCTGATAACTCCTATGCTGGTTGGAAATTTGTTTTCAAACTATTTTTATTGTTGTATATTATGATTGTGTTTTTAGATTATGTAAACCGCCCCGAGCCTGCGGGGGAGGGCGGTATAGAAATGGAAATAATAAATTTATATAAGAATTTATTTATAGCCTATTTTATCTTCCTGAGGGGACTCAGGGCCACTTACAGCATAATAAAACACAGTGGTCAACATTCAATGACCCTTGGACAAAATTTTCAAATATACATAATATGTATTATATGATACAGGTATTTCAGATCACTGTTGCAGCTAATGTGTGGAAGTTACTGTTGATAGATGAAAACAATTAATCTGCTGACCAAGAGTCAATTGTTCTGGGTTCAAACCTTTGTTATTCTCTCTAGATTTTATAAACTAACGTATTGCTTCCACACATTAACAGTACAGAAATCTTGAAAGACCTGTATCAAAAAGTTTTCATTTACTACAAGTTTTACCTGACCAGGCTGTTACAGTAACATATGCATGGTAGTTTTGAATAAAACGTTTGTTGAAACATGTTATTTTTTGTGATGTACGAATCTATACCTATTCTTTCCATGTTTTCACCTCGTGCCAAAGTTCATTTTAAAAGATGCAAAACCCAGGAACATAGCTACTTCATTAACTAAAGTGCACCAGTATGTGTAGCATGAAATATAATGCTTTATTTTTATGAAACAAAATTAAGGTGTTTTTTTTTCAAGTGGAGAAGTTGTCGTGGCAGTTGAGTGAGCATCCAGCGAAAGTGGATGATAACATGGGACACTTGGAGGTAGATATGCAGAGCAAAGAAAGAAATCTCGTAGACCACTGGAAGGAAGCAAAAGAAATTTTACATAGAATCGAAAGGCTTGAAAAGGAGGTATGTCTCTGAATATGGCAATAGATAGAAAGTAGGTTCAGCATAATGTCAAACAAGGGTATAATAACATTTGAAACCATCATCCCTATTCTCCAGGGTATATAAATTAGCAAATTAACACAAAGTTGAAGGGAGTTACCAAAAAAATTGTTCAGGCTAGATTCTCAACCTGTTTTGGACTAGCCTATGATTTAGATAATGGAAGAACATTACCTCTGTCTACTAATCAAAGGCAAAAGATCAAGAATAAAACTTGCATGACAAAGAACATAATATTTGCATTATATAAAGCTATGTGGTACTTTAGCTAAAACACCCTACTTTCATGCAAAATTATTTAATTTCACCACCTTTTAAAGCAACATTAAAATTGTTGGACCGAAACAGAAACATCAAAAGGAGTATCCAGGTGTTGCCATTGTTGTTCTGTGCTTTCAGGTTGTCTCTGATTTATGGCAACCCTCCCACAGAGCTTTCTTGGAAAGTTTTGCTTAAATAAAACTGGCCTTAAGCAAAAAGAAATGCAAGAAAGTTCATTGCTCATGGCACATTGCCAAGCGTTTCTGACACAGGCCCCTTCCACATAGCTATATAAAATCCACATTGAACTGGATTATATAGCAGTGGGGACTCAGATAATCCAGTTCGAAGCAGATACTGTGGATTATATGCCCTGATATTATGGGTTATATGGCTGTGTGGAAGGGCCCCCAGACACAATTTAGTGCAATGACTGCAATACTCTCATGTTCTCTCTGCTACTTCTTGCAAAGTCAGAATGGAGCCTTCGTTTATTTCAATAGTACATTTATTAAATCCGTAATTCCTCTTATAGAACAACAAAGGATTGTGTTTATACTTGCTTTGTAAACTGACCTAATGCATGTCGAAGTTAGTTGGACCGACTGCTCTACCAGTAAAAGTTCCTAACATACTGCACTATGCATAAACTTGAAAGCAACTATATCCAAGACAAATGTTCATTATGAAAAGATTAATGTAGTGATGGTTTTAGGTAATAGTTCTCAGGTTTTGTCAAGGACACTGAATCAATGACTCAGCAGCGTAGGCAGTCAGACACAGAAGGAGTCTCTTTAATCTTTAAAGCAACAGAGAATACCGAAACCTGTCTGAGTTTCATACGCAGCCAGCTCATAAAAGTTGTCCATGGTAATACAGGAAAGGTAGTCCAAACACAGTAGCAGGCAAAACACATCATCTAAGTATTCAGTCTGAGGTCAAAACACAGCTCCATGTAGCGTAATTCAGATCCAAAAATCCAAATCTGGCAGGAGCTCCCGGTGGTGCTATAGATTAACCCTTCTGCCAGCAGGACTGCTGGCCAATAGGTCAGCGGTTTGAATCCGAAACCCGTGCCCTTCAGAGCCTTCCAGCATTCCAGAAAGCCTGCAAGACGCTATTGTTCCGGCAAACTTTTGGGTCCTGAATGATTGCTGGATTCCCCTCCTGCTGTTAATGCTGTTTAATGTGTTTGATGCTGTTTTAATGTGATGTTTTAATTGCTTTTATTGTGATTGGTGTGTGAGCCGCCCCGAGCCGGCTGGGAGTGGCGGTGAACAAGTTTAAATGAATAATAAATAAATAAATGTAGGGAGAGCGGGTTGAGCTCCCTCTTTCAAATCCAGCTCCCCATCCGGGGACATGAGAGAAGCCTCCCCCAAGGATGATAAAACATCAAACGCTCAGGCGTCCCCTGGGCAATGTCCTTGTGTTACCGACATGCTCACCAAGGGTTTCGATCCCTCTTTTTGGGTGCAAGGGCCTATGCCCCTTCTGGGCCAGGCCAACTCAAATTCAGCTCGGTAACACAGACGGCCAGTTCTCTCACACTAGAAGTGATTTGCAGTTTCTCAAGTTGCTCCTGACATGGAAAAAAAACAAACCTGACTGACAACATCCAATATAATGACTTCTTCTAACCATGTTGTGTTCTCAGCGTCCTTCCTTTATATTGCCTCTCTAACCACTCAACAGTCGATCGTCCTTCTGTAGAGTCAATCTCTTTGACCGGTGCAACTGGATCGAGTCTACTCTCATCATCAGCTCAAGACCTCCTTCCAGAAGATCTTAATTCTGCTCTAACTTACTTGCCCCCTCAGAGACATGCTCCTGCATAGCAGTATTGTTTTGCATAGCAGTATTGTTTGCAAGCAGGTCATAGGCTCTTCTTCAGATACTGGGAGGCAACCCCCTTCCTTCTCCTCCTCCTCTTCCTCCTGATCCATGGTCCTGACAGGTTTTTTTCCCCTAATGAGATGTGCATTGTGTGAACTGAGTATAAGAAAGTAGAAACAGCTATTTTAAATAAACAATTAGTATGCTATTTCCCCAGTCTGAATCTGCCCAGTTAGTAATAAAGTGTAGTGGTGTGTGTGTTTTGGTGGGCGGAGGTTATTTGCTTCATTAGATCCATTTGATAGATAATATCCACAAAAGCTTAGGGTAAAAAAACCATTGTTTTAATTAAAGTTGGCATGTGTTTTTTGGATATGTGTAGTTCCTTCAGTTGTAATTTTTTAAACGCAGGAAAAAAGGACAAGGCAAATAAATGATGGCGGTATTTCTCAAGAAATCATCCCACAGACGGCATCAAATCACCTTAAAGGAAGAGCAAACAGGGAACAATTTAATATAAGCATAACATCTACAAAAGTGGATGAACTACTGAATTCTGCATCTGCTCAGCTGAGGGCTGCAAAATTTGTAAATCCTTCTTCTAAGAATGAATTACTAAAGCTTGCCAAAAGAAATCGGACCGATGCTCCAATGAGTCAAAAGGAACGTAATAAACACCATCACTCCCCAAATAAAGTTGGCACACAAAATATAAACAAAGTCCACGTGAGAAATAGAAACGCTGTTTGTGAATCCTGTAAATCTGCTATTCAGACAAGGTCAGATTCTACATATAAAATCAAATGGCAGCTTTTAATTCACAACTATAGACTAAATATTATTATTCAGTTGGATCGAGACTTACTGTATTTATTTGTCTCACATACCAGCTGAGGACAGGTTTTGGGGGTAAAATTATTATGAAAAGGGTTAAAATTATATTTTAAATTACACTGGAAGATTTTGAAACAACTCTTTCAAATGTTTGCTTTAACCAGCATCTTTCTTGCTTCTTCATGATCTTTGGGCAGTTCTGCAAATAAGAACCATATAAATCACCTGGGAATTCTATTGCATTAAAATGTAATATCTTAGCATTGTTACCATATGATATAGGAAATTGTGGTGGTTATGTGGAGGTATGAATGAACAAAATGAGTATATGTTTTGCACCCACATTTTCATTTTTGATTCCTGCAGAGAATTCTTGTTTAAGCAACCAAATTTTATAATCCCCAGAAAACCTCAACAAGGACAAAATACAGGTAGGCACAGATTCTAATTTGAGATTGTTGGAAATAGCAACCTTCTACAAGCCTCCTATACTAGTTATTTGTTATGTATATAATTCAGATTGTTTACTATATTGTATGTGTATATATTGGTATGCAGTTTTCTCTTAACTCCATGTTGTTTAAGGTTGTGGGAAGAACTGCAGACCATGTCATCAGATCTGGGATTATTATTATTATTATTTTAATTATTCATAACCCGCCCTTCTCCACCCCCGAAGGGGGACTCAGGGCGGCTAACAACAGGTAGTGATACATATGCAATCATTAAAACAACCAACTGCACCATAAAAATACATTAAGCAGAATAAAAATCAATTACAAATACACATTCCAATAGAGACTCCATTTTAGAACTGTTGTGTAGTGTTCAGTCAGTATTGTAGTCGGTGTTCATTATGCATTAGATGAGACTGCATCATACTGCTTGAGTTCTGCTTTAGATAAGACAAAGAAGAGACTGCAACAGAATGTCTTAGAGAACTTGCGATTTAAATGTTCATCTGATAAGCAATGTGCCTCTATACTGAATACATGAAGTTTGTAAGTTAACCAGCAATGTTATTTTTAACTAAGATTACCTTATTTTTGTCTTTTGAGAGCATGTTTTTAAACCAAATATATTTTATGGGAAAGTAGACGTAAGGTCCCCTTGGTGGTGCAGCGGGTTAAACCACTGAGCTGCCGAATTTGCTGACCAAAACATTGGTGGTTCAAATCCGGGGAGCAGGACAAGCTCCCACTGTTAGACTCCGCTTCTGCCAACCTAGCACTTTGAAAACATGCAAATTTGAGTAGATCAATAGGTACCGCTACTGCCGGAAGGTAACGGTACTCCATGCAGTCATGCTGGCCACATGACCTAGGAGGTGTCTACAGACAACGCTGGCTTTTCGGCTTAGAAATTGAGATGGGCACCACCACCCAGAATCGGACATGACTAGACTTAATGCCAGGGGAAACCTTTACTTAGATGTTTTGTAACACTTCTGAAGATCAGCTATATATTTTGTGCATTGGCATATATTTGTTCCTAACAGTTCACAGAGATAATTAGGTATATCAGTCTAACAAGCGAGAAACCTAATTTGCCTAATACTAGCAGATAGGTTTTCCAAAAGGTTATGATATCAAAGGTAATCCTTTTCTCCGAAACAGATATTACTAATATGACTGTTGGAAATTAAATTAGTTTACTTTAAATGGATGACAAAGAGTCCCATACTGTACCTATATGCCACCGTATATCATAGTTTCTCTCATGTTGTAGAATTTCTTTAAAAATGAATAAATTATGAGAAATAAGCATTGTGTAAATACAGTTAATCATCATCACCACCACCTCCAAAAGACAAGATCCGGGGATTTGAAATTACAGGGGGGTTTTCCAGAGTCTGATAGTGAGGCAGGGAGTTATGAACATCCGGGAGGGAGATCTTCAGGAGCCCTGGTCAAGATATGGAACAAAGCGCATGGGAAATGGATAGGGAGGAAAGCTCTCAGAGAGATAGCAACACAGCTGCCAAAGAGAAAGACAAGGTCGAACCTTTGATAGGAGACGGAGCATTGTTCCTTGAGCAGAGATTGGAGACAAAGAAGCCTAGGCGTCGGGACCTTGGCCGATTGGATCGGGGAGCCCTCAGTTCTCCGCCACGTCTTTCCTGAATAGGTGTGAAGCGGAGTGGGACCACAAGCCAAGCCGTGGTCATCAAGTCTTGCGCGTATGCCTTGCCTTGTTCCTTGATCCGCATTGGATTGCCTAGCCTTGTTTCCTGAACCGCATTGGATTGCGGAGCCTAGCCTTGTTTCCTGAACCGCATTGGTTTGCGGAGCCTTGCCAAGCTTTTAGTTTATTTGCTACGTTACTTTGGACAATCTTGCTTTCTACCTTTTGGACATTTACTTATTGTTGGACTATATATTCTTTGGAACTGTTTTTATACTCAATAAAGTAGTTAGCCTTCAGTGTGTCTCTGTGTGTGTGATTAAGGGGCCCGCCAAGTCCGTGCATTGTGACAGTTGGCCGGAGAACCTACGAACCCCTTATCACACCACGGGACGCCGAAAGAAGAGACCCCCGGCAGTCGCAGCCATGGCAGGCCTGACGGACGCGGAGGTGGCAGCCCTGCAACAGGAGGTGGGAGAGCTGAGGACCAGAGCTGGACGCCACCCGGGAGTGAATGCGCCTTGCCATTTTGGGGGCAACCCTGCCCAAGTTGAGGTGTTTCTCTGCCAGGTGGACATGTACCTGGAGCTGCGACCCACCGAGTTTGCGACTGATCGAGCCAAAGTGGGGTTTGTCTTCAACTTGATGGAGGCACGGCAGCGGCGTGGGCTACGTCGTTGATCAGGCCCAGTCTCCCCATACCCAAACACTGCGGGCCTTCAGAGACGCTATCCGGGCGACCTGGGGCCCACCCGTGAAGAGTTGGCCGAGCGTGACTTAGCCCGGCTGACGATGAAGGATCTGTCCCTGTCCCAATACATTTCTCGCTTTCGAGTGCTGGCCGCCCAGGTGCAGTGGAACGTGTCGGCGTTGCGTTACCACTACACCGCGGGGCTGACCACGGAGCTCCAGCAAGAGATGTTAAAGCACCCCCGCCCCGCGGATTTGGAGGCGGCGATCACCTTGAGTTTACGTGTCGAAGCGGGACTGCAAACCCGGAGGCGGTGGGATAACAAAGTGGTGGAGAAGCCGACGGCGCGACGGGAGCCGGGGACTGGACAGTTCGTGCCCCGACAGCTCGCTCAACCACCACCGGGCTTGGATGACCCGGAACCCATGCAACTCGGCACGGTGCGGCCCAAGGTGGACCAGGCGGAAAAAGCACGGCGGCAGCGTCTGAACTTGTGTTGGTACTGCGGGGGGGCTGGACATTTTTCCAAGGAGTGCCCCCAAAAGCCGCGTGGGAAGACTCCCGAGCCTCCGCCGCAGTTGGAGGGTCCCAGAGGCTGAAGAAGCCATCCAGGCGACGGGGGCAGGGGCCAGTCGAGTGTAAGAGGGTTCGCTCACTCGGCCGATGTCGCTTCTTTTCCCCCTGAACCCAAGACTGGACAATTGTTCCTTGTAATGGTTGGCCTGTGGTCGCCCGAGAAGGGACCGATGATGGTCCATGCCATGATTGACTCGGGAGCCACCAACAACTTCATTGATGCAGACTATGCCAAGTCTGCCGGATTACAATTTCTGGATCTCCAAGAGCCAAAGGGTGTACAGACTATTGATGGGAGAACCCTGAAAACGGGGCTGTGACTCAGTATACGGCCCCTACCAAGATGTGGACTAGCTCCCATAAAGAGGACATTTCTTTTCTTGTGACCAAGCTCCCTGATTTTCCCATTGTTCTGGGCATTGTGTGGCTCGCTCTGCATGATCCCCAGATTTCCTGGACTAAGAGACAGCTCGTTTTTTCCTCCGACCATTGCCAGAGTCATTGTCTCACGGCTCGGGCTTGTCAGGCCCAAGAGGTGGAGACGGTGGCCACACTGCCCAAGAAATATGCTGGTTTCTGGGACGTTTTCAGCGAGAAGGAGGCTGAGCGCTTGCCTCCCCACCGGCCCTATGATTGTGCTATTGAACTCGAACCTGGAGCCCTATCCCGCGGGGCAGACTCTATCCTCTCTCGGAACCGGAGCAACAGGCTCTCCGGGATTTTTGGATGAGAATCTGCGGAAAGGCTTCATTCGGCCTTCCCAGTCCCGGCGGGGCGCCCATTCTGTTTGTCAAGAAGAAATCGGGGAGTTGCGGCTCTGTAATGACTATCGAGAACTCAACAAGATCACGGTTCGAATCGCTACCCCTCCCCCTGATCCCCGAGCTGCTGGAGCGAATGCGGGGAGCCAAGGTGTTCACTAAGCTGGATTTGAGGGGCGCCTATAACCTTGTCCGGATTCGCCAGGGTGACGAATGGAAGACGGCTTTCCAGACCAAGTGGGGCAGTTTCGAATACCTGGTGATGGGATTCGGTTTGTGCAACGCTCCAGCCTGTTTCCAACATTTCATGAATGACATTTTCCGGGACCTGCTAGATCGTTATCTGGCGGTCTACCTGGACGATCTGCTGATTTTTTCTCCGGATCAGGTGACCCATGACCGCCATGTCAAGGAAGTGCTCCAGAGACTGAGAGCCCACGGGCTCTATGCTAAGCTGGAGAAGTGTGCTTTTGATCTGCGGGAGGTTGACTTTCTGGGCTACCGCATCTCTCCAACGGGCATTGCCATGGATGACACCAAGGTTCAAGCTGTGGCTGACTGGGCAGCTCCGGCCAGCAAAAAGGACATTCAACGATTCCTGGGCTTTGCCAACTACTACAGAAAGTTCATTCCTGACTTTGCCAAGTGGGCCGATCCTATCACCCAGTGTTTGCGGGGAAAGGTGCCGTTCCGGTGGACGCCCCCCAACCCCGCACCCCTTTCATCGTGCAGGCCAATGCTTCGGACGTGGCGGTGGGAGCGATCCTGCTACAGCCTCAGGGGACGGACTTGTTGCCCTGTGCCTACTATTCCCGGCAGCTGACGGCTCGGAAAAGAACTATACCATTTGGGAGAAGGAACTTTTGGCCATCAAGGTGGCTTTTGAAGTCTGGAGACATCTGCTGGAAGGGGCCAAATTCCCGGTGGAGGTTCACACCGACCACTGGAATTTGGAACACTTGAAGTCCCAGCGCAAATTGAACCAGAGGCAACAGAGATGGTCCCTGTTCTTTGAGAGATTCAATTTCCGCATTCACTATGTGACCCCCAAGCAGACCAAGCAAGCTGATGCGCTGTCGCGGAAACCGCAGTACGTTCGTGGTGGCGAGGGGCTTTCTGAGGCCCGTCTCCTGAAAGCGGAGAACTTTGCTGCGGCCCGGGCGGCTCCTGTGAACCCTCCGTTGGCTCCGCCGGCCCCTAAGGACAAGCGGCCTCTGAGCGAGCGGGTCCAGGCGCGCCAACGGACCGATCCCTGGGTGCAAGAACAGCTGACTAAGGGGGGTGCAAGCCCCTTTCCAGGTAAAGGATGGGGTACTTTACCACCGTGACTCTGTTTATGTTTCCCCCGGGCCCGAGAGGGAGGACATTCTCAAACTGTGCCATGATAGTCGGGCTGCCGGCCACTTCGGGCTGTTCAAGACCCTGCAATTGGTCTTAAGGGATTTCTGGTGGCTTAAGGTGCGGAGGGATGTGGAGGACTATGTGGGCTCTTGCCCTGTGTGTCAGCGGGCCAAGAACCCGGGGCAAGCCGGCCGGTTTGCTCCAGCCGCTTCCCACCCCTCCGCACCTGGAAGATGATTTCGGCTGACTTCATCACTGACTTGCCCAAGTCCAAGGGCTTCACCACGATCCTGGTCGTGGTGGACTGTTTCACCAAGATGGGACACTTCATCCCCTGTGTGGGGGTGCCTACTGCCAAAGAGACTGCTGATATGTTTGTGCAACATGTGTTCCGGCTGCATGGCCTGCCTCAGAGTTTGGTGACCGACCGCGGCACCCAGTTCACTTCCCAGTTCTGGAAGGCTGTCCAGAAGTTGCTGGGGATTGATGTGCGGATGTCCACGGCCCATCACCCCCAGTCTGACGGCCAGACCGAAAGGGTCAATGCCACCTTGGAACAGTACCTGCGGTGCTATGTCAACTATCAGCAAACCAACTGGGCGTCTTTGTTGTCTCTGGCGGAGTTTGCCTACAACAATGCGACGCACGAATCCCTCAAGGAGACTCCTTTCTTTGCCAACTATGGACACCATCCTCGTTTCTACCCTCCGGTGGACCCGTCCGGAGGCGTCGGAAGCGAAAGATTGGCTTCAGGAGCTTACTGCCTTGCAAGACTTGCTGCGCACTCAATTGGACCACGCTAAAGCGGATTACAAGCGGATGGCTGACCGGCGGCGCCAAGAGGGCCCTGCGATCCTGGTGGGGGATAAAGTTTGGCTGTCTACCAAGAATCTGCCCACTCAGAGGCCTAGCCGCAAGTTGGATGCTCGCTTTTTGGGGCCTTACACTGTTTTGGAGAAGGTGGGGCCTGTTTCTTTCAAACTGCAACTCCCAGCGGACATGAAGATCCACCCTGTGTTTCACCGTTCTTTGCTCCGCCCGGCTAAGGGGGTGCGGCCTGATGTGACGCAGCCGCCGCCTCCCCCTGTGATGCGTGACGGCGAGGAGGAGTTGGAGGTGCAGGACATCCTGGATGCACGCATCCGCTACCGGAAGCTGGAGTATCTCATCGACTGGAAAGGCTTTGGACCGGAAGAGCGTTCTTGGACGCGGGCTCGTGACGTCCATGCCCCGGACCTTGTCGCTCGGTTCCATCGCAAGTACCCTGACAAACCCAAGCCTCGGGGGCGGCCTAGGAGGGGCCCTGAGGGGGGGGGGATAGTGTAGCACAGCAGTTCTCGTTTGTGCCTGGAGGGCAGGGGACAGGGCCTGGGGTCCCATTAGCATTAGAACCGGCTGTGCTAGAACTGGATTCTGAGGATGAGCTAGATGACTGGGGCGAAGGGCAGCTTTCCCGCAAGAGCCTCTTTCACCTACAGAGAGCTTGGCCTGGGAAGAAATGTGTTTTGGTCCAAGGGATGATTCAGATCACCAGGTGCAGTCTGATAGTGAGGCAGGGAGTTATGAACACCCGGGAGGGAGATCTTCCCAGGAGCCCCTGGAGGAAGATATGGAACAAAGCGCATGGGAAATGGATAGGGAGGAAAGCTCTCAGAGAGATAGCAACACAGCTGCCGAAAGACAAGGTCGAACCTTTGATAGGAGACGGAGCATTGAGGCTAGTAGGAGGGATTGGTCCCGAGCCCTAGACCGACCGAGGTCCGTCAGCAGAGATTGGAGACGAAGAAGCCTAGAGCGTCGAGGACCTCGGCCGAAGGATTAAGTATAGGATCCGTGGGAACGAATCCTCAGTTCTCCGGCCACGTCTTTCCTGAATAGGCGTGAAGCGGAGTGGGACCACAAGCCAAGCCGTGGACTACAAGTCTTGCCCTTGCGTTTGCCTTGCCTTGTTCCTTGATCCGCATTGGATTGCGGAGCCTAGCCTTGTTTCCTGAACCGCATTGGTTTGCGGAGCCTTGCCAAGCTTTTAGTCTATTTGCTACGTTACTTTGGACAATCTTGCTTTCTACCTTTTGGACATTTACTTATTATTGGACTATATATTCTTTGGAACTGTTTTTATACTCAATAAAGTAGTTAGCCTTCAGTGTGTCTCTGTGTGTGTGATTAAGGGGCCCGCCAAGTCCGTGCATTGTGACAGTTTATACTATCTGCTTAAAAGGAAGTCACACTGAGTTCACTTGAAGTGGCTATTCAGCCTAGGCCTGTATATGACATCAGCCTATATTGGGGAATTGTCTTGATAGTCACTGATTTATTATTTTGAAATATCAATTTTTCCTTTTTATATTTATAGTTGCAATTACTTTTTATTATAAAAAATAATTGTGCCATGAAAATTTGGACAAAAATGCAATTTGTTTTTGATCAAATAAAAGGCAGGTGCCCAATTTAATATTACACTTACTGAAGACATCATAGTAAATATTTGCTGACTTTACAGTGGTTACATATGAAAAAACAGACATAACAAAATAATGTGTTTGTTGCCATGGGATAAAATAAAAAAATAAAAATCTGTCTGAAATATTTTATGGAATAATTTAATGCTATAATTTCTAAACATATTTGTTGTGGTTTTTTCAGGTTGTCGAACGATAGGACTTTCCTTAAATAGCAGAAATTTTAGTAAGATTTTGCAGACTTGTCAATATCTATGTGAGAAACACAGACTTATTCTACAGGCTGAAATGAAATATAAAGGGAAGCTTAAAAGATCGATTATTTTCCATGGAAATACATCTCCGAACTACAATGGTAATTTTGAGAGTCTTTTATAATTTGTATTTTTGTTTGTTTTATTTCTTTGCCAAGGCAGTGAGGAATTCTTAAAAGAAAAAATGTTCTTAGTTCCTTTGAGTCTATGCAAAATATTTTACGCCACTGTTTCACTGCATGATATTTACCTTCCTATTCCCTAACAAGACATGTGATCAACAACTCAATAGAACATATATTTTTCTCATTTAACTTGACTTTTGAGTAGTTAAAAAACATAATAAAAGGTAAATGGACGTGAATTTTACTACCTGCAGTTTCGGCTGGAAACCCAAACTCCTCAAGTATTGTGAAGAAAAGTTGAATTGAAAGCTGAAAGGAAGAGAAACAAAATGGGTTGTCAAAGGCTTTCATGGCCAGAGTGACAGGGTTGCTGTGAGTTTTCTGGGCTGTATAGCCGTGTTCCTAAAGCATTCTGCCTGCTATAGAAGTGGGCAAAACATCAGGAGAGAATGCTTCTGAAACATGGCCATACAGTCCGGAAAACTCACAGCAACCCAGAAACAGAATAGGTTTGTAAACATGCAGAACAGAAGGGAATCGTGAGAGAACATTTCAAGAGCCTAGCTCTGTGTCAGCAAACAGATCCAATGGTACTTGTTTCTGAGTAAACGTGACATACATTTAGTTAAATGACTATTCTGGCTCTAAGTTTACAGCTCCAGCCTTGGATGATCAACCATGGAGTAAGGAGACCAGATACAGAAAGTTGGGTTGAATGAGGGCCACTTTATTTGATTGATATCCTGAAAGGTAGCAACCTGATGGAGATCCAGCTGAAGACAGGTGTCTATTTTAGACCCCTGCTTCTTTAACTGTGGGTCCCAACCCCAAATGGGTTCTCCTCAGCTCAATGTTGGGGTTCTGAAAAATTAGGCAACAGTAAAGGTTTCTGATTGCCACCTTGTGTCCATATTAGACACTTACTATTGTGTAGTTGGGCCCCCTGGTGGCGCAATGGGTTAAACCGCTGAGCTGCTGAACTTGCGGACCAAATGGTCGATGGTTCAAATCTGAGTAGCGGGGTGAGTTTCTGCTGTTAGCCCCAGCTTCAGCCAACCTAGCAGTTCGAAAACATGCAAATGTGAATAGATCAATAGATCAATCACCAAACAAAACTGCAGTCTTCTTCATTAGCCCTTTTACAATGTCTTTTTAGTAGATTTTTCATTTGCTTCTGCGGGAATGTAACGGCGCTCCATGCAGTCATGTTGGCCACATGACCTTGGAGGTGTCTATGGACAACACCAGCTCTTCGGCTTAGAAATGGGTATGAGCACCCCCCCCCCAGAGTCGGACATGACTAGACTTAATGTCAAAGGGAAATCTTTACCTTGCATGTGCAGTTGTGCATTGTTTATTGTTTACAGAAGATGCTTCAGCTGTACTTCATAAAAATCAGCCTATTTAGCTAGCCTTGCAAATGCTAATTTTTTTAATCAGTGAATGTTTGATTTTTATACCTATTTTATATGCCCATACACCTGGGTTCATATAAACATTTATTGAGTGGAGAGGGGCTGCACATGGAAAAATGTTTAGGAAGCCTTGCCTTAGACTACCTCCTTAGCCTGACCATTTATTGCGTAGTAAACCCAGGATACTACCACCCAAGCAATGGGACTATATTAATGGGAGCAAAACTGCCAGATCAGCCTCAATGGTAGACTTGTAGGACCCGTAGAGGATCTTATAGTCTCATACTCTTCACTTAAGAATGCTGAGGGCAGGCTCAGTTTAAAAAAAGTCCAGAATACATTGCCTGCCAGTTCTGTCATTAGCAATGTAATTGAGAGAGTATTGATAGAGTAATGGAACCAAAGGGGACAGGGAATTCTTCGTTTCCTCGTAGAACATCTAGTTGTACTGTGAGTTTTCAGTAATTTACTACAGTTAAAGTATCTATTCTTTCAAACAGAAAATCCTCAAACCAAACAGGATGCATGCTGCAAAAAACAACCAGCCAGCGCAAAATATAGCTTTGAAGGCCAGGATCAGAATGAAAAAGATACTTACTTATTTGAAGATGAGGTACTGCCAACTAAAATTTCCACTTCAATCTCTGGAATATAGATCTTATCTCTAATACAGGAAGTAGTGTTATTTGTCGAAAGTGCTATTGATAATCACAGCACATGGATAAACAGGATTAATAACAACATGATTTATTTTATACAATTTATGGATGCTGTAACTTATGAATTATTTCATTTAAACCAATAAATATTTGATTATTAAAAGATAAATTAGAGAAATTGATGTTTTATCAATGGATGTATCCCTTCAAACCTGCTACCTGACACCAACCTAGCAACAGTCCCTCCCAATTACACTACAAGCCAGTTAACAGAAATTTTTTATTATTTATTTATTTGCTATGCTTCTATACCGCCTCTCTCAGCCCGAAGGCGACGCGAGGCGGTGAACAAGCGGCAGCAAGTGCCCACATACAACACATTGTAATAAGATAAAAACAGTCATATAAAACCATATAAATTAACAGTTACAAACTACAAAATACAAATCTCAGCTCCACAATCTTAAAATTGGTTTCCGTTTCGTCGTCATACTAATCCTTTGATCTCGATTAATTAAAGTTCATCTGCGAATGCTTGCTTGAACAGCCAAGTCTTGACTTTCTTATGAAATGTCAGGAGGGAGGGGACCGATCTGATGTCACTAGGAAGGGAGTTCCAAAGCCGAGGAGCCACCACTGAGAAGGCCCTCTCTCGTCCCCGCCAGATGCGCCTGAAAAGCAGGCAGGACCGAGAGCAGGGCCTCTCCGGATGATCTTAAACATCTTGATGGCTCATAGGGAGAGATGCATTCGGACAAGTGAGATGGACCAGAACCGTTAAGTGCTTTAAAGGCCCAAACCAGCACTTAAAATTGTCCCCGGTAGCAAACTGGCAGCCAGTGGAGCTGGCACAACAGGGGAGTTGTACGCTTCCTGAGTGCCGCTCCTGTTATCAACCTGGCTGCTGTCCGTTGAACCAACTGAAGCTTCCGAGCAGTCTTCAAAGGCAGCCCCACGTAGAGAGCGTTGCAGTAATTATACGGGATGTAACCAGAGCATGGACTACCGTTATCATTATTTATAGCCCTTTTTCCCTCTACAAAGGAGACTCAAAATGGCTTACCAATGTAATACAATTTAAAACCTAAAAATATACAAACATTAAAATTAAATTAAATATTGGGAAAATTGTGTTTATCCCCTTTCCTGCTCTCATTTTCCTTTACCCAAGCTGATGTTACTGCACTGTGTACACACACACACACACACACACACACACACACACACACACATAGGTTATAAAAAAAAACCCTATATTTGGTCTGAAGCAGAATATAGGATTTTAAGCATGTAAAACATTCATTTTAGTGCTGAACTATAAACCTGCCCTAGATGTACGTTGTTTTAATTCTTATCGCAGAGCAGTGAAGTTCCTTCATCAGTTATATCGGCAAGACCTTTTAAAAAAGTCAAACGGAGAACCAGGAAAGATTTTACATCAGAAGAAATAATGTACCTTCTTGATGGTGTGAAGAAAATGGGGCATCACTGGAATGCAATTTTGTGGGCGTACCCATTTCAGGAGGGAAGGACCAATGTTGATCTGGCAAAGAAATACTCCAAATTACAGGTACTGTTATTTCAAATTGATTTTGTAGTCTTCCAAAGACACCCAATCCTATCTGATCTTGGAAGCTAAGAAATAAGGATTGATAATAAATACGAGAAGGAACTGGCAAAATTACCTCTGAGTATTCCTTGCCTAAGAAAATCCTATAAAATTTGTTGGGTTGCAAAAAGTTGTCAAGCAATTTGAAGGTCCTTTCACACAAATACCCAATCTTCTTTGTATGGGGTGAAGAAGGGAAAGGAAACTTTCACTGTCTTCTGTTTATTTGTTTATTTGTTCAGTTGTTTCCGACTCTTTGTGACATCACGGACCAGCCTGTTGTATGAGTGGGCTTATTAACAAGAGACCCTCCTCATTAATGTACATAGGGTTGCCACTTTTTGATATAAGAAATAAGGGACATTTATGGGATTTTTCACAAAAATAAGGGACACTTCATTAAAAACTTGAAACTCAAATGTTAGGTAGAAATAGTTTTATTAACAGAATAAGATAATGATTGAAACTCACAGAAGAAACTGACTTATACCCTCTTAACAGTACATGGTACGTTTCTGCATGCTTTGTCATGCAGAAAAAACATCATTAGAAGTACCTAATTTTCTCCATTTGTATTTAGTACTTGACTTTGCTGACTTTAAAAGTGCACTGTATAAACATTAAAACAAAATAAATTTTATAAGACAGTACATCTTCATGATTATTATGTCAATAGTTAATGGTATAGTATAGTATGGGATACACAGCATTGTATAGTATTGGGATTCACAGCTAGGCCTATTTTAAGAGTAACTCTCAAGCAACCAGAAACTATCTTTATCCAACATGACCCAACATTCCCCTTGGGTAACGGTTAATTAGTCTACTGTACTTTGAAAAAGTCCTGTATCGCCTCTTCCTTCCAACGGGGACGCAGGCTGCCCTGTGAGTTGGAATCCCCGGGCAGGCATTGCAGTGGAAAACGCAGCGCACAGCTTCCTCTGGTCAACCCTGCCCAGTCCTGTCCTGATAATCAATAATAAGGGACAGGGCCTGAAAAAAGGGACACAAATTTTAGGGCCAAAATAAGGGACGTCCCTTAGAATAAGGGACATATGGGAACCCTAAATGTACATCAGAATAACTTATTAGCAGCAGCCTGACCCCAACACCTGTAGGCAAAAATAATAAAAATAACAAAAAATACACAGACCAATTTTATCTCTTCCCTAAGAGACTCTTCTTTACAGGAAAATAATATGGTTGCACTGTTTACAAGAACAAGGTTTCCATAGCACACATAAAGTTCTTTAGACTTCCTTCTTTGCTTCCATGCAGATAAAAAGCTTTGCTCTCATAAAGCCTTTTCTCACACTAAACTTACACAGGAGCTTCATGCAGTGGCTTTTTACACACAGCAGCCTTCACACTGGAGCTTTACACACCAGGCCTTCAACCTGGGGCTTCTCTCACCAAAACCTTCTCACACACTGAGGCCTACTACTGAAGGCAACTGACACACTGAGACCCTTCTCCCACAGACCTCTCAAAAGACTGAGGGCTACTAAGCTACAGACACACCTGCTTATATTGAACTGCGGCTTTTGCTGAGTCATTTCATCCATTTAACCCTTTACATGCTTGACTCACATTTTTGTAATTAAAAATACCTAGTTAATATCTAATATTTCTGACACAGCCCATGGTAGAGCTCCCTGTCGGCCGTTGCCACCCCCGACTTAGTATATGAATTTATAGCTGCCAAGAAAAATGTTGAAAGTCATTTCTTATGTTGTAGCCATTGCTGTTTGTAGGTGTTGTTTTTTAATTTTTTCTATTGTACATAGTACATTTCCTGCTTAGTTAAAAATTTAGTTTTAAAAAGATAACAAAAATCCACAATGAGTATTATATGAAACTATAAATTCCAAGATTATATAGCTCTATGACAGTTAAAATGGTATCAGTGTTACAACAATGTAGTATGAATACACTTCAACCATATCTATAATCATGAATTATTAGATAGATAATATTTGCCAAATACACTTAATCATAGAATCATAGAGTTGGAAGAGACCTCATGGGCCATCCAGTCCAGCCTCCTGCCAAGAAACAGGAAAATCACAGTCAAATCACCCCCGACAGATGGCCGTCCAGCCTCTGCTTAAAAGCCTCCAAAGAAGAAGCCTCCACCACACTCCAGGGCAGAGAGTTCCGCTGCTGAACAGCTCTCAGAGTCAGGAAGTTCTTAATGTTCAGATGGAATCTCATCTCCTGTAGTTTGAAGCCATTGTTCCGAATCCTAGTTTCCTGGGCAGCTGAAAACAAGCTTGCTCCCTCCTTCCTATGACTTCACCTCACATATTTATACATGGTTATCATGTCTCCCCTCAGCCTTCTCTTCTGCAGGCTAAACATGCCCACCTCTTTAAGCCGCTCCTCATAGGGCTTGTCTCCAGACCCTTGATAGGGCTTGTCTCCAGCCCTCCATGCCAGCTTGTCAACATCTCCCTTAAACTGCAGTGCCCAGAATTTGACATAGTATCCCAGGTGTGAAGTTTGATTTGTCTTTGTATTTTCTGTCTTACAGAAGAATGACAACCAAAAAAGAATGCTGTCAGACAAACAGGATTAATTCCGATTTAAACTCTTCAGCTCATATTTATTTCATAGAGACCATTTATTTATTTCTTTCGTTTGTTTTTGATGATATAGAGTTGTATAGGTTCTTTACATCTTTAAACTAGAAGCATTTAATTATTGTTAAAACTTAGAATACATATGAGCGGTAGTTTCATATTGTGATACTATCGTAAGAATTTCAGCCACTGTATTTTCCAGTGTTTTACTATATTTACAAATAAACATTCCTAAAAAACAAGCATGAGCCCATTGTATATGTGCTTGCTATCTAATGCTATTGCAAAAGTTTGTTCTATGTTAAATATATGGCGGGTGCACTTATATTTGTTTTTTATTTAAGCTTTCCTCTCTCTTCATGTTATCGAACAGCTGCCAATCCCCCAGGCCGGCTATCTGACAACCGGGCAAGCCCTGTGGACCGACCACGGGGCAGAGACCGCGAGGGTTCAGTTAACCTGGCGAGCCCGGAGCGACTAGGTCCTCGTAGCCTACCCGCCTCCCGTAGATCCAATTATGCTCACCAATGCTGCAAGGTAGATGCCACGAAATTGTTTATTCTGCTCAGCTGAGAGGATGCGAACCGCAAATCCCTGATTCCCGCAAGGAACGCATGCATATACAATCAAAACATTGGTTTTTAAAGGTTACAGAACTGTCAAAACAATTGAATTTCCCGCCTGCCCCCTTCTGGGCCGGCTCCGTCGATGATTGGTCAGAGCGTTGAGATCAGCGGATGGGCGGGATGTTGACCGGCTCTGGGGAGCCTATTGGCGCTTACTCCCATTCGCCATCCTAGCCAATCAGGAGTCTGTGGCCATATATGGAGTTCCAGGAAGGGAAGCTTGGACGGAAATCGCTGTCAATATGGCATATGAATAAAACAAAAGAGTCCTGGCCAGGTAAACGACCTGAGGTGACACCTGGGAGTGATGAAATCATTGAGTTGATGTGTCCCATCCGTATGTGAATGGGGAAGAAGAAGAAGAAAGGCCTGGTGATTCACTCAGACCCCTTTGGTGACAAAAGGACTTATTTTGGGGCACACCTGGGTTCCGAAGCCAGCTGTGGCACCCGCTGTGAAGAGCAAACTTTTATTGTCCAAGTTCCAAAGATGAGTTTAGTTAGACTGGAAATCCGACCGTTAAACCCGTCTCCGGACTGATGAAACGTGGGGCTTAAGTCAAGAGCTTAGCTTATCCATAACAAGATTTCCATCAGAAAACGCATGCAATATGAACAATGGCGATCCATGAAGATTTCGGGAGCAGGGCGCAGTCGCATTTCCTCTTGACAAAACATAGTAAAACACCCTCAAGGCAATCTTTCTTAACCAAGGGCAAGGAGGGGAAGGGAAAGGTTACAAGGGGTCAAGGGAGACATGGGAACAATATAGTACAGATGCACAGATACAGGGATGAACCTTTATTATGATTTCTGCTTTCCTGATGTCAGCCCAAACACAAACAGATGTGGCCCCCTTCTTCATAGGCCAATTCCTTTCTCAAAACTTTTCTTTCTGAGCTCAGAGGTGTCCCAAGAATGAGGGGAGAGGGGGAAAGAGGAGAATGAAGATAAAAAGTATAAAAGCAAAAACAAGTTCCTTTCCTCCCTTTGGGGGTCCCGAACTCGGGATTCCCATCCCAAGCGGCCTTGGCCCTGCCGCTTGAGCTACCGCACCTTTCCTTGGGCGTAGCTCTCCTCGCAGTCTTAAGGCGCCCGGGAAGCGGGAGAAGAGAAAAAAATATAAAAATTCAGAAGAAATAGGGGGAAGGTCAGAAAGAGAAAGGACCCTTCTGGACAGACTCCAACGGGGTTTAGGGAAGGGATGTGTGGGTTTCCACCCGGGAACAGGCGTGCGTGCTGAAGTTGGGACTTGTTCACTCGCGGAACGACCTGCAGCTTGAGACCTGTTGCCCTCGGCAACATTCACAGCAAACTAAGGAATATGAGTTATAATCCCCCCACCCTTATCATCTCCTGCAATAGCATAGCAGAACCAATTTCTCATCTCCTGCCCTTTGCCCCTTTTTGTCATCTGAATAAATAATTAATCTGAATGAAAATATCTCCTGGAAAATTCATATCTGCTATTTTATTGCATGTAGATATAATAAAGGTAAAGGTTTCCACTGACATTAAGTCTAGTCGTATTCAACTCTGGGGGTTGGCGCTCATCTCTATTTCTAAGCCAAAGAGTCGGCATTGTCCATAAACACCTCCAAAATCATGTAACCAGCATAACTGCATGGAGCACTGTTACCTGCCTGCAGAAGCGGTACCTATTGACATTTGCATGTTTTCGAACTGCTAGGTTGGCAGAAGCTGGGGGCACACCGCTCCCTGGATTCAAACCGCCAACCTTTTGGTCAGCAAGCTCAGCAGTTTAACCCACTGGGCCACCAAGAGCCCCACATTTAGATACGGACCACTGCTTTTCCAGGACAAACAGGGGCGCAGATTTGCATGAGCCTTGTGCATACTGATTTCAACATAAAGATATGCATTTCAAAGTGATGAATACAATATAGCGCAAACCCCCAACTATAATTTATATCAAAATACAGTATTCTCCTCATGGAAACGAATGACAGATGTGCATTCTAGGGGCCCTTCCACACACACAGAATATCAAGGCGAATAATCTACAATAATCTACAATATCTGCTTTGAATCTGAGTCCACACTGCCATATAATTCGGTTCAATATGGATTTTATACAGTTGTGTGGAAGGGACTAGATCTGATGTCTAGATGCTAATTGATGGCCTCTTCTTCCTATGGTTCTTGATCCTTCATCATCATATTATAGGTGATCCCTTGTGGCTGAGTATAATTGCCTCCCTTGGGTAGAGTCTTGGCAATAGGTCTGTAAGTGACTATAGAGACCTATAGTGACCTATATCCACGTGTTCTTTCTCAGTGAGGACATACATCCCTAGATGGAAGGTGGACAAGGGTTTGCTTGATGGACCTTCCTCTTGACACATTTCTCCATTTCACCCTCTAATTAATTCCTCCTCAAAATCCACAGGTTGGTTTTTGAACTAGAATGGACAGCCCTTCAGACAGGATTGTTGTGATAATCCTTCAGACATGAGACTGCCCAGTCAAACGGCGGCCCTTTTTGGGGGTGAAAAGATAGCATTATCACTCTGTCTACTATTAATTCACTGTGCCAGAATGACAAAGGTGCCCATCATGAGCATCCTTTAGAACTGCCTATGCCCAGATCACAAATGTCAGGCCAGTTCTGCCATCTACGGATGCTTTCGTACACATCTTGTTTCTCATCTTGTACCTTTGGTACGAATTCTTTTTAAAAAGGAGAGCAGTTTCCTCTTCTGTTTTGCACCAGTTCTTAGAAGGCAACAAGGTCCAGCCCTGGTTTGTATTTGAGAGACTGCCAAAGAAAGGCTCTATCTCGGGGCTTTTCCACACAACCATATAACCCAGAATATCAAGGCAAATAATCCACAATATCAGCTTCGAACTGGGTTATTGGAGTCCACACTGCCATATAATCCAGTTCAATGCAGATTTTATACAGCTGTGTGGAAAGGGCCACAGAGGAAGGAACTAGCAAAACCACCTCCCAGTATTCCTTGCTTAAGAACAGTACGATACTCAAGGGGTCATCACTATACGTTGTCTGGGACATTTACGTACGCACTTGCTCGAAGGGACATTCAGATGACTTATATCCCAGAATATCAAGACAGAAAATCCCACATCTGCTTTGAACTGGAATATATGGCAGTGTGGACTCGGATAACTCAGTTCAAAGCAGATATTGGGGATTTTCTGTCTTGATATTCTGGGCTATAGGGCTGTATGGAAGGGCCCGGAGTCCACACTGCCATATATTCCAGATCAAAGCAGATAATGTGGGATTTTATTCAGCTGTGTGGAAAGGCACCAGTTCAAAGCAGATATTGTGGGATTTTCTGCCTTCATATTCTGGGATATATGGCTGTGTGGAAGGGTCTGGAGCCAGGAGATAGATAAATCTCTCTGGCATTACTTCGCGAACGAAGATTATTAGGAAGGACTCATCCCACGCTTTTTACAAGCGCGTTGATGACTAAAAAGGCCAATCCGAGATAGGCAAGTCCGGTTGCAGAAAGCACAGCAGAAAGTCTCCTTGGGTGATGATGTTTCCAAGTTGCGGTTCTTTCTGCATTGTCATTTCTCTTTGAGACCTGTTCGGCATGTATTCTTGGAAGAGGCTGCAGCATTGTGGCTAGTGTGTCTCCATGCCTCCTGATGTGAGGCCAGGGTGGACCATTGTTGGTGACTAATATAGCCGAGCCTGAGATGCTATTTCAGGGAGTCCTTGTATCTCTTCTTTGGGGCGCCTCTCTTGCACTGACCTGTGGCGAGTTCACTGTAGAGTAGTATCTTTGGGAGGCAGTGGTCCTCCATCCTAGAGACATGCCCTGCCCAGCGCAGCTGTGTTCTCAATAGCGTGGCCTCAATGCTGGTGATCCCTGCTTGCTCAAGGACAGCAACATTAGTCACATAGTCGGTCCAGTGTATATTTAGGATTGTGCGAAGACAGCACTGATGAAAGCGTTCGAGGAGTCGTAGGTGTTGGCAATAGGTGACCCATGTTTCAGACCCATATAGGAGAATAGACAGTACGATAGCTCTGCACACACAGATTTTGGTGCTTTGCCTCAGGTGTTTGTTACTCCAGACTCTTTTGTGAAGCCTTCCAAATGCACTCTATGCTTTTGCTAGTCTGTGATCAATCTCTTTATCAATTTTGGCGTCTGAAGAGATAATGCTTCCCAGGGAGGTGAACTGCTGAACGGACTTAAGCACAGATTCGCCTATGCTGACGTGGGGGTGATGGTGTTCTTCCTGTGGTGCGGGCTGGTAGAGGACTTCCGTTTTCTTCAGGCTGACTTCCAACCCAAACAGCTCTGCAGCTGTTGCAAAGCAGGATGTGAGGCGCTGCAGGGCTGCTTCTGAATGGGCAACAAGGGCAGCATCGTCAGCAAAAAGCAGCTCACAGACTAGATAGTTTAGAGCAGGCCTGGGCAAACTTGGGCCCTCTAGCTTCCTGGAGGGCCCAAGTTAGCCCAGGCCTGGTTTAGAGTCTTAGTGGGAGCCCTCAGACGACTTAAGTTGAACAAGCTGCCATCAGTACCATAGCATATATATATATATATATATATATATATATATATATATACACACACACACACACACACACTAGCTTGGGGACCTGGCGGTGCCCGGGTTGAGGAAGGCATTGTGTGCCATAGTTCGTCATTGGTGTGGGCCACAGTGCTCTAAGGAAGTGAATTAAAGTACTGCAAGTCCCATCATCCATGGTCCATCCATCCTCAAACTGCACCAGGATGTAGGGTGCATCTTCAGGGGTCTGTGTGCCAAGTTTGGTCTTGTTCTGTCATTGTTGGGGGCCTAGTCAGGAAAATCAAGTTGAAGAAGCCTAACAATATCCCATGAGCTGAGGCCTAGTCAGGAAAATCAAGTCAAGGAAGCCTTGTTGTCAATTTTGGGCCTGGTCTGTGATTTAAAGGGGCTGCAGTGTGGTTTGGGAAGTGAATGAGGTGAAGGTACTGCAAATCCCATCATTCGTGGCCCATCCTGCCCTAGACCACACCAGGTTGTGAAGTGGGCCATTGGTCCCTTGTTTGCCATGTTTGGTCCTGATCCGTCATTGCTGTGGGCTGCAGTGGCTGACTGCCTGAGGCCTTTTGCTTTCCCTCTGAGTCACCTTAGTAGTGAATTGGGTGAAGGTACTGAACATTCCATTTCCAACAGAAAAAAACTGTCAACTGGCTAACTTCAACTCCAGCCATTTATGCCTGCCTCAGGCCCTTCCCTTTCCTCTCTATGCTGTGTTGGAATGTTGGGAGGCTGGCCAGTCACAGCCATTTATGCAAATAAGCCCACAGTTGCAGCCAATCGAAACGCTGGCACATATTCGCTCGGTCGCACCACCCACCCACCGCCCGCAAACACTGACTTTTATTATATAGATAGATATATGCCGTCTTCTTCTTTGAGGTCTGCCGTAGCCCTTTGGAGCATCATGCTGAAGAATAAATATTTTTCAGGGGTTTCTCAACCAGGGGGGCAAGAATCATTGTGTGTTGGAACCTCCAGGGGGAGGGGAGAAGAATCTAAATAAAACCCTAAGAAACCTACCTCGATAAAACCACAAAATTACAAACACCCCCCTCCCCACCCGTTGTCTACTTGGCCTCTCCCTCTCCATGCATTGGGAAGACCCCCCTCCCTTTCCCCAAGTAGAGACCTCTTCTTGCCTCCTGGGGTTTCTGTGTGGGAAGTTTTCCCAGTTCTATCATTGATGGCTTTCAGAATGCTCTTTGATTGTAGGGAATTATAAATCCCAGCAACTACAACTCCCAAATGCCAAGGTCTATTTCCCCTGAACTCCATCTGCGTTCATATTTGGGTATCTTGAGTATTCATGCCAAGTTTGATCCTGATTCAACATTGTTGGAGTCCACAGTGCTCTCTGGATATACAGTAGGTGAACTACAACTCCAAAACTCAAGGTCAATGCCCACCAAACTCTTATAGCATTTTCTCTTGGTTATGGGAGTTCTGTGTGGGAAGTTTGTGTCTTTCTGCCATTCCTGCCAGGATATCTACCGTATGTTGTGTTCATCGAAACAGGCCCAGGTTTCACACTGAGTGTATAAATACATTTAGAAACATATTAACTATATGTATTACTGTGTTAGAGTGTCATTTTGTGTCATTTTGGTTGGTGGTGTGCCCCAGGATTTTGCAAATGTAAAAGGTATGCCGTGGCTCAAAAAAGGTTGGGAAACACTGGAAAAGATAAATGAATGAAGATAGATAGATAGATAAATAAAAGGATGGCAAAGGGCGGATGTTGTGAACCTGGGAGAGGCAATGATGCCCTCGCCTGGGCAGAGCCAATTGGAACAGCAATGCTCCTCGCCGCCAGTAGGTGGCTCTGCTGCGCTCAAACGCAGGGCGGCGGCCGCCTCAAATCTTGAACTCATCATTCCAGAAGCAAGTACCACTCTCTTAGGTGGCTAAGTCACTGCCTGACTGTCACCGCTTTTTCTTTCCAATTGTTGGAGAGAAACGCCGCCTTGAAGAAAGCTAGCGAAGCCAGGACTGGAAGATGAAGAGATTGAAGTGCAGGCCGGACGCCTGGGAAAGCTGGACAGCACGACACCCGGGAGGCAGGCAGCGGCGTAGACAGGAGAGGGGTCCTCCTGGCGGGGCCTGGGCGGATGAGGTCACTCTTTGTGGTGGCTGCTGCCGTTGGCAAGATGGCGCCGGTGCTGGCGGAGAAGAAGCTGCTCGGGCCGGAGGGGCCCCTGGCCGCAGACTTCCCCAGCGAGGAGGAGGAAGGCCAGAGCCTCTGGTGAGGACGAGGAGGAGACGCCGGCCCTGGCCTAGCGCCTGCCCGCCTGCCTGCCTGCTCTGGCCGGGCGGCCCGCACCTTGTGGCTCTGGAGGGGAAGCCGGGAGGCCTGGGAGGCGCTTTGGGCGGGGCTGGGGGCCAGGCCTGACAGGAGGCTTCTGAGGAGGGAGTAGGCCGCACTGGTGGGAAAGGCCCTGAGTCCACACTGCCACATAACCCAGTTCAAAGCAGGTATTGTGGGATTTTCTGCCATGATATTCTGGGCTATAAGCCTGGGTGGAAAGGCACTGAGTCCACACTGCCATATAACCCAGTTCAAAGCAGGCATTGTGGGATTTTATGCCTTGATATTCTGGGTTATAGGGCTGGGTGGAAAGGCCCTGAGTCCACACTGCCACATAACCCAGTTCAAAGCAGGTATTGTGGGATTTTCTGCCTTGATATTCTGGGTTATATGGCCCTGAGTCCACACTGCCATATAACCCGGTTCAAAGCAGGTATTGTGGGATTTTCTGCCTTGATATTTTGGGTTATATGGCCCTGAGTCCACACTGCCACATAACCCGGTTCAAAGCAGGTATTGTGGAATATTCTGCCTTGATATTCTGCACTATATGCCTGGGTGGAAAGGCCCTGAGTCCACACTGCCACATAACCCGGTTCAAAGCAGGTATTGTGGGATTTTCTGCCTTGATATTCTGGGTTATAGGGCTGGGTGGAAGTGCCCTGAGTCCACACTGCCATATAACCCGGTTCAAAGCAGGTATTGTGGGATTTTCTGCCTTGATATTCTGGGTTATAGGGCTGGGTGGAAGTGCCCTGAGTCCACACTGCCATATAACCCAGTTCAAAGCAGGTATTGTGGGATTTTCTGCCTTGATATTCTGGGTTATATTGCTGGGTGGAAGGGCCCTGAGTCCACACTGCCATATAACCCAGTTCGAAGCAGGTATTGTGGGATATTCTGCCATGATATTCTGGGTTATATTGCTGGGTGGAAGGGCCCTGAGTCCACACTGCCATATAACCCGGTTCAAAGCAGGTATTGTGGGATTTTCTGCCTTGATATTTTGGGTTATATGGCCCTGAGTCCACACTGCCACATAACCCGGTTCAAAGCAGGTATTGTGGAATATTCTGCCTTGATATTCTGCACTATATGCCTGGGTGGAAAGGCCCTGAGTCCACACTGCCATATAACCCGGTTCAAAGCAGGTATTGTGGGATTTTCTGCCTTGATATTCTGGGTTATATGGCTGGGTGGAAAGGCCCTGAGTCCACACTGCCATATAACCCGGTTCAAAGCAGGTATTGTGGGATTTTCTGCCTTGATATTCTGGGTTATAGGGCTGGGTGGAAAGGCCCTGAGTCCACACTGCCACATAACCCGGTTCAAAGCAGGTATTGTGGGATTTTCTGCCTTGATATTCTGGGTTATAGGGCTGTGGAAGGGACCAGCAGAAGAATCATACAGCATCCCTAAAGCACTCAGGGCCCTTCCATACAGAATATCCCAGAATATCAAGGCAGGAAATCCCACAACAAGGCTGTGTAGAAGGGCCCCCAGAGGAAGATTGAGAGGGCGTGCTGATCATGTTTGCACGTGACACCTAATTGGGAGGGAGAGCTAATGCTCCCTAGAACAGGAGCAGAATTCAAAATAACCTCAACAGATTAGAGAGCTGATTGGCCAAAACGAACACAATGAATCTCAACAAGGACAAATGCAAGATGCTACACTTGCGCAGGGAAAAAAATGAAATGCAAAAATACAGAATGGGTGATGCCTGGCTCAACAACAGTCCATGTGAGAAAGATCTTGGAGTCTTCATGGACAACAACTTGAACATGAGCCGACAGTGTGATGTGGCACCTAAAAACTAATGGGGTTTTGGGCTGCATCAAAAGGAGTCTAGTGTCTAAATCAGGCATGTATGTGCACACTTTCTTTTTGCCATGGGGCTACCTTGTGGGCCAGGTTGGGAGAGAGGGGGACTGTTGATATGCTGGGTGGGGCAGGCCTGGGAGAAGGTGGAGCCAGGACAGGGCCTGGGTCATCCACAGGTTGTTCTCCCAGCATAAGGATGGGAATGCTGGCCCCATCCTCATGTTGGGAGGAAGGAGGGACATGCCGTGACTGCCCTGATCCCCAGGCTGTCATTGCCATGTATAAATATGTGAAAGGATGTCATAAGGAAGAGGGTGCAGGCTTGTTTTCTGTTGCTCTTGAAACTACAGTAAGTCTCTGCACAATGGGTTCAAATGACAGGAAAGGCGATTCCACCTGAACATTAGGACCATGAGAGCTGTTCAACAGTGGAACTCTCTGTCTCGAAGTGTTGTGGAAGCTCCTTTCTTCGAAACTTTTAAACAGGGATTGGATGACCATCTGTCAGGGATACTTTGATTATGCTTTTCCTGCATGGCAGGGGGTTGGACCATGTGGACCATATGGTCTCTTCCAACTATGAAAACACCCCCCCCCCCAAAGGCCAAGTCTATTTCCCCATCTCTGATGTTCAAAGGCCCAATTTGGAGATAGTAGCCACCACTGTTATTTTAGGGGGGAAATGGAGTAAAAAAATCACAATGTTAGGCTTTTTCATACAGATCAGTAGGAAATCAATACTGTCAGCATGAATGCAGCAGAAACTTAATCTGCCCCTGCAGGTCTAATGGCAGGAGAGGTTGGGCTGACTCTCCAGGTTTCCCTGCGATGGCTGTTTGGGAAAGGAGGATTTCGTGACACATATAGGTCCCATCTACACTCCCATTATAATGCAGGTTTAACTGCATTATATGGTCAGTGTAGACTCATATAATCCAGTTTACTTGCATTGAACTGGATTATATGTCCCTATGTTCTTTCAGTGCTGGAGTATTTTATTTCTAGTGTTATTTCCTGCATTGGATATTTCTGAAAACAGATTATAGTAAACTGCCTTGAATCCCCCCAGGGGTGGGAAAGGCGGTATATAAATACAGTAAATAATAATAAACAGAGTATTGGATTACCTCTTGTGATCATTTCACTATATCATTCCTGATAAACTTTTGAGGAAGGGGTATATACAATAATTGAATATCAGAAGAGTTATTTGTAGTATTGGATTATCTATGTGGACGCTTCAGCATGGCTAAAAAACCCATTGTGTTAAATGTTTTGGTATTAAAGTGGCTTTTCAACTTCTTTTCTGTGACTTGGGAAGAGAAGAAATTTGTTTGACAGCTGTCAGAGGAATTGAAGTGAGACTAAAAGAGAGTAATGTACACCTTGTTAATGAGTTTTTAGTTGAGTAGGGATTGGAATACCTGTTAGACATGTCTGACTGTGCTGGCATTATAGTAAAGAGACTGACATTGCTGGAGGTAAACCATGATAAACATATCCTTCAGCATTGCACTAGTGTGTTGTATTTTTATAGCTATATTTAATAAACCGTGAAAGCAGAGGATTTTTGCTTCCTGATCACTCACCTTAGTAGTTAAACAAAACGCTTATGACAAAGCAGTAGACAAATGGGCTTAACTAGTGATTTGCAAACTTTGGTCCTCCAGATCAGGGGTGCTCATACTTTTTCAGCATGCGAGCTACTCTTAAAGCAACCAAGTCCAAAAGATCTACCTGCCCCCGCCGCTGCGTGCTCCCGCCACTATGCGCTCTTGCCACCGCGCGTGCTCCTGCTGCTGTTTTCCGCTTGCGCAGCGCTTCTTCCGCCTGCGGGGCATTGCAGGAAGGAGAAAGCACGAGGCGGGGCATCCAGAGGGAGCGCTCCGCCCTGCCTGTCTCGCCGGCAACGGAGGCTGCACAGCTGCTTCTGGACGAGAGAGGCAGGGCGCTCCCTCCAGAGGCCCCGCCTCGTGCTTCCTTCTTCCTGCAATGCCCTGTAGGCGAAAGAAGCACCGCGAGAGCGGAAGCCAGCAGCAGGAGCGGGCGTGCGCGCAGGGTGTGTGCGCGCATGGCAGGAGCACCCCATCTGGCTGGTGAGGCCCGAAGATCACCTGGAATAGGGCCGAAGATCTATTAGTAGCTCCCGAGCTACCTAATGAGCACCCCTGCTCCAGATGTTTCAGACTTCAGCTCCCAGAATTCCTATCTGTTCAACATGCTGGCTAATGAGTCTGGGAGCTGAAGTCTAAAACACCAGTGTTCAGCTATGGAACTTAAAATTTGAGCACAGTAATGCTGTCTGTCTCAATCCGTGATTATCAGCAGTGATAAACAGGGGCCTCACCCCAGCCACGAGCAGCAGAATTTCCTTAGAGATCAGGTATCCAAAACCCTTTTTCAACTCAGGGTCACTACAGTGCTGCATAGGCAAAAACTCTTTAGCCAAAAGTGTTGATTGATTTCAAACCAAGAGAGTAAAATGTTATTTTTAAAACATTTTTCAGAATGGTTTTTTAAAACAAATGTACATTTTATTGACTATAGTAACTAGGAACACATTTATTTGCATCGTGTTCATTCTGCATACCAGAATGCCTGTATGAGGCTGTATGACACGCTGGCTAGTGGGTCTGGGAGCTGAAGTCTGAAACACTGGCTGAAATGAATGAATTTGTTTAGCCCAGTGTACATTCCTGCCAACATTTCACAAATGAAAACTAGGACATGTGTGGCCAGGCGACATCAGATGTGGTCAAGATGGCAAACATTATTAATGAGGAAGAACACATAGGTCAGGAGAGGCCATAGCAGTTGAGCCCGAGGCCCTTTCCACACAGCTGAATAAAATCCCACACTATCTGCCTTGAACTAGGATATATGGCAGTGTGGATTCAAATAACCCAGTTCAAAGTAGATATTGTGGGATTTTCTGCCTTGATATTCTCGAATATAGGGCTGTATGGAAGAGCCCTATGCCTGTCAGGAAGACCAGGAATCTGTCCCCTTCCCTCTCTCTATCTCCCCACTCCATCCACTGTGTTAATAAATGCCAATTTCTTCTGTGCTTTGGACACAGTCCACAGCAGTTGAAATAAGTACAGAACAAAAGGGGAAAGTGGGGGGAGGAGACAGAAAAGAAGCTGAAAAAATGGGATGACAGAGGATTAATTGGGATTGTCCTTACCAAATTGATAAAGTTGGAAGGTATATTTTTGCCTGCAGGGATGCAAAGCAAGATCCCTTGCTTGGAGATGAAGCACTTACAGCTTCCCAGAAAAAAAACCAAACCTGACAGTCATCCCTACACATTTGTGGATTTGATTATCCACATACTTATTTGAACTGGATGATATGGCAGTACTTACTCAAATAACCCAGTTCAAAGCCGATATTGTGGGATTTGCTGCCTTGATATTCTGGGTTATAGGATTGTGTGGAAGAGCCCTCTGACAGACTAATACAGGATCTTTTTTAATGTCCACAGGTTCTCAATATTGAGTGAAGTTTCCACCAGGTCCAGATCTAAATTACCTTCTGGTAAAAATATTCTTGTCTTTGGTAAGTTCCAGTGAATAGCAATGGAAAGCTTTTGATAGTTGCAGGTATACTGAATTTCAATTTGAAGTATGCATTGTTAGAAAAAGAAAAATCATTAAATTTCTTCGAAAATCTGTTTAGAGGCATTCACTTTAATGTCTGAGGTTAAGCTGAACTTGTATCTTCTTTGCTAACACAGTATTTGAAACCTAATGAATTGAGTGAGGTGTTTTTTTGTTATTGTTTTGCATAAATCACAACTGCAACTGTAGCTTTTTGTGGAGTTATGCCATCAAATAAGTAGTTTACCCAGCAGTTTACTAATATTTTAAGACTGTGTTTGTGTGGAGCTACTGCTTTATTTTGAAGTCACAACAAATAAGATACTTTGTATACACACACAAAATGTCTTACCTGAAAAGGCATGGATGTCTTTTTTCTGTAAAAAGTGGCCTTGTTCATGTTTCTTTTCTGCTCTGCAAACTTATTGGCAGGTGATGATGGCTCAGGTAAAACAACACTAATGACTAAAATACAGGGAACGGAACATGGCAAGAAAGGAAGAGGACTTGAGTACCTATACCTAAACATCCATGATGAAGATAGAGATGGTAAAGACTTTGCTGTTTTTGCATCCCTGTTCCTTAAAATAGAAGGCTGGTTTCTTCTTGCAGACACAATTGGGTTAATAATATCTCTTTATAGCCTCATCCATGGACTCAGATGTTCAATGGAGCTTAGTCACACGTAAACTTAGGGGGGAGGCCACGAGGGCGGCCCCCACGGGCGGCGCAGCGGCAGCCGTAGCAGCAGCCGCAGCCGCCGCAGCAGAGGACGGGCCCGAAGCCTGAGTATGGGCATGCACAGCAGCAGCTGCAGAGGAAGGGCCCGAAGCAAGAGGCGCTTCTTCCTGACGTCAGGAAGAAGCGCCTCTGCCGAGGAGGAAGGGGAGGCGGAGGCGCTGTAAGGAGGCCCGAAAGAGAGGCCGCAGGGGAGGGAGGGAACTTACAGCGTTCTTACAGCGCGCGGCTGGCGAGGCCCTCCTCCTTGTCAGAGGCGCTTCTTCCTGGCGTCACTTCGTCGCGCCTCTGACGAGGAGGGCCTCGCCAGCCGCGCGCTGCAGCGTTCTTACAGCGCGGCTGGCGAGGCCCTCTCGGCAGAGGCGCTTCTTCCTGACGTCACTTCGTCGCGCCTCTGACGAGGAGGAGGAAGGAGGCGCGCCGCGCTGTAAGGAGGCCCGAAAGAGAGGCCGCAGGGAGGGAGGGAAGGAGGAAGAGTTCCTCCCTCCTGCGGCCTCTCTTTCGGGCCTCCTTACAGCGGCGCGCTCCCCTTCCTCCTCGGCAGAGGCGCGACGAAGTGACGTCAGGAAGAAGCGCCTCTGGCTTCGGGCCCTTCCTCTGCACTGCTGCTGCGGCTGCTGCTACGGCTGCTGCTACGGCTGCCGCTGCGTCGCCGTGGGGGCCGCCCTCGTGGCCTCCCCCCTCCTCCTCGGGTCCGTGAGGGGCGAGCCCGCCCCACGAGTCCCCTCTTCCGCCCCGTTCCTCCGCGCCGCCCGGCTGGCTGCAGCGACACGGCGGCGAGAGTATGGGCATGCACAGGAGCCACCGGGAGCCGCCGGAGGGGCGAATATAAGCGTAAGTACATCGCGCCCCCTCTGCTCCAGCTCCCCCCTCCATGTTAGTGTAACCAGCCCCCAATTTTTTCCCCAATTTTCCTCCTCAAAAATCAAGGTGCGTCTTATCAGCAGGTGCGCCTTATGGTGCGAAAAATACGGTATATAGTTTGTAATTTTATTTGCATCCATTTGTTTGTATATCTTGAAATGTAAAGGGAGCTTCTAAATGGAAAATGTAAGAATATCCTGGATTTTTCTGCATACTCTTGTTGCATAATTTTCTAAAAATTAAATGCATTTGGTTTGTTTCCATCGAGTATCTTATCGTTACAGTGTTCCCTCACTTATCGCAGTGTTACGTTCCAGGACCACCCACAAAAAGTGAAAATCCGCAAAGTAGGGTTGCTATACACACACACAATCTCACATCGACAAGTAGAGTCTCAAGTGGCCTCTGTGCAAGGGAGCTTGATGCCTCTTCCACCTTTCTTTCCCTGCACTGGTTGGTCTCGTGACATTACGCAGGTCCTCCCTCCCGACACATCTGCCATTCGCCCCTCTAGACCTGTCCATCATCCTTCCCTCCCTTCCTTCCCTTCCTTCTCCCACTTTCAACCCAGAAGGGCTCCCATCTACAGGGGAGAGCAACGAAGAGGGGGAGGAAGAAGCAGGCGAGGAGGACGAATGGGGTGCCTGCAGGAGGCAGCTTCCCAGGCTGGCATCTCCCATGATGCTTGTGGCAAGGAGAGGCGCAGCTCCATTGTAAATATATACATTACTGTATTTATTGAAAAACCGTGGGTCCGTGAAAAGCGAACTGTGAAGTAGCAAGGGAACACTGTATGGATTTTCTTGAATTAGATAATTTATTCACTGAATTATCATTTTTCACTCTACTCTCTATGCTTGTGGTTTTCCCCTGAGATCCCCTTCCCTTAGCCCAGAGTTTTGGCAGAACATGCATTCAGATTTAGAAGTGGTGGTTGGGAAATCTTAGCACATGGGGCTAGAAATGTGAGTTGTACATACAAAAATAGTAGGACTACCACTTAAGTGTGAATAAAGAAAGTCCTAAGTCCGCCGCCGGGCTTTCTCTGTTGCAGCCCCTACCATGTGGAACGCACTGCCCGCCGGCATCCGTGCCACCTAGGGCCTCCTCCCGTTCAGGAGAGCAGTTAAGACATTGCTGTTCCAACAAGCCTTCGGAGTTAGCTAAACTGTAGCTCGCACCGCCTAGCTGTCAGCCCACTGCGACTCCATTTGTTGCTTCAACTGTTCTAATTGTAATTAATAATAATAATAATTTGTTTCAGGAAGGTTAGGCCAGCTATGGGGACTTTTGCTCCTGCTAATGTTTTGGTCTGTACTTCTATCATGGTTTGTGATGAGCAATTGCATAAATTATAGTTTAAAAATCTGGGGAGCCAAAGGTTCTTCACCCTTGGTTTTAGGCCTTGTTTTCAGTTGAGTCTTAATCTCTGTATGCATGATCAGTTTAAACTGTTGCATAAAATAGTGCATTTAACTATGGGTTGTTGGATATGTATTAATACTACTACAATGGAATGGATTTGTTAAATGTGGAGGCTTCTTCTGCATTTCAGATCAGGCGCGCTGTAATGTCTGGATACTTGATGGGGACTTGTACCATAAAGGCCTCTTAAAGTTTGCTGTTTCAGCAGAATCATTGCAAGAGACTCTTGTCATATTTGTAGCCGATATGTCTAGACCTTGGACTATTATGGAATCGTTACAGAAATGGGCAAGCGTCTTGCGTGAACATATTGATAAGCTGAAAATTCCTCCGGAAGAGATGAGAGACATGGAACAGCAATGTAAGTAATCTGAGCTTTAATATGATACTTTTTTTCTTGTATGTAGCTAATTAAGAGGAGAGCTGGCATTTTAACTGCTTAAGCTGTGTCAGGCTAGTGTGGCATCTAACACACCCTGTTCTTACTCTGAGGGCCCTTCCACACAGCCATATAACATAGAATATCAAGGCAGAAAATCCCACACTATCTGCATTGAACTGGGTCATCTGAGTCCACGCTGCCATATATCCCGGTTCAAAGCAGATAATGTGGGATTTTATTCAGCTGTGTGGAAGGGGCCTGTGTTGATCTAGATCAGTGGTGCCCACACTTTTGCAGCATGCGAGCTACTTATAATAAAACCAAGTCAGAAAGATCTACCTACCTCCTCAAGGCTGGAGATGGGAGGGGCGGGGCCTGGCTCTGCCCCCCTCTGGCTTTGGAGCTCCCAGCAGCTTCTCCAGGCTTGAGGACGGCAGTGGCAAGCCAGCCTTGTATTAGCTATGCCAGGGCTGTCCAACTTCTACCAGCCCAGGGGCCTGAATTCCGGTCACTGATGACCTGGGGGGGCCGAAGGGTCTGCCCCCGCCCCCGGCTCCGCCCCCACCCCGGCTCTGACCCCGCCCCTCCCCCAGCTCCAATTTACTTACAATTCATAAGAGGCATCCATACAATCAAATATAATCTTTTACTAGGGGGAAATGCAGGGAGGGAATACATAAAGGGCATCCATACACAATTACATAATAATAACATAAAGGTTAGCCTTCCTTCCCAAACGCGCAGGATCCAGGAGCAGCCGGACCACGAGCAGAGGCGATGACCAACCGAGGCAGCAGCCGAGAAGGTCCAAATCGCGTCTGCGTGGGCCGCAGGGATTAAGTAGCCAAGATTTCGGCAACAGGAGTATCGCAAGACTACGGAAGCCACATGGGATTTCGCTCTCAACGCAGGCGTGATCTCGCGTTGAGAGCGAAATCCCGTGTGGCTTCCGTAGTCTTGCTCCGGAACCTGGAAGTTGGTAATTTCAAAAAATATTATTATTTAATTATTTTTTCATTTTTATTTTTTATTAAAAAGCTTAGGGGGCCGCAGGGAAGGGGCTGGGGGGCCTTATACGGCCCCCGGGCCGCCAGTTGGGCAGCCCTGAGCTATGCCACCACTGGCTTGGGGAGGGGGCGGGGCTTGGTGCAGCCTGGCTCCGCCCCCTCTGAGAAGCACCCCATCCTGGGATCGACCTCCTTCGGTCCTGGGATCGACTGGTCGATCGCGATCGACTTCCTGGGCAGCCCTGATCTAGATATTATGGGGAACTGCATGTCTTGTGTACTTGTTTGGCATAAAGCATGATGTAAAGATGTAGAATTTGGTATACTGATAACTCTAAGACTTGTGGGCAAGAAATTGAATTTTCTATTCTTAATAAGAAACATTGAGAAGGTAAAGGTTGAATATTCAGGTTAAAACCAGTGTAGTTTACTTTGTAACAAGACACATTGTTGGCTAAGGAAGCGTCTTTTTCCCCTTCAGTTTTTTAAGGGCTTAATACTGTTAAATAACTTCATCATCATCATCATATTTATTTGTATCCCAGTTTTCTCACAGGACCAAGATATTTCTGGCAATATCTTGTAAAGATTGATATGGCTAAGTGCCTCCATTGTTGAAACACAGCCATATAATCCAGAATATCAAGGCAGAAAATCCCACAATATCTGATTTGAACTGGTTTATTTGAGTCCACACTGCAATATATTCTAGTTCAAAGCAAATAATGTGGGATTTTATTCAGCTGTGTGGAAGGGCCCAGAGATCGGTCTTTCTTTCCTGTAACTTTGTGGCCTGCAGCATCATTGTCAAGGATGTAATATTAAATGTTTGTAAGAACTGAAGCACCACCTGTGCCACTTGGTATTCTTTCTTTGATATGCAAGGTCTGAGACTTGTATGATTGGTGGCTGCCTTCAGAGCATGATGATTTATACTCTACTGCTGGGAGTCTATCAGGGTTGTCATGAAGCTGCCTATTCAGAAGTTCTGTATGATAGAAATGTTACTAAATAAGTGATATTCAAAGACAGGAGACCAAGGGGGTCTACCTGGACATTCTGACCTTAAGAGTTATTTATATACTAATGGAGGTGGATAAATATATATGGAGCATCTTTATGATGGGACTGTTATTAAATGAGTCAAAAAGACAGGCAACTTTGAGGTCTAACTGCATATTTCCATCCTAAGAATATGGTGTCTGTATGACCTTCTGTTGAATTTATTATTGGAATTTGGAAAATAGCCTTTTTAATTGCTGTCATGTCCTAAAAACACTATATTTCAGACATTCTCTTTTGGTACTTCATTGTCAAGAAATATAATTGACAGAATCTCTCCTATTAACTGTACAGATGTCCAGTTTTGACCTTACAATCTGCATATTTTAAAGTGGCATCAAAAAGTTTACTTTCAAACTTGTATCATGTGGCTTTTTGAAACAAGTAGTCTGAAATTCATTGGATAAAAGGATCCCTTTCTTCTATCACGAGGGATGTTTTTGTTGGGAATGACATCATTTTGTATTAGCGAAAGCAATGCCTGCTTTTGGAATTAAGCAGTGATGTTATGTCATTCCTGAGTTGGAGCACTTCATGCAGCCGTAGTGGCGATCATGAAATGAAAGCTGTCAAACAAACTGTTGAACACTGCAGCAGAGCAACCATAGCCACTTTTGTGCTTTTTCCACTTCTGTGGACTTGGAAGGATTTGTTGTACCAGTTGAAGCAGCGGCATGGGCAGCACGAGGACAATTCACCCTAGGGGAAAGTTTTGGCCTCTTATACCGCAGTTGTCTACAACAGGCTCTTGTTCACCGTAAGATCTCTTTAAATGTCAGAATAGAACAGCAGTTTAGATATGGAGCAATCCGGCCTCTTATGAATGTTTTGCTGTGTTTCCTTGGCTACTGACAAAAAAAGGAATGAAGAATGCAGTGATCTGCATACATAGAGTATGACTTATTCTGTGCAGATCACCCCAACCACTTTCCTTCTGGGAAGGAAGACAGTCAGTCTTGGTTTGGCTGTATCACTGCCTGCCTCCTCCACTAGAACAAAGTGATATGAAGGTTTCAAAAACAGCTGCGAAATCTAAAGTACAACAGATGCTGTTGAGGAGCTCAAGGAGCACAGATGTTGCAGAGTTAGTGACAAGAGAACAAGATTCAGATGTATTTATGTTTACATAAACATAAATAGGTAGGAGTTAATTTTTAAAAATAAGTTAAAAGGTTGAATTAGATGGGGAAAAGTATGGAAGGTCTATTGGGATATCTAAAAATACGTAACTAAAACTGTGTAATGCCGATTTGGGATATGAAGAAAAATAGAAAGAAAAAGAAGGAGAAGAAAATGATATCCAATCTTATCCTCTGTAGCATAAATTGTCCAAACTTAATTCCTTATAATTCTGCTGTCCCCTCTTCATTTCTTCTGACCGGAGAACAATTATTCATTTTGTCTTCACTTTAGTTGTATTATCAATTCAATTTTTTCTTGTGTCGTATATTCTTTCACTGGTGTCCAGTTGGTTGTTACAATATTTCCAGATGTACGTTGAGATTGTAGTTAGGATAATTTATCCATATTCATTATATCAATTATTTTCGACATCCAATGTTCTATGGTTGGTATTACTTTTGTTCTCCATTTTTTCATAATTTATTCTAGCCGCAATCACTAAATAGTTGAATAACCTGTCTTTATTTTTCTCTAAGTCCAAATCAGTGATTCCTAATAAGAAATATTCCGGTTTCAATTGTATTTTTATATCTAATATTTTCTGAACTTAAACTTGAATTTCTTTCAAATTTTTTTGCTGATTTACAAGTCCACCACATGTGGAAAAAGGTTCCTACATGTTCTTCACATTTCCAACATTTATCTTGGACTTTTGAATAATATTTGCTAATTTTTGTGGGGTTAAATACCATTGGTACATCATTTTATACCAATTTTCTAGGGCAAAAAGAGTTTCAGATATGTTTTTGAGAACCATAACCCAATGGTAGATAGGACCAAACATACTAGCTTATTTTCTAACTGCCAGTAATTGGACCTGATTACAATTATGTCAAGTTTTTAGAATGTATTAAAATCTTTCCAAGTCATAGGGAAGGGAATTAACCTTCCTGGGCAACCCAAAAAGGCACATTTTAGACACCAAAAATAGTCTCCCATGTTCTCCCCCAAATGCACTTGAACTGGTGATGGGACATAGAGAAGGCCCTTGGCAGTTGATTGTAGATGTCTACCAGGGTTTCGGCATTCCTGTGTTAAGACAGTGCAGCCCTCTAATGTACTTTTGTAAAGTGTGCAAGTTTTGATAGTAACTGGATAGAAATAAGTAGCCTTCAGGAATTGGTTACGCTAAAATACATTGCAGTGATCAAAACCTGCTAGTACTGTTTGCCTGTATTAGTGCATGTGAGATTAAACCAGCTTTTTATGTTGCACTCAATACTCCAAGGACTGTCCTGGATTATGGTAAATTGCCAGTGAACAATTCTTGCTGCTTATAGATAAGATGGATAGAAGATAGATGTGTATCTCCTGGTAGATCTCTGATGGGGCAGGAAACATTTGGTTGATTTCTTGAGATGCACGGAATATGTCATACCTCATCCTTGCTTATGGTTTGAGCTGTTCTCTCCTGTCCTTGGCTTCTTATGGATTACGGAAGTAAAGCAGGAGCTGTAGTTACAGAAGCCATCCTGAATTTGGCTTCTGGAGCCTATGGGAGAAGTCACAAGGCTCAGGGAGTAAGAACGGGTAAGAAGGAAAACGCCAAGGGTTCAAGATGTAGTAAATAATAATCTTTATCTTCAAGGTTTATATTTCTAAATCAAAGCAGTATTCTGCATTCGTCGTTGAAACCGACTCAAATTATTCAATTAAAGGTCTATATTAGACAGTATATATCCAGCAAAAACGAAAGTCCAGAGAAACCACGAAATAAACTAATATCCAATAAGTTCATATATCATTCAAATAAGGGCGTGGTTCTCATAGGGGTCGACAATCATGGTCCCAGTTGTTTCGCCAATCCTGGCTTCATCAGGACCCCAGACTTAATAGCTGTAAACAAGTTTCACAGGTCCGGATTTCTGTTAATGTATACAAAATCTATAATCAATACATGATACGAATAATATGCAACCCGTACATGGAACTATATCGCTGAAGGAAAGAATAAACATACATACCAATTCAATATTCAAAACATTTCATTGTGGGCGCAGCCACCGACGCGATGTAACCGAACACTGAGGGATGGAAAGGCTGCCACTGAGATATTGTACTTGATACAAAACCATATTCATAGCTTCCTATGAAGTAAACTCTCTGAAATTAAGTGTTGCTATATTCATAATAAATAGACTTTGAATAAGGCATCGAAACACCTTAGAGAATGTGTTATTTTGAAACATTGTTTTTTTCTAAGAACCTGTCAAGCAAAATAAAGCCATTTTAAAACACTGAAGATCTATTCAAACTTAATTATGGCAACTTGTTCTGTTATTATTTTGAATCTCATATTCTGCTTTGAGTTTGTTTTGTTGTTTAATCTCAGAGATCACACTGTTTTAAAGCAAAAGCATTTTATCATATGTTATAAATATTTTTCCTAGTTGTGAAGGCTTTCCAAGAATATGTAGAACCTGAAGAAGGTTATCAGGGGTCGCCACAAAGAAGAGGTCCATCAGGACAGGATGATGAGAATGTTACTTTACCACTTGGAGATAACGTGCTGACCCACAACCTTGGGATTCCTGTGATAGTTGTTTGCACAAAGGTGAGCTTGAGCTCTAGCTCACGGTCGATATATGGTATTTATTTGAATTGTACATAATATTGTGATTTGAAGGCGAAACTCTTCATCTGAATGGAATGGTTTCTTTTTTAACTCAGAAAATGGAAGGAAGCAGCCATTTCAATTTGTTGAACTTTTATCTACTTGGGAAGAAGTTGTAGCTACTTAAAAATGAGTTAATGTTTTTTTATGTTTCTGTATTTAATATTTTCCAGTATAAGTTTGAAACTAGAATTACTCATGCTTTAAGAAAGCCCATGGAAATTTTAAAGAAATTATAGCCATGGGTGTCTAGATAAGGGCTTGCTGATTGTATTAGGCCAGCCTTGGTTAGTACTTGGATAGGAGACCATCAAAATCCACCGGGAATGTGGCGCAGCTGGCTGGGAGTCATTGTGTAGCTCCTTGTCTGTCTATATATTTTATTTATTTATTTATTAATTCACATTTGTATACCGCTTCATCCCGAAGGCTCTAAGTGGTTTACAGAATTTGGGTGCCCAGTGGCAACACCAACAAACACAAAAGTACAATAGACATGGATAAAGAACACAAGGATGGGGGGGAGGGAGGGAGGGAGGAAAGAAGCCAACAGCGATACCTACTGAGACATCACCCCGCCGTCAAAAGAAGGCAGACTGGGAGGGCCCAGCAGGATCGCTGGCACTAGGGTGCGGGCGGAGGGCAGAGAGGGCAGACTGCTGGTAAGTCGCCTGCCCTGGGTGGTCGGAAGCGTCCGCAGGCTGTCCAAGGCAGCAGTCCTTGCTGCTGAGGTTGCCACTCTGGATTCTATGTTGTATGTCTATGGCATTGAATGTTTGCCTGTATATGTGCATTGTGATCCACCCTGAGTCCCCTGCAGGGTGAGAAGGGCAGAATATAAATGATGTAAATAAATAAATAATAATAAATAAAATCCAAGTACTGTAGACTACAGTTATAGGAAGGAATTGACGAAATTGCCTCTTTGTATTCCTTACATAAGAAAATCTGATGAAATTTTTTGGGATCACCATCAATTTTTATAGAGAGCGGACAAGCCCTTATTAAAACAGCTCCACTGGCTGCCGATAAGTTTCTGGTCTCAATTCAAGGTGCATGTTATCACCTACAAAGCCCTAAATGGTTCGGGTCCAGCCTATCTTCGCAATCACATCTTTCCCTATGAACCTGCACGAGCTCTAAGATCTGCTGGGGGGCCCTTCTCTCGCTCCTATCTCCATCACAAGCACAGTTGGTGGGGACGAGGGAGAAGGCCTTCTCGGTGGTGGCCCCATGGCTCTGGAGCTCTCTCCACAGGGTGAATAGATTAGCGCCCACCTTGTACACCTTCCATAAAGATTGGAAAACAAAGGTTTTCACAACTGTGTGCATGTGCCTTCAATCTCCTGTTGATTTAACAACAACAACTTTCTTCTTATATCCCACCATCATCTCCCCAGCTGACATGGGGACCAAGCCCAGTCAAATAGAATTAAAATATAGCTCAATAAAATACATTGTATTACATTTTTTTAAAAAAACCATACAAAACATCAATAAACATAAACCATCAACAACCTATAGTGGAGCACAGCTGAGCAGGCAGGGCAAGGGCTTGTGCAGTACAACTGTAAGGGTGGGGCTGGTAGTAAAGTGCAAAAGCCAGATATTAAGTTAGGGCTAGAAGGGCCAAGTCAATGGATGAACCGATTAATCAAAGGTACATTGGAACGTCCAAGTTTATCGGAGTTGTTTGGATATTTGGTATATATCCCGGAAGAGCATTGAGTCGAATCCCTTTTGTATACTTATTATTCTAAATTTCAAGTAATATTCAATTATGTTCCTGAGTTACGTTGCATAGAATTGTAGTCGGTTTCTAATTGTTTAGAGTTGATATCGGTTTTTAATTGTGGACACAGATGGAAAAGCTAAAACGTTTGCATTTTGAAATAGTGTTATTATTATTATCATTATTGTCATTATCATTATTGTTTGCTTTGTTTATATCTCACCTTTCTCCCTGATTTAAGACAAAAAAAATTCAAAAATTAAAATGCAATTAAACAGTACTGTGTGTATTAGGCTAAAACACATTTAAAATACAATAAATACTGTTAAAATACATTTTGAAACATACAGTCCCACCCTTCCCCCAAATCCCACCAGCAGTGTGCCCCTTATCCTTCCCCCAAAGGCCTGCTGAGAGAGAATGGCCTTGACCTGCCTGCAGAAGGTCGGCGGAGATGGGACCCTCCTGGTCTTACTCGGGAGGGAGTTCCACAGTCACTGAAAAGGCCATTTTCTGTGTTCCCATCAGATACACTTAAGCAGATGATGGGACAGGGAGAAGGCCCTCCACAATTGATCGTAGATGTCTTCCAAGCTTGTAGAAAGAGATATGGTCTTTCAGATAATATGGACAAGAGCCATATAGGACTTTGTAGGTCCCGAATTGTGCAGCCAGTGGAGCTGTTGCAGCAGAGTTGTCCGCTCCCTGTAGCCAGCCCCAGTTAGCAGTCTGGCTGCTCCTCTTTCAACCAACTGAAGTTTCTGAGCACTTTTCACAGGTAGAGCACATTATTATTAATGACATCGTATTAAACTTGCTTTGAACATTGATTTAGGTAAAAGCATACCTGTTTTACAAGCGCTTTTTACACTTGTAAAAAGCGTGGGATGAGTCCTTCCTAAGAATCTTCGTTCGCGAAGTAATAAATGCCGAGACTCAACTTTAAGGTTGCTCTTTATCTTTCGTTTTCAGTGTGATGCAGTAGGTATATTAGAAAAAGAACACGACTACAGAGAAGAACACTTCGATTTCATCCAGTCACATATTCGTAGGTTCTGCTTACAGTGTATCCTTTTCCTAGTTGAACTTAACTAATAATAAATTTTGACATACTGTGTCGACTTTCCATAGCTCAGCGTGCCATCATTTCACCCATTTATAGACCATAGATTCTTTAAAAAAAAATGTTTGGGATTTATATGTGAGGTAATAAAGTGAAATACAAGTTATAAATAAAGTTGTTGTGTTGATCTTTGACTTTTCTAATGTCCATAATAGCTACTATTATTTTCTGGCCTCATGTTAGGTACCTATCTCCAAGTCCTTCTTCTCCATTGTCTTTCATTACTTCGTAAGAGTTTTTACTTTTGGCCTGCTCATTTATAGTATATTAATTGGTATACTTAATTTTTGAAAATCTCTGATCAAAGACCTGGAATGTATATTTTAACGGTCCGATTTGAATTGATCCCAGTATTTCCATACTGCTTTCCTTAGCACACCTAAAATAGATGGAGCAGCTTTGATCTATACATCCGTTAAGGAGGAAAAGAATCTCGACTTGTTGTATAAGTATACTGTACATAAAGCATACGGCTTTCACTTTACCACTCCTGCCTTAGTGGTAGAAAAGGATGCAGTTTTCATGTAAGTTGAAGGGCAGAGCAAGAGGCCTTTCCCCCTTTTATGCTTACAGTGAGGCTTTAAAAATAGTATCTTGTTGGAAATTGAAGTATGTATATGGGGCACTCGTGTACTCCCAATAGCAGCAGCCAGATTTTAAACCCAATTCAGTCAAGAGTGAGCTTGAAAGAAGGTGGGCTGGGAGGAAGAGAAGGCGTTTGAAAATGGGGTTGAAATCTGGCCTATCTAGTCAATATTAATCTGGATTTTAACTTGTATTTTAACTTTTCTGTATGTCAGGCATGGACAAACTTTCTAACTTGGGGGCCACATGATGGGCCAGAGTGGGGTGGGTGGACTGGGAGGGAGGGGATTCTTCCCAAGTCCCCTTTTCTTTCTCTTCTCTTTTGGAGTAAGAGGGAAAGACAGGAAACGTTTGGATCCCCCAAGTTGGTCTTGGTCAGGATGAGATGGTGGATGGGAGGTAAAAAGTGTATCCATGAGACCCTGTATGGCCTACTCCTGATATGGAATCCTAGAATCCTACAGTTGGAGGAGACCCCCAGTCAAACCCCCTGCCATTTAAGAAGGCACAATCAAAGCACTCCCTCTGCGGAAAAGCCTCTGGAGAAGGAGACGCCGCCACACTTCCAGGCAGCCCATTCCACTCTCCAGGAAGTTCTTCCTAATCTTATCAGTCAAATCTCTTTCCCTGACTTTTGAAACCATTGCTCCCTTGTGCCCTGGTCTCAAGAGCAGCAGAAAGTCAGTTTTTCCCCTCCCACCTCCTCAATAGGGCACCCTTTACAATCTTGAAACATAGTTCCCTCTCAACCGTCTCTTCTCCCAGCCAAACATCCCCCAGGAGGAAAGGCGGAAAGAAAAAGAGAAGGAAGAAAGGAAAGGTGGAAAGGAATGGAGGGAAGGAGGGAGGAAAAAGAGAAGGAAGGAAAGACAAAAGAGGAGGAAGGAAGGAGAAAGGGAGGGAATGAGGGAGGAGAGAGAAGGGAGGAGAAAAGACTGGAAAGGAAGGAGGGAGAGAGGGGAGAGAAGGAAGGAGGGATAGGATGGTGAGAGAGAAGAGGGCCTGAGAAAAGAGCCCAAGGGGCCGCGTTCGGCCTCTGGGCCTAGGTTTGCCCATACCTGGTGTATCTGCTTGTACGTATTTTAATGATGTTATATCTCTTGTTTTACTGATGTCATGCCACAGGGAGAGGCGGGTAATACAATTATTACTATTATTATTATTATTGCTGTTGAAAGGGCAGAATACAGAGTGGAGGTGGATTGTGAGGCAGAGGATTGAGGTGGGGACATCCATGGTCCGGAAGCAGGGTTTATATCTTGTTAGCTCTGCTAGAATGACAGGAGATTGAGGGAGGAGAATTTGGAGGAAGAGCAATGGGGCAATATGGGTGAAGGGCCAGAAAGGGATTAAAATGTGGCTGTCTCTGTTGGAAGGATAAGAGATTGAGGGGAAGGGGGGGGGAGTGAGTAATTGGATCTAGTGAAATGAGAACTACAAATTCACAAAGAACCAAGCCTGCGAAAGAAAGAAAAAACTTGCAAATATGGAGGGCCAACTTGATGCACATACATTGTATTTCCTTCCCTAGACCTGCTGGCTGGGACAATGAAAAGAAAATTGCAATTCTACATGAAAACTTCACAACAGTTAAAGCAGAAGATCCATATGAAGACTTCATTGTAAAGCCGCCTGTAAGAAAGGTATAGCCTTTTTGAAGTAGACGCTGCTTTATTTTTCATACAGTGTTGCTGGTAACTATCGCATGAAGAGAATATGCAGCATATTGAAGACAAAAATCTGGATTTTTGCAAACTAGTAGCATTCTCTTCACACTTGGAGTAGTTTGGTTTACTGAAGTCAGGTTGTGATGTTATATCGAAAGCTTTTAAAATACAAAAAGGCTCCAAATCTCCCAGAAGGCCTTCCCCGCCCCCGAGCAATGCTTAAGAGCTAATAATAAAGATTATTTGTTACACTAAATCTTCCGACTTGAAAATTAACTCTTTAGCAAGCAGGTGCTGACACCATCTGCTCATAGTTTTGTTGATATGGATATACTAATCCAACAGTAGCACTGAAGGGAGGCAGCTTAGCTCCTGCTTGAAACCTCCAGGCTGGGCAGAAGGACTGAAGGGATTGAAGTACTATGGGCAGCATTTCCTATGTATCCCTTGTCTGTTTGTAGCTTTTGCAATTAATGTAGCAGTTTGGCTGGTGAAGTGCTAAATTCCGGCCATTAGGAAGCAAATTTCTGACTGATCACGGGGCAGAGTGGGTGAAGTGGGTGGTCAGTGCCTCCTTAGAACAAGGCAAAATTCCAACTTGCCTAAAGGAGGCATTTGTGAGACCTATATTAGAAAGGCTATCCCTGAACCCTTGCATAATGGACAACTATCGGCCACTGTCCAACCTCCCCTTTTTGAGCAAGGTTTTGGAGCATGTGGCGGCCTCCCAACTCCAGGGATTTCTGGGTGAAACAGATTATCTAGATCAGGGGTGCTCACACTTTGTCAGCATGCGAGCTACTCTTAAAGCAACCAAGTCCAAAAGATCTACCTGTCGCAAACTCTTGCGCTCCCTCCAGAGGCCCCGCCTCGTGCTTCCTTCTTCCTGCAATGCCCCGCGGGCGAAAGAAGCACCGCAAGAGCGGAAGCTAGCAGCAGGAGCACGCGTGCGTGCAGGGTGTGCGCACGCATGGCAGGAGCGCCCCATCTGGCTGGAGAGGCCCGAAGATCACCTGGAAGAGGGTCGAAGATCTACTAATAGCTCCTGAGCTACCTAATGAGCACCCCTGATCTAGATTCATTTCAATCTGGTTTCAGGCCTGGCTGTGGAACAGACAGCTTTGGTTTCCTTGGTGGATGACCTCCACAGAGAGCTAGACATTTGGGGGGGGGGGTCCCCTATTGGTTTTCCTGGATCTCTCACGGTTCTGTTTTGATCCCCACACTGTTTAACATTTGCATGAAACCGCTGGAAGAGGTCATCCGGAGTTTTGCAGTGTCATCTATATGCAGATGACACAAAACTCCGCTACTCCTAAAGCCAAGGAAGCTATCCTGACCCTAAACCAGTATCTGTCATCAGTAATGGAGTGTCTGAAGGCAAACAAACTGAAACTTAATCCAGACAAGATGGAGATACTCCTGGTCATTTTGACGGCAGATCAGGGAATAGGGATTTAGTCTGTGCTGGATGGGCTTACACTCCCCCTGAAGACACAGGTCCATGGTTTGGGGATCCTCTTGATCTCAGCGCTGAACCTGGAGGGCCCAGTTATTAGTGGTGGCCAGGAGAGCCTTTGCACCATTAAAACTTGTGCAGCAACTGTGCCCTTTTCTTAAGAAGCCAGATCTGGCCATGGAGGAACATTCCTCAGTTATATTCGTATCCTGCCTGGATTACAGTCACACGGTCTATGTGGGGTTGCCTCTGAAGAGTGCTCAGAAACCTTAGCTGGTCCAAAGAGCAGGGAGTGCACAACCCCTGTGTTACAGCAGCTCCGCTGGCTGCCAGTTTGCTTCCAGGCACAATTCAAAGTGCTGGTTCTGGCTTTAAAGTCCTGGATGGCTGAGGTCCAGGATATTTGGCTGATTACATCTGGTGTGAAACTGCCTCGAGAGGCTCTTTTTTTCAGTCCCACCTCCATCTCAGGCTTGGTTGGTGGGAACGAGAGAGAGGGCCTTCTTGGTGGCTTTGTATATTTTAAGTTGTATTGAAATGCTTTTAGTATAAGTTGCTTTGAGTCTCCTTGTGGAGAGAAAAAGCAGAATGTAAACAAACAACAACAACATAATAATAATAACAACAACAACATCTCTGGCTTTGCTTGCTTGCTGGAGCTTTCCTGGAACTTATGCATGTACGTCTGCTTGAGTTTGGACTTAAATATGAATCTTCTACATAATGTGTGCCAAACATAAAAGTAAAGTGCTCAGATTAATTGAACACTGGAGAAAAGACTTAGTGTATGCATGATATCTAAGGTAATTTTGTTCCATTCTCTCCTTGTAATTCGTTTTGTTTTTCTCTTATTCCCCCTTCATCAGTTAGTTCACGATAAGGAGCTTGCTGCTGAAGATGAACAAGTGTTTCTTATGAAGCAACAGGTAGGAAAACAAAACTGTTGAGTTATTATCTGAAGTTTAGAATCCTGAAATTGATGTCACTTGTAATATGGATATGTAGATGATCAGGCTGAGATGCTGCAGAAGGTGAATGTAGTGCACTAGATTAAAGAAGCCGTACTCTGTGTTTGTCCATTCTCTGTTCAGTATGGTGCAGATGGAGTTTTGGAGGCAAGGCTATAAATGTTCTATTGCTGCAGGATATGGGATTGTGGTGCATTAATTTCCAGACTTGCTTCTAAAGAACATGGGAGTTACATTTCTGTGAGGATGTTGTGAGAGAGCTCTATGCTGTGCAGCATTGTGATTCCCCGATTCTTTAAGAGTAAGCCATTGCTTTAGGCAAACATAAAATCATAGTATACACATATGGATAAATCTCTGGAATCTGTGATTTTAAAAATTGAAATTGCCTTATATACTCATGAATAAATGTAGAAATATTTGTCAAAAATTCAACCCCATAACTCTTTTCAAAATGGGAACCTTCCCCATCTCTGGTGAGAGGTGAGAGATGGGAGCTTAGACCAGGCCTGCACGACATATGCCGTGTGGGCTGGATGTGATCCACAAATGCCTGCAAAACGACCATGGAATTATCTGCAGGACATATAAACACCCATAATTTGTGCACCGAAACCTGCCTTTGACTTACAGCTGAAGTCAATTTGTACATTAGTAAACTAGTCATGTGCATTCGGGCCAAAACGCATACGGTTTTCATGTCCGTTTCTGTTTGATCCCTCATTCTGTTTGCCAGAAAGTTACCTGAATGGAGAGGGGTGTTTTCTGTTTCATTCGGCAGAGATTTGGCCCATTGGCTACAATGGGTAATTTTAAAGGCTCAATCCTCAGCGATTTTAAGGCCTATCTGCATGAAACCTACCTCAGTTATTGACCCCATTTACAATTGCAGAATTGCCAAGTTTCAAAACAATTCACAAATCTACTGTTTTTAAAATTATTTTAAGTTCTAAACGTAACATTTTTAAAAATAAGACAATCCTCAAGAGAGGGTTCTGGGAATGGTAGTCACCGGTTCTGTCCATTCTCAGCCAATCAGAGCATGGACACCACCAGACTTTTTATTGGCTGAGAGACACACAGATAGAAAAAAGTTTAACTCCCATCATGCTCTCAGAGGAACTTTCAATGGCTACCCTATGCTAGTGCCACTGGGAAAGCGAGTTCTCTCTGGAGGAGGAGGGAACTCCCCAAGAAAAAATGGAGGAGGCCACAGATTCCCCTGCCTCGGGTATTTTGTTGGCTTAACACTTTCTGAAAATATAGTCTCTCTGAATTTCTTTCACTGGTCTTTTTGTCTCTCTCTTCCTCTTTCTGTTTTTAAAATTACACAAAAATTGTCATCGGAAAACTACACATCTTTTGGTTAACAGTGATTCGGGCCCAACAATCCATAGCAGGTCTGGGCAAACTTTGGCCGTCCAGGTGTTTTGGACTTCAACTCCCACAACTCCTAACAGCCGGTAGGCTTTTAGGAATTGTGGGGTTGAAGTCCAAAACACCTGGACGGCCAAAGTTTGCCCAGGCCTGATCCATAGCATGTCTCACATCACTTTGTTGTGTACGTGCCTTCAAATTGCCTTAACACTTATGGCAACTTCATCAATTTTATAAGGTTTTCTCAGGCAAAGAATACTTGTAAGTTGTTTTGTGTTTTCCTTATTCTAAAGTCACTTATATGGAAGTAATCCTCATTCCTCTTTAACTCTGGTGCCCTCTCTTGATAGTTTATAAAAATATGTCAGATTCAAAAAGGGTGAAGCTTAAACTTACAAAAGAACATTATACACGCAGTTACTTTCTGAAATGTGTACCTTAGTATATTTATGAGCGTTTGGTTCTCTTTTAGTCGTACCTTGCCAAGCAACCAGCCACACCCACAAGGGCTTCTGTAAGTATACATTTGTAGAAACATTGCTTTCAATTTAGAAAAGAAGTCAAAATACCAAATGATTGAAATTATTCAACTCTTCTATTACAGCACTTGTTTACAGCCCTCTTGGAGTAAAGCATACCATTTGAGATAGTCCTTCCTATAGCACATCAAGAGATTAAAGTAGTTTGTACTTGTTTAGAGATAGAAAAGTGAACAAAAGTAATGAGATAGTTTATTCAATGCTTAGACCAGTGTTTCCCAACCTTTTTCGAGCCGCAGCACATTTTTTACATTTTCAAAATTCGGGGGCACATCACCAACCAAAATTACACTCTAACTTAGTAATACATATAGGTAATAGGAATTTACCTTGAGTTTTGGAGTTGTAGTTCACCTACATCCAGAGAGGACTCGGGACCGGCGAAGCAGGCAGGAAGGAAGGCGCCGCGGCAGTGGGCAGGGAGCCGGAGGGAGGCCGAGAGCGGTTTCCCGTGCACCAGGGAGGAGGGAAGGGCAGGGCCCTGCGGGGAGCCATTGTCCTGGTTCGCAGCCTCACTGGGCTTGGCGGAGCCGCAAACCGGGAGAAAGGCTCCCCGCAAGGAACAGGCCCTGCGGGAAACCAAGTTTGGCCGGCTAGCATCTTCCGCCAGGCTCGCCAGAAGATGCTATCCGGACAAACCCAGCTCCCAAGCAGGGCCTGGGCCTTGCGGGAAACCGGGGTTGGCCGGCTAGCGTCTTCCGCCGAGCTTGCCGGAAAATGCTAGCGAGACAAACTCGGCTCTCAGGCAGGGCCTGGGCCCTGTGGGGAGCCGTTCTCCCGGTTCACGGCCCTGCCGGGCTCGGCGGAACCGCAAAACAGAAGAAAGGCTCCCCAAGGTGCCCAGGTTCCTGCCTCCTCCTCCTCCGGAAGTGAGCCCACTGGATAGACTCTATCCTGTGGGCTCACTTCTGGAGGAGGAGAGCGTCGCCCGGCCCCTCCCCTCCTGAGCCTCCCCTGCCTCTCTAGGTCCTAGAGAGGGTTGTGTTTTCCAACCGCTGTTCCGTGATCAGCTGGTGTGCCGCAGGAAAACCTCTCTCAGCAGGAGGGGGAAGAAAGGGGGGGGGAGAGAGGTTTTCTCGCGGCACACCAGCTGATCTCTCACAGAACACTAGTGTGCCGTGTCACAGCGGTTGGGAAACACTGGCTTAGACCATAGGTCTTTCACATATAGGACAAACAAATAAATACATAAAAACCAAGTTACTAAATACAATACGAAATAAACCACTAAAATAGTATATAAATCATTAAAATGCTACCATAAATCAATGGTGAGATGCATCTTTGAAACACTACATAAAATACTATATGAACGAGCTCTTGCATAGTTAAAACCAATTAAAATTCAATGTTATTAAAACTTAGTCCTTGTTTGGAGTGTGAGATTTCTTTGCCAGTGGAAGGAATTTGTGAATTTGCCTGCAAACCAGCAAACATATATTTGAAACTGACTTTTGCAACGAAAAATAATAATTAAGCAGGGAGGAGGCATGGGGAAAGAAATTGAACACACACACACAAAGGAAAACAGTAAATTATAAACAATAAACTTTGAGATGCAGGGAATGCGAATTTTGGTGCCAAAGAAGAAAGCCAAACAGTGTCACTCCTCTTCAGTTTAAAGCAGTGGTGCTCAGCCTATGGGTCCCCAGGTGTTTTGGCCAACATGTCCCAGAAATCCCAGGCAGTTTACCACTTTTTGGGATTTTTGGGAGTTGAAGGTCAAAATATCTGAGGTTGAAAATCACTGATCTAAAGTATGATGGAATGTGGGGCTATGTGTGTGATCAAATAATTGCCTAATGCTCAGTAGACTTAAGCATATTTTTCTTGTTGGGTGTACATTGTATTGTTGTGTTGTTGTTCAGGAATCTCCTGCACGAGGGCCTTCTGGATCACCGAGACCCCAAGGCCGACCAGGCCCTACTACTGTCCCCAGTGCCTCACCAATAGCATCGGTTAAGAAGCCAGATCCAACTATTAAAAGTACGCATTGCAATTTAATGTGTGTGTATGTATGACATTTTTATATTTAGTCTCTCTGCTTTAAAAACTAATATTGCAACCCTAAGTTGGCAAGTGGGTCAACAGCCATCTCAGCTGAAATTAGGTAGCTGGAACTGTGTTGTATCCAAACCTTGGTCCTGGCAGCGCAGGTGTGGCTCTGGTTGATGGATACCGATTCAGGGATTTTATTTTGGAGGAACTTCCAGTTGTTTCCATGTGTTTGGTGTAATTTTGTGTCAACACAGAGGCTGTGTTCAATTCTGTTATTCTGCGTTCTGAAACTGGATTATATGACAGTGTAGATTCAATGGTTATTTCACACGTATCATAGAATAGAATCATAGAATCATAAGAGTTGGAAGAGACCTTGTGGGCCATCTAGTCCAACCCCCTGCCAAGAAGCAGGAAAATCACATTCAAAGCACCCCTGGTAGATAGTCATCCAGCCGCTGCTTAAAAGCCTCCAAAGAAGGAGCCTCCACCACATTCTGGGGAAGAGAGTTCCACTGCTGAACAGCTCTCACTATTAGGAAGTTCTTCCTAATGTTCAGGTGGAATCTCCTTTCTTAGTTTGAAACCTAGTCTCCAGGACAGCAAAAGTGGTAAATATAATCATTATGAATAAGTTAATTGTGATTAATACACTTTTATTGAACAGACAGGGAGCTTCCGGTGGCGCAGTGGGTTAAACCCTTGTGCCGGCAGGAGTGAAGACTGACAGGTCGGAGGTTCGAATCTGGGGACAATACGGATGAGCTCCCTCTATCAGCTCCAGCTCCCCATGCAGGGACATGAGAGAAGCCTCCCACAAGGGTGGTAAAACATCAAAACGTCTAGGCATCCCCTGGGCAACATCCTTGCAGATGGCCAATTCTCTCACACCAGAAGCAACTTGCAGTTTCTCAAGTCGCTCCTGACACGGAAAAAAAAATGAACAAACAAAAGGAAAGCAAACATACCCAAAGACATAGGCGTGATGGCTAGGTAAGAGGTTGGTATAAGAGCCAATAAATTGGTGGGGAAAGGCAGAAAATTATGTATGAGTAAACAGCTCTGATGGGTGAGTTGTGGTTAGGGGATTGTTACATAACTTTTCCTCCTCACTTTTTTGTCTTTGAAAACAATTAAAGTGTCGAAAGGTTTGCAATCCATCAAAACTTTACATGTCTTGAACTGTTTTCTTTAGATAATGCGGCAAGTGAAGGTGTCCTGGCCAGCTTCTTCAACAGTCTTTTGAGTAAAAAGACTGGCTCTCCTGGGAGCCCTGGTGCTGGAGGAGTACAGAATGTCACTAAAAAATCAGGTATTGATTTTTATAAGGGAACAAAGGACAGAAATTAAACTGAAAATTACACCGATCCACCTGGACATCTTTCTTAAGTGACCCCAGTGTGTTTTTAGAAGATGCAGATTGAGTGAATGGGATGGGAGGGAACTGGAAAGCTAATATACTTTCTCTAGGTGGGTGCACCCTTTTTCTATTCTTTCAGTGAATACCAGTCTTTTCACAGGCGTTTTGAGCCTGCTTTGAAACTACAAAGAGTAGCTTAGAGCAGACAATCATATGACCAGTTGAGTCTTTCCTTCTTTCAATCCAGAGAAAGCAAGCCCAAAACAACTTAAAACGTATTTCAAATCCTTAGATGATGTAACTTTTGGGCTTTGCAGGAAGCTAGATGCCAAAGCGAGTGATGTTTTGCTCTTGTTGGGTTGAAAATTAATTATCATATATACTCGAAGGTAAGCTGAGTTTTTCAGCCCTTTTTGTGGGACTGAAAAAAGCCTCTCGGCTTATAATGGGGTCAAGCTGGGCAGCGGAGCCTGGAGGCCATTGCCTGCAATCGTATGATTTATTTCTCTCTCCTCTTCTCCTTTAACTGTGATCTCTTTTCCAAATCCTCCCTCTCTTGCTCAAATTTTTACTAATATCTCCTACAGATATATAGGCCCTTTCCCCTGTAAGCTTTTGCAATCCCTATGTACCTATATATTTGTATATATCTATCTGTCTATCTATCTTATATGCATTAATTTTATATAAGAATTTTCCCCTCAGCTCTTTGCAAATCCTATATAAATATAATTATCTATATATAGAGAGATGTCTAGATAGATAAATATGAATATAAATATATAGGGCTTACAAATGGGGAAATGCACACACAAATAGACATGCCTATATAGATATGAATATAGATCTATAGGGCTTGTAAATATTGCAGGGGAAATGCACACACACATATAAATAGAGAGATGTCTAGATAGATATAAATATAGATATATAGGGCTTGCAAATATTGCAGGAGGGAAATGCACATATAGAGAGAGAGGATTTGCAAATGTTTCAGGGGGAAATACAAATGTGAAATTAGTATGTATAATTGTAGATTAGTGGTTCCCAAACTTTTTTGGCCTACCGCTCCCTTTCCAGAAAAAAATTTACTCACCGCCCCATAGAAATTATTATTTTTAAATTTTTAATAGCAATTAAACAGAAAGATATATGTATTAATATTTCCACCTTTTTCGTAAAATATAATAAAGAAAGTTGTAAATTAGAAACATTGAAGTTTGAAATTATGAAACTATTTATTGAACTTAGAATAAAAGTTATACCAAAAAAGTTAAAACATTCGAAATCATCTTAATGAGAAAGATGAACCTGGTCTGCTGCTACCAATCTAGGAATCCTTGGCTCTGTTTTCGCCAGCAGTAATCTCAAATCATCGCGATTGACTAATTTGCAATCAGTTTCTTTTTTTGTTAATAAATTGGTTACCGCACTGAATCCACGTTCCACTAAATATGTTGAAGGACATTATTATTACTGTTATAAGACTCAACCAGTTGGAAGGGAACCCCAAAGGTATTATTATTATTATCCCTTGCTTGGCGAGAGGAGGAGGAGGGAGCAGGAGGAGGGAAGAAGAGAGAGAGACACACAAACACAGAGATGGGTGGTAGCCTGTCACCTGGCTCACGCCACCGCCCTCACTGCCCCCTTACAGGGGTTCAGTGACCCCCAAATTCTCCTGGCCCTTCCAGCGCCCCCCTACATTGCCCCACCGCCCACCAGGGGGTGGTAATGCCCACTTTGGGATCCACTGTTTTAGATCTTAGCTCTTCATTGTTTATATGGGCATTGTTTTATATGGGCCTCACAAGCATAATGAAATCTATTGATGTTCCCATGCATAAACTAATGACTTGGTGCTTTTTAGGGCAAAAAACTGTTTTGACAAATGTTCAAGAAGAACTGGACAGAATGACACGCAAGCCAGACTCTATGGTAACGGCCAACTCCTCTCCAACAGAAAACGAAGCTTGATTATGCTTGAGAGCTGCATATGTAAATGACCAAATAACTCTGTACATTGATCTGATAATACCAGGAGCTCTCTGCTATGGCAGACGCTATAAGTTTTTCATGGGGCAGGGCGGGAAAACAAAACTTAACCTTCATTGGCTTGTCCCAGTATCAAGTGCACATTTGGGAAGTTTTGCATATGAAATTCCTTTGTTTTGAAATAACCATTTTAGAATAAACAGGGCAATTCTCTTATTTGGGGTGGCAAACGGAAGTGGAAATGTGGGTCGTGGAGACGGAGAGACAAGATGCAAAATTCCTCTTGGAAAGCCCTAATAGCTGCTGGCAGTAGGGAAGATTGAGGTCCCTTTCCCCCAAGTTTACTGGCATGGGCCGTTCAAGACGTACTTGGAGTGAATCCGGTGTAGCCGATGGTTGGTTAGATGAAGAATGTATAGATTGCATTTTTTTTTAAAAAAAGATGAAATGCAAGATCTGCTTAGCAGAGGTAAAAAAGCGTATTGGACAGACTGGAGAAAAACAGTATTGTAGGTCAGATAATCACGTTTTTAAAAAAGCCTTTGTAATTGAGGCGTGCTCAAAACTTACAACACTGAACATCATGGGAATTATTCTTACTCTCAACTGCATTTTTGTTTTTGTTCTAACAGAAGTAAGGAAAAGTATGATGGGTGCCCTTTTTGTCATAACTGACACAGGGAGAAACTTGCTTAGACCAAGTGCCTGGCACAGTGAGAGATGTGTCTTTTAGAAGGTGCTTGAACCTCTTGTGCACTATAGTACAAACAGTCTCTGTTTGTTTAACTTTATTTTGAAATGTGTTAACTTTTGATAGTCGTGTTTAATTTTTGAATTCTTTCTTTCCCTGAAAGCCTATGCTTAGTTAGGGTTGTTCCTCCACTTCCAAATACTCAAAACTGCCTGGCTTGGGAAGAACAAGGACATATCACTGCGTCGTTGTGACTTTTTCAGGCTGTACGGCCATGTTCCAGAAGCATTCTCTCCTGAGGTTTCACCTGCATCTATGGCAGGCATCCTCAGAAGTTGTGAGGTCTCACAACCTCTGAGGATGCCTGCCATAGATGCGGGCAAAACATCAGGAGAGAATGCTTCTGGAACATGGCCATACAGCCTGAAAAACTCACAGCGACCCAGTGATTCCGGCCATGAAAGCCTTTAACAATACAAGGACATATCACTTTCCCATAATGAGACATGTGACAAGAAACATTGTTTTTTAAAGTTCACTGCAAGAGAAAAACTGAATCCTGCCTTAAGGTTTTTTTTTTTAAAAAAGTGTTATGATTTTTCTGATAGACTTTCTTCCAAGGATCTCACCCCAAATTGCAGTAAATTCGTATTTGTAGGTTTACACAGATAAACAAAGACCTTCACAGCTTTGTTATTTTCGTGTTTTACCCCTTTCGATGTAGCTTTTCAATGTGGAAAGAAACCTGAATGTTGTCTGTCGTTGGTAATCGGATTCGTACTTTTTAGCCCCTGAGATAAACTTTTCAAAGTTACTGAAATGGCACTTTTTGAGTTTCTGTACTGAGAGAAACACTACCTTTGCGTCATAGTACCAAACATGTTTATAATCAGCTTGCAGAAGGGAAAAAAAAAGAAACATCATATGAATTATGCAGAGTTTACTTTTATTGATAAGAGATTTGTGTGTTTGGCTATCTTGTTTCTGAATGCTTTTATATGTGTGTGTGTTTGCATGCACACAGACATACAGAACATACCAATGAACACACAGAACAAATTGACCACTAACACAGTACTGGATGTAATTGTAAAACCTGTGTTACATAAAGAGGCCCCCTCTTTGTTTTGTAAGTTGTCTAACACTAACTAGAAGACTAAGAGTATTTATTTGTGTTAACATGAAAGCATGTTCACTTGTGCCAGTTACGTCTCCTTCGGTTTTTTCAAACTTACTTTTAACACCTCATTGATATCCACAGTTGCCTAGATATTCAAGTGACGAGTGGCGGAGGGATCTGGTGTGTGGTTTTGCTGCCTTTGACCATTTGGCACATGATTTGTCAGAAATCTGTGAGCGAAACCTTTAGCCTTGGGCCACCCCAGCAGATGCTATTGCATCTTGCCCTTGCGGTTTGCAGCTTTACTTATACTCTTAGGCAGCTGCAGCTGTTGTGCCATGTATAGATGCGCCAGCATGCTGGGATGCCTGAGCCAACTTCACCTTGGGTTCTGGCAGAGGAACTTCCCCATCTTCCATGCTTGCTGAATGTCAATAGCATAGAACCAGCCTTCTGATGGGCTGGGCAATCCAGAGTTGATTTGGCTGCATCAGTGGTTCTCAACCTGTGGGTCACCGGGTGTTGTGGCCTACAACTCCCAGAAATCCTAGCCAGTTTACCAGCTGTTAGGATTTCTGGAAGTTGAAGGCCAAAACATATGGGGATCCACAGGTTGAGAACCACTGGGCTACATGGAGATTGTGTCCAATTGCAGGGAACGACACTTTGGAAGCAAAACAAGCAAGTCTAAGGACCTTATGAAACTAGAGTTTAAAGCAGGCCTGGGCAGACTTCGACCCTCCAGGTGTTTTGGACTCCAACTCTCACAATTCCTAACAACCGTCAGGCTGTTAGGAATTGTGGGAGTTGGAGTCCAAAACACCTGGAGGGCCCAAGTTTGCCCAAGCCTGCTTTAAAGAGTAGGCAAAGAGTGTGCATCCCATTTGAAATCCTGTGGCTGCCTCTGGCAGAATACTGGGTTTTGTAGTTTAGGGAAACCCAGGACTTCTCTGGCGGAGCATTTTAAAGGCCCCTCCCTAAACTACAAATCCCAGAATTCTGCAGGAGGCAGCCGCAGGATTTTAAGTGGGAAGCACTTTGAGTAGGAGCGAAATATCAGAAATTGATACTGCCCAGTTTTTTTGTTTGTTTTTTATGCAAAAGTCCAGTGCTGGTCAGCAAAGGAACAGAATAAAAAGATCCTAAAACAGTATTGGGATTTTGGAAAAGGACAGCCTTATTCTCCTGTTGATCCGTTAGTGGCAGAGTCAAGAAGGTACATGAGATTGGTGGCCATATTGCCCATTAGGTTTGTGAAATTAATGTGTGTGTTTTATATTTTACATTTTAATTTATGAATACGAACTATTGTTACTTTTACAGAGAAAAACATGATTAAGTGAACTAAAATCCAATTTTTTGTTTGCTATTTAGGCAGAACACAGACTTGTCCATGGCTGTTCCCTGTCAGCCCTAGATGTCATTGGAATTTGACTCTCTTATTTGGGCAGTTTCAGTTTCTGATATTTCGCTCCTTACTTACTCTTTAAGCTCTAGACTAGGCCTGGGCAAACTTCGGCCCTCCAGGTGTTTTGGACTCCAACTCCCACAATTCCTAACAGCCGGTAGGCTGTTAGGAATTGTGGGAGTTGGAGTCCAAAACACCTGGAGGGCCGAAGTTTGCCCAGGCCTGGTCTAGACCAGTGGTTCTCAACCTGTGGGTCCCCAGATGTTTTGAACTTCAACTCCCAGATTCTATTCTAACAGCTGGTTAACTGGCTGGGATTTCTGGGAATTGTAGGCCATAACACCTGGGGACCTACAGGTTAAGAACCACTGCATCTAGTGTGATAAGGTCCTTCATCTCATAATGGTATGTGGTTCCAGTGCAAGCCTTGGTACCTAATTGCCTCTTATTATTGTTGTCATTCATACAGACAGTTTACTTTGAGTACCAATATTGTGTATCTGCTGTTTTTGTTTTAATGCCATATGAAACGAATGTTTACTCCACTACAGATAAGCAAAAGCAAAAAAATAAATATATTGCTTTCCCATTGTGTAATAAATACAGAGTGCTTGGATCCAAACAAAGTTGGAATTTCCCCTTCCCTTTTTACAAGCAAATGCTCCTCGTTTCTCGAAGAAAGGACGATGCAGTGTTTGCTGAGGACTAGTAACTTTGGAAAGATGCACAGTTGTCTTTTTTTTTTGGTGTTCTTAAGCATTGGAACCAAAGGCCAAACTGCAAACAGTACCTTTTGAAATATAATTAATTTTTATTTTCAGGATACACTTTTACGGTAGACTGTTAAAATTACTACACAGCTATATTTATATACAGTACAGTGATTGCATCTACTGTTCATATTTAAACTAAAGTAATAATCTATTGAACTTGAAGAGAAGGTAAATATACAGGATTGGCCCTCCATCAAAATGCAATGGTTATGCTGCTTGTTTTTTTTTTAAAAAGTTTGCACTTTTTATTGGCATTTTAAGACATGTTTAAACGGAACAGAACTTGTTGTATTTAATTTAATTTAACTGCATTGAAAGTGACTGAACTTAACCATATCCATGCTGTAAATGAAAGTTCACTCTCTTGTATTACTAAGTTTATTGATGTTTTTAACTTCAATTGAGGACTGCAGATATATCCAACACAACCCTTAGTCCAGTTGTACAGCTTTAACCAGGAGCAGCTATGTTGAACCTTGCTTTTTAGTGCTGGCAAAAAAAGGAGGACATGTCTTTTCATTAATGGCTTCAATAAACACCAACCAAGACTGCTCTGGTGTGTTGTGTCTTTACTGTGCAGTACGGGTCTAGATGGGGTTACACTCCCCCTGAAGGCGCAGGTTCGCAGTCTGGGAGTGATCCTGGACTCCTCGCTGAGCCTGGAGCCCCAGGTCTCAGCGGTGGCCGGGAGAGCTTTTGCACAATTAAAACTTGTGCACCAGCTGCACCCATACCTTGGGAAGTCTGACTTGGCCACGGTGGTCCACGCTCTGGTTACATCCCGAATAGACTACTGCAACGCACTCTACGTGGAGCTGCCTTTGAAAACGATTTGGAAACTTCAGTTGGTCTAACAGGTGGCAGCCAGAATGCTAACTGGGGTGACATACAGGAGCATACCACCCCCCTGCTGTGTCAGCTCCACTGGTTGCCTGTCCATCTCCGAGCCCAGTTCAAAGTGCTGGTATTGACCTATAAAGCTCTATACGGTTCTGGCCGACGCACTAAAACTTTCCAGTATTTTTGGCCAGCAGTAGGAAACACTATATCTTGTAAGGTTCACAAGAAATCGAATCACTAGAGATGACACGAGCCATCCAGTCCAGCCCTCTGGCATGTACAATCAGAGCACTCCCAGCAGATGGGCATCGAACCTGTTTAAAGACCTCCAGAGACAGCAACTTCACCATCCTGCGGGGCTATGCATTTCACTATCAAATAATAGGGAGAGGAAGATCATGCTACTAACAAGAATAGTTCAACACAATATGTGCAATTATTTTTCCATTTTATATAAACAGTTCAATCAGTGACATACATATTACTTATTTCTAAGCATCCTATTGGGTACCGTGTCCGTAGTGTGGCTGTCGTAATATAGTCAATTAGGAGTAAATCTCCATAAGTCCAGTCCAAGACACTAAAGTCCATAATCCAAAGCTCAATGGGAGCGGGTACACAGGTACAAGGATGCAGTGGATAATCCGAAACTAGTAGACCAAAAGGAACCGAAGCCAAAACCATTTAAGGCTCCTGGAAATAAAGTTGAAATAAAGATTTTCCTGTAGTTCTTAGGGAAGACGCCAGAGCTGGAGGTCTCTCGCTGCCCTCTGAGACTCCTTCTCCCGAGGGCTCAGACCTTCCTGAGGGCAGACTCATGGACACCTGCCAAGAAACGAATGGGTTCTGGACATGTAGAGGCATGGCTATCAGATTGAGTAAATCTGCATTTATTTATTTATTCACAGTCTATATTCCGCCCTTCTCATTCCAAAAGGAACTCAGGGTGGATCACAGAACACACATATGGCAAACAGTGCCGATTATACAAAGACAAAACAGACAACAGATAGAGCAGTGGTTCTTAACCTGTGGGTAGTCCACGAGGATGAAAATCTGGTCTGCGAGCCTACTTCCTCTCTTTAATTTCTGTTTTTGTGCCACCTGCCATTCCTTCCCTGTTGCTGACCATGGCATATGTTCTGTATGGGAAACTAGAGCTGATGTGGTCTATCCAATGCAATTTTCTGAAACGGCACCCCAAACTGAATCTAAAGTTGACCAAAAACTGATTTGTAACCCCTTTTGGTACTCATGTTAGAGAGTGGTCCCTGATTAAAGTGGTCCCTGGTCAAAAAGAGGTTGGGAACCACTGAGATAGAGGTATGTATAGGCTTTTTCTCATTCGGCATCTTTTGGAGGCTGGGCTTGGTTCCAGCCACAGGAGGGTGCTGTTGCTGCGTCTCCATGCCAAGAGCTTTTTTGTTCGTAAACTTTACTCCAACCGCCATGTGTAAAAAAACCCCTCCCTGTTTAATGCAGTTCCTCTTCAACTCTTCATCAGTTAAGACTCGTGAGCCAGCTGCACCCGTAACTTGGGAAGGTTGATCTGGCTACGGTCGTCCGCACTCTGGTCACATCCCAAATAGATTACTACAACACACTCTACGTGGGGCTGCCTTTGAAGACAGTTCGGAAATTACAAATAGTCCAACGGGCGGCAGCTAGATTACTAACAGGAGCTACATACAGGGAGCATACCACCCCCTTCTTGTGTCAGCTCCACTGGCTGCCTGTCCACTTCCGAGCTCTTCAAAGTGCTGGTTTTGACGTATAAAGCTCTATGGGGTTCTGGCCCAGCTTACTTGTCTAAACGCATCTGCCTCTACGTCCCACCCCGTAATTTAAGATCATCTGGCGAGGCCCTGCTCTCGCTCCTGCAAGCATCTCAAATGCGGCTGGTGGTGACGAGAGACAGGGCCTTCTCAGCTGTGGCTCCCCACCTGTGGAATGTGCTCCCAAGTGAAATACAATTGACCCCATTCCTCCTAGCATTTAGGAAAAAAGTAAAATCCTGGTTATGGGACCAGGCCTTTGCACAAAAGCAGAATGCAGCACTTTGGACTGGAATAGGACTGGCAAGCTGACATGAGAATTTGGCGTACTGTTTATTAATCGGGGTTGTGTACGGAACATTGTTTTTAACTTAACTATTGTTGATGAGGTGTTAACATTTTTAACTGGGATTATTTACTGTTGTATGTTTTATGGTTTTTATACTGTGGCATCGAATTACTGCCTTGTAAGCCGCTCTGAGCCCCCCCCCCCTTCCCGAGTGTGTGTGTGTGTGTGTGTGAGAAGGGCGGGGTAGAAATATTGTAAATAAATAAATACATCTACTCACATTGCTGTTTTTGAACCACTAGGTGGGCGAGGGAGCTGGGCTGAAGGTCAGGAGCTCACCCTTACCCGGCTTTGAACTGTTATCCTTTCCATTGGCAAGAGGTACAGCAGTTGGAGCTGGTGATCAAACTGCTGTGCTAAAGCCGGCCCTTCCACACACAATATCCATCGCAACCTCAAAGTCCAGGGGACCCCAAAATATAGCCTCCTGCTTGAAGGCCCTTGGACACCTCTTTCAGATGAATGCGTCCTGGATTCCCTCTCAAAGGAATGGAGGCTCTAGCGTATTTCTTGTTTACACTGCATTGAAGTACAAGATTTTGTCCAGCATGTTTTGCTTTCTTGTTAATTAACCCATTTTAAGAAAGTTGAGCTGCTTTCAATATGTAGGGTAATGGGAACTGCACAGTGAAACCTCTGCAATTTAATCCCAAATGTCTTAATCAAAATGCATGGAAAAAAATAAAACCCTTATAGGTTCTTCAGATCATACAGGCTTTGATCTTACTGAAATTGGCATTCATCTCTGTTCAAACAAGGTGTGGTTACAGCATGGAAATCTCACCTTGGCAGTACACGTACTTGCACAGTAACTGTGCTGCGACATGTTAGTATGTTGACAGCAGTGCGTAGGTGTGTCACGTGAATGTAATAAGAAATTTCAAAAATGTTATCTTACAAAGCATATCTTTTAAAATATAAATTAATGAGCGATGGGTAATGCCCCCATAGATTTTGTTATCACACTTGATGTATGTGTCCGTACCTCTTCTAAGGGGTTGGTTTAACCTTCAATTTGCTAGTGAAACGGAATGTGTTGCAAAATGATGTGTATCTAAAAAAAATAAATAAATTACACACTGACTTTTCTAGACTAGGAGAATAATAATAATAATAATAATATTTATACCCCTCCAACATCTCCCCAAAGGGGACTTGGGGTGGCTCACATGAGGCCAAGCCCAAAAAATCTCTCAGCATTATTTCGTGAACAAAGATTCTTAGGAAGGACTCATCCCACGCTTTTTACAAGCTCATTGATGACTAAAAATGCCAATCTGAGATAGGCAAGCTCGGTTGCATAAAGCACAGCAGAAAGTCTCCTTGGGTGATGTTGTTTCCAAGTTGCGGTTCTTTCTGCGTTGTCGTTTCTCTTCTAGACCCATTTGATGTGTCTTCTCGAAAGAGGCCGCAGCATTGTGGATAGTGCTTCTCCATGTCTCCCTATGTGAGGCCAGGGTGGACCATTGTTGGTGATCAATCTGGCCGAGCCTGAGATGTTGTTTCAGGGAGTCCTTATATCTCTTTTGGGGTGCCTCTCTTGCGCTGACCTGTGGCGAGTTCACCATAGAGTAGTATCTTTGGGAGGCAGTGGTCCTCCATCCTAGAGACGTGCTCTGCCCAGCGCAGCTGTGTTCTCAATAGCATGGCCTCAATGCTGGTGATCCCTGCTTGCTCAAGGACAGCAACATTAGTCACATAGTCGGTCCAGTGTATATTTAGGATTGTGTGAAGACAGCGCTGATGAAAGCGTTCGAGGAGTCGTAGGTGTTGGCGATAGGTGACCCATGTTTTAGACCCATAGAGGAGAATAGCCAGTACGATAGCTCTGTACACACTGATTTTTCTGCTTTGCCTCAGGTGCTTGTTGCTCCAGACTCTTGTGAAGCCTTCCGAATGCACAATATGCCTTTGCTAATCTGTGATCTATCTCTTTGTCAATTTTGGCCTCTGAAGAGATGATGCTTCCCAGGTAGGTGAACTGCTGAACGGACTTGAGCACAGATTTGCCTATGCTGATGCGGGGATAATAGTGTTCTTCCTGTGGTGCGGGCTGGTAGAGGACTTCCGTTTTCTTCAGGCTGACTTCCAGCCCAAACAGCTCTGCAGCTGTTGCAAAGCAGGATGTTAGGCACTGAAGAGCTGCTTCTGTATGGGCTGTATACAGCAAAATAAAATACAAAACAACAAAAAAATTAACATCACAATAAAATACATACCGGGACTGTGGCGCAGCTGGCTGGGAGTCAGCTGCATTAAAGATCACTACTGACCGGAAGGAAGTTCAATTGAGTTCGAAGCCTGCCTGGGTCGGGGCGAGCTCTCGACCAGGTTGTGTAGCTTGTTGCCGACCTTTGAAAGACAGTCGCATCTGTCAAGTAGGAAATTTAGGTACCACTTTGTGGGGAGGCTAAATTCAACTGATTGATGAGGCCATAAACATCTCCAGGAAGTAAGCAAAAAAGAATGAAGGAATGCAACAGCTCCCCCTGGTGGCCAGAAGCTGGAATGTTAAATAGCCTCTGAGTGTCTGTCTATATATGTTGTGTGTCTATGGCATTGAATATTTGCCTGTGTGTGTGTGTGTGTGTATCTGGTGGCCAGAAGCTGGAATGTTAAATAGCCTCTGAGTGTCTGTCTATATATGTTGTGTGTCTATGGCATTGAATATTTGCTTGTGTGTGTGTGTGTTTATATCTGGTGGCCAGAAGCTGGAATGTTAAATAGCCTATGAGTGTCTGTCTATATATGTTGTGTGTCTATGGCATTGAATATTTGCCTCTGTGTGTGTGTGTGTGTGTGTGTGTGTGTGTATCTGGTGGCCAGAAGCTGGAATGTTAAATAGCCTCTGAGTGTCTGTCTATATATGTTGTCTGTCTATGGCATTGAATATTTGCCTGTGTGTGTGTGTGTGTGTATCTGGTGGCCAGAAGCTGGAATGTTAAATAGCCTATGAGTGTCTGTCTATATATGTTGTCTGTCTATGGCATTGAATATTTGCCTCTGTGTGTGTGTGTGTGTGTGTATCTGGTGGCCAGAAGCTGGAATGTTAAATAGCCTCTGAGTGTCTGTCTATATATGTTGTGTGTCTATGGCATTGAATATTTGCCTGTGTGTGTGTGTGTGTGTGTGTGTGTATCTGGTGGCCAGAAGCTGGAATGTTAAATAGCCTATGAGTGTCTGTCTATATATGTTGTGTGTCTATGGCATTGAATATTTGCCTGTGTGTGTGTGTGTGTATCTGGTGGCCAGAAGCTGGAATGTTAAATAGCCTATGAGTGTCTGTCTATATATGTTGTGTGTCTATGGCATTGAATATTTGCCTGTGTGTGTGTGTGTGTGTGTGTGTGTATCTGGTGGCCAGAAGCTGGAATGTTAAATAGCCTCTGAGTGTCTGTCTATATATGTTGTGTGTCTATGGCATTGAATATTTGCCTGTGTGTGTGTGTGTGTGTGTGTGTGTATCTGGTGGCCAGAAGCTGGAATGTTAAATAGCCTCTGAGTGTCTGTCTATATATGTTGTGTGTCTATGGCATTGAATATTTGCCTGTGTGTGTGTGTGTGTATCTGGTGGCCAGAAGCTGGAATGTTAAATAGCCTATGAGTGTCTGTCTATATATGTTGTGTGTCTATGGCATTGAATATTTGCCTCTGTGTGTGTGTGTGTGTGTGTGTATCTGGTGGCCAGAAGCTGGAATGTTAAATAGCCTCTGAGTGTCTGTCTATATATGTTGTGTGTCTATGCCATAGACACACAGCAGATATGACACTCAGAGGCTATTTAACATTCCAGCTTCTGGCCACCAGATATAAACACACACACACACCCATTCAATGCCATTCAATGCCATAGATACACAACATAACACTCATAGGTTATTTAACATTCAGCTTCTGGCCACCAGATATAAACACACACACACAGCAAATATTCAATGCCATAGACTCTATGGCATTGAAAATTTGCTTGTGTGTGTGTGTGTGTTTATATCTGGTGGCCAGAAGCTGGAATGTTAAATAGCCTCTGAGTGTCTGTCTATATATGTTGTGTGTCTATGGCATTGAATATTTGCCTCTGTGTGTGTGTGTGTGTGTATCTGGTGGCCAGAAGCTGGAATGTTAAATAGCCTCTGAGTGTCTGTCTATATATGTTGTGTGTCTATGGCATTGAATATTTGCCTGTTTGTGTATGTGTGCGTGTATATGTATATGTGTGTATATATATATGTGTGTGTGTGTGTGTACATTGTAATCTGCACAGATCCAGGGATAAACAAGGGCAAACTTGGGCCCTCCAGATGTTTGGACTCCAACTCCCATCATTCCTTAAGCGGCTGAGGGGGGAAAGGAAGGGGCCTGAGGCTGTTAGGAATGGTGGGAGTTGGAGTCCAAAACACCTGCAAGGCCCAAGTTCAACCATGCCTGTGTTTGTGTGTGCCTGCCACTTTAAATCCTGCGGCTGCCTCGCGAAGGATTCTGGGGCGTGTAGTCCAGCGAGCGGGCCTTCGCATCCCACTCAGCGAGGTCCCAGGCTTCCCGGAACGACAACCCCCAGAATGCTCCGCGGGGCAGCGCTTAAAGCGGCAGGCACCCTTCTCTGTGAGGGAAGGCGCCTCTCTCCTCCAGGAGGCGGGCCTGGCCTGGCCTTCCCTCCCTTTCCGTCGCTGCTGAGGAGGAGGAGGAGGGAGGGCGGGCGGGCAGGCAGAGACGGCGTCGCCTGAGGCAACAACATGCCGCCTGGGCCTTCTCCTTCCTCCTCCTCCGGTTGAGGAGGCCCCAGGGAGGCCGCGGGGAGGAGGGAAGGGGGAGAGGCGCCTCCGCCGCCATGAGGGGCGCCGCCGAGGAGCTGGAGGGCTTCGACGGGGAGGCCTCGAGCAGCTCCATGATCTCGGGCGCCAGCAGCCCCTACCAGCCCACCACAGAGCCCGTCGGGCAGCGGGCCGGGATCCGGGGCCTCCGCTGCGACGCCCAGTACCTGCGGGGCACGCCCGGGAGGCTCAAGGTGGCGCAGGCGGTGAGTGCCCGAGGGAGGGAGAAGGGGAGGCCCGCCTCCTTCCTTTTCCTCCTTCCTCTTCCTCTACTTCCTCTTCCTTCTCTTCCTTCTCTTCTTCCTGTTCCTCCTCTTCCTCCTCTTCCTCCCCTCCTCTTCTTCCTCTTTTTCCTCCTCCTCTTCTTCCTTTTCCTTCTCCTTTTCTTCCTCTTCCTCCTCTTCTTCCTGTTCCTTCTCTTCCTGTTCCTCCTCTTCCTTTTCTTCCTCCTCTTCCTCCCCTCCTCTTCTTCCTCTTTTTCATCCTCCTTTTCTTCATTTTCTTCCTCTTCCTCCCCTCCTCTTCTTCCTCTTTTTCATCCTCCTCCTCATCTTCCTCTTCTTCCTTCTCTTTCTCTTCTTCCCCTTCATTTTCTTCCTCCTCTTCCTCCCCTCCTCTTCTTCCTCTTTTTCCTCCTCCTCTTCTTCTTCCTTTTCCTTTTCCTTTTCTTCTTTTTCCTCCTCTTCCTTTTCCTCCTTTTCCTCCTCTTCTCCCTCTTCATTTTCTTCCTCCTTCTCCCCTTCTTCTCTTCCTCTTTTTCATCCTCCTTTCTCTTCATTTTCTTCCTCATTTTCCCTCCTCTTCTTCCTTTTCCACCTCTTCTTCCTTTTCCACCTCTTCTTCCTCTTCTTCCATTTCCTCTTCTTCCTCCTCTTCTTCGTCTTCCTCTTTTTCAACTTCTTCTTCTTTCTTTTCCTCTTCTTCCTCTTCCACCTCCTCTTCCTTTTTCTCCTCTTCTTCCTCTTCTTCCTTTTCATTTTCCTCCGCTTTCTTCCTCCCCTTCCTCCCCTCCTCTTCTTCCTCTTCCTCTTCTTCGTCCTACTTCTTTTCCTCCTCCTCTTCCTTTTCTTCCTCCCCTTCCTCCCCTCCTCTTCTTCTTCCTCTTCATTTTCTTCCTCCCCTCCCTCCTCTTCTTCATCTTCCTCCTTCTCTTCCTCTTCTTTTCCTATTCCTCCCCTCCTCTTCATTTTTCTCCTTCTCTTCCTCTTCCTTTTCTTCCTCTTCCTCCCCTTCCTCCCCCCTCTTCTTCATCTTCCTCCTTCTCTTCCTCTTTTTTTATCCTATTCCTTTTCCTCTTCCTCTTTATTTTCCTCCTTCTCTTCCTCTTCATTTTCTTCCTCCCCTTCCTCCCCTCCTCTTCTTCATCTTCCTCCTTCCTCCTTCTTCTGCAGCTTAAAAAAGCCAGTGGGCTGTTGGGCTGCATGGAAAGGAGTCTCCTTGTGCCTAGAGCAGGCAAGGGCAAACTTGCCCCCCCCCGGGTGTTTTGGGCTTCAGCTCCCACAATCCCTAGCACTCCTCCTCCTCCTCCTCATGGGGACGAAACCTTTTCAGAAGCAAAATTAATGGCCTGGATGAAGGCTTAGAGAGGGTGTGCTGATCACGTTGGCAGGTGACACCAAATTAGGCGGGAGAGCTAATACTCCAGAGCAGTGTTTCCCAACCAGTGTGCCGTGGCACACTAGTGTGCCCTGAGCGATCATCAGGTGTGCCGTGGGAAATTGGAACCTCCAATACCCTTCATTCCCCCTCCTGCTGAATACTTTTTCTTCTCCACTCGGGCTCCCTCCTTCCCAGTCTCACTCTGCTCACTTTGCTCATGCCGCCGCTTCAGTTTTCAGGAAGAGAGGGCAGAGGGAGGGAGGAAGACGTGACCTGTGTGGGCGCTACTACACATACTCGCCCCACGTCTTCCTTCCTCCCCCCTCCCCTCCTGAACACGCTCACATTGCCCCCTTGGATCAAAAGCGAGCAGAGTGAGGCTGGGAAGAAGGGAGTCCGCGTGGAGAAGAAAAAGTAAGTGTTCGGCAGGAGGGGGAAGAAAGGGCACAAAGGGGAAGGGGGAGGAAGAAGTCTCTGTCGAAAGCTGGCATGGGCAAACTTGGACTTTCCATGTGGTTTGGACTCCAACTCCCACCATTCCTAGCAGCCTCAGGCCCTTTTCCTTTCCCCCCCTCAGCCACTTACCCAGAGGGCCGCCAAAGTTTTCCCATGCCAGTTTTAGCGAACTTACAGTGGTGAGCCTCTGTCCAACATTGTGATTCTGGAGAGAAACCAAACAACAACATAACATAACATTGTTTGAGTCCATTGTTTTAGAGTTCCGGAAAGATTGTGAGCCTATAAATCCAGAATTGTAACTCTGGATAGAAAACAAACAACAATTTGGGCATAACATATTCATTGTTTGAGTCCATTGTTGCAAGATTGTTTGAGTGCTCTTTGATTTTGTGTATTAACTATAAATCCAAAACTGTCAACTCCCAAATGTTATAGTCTATTTCTTGGTTAAACTCCATCTGTGTTCACATTTGGGGATATCTATGTTTCATCGAAACAGGCCCAGGTTTCACACTGAGTGTATAAATACATTTAAAAACATATTAACTATATGTATTACTGTGTTAGAGTGTCATTTTCTGTCATTGTGGTTGGTGGTGTGCCCCAGGATTTTGTAAATGTAAAAAATGTGCCACAGCTCAAAAAAGGTTGAAAAACACTGCTCCAGAGGACAGGATCAGAACTAAGAATTACCTTAACAGATTAGAGAGCTGATTGGCCAGAACTAACACAATGAATTTCAATAAGGACAAACGTGAGATACTACACATAGACAGAGAGAAAAAATGAAATGCAAAAATACAGAATGTGTGATGCTTGGCTTGACAACAGTCCATGTGGGGGCCCTTCCACACAGCCCTATACCCCAGAATATCAGGGCAGAAAATCCCACGTTATCTCAGATGACCCAATTCAAAGCAGATATTGTGGGATTTTCTGCCTTGATATTATGGGATAGAGGGCTCTGTGGAAGGACCCTAAAAAAAGATCTTGGTGTCTTCATAGACAAGCTGAACGTGCGTCAACAGTGTGATGCAGCACCAAAAAAGCCAATGGGGTTTTGGGCCGCATCAAAAGATCAAGGGAATTCATGGTGCCTTTGTATTCTTCTCTGGTTGGATCTCACTTGAAATACTGTGTCCAATCCTGGGCACCACAATTCAAGCTCAGGGGTGCTCACACTTTTTTAGCATGCGAGCTACTTATAAAACAACCAAGTCAAAATGATCTACCTACCCACTACAAAAATGTGAAACATATAACACAATATCTGCTTTGGACTGGGTTTTCTGAATCCACACTGCCATATAATCTGATTCAAAGCAGATAACATGGGATTTTATTCAACTGTGTGGAAAGGGCCTCAGTTAACCCAGGGCCCCTTCCACACACCCTATTTTACAGTTGACACACACAAATTTGATTTCTTACTACTGGACGAATTGCTGCCAAATTTGGCCACAAGACACCTACAAAGAGTGACCATCACTAAAAAAAATTGATTTTGTCATTTGGGAGTTGTAGTTGCTGGGATTTATAGTTCACCTACAATCAAAGAGCATTCTGAACCCCAACAACAACAGAATTGGGGCATACTTCCCACACAGAACCCCCACAACCTTCAAGGCAGAGAGGAAGGGAAGGAAGGAATGAGGGAGGGAGGAAACAGGAAGGAAAGGAGGGGAGAAAGGAAGAAAGGAGATGAGGAAGGAAGGAAGGGAAGGAAGCAAGAAGGAGAAGGCAGAAGGAGGGAGAAAGGAAGAAAGAATAGGGAAGGAATGAGGGAGGAAGGGAGGGAAAGAAAGGATGGAAGTAGGGAAGGGAAAAGAAAGAGAAAGGAAGGAAGGAAGAAATGAAGGAAGGGAAAGGAAGGAAAGGAGGAGGGGAGAAAGAAGGAAGGAAGAACAGATGAGGAAGGAGGGAAAGGAGGGAAGAAGGAAGGAAGGAAGAAAGGAAGGGGAAAGAAGAAGGAAGGAAAGGGAAGGAAGGAAGGCAGGAAGGAGTGAGGAGGGAGGGACAGGGAGGGAGAAAAAAGGAAGCCCCTCCACTGGCTTACCAACAGCTCCGAGTCCCAGTCCATGCTGCAGCAGCCGCAGTTGGAGCCGCCTCTGGCTGTGCCCCTCCCCCGCACCCTTCTGGTGAGACTACGAAATGGTAGAGAAACGGCACGCGTGACGTCATGGCGGTGGCGGAAATGGAATGGGAGCCATACACACCGTGTATGGCTCCCATATGGGCCATAGTGACGGCGGTCACGCCGCCACCACGTTGACTGGCTGGCAGCACTTGGGCGGCGGCGGGAGCCTGCGAGGTGGGAATGAGCCTTCCTCCTGCCCTGCCTGCGATCTACCAGGACACCTACACGATCTACCAGTAGATCGTGATCTACCTAATGAGCACCCCTGGACAAGCTGGAAGACATCCAGCGGAGGGTGACTAAAAGGATCAAAGGTCTGGAGACTATGAATCCTTCTGAGGAGCATCTTCTCTTAGAAATGGAGATGAGCACCATCCCCCAGAGTCTGACCCGACTAGATTTAATGTCAAGGGGACACCTTTACCATTATTATTATTATTCCTCTTCTTCCTCCCTTCTTCCCCTTCTCTTTTGTTTATATCCTGCTTTCTCTCTACAAAAGAGACTCCAAGTGGCTTAGAGTTAAAGCCAATGCAATATAGGTTAAAACCTAAAAATAACTTGGGAATTAAAAGAATCTACTTTAAAACCAAGAAGCAGGAAACAAAGGGTCATGCGAAGAGTCACAACCACAAAGAGTGATGCATTTATGTACCTGTTGTGTTTGACCTAAGAGAAAACAAGTTTCTCATGAGGTTCCATGGTTTCCCGGAGCTGGAGGCCTCTCCCCACTTGACCCAGCTTGCATTTACTACGGTAGTATGGATTGGGGGGTCATCAGAAAAGCAAGACAAAAGCAGCCCCTGGTCTGGTGCAAACTAGACAATAAGCTGCCTGTTATGGAATTAGTTTGTCTGCAATATGTAAGAAGCCAGAAGCCAGAATCATAGCTTCAGAGGAAGTGACAGCCACCTCTCTATTCTTGTTTACTCAGCCTCCCCAATTTGACTACCATACTTTTAAGGCCAGTTTTGCTTAAATATCGCAAAACCAAGTAAACATCAAAAGCAAAATTTAAATCTTGTGGCTACGAAATGCTAGAGGGAAATGGGAGGGGGACATTTCAAATGTATAAATTAAATAGAAATACTAGACACAAATACGTATTCAGAAAATTCTAAAGGTAATTTAGTAAAACCTGCAGAATATTTTGAGAGGCTATTTCAATATATGATTATAGCAACAAGATTACTTTATGCATAGGTGGATACTCTCTTAATCGATCTGTCAGAAACTACCAGAACAAATTGTGTTCCCTTCTTTCCTTGTGTTCCTTGCAGTTCGTTGCTTCTTAAACTGTGGGTCCTGACCACAAATGGGGGCCCCTTTGGCTCAATGTTGAGATCCTGAAAAATTTGGCCACAGTGAAAGTTTTCTGAATGTCACCTTGTGGCTGTTTTATACAAGTCTGGTTGTGCAGTGTTTACAGTGGACTCTGCAGAAGATTGCTTCAACTGTATTTCGTTTAAAAAAAAGAAAGAAAGAAAAATCAGCCTGTTTAGCAATGGTGATTTGTTATCAGTAAATGTTTCATTTTATATCTATTATATAAATTATATATACCTTTGGGAAACATATTGGAAATTACAGCCTTCTTCGAGCCTCCTCTAGTAATTTTTCTATAATCCTGTTGCTGATTTATTGTATGTATGTTCTGGTATGCAGCATTCTTTCCTCACTCTATGTTTTTCCTGAGAAGTTGTGGGAGGGGCAGCAGATCACAGAGCACAGACTTCTTTAGACTTCAGGACTGATCAGATTGAAGACTTGCAAACACTTGTTGCTGTTTATTGGCTAGCCCTGTCGTTTCTGTTTTAGATTCGCCTATGTTGTTGTGTTTTCATAGATGTATTTTTTAATTGTGTTTATTGCTTTTATTGTGTTTATTGTTTTCTGATGTTTGTGATATATTCTGTGATTTGTTGTTCGGGCACGGCCCCATGTAAACCGCTCCGAGTCCCCTTTGGGGAGATAGATGCGGGTTATAAATAAATTATTATTATTATTATTATTATTATTATTATTATTATAAGAGAGATGTTCTGATTGGATGGCACAGGAACTATCTCAAACATATCTGATAAGTTGTGTACCTGTGTATGCTGAAGATCATGAGTAAACCAAATACGTTATTTTTACCAAAGTCTACTTTATTTTGTCTCTTGATTGCATAATATAAAACAAGTTGTTTTATGGGAGAGTAGATCTATTTTGGGCACTGAAAACACTTCTGAAGAACTGCTATTTTTAAGTACTGGCATATTCTCTGTTTCTTAACAGACCAGAGACAATAGATTATTCAGTCTAATAACTGAAGCCAATTGCATTTCATATTACACTGTTCCCTTGCTACTTCGCGGTTCGCTTATTGCAGACTCGCTGTTTTGCGGATTTTCAAAAACTATTAATTTAAAATATATATCATGGTATTTTCGCTGTTTTGTGAGGTTTTGCCGCTGCCGCTCTCCAATGCGCTTTCCCTCCTCAGTCCTCCCTCCCTCCAGCCTTGAAAGGCCTTTCCTTCCTTTCACTTTATTTTAAGTTTATAAAGGCTTAAAATAGTGTATAACTACTAAAATAATGTATAAATATTAAAATAAATACAGCATCCCTGCATCACGATTGTTCACTTATTGTGGGAGGTCCTGGAACCTAACCCTAGCAATAAGTAAGGGAACACTGTATTTACATTTGGTTGTATACCACTTGAGAAGATTCTACTCAAACAGATTTTTGGCTCTTCTCTAATAGGTTATGATATCTTAAAGGTCATGTGTGCCTTTAAAGAAACAGTCTTCACAAGTGTGTTCTGGGTTCCAGAAGGATGCAGTTTCTTAATTTCAGACATATTTTTGAGAGTGATGATAACCAATTTTTCATCTCTTTCAAATGTTTAGATTTTTCTTTTTCTTTTGCGCAGATTCAATCCTGCTAGGTAGGTAATTGAATTAGGGTGTGTGCAACAGAGCACTTTGCTAATAGGTGACATTTTGCATGTTTGTTGAAGTTTATCTAGCTTTGCAAGGTCATATTTTTTTACTGGGTGAACAATAACAGGTAGGAGGTACCGTACTCTCTTCTGAGGCCTTTCTGTGGTCCCAAGGTGTGTCTGGTGACTTTGTTTGCAGCATGTTTCATCTTGATTCAACTACTAATGACTATATTTGTGACTATTTTCGTTTATTTAAAACAGAGGTTGATACAAGGTGGATCGGAATGTATTGGTAGATGTCTCAACGTCTACTTGTGATTTCACTTATCAAACAGTATGAATAACATAAATTTTCCTTATCTGTATAATGTTGAAGGAGCCCCTGGTAGTGCAGTTGGTTTAACCACTGAGCTGCTGAACTTACTGACCGAAAGGTGGGCAGTTTGAATCTGGGGAGGCGGGTGAGCTCCTGCTGTTAGCCCCAGCTTCTGCCAACCTAGCAGCTCAAAAACATGCAAATGTGAGCAGATAAATAGGTACCACTTCGGCGGGAAGGAAACAGCACTCCATGCAATCATGCCAGCCACATGACCTTGGAGGTGTCTACGGACAATGTCCGCTCTTCAGCTTAGAAATGGAGATGGGCAACACTCCCCAGAGTCGGACACGACTAGACTTAATGTCAAGGGGAAACGATTATCTTTTATAATGTTGAAATGAAGAACACCTGAGATAATATACCTGTCTGTTGAAAGGCTGTCAGTGCATTTCGGATACTAAATTGTCTAGGCTCAGAATGTGCTCAAAGGCATCCTGTACCTTCCTTATGGATCTTTTGGTTCAAGATCCTGATGATAGAACTGGGTGTTCTAGTAAATAATGCCTAGTAGATCTGATTAATCCAACCATTGTTTAACACAATGTTACTCAAACACTGCTCCTCCAGGTGTTTTGGACTTCAACTCCCAGAAATCCTAGCCAGTTTACCAGCTGTTCGAAATCGTGGGAGCTGAAGTCCAAAACATCTGAAGGAGCACAGTTTGAGACACAGGAGGATGGAAGGGGATGGAAGTACATTATTAGTAGATTTTAGGATGTTTGGTGATTGTATGTCTATGTTTACTGTTGGTATCCTATGTGATTTTTGTGTTATTTTAAGATTTGAAACCAATAAAACATTTTTAACTGGAGAAACTCTGGTTTAATGTATCTGATGAGGCAAGTGCCTTTCCCCATGAAAGCTTTTGTTCCAGTAGACCAGGTAGAATATTATGCTTATATACATTTAATTAGAAAGAAGTCTCATGTTAATCAAATGGATATGCTTTCTGGAAATCTGCCTAGAATGGCATCATTGATACACTTGTATTTTTTCTGTTTGCTTTGAAATATGAACAGATGCAACCAGAAGAACTGGGAGATTTTTGTATACTTTAACTACTAAGCTACTGTCGACACAAGTGCTCTCTGGTGGCACAGCGGGTTAAACTGCTGAACTGCTAAATTTGCAGACCAAAACATTAGCGGTTCAAATCCAGGAAGCAGGGTGAGCTCCCGCTGTTAGCCTCAGCTTCTGCCAACCTAGCATTTCGAAAACATGCAAATGTGAGTAGATCAATTGGTACTGCCTTGGCGAGAAGGTAATGGTGCTCCATGCAGTCATGCCGACCACATGACCTTGGAGGTGTCTACGGACAAGCTCTATGGCTTAGAAATGGAGATGGGCACCACCAGCCCAGAGTCGGACACAACTGGGCTTAAATGTCAGGGGAAACCTTTACCTTTACTGTCGACACACACTACCAATTTTGCTTAAATAAACAGTATTTAGACAGTCTTTCTGTTCAAGCTTATATTGAAAGCCATAAAAGGGTTGAGGGTTGATGGATGGAAACAAACCTGAGCGTAGTGGATGATCCAGGCACTTATATGTTAATGGAAGCATACCTAATTCAAATCCAATTGTAGATACATTTTTCACTGCCTTTGTTGCCCTTTTGGACTGTAAACAGCTTTGTTGTTTGGTTCCTCTTCTGCTGTTCCTCATTTGTTGTTTGAGTTCAGTTTGGATTTGCTTCTTATACAGAGCAAGACAGCTCCCCAGCTGCCTATTATTGGCCATTGGGGGAGGAAGTAACTACCTACTGGCAACTCACCAAGTTGTGTTTGCTCCTTTTCTTGTCCTGTGAAGTCGTCTTCTGTTAGTAGGAGGCTTCTGCTTAAGGAGACCATATTCACATGTTGTTCAGGTAATTTATTTTTGTTTGTTTAGGTTTATAAACTTGCTCTCATGTACCAGATCCCCAAGGAGGCTCACTGTAGTTCGCCGCCACATTCATGGGTTTCACTTTGCCTTTTTGCTCGTTGCTTTGTGCTAAAGGTAAAGGTTTTCCCCTGACATTAAGTCTAGTCATGTCCGACTTTGGAGGGTGATGCTAATCTCCATTTCTAAGACGAAGAGTCACCATTAACCATAGACACCTCCAAGGTAATGTGGCCAGCATGACTGCATGGAGTGCTGTTACTTTCCTGCCAAGGTGGTACCTATTGATCTAGTTATATTTGCGTGTTTTCGAACTTCTAGTTTGGTAGAAGCTTGGCCCAACAGTGGGAGCTCACCCCACTCCCTGGATTCGAGCCGTCAACCTTCCGGTCAGCAAGTTCAGCCGCTCAGGGTTAAACTGCTGCTACTTTTGTCTTAACTCAACCACTGAAATAGTGACACCTTGTGTACCTTTCAAAAAAGAAAGACAGGTTCAAGATTAGATATACAGATTACAGTAAAACAAAACGTTCTTTCTGACATGCTAAGCAATGACTTACTGTTACATGCATGAACTGCCTTCAAAAAGTTAACACCAAAGCAATGAAGGCCTTCAATTTTAACATTATGGATGCAAAATCCAGTCAAACAAGTTGACTCAAAATGTGTTGCTACCACTTTTGACCAATATTCAGACTGCAACAATTCCCATGCAAACAAAGATACGGACTTGAAATTTTGACCAAGCATTAAATTGTGATGGACATAATACTGCCAGATTTGCAACTATCCAGTATCTATAGCTGCCCTGCAGAATCTCTTCATATTTGGCACTGTCAGCACAAATGGTAAAATTTACCAAAGTTCAAAGTCAATTATTTAAAAAGAGTGCTTGAATCTGCTTGTAGTATCACCTAAAAGAGAAAATTTTGCTCTACAACAGTGTTTTTCAACCTTTTTTGAGCCACGGCACATTTTTTACATTTACAAAATCCTAGGGCACACCACCAACCAAAATGACACAAAATGACACTCTTAACACAGTAATACATATAATTAATATGTGTTTAAATGTATTTATACACTCAGTGTGAAACCTGGGCCTGTTTCGATGAACACAACATACATATGACTTCCTCTCACATACTTATACATGGCTTCTCTCAGCCTTCTCTTCTTCAAGCTAAACATGCCCAGCTCTTCAAGCCGCTCCTCATAAGGCTTGTTCTCCAGACCCTTGTGAAATTTCACCCTGAGTGAAACTTGCTTCCAGTTAACTATGGATGTCATGAAGCTGTTATAAACAGTTTCTTGGGGCGAGAGGGGGGGGAGGCAACTCTTGAAAAATCCAGTAAAATAGTAAAAATAAATAAATTTCCAAGCGGAGAGGCTCAACTCGTTTCTTGGAAACCTGTGAATGCTTCAGCCTTCCGATGCTTCCAGGTTCGCTCACTGCCCAATTCACCAATGTGGCGCTTCCGACTTTGGATGTGCTCGCAAGAAATCCAAGCCAATGCGAAAACGCCGACTCAATCACTTTCACCCAATGCTCTGCTTTTGTGGAGGGAGGCAGCGAAAGAGGCCACACAGATCTATTAAACGTATAGAGTCTATATGTTTCATAGATCTGTGTGGCCTCTTTTGCTGCCTCCCTCCGCAAAAGCAGAGGACTGGCGAAAGTGATTGAGTCGGCGTTTTCGTGTTGTCTTGGATTTCTTGCGAGAACAGCCAAAGCCGGAAGCTCCATGTCGGTGAATTGGGCAGTGAGCATCAGGAGGCTGAAGCAGTCCTGAGCAGGAGCTGGAGCCATGCTGAGTCGAGGCTCCTGAAGGCTTCCTAACCCTGGCCCTGGCATTTGGCAGAGCCTTTCCTTTGCCTCGGGGAGGATCTTTGGGGAGGGAAAGACGGAGAAACAGCTGCTAGGAAGGGGAAGAGTGCCAATTTCCCACGGAACACTTGATGATCGCTCATGGCACACTAGTGTTCCGCGGCACACCGGTTGGGAAACACTGCTCTACAAGACTGATTTTGTTTCGCAATGCAACCATTAAGTATCCATTTACTCCTGTCAAAGTATGTTATATTTTGAGTGCACGATATTGCATTGATCTATGATAACTGAGCTATTACTGGTTATCATGTTTAAACTAGCATCCCAATAATAATAATAATAATAATAATAATCAACTTTAGGGTAACCTAAATGTTTTTGATTTGTTTTGTATTGTTTACAACACTGGGATCTATATTTTAATAAATGCTAAATTTTTTCTATATATTGATTTAGTGTTCACGTCAGAAGCTGAAGCAGGCTTTCAGATGTTGCCAGCATAAGGCTGAAGTTCTTACTATGGTCTGAGATTTGTGGCTTCTGCAGAATTTGAGTCAAAGGGTATCATTCTAATGAGTCATATTGCTATCCCAAAAGGAGTCACATTGTCTGTACAAATGCTTGTGAGTCTCTTTTCCTTGGGATCGAATACAAAATGTGGAATTGCTTTGCTTACACAGTTGTTTTATACTGCCTATATTGCTAAGTTTTAGTCTCATTTAAAACAGGAGTGGGAATTGGTTGGCCTGCCAGAGGTTGTAAAAATGAAGTCCCAGAGGCCCATCCATCCAAACCAGTAGTGAAGAAAGCTGGGAATTGAAGCTAAACAACATCTGCCAGGATGCACAGTTGCCACCCCTGTTTTTAAAAATGCAGCATTTGAAATGGAGGCTTTCTGTATTAATTATTTCTGTATTAATTAATTATACAGAAATAATTAATTATTAATCAATTACTAAATTAATTGGTAATTAATTAATAATACTAAAGCTATTTGTATTTATCCCAACTATTTTAACTGTGGGGAAATGAAACGACATCATAAGGTCATGAGACCTACTTTGAAATGACCAAGCTAAATTAGAACAGTATTAACTATATTTGAATGTAAGAGGGGTATTGAATATTGAGTCCTCCCACAACTCAAAATAATCTACAGGATTGGTAATGCTGTGTCACCAGATTTAAAAATTAAATTATGGTATCGTGACATTCTTACTGAAACATTGTGGGTATTCTTCAGGAAAAAGTTTGTCTATTCAGTGGTTTTCTAAAATCATGGGTTAGTCCGTCACTGAACCACACAATAAGTCTCTTTGTAGACCCTTTTAGATAAACAGGAAGGCTCCTAGAAATAATAATTATAATAATGGAGCCATTTTCAATTGCTGGTGTTTCTCAATTTATCAAAAACTAAATAAATGAAATGCAGCAAATTAAATAGAGAAAAATAGTGGTAGTAATCCCTATTTAAAAACCGCTATTGAGATTAAATATGTATTGCAGTAATATGTATTGCAGTACCAACATCAGGACTTATTGTGGACAGTGGGTTGTTGTAAGTTTTTCGGATTGTATGGCCATGTTCCAGAAGCATTCTCTCCTAACGTTTCGCCTGCATCTATGGCAGGCATCTTCAGAGGTTGTGAGGTCTGTTGGAAACAAGAAAAACTGGGTTTTTGAACGTCCAGGGTGGGAGAAAACTATTTTCTTTTGGCTACAAGGGGGCCTGTACAATTTAGGGTAGGAGGCACCCTCCTCAAGTTATGCAGACACCCTTGCAAACATCAGCAGCGGTGCCAAGGGTTAGCCAAGAGCTCGTTGGAGTTCTGTGGCTACAGCTACAACAGTGACAGGAGAACAAAGGTAAGGGGCACCACCCAGTCCCGTGCTGCAGCAGGACAGAGGTGGGCAGTGCAGCCATCCTGGGCCCTGGTGTAGAGTATTGCACTCTGGACCAGCCCTGGATTTTCCTGCTGTGGAGATGCACCTGGAGTCTCAATTCCTCAGGAACAAATTTAGTAGGAAAGGCTAAAGATTTCATCACATGCAAGTTTCCATACACTTCTAAAACCATTCATAGACAAAATACCATGGAGCCCACCATATGAGGCAGACAGACTTCCAGCTATCATCTGTCAGTGAACTGTGTCAGAAGTGTGGAGAAATGGGGGAACTTGAACCTGGGGGGAGGGCGGGACGGGACCATCTACTGAGCTCTTAAAGCACGTGGGATGGGATCTGTCATATTCACCTGTGTTGAGTTGTTTCAGTGATTTATTTACTTACTTACTTACTTCATTTATACTCCGCCCTTCTCACCCCGCAGGGGACTCAGGGCAGATTACAATGCAACATATAGACATACAACATTTAGACCAGGAGTGCTCATTAGGTAGATCGCGATCTACTGGTAGACCGTGTAGGGTGTCCTGGTAGATCGCAGGCAGGGCAGGAGGAAGGTTCAGTCCCGCCCCGCAGGCTCATATAGAGGCAAGGAGGGGTAGAAAGTTGTTTGAGAACAAGTAATAAACTGGATGTGAGTACTGATTTGTAATAATACTTGGAATTTAGAATTGAGGAAAATGAGGAACAGGAATATGAACTCTGAATGATATATTTTTTAAACAAGAAAAATCTGAATCAAGTGTCACATGTGTTTCATTTTGTTTGCATAGCTGAAGCCAAGAATATAAGAAGACAGCTGATCCTTTTGTCAGTGGCAAAAAGAATGTGGAAATTAGTAGAAGCTTTGTGTGTTTAAAAATTAAAACCTTAGTATTAAGAGTGAAATACTGATAGCTATAGTTTAGCAACTGTGGCTTCTTTATCTCTTAGAGCAGGGGTGGGCAACCTACAGCCTGCGGGCCGGATGTGGCCTGGCAGCCGATTCTGTCCGGCCCAGGGAGAAGGGCATCGGGGGCGGGACCAAGAGGTAGGGGTGCCGCTGCCGCCATCCCATCGCGGGCTCTGGGGCCTGTGTCGGCAGACAGGCCGGAGGAGCGGCGGCTTTGGAGTGCCTGCCATCCCTGGAGGCGATCCGGGTCTGCAGTGGGAGCACTCTGCGACCTGCGGGGGCTGATTGCCCTGGGGACCTGGAAGACTTGATCGTCTTCCGGGTCGCCAGGGCGATCAGCCGCCTCAGATCGTCGACTGCTCTCCCTGCAGGCCCGGATCGCCTCCAGGGATGGCAGGCACTCCAAAGCCGCTGCTCCTCCGACCTGTCTGCCGACACAGGCCCCACAGAGCCCGTGATAGGATGATGGCAGCGGCACCCCTTCCTCCTGGCCTCCTGGGATGGCAGGCACTCCATAGCAGGCGATCAGCTGGGGAACGGCTGGGGGCGAGAGCGGGTGGAGGCCTGAAGCCTCCGATCGCCTTCTGCTCTGCTTTCCTCTACTGCAGCGGCGGCTGGGTCCGCTTTGCCATCCTCTGGGCTGGGTCCATTGGGCCATTCCATCTTGGGATCCTTCCTCTCTTGAGGATGTCAGCCTTCATCTTGGTTCGTACCTTGTCTTCTTGAATTTCATTTTATTTTAGTGGTTTTTATTATTTTATAATAATAATAATAATATAATATATAATAATATAATAATGTTATATTATAATTTCAATATATTATAATGGCTATATATATACTATAATATAATAATTATGATATTAATACTAATAATATATTAATATTTCTTGATATATTAATATGTTAATATTAATGATGTGTAATATATAGTAAATATAGTAAATAAATAAATAAATAATGTAGATTAGAACGTAGTTCAGCCTTTAGGTGCGGCCCTCCATAATATTTTTTGGCTCTCATGTGGCCCCTTGGAAAAAAGAATTGTCCACTCCTGTCTTACAGTGAATTTGCATCCCACTCCTATTATGTAAAATGATGTTGCTCTCTTTGATTCATCCAGATGAAGTAGGCTGCTATAACCTGCATTTTTGATAGATAGGAAGACAGAGTGTGCTTCTAGGTCAGTGGTTCCCAACCTGTGGGCCATGGCCCACAAAGTTGACCAAAAACTGATTCGTAACCCTTTTGGTACTAATTTTGTAGAGTGGACCCTGGTCAAAGTGGTCCCTGGTCAAGTGAACCCTTGTCAAAGTATTCCCTGGTCAAAAAATATGGTTGGGAACTACTGTTCTAGATGAAAGATTTCTTTCTACCGCTTTCAATTGAACAAACACTGTGCAGCTCCTTTGTGTTTCCCTGGGAATGATCCCAAGTTAATGCATAATCCAAAACAAAATACTAATTTAGAAGTGTCCAAAAAGTACGACGCTTGATTGTGGAACCAGCAGCTTCTGGTTTATGATAGCATAAATTTCCATATTTGCAGGAGATACCATTCCTGCCTGGGCCACAGTTACCCAAAAATGCAGAAATGACCAAATGCCATTAAATTAGCTTATTTCCGATTCTAACATATCAGAGAATTGCATCGGAGGACCTAGATATTCCTAGAGAGGCATCCTCTAGAAATTTGCTGGGTCCTCCAGTGCAGTTTGCCTGGAAGACCTGGCAAATTAGTAGAAAGACAATTTTCCCCAGGTAAGTGAAATCACAGATATGGGTTCTGTGGTTATGGGGGCGTCTTACTGTACAGCATTTCCCTGATTCTCAAATGGCTTAGAGTGTATCCATTTATTTTTAGCCTTATGCTTTCATATAGTTTTATTGAACTGAGCTAGGTTATTTATAGTGTGCCTTAGATACCCACTGGAATTTAGCTGCAGGACCAAAATTAATTGATGCTCAAATCCCATTATATACAGTATATGTTCTCGGCATTACTTCGCGAATGAAGATTCTTAGGAATGACTCATCCCACGCTTTTTACAAGCCCGTTGAAGACTAAAAAGGCCAATCTGAGATAGGCAAGTTCGGATGCAGAAAGCACAGCACAAAGTCTCCTTGGGTGATGTTGTTTCCAAGTTGCGGTTCTTTCTGCGTTGTCGTTTCTCTTCGAGACCCATTTGGCGTGTCTTCTTGAAAGAGACCGCAGCATTGTGAATAGTGCATCTCCATGCCTCCCGATGTGAGGCCAGGGTGAACTATTGTTGGTGATCAATCTGGCCGAGTCTAAGATGTTGTTTCAGGGACTCCTTATATCTCTTTTTGGGGGGCGCCTCTCTTGCGCTGACCCGTCAGCGAGTTCACCATAGAGTAGTATCTTTGGGAGGCGGTGGTCCTCCATCCTAGAGATGTGCCCTGCCCAGCGCAGCTGTGTTCTCAATAGCATGGCCTCAATGCTGGTGATCCCTGCTTGCTCAAGGACAGCAACATTCGTCACATAGTCAGTCCAGTGTGCGAAGACAGCGCTGATGAAAGCGTTCAAGGAGTCGTAGGTGTTGGCGATAGGTGATCCATGTTTCAGACCCATAGAGGAGAATAGACAGTACGATAGCTCTGTGCACACTGATTTTGGTGCTTTGCCTCAGGTGCTTGTTGCTCCAGACTCTTTTGTGAAGTCTTCCGAATGCACTCTATGCCTTTGCTAATCTGTGATCTATCTCTTTGTCAATCTTGGCCTTTGAAGAGATGATGCTTCCCAGGTAGGTGAACTGCTGAACGGATTTAAGCACAGATTTGCCTATGCTGACGTGGGGATGATGCTGTTCTTCCTGTGGTGCGGGCTGGTAGAGGACTTCTGTTTTCTTCAGGCTGACTTCCAGCCCAAACAGCTCTGCAGCTGCTGCAAAGCAGGATGTCAGGCGCTGCAGGGCTGCTTCTGGATGGGCGACAAGGGCAGCATTGTCAGCAAAAAGCAGCTCACGGACTAGATAGTTTAGAGTCTTAGTGCGAGCCCTCAGACGGCTTAAGTTGAACAACATATATACAATGGCATAGTAAAATGATGTTCCTTATTTAAAATCAAGCCTTGGATTTTTGAATTTGTGGATGCAGAATCTCTGGACACAGAGGGTTGAGTGTTTTGCTAAATTCCATTTACTAGTCATTCGGTATTCCAAAACACCTTTTAAAAGTACTGAATGGAGATATAAGCCATACATTCTTCATAGTAGTGGAAGGACTAGTGACAGTAGTATTATTACCTAATTAATTTATGGCCCATTCTTATATGAGTTCATTAAGTGTGTGCAGGGCTGAAGCCTGAAAATATGGTTGGATATATTCGACATTTTGACTTTTTCATTAAAACCAAGAATCCTAGTGAAATCATATCACACTTTTGGTTGTCAAAATTCAATTTCAGGATCGTTTGTGACTTTTCAGAATGTTTCTGGACTATTTATATCTATTTTTCATTTTCTTTCCCTTAGGTTTTGGCACTGATTTCCTTCATCTGCATAGAGACAATAATGGAATGCTCCCCTTGCGAAGGCATTTACTTCTTTGAATTTGTCAGCTGTAGCGCATCAGTAGTTACTGGAGTTCTGTTACTTATGTTCTGTTTAAATCTCCATGCAAGAATACCACAGATCAACTGGAACATTACAGTAAGTTCTCATCCAAACCTTCACTTTATAAAAATAGCTGAATAAACAGTTGAAGTTTAGACTTTAAGCTTTACCAGCTTCATACAGAAACTTGAGACTTTTCATGAATGCGCTTTGCACCGAGGGAGTACATATGCTCCGTTAAATTCAGTATGAACCCCACTGGCATAAGAAGTGTTGTGAAACATTGCATGTTAAAGAATATGAAGCTGAAATTGTATTATGAATAATATTTTTTCCTGCATAAGACAGGATTTTTTTCAGTGCAAGTTTTTATTGTTTACGCTTGAGGAAAACTCGGCCTACAGTTTTCAAATTGTGTTTAAAATCAACATACGTTTTTTTAAAATCAACATACAGTTTAACATCTACATGCGATCACTTGCCAAGTTTGTGCGGAGTTTTGGTCTGGAGTGTCACCAGTACGCTGATGACACCCAGCTGGTGCTGAGGATGGACGGCCGACCAGACCCTGTACCCGATTGTTTCCCACAATGCCTTGAAGCTGTGACTGGTTAGCTATGAGCCAGTCGGTTGAGAGTGAATCCATCGACGACGGAGATCCTTTGGCTGGGTCAATCGGGTGGGTGTGAGCTCCGGCTGCCTACTCTGGACGGCGAGGCATTACGCCCGTTGCCTTTAGTAAAGAGTCTGGGGTTCCAGTTGGACCCGCTGCTGTCAATAGAGGCTCAGGTCTCTGCTGTCAGCAGATCCGCTTTCTACCATCTGCGGTAGGCTAGGCGGCTGGTGCCCAATCTCTCCGGAAATGACCTAGCCACAGTAATCCAAGCGATGGTCATCTTGAGGTTAGACTACTGTTACGCCCTTTACATTGGTCTTCCTTTGTCGGTCATCCGGAAGCTCAAACTGGCAAAACGCAGCAGCGAGACTCTTGGCTGGAGTGCCGGCCAGAGCTCATATTACTCCAACTCTGCAGCAGCTGCACTGGTTACCAATTGAGCACCGGATCATCTTCAAAGTGTTGGCCTTGACCTTTAAGGTCTTGTATGGTCTGGGGCCGGTGTACTTGCGGGACCGTCTACTCCCATATGTTCCCCAGAGATCTCTTCGCTCTGAGGATCTCAAACTCCTGCAGATCCCCTCCCTGCGAACCATCCACTTGTCGTCAACCAGGCAGAGAGCCTTCTCCGTGGCAGCACCATATCTTTGGAATAATTTACCACCTGAAGTACGTGAAATTAGTGAGCTGCTGGCCTTCCGGAGAGCTTGCAAAAAGGTGTTGTTCCGGCAGGCATTTAGCTTTTAACCTCTGGTTTAGCGGAATATTGTTCAATTGTCTGATTGTTTACTGTTTTACTGTTTTATGCTTCTTGTTATAGTTCGATATGCTGTAAACCATCCTGAGCCAATGCGGAAAGGACGGTATACAAATCGAAATAATAAATAAATAAAACAAATGAGTAGAAATTGAGTGAAACTTTTAAACCAATAAGACATTGGTAAACACTGTGCTAAAGACTGGGCCCTATTTTGAAATTAACCCATTTGTTTTAACATACAAGGAGATGCCTCATGCATTATTTATTTATTATATATCTTTTTTTTTGAGGGACCCCTCCCCCTTGTGGCGTAGTGGGTGAAACCGCTGAGCTGCCGAACTTGCTGACTGAAAGGTTGGCGGTTTGAATTTGGGGAGCGGGGTGAGCTCACGCTATTAGCCCCAGCTTCTGCCAACCTAGCAGTTCAAAAACATGCAAATTTGAGTAGATCAATAGGTACCACTTATACGGGGAGGTAACGGTGGTCCATATAGTCATGTTGACCACATGACCCAGGAGGTGTCTACAGACAATGGCAGCTCTTCGGCTGAGAAAAGATTGGCACCCCCGAGTCAGACACGACTAGACTTGATGTCAGGGAAAGCAAAATAATGTAGATGTAATCATAACAATGATAGAATAAAATAATAAATGTAATAATAATGTTAAATAGAGTAAAATAATAAATGTAATAATAATAATCGGAGGAATATAATAAATGTAGTAATAATAGAGTAAAATAATAAATGTAATAATATTAATAAATAGAGTAAAATAATAAATGTAATAATATTAATAAATAGACTAATATAATCAATGTAATAATATTAATAAAAACAGTAAAATAATAAATAATTTTGACTCTAGTATAAGCCGAGGGGGACTTTTCAGCCTTAAAAACTCAGCTTATACGATGTTAAAATACATAAATAACAATTGGCACCCTCCGTCTTTAAAAATTCTTTAACATTCTTTAAAAACGTGCCTGAAAGGAAAGATTGCATCCTGTTTCCAGAGAGATAGGGAGGGAAGTCAGTCTTTTTGTATTCCTTTGTTACCCCTTTTTGCTCCTTTTTAATAGCCTGCAAAGTGGTTTTTGTATGTAGGGATATAAGGATATATTTAAGAGAAAATCGTATGGTGTGCTGTAATATTCTGGCTTTGCCTAAATCTGCTTGGCTCTTGGCTTAAGTCTAAAATAAACATAGGACCTGTAATTGTCAGCCATATAAGAAAATCATTGTGTTTATTCTGAATTTTTAAATTGCATTTTACAAACTGCAAGATCAGCTGAGCTCATATTCCCTCCTTCCAACATTTCTGGCCTCCATATTGTAATGGAAAATTTTGGGATGCCTGAAAACTCACTCAAGCACTTTTTAAAATATGCTGAGATATAAATCCCTCAGTAGCAAATACAAAGGTGATCTTCATGTTTATTTTCTCCTAGTGTAATTAAATACTTTATTTTTAGATGTGAGAATTATATAGAATCATCAAAAAGAACTGGGTTCTTTCTAGATCTTAGCATCCTTCATCTGGTCTATGGCAGGAAGACTTGAAAAATGGTTTTGCTCACCCATATCACAAAAGAACCAGCTTGTTTATGCATTTTGTCTATTGGCTACATTGTTTTATATTCCAGACCATGCATTAACCTATTGCTAGGGGCATAATTACAATTCTGTGGAGGTAGAGAAATCAAGGAAATTTGTTTGGAACTTTATTGACTTACCAAGCCAAAAATAACTAAAATCAAACATGGAACAAAAATTACAACACATACAATTTTATAAAATCAGCATACACACATACACATACCATTGCCAACAAATACCATTGCCGTTGGGGGAGATCAGCCGGAGTTTCGGGTTTCCAACTCTGTCACTCCTTCCCACCTGCTACTAAGGAGGCTGTTCAAGTCCTGAACCGATGCTTGGCCGCTGTAACGGATTGGATGAGGGCGAACAAGTTGAAACTAAATCCAGACAAGACAGAGGTACTCCTGGACAGTCGTAAGGCCGAACAGGGCATAGGGTTACAGACTGTGCTTGACGAGGTTACACTCCCCCTGAAGGCACAGGTTCGCAGTCTGGGAGTGATCCTGGATTCATCGCTGAACCTGGAGCCCCAGGTCTCTGCGGTGGCCGGGAGAGCTTTTGCACAGTTAAAGCTTGTGCACCAGCTGTGCCCGTGCCTTGGGAAGTCTGACTTGGCCACGGTGGCCCACGCTCTGGTTACATCCTGAATAGACTACTGCAATGCTCTCTATGTGGGGTTGCCTCTGAAGACTGCTCGGAAGCTGCAATTAGTCCAACGTTCGGCAACCAGGTTTCTAGCAGGAGCGGGGCACAGGAAGCATACAACTCCCTTGCTGCGCCAGCTCCACTGGCTGCCAATTAACTTCCGGGCACAAAATTAAAGTGCTGGTTTTAACCTACAAAACCCTACACGGTTCTGGCCCAGTTTACCTGTCCGAACGGATTCTCCCCTACGAACCATGAAGAACATTAAGATCCTCCGGAGAGGTCCTGCTCTCGTTTCCACCAGCTTCGCAGGCACGACTGGTGGGGACGAGAGACAGGGCCTTCTCTGTGGTCGCCCCTCGGCTGTGGTACTCTCTCCCAAGTGATGCTAGATCTGCCCCCTCCCTTTAGGAGGCTGGTGAAGACCTGGATGTGGAACCAAGCCTTCCCAGAATAGGCTGAGATTGGCTATTGTCTGAATGTATGACCACATTTATAGATTGAGTGGAATTGTTTTAGTGGCGATGTGGTTTTATGCTGGGTTTTTATGTATTTTAATATGTTGTTGTAGTTGTTTAGCATTGTATAGCATTGAATTTTGCTGTAATGCCGGTCTGAGTCCCTCGATAGAGATGAAAAGGTCGGGGTACAAAAGTTTTAAATAAATAAATAAATAATTTAGCAATACCTTTAGGAATACGGACTATGTTTCCGAGCTCTTAATTCCTAAGAATTCTAAAATCACAAGAAGTACCATTCTCCATTGTGTGGAAAATATTTGCACATACATGTCAGTACACTATCTGTTCTTTTCACTTCTTCCTCCCAAGTCAAATTATATTATAAATGTCCTGTATTATATAATACAGTGGATGCATGTGGTAAGCATATGAGTAACATTCTGGATTCCAGTGAGCGAGCAACAAAAAAGTAATCTATATATATATTCCATAGCTAGGTCATATAACATTTTTGTGGCTGGGAGAATGGAGGCTGGGTTGGGTTAAGTTGCACAGAAGCTCACCACTTAGAAGTGAAGAAGTATTTTTTTAAAGTTTTTTTTTAAAGCATTGCTGAAAAATTGTATTTCTATTCAAAGTAGTGAAGAATTTATCTAATAAGGTAACTGTTGCTTCTTCTGAAAACTGCAAAAAAAATATGCCGTGTACAAAGAGTTGACATTTTCACCATGAAATATCTTCCCTGATTCTGTTTTCATAGGATTTAGTCAATACTGGACTCTGCACTTTCTTCTTTTTCATTGCATCGGTGGTACTTGCGGCTCTTAACCATAAAAAAGGAGCAGAAATTGCAGCCGTGGTAAGAGAACTTTCATTCTTTCGGAGGAAAATAAAAGTGGAATCTGTATCTCATCACTGCTTTCTGTTTTCCCATTTTGTAGACAAATCCTTTCAATCACTTAAGGGTGAAACAAATTGCTCTGATTTGCAAACAATGGGCAGACCCATTGTGCCTTGCCTTTTGTTACAGCATACTTAGCCAACTGATATCTGACACGTTCTGAATCAAGGAGGCACAAGATATACAGCGATTATTATAGCAAAATCTGTATTTTTATTTATTTTTATTTATTTATTTGTTCGATTTATTGGCCGCCACTCCCAGCCGGCTCAGGGCGGCTTACAACAAGCACCACAATAAAACAACAAATCTACAACAGCAATAAAACCACAAGGATAAAACAATTCCTAAGAGATAACATAGGTCCTAGGGGATAGCACATTACAACTCAAAGGCCTGCCGGCATAGGGCCGACTTGCAGGCCTTCAGAAAAGCCAAGGTCCGAACCTCCAGGGGTAGTGCGTTCCAGAGAACTGGGGCGATGATGGAGAACACCCTTCTCTGTGTTCTATCTATCTATCTATCTATCTATCTGTGCATCTATCTATGCATCTATTTATGCAACTATCTATCTTTGCATCTGTCTATGCATCTATCTATCTATGCATCCAACCATCCAACCATCCATCCATCCATCTATCTATCTATCTATCTATCTATCTATCTATCTATCTATCTATCTATCTATCTATCTATGCATTTATCTATCTATGCCAGATAGTGAGCTTCCAATTCATTGGTTCATGGTCATGCTTCAGAATTATCTACAAATGTTAAGGAACTAGTTGTAATAATACAATTTATTTATTTATTTATTTTGTGTCAAAAGCATTGCATAGATTAGTATTAAATTGATAAAAATAGAAGGAGCACAAGTGGCTAAATATCTTATGACCGAAAACGAGCAACAGCAACTGCATTGTCTGTACCCTCCAACAACTCTTCCTCTGTACATGAGGCAGGACATTGCGGACAAGCATACAGATGCGGAGTTGTCTGTTCTGCTCCACAGTCGCACAAGGTAGAGGATTCCTTTAACAACCATTTTGCAAGGTTGTTATAGTAATGTTATTTCTCTTGGGAAAATGTTCATATGTTGGTTTTAAATTACTATATTCTAATAAGCCAATATTTGATGAGCATTCCCTGTTTAATGTCTTGGGACCAAATAGCAGTGTTTGTTGATTTGTGTATTATTTATGTTTTATGGCTGTACAATGCTTTGACATCTCTGGATAAAAGAAATAAATATAAATTTAAAAACTTTGGATAAGATATAAATGAAACTTTCTATTTAAGGAAACCTGGTATGATAGTGATCCTTCCTCAACTATCAGTCTTTCTACTTAAATCAGTCTTTTGGAGTGGTTAATCTATAACAACTAACTATTACGGAGTGACCACTGGCATTTTGAGACAGAGCCAGTTCTAAAATAATTCTGAAGATCAGAGAGAAAACTATATTCCTGTGACCCCCAATATTATCAGCCTATAACGTCTGTCATAATTATCTTTGATTTTTGGACTCAAAATGTTTGGAATGTTTAGATTGTATTTGGCTTTGAAAAAGAGACACAGTACAGCTGGGAATGCAGGAAGACGCCTGCAGATTGTTGGGCAGTGATTGTTCATTTGCATGTGATTGTTGGGCAGTGATCGTTCATTTTCTTGTGGTGGGTTGAAATGCTCCGAATTGCATGTTTTTGAATGTTGTGATGCTTGGAAGCCATTCCGGAAAGCATGCATGAATGCAAGGCCTAATATAAAATGTATTCATTCATTTTTTCCCAAGAAAATGTGTTTTTAAATATCAACAAATCTTAGTATTATTATTAATCATAAAAAGTGGCAGTTTCCTTGTAATAATTAGAAAGAAAAACTGATCTTAACTATTGGTCCCAGTAAAAACTCCATTGTGATTCATGCAATAACTTCACAGTGGTCTTCAAATGTTGGAGGTGCCTGGCATAAAGACCTACAGGCTATCCAGTATGCGGCAGAGGGCGTTTGCAGTGGCTGCGCCGACTTTATGGAACTCCCTGCCTGAGGAGACGCGAGCCCTACGGGACTTGATGCCGTTTCGCAGGTCCCTTAAGACCTGGCTGTTTAGGCAGGCATTCGGCTCTTGACCAGTGCCCGCCATAATCTACCACCCTGCCGCGTCATACTCGCCGTCATAGCCGTCTGCATTATGGTTCTGCTGTAGTTTTCTTGTTGGGAGTGGGGTTTTAATTGGTTTTATAATGTTGTTTTTATGTGTTTTATCTGGAATCCTATTGCTGTAAACCGCTCTGAGCTCTGGAGAGAGCGGTCTATTAAGTTGAAAAAATAAAATAAATAAATAAATAAATTAGTGAATTTTTCAGCCTTAGTGGAGTCATTGTATATACATTTGTTATACCTTTCCTGCCACTTTGTATGGTTTGATTTATCAATAAAAAGTTTTTAAAATGTTTTAGACCTGCTTATAAAAAGCAGCAAATATTATTTTATTATAGTTCTGTTTACATTTGACTTTTCACTACTATCTAGTTCATAAACATGTGGTAACAGTTAATTCTTTAGTTGCATATCCAGATATATTAATATTTTATTTACCTATCTACACAGACCACAAAATCAGGGCTGGTCCAAGGTATTACTGATTCAGACTAGGCCCAGATTCTCCCAAGGAGTTTATATCTCTCCTCCCCAAGAGAAGAGTCCTGACCATCCATTTAGCCCAAACCTACTTTGGGGCCTACTCAATGCCATCCTTTGCTTTATTATTGCACGTTGCTGCAGCAGCAGTCATGGGGTTCCAGAGAGCTACTAGCCCTTTGCAAAAGTACCCACAGAACTTGGAGAGGGGAGAGAGATAAGGATAATCTCTCTTCAAGATGCACAGGTGACTTGCTTGACAACAAAAAAGGCACCCAGCAACAGTCAGGAGCTCTCTGGAACCCCATGGTTGCCACTGCAGTGACAAACGACAACAAAAGGTCAGTTCCACCCCCTTTTCCCCATGTCATGGAGTGGAATGGAAGTGGGATGGCAGTACCAGCCCGTGGAAACATATCTAAATATACATTTTTGCCAGTCATTCCTCACTTTTTAATCACTCTGCACACAGACACCTCTATGGTAGTCCTTACCATCCACATTATAACACACCACCATTCCCTGCAATTGGCTGTGCTGGCTAGAGGTAATAGGATTTGTGATCCCTAACATCTGGAGCATAGCTCTAGCCCAGGCATGGGTAAACTCTCGCCCTCCAGGTGTTTTGGACTTCAATTCCCACAATATTGGCCATTAGGAATTGTCGGGGTTGCAGTCCAAAACACCTGGAGGGCCAAAGTTTGCCCATGCCTGCTCTAGCTGCTTGGGAAATCCTCTCCATCTGGAAAAAAGTCGTCGTACCTCAAAGGTTTGTAAATCTATTCTGCCATTAGGAATCATGTAGAACAGGGGTGCCCACACTTTTTCAGCATGCGAGCTACCTTTATAACAACCAAATTGCAAAGATCTACCTGGCGCACTCATACGCGCGCTCTCCCGCCACCACCATCCGTCCGCACGGGGCTTCTTCAGCCAATGAGGCTTTAGTGCGCGGACCCTGGCGCTCATCCCTTGACATGGTGTGACGTGACCACCCATTGGTTGCTCCTGGAGGTGGGATCAAGGCGAAGGTGCGCACAGGGATAGGATGCGAGGCTGTGGGAGGGAGGGAGGAAGTGTATGTGTGTGAGAGAGAAGGCCTCGCCGGAGGAGGATGACCCCCGCGGTGGGGCTGCAGCTGACGAGCGCGCCCTCGACGCCAGTGAGTGAAGCCTGGACGGGGTCCCAGTGCCGCCGAGGGCCAAGGCGAGAGAGAGACAGGGCGGAGCGCGAGGCGGGGCCCCGTCCAGGCTTCACTCACCGGCGTCGAGGGCGCGCTCGTCAGCTGCAGCCCCACCGCGGGGACCATCCTCCTCCGGCGAGGCCTTCTCTCTCACACACACACACACTCCCTCCCTCCCATCCTATCCTAGTACGCGCCTTCGCCTTGCTCTCGCACCCCCCCCCCCCCGGAGCAACCAATAGGCGGTCACGTCACCACACCATGTCAAGAGACGAGTGCCAGGGCCCGCCCACTAAAGCCTCATTGGCGGAAGAAGGCCACACGGGCGGAAAAAAGCCCCACGCGGGCGGAAGGCGGCGGCAAAAGCGTGCGCGGCGGCGGGTGCGCACACGCAGTGCCCCATCCTGCTGCGATCTACCTCAGATGGGCTCGCAAGCTCCTCATCGATCGTGATCGACTTCCTGGGCAGCCCTGATGTAGAACAGCTCCACTTAGAGGTATAAATGGTTTTACTCTGCTTTCTAGAATATCCTTAGCGATGCTTGTAGATCTCCCTATACAAAAGATAACAGCAGGATAGAAAATGCCAAAAAGGTATGGAAGGGGGTGAAGCAAATTGAATTCTCAACTAACCAGAGAAATAGGCTTGCATTTTACATAACCCTTTGAAGGTATGAGGTTACCTCGTGACAAATACTACAATGCTGACGACAGGATTAAAGATAGAATATGGCTTCTTCATTTCTGTGCGAAGCTTATACATTCCTGTTTTCTGAAATGTTTAATAAAATGCATTTTCTCCTTCTTTTCTCTATAGATATTTGGTTTCCTAGCAACGGCGGTCTATGCTGTGAATTTATTTCTAGCCGTTAAAAATTGGAGAATTAACAACCAACAGCAAAATGGCCGTCAAACCAGCGATTATATGCGCGCTCGGACAGAATCCAGAGACGTAGATCATCACCCAGAGATTCAGCGTCTTGATGGGTGACAATAACATGCAAGTTGTGATGTCTGTGAAGAAGGAAACAAAATAGAAGTCTGCAGACCTTTTAAAACACTAGTGTTCACTTTTTTAGGAAATGAAGGAGGAGCGTGTGGTCGCCAAGAGCACTGGCATGTACAGTGAGTAGGAGAAGGATTGAGAAGTCATTGACATGAAGGCTCTAAAGATTGACCTTTTCAAATGAAGATATGTGTGTATAGAGGAGGAGGAGGAAGGAGAGAAGGATCGATTGCAATGAAAAACTCTCTTGGTGCACATTGTTTTGCTGACTTAACAGACCCAGAGAGAAGAGACTTGGTGTCCTGTCTACATTTCCACCATCTAGTAGAAACATCAGAATTAAAATTGGCAAGAGGTTCTGCTTTTGAAAGAGAGAGCATCCAACACTAGGTACAATGTACTGGGGAGACAGATAGCAATAACGTAAAACCAGTTCCATGGTTGCACAACTCCATATATTTCTCTGACCAGGTTTTCCAAATAGACTCCTGTAGTTCTGATATTTATCTGCCACAAACAACTCGTATGTCAAACTTTTAGCTAGAGGATTGTGTAAATGACTTCCTAAACTGCAAAAAAGCACAAAGATCACTCCGTTTGTAACAACTAGGTATGAATTATTGGTTGCTTACCTGTAACCGTAGTTCCCTGTGTGGTCACCTGTGAATTCATACATACGGTATTTCCTGCACCTGCGCAGACAGTTCGGAACCTTCTAGAACCTCTTTGAGTGTGGACTCAGTCTTTCCCCGTTTGCGGGGTAAAACCCCACAAATTATACCAGCTTGAATTCCTAAACCTTGCTTCTAACAGTATTCTGACTGAAGGACAAAGATAATCAGTCAAGCAGGGTTATCAAGCTATAAAAGCAGCAAGTGGTGATAACCAATCACCAAGATGAAGAATATTAATAATTTAAGAACAAACTTAAGAATAAAAGTAAAATCCAATTAAAATAAAAGTGAAAAATTTTGCAGTCCTTAAACGCTAGTCAAACAAACATGAGATAAGATTCCTAGCTGTCGCAATGGCGGCGGAGTAAAGGATCTGAGGTGGCAGCCCCTCCCACTCGCTATATATACTCAAGGGGAGTGTGGGCGGGGCTACCATTTAAAGTGATAATAACTTTCTAGAAGATTCCAAACTGTCTGCGCAGGCGCAGGAAATACCATATGTACGTATTCACAGGGACCACGACAGGGAACTAAGATTTACCTTCTGTGTCGAGTACTTTAATTTCCTTTTCTGATGTAACAAAAGGATAATGCGAAGTTAGTGTTTTTGTTTCTCAAAACATCCAAAACGAAACATTTCCCCATTTTCGTTCACCCTTTGGAAGCTTCAGTGTGATCTGTTTAAGAAACATTTTCTTCCTATGATGGCCATGTATAAATATGTGAGGGGAATTCATAGGGAGGAGGCTTGTTTTCTGCTGTCCTGGATACTAGGACATTGAATGTGATTTTCCCGCTTCTTGGCAGGGAGTTGGACCTCGTGGTCCATCTAGTCCAGGCCTGAGCAAACTTCGGCCCTCCAGGTGTTTTGGACTTCAACTCCCACAATTCCTAACAGCCGATAGGCTGTTAGGAATTGTGGGAGTTGAAGTCCAAAACACCTGGAGGGCCAAAGTTTGCCCAGGCCTGGACTAGATGGACCACGAGGTCTCTTCCAACTCTAGGATTCTATGATATTCATGTGCTGCGCTGTTTCTGAAATGGCAAAATTCCCATGAACGTTTTAATGTGTTTGACTGAAAATTCCAGCTGGCCAAATTCATCCGATTTGTGTATTTGGATTACGCTGGTTTGACTAATTTATGTGAAGGTAGCTAAATAATACCTTTTAAGGCATGGAAGTTAATCTGTGGAACTGTTTGAATAAGTGTCCACAGTGAAGACTTCTTTTGGCAGAGTGATAGACAGAGTCGTATTTCTGTGGTCTATTTAGTTTGCTTACATCTGTATATAATCCTACCAGGATTTCATGGGGAAAGTAATGCACTCTGAGAATAGGGAATTTGGAGCCCGCAGTCAGAGTCTCCTTTGTATCATGTTTCATTTGTCTTCCATTAGCTCTACCGTGTAAAGTCAGTAAGATCTGATGTCCATTTTTCTCATTTTTGGGTTGAACAGCCCAGCCTTCCCCAACATGGAAAGCCAGAAGGTAGAATTGCTTGAATACCACTAATTGTAGGGTGGTTGTGAACTTTGTCAGATGGTGATGTCAGTACTTCATAGTTTTGCATGATACCGCTTCTTGCTTACAATCTTTCTGGATTGTTAAAGCACATTTAATCACTTGAGATGCTCATTTAGTTTCAGTTAGCCTTCATAGCACTTGAAGTCAACCCCATCTTACTGGAAAGTCTGTCAGCCACTTGCGACCTTGTGTAGTGTCAGTATCCGCAAAATATTCAGGTCTTTAAGGCCAATCAGGGCCGTAGCTAGGATTTTGATTCGGGAGGGGCTGAGTTTGATTCGGGAGGGGCTGAGTCTGGGTGAGGGGGGGGGTCTACCCTAGCAAACCTTTTGTATCATTATCCCAATACCCCCATGCATATGGGATATACTGAGCATGGTGATCAGATCATGATATGAATACACATAACAGTTTAAATAATCTACCAGTAAGGCCTTCTCGCGGACACCCCGGCTACATGCCTGAGGCCAATATTCTGCACTAAGAAGGTAAGAGTGTAGCAAGGAGTTATACCAGAGTTGTATAGTCCTAACTTGTGAGTTAGTTGCTACCTTGCAGAACAATGTGCAACCAAATGTGCATTGCATTCAAAATGCCCAGCATGCATCAATGTGCAGCGGACACTAATATCTATGCACAATATGCAACCTGTATAAGTACCATCACCATGTGCAGCTTCTCTTTTGCAATCTTGAAATGAATACAGTTCATTGGCATCAGGCAAAACTATCTTGCTGCTCCCATAGGAGGATTTGTGCATGTGCAAGACACCAGAAAGATCCTATCCTAAGAATAATCTTTTGTTTTTTCCTTGCGTGCTTTTTTAAAAAATGTCTAATTATATGGAGCTCAGGATCTAAGCTAGAACATGTGTTCGCTGTCCTTGGGATTGGGGCTTCTAATGTCTGGAGCGAAATCTAGTCCTCTGCATAGATCCTGCTGCACTGATTCTATGTCGACATGATAAGGTGTGTCGAAAATGAAATTGCATAATGTATCAAAGGATTTGCCTTTTCTTGGCAAAGGATCTGTATGCCAATATATTTTGAAAACTCAGATCATGTGTAACCCTAAAAAAAGTCTTGAATTGTTAACCAGACTCTAAAAGTAGGTCAAGAAACAAACCCAGTTACCCCCTGCTGTGCCTAAATTGGAGCTGGCATGGTGTAATGGTTTGAGTATTGACTCCAGTATGCCACGAAAAGTGGCTGTGGAGTGTTTATGTGGATAAGATTAATGCTTTGGCAGTCTCAGAGATAAATAGCTCCAAGTGAAGGTAAACACATACTTTCCCTGGCAAGGAAAGCATGGTGTTCCTATGGGAACGCCCCGTCTCCTCTCTTACCTTGCTCTGCCAAAGTCAAGCTCCGATCAGATGTTTACAAACAGTGCATTTCGCAAGAGGACTGAATCAAAAAAACTCCTCGGTTCAGATGGACTTGGAATCACTGGAGCTTTGGGAACTCCTTTGCAGCTCGCAGCCGGTTTATGGGGGTCCTCTGTAGGCAGGGCCGTAGCCAGGATTTTGATTCGGGGCTGAGACTGGGTGGAAGAGGGTCTACCTTAGCAAACCTTTTGTATTGTTATCCCAATAACCCCATTAATGTGGGATATAATGAGCATGGTGATCAGATCATGATATGAATACACGTAACAGTTTAAATAATGTACCAGTAAGGCCTTCTCGCGGACCACCCTGAGAATTTCAGCCCCCCCCCCCCCTGGCTACATGCCTGTGTGTAGGCACTTGGAAACAAATTGGATTTCTTAAATCCACATCCAGCCCAGATTAATTGGCGGTGCGGAAGCAGCCAAAATTAAATTATACACTTTATTTATGAAGTACGATATGGAGTTTTTGATGGTGTATATTCTTAAGTCTTCACTTGTCTTGAGAAGAATTGTTGGATGACTTTTAGCAGTTTGTGGTATCTGAATTGGTGTCTTCTCTTATACATATATCCCATTTTATATACAGTATGGCAAAACATGTCATCATGTTACCCAAATCCATAACTTCACTTACGCAATGACTAGGTAGAAATGTCCTTTTGATGAATATCTAGATCCTCCAGTGCAACTCTGTGGCATGCTGGGACCAGAAGTCATGTTATTTAATGGCACTTGATGTAATTTCGGTTGGGAATCTTTCCCCTGTGAGTATTACTGTACATAGTTTAGCACAGGGACCTTGATTATTGTATTACTGGACTTGGTGTTTCCAGGATCAATTCATTTCTTCCCCGCGGTTTTCATAGAAAAAGTTTCAGTGCAAGGCTGCTCAATTGTGTGTTTTTAAATTAATTTTGAAAACATAAGAACCCAAAACAAAATGTAAGATGTTCAGGTTTGAGGCTGTTGTGCTTAGAGCTGGTTGCGATTGTACAAATAATCGCGAGATAAAAACAAATTGGTGGTAGAATATCTCCTTTTTTTGTAACCTGTTACAGAATGGTTATTTAGTACAGTGTTTTTCAACCTTTTTTGAGCTGCGGCACATTTTTTACATTTACAAAATCCTGGGGCACACCACCAACCAAAATGACACCAAATGACACTCTAACACAGTAATACATGTGTTTTTAATGTATTTATACACTCAGTGTGAAACATGGACCTGTTTTGCTGAACACAACATAGATATCCTGGCAGGAATGGCAGAAAGACACAAACTTCCAACACAGAACTCCCATAACCAAGAGAAAATACTATAAGAGTTTGGTGGGCCTTGACCTTGGGTTTTGGAGTTGTAGTTCACCTATATCCAGAGAGCACTGTGGACTGAAACAATGTTGGATCAGGACCAAACTTGGCATGAATATTCAATATGCCCAAATGTGAACACAGATGGAGTTTGGGGAAAATAGAGAAGAGAGTGGAAAAGAAAAAGTGTTCGGCAGAAGGGGGAAGAAAGGGTATTGGAGGTTCCAATTTCCCACGGCACACCTGATAATCGCTCACGGCACACTCGTGTGCCATGGCACACTGGTTGGGAAACACTGATTTAGTAGCTTAATTCATACAGATTGGGTAGCAAAAAAATACATGGAGTCTAGCTTGTAACTAGTTTCATCTGGGTTTTTTTGTTACCTGCCTTCCAGAGCTTTTACTTTGGAGTCTTCTTATTAATATGCAAGGTTACTTTGAAACAGCCGTTTAGGAGTGTAGCATTTTAATGTTTCTCTCTAAGTATGTTTTGACTGGACTGAGAGGGAGTTACTTTTAATATGACAGGAAACTGCTGAGTCTTATCATTTCCAATCATGATTTTCTTTGGATACAAAAGTCTTCCATGTTCCTTTCCATTACTCAGTCTGAAACTATACTTGGGACAAAATCTTTCCCTCATTTAAATCTTCATTTATGTACCCATTTACTAGTGGAGCTTGCTTTTGTGTAGGTTTTTGTTGGGGAAACTTCATTTTGCAGGATTTGACAGTGCCCATATCTCAACATTTCAATCAAAATAGACCAGGTTTGGCCAGAAGCCTCACCTGGGGAATATGCTGGTTCTGTTCAGTTCTGTCGTTGTCTCTTGTGTCTGTAGGCAATGAATGTACTTCCTTGTTGGTGCCCTGGATGTCCAGGGCACGCGGTTGGGTGCAAATAATGGCAGCTTGCCTGGGGAAAAGCATGCCTTGGATTCTGACTGGTTTGGTTCACTTCCTGTTCTCTCCCATAGACTTCCTCAGTCAGAATAAACGATGCACTTAAGTTGTCTTCTGTAGACAATTTTTCTCTTCTGCATTATTGTGGACAGAACCTATTTGTATATATTGAAGTTTATGTAACTGTTATAATACAATAATGAAATGGTAAATTGTATATTTATTACTCAATTGTATCATCCCAGCTTGGATTTGGAGGAGTTGACACGTGCTATACTTTGTCATACATGTTGTCAAACAAGACCCAGTTTGACCTAGGGTGCCTTTGTGAAATATGTGTTTGTGTAGCATAACTATGTCTCAGTCAAATAGAAATCCTTCACACTAAGGACCTCATCACATTAGGAAATACTCTGTTGCTGAGATGGTTTGAGAACAGCTTCGAATGGGTCCCATCACATGATGTTTTGCTGCCAGTAATACATCGAAATCTGTGTCACAGAAAATAGAGTATTTTAACACTTAAAAATATGGGATGCATACGGATAGAAACGGGGTGTCTCTTAATGCAGTGTTTTTCAACCTTTTTTGAGCCGCGGCACATTTTTTACATTTACAAAATCCTGGGGCACACCACCAACCAAAATGACACTCTAATACAGTAATACATATAGTTAATATGTTTTTAAATGTATTTATACACTCAGTGTGAAACCTGGGTCTGTTTCGATGAACACAACATATATATGACTTCCTCTCACATATTTATACATGGCTATCATGTCTTCTCTCAGCCTCCTCTTCTTCAGGCTAAACTTGCCCAGCTCTTCAAGCCGCTCCTCATAGAGCTTGTTCTCCAGACCTTTGTGAAATTTCACCCTGAGTGAAACTTGCTTCCAGTTAACTATGGAAGCTGTTATAAACAGTTCCTTGGGGGGGGGGGGGGGGAGGCAACTCTCGAAAAATCCAGTGAAATAGTAAAAAAACCCCAACATTTCCAAGCGGAGAGGCTCAATTTGTTTCTTGGAAACCTGTGAGGGGACTGCTAGGAGGGGGGAGAGTGCCAATTTCCCACGGCACACCTGATGATCGCTCACGGCCACGGCACACTGGTTGGGAAACACTGTCTTAGTGTAATGAGGTCCTATAACTATTTTTTAAAAATCTGTTAAAACACCTGCCTTAATAGAATCCTCAGGCTTCTATTTTCAAAGTAGAATTAGAGAGGTATAATCTCACTGTCTTGACACAGTTCCCGTGTTCTTAGCAGTAACCACAAGCCCTTCAGTAAAGATCTATTGGATGTATATAGAAAAGGAAATAGGTTTGCTGGGTTCGTGGTGGAGCAAAAGTGAAACCGTCCGCAAGGGAGCAAAGCCTGTTTTCTGGGAATTTTCCTCCTTGGGGTTCCTTTCTCTCACTTCCAGTTGTCTCACCCCCATTCTTAACTATGAGTCATTTGTAAGTTGGATGTTTGCAACTCGGGGATGGCCTGTAATAATATATGTCTAGTTTCCTTCCATTAAGTGGTACCAGAACCCCAGAAAAGTGCAAATGCACACAGCCCGCTCTCTACATTTGCTGGTGTTAGGGCCACAAGATACCTGCAAAAGTGAGAAACCACAAATACCCTGTTTTCCCAAAAATAAGACAGTGTCTTATATAAATTTTTGCTCCCAAAGATGTACTAGGTCTTATTTTAAGGGGGAGGCCTTATATTTTGCATTTCAGCAAAATCTACTAGGTCTTATTTTCAGGAGATGTCTAATTTTTGGGGAAACAAGGTAATATAACTGCTAATTCTTTTACACGAGAGCACACTTCTCTGGGAATATCTGGTTTCTTCAGGATGACTATAATCAGTAGTTCAATCAAATCTGCAATGTGAGGGCTGACTGTACTATACTATAATATTAGTAATACACAAGCTGGTATCTTGTTGGTTATTCCCAACTAGAGTAGGCCTACTGAATTCATTGTTGAAGGATGAATCCCGCTGATTCAGTGTGTCATTTCTAATCTAGGGTTAATCATAGGCTGTAGGCCTAAATTGCAAATGGTAGATAGATAATAGCAATGTAAACATGGAATTGCGATGTTCATCTTTAATGGGAAATAATCCCATTATATAAGTATTGGAAAAGGGTTTCACAAACTTGATTATACAAGCGCAGCATGATAAAGGCAATAGTGGGAAATGAAAAGATACAGAGGCACCTTCTACACTACCATATCATCCAGATGATCAAAGCAGATAATTCACATTTGAACTGGATTATATGAGTCTACACTGCCATATAGTCCAGGTCAAATTAGATAATCTAGATATGGATAAATCCATATCACCCAGATTTATCAAAGCAAGATAATCCGCATTATGTTTGAACTGGATTATATGAGTCTACACTGCCATATAATCCAGTTAAAATCAGATTTATCAAAGCAAGATAATCTGCATTATGTTTGAACTGGATTATGTGAGTCTACACTGCCATATAATCCAGTTCAAGTCTGGATTTTATATGGCAGTGTAGAAGGGCCCTGGGAAAGCAAGTTTCACAAGAAGCCGACATGAGAAATTGTAGTAAGACTAGTTAACAGGGACAAAAGTTATATTAAGAAAGATTTGGCAGAAGCTCTGTATGGAAGCATTTGAAATTTAGCCGCTCTTTGGCATTTACATTGTTTTTTGAGGGAAGAAAACAATTTTCTCTAAAAGACTTAGAGTTACACATTCCAGTGCCTTACTGTGGTTTTCAGGGCTTATAAAATACCAAGGAATTATGGCTATTCAGAGGAAGATACTATTGAAATAGGAGAATATCCAGAAGCCTGAATCTATCCATTTATGAACTTATCCTGTCTCTGTTCACTTGTTAAAACAGTTTCTTTTATGGTTCGCTTCTTGATACTGAACTTGTTAGGTTGCGATTCTCATTTTGATGTATTGTCGAAGGTTTTCATGGCTGGAATCACTGGGTTGTTGTGCGTTTTCTGGGCTGTGTGGCCATCTTCCAGAAGCATTCTCTCCTGACGTTTCACCTGCATCTATGGCAGGCATCCTCAGGAGAGAATACGTCTGGAACATGGTCATACAGCCCAGAAAACTCCCAACAGCCCATTCATCATTTTGCTTCTAATCAATCAATCAATTTATCTAATTATTTATTAATACCATTATAATACAATATTTTTCATTAATATACATATTTTCATTCCAAAGTTACATAGTTATGATTATTTATATCCCTTTAGTGTATTTAGTATTAATTATTTTGTTGCAGTTGTTATTTTTGCCATTTTTGTGTGATATTTGTGTGGCACTCCAAAAGACTGGTTTCGCAGACCAAACTCTTTACGACCAAAAATACTGTCTCAGTTAAGTGTAAACCGTCGTGTTTTTTTATTTGCATTATTTGTTCTTTAAGGTGGCGTTTTATCTGTCAGTTTGGCGTCTTACGTATATTGCAAATCAAAAATTGGGTTGCTGGATAGTATGCAAGGTACTGTGTTACCTTAACAACAAAGATTAGATATTAATATCGTGCTTAATGCTGTAAATTTCCAGTCAGTGTCAATGACAAGGAGCCCAGACGTGGTCTCCAGAAATGATACTAATTTTTTTTCCATGTCAGGAGCAACTTGAGAAACTGCAAGTTGCTCCTGGTGCAAGATAATTGGCCATCTGCACGGACGTTGCCCAGGGGATACCTGGATATTACCATCCTGTGGGAGGCATCACTCATGTCGCCACATGAGAAGCTGGAGCTGACAGACGGGAGCTCACCCCGCTCCCGGATTCTAACCGCTGACCTCTCGGTCAGCAGTCTTGCCGGCATAAGCGTTTAACTCACTGTGCCACGAGGCGCTCCGTATTTTAATTGATCTAGAGCAGGGGTGCTCATTAGGTGGCTCGCGATCGACTGGTCGATCCCGGGACCTTAGGAGGTCGATCCCAGCTGGATGGGGCACTTCTAGAGGGGGCGGAGCCATGCCATGCCAAGCCCTGCTCCCTCCCCGGCTTCAGCGCTACCACAGCTTCTCCAGGCTTGAGGAGGGTAGTGCCAAGCCAGTGGTGGCATAGCTAGCCACTACTGACTTGGCACTACCCTCCTCAAGGCTGAAGAAGCTGTGGTAGAGCTGTAGCTGGGGGAGGGGGCAAGGCTTTGCGCGGCCTGGCTCCGCCCCCTCTGGCTTTAGCGCTACCACAGCTTCTCCAGGCTTGAGGAGGGTAGTGCCAAGCCAGTAGTGGCATAGCTTCCCACTACGGGCTTGCCACTACCCTCCTCAAGCATGGAGAATCTGCGGTAGAGCTGTAGCTGGGGAGGGGGCAAGGCTTTACGCGGCCTGGCTCCGCCCCATCCCCCCTCTGGCTTTAGCGCTACCACAGATTCTCCAGGCTAGAGGAAGGCAATGCCAAGCCAGTGTTGGCATAACTAGCCACTACTGGCTTGGCACTACTCTCCTCAAGCCTGGAGAAGCTGTGGTAGCGCTGAAGCCGGGGGGTGGGGGCGGGGCTTGGTACAGCATGGCTCCGCCCCCTCTAGAAGTACCTAATCCAGCTGGGATCGACCTCCTTCGGTCCTGGGATCGACCAGTCGATCACGATCGACTTCCTGGTCAGCCCTGATCTAGAGAATTTTTTTGTTGTATTGCATTAAGTAGAATATGCCCAGTTTTCAGTTTGGCACCATTCATGTGTCCTTTATCATTCTGTCTAGATTTGGTGGATAATCTAAATGAAATGTCCATTCAGAATACATGAGAGGGCTAGAGGCGTGACTCCACAGCACTAAACATTATTGGATGCAGGTTTTGCAGATTTAAGTGTTCTTAAGTATCCTTACTTCCAAATAACTGTGGTTACGGTCATGTGCTTAGAGCGCATACCAAGTTCTGTCTGAGCAAAAAATAGCAAATTAAATGCTGGCACTTAACTGTGATGAGGTTTGGGCAGGACAGAATGTAGAGTTGCAGCCTTCGCTTAGACTGGGGTTGAGTTAAACTGGCTTTCAGCTTGAGCCTTTAGTCTAAGACAGGCCTGGGCAAACTACGGCCCTCCGGGTGTTTTGGACTCCAACTCCCACAATTCCTAACAGCCAGTAGGCTGTTAGGAATTGTGGGAGTTGGAGTCCAAAACACCCGGAGGGCCGTAGTTTGCCCAGGCCTGGTCTAAGATGTTGTTTGACACACTAATGGATCAGTTTAAATAGCAAATCACAGCAACTCCTCACAAACCATGTACCTTTAAACCAGTGGTTCCCAACCTTTTTTTGACCAGGGACCACTTTGTCCAGGGACAACTCTCCAATGTTAGCACCAAAAGGGTTACGAATCGGTTTTTGGTCAACTTTAGATTCTGTTTGGTTAGTTGGGGTGCTGCTTTGGAAAATTACAATGAATAGACCACATCAGTTCTAGTTTCTGATACAGAACATATACCATCCTACTTGCCCACAGAAAACCATATTTAATCATCTAGAGCTGATATGGTTGTAGTAATCTTTCGTGGGCAGTCAGCCTCTCCCTTCCCGACATCCCTGTTGCTTCTGCTCTACAAGAGGGTTTTGCGAGACCAGGTGCTCTTGTTGCCACGTGGTTTCGAGGCAACGGTATAGTAATGGTGAGGCTGTGGACCATATTTTCTTTTTTGCGGACCACTGGTGGTCCACGGGCCGCAGCTTGGGAACCACTGCTTTAAACTAACCAAACCTGCCCTCGAGTTGAGACGACGACTTTGCCGAGATTTATACCACAGCCCTTGGCTTTTGTGGGATAAACTGTGATTGCTTTCTGCCCATTCTGGAGTCTTCCTTTTCACTTGCAAGAACCCCTCGGCAGGGATATTCTTGGTTGCACCAGACCTAAAAATGCCATTTGGAAAAGATCCAAAATGTTTGTATTTCCCCTTCGAGAGAGCCAGCTCTGGTGCCTTGTTTAGAGACAACGCCTCCAGTTCTGGAGGCTTTCAGAATGTGCCTGAACTGTCTCGGCATTACTTCGCAAATGAAGATTCTTAGGAAGGACTCATCCCATGCCTTCTACAAGCGTGTTGATGACTAAAAAGGCCAATCTGAGATAGGCAAGTTCAGTTGCAGAAAGCACAGCAGAAAGTCTCCTTGGGTGATGTTGTTTCCAAGTTGCGGTTCTTTCTGCGTTATCGTTTCTCTTTGAGACCCTTTTGGCGTGTCTTCTCGAAAGAGGCCGCAGCATTGTGGATAGTGCATCTCCATGCCTCCCGATGGGAGGCCAGAGTGGACCATTGTTGGTGATCAATCTGGCCGAGCCTGCGATGTTGTTTCAGGGAGTCCTTATATCTCTTTTTGGGGGCGCCTCTCTTGCGCTGACCCATGGCGAGTTCACCATAGAGTAGTATCTTTGGGAGGCGGTGGTCCTTCATCCTAGAGATGTGCCCTGCCCAGCGCAGCTGTGTTCTCAATTGCATGGCCTCAATGCTGGTGATCCCTGCTTGCTCAAGGACAGCAACATTAGTCACATAGTTGGTCCAGTGTATATTTAGGATTGTGCGAAGACAGCGCTGATTAAAGCGTTCGAGGAGTCGTAGATGTTGGCGATAGCGCTGATGAAAGCATTCGAGGAGTCGTAGGTGTAAAACCAGACTAAAGGCCCTTCCAGGCAGGCCCTAGATCCCAGGAGCTGATTTTGTCATTTGGGAGTTGTAGTTGCTGGGATTTATAGTTCAGCTACAATCAAAGTGCATTCTGAACCGCACCTACGATAGAATTGAGCCAAACTTCCCACACAGAACCCCCACGACCAACAGAAAATACCGTGTTTTCCGATGGTCTTTGGTGACCATCGGAAAACCCCACTGACACCCCCCTTAAACACAACACCCCCGCAGTGGTCCTGGACCCCCAGGTTGAGAAATGCCGATCTAGACAGAAAATGAGAAAAGAAATAAAAGGGGCTGAATTGATGTAAAAATAACTTGTGTGGCTTTCATACAGACACAGCGTTGTCAATGCTCAATGTCATGAATGTTGAGTTTCCTCCCTTTTGTTATATAAAACTCTGGCAACTCTATAACGAACACGATGCATCTCATTCATAGATTGCAGAAGTGACATAGTCCAGAGAAATACACCAACATGGACAGCAGTATTTGTACTCCTAGTGGGCCGTACTAATGTAACATGTCATGTGAGTGCCCCGGGCGCATTAGGTGTCACTGGCATTTCAGGGTTCGTTGACACTGCTCCCGCATCTTGTATGGGACATGGGAGGGGAGGACATGCTACCAGCCAGCACTGCCTGCATCAGTTCAGTGGGCAATCCAATGCTCCTCCTCGGTCCCGTGTTGCTCCTGGTTTCCCTGCTTCCTCGGGGAACGTCTCCTGCCTTTACTGCTTTGAGAGTGAAAATTGAGCGCCGAAATGCTTTCCTGTGCAAAGGTACTCCAGGACTCCATTTTTAAAGGATTCCTTTGTGCTGTGAATATCTCTTTCCCCCCCTTCCCCATACTGAACCTTTCTGGAGTAAATAATAGTGCTAGGCTGTGCACTTCCTTTTTAAAATTTGCTATACAATGTTGTTTAAAAATGAAGGATTGTAATGACTTTTTTCTCCACTTCTTGTGATACTGAAGGCAATCACTGCTTGAACAAGTCTGTGTTTAAATTTATTTGTATGCAGTGTTACCAGTTTTGCTCTGTATATTAGCACAATCGGGAGAGGGATAATTCACACGTTCATGTGACTCTCGTTTTTGATCAAGTCTGATTTCTTTCCTTGCTCTTTTTGATACACCAAGAAACGGAACTCTCCAAAATGCTCATGGTACGTGTCTGTTTTTTCATAGTGTTTAAAAAAATCCTGTATTTTTGTATGTAGAGAAAATCATAATTTTTTCTGAACACTAATCTTGTATGGAAATCATTGTAAAAGTTTGTTTAATAAATGGATAGGAGTAAAAATGTGTGTGTTTTTCCTTTGTATGTGCTTTTTTCTCTACCTCTGAATTATTTGTAGTATAACTTCTAGTGTGGTTTAGGAGTTTTAGCCTGCCACTTTTGGACTCTCACTTGCTGAGGTGTTCCTGCAAGTATATCTGTAGATCTTAGGAAGCTATTTCTTGATTTAAGGTGCTGGCATGCTTGTGAACAGAGGATGGGCCAGAGATGTCACTGCCTTGGTCCTTCCATTATTGGCTGCTACTTCCCGATGGATGTCAGATGGTGTAATACCAGCTAAACAGTATAATTTCTCCAGTGGTGTAGGGCAGTGATTTTCAACCTTTTTTGAGCTGCGACACATTTTTTACATTTACAAAATCCTGGGGCACACCACCAACCAAAATGACACAGTAATACATATAGTTAATATGTTTTTAAATGTATTTATACACTCACTTAGTGTGAAACCTGGGCCCTGTTCGGCATTTGCATTTTCCCTTCTCAAAAACTTCTCCATCACTTTCAGTCACTTGTCTTGCTGTGATCCCAAATTGCCACTGTCACTTGACGCGCAGCTGCAGCACTAACTCTAACTTTGTTTACTTAGCTGCGTCTGAGCGAATCCAAGATGGCGCGACCATAGCACTCTCTTAGGTGACACGAGAGTGCTATGGTTCCATTTCTTAAAGGGACAGATGTGCCTTATAGCTTATATATGAATGAATTTCAAAAATAATTTCCCACGGCACACCTGATGATCTCTCACGGCACACTAGTGTTCCATGGCACACTGGTTGAAAATCACTGGTGTAGGGCATAGACATCCTGTGATAATGTGGCATGTTTCATTAAGAGCCACATCCACTGTTTTAATGTGGTGAGATGTATTCCACACCAGGCATGCATACTCAGCCGCAGAGTAAGAAAGCACAAGGGCAGATGTCATCATTGTATCTGATTACGATCCCCATGTTGTGCCATTCAGCTTGCATCTGATATTGTTTCTAGTGCCCACCTTTTGCTTGATAGTCAAGTAGTGTTTCTTATAGGTCAGAGGAGTTTTATCCCTGTGATAAAACGGCAGGGATTGTCTGCTTGTACCTGTAATCTGCCCCGAGTCCCCTTCGGGGTAAGAAGGGCGGAATATAAAGTGTTGTTGTTGTTAGAGCACAGTCCAGAGTGACTTCCCAGGTATTTTGGTGTACTGCAATGCTCCAATGGGATTCCTTCCCAGGAAATCCTCAGAGCTCAAGATGCTTGTCTGTTCTTAAGGTGAAAAGCATATTTCTGCATTTTAGATGGATTAGGCATCAGCTGGTTTTCCCTGTAATAGGCAGTAAGAGCACCTAAAGCTTTGGAGAGCTTCTGTTCAACTATTTCAAAGCTCCCTGCTTGAGTGGTGATGGCACGACCGTCAGCATAGATGAAACTCTCTGTCCCTTCTGGCAGTGGCTGATAATTTGTGTAAATGTTAAACATTGAGAGACATGAGACACGAGATTCTCTCACATCAGAAGCGACTTGCAGTATGCAACCAACCAAAAGTCAACAGTGAGGTAGACGTCATTCAGATTTTCAAATTGCATGGAATGCTGAGCTCAGAATGAGGTATATCCTCCTAATATATTACTCTCTCCTGCATCTGTTCCTGTAATCCAATCCATGGATACTTTGAGTCCAAGGGATGGTCATTTTTGGCAGAAGGATAAAGTTGGTGTAATGTTTCTGCACCAGGATGTTTTGTATCCAACACACACTTTAGCACACAAGTGGCTTCATTATGGCATGTAAGTAATAATAATAATAATACACTTTATTTATATTCCGCTCTTCTCACCCCAAAGGGAACTCAGAGCGGATTACAGGTACACATACTTAGCAGACAATCTCTGCCGTTTCCACATACACACATATAGACGAACAGAGATAAATTCTGGCCACCAGGGAGAGCTGACGCACTCCTCATCTCTCAGCGTTCCCAGCGTCCCTTGTTCCTTCCGCATTCCTTGAGTTCTTTTTAATGGCCTCGTAATTCAGTCAAAATTTGCCTCCCCACTTAATGTGGTACCTTTATTTCCTACTTGACAGATGCAACTGTCTTTCGGGCTGCAAAGGTCGACAGCAGGCTACACTTAAAGGTCGAGCACCCACCCCGACCCGGGCAGGCCTCGAACTCATGACCTACTGGTCAGAGAGATCTTATGCAGGAGACACTTAGTCAGCTGCGCCACATTCCCGGTGCACACTTATCACGTATCACACTTATGGAGCAAAATGGTGGGTACCATTCAAACTGAGGAAAAAGTTGTCACTGTCTCTGAAGGATCTGCTTTGGAAAATGACTCACGTAACCCTTATCCACATGGACTAGAAAGGTGCCATCAGGAGTAATTTCTGACCCCATGAGAATTAACATATATTCAGATGAGGGGGAAAATATCCTACGCAGGAGTATCTGCGAGTATTAAGTGTTTGACCTTCCCCATTGATAGCCAAAATATGTTCACACGAGGCAGAATGTTTTGTGTACCTGACAGACCGCCTTTCAACATAACATTTGGCCTTTCCAACTGGAGAAGGGCAATCCTTTACGGTGAATCCTCCAAATTAGAAACATTAAATATGAAGAAACGCTACACATTGAATCTAATTATCGATGGAATTTATTCCATTAGAGTTCATAAAATGCATAGGTTATTGTTTCAATTGAAGACACGTGGATTCGAATACTATAAAATCACATTCAAAGTCTTTTTAAAAAGAGACAAATACAAAACACTTGTCGGAGATTCCCAAAGGCTTTTGCCTCTGAATGGGACAAGACTTCCAGTTGCCCGGCTCCGAAACCAGTCTTTGGGGCATTGCATTCTTTCTGTTATTGCATTGTCGAAGTCAAGCTATTCCCGAAAAACACATTCATGTACTGCTAGAAACCTGCTGGCAGTATTCACAGAAACGGGACTTTGGTCTTTCATGGTTTCTTTTAACTACTAAAGTAATGTCAAACATAATGAATTGGCATACATGGTGAATATTATGTGTAAGAATACATTGGTGAAGATCCCACCAGGGAAGGAAGGATGGAAGGGAAAGAAGGAGGGAGGGAGAAAGGAAGGGAAGGAGGAAGAAAAGAGAATGAAGGGAGGAAGAAAAGGACAGAAGGAAGGGGTGGGAGGGAGGAAAGAAGGAAAAAAAGACATGGAAGGATGGAAGGAGAAAGTGAAGGAGGGAGGAAAGAGGGAAGGATGGAAGGACGCATGGTTGGAAGGGAAAAGAGGGAGAAAGAAAAGGTGGGAAGGAAGAAAGGGAAGGAAGAGGATGGGGATGGGGAGGAAAGAAGGAAGGGGAGGGGGAAGGCGGGCAGGAGGAAAGAAGGAAGGGTGGAAGGGAAGGAGAAAGAAAAGAAGGAAGGGAGGAAGAAAAGGAAAGAAGGGATGGGAGGGAGGAAAGAGAAGGAAGAAAAGAAAAGGAAGGATGGAAGGAGAAAGAGTGAAGGAGGGAGGAAAGCGGGAAAGGAAGGACGCAAGGGTGGAAGGGAAAGGTGGGAAGGAAGAAAGGGAAGGAAAGAAGGAAGGAAAAGAGGATGGGGAGGAAAGAAGGAAGGGGAAGGCGGGCAGGATGAAAGAAGGAAGGACGAAAAGGTGGAAGGGAAGAGATAGAAGGATAGGATAGTGAGAGAGACAGAAGGCTTGAGAAAAGAGCCCAAGGAGCTGCATCTGGCCCCCAGCCCTGGTTTTACCCATACCTGCTCTAGAAGCACAACCAAATGCACCCCCCACTTCCTTGGAAACTAAATGACCATCGGATGCATCCTTGAAGCAAGGAGGTGGGTGACGCCGAGAGGAGGTCATCACAGACGGAGGCACAACTTTCCACAACGACCTCAGAGAGACATGTATTGTCACAATGGTCCTTCTCAAAAAATTAGCATATAGTGTTAAAGTTCATTATTTTCCATAATGTAATGATAAAAATTAAACTTTCATATATTTTCGACTCATTGCACACCAACTGAAATACTGATGATTTTGGCATACATATCTCAAAAAACTAGCATATTCCATCCGACCAAATATGCTAATTTTTGAGACAGTATTTTTGGGTTTTCAGGAGCTATATGCCAAAATCATCAGTACAAAACAAACAAAGACCTGAAATATTTCAGTTGGTGTGCAATATATGAAAGTTTAATTTGTATCATTACATTATGGAAAACAATGAACTTTAGCACTATATGCTAATTTTTGAGAAGGACCTGTATATGGCTGGATATGTCACTATGACATCAAGTCATAGCGTCCTTCCACAGATTAACCTTCACATGGTTGGTTTTTAATATATATATTGTATATATTTAAGAAGATTCCCTGTATGGTTCTAGTTAGAAGGCACCTTAGAGGTAATGTGTTCCACTGTCAACATCTATTGGGACATTCCTTCAAGGCACTTGTTGATCTATGGTGACCTCAAAGGGTTTCTTCAGAGGTGGCTTCCTCTGAAATACAGCCTACAGCACCTGGTATTCCATAGCATTCACCCATCCAAGGACTAACCAGGCTTGACCCTGCTTAGCTACAAGACCAGATGGGTACTTTAGATACCTAACCACCCTTTCCACTAGAAATTTTGAGGAGTAGGGGGATAACTGTGTTAGTCTGTTGAAGTAGCAAGAAAGCATCTGGTGAATGATCAGTTGACCCAATTGTTGATTCATCCCATCGAATCATGGAATCTACCTACACAGGTACTTACCATTCAACTATTGGTTGCATGGGTCTACTCCAGGCATGGGCAAACAGGCATATTGAGGAAGTAGAAGCCTGCTACACCAGGCCTGGGCCAATTTGGGCCCTCGGTGTTTTGGACTTAAGCGTCTGAGGGGGGGGGGAGGAAGGGGCCTGAGGCTGTTAGGAATTGTGGGAGTTGAAGTCCAAAACACCTGGAAGGCCCAAGTTTGCCCGTGTCTGACTTACAGGGTTGATGGGCCTGTTCCACCATATCAGTCAAGATATCAAGGCCAAAATAATGTGTGAGACACACCTGCTGCGAGTAAGTGGTCCCTGGCCCAGAAAGACTCATACAGTTATACATCAGACACAAGGTGCAATACGAATACAAAATTGGCAGTTTCAAAGTGTGCTGGTAGATTGTGATGAGAAGCAAATAGAGGCTCACATAAGCAAAGGTCAAAGCAACCCAGAGGTTGAGATCTCGTTGGTAGTGGTTTGGAGATGTTCTGTTCAGTCTTGAGGAGAGAGAGAGAGAGAGGTATTCACAGAAAGGCTTCAAACACTGAAACGGAAGGAGGTGTCCCTTTGTTTCTCTCTGGGACAGCTTGGCGACCCCTTGTGCTTCAGTCTGAATCGTCATCTGAATCGTCATCTGAAAGGAAGGGGACATGAATGGACAAAGCAAGACTGATTGCAACTCTCACTGGCACAGCCAATAACAGCAGCCCAACATCTGGAGCAGCAGAATTTATCCAGAACCCAGTGGATCAGACACATGCAGTCTGGATGCTGATGGGTTCTGCAGGAATGACGTCCAGGAGGAAACCGTGTGTTTTGGAGCAAGTAGCCCTCAGTAAGAGTCAGGCCTGGATTAAGCCCTTTTGGCGCCCTAGGCCACACTTTGGAATTACGCCCCCTAACCAACCTCTACCACACCCCCCCCCCCACCTCCTCGTCCTCGCGGCTCCACGCACCCTCCTTCCTTGAGTCAATAATAATAACAATAATAATAATCTACAGAAAGAAGGCTATTTGAGTGTTGTAAATGAAAGAGAATATAATAACAATAATAATAATATAGAGCAGGGCTGTCCAACGTCTACCGGCCCAGGGGCCTGAATTCCGGTCACTGATGACCTGGGGGGGCGTAGGGTCTGCCCGTGCCCCCAGCTCCGTCCCCAGCTTACTACTCATAAGAGGCATGCATACAGTCAAATATAATCTTTTACTGAGATAAAATGCTGGGTGGGAATTCAAAAGGGGCATCCATACAGTCAAATATAATATTTTACTAACATTAAATGCAGGGTGGGCATTCAAATACACAATTACATAATAATAACATAAAGGTTAGCCTACCTTCCCAAACGTGCGGGATCCAGGAGCAGCCGGACCACGAGCAGATGCGACGACCGACCGAGGCAGCAGCCAGGAAGGTACAAATCACGTCTGCGTGGGCCGCAGGGATGAAGTAGCCGAGATTGCGGCAACAGGAGTATCGCGAGACTACGGAAGCCACACGGGATTTCGCTCTCAACGCAGGCGAGATTTCGCGTTGAGAGCGAAATCCTGTGTGGCTTCCGTAGTCTCGTGATGCTTGCTCCGAAACCCGGAAGTGGGTAATTTTTTTAAATATTTCAATTTAATTTATTTTATTTTATTTAAAAGCTTAGGGGGGCGTAGGGAAGGGGCTGGGGGGCCGTATATGGGCCCCAGGTCACCAGTTGGGCAGCCCTGATATAGAGGAGGGAGGTGTTGCCAAAGAGGCCCCAGTGAGAGCCCAGCACAGACACTTACGGCTCCATTCACACCCTATGATTCCCTCTTAGAGTTGACCTTAAGAAATGGGGTTACAAAGTGGAATCCACAACATGCGAGTGTGGAGAAGAGCAAACCACAGACCACATACTACAAGGCAGTCTGAGCCCTGCCACATGCACAATGGAGGACCTTCTTATGGCAACACCAGAGGCACTCCAAGTGGACAACTACTGGTCAAAGGACATTGAATATAATGCCAAGTTTTCAAACTTTGTGGTTTTTGTTGTTGTTGTTGTTTGCTTTTTAAATACATTACAACTGTACCCTTGGTTCGCTCTTGGTACGATAAATAAATAAGCAACCAGCCACAGCTGCAGGCAAAATGTCAGGAGAAAATGCTGCTAGTTACGGCCAATACAGTCTGGAAACCAGGCAACACCCCAGTGATTCTGGCCATGGAAGCTTCCAACAATACTAACACTTCCTACAGACTACGCCAGGCCTGGGCAAACTTCGGCCCTCCAGGTGTTTTGGACTTCGGCTGTTAGGAATTGTGGGAGTTGAAGTCCAAAACACCTGGAGGGCCGAAGTTTGCCCAGGCCTGGACTACGCAGTGTCGCCAAAGCCCCCACAAAACCCCTAAACTGGAATGAATCACTTCTCAGGCAGAAGAGGGAGTCTTATCCCTTTCTCCAATGTCAGGGGCAATCCTCAAATGGAGAGGGGTTCCACCTCCGGCCATTGAAGGCCATCCAACAGCCCTGCCTCTGTGGCTTGCAAAAAGGCCAATCTGGTCTGTGCCTACCTTCGGATTTACGTGGCTCAGGGGCATCTGCGGAATCGCCTTGTTTGAGATACGCCATCAGATCATTGAAGGTAAGGTAAACATACACGCAGTAGACAACTGTGGCAATGAAGCCAAACACCTAAAGAGTGAAAAGTGTACGGACAGAAGAATCGGTGAGTGTTTCGTTCTCTCGTTTTTAATATCCCAACTATTTCTACCTTCAATATGAAGAGATAAACACATTTTTGTAGACCCTCCCCACCTTTCTACAGTGGCCTTCTCCTGCCCTAGGCCTTTCTGGTGATAACGCCTATATTATTATCACTATCTCCCTATGAACCATCGAGATGTTTAAGATCATCCGGAGAGGCCCTGCTCTTGCTCCCGCCTTCTTCGCAGGCGCGATTGGCGTGGACGAGAGACGGGGCCTTTTCAGTGGTGGCTCCTCGGCTTTGGAACGCCCTCCCTAGTGACATCAGATCAGCCCCCTCCCTCCTGACATTTCGCAAGAAAGTCAAGACCTGGCTGTTCGAGCAGGCATTTGCTGATGAAATATAAAGGTTTAATTAGATATATGGAATGATGACGATGTGACGGAAACTGATTTCAACATGACGCTGAGAATTGTATTTTTATGTTTTTAACTGTTAATTGTTGTTGTTTATATGTTTTGATTATTTTAATTATTGTTTTGATTGTTTTAATTGTGTTTTATCTGGAGGGCAGTAATTACCATGTAAACCGCCTCGAGTCGCCTTCGTAGTAAAGAAATTTATATATATATATATATATATATATATATATAGAGAGAGAGAGAGAGAGAGAGAGAGTCAGAAATATTAAAAATTAACTAGGTATTTTAAATTACAAAAATGTGTGTCAAGCACTGAAAGGGTTAAATGGATGTCATGACTTAGCAAAAACTGCAGTTCAATGTAATCAGGTGCGCCTGTAGCTTAGTACGTCTCGGTGTTAGTTGCTCTCAGTATGAAGAGGCCTCAGTGTGAGGTAAACCTCACTGGGAGAGGCCTCAGTGTGTTAGTAGGCCCCAGTGTAGGAGGACTGGTGAAAAGCTGCAGTTCTATATAAGCAGGTGTGCCTGTAGCTTAGTACGTCTCGGTGTTAGTTGCTCTCAGTATGAAGAGGCCTCAGTGTGAGGTAAACCTCACTGGGAGAGGCCTCAGTGTGTTAGTAGGCCCCAGTGTAGGAGGACTGGTGAAAAGCTGCAGTTCTATATAAGCAGGTGCGCCTGTAGCTTAGTACGTCTCGGTGTTAGTTGCTCTCAGTATGAAGAGGCCTCAGTGTGAGGTAAACCTCATGGGAGAGGCCTCAGTGTGTTAGTAGGCCCCAGTGTAGGAGGACTGGTGAAAAGCTGCAGTTCTATATAAGCAGGTGTGCCTGTAGCTTAGTACGTCTCGGTGTTGCTCAGTATAAAGAGGCCTCAGTGTGAGGTAAACCTCACTGAGAGAGGTCTCAGTGTGTTAGTAGGCCTCAGTGTTAGTAGGCCTCAGTGTTAGTAGGCCTCAGTGTGAGAAGGTTTCGGTGAGAGAAGCCCCAGATTGAAGGCCTCGTGTGTCAACTCCAGTGTGAAGGCTCCCATGTGTAAAAAGCTCCTGCGTGAAGCTCCTGCGTAAGTTTGGTGTGAGAGGAAGCACAGTGAGAGCGAAGATGTTTATCTGCATGAGAAAGAAGCCCAGCGTGGAAGCAAATAAGGAAGTATAAAGAACTTTGTTCGTGTTTTGGAAACCTTGTTTTTGTAAATAGTACAACCATAGTACGACCATTCACTATTGATCCACCGCTTAGCCATGACAGGAGTTAGGGGGTCCGCCCTTAAATGGGTGACCTCCTTTCTCCAAGATCGGGGACAATGGGTGGAGAGGGGAGGGATGGTCTCAGAAAGGGTCCCCCTTAATTGTGGGGTTCCCCAAGAGGCTATCCTCTCTCCTCTATTATTTAACATCTATATGCGTCCACTGGCCCAACTGGCCGTAGCTTTGGTCTGGAATGTCATCAGTACGCTGATGACACCCAGCTGGTGCTGAGGATGGAAGGCCAGCCGGACTCTGTACCCGATTATTTCCATCAGTGCCTTGAAGCCGTGACTGGGTGGCTATGGGCCAGCAGGTTGAAGGTGAACCCATTGAAGACAGAGGTCCTGTGGCTGGGTCGCCCCGGGGGGGGGGGGGGGAGCTCCAGCTGCCAATAATGGATGGCAAGGTGGTTAGCCCGTCGGCCCTGGTTAAAAGCCTGGGAGGTCCAACTGGGCCCTCTGCTGACGATGGAGGTTCAGGTCTCCACCGTGAGCAGAGCGGCGTTTTCCCATCTGTGCTAGGCAAGGCGGCTGGCACCCTACCTTTCCGGTGGCGACCTAACCACGGTAATCCAGGCCACGGTAATCTCAAGACTGGACTACTGTAACGCCCTTTACATTGGCCTTCCTGTCGGTAACCCGGAAACTTAAGCTGGTGCAAAATGCTGCGGCTCGACTACTGGTTGGTGCGGCACTATCGTGCCACATTAATCCATTCCCCATCGAGTACCGGATTGCCTTCAAAGTGCTGGTGTTAACCTTTAAGGCCTTGCATGGCCTGGGGCCAATGTACCTGAAGGACCGCCTCTCCCTGCACATTCCCCAGAGACCACTACGGTCCATGGATCAAAACCTATTGGAGGTTCCATCAATTAAGATCTGCCCCCTGTCCTCGACGCGGCAGCGTACTTTCTCTGTAGTAGCGCCTACCCTTTGGAACGCCCTCCCAGAGGAGGCTCGAGCAATAGCTGATCTACAGGCCTTCCGGAGGGCCTGCAAGACCCATCTCTTCAGACAGGCGTTTAACTTTTAAGGCTGTTTAATTCCACTCTTGCCTCAATCTGTTTTATTATGTTTTTAACTATGTTGTGATTATGTTGTTCACTGGTGTGAACTACCCTGAGCCTCTTTGGGAAGGGGGGGTATATAAATTGAAATAAATAAATAAATAAAATAATTTTACTACGAAGGAAAACCTCCTGTGAAAGAGATAATATTGGTCTGTGTGTGCTTTGGGCTACCAGGGCTGGGTCGCGCTGCTGCTAATATTATTATTTATTTCGACTTGATAAACCTCCCTTCTTGGGGCTCCCAGCAGCAGCCGAGCTGCCACGTTCTGCACCAGTTTGAGTTTCCGGATCGCTGACAAAGGTAAGCCAATGTACAGCGCGTTACAGTAATTGAGCCTCGAGATGACCGTGGCTTGGATCACTGTGGCCAGGTCGCGACGGGAGAGATAGGGAGCCAGACGTTTTGCTTGCCGCAGATGGTAAAAGGCACAAGCAATTTGTGCCTCCATAGACAGCTGGGGGTCCAGCTGGACCTCCAAGCTCTTTACTGAGGACTGCGGGCATAGCGCCACGCCGTCAAACGTCGGCAGCTGGATCTCCCCCCCCCCCCGGGTGGCCCAGCCACAAGATCTCCGTCTTAGAAGTTACGGCCATCCAGTTACGGCTTCTAGGCAGAGTTGGAAATTATCGGGTACAGATTCCGCCCCTGCGTCCATCCTCAGAACGAGCTGGGTGTCATCAGCGTACTGATGGCATTCCAGCCCGAAACTCCGTACCAACTGGGCGAGTGGTCGCATGTAGATGTTAAATAACAGCGAAGAGAGGATGGCCCGCTGAGGGATCCCGCAATGTAAGGCGGAGCCCTCAGAGACCACCCCTCCCCACTTCACTCGCTGCAGGCGGTTTTGGAGGAAGGAGGACAGCCAGTTGAGAGCTGTCCCCCTCACCCCAGCGACCGCCAGGCGGTGTGTCAAAAGTTGGTAATCGAGAGTATCAAATGCTGCTGTGAGGTCCAATAACACGAGCAGCGCCGATCCGCTTCGGTCCAGATGGCAACGGAGTAGGTCTGTGATGGAGACCAGGACGGTCTCCGTCCCATGCCCAGAACAGAAGCCGGACTGGAAGGGGTCTAGCCAGGTTGCATCATCCAAGAAAGCCTGCAGCTGCTCCATTGCTGCCCTCTCAATTACCTTGCCCAGGTACGGCAAGTTGGACACTGGGCGGTAATTGGAGGGAGCCGCGGGGTCTAATCCTGGCTTCTTCAGCAATGGAGTTACCACCGCCTCTTCTAACTCCTCTGGAAAGGCTCCTTGCTGAGGGGAGCAGTTGACTAATAAGTTACTTTGCTGTACATTTATGGGGAGGGTCTTTTGTTAATAAGCCCTCTCGCCCAACATATATCGCTTGGTTGATGCCCCAAAACATCAGGAAGGCCAAGACTCTGAATTGGAACCCGTCTGAGTAGATCAACTTACTCCTGCCGCTTTGGATGCTGTGTCAGAGTATTTCGAGACTGCAGCAATGGATATGGCGAAATAGATGATTGCAGCGATGATACCGCATAAAAAATCCTGCAAAATAAAGAATATTGGAACCTAGTTGAGGGAGAAGCTATAAACAGTGTACAATGGTAATTTAAGTCAACCCACTACATGTAAGAACCCAAGAAGAGTCAGCTTTCAACTTTATCTAGTCCAGGGGTGTTTCATCTTTTGGCCACATTGAAAGGAGAAGGATTGTTTTGGGCCAAACACAAATTACACCGAAGCCCGACTTGCGCACAAATAGCGGGAGTGCAGCAGTTTGAATACACACTTGAAATCCTTTTCACAAATCATGTTATATGTGACATTGCAACAGAGTCCTCTTGCTCTTTTTTTATTAGTAACAGCCTTCAGTTTCTTCTGGTCAAACTGTTTGCAATTATGAAGCAAATTATGGATAGAACCCTGATATTTACGTACATGTTGTAACTCAGATTTAGAGAGGACTGTGAGCTTTCCTGTGGCACAAAGCAATGGGCTCTCAAGTCTGGGAAATAATGGTTCTTTCTGTGAGAAATCTGGCTTGGAGAGTGCATGGCCTCAAGGGCATTCAGGGGAGGCAGAAGTAGCAACAACAGGTAGGGAAACGAGTGAAGAGCTCAGTGATAAAGAGGGTTTCCATGGAAACCCACTGCAGCTACGGAGATCTAATCAGAGCCAAAAACAGACTGCATTGTTCGGAGAGATTACATGGGAAAGCTGTGAAGGAAATTCACGGGAAAAGGAATGATTTCATGGGTGTCTATTAAGCAACAAGTTGTTTACGTTAAGGTCAGTTCAGGCAATGCTGCATTGAAGTGAGAAGCTAAGCCTGGGTTCTCTTGTTCCTGGTTTAAGTCAAGATTTGGTTTTGGATCTCATTTCCTAGAACTTTTCTATGTTCCTGTTTATGTACTCCTGTTCAAGTTTTACTAGTTACACTTTCCCGATTGTGGACTTATACTGTATCTGAGATTCCTGTCACCTCTTGAACTTTATGAGACATTTGGATTATTGTTTGGTTACTACTTTTTGCTAAACCTTTTGGGATTATATATCTTTCTTCTTCATTTCTGATTTTCATATGCCTTGTGTGTGTGTGTGTATGTGTTTTGGTTTTTTTTTTTTACAATAAACTGATTGCTTGTATTCCTGGACTTCTGTGTGGTGCAGTGGTCATAGGTGTTTCCAGGCCTGGAGTGCAACAGTACATAACATATTCTGATTATTCTATTGTGTTACAATCTGCAAAGTTTGAGCTCAAGGACTACACAATCAAGTTACAAAAAAAAAGACGGCGGGGGGGGGGAGGGATCTCATAATGTTTTAGGTACATTTACAATTTTGTGTTAAGCTGCATTCATAGCTAACCTGGGCTGCAGGACGGACAGTCCTGATCTAGTCCAACCTTTTGCATATACATTGATTAACTAGCAACCAGAGGAGCCAAGTGCAGCAGTATATGTTCTAAGCAGGGAAGTATACCTTTATATTTCCAGATCAGATAGGCACCATGTATCCTGCACACAAGTAAGACCATCCAGTGTTGACCATGGGACTGGCGGCCTGACAAGATCAAGCCTGACAAGATCAAAAGCACCGGGACTGTGGTGCAGCTTGCTGGAAGTCAGCTGCATAAGATCTCTACTGACCAAAAGGTCATGAGTTCGAAGCCTGCCCGGGTCAGGGTGAGCTCTCGACCAATTTATGTAGCTTGTTGTCAACCTTTGCAACCCAAAAGACAGTTGCATCTGTCAAGTAGGAAATTTAGGTACCACTTTGTGGGGAGGCTAATTTAACTGATTTATGAGGCCATAAAAATCTCCAGGAAGTATGTGAAGAATGCGACAGCTCCTCCTGGTAGCCAGAATCTGGAATGTTAAAGAGCCTTTGTCTATATATGTTGTGTGTCTATGGCATTGAATGTTTGCTTTTATATGTACACTAGCTTGGGGACCCGGTGGTGCCCGGGTTATTTGAGGAAGGCATTGTGTGCCATAGTTCGTCATTGGTGTGGGCCACAGTGCTCTAAGGAATTGAATTAAAGTACTGCAAGTCCCATCATCCATGGTCCATCTTTCCTCAAACTGCACCAGGATGTAGGGTGCATCCTCGGGGGTCTGTGTGCCAAGTTTGGTCTTGTTCTGTCATTGTTGGGGGCCTAGTCAGGAAAATCAAGTTGAAGAAGCCTAACAATATCCCATGAGCTGAGGCCTAGTCAGGAAAATCAAGTTAAGGAAGCCTTGTTGTCAATTTTGGGCCTGGTCTGTGATTTATAGGGGCTGCAGTGTTGTTTGGGAAGTGAATGATGTGAAGGTACTGCAAATCCCAACATTCGTGGCCCATCCTGCCCTAAACCACACCAGGTTGTGAAGTGGGCCATTGGTCCCTTGTTTGCCATGTTTGGTCCTGATCTGTCATTTCTGTGCGCCGCAGTGGCTGACTGCCTGAGGCCTTTTGCTTTCCCTCTGAGTCACCTTAGAAGTGAATTGGGTGAAGGTACTGAACATTCCATTTCCAACAGAAAAAACTGTCAACTGGCTAACTTCAACTCCAGCCATTTATGCCTGCCTCAGGCCCTTCCCTTTCCTCTCTGTGCTGTGTTGGAATGTTGGGAGGCTGGCCAGTCACAGCCATTTATGCAAATAATCCGACAGTTGCAGCCAATCGAAACGCTGGCACATATTCGCTCGGTTGCACCACCCACCCACCGCCCGCAAACACTGACTTTTATTATATAGATAGATAGATAGATAGATAGATAGATAGATAGATAGATAGATAGTAATCTGACCTGAGTCCCCTGTGGGGTGAAAAGGGCGGGATGTAAATACTGTAAATAAATAAATAAATAAACACTGGGAAAATTACTTTGCAAGACTATCCTTATCAGAGTCTTGGTAATCCAAATGGCTACACTGTTGATGTAAATACTGGATTTGGGGAGCTGAGGTCTCAAAAAGTATTTTTCCAAGCTCTGCTTGAAAGAGATAATCACTGTCTGAGAATCTGCCCATACTTGCCTATTAACACCCTTCCACACTGACATACAAAATCCAGATTTTTTTTCGTGTCGTGAGTGACTTGAGAAACTGTGCGTTGCTTCTGCTGTGAGAGAATTGGCCGTCTGCAAGGACATTGCCCAGGATGTTTTGATGTTTTACCATCTTTGTGGGAGGCTTCTCTCGTGTCCCCGCATGGGGAGCGGGAGGTGACAGAGGGAGCTCATCTGCACTCTCCCTGGATTCGAACCTGTGACCTGTCAGTCATCAGTCCTGCCGGAACAGGGGGCTCCTAGGTGATCTGCTCTGAACTGGATTATATAGCAGTGTAGACTCATACTCCAGTTCAAAGGAGATAACGAGAATTATTTGGTTGGCAGGGCCGGACTAAGGTAATTTAAAATGGTAAGCGAACATTATTTTGGCGCCCCCTCGCCCTCCGGCCTTGTGGAGCGTGCGCATGCGCTGGGCCAGCTAGTTCTGCGCGTGCGCAATTGCTGCGGAGGGACTCCAGATGGACCGAGATACCAATCGCCCTAAGTGAGGCCGAAAAGGAGGAACTTTTTGCAGTCGGGACGGAGCCGGAGCATTTTGGGCGATTGGCGTCTCAGTCCAGCTGGAGTCCCTTTGCAGCAATGGCACATGCGTGGAACCTGGCGGCCAGATGCGCCCCTGACTACGTGGCGCCCTAAGCGGGTGCTTACTTTGCTTAATGGTAAATCCACCCCTGTTGGTTGGATAAACTGGATTATATGGCATGTAGAAAAGGCCTTAGGGCAGGGGTGGGCAACCTATGGCCCGCGGGCCGGATGCGGCCCGGCAGCCGGTTCTGTGCAGCTCGGGAGAAGGGCATCGGGGGCAGGGCCAAGAGGAAGGGGTGACGCTAGCACCATCTGATCGCGGGCTCTGTGGGGCCTTTGTTGGCAGACAGGCAAAGGAGCGGTGGCTTTGGAGTGCCCGCCATCCCTGGAGGCGATTTGCGCCTGCAGCGGGAGGACTCTGCGACCTGCGGGGGCTGATCTTGAGGATGTCGGCCTTCATCTTGGTTGACACCTTGTCTTCTTGAATTTTATTTTATTTTAGTGGTTTTTATTATTATTGTATAATAATTTTATAATAATAATATAATAATAAATAATATAATATAATATATTATAATTTCAATATATTATAATGTCTATATATACATACCATAATATAATAATTATGATATTAATACTAATAATATATGAATATTTCTTGATAGATTAATGTTAATATTAATGATGTGAATATATAGTAAACTAGCTGAACCCGGCACGCATTGCTGTGCCCTATTTAGGAGATGTGAGGGTGTTTGGTTATGTAAGTGTTTGAAATGGTGTGACAATGGGTTTTGTGTGTGTATATATGTGTATGTGTGTGTATGTATGTGTGTGTGTATGTGTATGTATGTGTCTGTGTATGTATGTGTGTGTGTATGTGTATGTATGTGTCTGTGTATGTACGCTTCCTCCCCTCTCTTTCCCCCCTCTGTCTGATTCCCCCTTTTCTCTCTCCCCTCCCCCTCTCTCTCTGTCTCACTTTCCCCTCTGTCTCTCCCCTTCTCTCTCTCTCTGTCTGTTTCCCCCTTCTCTTCCCCCCTCTTTCTCTCTGCATCATTCCCCCCCTCTCTCCCCTCCCCCGTCTCTCTCTGTGTCACTCCTCCCCTCTCTCTTTCCCCCCCCCCTCTCTCTGTCTCACCCCCCCCCTCAGTCTCTCTCACTCCCTCTCTCTTTCCCAATAAGGGGCGGGCCGCATACAACAATGGGCATGCGCGCCAGGGCGGGAGGCAGGCCCGGAGATCGGGGATCCGCCTTCCGCCGTGTCCCCCGCGATTGCAGCGGCCGCGCGTGAAGCAAGGTAAGCCCGGGAGGTTACCTTCTTTCAGGCGCGGCCGCTGGAACCGCGGGGGACAAGGCGGAAGGCGGATCGGCGATCTCCGGGCCTGCCTCCCGCCCTGGCGCGCATGCCCACTGTCGTACGCGGCCCGCCCCTTTTTGGCTGTGCTGGGTGGCGTCAGGCCGCTTTCGTGAAGTCCCGCCTTTTGGACTACACTTCCCAGAAAGCCCGGCATGGCCACTTCCGGTTTATGCGGAGGTTTCTGGGAAGTGTAGTGCGGTGTCCCAGAGCTGCTCTGGGACCGGGGACGTGTGGTCACGGGCGAGGATGGCGAGGAGGTGGTTAGGGCGCCGCCGGTGTGGCTGCGAAGGTCCCGGTGAGTGGGGAGAGAGGGTGACGGGATGGGTTGGGGGGGGGGTTCGAAGTGCGCCTGCGCGATTGCTCTCCCTCTCTCCAGCGCTCGCGGTCAGCGCAGAATGGGAGGCAATGGGCTGTTTTGGGGGGCTGTTTTTGGGGGGGGTTGCAAGGTAGGGAGGGTTTTTTTGTGCTATGTTTGTACGTCGTGGTCTGGGGGAATGTGTGTCGTGGGATTTGTGTTTCTGGGGGGTTTAGTTTGGCCGTGCATAAAGGACATCGCACGATGACTCGATTTTTATATATATAGATATAGTAAGTAAGTAAGTAAGTAAATAAATAAATAATGTAGATTAGAATGTAGTTTCGCCTCTAGCTGCGGCCCTCCATAATATTTTTTGGCTCTCGTGTGGCCCCTTGGAAAAAAATAATTAGGGTCTGTTCAACTTCCACTCTCTCTTAAATATGCTGCAAAATTCCACAAGGAAAGCCTACGGTAGGCAAGTCAGTCTCAGAAGTTTCCACAGCCCTGATAACTGAGAATTGCATGTCTATCTGATTATGACATTGCCTCCTCTATGACTCAGAGAAAACAGAGGGCTGATGGGAAGTCATGAACACTAAAGGGAGGAACTCTACTGAAGACAGTGTGGCATTCTTCCTTGCCTCCTCCTTGCATTCCTCCAGCTTCAAGCACCAGAGCATTTATTTGGGAGCACAGCGGCACCTAGTGGTCACTTTCGGGATTACCTAGTAGCTGCAGCTAAGAGGCTTCTTAGCCAGGACTCATTCATCACACACACACTACATCACACACACACTAGATGAGTGTGTCTCAACCTTCCTAATGCCGCCATCCCTTAATAGAGTTCTTCATGTTGTGGTGACCCCCAACCATAAAAATATTTTCATTGCTACTTCATAACTGTCATTTTGATAATGTTATGAATCGTATTGTAAATATCGGATAAGCAGGATGTATTTTCATTCACTGGACCAAATGTGGCACAAATACCCGATATGCCCAGATTTGAATACTGGTGGGGTTGGGAAGGGTATTAACTTTGTCATTTGGGAGTTGTAGTTGCTGGGATTTATAGTTCACCTACAATCAAAGAGCATTCTGAACTCCACCAAAGATGGAATTGAACCAAACTTGGCTTACTGAACTCCCATGACCAACAGAAAATACTGGAAGAGTTTGGTAGGCATTGACCTTGAGTTGTTGGAGCTGTAGTTCACCTACATCCAAAGAGCCCTAGCCACTCAAACAATGATGGATCTGGACCGAACTTATACTAATACTCAATATACCAAATGTGAATACTGGTGGAGTTTGGGGAAAAACAAATCTTGACATTTGGGAGTTGTAGTTGCTGGGATTTATAGTTCACCTACAATCAAAGAGCATTCTGAACTCCACCAAAGATGGAATTGAACCAAACTTGGCACACAGAACTCCCATGACCAACAGAAAATACTGGAAGAGTTTGGTAGGCATTGGCCTTGAGTTTTTGGAGTTGTAGTTCACCTACCTCCAGAGAGCACTGTGCACTCAAACAATTATGGATCTGGACCAAACTTATACTAATACTCAATATGCCCAAATGTGAACACTGGTGGAGTTTGGAGAAAACAAACCTTGACATTTGGGAGTTGTAGTTGCTGGGATTTATAGTTCACCTACAACCAAAGAGCATTCTGAAACACACCTATGATAGAATTGGGCCAAACTTCCCACACAGAACTCCCATGAACAACAGAAAATATTGGGTTTGGTAGGCGCTGACCTTGAGTTTTTGGAATTGTAGTTCACCTACCTTCAGAGAGCACTGTGCACTCAATGATGGATCTGGACCAAACTTGCACTAATACTCAATATGCCCAAATGTGAACACTGGTGGAGTTTGGGGAAAACAAACCTTGACATTTGGGAGTTGTAGTTGCTGGGATTTATAGTTCGCCCACAATCAAATAACATTCTGAACTACACCAATGATAGAATTGGGTTAAACATAGAACCCCTATGACCAGCAGAAAATACTGTGTTTTCTGGTGGTCTTTGGTGACCCCCTTGTGTCCCGACCCCCAGGTTGAGAAACGCTGCACTACATGCTTGGGCTACATGGGCACAAAGGCACACGCATACACTCTCAAAGCCGCCGCTTGGTTGACTTACCGCCAAAACCCAGTAGACTGCTTTGAACTTGTCGTTCAGCCTCAAGGCATAGGCAAAGAAAAAGCAGAGGGCCAACACAAACGTCAACAAGGGGACCGTCAAGAAAGATGCGGCGTCTGAAGCAATATAGCAGATGAAGATGATGAAGGACAGCACCTGTGCAAGACAAAAAAGGCCACGACCAGTTAGTCTGTGAAGACAGGAGGCGGACTATTCCATTTGCGTCTACACCAGGCATGGGAAAACTTGGACCCTCCAGGTGTTTTGGACTCCAACTCCCACAATTCCTAACAGCCTCGTGCCCCTTCCTTTTCCCCCTCAGCCGCTTAAAAGGAAAGGGCCCGAGGCTGTTAGGAATTGTGGGAGTTGGAGTCCAAAACACCTGGAGGGCCCAAGTTTTCCCATGCCTGACCATATAATACAATTGCATCTGCATTAAGTGGCAATGCATATTAGGCCCTTGTATGCTCAACCAGGATGAGAGGAACTGGAACTGTGGTGCAGCTGGCTGAGAGTCCGCTGCATTAAGATCACTACTGACCAAAAGGTCATGAGTTCAAAACCAGTGAGCTCTTGACCAAAATTGTGTAGCTTGTTGTCAACCTTTGCAGCCCAAAAGACAGTTGCATCTGTCAAGTAGAAAATTTAGGTACCACGTTGTGGAGAGGCTAAGTTAACTGATTTACGAGGCCATAAAGATCTTCAGGAAGTATACAAAGAATAAGGAAGCGACAGCTCCCCTGTTGGCCAGAAGCTGGAATGTTAAATAGCCTCTGCATGTCTGTCTATATATGATGTGTGTCTATGGTAGGGGTGCTCACACCTTTTCAGCATGCGAGCTACTTATAAAACAACCAAGTCAAAATGATCTACCTACCCACTACTCAGAGAGCCATAAAAGCAAAATATGTGGACATTTATTTCAGTGAGAGCCATAGAATATATTTTAAGACTGAATTCAACTAAATTTGAGTATAATAAGCCCCTGAATTTATTCATAATAATAATGATGATGATAATATTCATTCAGCCTCTGCTACTACTACTACTACTAATAATAATAATAACAACAACAACAATAGGTTCTTAGAGTAGAAGGAGACCTCCAAGGGCCATCCAGTCCAACCTCCTTCTGCCATGAGGGAAAAACACAATCAAAGCATTCCTCACAGATGGCCATTCAGTCTCTGGTAGTAATTATAATAACAATGGGTTCCTATAATAGGAGGAGACCTCCAAGGGCCAACCAGTCCAACCCCCTTCTGCACCTGGGGGGCGTCGGGAGCCTGCAGGGCGTGACTGAGCCTTCCTCCCGCCCTGCCTGCGATCTACCAGGACGCCCTACGCGATCTACTGGTAGATCGCATTCTACCTAATGAGCACCCCTGGTCTATGGCATTGAATGTTTGCCATGTATATGTACATTGTAATCCACCCTGAGTCCCTTGCGGGGTGAGAAGGATGGAATATAAATACTGTAAATAAATAAATAAATAAACAAACAAACAAACAAACATGTGACTGGCTGCATCTATACTGCCATATAGGTACAGTTTAACAGCAATGATCTGCATTATATGGCAGTGTAGATAGGAACAGAGATCTCAAGCCATACTAATTTATTAATTTATTTTATTTCTTTCAGGATTTTACCCCGCTCTTCTCAACCCCCGAGGGGGGACTCAGAGCGGCTTACAGTAAGGCGCAATTCGATGCCCACACAGTAACAATATAAGACCCCAGAACCCTTCAACAATTAAAATACATTAAAACACATTAAAATACAATTACCCAAACATCATACGCATTCATTCTAGATTAAAACAATGTTCTGTCCATAAAAGCATTGGCCCTATGCATCCACTTTCCATTAAAATCCCATCTAAAGTGCTGCCTTGTGCTGGTGTGCAAACGCCTGGTCCCACAGCCAGGATTTTACTTTTTTCCTGAATGCCAGGAGGGATGAGGTGGATCGTACATCGATAGGGAGAGCATTCCACAGGTGGGGAGCCACCACTGAGAAGGTCCTATCCCTCGTCCCCACCAGCCACATTTGAGAAGTAGGCGGTAATTGAGCAGGCATATAGCCCGGGAAGGGGGAGGGATGGGCTTGGGGGCTTCAGCCCCCCCCCCCCATTCTCAGGGTGGTCCGTGAGAAGGCCTTACTGGTACATTATTTAAACTGTTATGTTTATTCATATCATGATCTGATCACCATGCTCAATATATCCCATATGCATGGGGGTATTAGGATAATGATACAAAAGGTTTGGTAGGGTAGACCAGGGCTGTCTACCCTACCTAACTGGCGGCCCGGGGGCCGTATAAGGCCCCCCAGCCCCTTCCCTGCGGCCCCCTAAGCTTTTTAATTAAAATAAATAAATAAAATAATAATATTTTTTAAAAATTACCCACTTCCGGGTTCCGGAGCAAGTATCGCGGGACTACGGAAGCCACACAGGATTTCGCTCTCAACACAAGATCACGCCTGCGTTGAGAGCGAAATCCCGTGTGGCTTCCGTAGTCTCGCGATACTCCTGTTGCCGAAATCTTGGCTACTTAATCCCTATGGCCCACGCAGACGCGATTTGGACCTTCTCGGCTGCTGCCTCGGTCGGTCGTCGCCTCTGCTCATGGTCCGGCTACTCCTGGATCCTGCGCGTTTGGGAAGATAGGCTAACCTTTATGTTACTATTATGTAATTGTGTATGGATGCCCCTTATGAATTCCCACCCTGCATCCCCTTAGTAAAAGATTATATTTGATTGTATGGATGCCTCTTATGAATTGTAAGTAAATTGGAGCCGGGGGCGGGGCCAGGGCAGGGGCGGAGCTGGGCCGGGGGCAGACCCTTCGGCCCCCCAGGTCATCAGTGACCGGAATTCAGGCCCCTGGGCCGGTAGAAGTTGGACAGCCCTGGGGTAGACCCTCTCTCACTCAGACTCATCCCTCCCGAATCAAACTCCCCACCCCCAGGAATCAAAATACTGGCTACGGCTGTCTCTGAGATACAGAATTCAGAGAGTAAACATGCGTTGGACTGTAAACACTTGGAAGCAAAGGAGGTGATTTGCTTTTCATTGGTGGTTGAGACAAAATCCCACTTTCTAAAATCCAGGAAATCTTGCAAAGCAGCCCATGCAAATCAGCTTCGAAACATGAGTGTGTAATATTTTTTTTTATGTGGGCTGTTTTGAAACAGTTATGCAATGTGCTTGATTTAGAATTGGAAGAAGTGATTTCTCTTCTGCAAAAACTAGCAACACAAGGATCTTGGAGGTTGAGAAAATCTAATTTCATCGTTACAGTGTGTTTGAAATGTGTTAGAAAGGGTTGAAGGACAGAGCGGAAAGATAAAGCTAAGGATGGGAATTGAGTGGGATCTGTGATCTCCTTAAAAGCCAGTGTTGTGCAGCTGTTGGAGCATTGGACGACCATTCTGGAGGCCTGGGTTCAAAACCCTTCTTGGCCATTGAAATCCACTGGATGATCTTAGGCATCAGAAGAAGGAAAAGTCTCACTGAGATAACCCTGTGATAACCCCAAGAACGGAAAACAGAATGTTGGTGGCCAGAAAAAGAGATTTAAAGATGGGCTTAAAGCCAACCTCAAAAAGGTCAGCTGTGACCAGCAGTGCTGCAGAATTCAAAGAGGCACAAATGAAGGGCGAAAGGGAGAAACGTGCCAAGAGGAAGGCATGTCAAGCCAACCCTGACCAGGACCACCTTCCGTCTGGAAACCGATGTCCTCATTGCGGAGGAACATGCGGATCAAGAATAGGGCTTCACATCCAGGGCTGTGGTGGGCCACTGAACATGTTCACCTAAAGCAGGGGTGGGCAATTATTTTTTCCAAGGGGCCACACGAGAGCCAAAAAATATTATGGAGGGCCGCACCTAAAGGCGGAACTACATGCTAATCTACATTATTTATTTACTATATTTACTATATATTACACATCATTAATATTAATGTATTAATATATCAAGGAATATTCATATATTATTAGTATTAATATCATTATTATTATATTATAATATATATAGACAATATAATATATTGAAATTATAATATAATATAACATTATATTATATTATTTATTATATTATTATAATAAAATAATAATAAAATAATAATAAAAACAAGTAAAAAAATGAAATTCAAGAAGACAAGGTGCGAACCAAGATAGAGGCCGACATCCTCAAGAGAGGAAGGATCCCAAGATGGAATGGCCCAATGGACCCAGCCCAGAGGATGACAAAGCGGATCCAGCCACCGCCGCAGCAGAGCAGAGCAGCAGACGATCGGAGGCTGCAGGCCTCCGCCCGCTTTCACCCCCAGCCGTTCCCCAGCTGATCGCCTTGCCATGGAGTGCCTGCCATCCCGGGAGGCGATCCAGGCCTGCAGCGGGAGCAGTTGGTGAGCTGCGGCAGGTGATCACCCTGGCGAACCGGAAGACGATCAAATCTTCCGGGTCGTCAGGGCAATCAGCCGCTGCAGCTCGCCGACTGCTCCCGCTGCAGGCCCGGATCGTCTCCCAGGATGGCAGGCACTCCAAAGCCACCGCTCCTCTGATTGTTCTCCGGAGCGGCGGGCTGTCTGCTGACGCAGGCCCCAGAGCCTGCGATGGGATGGCGGCAGTGGCACCCCTTCCTCTTGGCCCCGGTCCCAACGCCCTTCTCCCCAGGCCGGACAGAATCGGCTGCCGGGCCAGATCCGGCCTGCGGGCCGTAGGTTGCCCAGGCCTGACCTAAAGGTTGGCAGTTTGAATCCGCAAATTGGGGAGAGCTCCCACGGTTAGCCCCAGATCCTGCCAACCTAGCCGTTCGAAAAACTCCAGAAGCTGGGAAGCCTTTGCCTTTGCCTGTGAATTTCTGTCTCATTGTAACAAGGCATTGATACAATGTTTGTGTTTGTATATATACTGTAATCCGCTCTGAGTCTCCTCAGGGAGATAGAGCGGTATATAAATATATTATTATTATTATTATTTAGAGCCACCATAGATTGGAAATAATTTGACCACACAACAAGAAAACCATCCATTTCTTATCTTCCTTCTCTTGCCTGGCATCTCTCTTCAGTCCTGAAGCATCTGATGTGATCAACATTGAACATAAATCAGTTGATACCCCCCCCCCCAAAAAACCCCCCTGCACAAACATGAATCAATATGGAAAATAAATCAACAACTGTCGCACTGTACCTTTGTCCCCCAAACTAATTCGGAGAAGTAGGGAGGACTGTCTTCCCACAGAAGTGGTTCATCATATATCAGGACCACGGTAGCATAGCGGATTAAACTGCTAGATGCAGAAAAAAATCTTGCTGACCAGAGGTCAGCAGTTCAAAGCTGTGGATCGGGGTGAGTACCCGCTATTGGGCCCAGATATATTGGTTGCTTACCTGTAACCGTAGTTCCCTGAGTGGTCACCTGTGAATATGTACATATGGTAATTCCTGCGCCTGCGCAGACAGTGTCACCTGTGAATTCGTACATATGTCTGTGGATCAGGGGGAGTACCTGCTATTGGACCCAGATTCTGCCAACCCAACAGTTCAGAAACATGCAAATCAATAGGTACCGCCTCGGTGAGAAGGTAAAAGGTCCCCATGCCACAATGCCGGGAACATGCTGAGGAGGGTCTAAGGCAGGGGTCGGCAATTACAGGCCCTCTGGGTGTTTTGGACTTCAACTCCCAGAAATCCTAACAGCTGGTAAACTGGCTGGGATTTCTGGGAATTGAAGTCCAAAACACCTGGAGGGCCGGTAATTGCCCACCCCTGGTCTAAGGACAACAGGGTTCTTGGCATTGAAAATGGAACAAGAGCACCCCCCCTCCCCCATGGCCAGAGTTGAGCATCACCTCCAGATGCTAGAGATGAACGGGAAACCTTTGCCTTTGATTATGTATTGTATGTCATAGTTCACTGTATAAAAGGCATTGAACGTTTATATATGTGTTAGGGTTGCTACCTGTCCCGTATTATACGGGACGTCCTGTATTTTTGCTCTGAATTTCGTGTCCTGTATTTTCAGCTCCTGTTCTGTATTTACAGGACAGGTGGCAGCAGGAGGCGAGGCCGGGCCAGCAGTGAGGAAGGGAGAACTCTATGGGAATGCCCGGTAGCTGCCGCTCTCCCCACACAATCACCAGGCCTGGTTCAGCTTACTCACCCAAGTGGACAGCGCTGCCATCTTGGTACCTTCCATGGCCACTCTAGCCCTCCCTCTTGAGCATAAAGAGAGGCGAGCGCAGAAGGGGAGCAGAAGGGGGAGGGGTGATTTGGTTGTGCCCACCGGGAGTGATGGACCGGAAGAGGCAGGCCTTCCTGGAAGGGAGAACGGAAGGGGCCGGGGGAGGGGGGGCAGGAGGCACTCGTGACAAGAGGGAGCCAGAGTGAGATTTGCGCACATGGCCGCTTGCATCTTGGGCCTGCTGGGGATTCTGGGCCTTGCGTAACAGTCGTGGTGGCGAAGGAGGCGGAGGAGGATTTGATTTTCAAGTTTTTAATGAAGTGTCCCTTATTTTTGTGAAAAATCCCGTATTTTTAGCTAAATGTCCCTTATTTCTTATATCAGGAAGTGGCAATCCTAATATGTGTATACTGTAGTCCAGGGGTGGGCAACCTACGGCCCACGGGCCGGATGCGGCATGGCAGCCGATTCTATCCGGCCCGGGGAGAAGGGTGTCGGGGGCGGGGCCAAGAGGAAGGGGTGCCGCTGCCGCCATCCTATCGCGGGCTATGTGGGGCCTGTGTCACCAGACAGACCGGAGGAGCGGCGGCTTTGGACTGCCTGCCATTCCTGGAGGCGATCCGGGCCTGCAGCGGAAGCAGTCGCCGACCTGCGGTGGTTGATCGCCCTGGCGACCCGGAAGACTTGATCATCTTCCGGGTCGCCAGGCCGATCAGCCACCCCAGGGCACTGATTGCTCCCCCTGCAGGTTCGGATCGCCTCCAGGGATGGCAGGCACTCCATAGCAGGGCGATAAGCTGGGGAACGGCTGGGGCCGAGTTGGCAGAGGCCTGCAGCCTCCGATCGCCTGCTGCTCTGCTCTCCTCTGCTGCGGCACCGGCTGGGTCCGCTTTGCCATCCTCTGGGCTGGGTCCATTGGGCCATTCCATCTTGGTTCACACCTTGTCTTCTTGAATTTAATTTAATTTTAGTGGGTTTTATTATTATTTTATAATAATTTTATAATAATAATAAAATAAATAATATAATAATATATAAATTTCAATATATTATAATGGCTATATATATACTATAATATAATAATTACGTTAATACTAATAATATATGAATATTTCTTGATATATTAATATGTTAATATAAATGTGTAATATATAGTAAATATAGTAAATAAATAAATAATGTAGATTAGAATGTAGTTCCGCCTTTAGGTGCGGCCCTCCATAATATTTTTTTTGGCTCTGTGGTGGGACCCCAAACAAGATTGAATAAATAATTGCCCACCCCTGCTGTAGTCCCTCGGGGAGATAGAGTGGAATATAAATAAAGTGTATTATTATTTATGATGCTGGCCATTGCATGAGCAGACACTTAATGCCATAATTGCATCATCACCGGCAAGCCACAGCTGGATCACACCCAAAGTTAAGCTGGTGAAATATATGGCACCCCCCCCCCCCCCAAACCTCAAAATACAGTTGTATGTTGGCAGCATTATACAACTGTTTGTGGTGGGGACACATTCCCAAACAAGATCTGTGCAAACCAAAGAACGCTCTCCTGTTTCCAAAGCGTAACATCACATTCTTCAAGGCTGAAGGACTTCAGGAGCTGGGGCCCAGGAGAAGTGCTTGCCCAAGCTTTGACTCAGAGGCCACCCCGAGAATGGCCTCTTTCAGTCTTGGAGTCAATCACTGTTGTCGGATTACTATTCTTTTCCTCCCTCCCTTTGACTATTTACATGTCATTGCTGGCTCTTACCATCTGAATATTTTAATACTTTAACACAGTCTTTCTCAACCAGTGTGCCGTGGCACACTAGTGTGCCGTGACGGTCCTCCTGCTGTGCCGCGAGAGAAGCTCTCTGCCCCCCTTCCTCCCCCCTTCTGCCGAACTCCTGCTGCTTGGGGGAGGAGGAAGGGCCGGGCAGTGGCGAAGAAAAAGAAGGGGCCAGGCACTGCCTCCTTCGGCCGTTTCCCCAGCCAGCCTCCAATCCGCCATGACTCCCACCATGACTCTCGCCCCTCGCTCGCTGAAGCCGTGTGGAGGAGGAGCCCCGCCCACTGAAGCTCATGCTCCTCCTCTGTAGGAGAGCTGAAGCTGGGGGAGGGGGTGGGGCATGGCGCGGCCTGTAGGAGAGCTGAAGCTGGGGGAGGGGGCGGGGCATGAAGCAGCCTGTAAGAAAGCTGAAGCTGGGGGTAGGGGGCAGGGCATGGCGCGGCCTGTAGGAGAGCTGAAGCTGGGGGAGGGGGCGGGCATGGCGCAGCCTGGCTCTGCCCCTCCCGGCTTTGGCACTCCCAGCAGCTGCTCCAGCCTTGAGGGGACAGTGCCAAGCCAGCATTGTGCTGGCTCTGGCACTGCTGGCTTGGCACTGCCCCCTCAAGGCTGGAGCAGCTGCTGGGAGAGGTGAAGCCAGGGGTAGCCTGGCTCCGCCCCCTCCCCGGCTTTGGCACTCCCAGCAGCTGCTCCCAGCAGGCCACCTACCCCCCACAGACCTACACTGGAGCATTGCAGCACACCAAAATACCTGGGAGTTACCTTGGACCAGGCCTGGGCAAGCTTCGGCCCTCCAGGTGTTTTGGACTTCAACTCCCACAATTCCTAACAGCCGATAGGCTGTTAGGAATTGTGGGAGTTGAAGTCCAAAACACCTGGAGGGCCGAAGCTTGCCCAGGCCTGCCTTGGACTGTGCTCTGACTTACGAGAAACACTGCTCAACTATCAAGCAAAATGGGAGTGCTAGAAATCATATCATACGAAAGCTGACTGGCGCAACCTGGGGTTCACAACCAGACACAGTGAAGACATCTGCCCATGCGCTTTGTTGTTGAGTACCCATGCCCAGAGTGGAAAACATCTCACCACATGAAAACAGTGGATGTGGCTCTTAATGATACATGCCACATTATCCCAGGATGTCTACGCCCCACAACACTGGAGAAATTAACACGCATAGTTGGTATCGAGCCACCTGATATTCACCGGGAAGTAGCAGCCAATAATGAAAGGACGAAGGCAGTGACATCTCCGGCCCATCCTCTGTTTGGATATCAGCCAGCATGCCAATGACTGAAATCAAGAAACGGCTTCCTAAGATCTACAGAGATACTCGCAGGAACGCCTCAGCAAGCAAGAGTCCAAAAGTGGCAGGCTAAAATCTGGAACCTCAATCAGTGGCTGAGACAAGATGAGAAACTTCCTCCCGGGCACACAGAAGAGAGGATGACCTGGAAGGCGCTGAACACGCTGCGGCTGATGCAGAGCTAACCTTAAGAAATGGGGCTACAAAATGGAGTGTACATATGACATGTGAGTGCAGAGAAGAGCAAACCACCGACTACACTGCAACCTGAGCCCTGCCACATGCACAATGGAGGGCCTCCTTGTAGCAACACCAGAGGCACTCCAAGTGGCCAGCTACTGGACAAAGGACATTTATTTTATTTATTTGTCACGTTTCTATACCGCCTCTCAGCCCGAAGGCGACTCGGGCCTCTCCAGATGATCTTAAACATCTCGATGGTTCATAGGGAGAGATGCGTTCGGACAGGCAAGTTGGACCCGAACCGTTTAGAGCTTTAAAGGCTAAAGCCAACACTTTGAATTGTGCCCGGTAGCAAACTGGCAGCCAGTGGAGATGGCACAACAGGAGAGTTGTACGCTCTCTGAATGGCGCTCCTGTTATCAACCTGGCTGCTGTCCGTTGGACTAGTTGCAGCTTCCGAACAGTCTTCAAAGGCAACCCCACGTAGAGAGCATTGCAGTAATCTATATGGGATGTAACCAGAGCATGGACCACCGTGGCCAAGTCAGACTTCTCAGACTTCTTTAGCATAATGCCAAGGTTTTTCTTAGCTTTGTGTTCTAAAATGCATTTTAACTGTGCCCTCAACTTGCTTCTGACATGAGACATCAATCCCTTTCCCAGGCTCAGAGCCACAAGGGCTGTGGGTCGGGTGCAATTCCCATTCCCAGCTTGCTTCCTAAAGTGCAAACCCCAGGATCTCTGCAGACTTTCCCTCTGAGAGGAGAAGGCTCCTTGAAGTGCAGAAGAGGAAACCCAAAAAGGAAGAGGGGAGGGAAGGAGAGAAGCCTGGCAAGGAAACAAGGAAGGATGCAAAGAAGGAAAGAAGGAAGCAAGGGGGGAGCAAGCAAGGAAAGAAAGAAAGAAGGAAGGAAGGAGGTAGGGAAAAAGGGAATCAAGCAAGAAAGGAAGGAAGGAAGGGGGGGGAGGGAAAAGGGAAGCAAGCAAGGAAGGACAGAGGGAGGGGAAAAGGGAATCAAAGGAAGGAAGGAAGGAAGGAAGGGAAAGGGGAAGCAAGGAAGGAAGGAAGGAGGGAGGGAAAAAGGGAATCAAAGGAAGGAAGGAAGGAAGGAAGGAAAGAGGGAAAAGGGGAAGGAAGGAAGGAGGGAGGGAGGGAGAAAGGGAAGGAAGGAAGGAGAAAGGGAAGGAAGGAAGGAGGGAGGGAAAGAGGGAAGGAAGGAAGGAAGGAAAGAGGGAAAAGGGGAAGCAAGGAAGGAGGGAGGGAGAAAGGGAAGGAAGGAAGGAGAAAGGGAAGGAAGGAGGGAGAAAGGGAAGCAAGCAAGGAAGGAAGGAGAAAGGGAAGGAAGGAAGGAGGGAGAAAGGGAAGCAAGCAAGGAAGGAAGGAGAAAGGGAAGGAAGGAAGAAAGGAAGGAAGGGGAAAGGAAGGAGGGAGGAGGGAAGGAAGGAAGGAAGGAAGGAAGGGAAGGAAGGAAGGAAGGAAGAAAGGAAAAAGGGAAGGAAGGAGGGAAGGAAGGAAGGAAGGAAGGGAAGGAAGGAAGGAAGGAGGGAAGGAAAGGGAAGGAAGCAGGGAAGGAAGGAAGGAAGGAAGGAAGGAAGGGAAGGAAGGAAGGAAGGAGGGGAAAAGGGAAGCAAGCAAGGAAGGAAGGAAGGAAGGAAGGAAGGGGAAAAGGGAAGCAAGGAAGGAAGGGGAAAGGGAAGGAAGGAAGGAAGAAAGGAGGGAGGGGAAAGGGAAGCAAGCAGGGAAGGAAGGAAGGAAGGGAAGGAAGGGGAAAAGGGAAGGAAGGGAAGGAAGGGGAAAGGAAGGAAGGAAGGAAGGAAGGAGGGAGGGGAAAAGGGAAGCAAGGAAGGAAGGAGAAAGGGAAGGAAGGAAGGAAGGAGGGAGGGGAAAGGGAAGCAAGCAGGGAAGGAAGGAAGGAAGGAAGGAAGGAAAAAGGGAAGCAAGGAAGGAAGGGGAAAGGGAAGGAAGGAAGGAAGGAGGGAGGGGAAAAGGGAAGCAAGGAAGGGGAAAGGGAGGGAGGGAAGGAAGGAAGGAGAAAGGGAAGCAGGCAAGCAAGCAAGGGGGAGGGAGAGGGAGGGAGAAGAGCAAGGAGGGGGAGGGGGGGAGGCTGGGGTCTGCCTGCCGCCTCTGTGTCCGCGCGCCCCTTACCGCCTGGCCCAGGAGGAGCAGCCCTTTCCGGGAGGCTGCAAAGCCCTTGGCTGAGAGGAGGAGGCGCGCCCCCGGAGGCACCGCTTGGGGCCCCTCGGGCTCTTCCTCGCTCCCGGGCCGCTCCATCGCTGGCTTCGGGAAGCAGGGCGCCCCTTGCCTTCAGCCCCCGCCCCAAAGGAACGCCCCCCGCCCCGCCCCAGAGAGAGAGGGGGGGCGGGGTCCAGCCCTCCTCCAGATGCGCCCAGGCCAGGCTGCAGCTGCGCTCCTCTTCAGCCATCTTTCCCCTTTTCCTGTCTTTCCCTGCTCTGCAAGGAGGACAGCCACCCCCCCCCCCCCCTGCAAGTGGCCCATGCACACTTAGTGAGCTCCATCTAACTTCAGCAGTGACCAGTGCAAGATACTCCCACTCAGGCAGACAACATGAATAGCAGAGATACAGAATGAATGGGGGACGATGCCTGGCTCAAGAATAGACAGACCTTGGAGTCCTCGTGGGGAGGGAGAGGAACATGGGATCTTGGCCTGCAGAAATAGGAGCCTAGTGCCCTCTAGAGCCAGGGAAGTCCTGCTCCCATGTCCTCTTCTGCCTTGGTCAGGCCACACCTGGAACCACACCTGAAGCTGGAAGGTGCCCAGAGGAGGGCGACTCAAAGGATCAAAGGTCTGGAGAACAAGCTCTATGAGGAAATAAACAATGTAACTATGCTATTTTGTATAGTGTTAAATGTGTACACACACACACACACACACACGTATTTTACCCAAGTTTGTCAATTCATCTAAAATAGGGGTTGGCTTTTGGTGAACAAGCTGGGACAAGAGTAATGATTTGATCTGGGTTGCTGTGAGTTTTCCGGGCTATAAAGCCATGTCCCAAAAGCATTCTCTCCTGACGTTTCGCCCACGTCTATCGCAGGCACCCTTACAGGTTGTGAGGTCTGTAGGAAACTAGGCAAGTGGGGTTTATATATCTGTGGAACATCCAGGATGGGGAGGAAGAACTCTTGTGTTGTTGAGGCAAGCGTGAATGTTGCAACTGGCCACCTTGATTAGCACAGAACGGCCTTGCAAGCTTCAAAGCCTGGCTGCTTCCTGTCTGGGGGAATCCTTTGTTGGGAGGTGCTTGCTGACCTTATTGTTCCCTGTCTGGAATAGCTGGGTTTTTTTTAGTGTTGTTCTTTATTTAATATCCTGGTTTTAGATTTTTTTAAATACTGGTAGCCAGATTTTGTTCATTTTCATGGCTTTTTAAAGACAAACCATAGTTGCAGTCATGCAGATCAGTGTTTCCCAACTGGTTTGCCGCGGCACACTAGTGTGACGTGAGCGATCATCAGGTGTGCTGTGGGAAATTGGAACCTCCAATACCCTTTCTTCCCCCTCCTGCCGAACACTTTTTCTTCTCCACTCGGGCTCCCTTCTTCCCAGCCTCGCTCTGCTCGCTTTGCTCACGCCGCTGTTTCTGCCTCCATTTTGATCCGAGGGGGCAGTGTGAGTGTGTTCAGGAGGGGAGGGGGAAGGGAGGAAGACGTGACCCGTGCAGGCGCTACTGTGCAGACTCGCCCCATGTCTTCCTCCCTCCCGAGTAGAGAAGAAAAAGTGTTTGGCAGGAGGGGGAAGAAAGGGCGCGAAGGGGAAGGAGGAGGAAGAGTTCTCTGTCGAAAGCTGGCATGGGCAAACTTGGACCTTCCAGTGTTTTGGACTCCAACTCCCACCATTCCTAGCAGCCTCCGCCCCCCCCCCCTCAGCCACTTAAGCAGGAAAGGGCCTCAGGCTGTTAGGAATGGTGGGAGTTGAAGTCTCTCTGCCATTCCTGCCAGGATATCTGTGTTGTGTTCATCGAAACAGGCCCAGGTTTCAAACTGAGTGCATAAATACATTAAAAACACATTAACTATATGTATTACTGTGTTAGAGTGTCATTTTGTGTCATTTTGGTTGGGGGTGTGCCCCAGGATTTTGTAAATGTAAAAAATGTGCCGCGGCTCAAAAAAAGGTTGAAAATCACTGAAGTAGATAAAATGCTATACTCATCTGATCTTTTCTTTGTGGGGAAGAGCAAACCATTAACTGAAGACTTGTTTGACTTAGTAGTAAACATTGGGATAACAATGCATCTAAATATAACCCTTTTCCTATTGAACGTGCCACCAGACCCTTCAAATCAGTCTCACCAACAATGGGTTGCCTTTGTATTATCATTAAACCCTGAAGAGTTCAGTGTTTTCCATTCTGTGATCACAAAGTTGTTTAAAAACACAATCAGGAGCCGTTTTCCTGTGAAGAGGGGGGTGGGAGGCCTTAACTGCAGGATCAACATCTTATTTGAAAAGCACTTGGCATTTTTAATGTAGAGACTGACCAAGGCAGAAACAGATCTGTTTAATGCAGGCCTGGGCAAACTTCGGCCCTCCAGGTGTTTTGGACTACAACTCCCACAATTCCTAACAGCCGGCAGGCTGTTAGGAATTGTGGGAGTTGTAGTCCAAAACACCTGGAGGGCCGAAGTTTGCCCAGGCCTGGTTTAATGTGTTGTCAAAGGCTTTAATGGCCTGAAACACTGCGTTGCTGTGAATTTCCCGGGCTGTCTGTCCATGTTCCAGAAGCATTCTCTCTTGATGTTTCGCCCACATCTATGGCAGGCATCCTCAGAGGTTGTGAGGTCCTGTTGGAAACTAGGCAAGTGAGGTTTATATATCTGTGGAATAATGTCCAGGGTGGGAAAAGGACTCTCGTCTGCTTGAGGCAAGTGTGAATGTTGCAAATTGCCACCTTGATTAGCACTTAATGGCCTTGCAGCTTCAAAGCCAACCTAGATACAGCACATTATTGGAGAACACAAAAATCAGGACCACTCTAACCACCACAATGTCGGACTACACAGAGAAGCCATTGAAATACACAGGCATGTGGACAATTTCAACAAAAAAGAAGAAGCCGTGAAAATGAACAAAATCAGCTACTAGTATTAAAAAAATTCTAAAACCTGGAAAGTAAATAAAGAGCAACACTCAAAAACGGGATTTTCAGACCAGAAACGATCAGGGCCCAGCTAATCACCTCCCAACAAAGGCAGGAAGAAGCCAGACCTTGAAACTTCTAGGCCAGGGGTAGGGAATCTATGGCTCGGGAGCCACATCTGGCTCTTTTCATGATTGTATCTGGCTCTCCAGGCTTCGGTTTCCCAGCATGCAATGGGGAGGAGTGACGTAAATGCACCACGACTGCCGCTTCCGTGCCGCCATCGCAGCCTCTTCCTCATCCCCCGCTGATCTCGGGGGCCCTCTTCCTTCCTTTCTTTCTCCCCCTTCACTCTTTCCTTCTCCTTCTCTCCTTCCTTTTCCCTCCCTCTCTCCCCTTCCTTCTTTCCTCCATTCTCCCTCCCTCTTCTATTCTTTTTCCCCAAGTCTTCCTTTCTGTCTCCTTCCTTTCTTTTCACTTCCCTCTCTCCCCTTCTTTCTTTTCTTCCTTTCCCTTCCTTTTCCTTTTTCCTCGCTCCCTTTACTTTCTTTTCCCCACCCTTTCCTTTCCTCCCTTCCCATTACCTTATTTCTTTTCCCCTCCTTGTCTCTCTCCTGCTTTTCTTCCTTTTCCATAGTTCGTTCTTCTTTTCTTTCTTCCCCTCCCCCTCCCTCCTTTATTTCCTCTTTCTTTTTATTTCTTTCCCCCTTCCTTCCTTCCGTCTTCTCTTCCTTCCCAGAGTCCTGAGCATGCCTTTTGCAGAGCCAGGTCTGAAGTATCCCGTCATTCTGCCGGGGGAATCCTTTTCTCATAGTATGTACGTATACTGTATACTCACATTGAATTCAGCCTTAAAATATATTATATATATTATATGGCTCTCACTGAAATAAATTTCCAAATATTTTGCTTTCATGGCTCTCTCAGTCAAAAAGGTTCCCGACCACTGTTCTAGGTCATTAAATGCTAATCAAGGTGGCCAATTGTAACCTTCACACCTACTTCAAACAGACAAGATTTCTTTCTCCCAACCTTGCCATTCCACAGATATATAAAACCCCATTTTCCTAGTTTCCAACAGACCTCACAACCTCTAAGGATGCCTGCCATAGATGCAGGCAAAATGTCAGTAGAGAATGCTTCTGGAACATGGCTATGCTGTTGGAAATAAAGAGTTAAGTGAACAGTTTATACCTGTTGTAGTATCTGAGTAGATTTCCACTGTGGAGTAATCAATTAATCAGCTGTGTGCTGAGCTGTGTGCTGAGCTGTGTTTGGGGAGTGGTTTCCTAGTTGCTATAAAATCTCTTTGCTGTGCTAAATGTGTGTGGGGGGATTGAAGAAGAAGAAAGCTGGCTGAGCGTTTGGCTGATAAGGAGGAGAAAGAGTTTGTTTGAAAAGACACGCTGATATCTTTGCCAAGGCTAATGACAAAGAAAACTGAAGACTCTGTTTATCCTGTTACTGTTTTGTGGTAGTTTTGTTTTTCTCTGGAGAACCACTTCATGGATGCAAGCTACTGGAGCAGTAGGATCTGTGAGTCTCGGAGCGTGAGCAAACAAAACCTCCTGTATCTATGTTTGTGTTTTTGCACTGCCATGCAAGAGAATTTATCTTGTAGTGGATATATTTGCTGACTGGACTATACTTTATGAATTTTACAACATTAAAGAACTGAAGTCAACCTTTGCAACAAGAAACTTCAAGTGTCCTAAGTTCTTCCGCTTGCCGCTGTGTTTTTCCTTTTAAGCTGGAGTTGGGAATTTTATTTCCATCATTTCCAGCTTCCTACATATTTCAACCCGGAAAACTCACAACAACACAGCGATTCCAGCCATGAAAGCTTTTGACAATATGTCTGTCTTTGTAATCAGTACAGGAGCTTAAACCCTTCCATCCTGCCCTTACACGTCTTATCCATGGGGAAAGTAGAGAGCACGCTTGACAATACACACTTGCCATTCATCATTCCTTAGAAAGAAGCTTTTTTAATTAAAGCAATAATAATTAACACAAAACATAAAAGTTCACAAACTTTGGAACATCTCTCAATAATTTAAAATGTAACATTTAGAACTGTTTTATAAAAGCACATAGGAAAAGTTTCATTTAAAGATTGTTTAAACAGTTGAATACATTAGAATTAAATCCTTATATATTCTTTTTTTAAAAATAAAGGGGAAATCCACCTGAAGTCAATGCATTTTTACACCACATTGATTTTTGATGGGAAAGATAAACACATGCTTCTTTTTCTGTTGCTGGAATAAACAGGAGTGCTTGACTGGCTAAATTAGGCTCCTATACTGTTAGAAAATACGCAGAACATATGACGGAAGCAGCCTTATCGTTCAAGAGGTGTACCAAATGGATCCCAAATTAAACGTTGGGTTGTTTCTTCTATCTGTGAATAATATCCCTACTTGTTGGAGGTCTATTAAAAGAAATACTCTTCAAGAGAAACACAGCATCAGCTATACATAGAGCACAGAGGATCAGGAAAAACACCTGCAAATGAAAATAAATTCACTTAGGTTACACCATCCTTCCATCCTTGCATGTAGTTAGTTAGCATAATAATTTTGACCCATATTATCTGAACAGCCACAGCTCTGTCAATGTTTGATTCAAATATTTAATTTCTAACAATGAAGACATTAATTCAATAAAATGATTCAATTAGTTAAGTAAGCCCACTACCCTTCACTTTTTGAAAATTTTGGTGATCATCTCCCTTTCCCCTTGTTTTGACTTCATTAGCTATAGTTTACTAATTAGCTCCAAGGACACCTTTTTAGGCTCTTCTGGCTGTTGTCAAATTGGATACAACTTGGGATACAAGGGAGGAGATTAAAATACTGATTTAATAGATTTATTTGTTTATTTATGTCATTTATATTCCGCCCTTCTCACCCCGCAGGGGACTCAGGGCGGATCACAATGCACATATACAGACAAACATTCAATGCCATTGACATACAACATATATAGACAGACATAGAGGAAATTTAACATTCCAGAAATCAGTTAAATTTAGCCTCCCCACAAAGTGGTACCTAAATTTCCTACTTGACAGATACAACTGTCTTTCGGGTTGCAAAAGTCGACTGCGAGCTACACAAATTGGATGAGAGCCATGCCTGGATTACCCATAAGGCCAACGAGGCCATGGCCTAGGGGCACAAGCCGAGGGGGGGGGGGGCTGCAGATCACGGACCAAAAAAAACCAAAACTGGTCTGCACCCCTCTTTCCCCCTTTCTCATGCCCCTCCAGTCTTCACTACTTCTCCCGGCAAAGTCTCTGCTCCGTCCCCTCTGTCTCTCGCTCTCTCTCTCTCTCTCTCTCTCTCTCTCTCTCTCGTGCATGCTTTTGGAGCAAGTTTGCACCTGCTGTGCTCTCCCCAAGCCTCCTGACTCCCGAGGAGACCTTCAGAGCACAGCGGAGCTTTCCAGCCGGTGGGAATGGGGACCTTGGAGGTGGCGGGAGGTTGGCTTAAAGGGGGCGTAATTCCAAACTGTGGCCTAGGGCACAAAAAAGTGTTAATCCAAGCCTGAGGAGAGTTCACCCCGACCCGGGCAGGCCTCAAACTCATGACCTTCTGGTCAGTAGGGATCTTATGCAGCTGACACCCAGCCAGATGCGCCACATTCTCGGTGATATTACTAGATTTGCCTAGTAATACATGCAGTCACCTTGAAGTACCATATATAAGCGAACCCAAATATAAGCCGAGGCATCTAATTTTACCACAAAAAACTGGGAAAGCATATTAACTTGAGTATAAGCCGAGAGTAGGAATTGCAGCAGCTACTGGTAAAGTTTGAAATAAAAATAGATACCAATAAAATTACATTAACTGAGGCATCATTAGGTTAAATGTTTTTGAATATTTACATAAAACTGTAATTGAAGATAAGACTGTCCAACTCTGATTATTCTAACTTTCTTCAATGTAAATTAGTAAATTAATAAATGCAATAAAATAATAAATGCAATAAAATTAATGGAAATGTAATAACAATAATAATGGAGTAAAATAATAAATGCAATAATAATAGAGTAAAATAATAAAAGTAATAAAATAGTAATAATAATAGAGTAAAATAATGGAAATGTAATAACAATACAAGTACAATCATAAAGGTAATAAAAATAATAGAATAAAATAATATAAATGTAATAATAGAGTAAAATAATAAATATAATAAGAATAATGATAATAATAGAGTAAAATGAGAAATAACTTTGATTCAAGTATAAGCTGACGGGGGCTTTTTCAGCCTAAAAAAAGGGCTGAAATTTTTTATTTATTTATTTACTTTATTTATATTCCGCTCTTCTCACCCCGAAGGGGACTCAGTGCGGATTACAGCACACATACTTGCAGACAATCCCTGCAGTTCAACATATGACATATAAACATGTGACATTTATCACAATACAGTACAGTACATACCACTCAGCTTGTACTCAAATATATATGGTAACTTATATTCTCTTTCAAATATGAAATATGATTTCAAATGGGGAGCCTTAATCTATTTAACTGTGGAAAATGTGACTTGCCAGCTCTCTTGGCATAAGAATAGTTATGAATGGATGATAGAAAACGTGCAAAATCCCATTGTATTCACAGTTACTTTGTCTCAACATCATTAGTAACAGCAAGAAGTGTGTTGTTGCTGTTGCTCTTTCATTTCATTCTTTCTTTTTAAAGGTGTCTGTAGTAGGTATGGGGAGAAATAGGGATTGAGATCATGGCACAGGTAGTGATTTCAACCCTGTGATATCAATCTGGATTGGTGCTCCTCCACCAGCTATCTGTCTGAGGAGGAAAGCCATCATTAATTCTCAAGATCCAAGCATTGTTCAGTGAATTATAATGTACCTGGGAATGCTATGGTCAAAGGAACAAGAAATATCAAAACATGCAGATGGTGAATATTTGAGATGAAAGGTTAGCTTTATGAGATGGTTCAAGTGCCAACAAAAAAGGTTTCAAAGCCTGGCCTATGTGGCAGAAAAGTACCCTCTGGTGAATGGATTGCACATGATCTGTACTTATTGCTGCTACTACAGGCTCTCTTACTTACTCCTCCAATTAAATCTTCACGAGTGATTTTTTTAATTGCTGCACACAGGCCTGCAATGAAGAGAAAGAGCGCTGCTACCAGAGAGTTGAAAGCATCCTGAAAAATATGACAAACAATTTACTTGAATACCAATTCTGCATTATCGTGACACCTGAGGAAGGAAAACGTCACAAGTGCCTGCCTTCTTTCCTGCCTATTATACATACATTAAATATGGATTTGCTGCCCTTGCATGACACCACAAATCTGAGGCCTAATAAGCATGCTTCATTCTACATAATGAAAGGGCTGGCCCTATAAGCAGAAATGTCAAAGTACAAAATATATCTTATATACATAGTGTTCACTCGCTACTTTGCGGTTCGATTTACGCAGACTCGCTGTTTCACAGATTTTCAATTTTTTTTTAAAAAAAATATTTACATTACGATGGGCATGAGAAAGGGAGGCTGGTGTGTGGCTCCTTGTCACACTTTTTTGCTCATTCCTTAATGTATAAATAATGTATAAATATTACATAAATATAAATAATGTATAAATATTACATAAATATAAATAATGTATAAATATTACAATTAATATGGCTTCCCTACTTCACAGATTTTCATTTATTACAGGTGGTCCTGGAACATAACCCCCGCGATAAGTGAGGGAACACCGTACTTATTCGTTTCCAGGCAAAGTACAAAGTGTTGGTTTTGACCTTCAAAGCTCTGCATGGTTTGAGTTCAGGTTACCTACAGGATGGCCTTCTCCTGCACTGTCTACCCTTTAGGACATGGGGGGGGGGGCAGCTCCAGTGACTGTCACCCACCAACCCCAAAAGAAGACTGGAATGACCTGCTAGAAGAGATCCAACAGCTAAATTAAGTGCTGGAATTTAAAACACAATTGAAGAACCATCTCTTCCGACAGACCTAACTAGTCGACCTTCAATCATTTATATTCTATTGCCACTATATGTCAATTTTGTATCTGTGTTTGGCAGAAGTTTTCATGTGTGTGTGTGTGTGTGTGTATATATGTGTGTGTGTGTGTATTTTTATCTATGTAATTGTATTTTTATGTTCATTTGTTTTTTTAAATTTGTTATGTACTCTGCCTTAAGCCATTAGCAGAAGTGGGTAGTAAATATTATTATTATTATTATTTGATACACAACAAGATTGGTATTTATTTATTTATTTAAAACTTTTATACCCCGGCCTTCTCACCTCCGAAGAGGGACTCAGACTGGCAAACAGCAAGTATTCAATGCTAACATTTAAAATCTAAAAACATCATAAATTTACAATAAAATACAATACAATACAATAAATACATTTAAAAAGCCTTTTGCCAAAGTACACAGCAAGCAAGATCACTACGCTGGCTTTTGTATTTGATCACACATTGGACACTTCCCAAGCATCTAGGACTGTGTGCTGTATTGGTAAATAATGCATGCAGATTCGAGTAGGGTGGCTTTTTGCAGGTGTCAGTGCCAATTGTTTTTAAGTGCAGGCCAAGGTCTTTAGGCACTGCACCCAGTGTGCCGAACACCACTGGGACCTCATTTACTGGCTTGTACCAGAGTCTTTGCAATTCAATCTTTAAATCCTTATTATTATCATCATCGTCGTCATCATTATAATTATCTCAATTTTGAATATCCTAAAAATATGCTAATATAACTCTATGTATTAACTTGGAACCTCCCATCCCATCAACTATTAATTAGGGCTCCTTGGGCAATACCGTAAAACAGCTGATTTCTCTTTCTACAGTATGATATTATTTTGACTATTTAAGAACACAGGCACATATAGAGCTGAGTCTGCTATTAGCAATTACCAAAGCCTGGGCACAATGAAAATGGTTCCAAATATATGTATTAATCATGTTATGGTAAAATTACTGAGAATGGAAGTGTGGTATATTGGTTTGAGTGCTGGACTATAATTGTGGAACTAGGGTTTGAATCTCTGCCTGGCCACTGAAATATACTGGGTGACCTTGGAAGAACTCGCTTAGTCTTAAAAGAAGGCAATGGCAAGCCTCTTCTGAACAAATCTTACCAAGAAGACTCCACTATAGATTTGCCTTAGAGTCGCCGTATGTTGAAACAATTTAAAGGTACACAACAAACATACAAACTATTGATTCCTAAATATGTATTTAACATGCCTCCTCTGATCATCTATTTGTGCTATTGTATTTTACTTTCCAAAACATTTATCTGCTTTTTTATTTATCCAAAATGTATAATTCTTTAAAAATTAACTTAAAATAATTTAAAATGGAAATTAAGTTTATTGGCAGATAGTCTGAAATATACATGTTATAATAGGAAGCAGTCATAATTCTGTGAAATAACAAGCAGATTTCAAAACTGCCAAGTTCTCTTTTCACGCTGTGCTAAAAGCGGAAGATGAGTAGCGAATGCATATGACAATATAGCTTCCAATGATTTTTCCATCAGTAGCGCACAAACAACTAAACATTGAAAGCCTTTGCATAAGATGTTGTCATGTGTTGCATATCAGATGGTTAAGAAATAATAGTTATGTATATAAAATGAGGTAGAATAAAATAAATTTCTCCTTCCGAACAGAAATATTTGGCACAGGCTTATCTACAAGAGCATCCCCAATATACAGTATATCAGGAAAAAATAACACTTTTAGCTATGATGAGTTAGGGATTTAGATATCCTAAATAGACCAGATCCAATCTGATTTCTGAAACTTAGTTAAGCAGAGTCAGCTCTGGTCAGCACTTGGATGAGAAATTGCCAATGAAAACCAGATGCTGTAGGCTCAATTTCAGAGGAATCATTGGGCAAAACCACATCTATATAATCCTTCAAATCCTTAAAAATATAAATATTATACTCTTAGATAGTCTAGAGCTGTACAGACATTTTAGCTGCTTCGTTATACTATTGATTTATGTTCATTTTTTGGTTTACTAAGACAATTTGTGTTGTAGTAGAGCCTCTGAGTAACATTCTACACTGCCATATAATCCAGATTAGCAGAGCAGATAATCCACATGATCTGCTTTGAACTGGATTATATGAGTCTACACTGCCATATAATTCAATTCAAAGCAGATAATCCGGATTGTATGTGGCAGTGTAGAAAGGGCTCTGGATCACCTTTGCATGTATTGTTTTCAAGCCATTTCATTTTTCCTACTTAGTATAGTAACTTAGATTTCTCCCTCCTGAAATTAATTTCGTTCATTTTGATCCAGCTCTTTAATCTATTAGGGTAATTTGGAATCCTGTCCATTTCCTTGGGTATTAGTTACCCCTCCTCATTTGGTGCCGCCTGCAAATTTCGTAAGCATGCCCATCATTCAAGTCATTGATAGAGATGTTGAATAGCACTGGGCCCAGGACAAAACCCAGTGGCAGCCCACAAATCACCGCTCTCCAAGATGAAGATGCAGTTGCCTTTGTTAATATTGCCTGAGGATTATGGAAGTTGCAACTCAATAATATGTAGAGTTCCACATGTTCCGCATCTATTCTTGAAGGCTGAGCTAGTTTTGGGGGGAATGCAGATTGAAATCTAGGCCGAGCCATACATTTCCTGATTGCCCTCCGACTATCTTTTCAATATGAACTACTTCAAAGATTTGATGTAGAGATAAAGTGCGAAAGGGTCCTAGATGGCAACACTCCTAATAGCAGTAACCAGACTAGCCAGTAGTGAGTACTTGTTGGTACTTGCAGCCCAAGACTGTCTTGGATGGGGTGGGGTGGGGGACGGTTGTTATTTCTATCTCTGCCCTCCAGCTACTATCAGGATCAAACTAGAGACAACATGGGCAGTGAGTGGTGTGGAATCTCTTCAAAGACAGAACTGTGTTAGTCTGAATAGTAGTATCCAAAGGGATCTTGCAGTACTTTTGAGACTGAGAGAAAGAAGATGCAACATAAGCTTTTATTGATGTAATACTACCTCCTCAAGATGTATGAATTGCAAACTCTTATTGCTGATTTTAACAGCTTCCTCTGTGGTAATGGCACTGAGAGAGCGGGGAGGATGTAGATAGCGGAAATGGTGCACGCACACACTTATTGAGCAGCCTTTCTGTGATATTCAAAGGATATATACAAGCTGAACATTAGTGTGAAGAGAGCAAGAACACCAAAACCTACAGGAAATAATCTATTTTGGTGTTCTGGCTTTGTGTCAGCATTCAGCATTCTTTAGCATTGGCTGAGAGTCCACTAAATCTACTATCCACCTGTTTGATCCCACAACTCAGTGGCCTTCTAGACAACTACATAATCCAGAATATCAAGGCAGAAAATCCTACAATAACTGCTGAATTAATATCACACCGCTGAATAAAATTCCACATTTTCTGTTTTGAACTGGATTATATGGCAGTGTGGACTCAGATAACCCAGTTCAAAGCAGCAATTGTAGAAATGGCCTTGATATTCTGGGTTATATGGCTGTGTGGAAGAGTCCTACAACAGAGGTTGGAGGATCACATTTCAACAATATTGAATTGGTTGAGACTCTATGAGATATTCATTGTAATATTATAGCAAAATGTGCAGCAGGATGCCCACCAAAAACAAAGTTTTTGCAGTTTAATAAACTTTTTCTAGGTTTTTATGATAGAATCAATTAGGAAATGGCATATAACCCAGGAACAAAAATTGTGTTACACAGTGTTCTTTGCAGGTAGTCTGCATTTCAAAAGTAGAACCAAATATTTTTACAACTTCGCTAACAGCAAACCCTGCCTTTTGCCTTTCTGCAGTCTGTACATTTGTGTGCAAATTAATACTTACAGCCAAGGGCCAAAATAAGAATGACAGTGCTCTTTGCAGATGCAGTAGATACAATAAAAAGAACAAGATGGTGATGACAAGTTCAATTATTGCAAGTGTTAGGAATGCTTCACGAGATCCACCCACACCAAAAGTAACAGTTGCCATTAAAGCTAAGATCTGCAAGGAAAAAAAACACCACACATTCACTTGGCATCTACGCAGTCATACTATAAAGATTCCAGTTCTGCCAAACTTTCCACTTGGAAGTTGCTGAATTAATCAATTAAGTTAAAAACTGAGTTGTCGTGAGTTTTCTGGGCTGTATGGCCATGTTCCAGAAGCATTATCTTCTGACGTCAGGAGAGAATGTTTCCGGAACATGGCCATACAGCCCAGAAAACTCATGGCAACCCAGTGATTCAGGCCATGAAAGCCTTCAACAACAACACATTAAGTTAAAAACCCTGCCAAATGTATATAGAATTGGTACATTCCAGGTTTTTTTAACAGGTAGTTCAAACATCCACTAATGCAGTGGTTCCCAAACTTTTTTGGCCTACCGCCCCCTTTCAAGAATTTTTTTTATTCACCGCCCCCCTAGAAATTATTTTTTTTTTAAAAATGTAATAGCAATTAAACAGAAAAATATATGTATTAATGCAGTGGTTCCCAACCTCTCTAATGCCGTGAGCACTAAATAAGGTTCCTCATGTTGTGGTGACCCCATCCATATTTTCGTTGCTAGTTCATAAATAATTTTACTACTCTTATAAAGTATAATGCAAATATCTAATATGCTCGCCGTGCCGCCGGTGGAGAGGGTTATGAGGGGACAGGCAGCCGCGGCCTGAGGGGAAGAAGAAGCGAGGCCTGCTCTCCACTGCGTGTGGAGGTCAAAGCGAAGGGGGCGGGGCCAAAGACGGCCGTGCGACCCCTCCTAAATGGCCAATTGTTCACCACCCCCTTAAATGGGTTCACCGCCCCCCTAATTCCCCTGAGCCTCCCACCACCTCCTTGAATCGCCTCACCACCTACCAGGGGGCGGTACCGCCCACTTTGAGAATCAGTGCACTAATGCATTCAGTGTGGATTTCCTCCCATCAGGCATGCATTTTCTCGACTCAAGGACTTGGACATAGATATGTCATAAAGAGAGGCATCGGGATTTTAGAGATGCTGAGGTAGGGTACGTCCCAGGAAAGGTTGGGAACTACTGCTCTGAATGGAATCCGAAAGTCGGGATTACAGTTCATTCTTTTCAAAGTGGAGAAATGTCAGTGTGTAAACTGGAATACCAGAAATTACCACACTTTGAAGAAGGAAATGAGGGGAGAATAATAAAACAGCTGTGTGTGAAGTCACTGGATGAGCTGAGGTCTGCTGTTTCCCTGAAAACCATTACACAGCCTACCAAAAATGTGTTTCCCTCGGTGTCTTGCACTTTAGGTCAATTCCTGGGCTTACTTGGGGCCCTGATTCATAAAATTACATTGGAGAGACCACATCAGCTCTAGTTTCTTAGGCCCCTTCCACACAGCTCTAAAAAATCCCATATTATCTGCTTTGAACTAGATTATATGGCAGTGTCGACTCAAAATAACCCAGCTCAAAGCAGGTATTGATATTCTGGGGGATATGGCTGTGTGGAAGGGTCCTGCCTGTATGCTTAAACAAATGTGTGGGTGAATTGTTTTAAGTCTTCTCTGAGTGTTTTAGCAATGCTATACAATTCTTCCGCAGGTCCTTTCCACACAGCCGTATAACCCCTAGAATATCAAGGGAGATAATCCACAAGATTGGATTTGAATTGTGTTATCTGAGTCCACACTGCCAGATAATCCAGGTTATCAAAGCAGAAAATCCCACATTATCTGATTTGAACCGGATTCTTTTAGGCCCCTTCCACACAGCTGTATAAAATTTCACATTGGTCCATGTCTGCTTTGAACTGGAATACATGACAGTGTGAACTCAGATAATCCAGTTCAAAGCAGATATTGTGGAACTATCTGCCTTGATATTCTGAGGCCCCTTCCACGCAGCTGAATAAAATCCCACATTACTTGCTTTGAACTGGACTATATGGCAATGTGGACTATGTGACAAAATCCCACATTTTCAGCCTTGAACGGGAAAATATGGCAAGATAACTCAGTTCAAATTAGATCAGCATTTCTCAACCTGGGGGTCGGGACCACGAGGCGGTCGCGAAGGGGTGTCAGAGGGGTCACCAAAGACCATCAGAAAACCCTATTTTCTGTTGATCATGGGGGTTCTGAGTGGGAAGTTTGGCCCAATTCTATCGTTGCTGAGGTTCAGAACGCTCTTTGGTTGTAGGTGAACTATAAATCCCAGCAACTACAACTCCCAAATGTCAAGTTCTATTTTCCCCAAACTCCACCAGTGTTCACATTTGAGCATTTGTGTCAAGTTTGGTCCAGATTAATTGTTGTTTGAGTCCACCATGCTCTCTGGATGTAGGTGAACTATAACTCCAAAACTCAAGGTCAATGCCCACCAAACCCTTCCAGTATTTTCTGTTGGTCATGGGAGTTCTGTGTGCCAAGTTTGCTTCAATTCCATCTTTGGTGGAGTTCAGAATTTATTTATTTATTTATTTATTTACAGTATTTATATTCCGCCCTTCTCACCCCGCAGGGGACTCAGGGCGGATTACAATGTAAACATACATGGCAAACATTCAGACACACAACACATATAGACAGACAGTCAGAGGCTATTTAACATTCCAACTTCTGGCCACCAGGGGAGCTGTCACTTCACCGTCCATCTGCGACACTGTTGAAGTACTTTCCGCATTCCCCACATGCTTTTGCTGGAGATTTTTTAATGGCATTGTAAAATTTGTTAAATTAGCCTCCCCACACATAGGTGGTACCTACATTTCCTACTTGACAGATGCAACTGTCTTTCGGGTTGCAAAGGTCGACAACAAGCTACACAAAATTGGCCGGAAGCTCACTCCGACTCGGGCTGGCTTCGAACTCATGACCTTTCAGTCAGTAGTGATCTTTAATGCAGCTGACACCCAGCCAGCTGCGCCACCGTGCTCTCTGGATGTAGATGAACTATAACTCCAAAACTCAAGGTCAATGCCCACCAAACCCTTCCAGTATTTTCTGTTGGTCATGAAGTTATGTGTTTGTCAAGTTTGGTTAAATTCCATCAGTGGTGGAGTTCGGAATGCTCCATGATTGGAGGTGAACTATAAATCCCAGCAACTAGATGATAAAATCAGCCCCCGCCCCCCAACCCCATCAGTATTCAAATTTGGGCGTATCGGGTATTGGTGCCAAATTTGGTCCAATGAATGCAAATACATCCTGCGTATCAGATATTTAAATTACGATTCGTAACAGTAGGAGCAAAATGACAGTTATGAAGTAGCAACGGAAATAATTTTAGGGTTGGGGGGTCACCATGAGGAATTGTATTAAGGCAGTGTTTCTCAACCTTGCAAATGCTGCAACCCCTTAATACAGTTCCTCATGTTGTGGTGACTCCCCCAATCATAAAATTATTTTCGTTGCTACTTCAAAACTGTAATTTTGCTCCTGTTATGAATCGTCATGTAAGTATCTGATATGCAGGATTTATTTGGGCACAAATACCTGATACACCTACGTTTCAAAATTGTTGGGGTTGAAGGGGGTTTGATTTTGTCATTTGGGAGTTGTACTTGCTGGAATTTATAGTTCGCCTACAATCAAAGAGCAATCTGAACTCCACCAATGATGGAATTGAACCAAACTTGTCACACAGAAGTCCCACAACCAATAGAAAATACTGGAAGGGTTTGGTGGGCATTGACCTTCAGTTTGGGAGTTGTAGTTCACCTACATCCAGAGAGCACTGTGGACTCAAACAATGATGGATCTGGACCAAACTTGACATGAATAATCAATATGCCCAAATGTGAACACTGGTGGAGTATTGGGAAAATAGACTTTGAAACTTGGGAATTGTAGTTGCTGGGATTTATAGTTCACCGACAAACAAAGAGCACTCTGAACCCCACCAACGATAGAATTGGTCCAAACTTCCCACACAGAACTCCAATGACCAACAGAAAATACTATGTTTTCTGGTGGTTTTGGTGACCCCCCAAGGGGTCTCGACCCCCAGGTTGGGAAACACTGTATTAAGGGGTCACGGCATTAGGAAGGTTGAGAACCACTGCGTTAGATAATGTGGGATTTTATTCAACCATTTAACCCAGAAAATCACAAAGTTGTCTGCTTTGAACTGGGTTATCTTGAGTCCACACAGCCATTTATTCCAGTTCAAAGCAGATAATGTGGGATTTTTTATTCAGCTGTGTGGAAGGAGCCTCAGTCTCTTCATTTGTGTCCTTTTTCACACAGCTCTTTGAAAAGCAGATTGGAAACAGTGTAATGCATGCCTGGGAAAAGTTGGGCCTTGCCTCCAGGTGTTTTGGACTTCAACTCCCACAATTCCTAGCGGCCTCAGACCCTTTCCTTTCCCACTCAAGCCTGGGCCAACTTGGGCCCTCCTTCCAGGTGTTTTGGACTTCAACTCCCACAATTCCTATCAGCCTTGGCCCTTTCCCTTCCTCCCTCAGGCCTGGGCCAACTTGGGCCTACCCTCCAGGTGTTTTGGACTTCAACTCCCACAATTCCTATCAGCCTCAGACCCTCTCCTTTCCCCCCTGAGGCCTGGGCCAACTTGGGCCCTCCCTCCAGGTGTTTTGGACTCCCACAATTCCTATCAGCCTCAGGCCATTTCCTTTTCCCCCTCAGGCCTGGGCCAACTTGGGCCTACCCTCCAGGTGTTTTGGACTCCACCTCCCACAATTCCTATCAGCCTCAGGCCCTTTCCTTTTCCCCCTCAAGTCTGGGCCAACTTGGGCCCTCCTTCCAGGTGTTTTGGACTCCACCTCCCACAATTCCTATCAGCCTCAGGCCCTTTCCTTTTCCCACTCAGCCTTGGGCCAACTTGGCCCCTACAGGTGTTTTGGACTTCAACTCCCACAATTCCTATCAGCCTCAGGCCCTTTCCTTTCCCCCCTCAGGCCTGGGCCAACTTGGGCCTACCCTCCAGGTGGTTTTGGACTCTTAACTCCCACAATTCCTATCAGCCTCAGGCCCTTTCCTTTTCCCCCTCAGGCCTGGGCCAACTTGGGCCTACCCTCCATGTGTTTTGGACTCCAACTCCCACAATTCCTATCAGCCTCAGGCCCTTTCCTTTTCCCCCTCAGGCCTGGGCCAACTTGGGCCTACCCTCCATGTGTTTTGGACTCCAACTCCCACAATTCCTATCAGCCTCAGGCCCTTTCCTTTCCCACTCAAGCCTGGGCCAACTTGGGCCTACCCTCCAGGTGTTTTGGACTTGAACTCCCACAATTCCTATCAGCCTCAGACCCTCTCCTTTCCCACTCAAGCCTGGGCCAACTTGGGCCCTCCTTCCAGGTGTTTTGGACTCCCACAATTCCTATCAGCCTCAGGCCCTTTCCTTTCCCCCCTCAGGCCTGGGCCAACTTGGGCCTACTCTCCATGTGTTTTGGACTCCAACTCCCACAATTCCTATCAGCCTCAGGCCCTTTCCTTTCCCCCCTGAGGCCTGGGCCAACTTGGGCCCTCCTTCCATGTGTTTTGTACTCTAACTCCCACAATTCCTATCAGCCTCAGGCCCTTTCCCCCCTTCCCCTCCAACTCAGGCGCCTGGGCCAACTTGGGCCTACCCTCCATGTGTTTTGGACTCCAACTCCCACAATTCCTATCAGCCTCAGGCCCTTTCCTTTTCCCGCTCAGGCCTAGGCCAACTTGGCCCCACTAGGTGTTTTGGGCTACAACTCCCACAATTCCTATCAGCCTCAGGCCCTTTCCTTTCCCCCCTCAGGCCTGGGCCAACTTGGGCCTACCCTCCATGTGTTTTGGACTCTAACTCCCACAATTCCTATCAGCCTCAGGCCCTTTCCTTCCCCCCCCCCTTCAGGCCTGGGCCAACTTGGGCCCTCCAGGTGTTTTGGACTTCAACTCCCACAATTCCTAGCGGCCTCAGACGCTTTCCTCTCCCCCTCAGCCGCTTAAGCGGCTGAGGGGGAGAGGAAAGGGTCTGAGGCCGCTAGGAATTGTGGGAGTTGAAGTCCAAAACACCTAGAGGCAAGGCCCAACTTTGCCCAGGCCTTGTGTCGAGCGAGGAGGCCTCGGGACTCTCGTTCCTGGCCTTCCCTTCAGGGCGGAATTCCCGAGGGAGGGCGCAACCGCCTTTCCCGCCTTCAAGGCCGGCCGACTCCCCTCTGGAAGCGAGAGATAGAGAGAGAGCGCGGCCTACCATCCGCGCCATCTTGAGGCCGCCCCTCACGGAGCGCAGGAAGGCCTGGTTCACCTCCACCATTTTCGCCACAGCCGAGCCGTTAGTCCCCCGCGAGGCTCGGAACACGAGGAGAAGAAGGGCCTTCAGAAGGACTAGGCCTCAGGCGGGAAGCCCCTCAGAAGCGCCTCCTCGCCTCAGAAGAAGGCCTCGAATGATGTGTTTGCGCTGATTCATCCCTGCCAAGTGTGGCAGGAAACTGGGTTGCAAGAACACAGAAGGAGAAGTTCATTCTCTCCAGTGCAGTTCCTTCTCATAATAATAACAATAATAACAACAATAATAACTTTATTTATACCCCAAGGGGACTCAGGGTGGCTTACAAGACCAATCTAAAAAGGCAAATCTGAGATAGGCAAGTCCGGTTGCAGAAAGCACAGCAGAAAGTCTCCTTGGGTGATTTCGTTTCCAAGTTGCGGTTCTTTCTGCGTTGTCGAGACCCGTTCGGCGTGTCTTCTCGAAAGAGGCCGCAGCATTGTGGATAGTGCGTCTCCATGCCTCCCGATGTGAGGCCAGGGTGGACCATTGTTGGTGATCAAGCTACCCGAGCCTGAGATGTTGTTTCAGGGAGTCCTTATATCTCTTTTTTGGGGGCGCCTCTCTTGCGACTTCACCGTACGAGTAGTATTGTAGCGGGTACCTGGAGTCCCAGAACTCCCAAGGCAAATACCTTTGTGCCTGGCTGCTGTTACTTAGCGAGCGCTTGGACAGATGACGCGACAATTTTACTGCTGTAGTTCAATGAAACCAGTCTTTATTGATTACATCAGCTGACGGGGTCTGCCCGGCAGAACGAGCTGCAAGAAGGACAGAACCCCGAACACTTCCAACATTCAGGTTTTATACAAGCAATGGTGGCAATTTCCAGTCCCACCCTTCTTCATGCCTTGGCATTGGCTGGCATTCATGAAACCACATTACACTACCCAATTAAACAAAGCATTCTGTAGCATCACACTCCTATTTGCTAAAAAGACGTTGCGCAGTGTTAATTCCCATTCTCATGGTATGTTATCAGCTCTAGTGCTGGGTGTTCTCAAATCGTTACTTTTCTAACATGCTGTTCCTTGGAGCCTGCCAGAGGAAAAGCCTGATTTGCCATGTGCGTAACTTTGTAAACAAACCTGCATGGTATGTGCTAAGCCAATCACGGCTGCTTATCTTTCCAGAAGCACATGATGTTCCCTGACTAATCACAGCCGGTGCTTGTGTACCAATCAGAGTAGATTATTCTCATCATTGTTGCTGGCAAGCTACCCCACTACTCTAAGCCTTTGCTGAGCAGCACTTTCTCCTGACATTACTTCTGTTAAAGCATCAATTTCCCCTTCAGTATCTTTGGGAGGCGGTGGTCCTCCATCCTAGAGACGTGCCCTGTGTTCTCAATAGCATGGCCTCAATGCTGGTGATCCCTGCTTGCTCAAGGACAGCAACATTAGTCACATACTCAGTCCAGTGTATATTTAGGATTGTGCGAAGGCAGCGCTGATGAAAGCGTTCGAGGAGTCGTAGGTGTTGGCGATAGGTAAAATAGAATAATACATAAATAAATAAATAATGGCCGGAAGCTCACTCCGACCCGGCCCTGCTTCAAACTCATAACCTCTCAGTCAGTAGTGATTTAATGCAGCTGGCTACTAAATAGCTATGCCACAGCCCGGTCCAAAAAAAAAATCTTCCAGAATTTCCCGTCAAAAAGGCCTCCCATGGCATGGGCAGTTTGACTTCAGCGTTCGAGGAGTCGTAGGTGCTGGCGATAGGTGAGGTAAACGCAACACCACGATATAATGAATAACACAGATATATTTTATCGCATTCAAAAGGACTCAATGGTCAAGAGTGTCAGAAATCAAAGTTGTAAGTTTATTCTCAACATAATCACATATTTTTTAAAGGGGCAATGCCCTATCTGTTATATAACAGATAATCACATATTTTTTAAAGGGGCAATGCCCTATCTGTTATATAACAGCTGGGCATTGCCCTTTAAAAATATGTGATTATGTTGAGAATGAACTTACAACTTTGATTTCTGACACTCTTGACCATTGAGTCCTTTTGAATGCGATAAAATATATCTGTGTTATTCATTATATCGTGGTGTTGCGTTTACCTATTCTGTTTGTTGTAATACAGCACCCATTTACTTGTGCTGGCGATAGGTGACCCATGTTTCAGACCCATAAAGGAGAATAGACAGTACGATAGCTCTGTACACAGTGATTTTGGTGCTCTGCCTCAGGTGCTTATTGCTCCAGACTCTTTTGTGAAGCCTTCCGAATGCACTCTATGCCTTTGCTAATCTGTGATCTATCTCTTTGTCAATCTTGGCCTCTGAAGAGATGATGCTTCCCAGGTAGGTGAACTGCTGAACGGACTTAAGCACAGATTTGCCTATGCTGACGTGGGGATGATGGTGTTCTTCCTGTGGTGCGGGCTGGTAGAGGACTTCTGTTTTCTTCAGGCTGACTTCCAGCCCAAACAGCTCTGCAGCTGCTGCAAAGCAGGATGTCAGGTGCTGCAGGGCTGCTTCTGAATGGGCGACAAGGGCAGCATCGTCAGCAAAAAGCAGCTCACGGACTAGATAGTTTCAGGGTGGCTTACATGAGGCCATGCCCAATGACACATAATAACAACATAACAGCAAATATTCACTCTCTCCAGTGCAGTTCCTTCTAATAATAATAATAATGATAATAATACTTTATTTATACCCCACTACCATCTCCCCAAGAGGACTCAGGGCGGCTTAAATGAGGCCAAGCCCAATGACACATAATAACAACATAACAGCAAATATTCTCTCCAGTGCAGTTCCTTATAATAATAATAATAATAATAATAATAATAATAATTTACTTATACCCCGCCACCATCTCCCCAAGGGGACTCAGGGCGGCTTAAATGAGGCCAAGCCCAATGACACATAATAACAACATAACAGCAAATATTCATTCTCTCCAGTGCAGTTCCTTATAATAATAATAATAATTTATTTATATCCCGCCACCATCTCCCCAAGGGGACTTGGGGCGGCTTATATGAGGTCATGCCCAATGATACATTATAACAACAAATACAACAATACACTCAATATACTTGCACATAAGCAATAACACACAGTTTATAACCATTCTGGGGGAGGGGGGGCAAATGTGAAATATTAAAATTTTAAAATAAATAACACGATGCGAATAGAAGTAGAATGTATTTATTTATTTATTATTCCAACTTGTGTACAGCCACTCCCCAAAGGCCGGGAGCGGTTTACAGAACAACACAAGCAATACATTACATTAAAAAACCCAAGAAATCTCCAATCAACAGGATGCAAATGCCAGCCGGAATAGATATGTTTTACAAGCTCTTTGAAAGGAGGATAAGTCTCGAAGAGCTCGCGTTTCAGCTGGTAAAACATTCCAAAGGCAAGGTGCCACAACCGTGAAGGCTCTGCGCCTAGTAGCCGTCAGATGAAAGGTCTTAAAGTTGGGAACTTCAAGCAAATTCTGATCTTCTGAACGGAATGATCTCTGGGGTTGCTAGGGGGTGAGGCGGTCCCTCAGGTACGCCGGCCTAGACCATATAAGGCCTTGAAAGTAAGAACCAGCACTTTGAAGGTAATCTGGTGCTCAATCGGCAGCCAGTGCAGCTGCTGCAAAACTGGAGTAATATGACACCTCGCTGGCACCCCAGCGAGAAGCCGGGCAGCAGCATTTTGCACGGATCACCGATAAAGGTAGGCCAATGTAGAGGCCTACCTTTACAGTAGATCTACTGTTACAGTAGATGACCGTAGCCTGGATCACCGTAGCCAGGTCGTCCCTGGACAGATAGGGAGCCAGTTGCCTAGCTTGACGCAGATGGAAGAATGTGACTCTGCTCACGGCAGAGACCTGGGCCTCCATCATCAGCAGAGGGTCCAAAAGGACCCCCAGACTCTTTACCAAGGACGATGGGCATAGTGCCTCGCCATCCAGGGTAGGCAACTGGATCTCCCCTCTGTCTGGACGACCCAACGAAAGGATCTCCGTCTTCGCTGGATTAACCCTCAACCTGCTGGCACGCAACCATCCAGTAACGGCCTCAAGGCATTCATGGAAATTAGCGGGTACGGAGTCCGGCCGGCCTTCCATCCTCAGAATGAGCTGAGTGTCATCAGCGTACTGATAGCACTCAAGCCCAAAGCTTCACACCAACTGGGCATGTGGTCGCAATTGGTATTGTGGGAGTTGAAGTCCAAAACACCTGGAGGGCTGAAGTTTGACCATGCCCATGCCTTGAATGTTTGCCATTTTTGGTTGGAATCCGCCCTGAGTCACCTCAGGGAGAGAGGGTAGAATCCAAATAAAGATTTATTATTATTATAAAGCTACTATACAAGTATGGTCTGCTGCCCTGCAGGGATTTCACTACTCTTCAACATCACTGTTGGCGTGCATCAGGGATCAGCACTCTCACCGTTCATACTTTTACTCTGCATGGACACTGCTATGGCAGATTTGCAGACTGTGTATCCCTGGACACTCTTATTTGCAGATGGCATAGCACTCAGCCACCGAAAATGTGCAACCCTCCAACAACAGTTGCAGATATGGAGTGATAGACTCAGTGAAAATGGACTTCAACTGAACATACCCAAAACAGAGTATCTGGAATGTGGTCTTCAAACTGGAAAAACAATTTAAATCAATGGACAAGCACTGAAGAAGGCCACCCAATTTTTATATATATATATATATATATATATATATATATATATATCTCGTGTCAGAAGCGAGTTGAGGGTACAGTTAACATGTATTTAAAAACACAAAGTTTAAAAAGTTTGCGTTATGCTAAATGTCCTTTGACCAGAAGCTGGCTACTTGGAGTGCCTCTGGTGTCGCTGTAAGGTCCTCCATTGTGCATGTGGCAGGGCTCAGGTTGCCTTGTAGTATGTGGTTTGCTCTTCTCCACACTCACATGTTGTGGACTCCACTTTGTAGCCCCATTTCTTAAGCTTAGCTCTGCATCTTGTGATGTCAGAGCGCAGCCTGTTCAGCGCCTTTCAGAAGGAGTTTCTCATCCAGTCGCAGCCACTGATTAAGGTGCTGGGTTTTAACCTGCTACCTTTGGATTCTTGCTTGCTGAGGTGTTCCTGCAAGTATCACTCTCAATATTGAAAAGCCTTTTCTTGATATAAGGCAGTGGATGACCGTTGAAGAGGACAGTTAATAATAATAACAATAATTTTTATTTACAACCCACCCCCATCTCCCCAATGGGGACTCGGGGCGGCTCACATGAGACCAAGCCCAAACAATAAAATAAAATCAAAAACATCAGCAATAAACACAAGTGTAACTTTATAACTGTCTACTGAAAGTAGACAGTTATAAAGGAGAGTTGTACAGAGCTGTACAGTGTTGAAAAGACTGATTGAGACCGAGATTTAGACACAAATCAAAACATATAGAATCCTAGAGTTGGAAGAGACTTCGTCGGCCATCCAGTCCAACCCCCTGCCAAGAAGCAGGAAAACTGCATTCAAAGGATCCCTGACAGATGGCCACCCAGCCTCTGCTTAAAAGCCTCCAAAGGAACCTCCAGCACACTCCGGGGTAGAGAGTTCCACTGCTGAACAGTTCTCAAAGTTAGGGAGTTCTTCCTCATGTTCAGGTGGAATCACCTTTATTGTAGTTTGAAGCATTGTTCTGCGCCCTAGTCTCCAGGGCAGCAGAAAACCAGCTTGCTCCCTCCTCCCTATGACTTCCCCTCGCATATTGATCCATGGCCCTCATCATGTCCCCTCTCAGCCTTCTCTTCTTCAGGCTAAACATGCTCAGCTCTTTCAGCCGCTCCTCATAGAGCTTGTTCTCCAGACCCTTGATCATTTGAGTCGCCCTCCTCTAGGCACCTTCCAGGTTGTCAACATCTCCCTTCAATTGCGGTGCCCGGAATGGGACACAGTGTGATTCCAGGTGTGGTCTGACCAAGGCAGAATAGAGGGGGAGCAGGACTTCCTTGGATCAAAGACACTAGAAGTTTCAGTTGGTCCAATGGGCGGCAGCCAGATTACTAACTGGAGCGTATTACAGGGAGCGGTCAATGCTCCTGTTTAGGGAGCTCCATTGGCTGCCGTTCATCTTCCGGTCCCAATTCAAGGTGTAGGTCCTTACCTACAAAGCCCTGAATGGTTTGGGACCCGCCTACCACCCACACAATCTCTTTGATCATCTGCAGAGGCCCTGCTCTCGCTCCCACCCCCTTAGCAGGCGTAATTGGTGGGGACGAGGGAGAGGGCCTTCTCTGTAGTGGCCCCCTGGCGCTGGAATTCGCTCCCCAAGGATATCATATTCTTTGCAAAATGTCCTCAGAAGCACTTTAATTACCTGTTGGGTTGTCTGCCCCACATTATCCTTTAAAACCTTCCTGCTACATACATTCTACCTCTGTTCGCATCAAGTGTTTATTACTTTAGAATTTTAATATTTCACATTTGGCCCGGCCAGAATGGTCTTAAATTGTCTGTTATTGCTTATGTGTAAGTTATATATTGATTGTATTGTTTTATTATTTGCTGTTGTGTTGTTTTATTGATGTGTCATTGAGCTTGGCCTCGAGTAAGCCGCCCAGAGTCCCCTTGGGGAGATGGTGGTGGGGTATAAATTATTATTATTATTATTATTAGGGTTGCCACTTTTTGATAAAAGAATAAGGGACAGGTACCTAAAAATCATCAATTGATTTTCAAGTTTTTATGAAGTGTCTCTTATTTTTGTGAAAATTTCCTTATTTTTAGGTACCTGTCCCTTATTCTTTTATCAAAAAGTCACAACCCTAATAATAATAATAATAATAATAATGCTGATGATAATAATTAGGGTTGCCACATGAATAAGGGACAGGTACTTAAAAATAGGGAATTTTTCACAAAAATAAGGGACACTTCATTAAAAACTTGAAAATCATCAATTAAGTGTCTCTTTATTTTTGTGAAAAATTCCCTATTTTTAGGTACCTGTCCCTTGTTCATGTGGCAACCCTAATAATAATAATATTGCAGAGCGCTTGTGATCATCCCCAAAGGGGAGGAAGGGGCTTTCCTGCACAGCCTGCCTTCTGCAGTGTTTGTAAACAATGCTGGCCACGCCCCTTTGCCTGCCGCTCGGCCTTCTGGGAGTTGAAGTCCAAAAGCTGCTGGCAACCGGAAGTAGCGCCCAGATGTAGGCCATGCGGCTTCTTCCGTGGCTCCGCCGGCCTGGCTCTCTCCTTCGCCGGAGCCTCGGCCTCCGCATGAGCTCCTGGCCTCCGGAGAGGCAGGAAGAGGCCGGTCCAGGTGAGGGCCAGCCAGGGAGGGAGGGAAAGCCAAGGCCCCTTTTTGCCTTATGGCAGGCCTGGGCAAACTTGGGCCCTCCCTCCAGGTGCTTTGGACTTCAACTCCCAGAATTCCTAGCAGCCTCAGACCCTTTCCAAAGGAAAGGGTCTGAGGCTGCTAGGAAGTGTGGGAGTTGAAGTCCAAAGCACCTGGAGGGAGGGCCCAAGTTTGCCCAGGCTTGTTCTAGCTTGACTATTGCCAGCACTCCATGCTTTCTTTGCATGACAATGTATATAATCCCCAGTTATGGCCCAGACTGGCTGGAGTTGCTGGTTGTGCCCTGCCAAATGCCTTGAGGAGGTTGAGGAAGCCCCCCCCCCCTTCATTATACCAAATTTGGGCCATCACTGAAATATAACCTGAATGCAAATAGTCTAGATCAGTGTTTCTCAACCAGTGTGCCGTGGCACACTAGTGTGCCGTGAGTGATCATCAGCTGTGCCGTGGGAAACTGGAACCTCCAGGAAAGGGGGGGGGGGGGAGTCTAGTGTGTTGAAGTATAAAAACCCTAAGAAACCTACCTCGATAAAGGCATAAAATTACAAACAACCCCCCTCTCACCCGTGGTCTTCTTGGCCTCTCCCTCTCCATGCATTGGGAAGGCCCGCCTCCCTTTCCCAAATAGAGACCTCCTCTTGTTTCCCCCCCCCCCGCCCGGGGCTAATGCCGGATGGTTCAGTCCAGCACTGGCCCCGCCCCTCCCTCCTCCCCCTCCTCCCCGGTGTGCGCGAAACCGCTCTCAGCCTCCCTCCGGCTCCCTGCCCGCCGCCGCCTTCCTTCCTGCCTGCTTCACCAGCCCCGAGATGCCCACCCGGGCCGCCCCGCTGACCCCCGAGGAGCTGCGCAGATGGTGAGTGAGGCTCCTTCTCCCCACGACCCCAATTCAAGCCTGGCGGGGAGGGAGGGGGCAACCTAAGTGAGAGGGAGACTGCTGGTCTTTCGAGCCCCCTCCCCTCCAGAAACTGTAACTCCCAAATGTCAAGGTCTATTTTCCCCAAACTCCATCTGTGTTCACATTTGGGCATATTGAGTATTCATGCCAAGTTTGGTCCTGATCCAACATTGTTTGAGTCTACAGTGCTCTCTGAATATAGGTGAACTACAACTCCAAAACTCAAGGTCAATGCCCACCAAACTCTTACAGCATTTTCTCTTGGTTAAGGTAGTTCTGTGTGGGAAGTTTGTGTCTTTCTGCCATTCCTGCCAGGATATCTATGTTGTGTTCATCGAAACAGGCCCAGGTTTCACACTGAGTGTATAAATACATTTAAAAACATATTAACTATATGTATTACTGTGATAGAGTGTCATTTTGTGTCATTTTGGTTGGTGGTGTGCCCCAGGATTTTGCAAATGTAAAAAGTGTGCCACGGCTCAAAAAAGGTTGAAATACACTGGTCTAGATCAGTGGTTCCCAAAGTGGGCAGTACCACCCCCTGGTGGGTGGTGGGGCGATCCAAGGGGGCGCTAGGAGGCTCAGGAGAATTTGGGGGGCACTGAACCCCTGTAATGGGGCAGTGGCGCGGGCCAGGCTTGCTTGATACTTGCAGGGTCGCGTGCTTGCGAGGACTTCCCCATTGGAAGAAAGAGGCGATACACAGGACTGTTGCCGAGAGGAAGGAGGCGCGTGTTGCGGTTTCCACGGCAACGCCTGCCCGGGGATTCCAACTCACAGGGACACAGTCGCAAGTGCGCGATCCCCGGGCAGGCGTTGCCGTGGAAACTGCAGCGCGCACCTCCTTCTCGTCAACCTCGCCCATGCTGCGGTTTCACGGCAACGCCTGCCCCGGGGATTCCAACTCGCAGGGACACAGTCGCAAGCGCGCCATCCCCGGGCAGGCGTTGCCATGGAAACTGCAGCACGCACCTCCTTCTCGTCAACCTCGCCCACGGAGCAGTCCTGTGTATTGCCTCTTTCTTCCAATGGGGACGTCCTCGCAAGCGTGCCTTGCTGGGCCCGGCGCAGGGTGGGGCGAGCGGGAGGCGCTTTTCAAGGTGGGCCTGGCTTGTCCAGTGCTGGCCCCTTCTTTTTTCAATGCCATAAAAACAACATGCAATTAAAATAACATTAAAATTAAAATTAAAACACATTAAAACATTTAATTTTACGAAAAAGGTAGAAAAATTAATACATATATCTTTAATTGCTATTAAAACATTTTAAAAACAATTTCTGGGGGGCAGTGAGTAATTTTTTTTCTGGAAAGGGGGTGGTAGGCCAAAAAAGTTTGGGAACTACTGGTCTCGAGCAAGGGTCCTCAAACTTTTTAAACAGCGTGCCAGGTCACAGTCCCTCAAACTGTGGGAGGGCCGGATTATAATTTGGAAAAAAAAAAATTCCTATGCGCAATGCACATATTTTATTTTTAGTGTTTGTTTGTTTTTAATGCAATACAACTGTTTGGTTTGCTCCTGACACGATAAATAAATAAATAGTGTAAAAACACTTACAAAATGAAGAACAATTTTAACAAATATAAGCTTATTCGTATTTCAATGGGAAGTGTGGGCCTGCTTTTGGCTAATGAGATAGGGTTGTTGTTGTTGTTGTTGTTGTTGTTGTGTGCTTTCACGTTGTTTCAGACTTAGGTTGATCCTGAGCGAGGAAGAGGTGCAAAGAAGCACGGGAGTAACCTGAACGGTGTATATCAATATGAAAGAAATAAATGAATGGAGGAAACAAAGTTCCTAAGTGTGTACTTAGGAAATCTAGTGTAACAGTAGTGTAACAGTATCAAAATTGACAGAAATCATATAAATGTACACGTAAAAAGGCCAATCGTAATGAAGTACAATATTATTATTAATTTTATTTATTTATTATTCGATCTTATATGCCGCCACTCCCTGAGGTCTCGGAGCGGCTTACAACACAGACAATAAACAACATAGTCAAATGACTTCCAATTACAATTAAAATCACACTTAAGATCACACAGTGTAAAGAAAATTAAGAACCACATTCAAAAGCCAGCCGGAACAAATAAGTTTTGCAGGCCCTGCGGAAAGGCAGTAGATTTTGCAGGGCGCGTACTTCGGCTGGCAAGGAGTTCCATAGTGATGGTGCCACAGCAGAAAAGGCTCTGCGTCTAGTTGACGCTAAACGGATGGTTTTAAGGCTAGGAGCTTCCAAGAAATTTGAGTCCTCAGAATGGAGTGATCTCTGGGGTTGGTATAAAGCAGTGCTGTCCAACTTCTGGCGGGTCCAGGGCCGGATAAGAGGTCACTGATGACCTGCGGGGCCACTCGGCCCCGCCCCAGGCCCCACCCCCTCTGCCCTTTTTCGGCAGCTCCCCTGCCCTAGGAAGGGAGGGTGGGCGCCGAAAAAGGGCAGAAGGCGGCGCCAACGGCAGCGCGTCACAGGCCTGGCGTCACAGGCCCTAGGTAGGGAGGGGGGGCGCCGAAAGGGAGGAGCTAGCTCTCTTCCTCCTCCCTGCCCCGCCTCCCCCTCCCCCCGGCCCCCATTTTTTATTAAAAAAATCGATTTTTAAATTTTTTAAAAAATGGCGGCTGAGGGCATAGGTGGGGCCGTGTCCAACAGACTACGGGGCCGGATACGGCCCCGGGGCCGCCAGTTGGACAGCCCTGGTATAATAATATTGTACTTCATTACGGTTGTCTTTTTTACATGTATATTTATATGATTTGTGTCAATTTTTGATACTGTTACACTACTGTCAGATACATCATATTATACTACACACTTAGGAACTTTGTTTCCTCCATTCATTTATTTCTTTCATATTGATATACACAGTTCAGGTTACTCCCGTGCTTCTTTGCACCTTCCCCTTCGGTTGTTTTGCTTCTCGAGTAGACAGCTTTCTCAGTCCGTTTGTGTAACCCTGAGCGAGGGCCGGGTAAATGAACTTGGAGGGCCGTATCTGGGACCCGGGACTTAGTTTGAGGACCCCTCGTCTAGAGTTACTTCCTAAATATTCCCCTTCCTTCTTCTTTTAAGATAAACACCAATCCAGTGGAGGAAAAAAGAAGACAACTGTAAGTACGACGGCAACAAAGGCAATGTTAATTGGGTTGCTGCGAGTTTTCCGGACTGTGTGGCCATGTTCCAGAAGCGTTCTCTCATGACGTTTCACCCACATCTATGGCAGGCATCCTCAGAGGTTGTGAGATCTGTTGGAAACTAGGCAAGTGGGGTTTATGTACGTGTGGAATGTCCAGGGTGGGAGAAAGAAAGAACTCTTGTCTGCTTGAGGCAAGTGTGAATATTGCAATTTTAGACCTTGATCAGCATTGAATTGTGGAGATTAATATCTTCTAGGGAGGCCATGCTCTTGGTCCTGCCTCTTCTGCAGGTCTGATTGGCGGGGAAAGAGACAGGACCTTCTCAGTGGTGGCCCCTCAGCTATGGAACTCCCTCCCCAGTGATATTCGATCAGTTCCTTCCCTTTTAACCTTCAGGAAGTAAGTTAAAACATGGCTATGGGACCAAGCTTTTGGAGATCAACTGCAGTGCAATGACATTTTGGAATGGCTCTGGTCCACGGCATTGTATTACGTGATTATAATAATTGATGTGACTGTTTTTATGTGTTCTGATTCTCTGTTTTTAATGCAGATGTTTTTACCAATTGTATCGTTTGAAGACATTGAATCGTTGCTGATATGTGAAGCCACTCTGAGTCATCCTTGGGGTTGAGAAGGTCAGGTTACAAATATGGTAAATAAATAAATAGTCTTACCACTTCAAAGCCTGGCTTCTTCCTGCCTGGGGGAATCCTTTGTTGGGAGGTATTAGCTTGTATATATTAGTACAGATATATAAATCCAACTTGCCTAGTTTCCAACAGACTCCTCAACCTCTGAAGATGCCTGCCATAGATGTTTATTTAAATGTCAGGAGAGACTCAGAGGGATTCAGAACATATCTATACAAACCCAAAGATAAACTCGATAAACTCGCAACCCAGTGAATCTGGCCATGAAAGCCTTTGACAACATGCAAAGTTAATTGCATATGATGTAGCGAAATAATACATAAGTAAAGACAGGGAAACGTAAGTGGGGAAAAAACATTGGCGTATTCTTAAATACAAGATTGAGGTTTTGAATTATAAATATGGACAAAACTGGTAAAATCTTTCCTTTTGTATGACTGATTATGTTCCCCAAATTTCCATATGTTATATGCGTATCACTTTTTTTTTTTAAAAAAGCAGAAGTCTTTAGTTTGCTGACCTGCTAGCATTTCATTTAGCATTGACTGTACTGTACTGTTTTGCTTTTGTTTTTATCAGATTTGCATTGAAGGGAACATTGCAAGTGGTAAAACTACATGCCTGGAATATTTTGCTAAAAACGCTAGCATTGAGGTAATGTGTTTGTGAATTCTGTTATATCAGGCCTGGGCAAATTTGGGCCCTCCCTCCAGGTGTTTTGGACTTCAATTCCCACAATTCGTAACAGCCTCAGGCCCTATCTTTTTCCTCCTCAGTCGCTTAATCCCAATAATATTATCGCTGCTGGTGGATGTTAGACTTTATTATATTTTGAAATAAATAAATAAATTTTGCTTGTGTGGCCTCTTTATTAGGCCAAGATTTGTATAGTTCTGAAATCTTTGCAAGATCCCACTCATTGCTTTCCTGGGGTTAAGGCAACCAACACACCAGGCTGTAAGCCAAGGGAAAGCCTAGTAGGAACTAACGATTTCTCTATCAAACACTATATGGAAATATATATCAATCATATAATCTGCCAAAGAAATAATATAGAAAAATATCACATACACTGGAGTCAATAGAAGCCCCTCGATAAGGAATATAGTAAATAATGAATAATCACAACTATAGATAAAAAGTATCTATAGGGCAGCAACCCTGTATGTAACTGCCCACTCATCAAAGTCCCAACTTGTGCTAAGTACACTAGGATGTAACATGTACAAAAGCTAACATGCAGCACATCATATAGAAGCCTCCCCCCCAAAAAGGAAGAATCCGTCACACAATAGTATAAAAGCCTTGAGAAGAACAAATTGGTCGTGGCCTATAAGAAACACAAGGGTTGAAAATCACACAGGATGAAAAGTCAAGTTCCGGTGTGTTCCCTGATGTAACAACACTATTGTAGGAACTCTGTGACCGGTAAAAGGAGGCCAATGTACGCGAAGCGGCTATGTGTCATGGAGAATCCTGGAAGTAACAAAAGCGACTGTTTACCATCTGTAAATTAAGCCCAATTAGAGGCTATTTATAAAATTACAATAATAAAATCACATATTAAAACATCACTGCGGTGAAGCTATGTTCAAATCAACCGGCTGGACAGGGTGGACCCTCTCTTAAAGATCCCACCGCTGCCGCCAATATGTGACCACTCCACTTCTTGACCGGCCTCAGACTGGACAATCTTTCTATGTCCACACTGCTGACCTCCAATCCAAGGAAACCTCGGAGTTACCTCAGCAACTTCACGTTTATTGGCAGGGTACTGTCTCACCCCTTCACCATTTAACTGACTGGAGTTTTAAAACTTCTCAGTGACCACTTGACCACGCTGCCACCATTTATCCGGCTGACCACTGACTTTGAGGGCCACCACCAATAAAAGAATCAGGAGAGGTGTTTTCCTTTTAAGATGCAAACAATTTATTTTGACACAAATGGGTACAATCTTGGTTGGTTTCAAACTTCCTTAGAGGCACAACTTTTCTGTTACATAACACAATGGGGACCTATTATAGGGTTTCCACTAAACCTCTATAAACCCCTGCAACTTTAACTAGGGTCTCTATACCCTTTAACTGGACTGCTCACTAGCAGACCTTAAGACACACACTAACACTGGACCGTTCTCTTTCAGTCCTTAGGACACTCTAAACTAGAACATAACTCCTCCCCCTCTCATTTGGCAGTTGGCTTCCCGCTCTTTTCCAACTGTAGAATTCAAACCTGAACATTCTACTAGCCTCTAGCCCTGGTTGCCATGGCGACAGCTCTTCTAAGCTTCTGCCATGCCTCCCTTCTGTTTCACCCACAGAAACAAACCATAGAACATTCAAAACAACATACATTTTAACACATGTCACACAACATTTACACACAAATAATCAACATCATTACAATCACATTATAAAAACAATACATAGTTAAAAACTATACAAAAATTGAACAATAAAAATCAGTCTCGACAGTCATATCACCATTGCAATTTGTCCCTTAAAGTGCTGCTACATCTATTGCCCAAAAGCCTGGTCCCAAAACCATGCCTTATAGACCATAACCTTTCGGAAAACCAGAAATCTCCATAGCATTTTGGAAACATGACCCTTTTGGAGATTAATTGGCTTTCACACTATTTGGAATAATCATAACCTTTTGTAAAGTATGATCTTCCTGAGAAGAAAGAGTTAAATACTCATTTGAATTTTCTCCTTAGTGGTAAATATCCACTAGTATTCATGGAAGGCAAATTAAGTTTCTCAGTTGTTGGACTGATAGACCTGGTTATCTCAACAAAGATATGCCAATGCATAAAATATATAGCAGATCTTCAGAAGTGTTATTTCAGTTGCCCAAAAACATCTGCTCTCCCATCAAATATGAGTAAAGGGTAAAGGTTTCCCCTGACATTAAGTGTCTGCAGTTGAAAACGTGTTATCCTAGACAACGTGCCTTTAAAAATGTATTTCAAATCCAGGTATTGACTGAACCAGTGTCTAAGTGGAGAAATGTATGCGGCCATAATCCTCTGGTAAGTTTCCAAAAGATAAGTTTCTCAACATATATCTGGTAAGAAATATCCTTATCTCTTCATTTGTAAGACGCCATCGATTGTAAGATGCACCCTAATTTCAGTACCACCACCACTAAAAATACATAAGATACACCTCCAATTCTAAGACGCACCCAATTTTTAGAGATTTTTTATTTATATAGAAAAAATGTTCCTCTTAGAATTGAAGCAATATGCTTAGTAATGCCAGAAAGCTGACTGACTGATGTGCAGTTGATTGAAGAGTATGGGACTCTGAGCAGCACTTCATACTGCAATATTGATCCCCCGATGGCGCAATGGGTTAAACCCTTGTGCCAGCTGAACTGCTGACCAAAAGGTTGGGTGGTTTGAATCCGGAGAGCAGGGTGAGCTCCTGTCTGTCAGTTCCAGCTTCCCATGCAGGGACGTGAGTGAAGCCTTCCACAGGATGGTAAAACATCCAGGCGTCCCTTGGGCAACATCCTTGCAGATGGCCAAATCTCTCAGACCAGAAGCGATTTGCAGTTTCTCAAGCCTCTCCTGACATGGAAAAAAAAAATACTGCAACCTTTTGTTGCATGCTCTTATCTGTGTACATCAGTTAATTTGTATCTCAACTTGCATCTAAAGATCTCAAGTGCAGCATAGAATAAAACCAATTTGACTATTGTAAAAATGTAAACAGAAAATGTATATTGAAATGGTGAAAAGACAATAAAAATAACCAGGAAAATGGTGTTTCTCATTACTTCAGAGTTTAATGTATCAAGATCCGACAAGATGGGGCATAACGTTACAGACATATGTGCAGCTAACTATGTTGGACCAGCATATGAGAACAATGGTATGTTCAGAAAAGTTTGTTTCTTATAATGCAGCAGTTCTCATTTCTGACCGAAATATTTATTTATTTACTATATTTATACTCTGCCCTCTCTCACCCCGAAGGAGACTCAGAGTGGGTTACATTTTATATGTACATACAATATATTATATTATTAGCATAGCACAATATTAGTATTATATGTTACTATATTGTATTATACCACAATACTGCAGCATTATTAGTAGTATTATATTTTATTACAATATTATGATCAATATTATATGTACATTCAATATATTATTAACATAGCACAATATTAGCATTATATATTACTATATTGTACTATACCACTATACTGCAGCATTATTAGTAATATCACATTTAATAGATAATTATTATATTATTATATTGCATTATTTTTAGTATAATATTGAATTACAATATTATGATCAATATTATATATACATACAATTAACATAGCACAATATTAGCATTCTAGATTGCTATATTGTACTATACCACTATACTGCATTATTATTAGTAATATTACATGTAATAGATTATTATATTATTGTATTATTATTAGAATTATATTACATTATAATATGATCAATATTATATGCACATACAATATATTATATTATTAGCATAGCACAATATTAGCATTATATATTATACTATATTGTACTATATCACTATACTGCAATATTATTAGTAATGTTATATGTAATAGATAATTTTTATATTATTATTCTATTGTATTAGAGTATAATATTATCAATATTATATGTTTATACAATATATTATTACCATAGCACAATATTAAATAAAGCCTCAATGTGTATAACTTGCTTTTGCTTAGGTTTACCACCATTCCTTTTTCACTCATTTCCCTCCATTGTTTACTCCTCCATTGCTGAAATGTTTATAGGGATCTTGAGCCATTTATCTTAAATGCTTCAAGTGTCATACTGTTAAATGACTCTTTAAAATGTTAATTTGCAGGTTTCTCCCATAAGAATGATGGAGAGATCCATTCACAGTGCAAAGTACATTTTTGTAGAAAACTTGTATCGAAGGTACAATATCCTGAGTTTTATCACATCTGATTTTAGAGCTTGGTTTCTGTTGCAATTTTAACTTATGTTTGTACCTACATTTCTGCTGTCCTGTATTAACTAACTTTGATAACATTTTCATATAATAATAATAATAATAATCTGTATTTCTAGACCACCCTCTTTCCTCAAAGGGACCTGGCGGTTTACAGACACAAAACAAAAGGCAAACATTCAATGCCTCAAATGAATATAAACACATCAAAATAATACAAGATAATGCACAGAAACAACAGTAAACTTACCGCAAAGAATTAAGCATCGAGATAGAAAAAAGCATTGGGATGAATATTTTAAGTGTAACAGATTAGGGTAAATATAGTGAAGTTAGACATTGCACTAAGCCAGGGGTGGGCAACCTACGGCCTGAGGGCCAGATCTGGCCCGGCAGCCGGTTCTGTCCGGCCCGGGGAGAAGGGTGTCGGGGGGGGGGCCAAGAGGAAGGGGTGCCCCTGCCGCCATCCCATCGCGGGCTCTGTGAGGGCTGCGTCGGCAGACAGGCTGGAGGAACGGCGGCTTTGGAGTGCCTGCATCCCTGCAGGCGATCTGGGCCTGCGGCGGGAGCACTCCGTGACCTGCGGGGGCTTATCGCCCTGGCGACCCAGAAGACTTGATCATCTTCTGGGTCGCCAGGGCGATGAGCCGCCTCAGATCGCCGAGTGCTCCCCCTGCAGGCCCAGATTGCCTGCAGGGATGCAGGCACTCCAAAGCCGCCGCTCCTCCAGCATGTCTGCCGACGCAGCCCTCACAGAGCCCACGATGGGATGGCGGCAGCGGCAATCCATAGCGGGCGATCAGCTGGGGGAATGGCTGGGGGCGAGAGTGGGCAGAGGCCTGCAGCCTCCGATTGCCTGCTGCTCTCCTCTTTTTTTTTGGTACTGGCGGAGCGACACGGGGACAGAGCGCTGTGCTGCATCCCCGCTGCATCCCTGCAGTGAGCAGCTGAGGGCGCGGTGGAGGCAGAGAGAGGGCAGAAGGGGAGGAGGGCGGAGGGGAGGAAGGAAGGAAGGAGGGAGGGAGGCAGCCAGGAAGACCTGCCTCCCGCCCCAAGCGGTCATGAAGGGCTCGGGCGAAATTCAAAGAGTCCCCGCCTTCCTCCGAGCTCCCTTCGGAGCCCCGGGCGGGTGAGTGGCAGGCAAGCAGAGAGGGCGAGCAAAGAAGGCAGGCAGGCAGTTTCTCTGAGGCAGGCCACACACACGCTGGGTCCGCTTTGCCATGCTCTGGTCTGTGGTCATTGGGCCATTCCATCTTGGGATCCTTCCTCTCTTCAGAATGTCAGCCTTCATCTTGGTTCGCACCTTGTCTTCTTGAATTTTATTTTATTTTAGTGGTTTTTATTATTATTTTATAATAATTTTATAATTTTATAATAATAATAGAATAATAGAATAAATAATATAACAATAATGTTATAATTTCAACATATCTACAGTATATATACTATAATAATAAAATAATAATGATATTAATACAAATAATATATGAATATTTCTTGATATATTAATATGTTAATATTAATGTGTAATATATAGTAAATATAGTAAATAAATAAATAATGTAGATTAGAATGTAGTTCAGCCTTTAGGTGCGGCCCTCCATAATATTTTTTGGCTCTCGTGTGGCCCCTTGGGAAAAATAATTGCCCACCCCTGCACTAATCGAACTGTGCTTTCAGGTTTTATGTTTTGAAGGCGAGGACTAGATTAATGATACAAGGAGAACATATTCTGAAGAATAATATCACATAGCAATGGTCTACAATCTATGGGTCTCAGATGTTGCGTTAAGCTAGAAATTCTACGCCATTCTGGCGGTGTCTCCTGGAATGGAGGTTCAGCAACATCTGGTTGGAAAGCTCTGCTTCTAGTTTGAACTTGTACTGTTCTGTTGAGGCATGAAATCTGGTTAATAAAACAAAAAATATGTAACCTAGAGATGGGTCCAGCTCAGGCATGGGCAAACTTGTATTCATTTATAGCAACTATACAAAAAAATCATTATCTTATATTAATAAGAGCATCTCCAGTCAAACAGGCCAGGCTTTCTGTGAAAGCATCTTTTGTTTATTTATTTACTACATTTATATGTCGCCCTTCTCACCCCGAAGAGGACTCAGAGCAGCTTACAAGTCATAAGTACATACAGCATACTACATTATGAGGGCGGGTCAATAAGTCTTTGACTTTTTGAATGAAACACAGGTTTTTGGATAAAAAAATCATTTTATTTTTCAAAGTAGTTTCCTTTGAGCTCTATACACTTTGTCCAAAGGTTTTCCATTTTTTTTACCCATTCCAAAAATAAGATTTGTGGAGGTCATCAAAATAGGTATTTGTTTGTGAGATGATTTCATTGTTGGAGTCAAATCTCTTTCCACCGAGCCATTTCTTCAGGTTTGGAAACAAGAAATAGTCACTCGGGGCTAAATCCGGAGAATAGGGCAGATGAGGGAGCAATTTGTATCCTAATTCATGGATTTTTGCCATGCAACTACAACTCCCAAATGTGTGCACCCTTGCATTGTGGCTGATTGTGAGCAAACGCGGCACCCTTCTTGCGAAAAGCTTTCTCACACCCAAGAGATCATTTAAAATTGAAACCACTGAACCATGTGAGATACCTATGGCTTCCACAATCTCTCGTACTTCCAATCTCTGATCGGCCAGCACCATATCGTGATTTTTTTTCAGTTGTTTCGGGTGTAGAGACCTCAACTGGGCGTCCAGAACGTTCGGCATCTTCCGTGCTTGTACAGCCACAACGAAATTCAGTAAACCACTTTTTTACCATTGAAATTGATGGTGCAGAGTCCCCATAGTATTTATCAAGCCCAACCTTGGTTTGAGTGATGATTTTTTTTCTGCAAAAAATAATGCTTAATGAGCATGCGAAAGCCAACTAAATGACGCAGCTTGTTCAAATTTTGACAGGAGTCAACAGATGCCTGTTGACAGGAGCAGTGTTGCCCTTTCAGTTAAGAGGCGGGAAATTCAAAAAAGTCACGGACTTATTGACCCGTCCTCGTATTAGCATAATACTAATACACAAGTCATAATATATTGTTGCTGGGGGGAAGGGGCTCTTTTATTTCATTTACACAGCTATGTGTATTTATTGAAACATGGTTTTTTTCCTGTTACAGTGGGAAAATGCCAGAAGTGGATTATGTCGTATTGACGGAATGGTTTGAATGGATCATAAAGAACCTGAGTGTTTCCGTTGATCTGATAGGTAAAAAGCAGATGTTCTGGTAGGATTTTTTCATGGGTAGTTTCCCATGCAGCAAAATCACTTGCTGATCTCTAAACCAGTTCGCCATAGTAGTTTGTTTTGTACCACAACAATATATTGTGACAAAATGTATACTGTAATCTGATTCTGTTTCATCTTCAGCTCTCTTTTTGGAAGAATTTTGATTTAGGGAAAGGGAAGCTATGCTTTTCTCTACCATCCATTTTGGTATTTTATAGGCTGTCTGCCGAGTTACTCTTTCAGTTGTAGAGTTCTGAATGCATTCTCGCCATGGTTGGGAGCAGGGCTTCTTAAACCTTTCCACTTGGGACCCCCTTCGGCCTGATGAATTTTTAGGTCACTCTAAACCACTGGTTCAACCTTCCTAATACCGCAAACCCCCTTAATAAAATTCATCATGTTGTGGTGACCTGCAACCATAAAATTATTTTCATTGCTACTTCATAACTGTAATTTTGCTACTGTCGTAAATCATAATCTAAATATCTGATAGGCAGGGTGTATTTTCATTCACTGGACCAAATTTGGTATAAATACGCAATACGCCCAAATTTGAATATTGGTGGGGTTGTGGGGGGATTGATTTTGTCATTTGGGAGTTGTAGTTGCTGGGATTTATAGTTTACCTACAATCAAAGAACATTCTGAACTCCACCAATGATGGAATTGAACCAAACTTAGCATACAGAACTCCCATGACTAGCAGAAAATACTAGAAGGGTTTGGTGGGCATGGACCTTGAGTTTTGGAGTTGCAGTTCACCTACATCCAGAGACTCAAACAATGATGGATCTGGAACAAACTTGGCACAAATATTCAGTATGCCCAAATGTGAACACTGGTGGAATTTGAGGAAAATAGAACTTGACCTTTGGGAGTGTAGTTGCTAGGATTTATAGTTCAGCTACAATCAAAGAGCACTCTGAACCCCACCAATGATGGAATTGAACCAAACTTGGCATGAGTTTTAGTTGCTGGGATTTATAGTTCACCTACAATGAAAGACCATTCTGAATCCCAGCAATTATAGAATTGGGCCACACTTCCCACACAGAAGCCTCATGATCAACAGAAAACACTGTGTTTTCTTATGGTCTTTGGTAACCCCTTTGCGACCCCCCCAGGAGTCCTGACCCCCAGGCTGAGAAGTGGTGCTCTAGATATATAGATACATTTAAAAGGGTTTGAAAACCAAACATTTGCTGATAAGAAATCAGCATTTGCAAGGCATGCTAAACAATATGCTGATTTTCCTTTCTGAAACATCTTAATCTTCTGCAGAGTCCACTGCACACTGCACAACAACCATGTAAATGTCTAAAATAACTACTAGGATTTTCTTTTGGGAAGGGGTGCACCAGCACTGAGCTAATGGGACCCCGTTTGGGGTTGGGACCCACAGTTTAAGAAGCAATAGCTTAGACCCCAGTAAGGAGGAAGAGGGGGCTCAGGCTGTAATGCTCCATGAAGGATAATTTGGAGATGAAAAATAGACGACAGAGAGACAGTGCAATGTTATTTCTCTATATCAGGGGTGGCCACATTTTTTCAGCATACGACCTACTCATAAAACCAAGTCAGAAAGATCTACCTACCTCCTCAAGGCTGGAGAGGGGAGGGGCGGGGGCGGGGCTTGGCGTGGCCTGGCTCTGCCCCCTTCTGGCTTCGGCACTCCCAGCAGCTTCTCCAGGCTTGAGGATGGCAGTGCCAAGCCAGTGGTGGCATAGCTAGCACAAGGCTGGCTTGGCCCTACCCTCCTCAAGGCTGGAGAAGCAGCTGGGAGTGCCGAAGCTGGGGGGGGGCTTGGAGAGACCTGGCTCCGCCCCCTTCTGGCTTCGGCACTCCCAGCAGCTTCTCCAGGCTTGAGGATGGCAGTGCCAAGCCAGTGGTGGCATAGCTAGCACAAGGCTGGCTTGGCCCTACCCTCCTCAAGGCTGGAGAAACTGCTAGGAGTGCCGAAGCTGGGGGGGCGGGGCTTGGAGCGACCTGGCTCTGCCCCCCTTCTGGCTTCGGCACTCCCAGCAGCTTCTCCAGGCTTGAGGATGGCAATGCCAAGCCAGTGGTGGCATAGCTAGCACAAGGCTGGCTTGGCCTACCCTTCTCAAGGCTGGAGAAGCAGCTGGGAGTGCTGAAGCTGAGGGAGGGGAGGGGCTTGGAGTGACCTGGCTCCGCCCCTTCTGGCTTTGGCACTCCCAGCAGCTTCTCCAGGCTTGAGGATGGCAGTGTCAAACCAGTGGTGGCATACCTAGCACAAGGCTGGCTTAGCCCTACCCTCCTCAAGGTTGGAGAAGCAGCTGGGAGTGCCGAAGCTGGGGGAGGGGAGGGGCTTGGCGCGACCTCGCTCCGCCCCCTCTGAGAAGCCCCATCCGGCAGGGATCGACCTCCTTCAGTCCCGGGATCGACTAGTCGATTGCGATCGACTTCCTGGGTAGCTCTGCTCTACATTATATTATTGTCAAATATATACTCCTACTTCTTGTATAAGTTTATTATTTACTTTTATATCCTGCCTTTTAAAAAATTAGTTCAGGACTTGGCTCTCTGCCTCTTCATCCCACTAATGGCTCTATTAGGATGAATGGATTTTTCTAAGTTCAACACTATACCGCCTTCCTTAACATTGCACTTCCATCACCTTTGCAGGGTTGAAAACTACGTAGTGGCTTCAGTGAGACCCATGCGGTCTGCATTGTTTTAGTCCACCTCTTGAGTACAAAGTCACTTGGATTTCTACACTAGATACCATGTAGAATAGGGGAGATTGAGTACTATGCTCCCTGAAAATTGAACTACCATAATTCTTCGTTTACAGGAACAGGGCACAACTATGGCAGCACGTAATACATTTTTCTTCATCTTTTTTGTTTTGTTAATGGCAGTTTATCTACAAACTTCTCCCGAGAGGTGTTATGAGAGACTGAAAAAGCGGTGTAGAGAAGAAGAAAAAGTCATTCCTATGGTAAGGAGAAACTGCCTTCTGACATGTGTCGAACGAATTGCCCTGATGAGTTTCCAAAGTCAGTTGTACTAGAACTTGGGGTGAGCATGGAAGGATTGAGGAGAGCATAAGTAAAGGCAAAGGTTTCCCCTTGACATTAAGTCTAATTGTGTGAGACTTTGTGGGGTGGTGCTCATCACCATTTCTAAGCCGAAGAGACAGCGTTGTCCATAGACGCCTCCAAGGTCATGTGGCTGGCATTTATTTATTATTTAAAATTTTTGTACCCCGACCTTCTCACCTCCATGGAGGGACTCAGACCGGCTTACAGCAAAATTCAAATTTAAAACATCTTAAAACAGCATATTAAAATACATAAAAACAGAGATACATAAAAACCACATTGCCATTAAAACCACATTCAGCTTGGTCTAAAAAAAGTGGTCACCCATTTCAGATTGAAATCAATCTCAGCTTATTCTGGGAAGGCCCCGTTCCACATCCAAGTCTTCATCCGCCTCCTGAAGGACAACAGGGAGGGGGCAGATCTAACCGCTTGGGAGGGAGTTCCACAGCCGAGGGGCCACAACAGAGAAGGGCCTGTCTCTCGTCCCCACTAGACGCGCTTGTGAAGATGGCGGGATCGAGAGCAGGGCCTCTCCGGAGGATCTTAATGTCCTTGATGGTTCATAGGGGAAGATTCGTTCGGACAAGTAAACTGGGCATGACTGCATGGAGCGCTGTTACCTTCTCATCGGAGTGGTATCTATTGATCTACTCATATTTCCATGTTTTCAAACTGCTAGGTTGGCAAAAGCTGGGCCTAACAGTGGGAGTTCAACCCACTCCCCGGATTCGAGCCGCCAACCTTTCGGTCACTAAGTTCAGCAGCTCAGCAGTTTAACTTGCTGTGCCATTGGGGGCTCCTTGAGGAGAGCATAGACAACATTTAATAATAATAGTAATAATAATAAAGAATTTTAACTTGTTTTTTTTTAACTGTGCTTACCTTGTTGTATGTGTTTTCATAGTGTTTTATCTCTTATTTTAACAACATGGTACCATGCCTCGAGCTGTAGGGAGAGGCAAATAATAAGTCTAGTTATTATTGTAATAATAATAATAATACTATTACTACTATTATTATCAGCAGCTAGGGGTCAGCAAGTGGTGCCAACCTGAAAATTGAATAGTGGGGTTGATGTTGTGTGTGAGTTTTCCTGAAGCATCTGAAAAGTAATTCTCTTTTTTGTGTTTAGGAATATTTAGAAGCTATCCATCTACTCTATGAAGAGTGGCTGATTAAAAAAAGCCTGTTTAAAGTTCCTTCTCCGGTGCTTGTAAGTATATATTAATAGTTATTTTTTGTCAGAAGCAGAAAACATGTTTATGTTGGAATGATTCCAAATTTGCAAAAGGATAGAAGAAGGAGCCCTCTCTCCCCATTCCACCCGACCAAGGGTCATTCTAGCCTTGGCATGGGCAAAATCAGGCCAAATTTTGGTCTTCAACTCTCACAATTCCTAATGGCCGCTTAGAGTAGTAGTCAACCTTAAAGTTTAAAAAAGTTTTTTAAAACATACATATCGAAAAAAAAGGGGTCTAGACCATCTAGGTAAAGATAAAGGTATCCCCTGACATTAAGTCTAGTCGTGTCTGATTTTTGGTCAGCAAGTTCAGCAGCTCAGCAGTTTAAACCGCTGCACTACCAGAGAGCCCCCTACACCAGGGCTGTCCAACTGGCGACCCGGGGGCCATACACGGCCCCCCAGCCTGTTGGGCACGGCCCCCGCTATTCCCCCGGCCGCCATTTTTAATTTTTTTAAAAAAAAATATCTATTTTTAAAATAAAAATGGCGGCCGGGGGAGGGGGAGGCGGGGCAGGGAGGAGGAGTGAGCCAGCTCCTCCCGGCACCGCCCCTCCGTCCCTCTCTCCGCGCCGCCGATTGCATCGGCGCCGGTGAGAGAGGGACAAGGGGTGGTACAAGGAGGAGGAAGAGGGCTAGCTCCTCCTCCCTGCACCGCCCTCTTCTTCCCTCTCTCGCCGGCGCCGATGCCTTGCAAGGCATACCGGCAGCAGCTGAAGCCAGCGCCGGCTTCAGCCGCTGCTGCGATCCCTTGCAAGAGAGGGGGGTCCCCCGGCGGGGCCTCCGTCCCTTGCAAGGCATCCCGGCAGCGGCTGAAGCCAGCGCCGGCTTCAGCCGCTGCTGCGATCCCTTGCAAGAGAGGGGGGTCCCCCGGCGGGGCCTCCGTGCCTTGCAAGGATCGCAGCAGCGGCTAAAGCCAGCGCCGGCTTCAGCCGCTGCTGCGATCCCTTGCAAGAGAGGGGGTCCCCGGCGGGGCCTCCGTGCCTTGCAAGGGATCGCAGCAGCGGCTGAAGCCAGCGCCAGCTTCAGCCGCTGCTGCGATCCCTTGCAAGAGAGGGGGTCCCGGGCGGGGCCTCCGTGCCTTGCAAGGGATCGCAGCAGCGGCTGAAGCCAGCGCCGGCTTCAGCCGCTGCTGCGATCCCTGCAAGTGAGGGGTCCCCCGGCGGGGCCTCCGTGCCTTGCAAGGGATCCTGGCAGCAGCTGAAGCCGGCGAAACCGCCAGCTTCATCTGCAGCTAGGATGCCTTGGAAGGGAGGGGGTGCCGTGTGGCTCCTCCCTCTCTCCCAAAGCTTCCCGGCAGCCGGGGGCGGGGGCAGGGGCGGGGCCGGGCGGCCCCCCAGGTCATCAGTGACCTGGAATCCGGCCCTTGGCCGGTTAGATGTTGGACAACACTGCCCTAGACTATCAAAGTCTAAATAGAGATATGGTATAATCTCAATTTTAATCTAAGGCAGGGGTGGGCAATTATTTTTTCTAAGGGGCCACACGAGAGCCAAAAAAATATTATGGAGGGCCGCACCTAAAGGCTGAACTACATTCTAATCCAGTGTTTCTCAACCAGTGTGCCGTGGCACACTACTGTGTCTTGAGCGATCATCAGGTGTGCCGCAAGAAAAGCTCTCTGCCCCCCTCCCTTCCCCTCATCTCCTGCCGAACTCCTGCTGCTTGGGGAGGAGGAGGAAGGGCCGGGCGGCGGCGAAGAAAAAGAAGAAGGGGCCGGGGCACCGCCTCCTTCGGCCGTTTCCCCAGCCAGCCTCCAATCCGCCATGACTCCCACCATGACTCTCGCCCCTCGCTCGCTAAAGCCGCGCGGAGGAGGAGCCCGCCCACTGAAGCCCATCCACTGCTCATGCTCCTCCTCTGTGGGAGAGCTGAAGCCGGGGGAGGGGGCAGGGCATGGCGCCCCCCCCCCCAGCTTAAGCGCTCACACAGCTTTGCCAGCCTTGAGGGGGCAGTGCCAAGCCAGCAGTGGCAGAGTCAGCACAATGCTGGCTTGGCACTGCCCCCTCAAGTCTGGAGAAGCTGGTGGGAGAGCTGAAGCCGGGGGAGGGGGCGGGGCATGGCACGGCCTGGCTCCTCCCCCGGCTTCGGCACTCCCAGCAGCTGCTCCCAGCAGGCCACCATCCCCCCAGCCGTTCTTTACTGTGTTAGAGTGTCATTTTGGTTGGTGGTGTGCCCCCGGATTTTTTTTAATGTTAAAAGTGTGCTGCAGCTCAAAAAAGGTTGGGAAACACTGTTCTAATCGACATTATTTATTTATTTATTTATTTTCTATATTTACTATATATTACACATCATTAATATTAACATATTAATATATCAAGAAATATTCATATATTATTAGTATTAATATCATAATTACTATATTATAGTGTATATATAGACATTATAATATATTGAAATTATAATATAACATATTATATTATTTATTATAAAATTATCATTATAAAATAATAATAAAAACCACTAAAAATAAAATGAAATTCAAGAAGACAAGGTGCGAACCAAGATAGAGGCTGTCATCCTCAAGAGAGGAAGGATCCCAAGATGGAATGGCCCAGTGGACCCAGCCCAGAGGATGACAAAGTGGACCCAGCCACCACCGCAGTAGAGCAGAGCAGAGCAGCAGACGATCAGAGGCTGCAGGCCTCTGCTTGCTCTTGCCCCCAGCTGATCACCCTGCCATGGAGTGCCTGCCATCCTGGGAGGCGATCCGGGCCTGCAGCAGGAGCAGTCGGCAAGCTGTGGTGGGTGATCGCCCTGGAGAACCAGAAGATGATCAAGTCTTCCGTGTCGCAAGGGCGATCAGCCGCCGCAGCTCGCCGACTGCTCCCGCTGCAGGCCCAGATCGCCTCCCGGGATGGCAGGCACTCCAAAGCCGCTGCTCCTCCGGTTGTTCTCTGGAGCGGCGGGCTATCTGCCGACGCAGGCCCCACAGCCCATGATGAGATGGCGGCAGGCCTTCCTCTTGGCCCCGCCCCCGCCGCCCTTTTCCCCGGGCTGGACAGAATCGGCTGCTGGGCCGCATCCGGCCCACGGGCTGTGGGTTGCCCAGGTCTGATCTAAGGTCAAACAAAGGAAGGTCTCAAAAACTACATTCTGTATTTAGCTCTCACACAAAGACATGAGAGAAGAGCGAGAAAGGACCACAAGGCCTTGGGGGCTTAAAAGAAAGAGCATGCAACCTGAGAATTATTCTACCTCATCACTGAGATGGGAAAAGGAAATAGAGCGAGAAAGACACATGTATTCAGAGAAGACTGAGGAAAAAGTTTCTTCCCGCTCTTTGATCCTATGATTCTGCATCTGGAAAAATCATAGGAGCTGGAAGAGACCTCAAGAGCTGTCTAGTCCAACCTCCTGCCATGCAAGAACACACAATCAAAGCGCTCCCGACAGGTAGCCATCTAGCCTCTGCTTAAAAACCTCCAGAGAAGGAGACTCCACCAGACTCCAAGGCAGCATATTCCACGGCCAAACAACTCTTACCATCAGGAAGCTCTTTCCAATAGGTGCCATCTCTTTTCCTGAAGGTTTGAAACTTTTAACTTTCAGTGCTTGGCAACACATACAGTACTTTGTTAACTGAGGCATACCTGTATTCGGCAGCTCTCTAGCTATTACTGTCCTGTCCTAAATAATACTGTTAAAATTGCATGCCGAACCTTATTATCACTAGCTTTTCAGAGCTGCCTTTTAATAGATCATCTTGTTCTGTTTTGAAGGTATTGCAGGCTGATCACGACCTACAGGATATGCTGGAGACCTATGAAGAAAACCAGGACCGAATCCTAACCCCCTACAATGTGCAGCGTTGTCTATAGAAACCGATTTCTTGTGTTATGAATGGTTTAGTGCAGGCATGGGCAAATTTGGGCACGCCAGGTGTTTTGGACCTCAACTCCCACCATTCCTAACAGCTTAAGCGGCTGAGGGGAGAAAGGAAAAGGCCTGAGGCTGTAAGGAATGGTGGGAGTTGAAGTCCAAAACACCTGGAGGGCCCAAATTTGCCCATGCTTGGAACTTTAGTGTGTACATGCTTCACACATCTGAATAGAAATAGCTCTTTCCTGGTTCCCTTGAAACTCCTGCCAGGCAGTTTGAAGTTTAAATAAGTAGTTTCTAGAACATTCTAAAACTTGCCTGAGCTATTTCCTATCCTCTTATCCTTGTATGTATTTCGGGCAGCTCCTCCATTCACTCCTAGACTGTTTGGCGAACTTGGAGTAGTTTGAAAGAATGAGGTGGATGTTTTTCCAATGGCCAACTCCTGGCAGGAAACCTTGAGGGGGGAAAGTGAGCACCTATAATGTGTACATTTATACTTAGTGGGTCCTTTTGTTGTTCCAGAATAATACAATTTTGTAGGCTGTAATGTGTGAGATATATATATATATATATATATATATAATTGCACACACACATACACACATACATATACTGTGTGTGTGTGTGTGTGTGTGTGTGTGTGTGTATATATATATATATATATATATATATATATATTCCCCCTCTATGTAAACTATTACTTCTGTTGCCAGGCACCTAACAAGATTTTGAAATGGCTTGTTTTTTCTCCATACTTTTGTGTTTCTACAGTGGTTGTTTCGTTATAAAATATTACTGGTTATAGACTGTTTACAGCAGTGTTTCTCAACCTTCCTCGTGCTGCAACCCCTTAATACAGTTCCTCATGTTGTAGTGACCCTCAACCATAACATTATTTTAGTTGCTACTTCGTAACAGTAACGTTGCTACTGTTATGAATCGTAATGTAAATATCTGATATGCAGGATGTATTTTCATTCACTGGACCAAATTTGGCACAAATACACAATACACCCAAATTTAAATACTGGTGGGGTTGGGGATTGATTTTGTCATGTCAGTTGTAGTTGCCGGGATTTATAGTTAACCTACAATCAAAGAGCATCCTGAACTCCACCAATGACGGAATTGAACCAAACTTGCCACAAAACATATTTGTCTAATACAATTATTGCAGGCAACTCCACCAGACAGATGGTAAACGTTTTAAACACTCAGCAGAGTCTAGAACAGCATCAAACCACTGATGTGAGAGAGCAATTAATATTATCATTTATGTATAGATTTAATTGCTCTCTCACATCAGTGGTTTGATGCTGTTCTAGACTCTGCTGAGTGTTTAAAGTGTATTTCAGCACAACCCTCTTTGTTCACATAGATGGTAAACGTTAGCATGACAAAAGTTAGCCTTCCTGCCATTACAGCTGTCTTCCATAAAATAACTTGTGGAAACATGAAGGTCTTTAGCTGCTTTTTACAAGGGGTTGTTTTAACCTCGTTGGGGAGGGAGTTCCAGAGTTGGAGCAGCCACCGAGAAGGCCCTCCCTCTCATCACCACCAACCACATTTGCGATTGGTCAGAAAAGTAAGAAGGACGTGAACTGTTAGGGCTTTAAAGTCAAAGCCAGCACCTTGAATTGGGCCTGGAAAGGAACTGGTACTTTAGCAGGTACTTTAGCAGGGGGGTAGTATGCTCTCTGGGTCTAGCACCGGTTAGTATCCTGGATGCAGATCTCTAAACTAATTGAAGTTTCCGGACCTCTTCAAGGGCAGCCCCACGTAGAGTCCTTTACAGTAGTCTAAATGGGATGTAACCAAGGCATGGACCACCATGGCCAATCCGGCTTCTCAAGATATGCTCAGTTAGTGCACGAAGGCTCTCCTGGTCACCACCGACACCTGGGCCTCCAGGCTTAGTGATGAGTCCAGGAGGATCCTCAGACTTTGGACCTGTGTCTTCAGGGGGTGTGTGGCCCCATCCAACACAAGTTGCCAACCTATACCCTGATCTGCCTTCTGACTGATCATAGAATCTTAGAGTTGGAAGAAACCTCGTGGGCCATCCAGTCAATCCCCTTGCCCCAGAAGCAGGAAAATCACAAAGCACCCAGGACCAGGAGGACTTCCGTCTTGTCTGAATTCAATTTCAATTTGTGTGCCCTCATCCAGTCCACAACAGTGGACAGGCGCCGGTTCAGAGTCTGGGCTGCTTCCTTGGCTTTTCTTCATTGCATTCCTGATTAAAACATAATTTTCAACAGCATTGACTTACCATGTTTTGTTGCTCTGTCTTGTTTCCTTTTTGAGATCACATTTCTCTTACACAGATAATTGTGGTAGCCACTGCTGAATTTCTTTCCAATGTGTTTTTTATATTAAGGAATGTGTATAAAATGTACTGTTTGAAATGTTTATGGAAAGTATCATGTGTTTCACCCCCACCATTTAGCAGGGAAATGGAAGACGGCAGAGGAGACATGAGCATCTTTGAAATGTTTTAATGTTCCTTCTGCTATAACCTGCAATCGTTGGCACTATTTAAAAACACCTTAGAATCTTGTTTCATTATTTATTCAGATTAAATGGAACTGATTTAAAACTTCTCTGCTTAGTCTATTTAAAACAGGGGTGCCCACACTTTTTCAGCATGCGAGCTACTTTTAAAGGAAGCAAGTCACAAAGATCTACCTGCGCGCACTTCCCTCGCCGTGCGCGCACTCCCCTCTCTGTCACCTTTTCCGCCCGCGGGGCATTGTGGGAAGGAGCTTGATGCGGAAGAGAGCATTCTTCGCACTGCCTCCCCGTCTCCTTTCTCGGGCGCGTGGGCAGGGAACGCAGCGCGCGCCTCCCCCCTCCGCCAAAGCAAGGCTTTCTGCTTCCAGCGCACGCAAGGGAAGAGGATGCTTCTCCGCCACGTGATGAAGGGGAGGGGGCACGAGGCGGCGGCAGTGAGGAGTAGCCGGAGAAAGAGGAGAGGAAGATCCTAGCGTGACATCACTCCCCGGGTCTGACGCCTTTTGCCACCCCTTCGAGGCTCAGGTGGGCTTGGCTTGAGGCAGAGGAGAGCGAGGCTGTAACGGGCGCTCCTGAAGCAACAGCAGGCGGAAGAAGCACCACGAGAGCAGAAGCCAGCAGCAGAAGCGTGTGTGCACGCAGGGTGTGCGCGCACATGGCAGGAGCGTTCCATCCGGCTGGTGAGGCCCGAAGATTGACTGGAAGAGGGCCGAAGATCGACTAGTAGCTCGCGATCTACCTAATGAGCACCCCTGATTTAGAACATTCCTGAGGCCTAATAGAGGATTACAATAGGATATATTCATCGAAAAACTAGCAAAATGTGCTGCAGGATGTACCACAGAAACAAAGTTTGGGCAGTTTTAATAAACTTTCCATGTTTTACTCACTTGTCACTTCGCTGGCTTTTAAGGTGGAGTTTATTGGCATTTGTGATCATGGCAATGGTTTCAAGAGTGTTAATAGGAAACAGCTAGGCAGTCGTAATCTTCAATGATAACATCACAAAAGACTAACAAGATGCCAGCCATTAGGCAAAAAATAATGGCACCAGTATATTTCTTAATGAGGGCACTCTTGAGATTGATTCAAATTACCCCCAAATATCCTGAACTAGAACATCATAGGGCCCCCTGGTGGTGCAGCGGGCAAAACTGCTGAGCATGCTGACTGAAAAGTTGGCTGTTTGAATCCGGGGAGTGGGGTGAGCTCCTGTTAGCCTCAGCTTCTGCTGACCTAGCAGTTCGAAAACATGCAAATGTGAGTAGATCAATAGGTACTACTTCTGCAGGAAGGTAACGGCGCTCCATGCAATCATGCTGGCCACATGACCTTGGAGGTGTCTATGGGCAATGCCAGCTCTTCGTCTTAGAAATGGAGATGAGACTCCCTCTGCCCAGTCTGACACTTGACTTAATGTCATGGGGAAAACTACCTTCACTTTACGACACCATAGGCAAATAAATATCCAAGGGTATATCAGAAGTTAGCTCCAGGTAAAAGCAGTGGCATTGCATTTATGCTTAGTGTTCGTGTTTTAAAGGAAATGATGCGGTATTTTTCATGTATAATCACCAATTGGATGTGTCTCATGCAGAAATTTGGTATTAAAATGTGTATTTTTTATCCCATTTGTTTTGCAGCTGATTAATACTTTTTACATTTGGTCCCTTAATATATTTGTTCTGCCTATAGAATCATAGAGTTGGAAGAGACCTCATGGGCCATGCAAACCAACCCCGTCAAGAAGCAGGACAATCGCGTTCAAAGCACCCCCAACAGATGGCCATCCAGCCTCTATTTAAAAGCCTCCATAGAAGGAGCCTTCACCACACTTACAGGTAGAGAGTTCCACTGCTGAACAGCTCACAGTTGGGAAGTTCTTCCCAATGTTCAAGTGGAATCTCCTTTCTTGTAGTTTGAAGTCATTGTTCCGCGTCCTAGTCTCCCGGGCCGCAGAAAACAAACTTGCTCCTTCCTCCCTGACTTCTTCTCACATATTAATACATGGCCCTCATTATATGTCCTCTCAGTCTTCTCTTCTGCAGGCTAAACATGCCCAGCTCTTTAAGTCACTCTTCACACTGCTTGTTCTCCAGACCATTGATTATTTTAGTTGCCCTCCTCAGGACACATTCCAGTTTGTCAATATCTCTCTTCAATTGTGTTGCCAAGTAGCATCCTATGTCTAATCTAGCCCCACAAAACCCATAGTGTCCCTTTATGTCGTCAATAATTTTAGTTGGTGTTACAGCATATTTGCATTCATTCCATAAATAAACATTTCCCTTTTTTGCACACTTTTATTCAAGAAATACCCATTTTTAAATTTTCACATATAAATGTTTTTGGCAGAATTTGTATTTTCCATTGACACTCTGAATAATTCACAATTTCCTTAAAACTTAAATTCAAGGTGATCAGAGCAAGAAGAGAGAAGGCGGTGCACTGAAAGCTTTAGACTAATTAGTATGGCCTGCCACAAATGGAATAGGTGTGGCATATATATTTAAGGCTTTTTTCCCTTATGAGAGGCATATTAGAAATCCTGCTACGGCTTATTTTATGGGTGTGTCTTATTTTCTGGGAAACAGGGTATGGAGAAAAGGAAGAGAGGCAAGAGCTGCCTGGTACTAGACTTATCCTTTGATTCCCCCATCTCCTGAGAGACTGGTGTTTGCATCTGGAATGTTTTCATGGCCTTGTTTCTTAAGTCAATTAGGCACAGATATCTATATTGCGATATTACAAAAATTGTATCAATAAAAATAAACAATTCAAAAACAATTTTTAGTCTTTCTTTACAGCCCCAACTGAGTACTAACTTATACTGTAACTCATGAAACATAACATACATAATTATGTACAATTGTCTGGTATGTATACATAACACAACAAGAAGTAATCCCAGGTGCAATGTCCTTGTTTCGGGGATACTTCTTCCAGTTGTATTAATTTACAAATAGTCAGTAACAGTCTTTTGATGTGTGGTTATTTTCTTCTTAAACCCATGGTCTTAAAATCTTCTTGTTTGTTGTTATGGATATATTCCTGTTCCAATTCAAGGCTTTTCTTTGCTACTTATCTTCAAAACAAAACATAGGCACATACTGTTAGTAATTGTAATTGCTTGGACATGTATAAAAACCCCATATGTTATACAGATCCTTAGTCTAGTATACCACACATCAAAAGACTGTTACAGACTATTTGTAAATTAACACAACCTGAAGAAGGATCCTCCGAAACATGGACATTATACCCGGGATTACTTGTGTTATGTATATATACCTACTTGTTGTGTTATGTATATATACCAAACATTTGTACTTTCTTCCTTTTGATATTTATGTAGGATATGTTTCATGAGTTACAGTATAACAGGGGTGCCCACACTTTTTCAGCATGCGAGCTACTTATAATAAAACCAAGTCAGAAAGATCTACCGAGAGAGAAGCAGGGCGGAGCAGGGGGAGGGAGCGGGGCTTGGCGCGGCTTGGCGCGGCCTGGCTCCGCCCCCCTCTGGCTTTAGCTCTACCACAGCTTCTCCAGGCTTGAGGAGGATAGTGCCAAGCCAGTGGTGGCATTGCTAGCCACTACTGGCTTGGCACTACCCTCCTCAAGGCTGAAGAAGCTTTGGTAGAGCTGTAGCTGGGGGAGGGGGTGGGGCTTGGTGCAGCATGGCTCCGCCCCCTCCCACTCTAGCTTCAGCGCTACCACAGCTTCTCCAGGCTAGAGGAGGGTAGTGCCAAGCCAGTGGTGGCATAGCTAGCCACTACTGCCTTGGCACCTCCCTCCTGAAGAAGCTGTGGTAGCTGTAGCTGGGGAGAAGCATGGCTCCGCCCCTAGCGCCACAGCTTCTCCAGGCTAGAGGAGGGTAGTGCCAAGCCAGTGGTGGCATAGCTAGCCACCACTGGCTTGGCACTACCCTCCTCTAGCCTGGAGAAGCTGTGGTAGCGCTAAAGCCATGGGGGCGGGGCTTGGCGCGGCATGGCTCCGCCCCCTCTAGAAGTGCCCCATCCAGCTGGGATTGACCTCCTTCGGTCCTGGGATCGACCAGCCGATCGCGATCGACTTCCTGGGCAGCCCTGCAGTATAATAATAAATAGTACCCAGTTGGGGCTGTAAAGAAAGACTAAACATTCATTTTTATTGATACCATTTTAGTAATATCTTGTTTCTTAGTCGTCCTTGTTTATAATAACATAATCCTCTGAACTGGTTTCACTCACTGGTGCAAGGCAAGTATTAAAGTCTGCAAAAGAGGCATGGAGAGGACATCCTTCCCGCTGGCACTGAAGGCTTGCTGTAAGGCCACCATGTTCAAGGGTCTCCGGTGCAACAGAGTATGATGAAGTGGGTTGCTCTCCAACATTCCTAAAGGACCCCCCGGCTCCAGATGCACCTGGATTGCCGAATACGCATTTGTTGTAAGCTGACTCAACAGCAGGACATTCACAGTCAGTGATATTATTGTAGAGGTCTGGTGAAAAACAGCTGTTAATGTTGAAGCCGCCTCTGTTTCTACCAGGTTGATCTCCAAGCTTCATTCCAGACAGAGAAACTTCTTGGTTTGCACTCCTGCTAGTTCTTTGCTTTAATTGTGTTGTTTCCTCTACAGGATACTTCAGCTTGATCTTTAGCTTCTTGTTACAGAACAAGTCAGAAGTGTCCTCTCCTCTGGGCAAGTTACATCCTGTATGCATATCGCTGCGTTGCACAGTGTTGCCCTTCAGTTCTTTGGGTTGGTCTGTAGGATCGGCTCCATAAATGCTGAGGCAGTTCATAGCACTGCAAATCTTAGATTCATCTGTCTCTTGGGTTCTGTAATCATACAGGCGGTGGTTTCCCAGAGTGCCATTATTCAGTATTGCCAAGGCTTGTGGCCCACTAGAATCGGGAGACAGAAGAGTGGCCGATTGTGTCCCGTTGGCTGCCGGGCCTAGTCCTGTCTCGATGAACCCTGTGGTCCGAGTCTCATTGGTCGATGCTTTTGAAGAGAGATCTGTGAAGTGGAGAGGCTTCTGTCCAATGACAATGTCACTGTATTTAATCAAGAAATCCTCACTGTCGGAGCTTTTGACACAAGTGTTTGAGGAAACATCTACACTTTTTTGGTTTGCGTTTGGCTCAGGAAAGTGTTGCAAATCTTCAGTAGGACATCCGTGAGAAACGTCACTTCTGAGCTCAGGATTCTCAGGACTTTTGAGGGCCAGACTGCTTTGGGTCAGGTATGTCTCCTGAGGACCATGGTCACCTTGTGCCTCGCTTTCTCCTCTAGCGAACACATATTCTTGACTCTGGATAGGCTGGTGCTTTTTATCAAGGACCTCTCCAGGACTCCAGTGCTCTTGAGCTCGTTCCTGCCGCAGATCCCCCAAATCGCTGTCACTTGCACCCTCAGCAACGTCAAGGAGATTTTCACACTCAATTCTGGCAAGGAACAGTTCAAAGGCAGCTTGTTCCGCTTCCTCCTGATTGAGCTTCCTAATTAATGTGAACTCTGTGGCCGTGGTTGTGACATAGCCAATCTTTTCTAGTAATCTTTCCACAACCTCTTCTGGAAGGACAGATCGCACGGAGTAGACAAAGTTTCCTGTAAAAGTCTAGAAGGGAGGAAAAAGGAACATTAGGAACTTAGGACAACACAAGCTTTGGCTATTTGGCTAACAGCCTATCAGCCCTTATTTATGTTGGAATGTAACCCCACACTGTCAAAGTCTCAAGTCCTCAATGAGGAACAGTTTAGTTAGTTGGGGCCAGAAGGGCGGGGGGCCGAGCAAAAGCTGGGTGGGGCAGGCCTGGGAGAGGGAGGGGCCAGGAGGAGGAATGGCAGGGCCTGGGTCATCCTCAGATTGTACTCCCAGCATAAGGATGGGGCTGCTCACCCCATCCTTATGTCAGGAGAAGACGGAACATGCAATGACTGCCCCGATCCTCCCCCCTCCTTCTCCCCCGATCCTTGGGCTGTCCTGCTGGCAGGGCCGTAGCCAGGATTTTGATTCGGGAGGGGCTGAGTTTAATTCCGGGGGCTGAATCTGAATGAGAGATGATCTACCCTAGCAAACCTTTTGTATTGTTATCCCAATACCCCCATGCATATGGGATATATTGAGCATGGTGATCAGATCATGATATGAATAGTAGGCATGAGAAAAAAGTTATGAAAATGATTCGTTTCGTAAGAAATTCGTAAGAAATGCTACTTTCGAGCTTTTCCGCACCTGGAACGCCAACCAGGAAGTGGACTTAATTTTTCGAACTTCGGGGGCCAGGATTTTCTTAAGTGTCGTTATTAGGTCATAAGGTGGGGGCATAAGGGGGGGCACCCTCCTTCTCTCTCACCACCCTCCCGCCTCCCTTGCCAATATTATGGCAAGGCAAGCCCTAAACTCGCTCCTTCGCTCGGCTGGAAGGAAGCCTGGAAAAAAATGTAAACAGAGAGGATTACTCAGAAGTAAATCTGCAAAGGAGGGCACTTTGGATGAAGGGCCCTTCTTTGTGGATTTACTTCTGAGTAATCCTCTCTGTTTACATTTTTCCAGGCTTCCCTGCCTCTCCTGCCTGCCAGCCAGGATCTAAGGCATCAAAGAGTATTGGGGTGAGAAACCAACCTAATGTATAATACAATGAATGCTACTGTAAGTGCCACTGCCTAATATTATAAGTAATCCAACTAGCCATACCTACATTCCATGCACATGCAATAATACAGCAGTAATAACAATGGGTATAAGAAGAGGTAAAATTCAAACCGAAGTATTCTGACTGGTCTCTCCTCATGCGGTGCAAACGGGGCTGGGGAAATTAGCCCGGGGGAAAAGCCAGCGTTTTCTGCTTGGGAGCACACACATACATATTCTTGGGAGGGGGGATTTGCTGCAGAATCTTCTCTATGAGGCCGGGATTCTGCAGCAAATCCCCCCCAAAGAATTTCCCGGGCTCCCAGAGAAGAGCCCGTTTGCACCGCATGAGGCAGGGACCAGTCAGAATACTTCGGTTTGAATTTTACCTCTTCTTATACCCATTGTTATTACTGCTGTATTATTGCATGTGCATAGAATGTAGGTATATGACCAGCCTGGGCAAACTTGGGCCCTCGCTCCCTGGGGATCGGGGTGAGAGAGGCAGCGAGGAGCCAGGGGGCTCCTCCTCCTTTTCTTTGCTGCTTCCAAGAATAGAATACCCCTCCCCTCCCTCCCTCCTTCCTATTTGGAGAGTCCCATCTAGAATTCAGTGTGATTTATTCAAGTTTTCGCCTACAACTCCCAGAAATCCCAGCCAATTTACCAGCTGTTAGGATTTCTGGGAGTTGTAGGCCAAAACCATCTGGAATGCGCATGCTCTGGCATACGATTACTAACGAATTTTGGGAAATTTTTGTAAGTCTTTGATATACTAATAAAAAATCCCCCATTAGATTTACGATTTGCTATTTTTGGGTTCTAAACCATGCCTAATGAATACACATAACAGTTTAAATAATGTACCAGTAAGGCCTTCTTGCGGACCACCCTGAGAATTTGGGGAGGGGGGCTGAAGCCCCCCCCCAAGCTCCCCCGGCTACATGCCTGCCTCCTGGCATTATGTTAAGAGGACGACAAGACAGGTGGCAGCTCAGAGGGCTCCAGAGGGCTCTCAGTCGCCGCGTGCCTTCCTTGATCTGTCCTCCCAGCATATGGATGAGGCCGCTTGCACCGTCCTTATGCCGGGAGGGCGAGACACACGGTGGCTGAGAGTGCTCCAGAGAGCTCTCCGCTGCTGTGTGCCTCCGTCCCTCATCTGTTTTCACATCCTCATGCGGCGAGCCACAACGTTTTTATGCCAAGGGAACAGGGAGAATGAGGAGGGCCTGGGGTAAGCACCCAGGGGGCCACATCCGGTCCCTGGAGCCGTTTGCCCATGCCTGGTATAGACTGAGGGAATTCCCTTCCTGCCCATATCTCCTGTATGACAGTTGGAATGTACCTAATTTCTCCTCTCCTCTCTGTTCCTGCTCTAATTCGGATTGGTTGTTTAAAATGGGTACTTTTCTATTGCAAGCCTTTTTGAATCTGACTTCTGTCTTATCACACTTTAATATGGAGAGGATGTGCTGTGTGCTTTTGAGATCTCTCTCTGCTTGTGTGTCAGGAGAGATGTAGTGATTGAGTTTTCCCCTCTCTTTAAAACCTTAGAAGAGATGGGTGTTAAGAGTAGCTCAGACGCAGTTCTTAATTATTAATAAATGCAGTTATTGTTTATTATTGTAAATAAATTTCTTGTGATTTTTAAGATTTGCCTCCTAAGTTCTAAATTCTTTACAGCCACATCATATGGCACTTCCATGCTTTGCTCCAGTGGTTCTCAACCTTCCTACATGCTCTACTCTGGTGGTTCTCAACCTTCCTAATGCCACAACCCAATAATAATAATAATAATAATAATAATAATAATAAATGTGGTGACCCCAAACCATAAAATTATTTTGCTGCTACTTTATAAAAGTAATTTTGCTACTGTTATGAATCGTAATGTAAATATTTGATATGTAGGATGTATTTTCATTCACTGGACCAAATTTGGCACAAATATCCAATACATCAAATTTGAAGACTGGTGAGGTTGAGGGGATTGATTTTGTCATTTGGGAATTGTAGTTGCTGGCTAATTAACCCAGAATAAAAGAGCATTCTGAACTCCACCAAACTTGCCACACAGAACTCCCATGACCAGCAGAAAATATTGGAAGGGTTTGGTGGACACTGACCTTGAGTTTTGGAGTTGTAGTTCACCTACATCCAGAGAGCACTGTGGATTCAAACCATGGTGGATCTGGACCAAACTTGGCACGAATACTCAATATCCCCAAAAGTGAACACTGGTGGAGTTTGGGGAAAATAGACCTTGACATTTGGGAGTTGTAGTTGTTGGGATTTATAGTTCACCTACATTCAAAGAGCATTATGAACCCCAAATATGACACAATTGGACCAAATTTCTCACACAGAACCCCCATGACCAACAGAAAATATTGTGTTTTCTGATGGTCTTTGGTGACCACTCTGACACCCCCGGGTTGAGAAACGCACTGTACTTGCTAATGAGCTGATGCACAACTTTTGTATCCTGTTTGATTTTTGGAACTTCTGCTATATTTTAGGGTAGTTTTCCCTAACAATTTAATCATGTATTTATGTTCTATCCCACTAATCCTCCAATGAGATCAAGACAGTATACACAGTTGTCACCCAAACTTTTATATCCCTGTACGGTGGACCAAGTTGGGAAAGTGTGGGACTGGGAGCTGGAATTTCCCAGTCCTATGTGTGAACCACACACCCCACACTGACTTTCTACCTAAATGACAACCAGTTAGAAAGGTATGCTGCTGTCATTCTCTAAGATGTAGCCAGTTGTCCCTGATTATTTCTTGTCTGGAGCTCCCCTGTCTTTATTTACTGTTACAATTTTTAAATACTGGTAGCCAGATTTTGTCCATTTTCATGGTTTCTTCCTTTCTGTTGAAACTGTTCATTCCTTTTCAACATTATTTATTTACAGTATTTATATTCCGGCCTTCTCAGGGAACTCAGGGCGGATTACAATGTACACATATACGGCAAATATTCAATGCCACAGACACACAACACATATAGACAGACAGTCAGAGGCGATTTAACTTTTTTCTGGCCACCAGGGGGGCTGTCACTTCACTGTCCATTTGCGACACTGATGAAGTACTTTCCGCATTCCCCGCATGCTTTTTTGCTGGAGATTTTTTTAATGGCCTCGTAAATTTGTTAAGTTAGCCTCCCCACAACATAGGTGCTCCCTAAATTTCCTACTTGACAGATGCAACTGTCTTTCGGGTTGCAAAGGTCGACAACAAGCTACACAAAATTGGCCGGAAGCTCACTTCGATTCGGGCTGACTTCGAACTCATGACCTTTCAGCCAGTAGTGATCTTAATGCAGCTGACACCCAGCCAGCTGCGCCACAGTCCTGGTGCATGATTCCAGCTAATCACCTCTCAACAAAGGATGCTCCTTGGCAGTAAGAAGCCACACCTTGAAAACTGCTAGGTCATTAAATGCTAATCAAGGTGGCCAATTGAAACATTCACAACTATCTCCAACAGACAAGAGTTCTTTCTCCCACCTGGGCACTCCACAGATATATAAACCCCACTTGCCTTGTTTCCAACAGACCTCACAACCTCTGAGGATGCGTGCCATAAATGTGGGCAAAACGTCAGGAGAGAATGCTTTGGAACATGGCCAGATAGCCCAGAAAACTCACAGAAACCCAGTCTGTAAATACAGGAACTTAGCGATGACACCATTGCTGGGCCTTGAGCACAGCTTCCCATTGAACTAAGACATCACTTACTTCCGGAGTTAGTGTTGACATTCTATTGCTTCCGAACGTAATGCTGACATTCTAACCAAGTTCGAAAACAAGTTGCCCTTTTTTGATGGGGAAGCTCCAACCTGATTGGCAGCATGTGGGTGGAAAAAGTTATGGACTTCCTGTTACTGAATGGTATTTTTAATGGCAAAAGTTATTGATTAGTTATTAGTTTAAGAGCTTACATTTTTTCCTGTTGTTTTAAAGTGTGGTTTTTTATATTCTCCGTGAGCCGTCCTGAGCCCTTGGGGAAGGACGGCATACAAAACTGAACAAATAAATAAAATAAATAAATAGTTATTGGCTGGCAACTTTTCCATGTCAAAAAGGTATTGTTTGGGCATTTTTTATGGACTGGTAACTTGGTAAGGGCAAAAGTTATTGATTAGCTATTTGTTTTCGACAGGCAACTTGTTGCCTACCTGCGTGACCGCAATTCTATCTACGAACCCACGTGATCCCTTTGATCATCTGGAGAGGCCCTACTCTCGCTCCCGTCCCCTTCGCAGGCGCAACTGCTGGGGACGAGGGAGAGGGCCTTCTCTGTGGTGGCTCCCCGACTCTGAAACTCACTCCCCAGGGAGATCAGACAAGCTCCCTCATTGGCAGTCTTTAGGAGGAGCCTGAAAACGTGGCTGTTCCAGTGTGCCTTCCCGGAATAAAGTAAATAATGTCCTGCTCTGACAAATTCTATGCGTAATGCCCCCAGAAGCACTTTAATTATCCGTTGGGTTGATCTCCCCACACTCTCCTTAAAACCCTCCTGTTCAAATACCTCCATTTGTGCTAGTGTTTATTTTTAAATATTTTAATTATTACTTGCAATATTTCTACTTCGTCCTTCTCACACACACCCCCCAGGGGGGTCGACTCATAATATATGTGATTTATATTAATTATTTTGGCTTATTGTTTGCTGTTTTGTTATTTTACTGATGTGATGTTATTATTATGTGTTGTGGGCTTGGCCTCATGTAAGCTGCCCCGAGTCCCTTTGGGGAGATGGTGGCGGGGTATAAATAATAATAATAATTATTATTGATGGCAAAGTTATGAAGAGCATGCAGGATTTTTTTCTTTTAAGATTGATGTGTTGTTGGGTAATTTCATGCTTATGTTGTTGTTGCTGTTATTTTTGATCATGTTGTGACTTTGCATTTTTTGATTGATTGATTTATTTTTATTTATTTATTCAACTTAGTAGACCGCTCTCTCCGGAGCTCAGAGAGGTTTACAGCAATAAAACCAGATAAAACACATTAAAACAGCATTATAAAACCAATCAAACACCACTCCCAACAATAAAATCCCAGCAGAACGACAATAGTGCAGGCGGCAATGACGCGGCAGAGTGGCAGGTTATGGCAGGCATCAGTCAGAGCCGAATGCCTGCCTAAACAGCCAAGTCTTTACGGACTTGCGAAATGCCATCAAGCCCCGTAGGGCTCGCGTCTCCTCAGGCAGCGAGTTCCAGAGGCTTGGCGCGGCCACTATGAACGCCCTCTGCCGCATACTCGATAGCCTGTAGGTCTTGATGCCAGGCATCAACTTGATGCCCCTCAACTTACTGGAGGCGCCAGATGTTGTTTTGATGTTGTTGTTTTTATTATTATATTATATAATTATATATAATATTTTATATATAATAATTTATAATAATATAATAAAATAAAACTTTATTTTATTGTTGTTGCCGAGAGGGAACTTTTGATTGGCAGCAGCTCTTGTGATGGAGTTGTTGTTACTGTGATTTCGATCATGTTATGACTGTATGTTTTGATGTTGTTGTTTTTATTATATAATATAATAATATATAAAATATAATATATATAATTATTATTATATATATATACAGGTATATAATAAAACTTTGTTGTTGCTGAGAGGGAACTTTTGATTGGCAGCAGCTCTTGTGATGCAGTTGTTGTTACTGTGATTTTTGATCATGTTGTGACTGTATGTTTTGATGTTGTTGTTTTTATTAATTAATATAATATATAAAATATAATATATATAATTATTATTATATATATCTATTATATAAATGGGTTCACGTCATGTGATGTATACCTCAAACAAAGAAACCATACAACGCAGAAACACAATACTTGCCAACAGAAATAGGCCTCAAGCAAGGTACGTTTGTAGCAAAGAAACTTCCCCCAAAACCTAAAAGGCCCCCAAAACAACGAGTAAAAATAAAACTACATTTACCAGCATCCTCCGGGGCAGCCAAAGACTCACCCAGCCTCTACATTCTGAACAACATGATTGGCTGCCAATAAGGGCGGATTTGCATAACTGCTGCAATGGCCAGCCAACATGAAAATTCCAAACCATACTAAACTGCCAAAACAGAATAAGGAAAAGGCCTGAGCCAATCCCCAACACAAACACCCAAATCACTTCCAACCGAAAATTTACACCCCAAAAAATCACAGACCATGCCCAAAATTGACAGTAAGGCTTCATTAACTTGATTTCCCTAACTAGACCTCACTTACTGGGAAGCTGTTTACGCTCTGAATTGACAGTAAGACTTCATTAACTTGATTCTCCGGACTAGGCCTCAGCTCATTGGACATTGTGTATGGCTTGAATTGACAGTAAGGCTTCATTAACTTGATTCTCCGGACTAGGCCTCAGCTCATTGGACATTGTGTATGGCATGAATTGACAGTAAGACTTCATTAACTTGATTCTCCGGACTAGGCCTCAGCTCATTGGACATTGTGTATGGCCTGAATTGACAGTAAGACTTCATTAACTTGATTCTCCGGACTAGGCCTCAGCTCATTGGACATTGTGTATGGCTTGAATTGACAGTAAGACTTCATTAACTTGATTCTCCGGACTAGGCCTCAGCTCATTGGACATTGTGTATGGCATGAATTTACAGTAACCTACCTTGGCACACAGAGCCCCGCCCATGCATGATGGGACTTCAAGTACCACCATGGAAAACGGGATTTGTAGTACTTCAAAACCCATCATTCCCCACAGACCACTGCAGCCCAGAACAAAGACCAATAAAGGCCCAACTTGGCACACCATGCCCCCCATGACCCACACTCCATCCAACTGCAGCTTAGAGGAGGGCACACCGTGGATGATTGGACTTTCTCGCATCTCCTAAAAAGGGCACAGCAACGCGTGCTGGGTACAGCTAGTTATAATATAATAATAAAACTTTGTGTTGTTGTTGCTGAGAGGGAACTTTTGATTGGCAGCCGCTCTTGTTATTGTGATTTTTGATCATGTGACTCTGTATGTTTTGATGTTTTTATTATTATATAATATAAAAAATATAATATATATAATTATAATATATAATATAGTAATAATAAAACTTTGTGTTGTTGTTGCCGAGAGGGAACTTTTGATGGGCAGCCGCTCTAGTGATGGCGTTGTGGAGGGCCTCCTCCTCCTCCTCCTCCCCTCCTTCGGGGCTCTCACCTTGAGGGAGCGGGCCTCCTTCCTCCAGGGCGCCAGGGCGAGGTGGACGCAGAGCAGCTCCAGGAAGCCCAAGGCGGGCGCCAGCCTCCTCCCCCGCGGGAGGCCCTCCTCCTCCGTCCCCAGGCCGCCCAGCCCCGTCCCCTTCTCCGCCCCAGCGGGCAGGAGGCGCCTGGCTCGGTCCCGGAGCGCCGCCTCCTCGCAGAGTGGCAGCCGCCCTTCCAGCCAGTGGGCCCGGTAGAAGGCCAGCAGGTCCCGGCGCAGGGCGGCCTCGGGGCCCGAGGGGCGACGCATCCTCCCTCCTCCGCCTCTTCTCCCAAACTGAGGTAAAGTCCTCAGGAGCGTGCGGGTTGGGCTCTGTGGGCGGGGAGAGAGGCTGCCCCGAGGCCTCTGATTGGCCCCCCGCCACCGTCCCTGTGTCAGTCAAAGCAGGGGGCGGGGCTTCGCTCCCTGCCAGAACCAGGAAGAGACTCCAGAGAAGTGAAAGTGAAAGGAGGCAAGGGCAGAGCTCTCAAGGCAACTCCGGGGGCCCCAGATTACCTGCATTGCCTGTCTGTCACATCACCCAGATTACCTGCTTTGGCCTGGATTATATTTATTTATTATTTATTTATTATTCGGCTTTATATTCCGCTCCTCCCAGCAGCCTCGGGGCGGATCACAAAATGCAAGCGTACACCAAAACATACAATACACAATAAAAACGCATCATAAAAACATATCATAAAACATACAGTAAAAGCACAATACGTAGCCATGGTGGTACGGTCTACGGTTCCTTACTGAGGCGAGACGGACCCAAATGAATTTGAAGTTACCCAAAGGCCAGTCTGAAGAGGGCCGTCTTACATTCCCTTCGGAAAGGGAGAAGTTCAGGGACCGCTCGAATATGGTCAGGGAGCGAGTTCCAGAGTACTGGAGCCGCCGCAGAGAAAGCTCTCTGTCTTGTGCTGGACAAGTGACCGGAGCGGGACGATGGTATTGTTATCGAACAGCTGCCAATCCCCCAGGCCGGCTGTCTGACAACCGGGCAAGCCCCGTGGACCGACTACAGGGCAGAGACCGCGAGGGTTCAGTTAACCTGGCGAGCCCGGAGCGACTAGGTCCTCGTAGCTTACCCGCCTCCCGTAGATCCAATTATGCTCACCAATACTGCAAGGTAGAAGCCACGAAATTGTTTATTCTGCTCAGCTGAGAGGATGCGAACCGCAATTCCCTGATTCCCGCAAAGAACGCATGCATGTACAATCAAAACATTGGTTTTTAAAGGTTACAGAACTGTCAAAACAATTGAATTTCCCGCCTGCCCCCTTCTGGGCCGGCTCCGTCGGTGATTGGTCGGAGCGTTGAGATCAGCTGATGGGCGGGATGTTGACCGGCTCTGGGGAGCCTATCGGCGCTTACTCCCATTCGCCATCCCAGCCAATCAGGAGTCTACGGCCATATATGGAATGTCCGGGAAGGGGAGCTCAGACGGAAATCGCTGTCAATATGGCATATGAATAAAACAAAAGAATCCTGGCCAGGTAAACGACCTGAGGTGACACCTGGGAGTGATAGGATTAATGGGATGGTATGTCATTCTTGAGAATGAAAGAGGAAAAGGGGAAGAGGCCTGATGATAGTAATTCACTCAAACCTTTTGGGTGACAAAAGGGCCTATTTTGGGGCACACCTGGGTTTCGAAGCCAGTTGCGACACCCGCTGTGAAGAGCAAACTTTTATTGTCCAAGTTTCAAAGATGAGTTTAGTTAGACTGGAAATCCGACCGTTAAACCCGTCTCTGGACTGATGAAACGTGGGGCTTAAGTCAAGAGCTTAGCTTATCCATAACAAGATTTCCATCAGAAAACGCATGCAATATGAACAATGGTGATCCATGAAGACTTCGGGAGCAGGGCGCAGTCGCATTTCCTCTTGACAAAACATAGTAAAACACCCTCAAGGCAATCTTTCTTAATCAAGGGCAAGGAGGGGAAGGGAGAGGTTACAAAGGGTCAAGGGAGACATGGGAACAATATAGTACAGATGCACAGATACAGGGATGAACCTTTATTATGATTTCTGCTCTCCTGCTGTCAGCCCAAACACAAACAGATATGGCCCCCTGCTTCATAAGCCAATTCCTTTCTCAAAACTTTTCTTTCTGAGCTCAGAGGTGTCCCAAGAATGAGGGGAGAGGGGGAAAGAGGAGAATGAAGATAAAAAGTATAAAAGCAAAAATAAGTTCCTTTCCTCCCTTTGGGGGTCCCGAACTCGGGATTCCCATCCCAAGCGGCCTTGGCCCTGCCGCTTGAGCTACCGCACCTTTCCCTTGGACGCAGCTCTCCTCGCAGTCTTAAGGCGCCCGGGAAGCGGGAGAAGAGAAAAAATATATAAAAATTCAGAAGAAATAGGGGGAGGGTTAGAAAGAGAAAGAACCCTTCTGGACAGACTCCAACGGGGTGTAGGGAAGGGATGTGTGGGTTTCCACCCGGGAACAGGCGTGCGTGCTGAAGTTGGGACTTGTTCACTTGCGGAACGACCTGCAGCTTGAGACCTGTTGCCCTCGGCAACAGTATAACCAGCAAGTTTTGCTCTTCCGAGCGCAGTGATCTCGGGGGACCGTACAGGGTAAGGCGGTCCCTCAGGTACACAGGCCCTAGACCGTGCAAGGCCTTAAAGGTTAAGACCAACACCTTGAAGGCAATCCGGTACTCAATAGGAAGCCAGTGCAGTTGCCGAAGGATGGGAGTAATGTGCTCCCTCACTGGTGCTCCCACCAGCAAGCGAGCCGCGGCATTCTGCACCAGCTTGAGTTTCCGGATTGTCGACAAAGGAAGACCCACGTAGAGGGCGTTACAGTAGTCCAGTCTCGAGATGACCGTCGCTTGGATCACCGTGGCCAGGTCCGCCCTGGACAAGTAGGGGGCCAGTCGCCTAGCCTGTCGTACGTCCCGCTGACCATGGAGACCTGGGCCTCCATGGTCAGCGAGGAGTCCAATCTAACACCCAAGCTCTTCACCAAGGATGACGGGCTAAGTTGCTCGCCATCCAGGGTAGGCAACCGGCACTCATCCTGCCCAGGCCGACCAGGCCACAAGATCTCCGTCTTCGACGGGTTCACCTTCAGCCGGCTGGCACGCAGCCATCCAGTCACGGCTTCTAGGCATCGATGGAAACAATCGGGTACGGTATCCGGCCTGCCGTCCATTCTCAGCAGAAGCTGGGTGTCATCAGCGTACTGATAACACTCCAGACCAAAGTCGCGGGCCAGCTGGGCCAGGGGGCGCATATAAATGTTAAATCCTAGAGTTGGAAGAAACCCCCTGGGCCATCCACTCCAACCCCATTCTGCCAAGAAGCAGGGGAAACACATTCAAAGCACCCCCTAAATTGTGGGGTGCCACAGGGAGCCATGCTCTCCCTTTGTTATTTAACATCTGCATGCCACCTCTTGCTCGGCTGGTGCGTAGCTTTGGGCTGGAATGTCACCAGTATGCTGAGGACTCCCAGCTCCTTCTGAGGATGGAGGGCCGGCCCAATAATTTCCATCTGTGCCTTGAGGCCGTGACGGGATGGCTGCGTTCCAGCCGGCTGAGGGTGAATCCGGCGGAGACTGAGATCCTTTGGCTGGGTCGCCCAGGTGGGTGGGTGGGGGAGCTCCGGCTGCCTACTCTGGACCAGGGCCGGATTACCCATAAGGCCACCCTAGGCCATGGCCTCGGGCGGCACTTTTGATGGGGGCAGCAGATCCGGACACCCCAAAAAAATTTTTAAAATCCCCCAAATTTTTTTAAAAATTGACATTTTTCCCCCGAGATCACTACGTTCTGAGGAGTCGAATTTGCTCCTGATTCCATCGGTCCGCGCCTGTCACCTGTCTGCTACCAGGCAAAGGGCTTTCTCTGTGGCGGCTCCGGTACTCTGGAACTCTCTCCCGGACGACGTCCGAGCTGCCACGGAGCTCATCCCGTTCCGCAGGGCTTGTAAGACCGCCCTGTTCAGACTGGCCTTCGGCTAGGCGAGTAAGCCGAATGTACTCATCTTCCTAATCAGCACCCTGGTTCAGGGAATGCCATGGCATGCACATAATTTTAATCTCGGGACCTATTGTATTTTGTTTTATTGTATGTTTTATGTTGCATTTTATTGTACGGCGACATGGATGTACATGCCTGCCGAATTTTATGATGTTATCCGCTTTGAGCCTGCAGGGAGGGGCGGAATACAAGATGGAACAAATAAATAAATAAATAAATAAATAAATTTTTTTAAAAAAGGGCGCTTGCGCGGCTGCCCCCTCCCTTTGCTCTGCTCCCCTCGACTCTGCTTTAGGAGGGAGGGAGGATCGGCTCTGCCCCTGACTCCGCCCCTCCTCGCCAGCACGGAGCCGATCCGCCCTCCCTCCTAAAGCCGGCCTGAAAAGGGCGTGATGACGCAAGGGAGAAGGGGCAGCAGCGCGAATTCTCTCCGCCTCCTCCCTGCCTGGCGACGCCAAGCCAGGGAGACGGAGAGAAGCCGCGCCGCCGCCCCTCCTCCCTTGCATCATCACGCCACGCAAGGGAGGAGGGGCGCCGCTTCTCCCTGCCTGGAAACGCCAAGCCAGGGCGGCAGAGAGAAGCTGCGCCGCCGCCCCATCTCCCTTTGCGTCATCACGCCACGCAAGGGAGGAGGGGCGGCGGCGGGACTTGTCCCTGCCTCCTCCCTGGCTTGGTATCGCCAGGCAGGGAGAAGCCGCGCCACCGCCCCTCCTCCCTTGCGTTGCGCCAGCCCCGCCAAAAAGGGGTGGGCGGCACGCAGGATGTGCGGCAGGAGGGCGCCTATTTCTCCTCGCCCCGCCCTCCTTCCTTCAATCCGGCGAGGGGGCGGGGAGGGGCGGAGCCGGGGGAGGGACGGAGGCAGACCCTTTGGCCTTGGGCGGCAAAAGGGCCTGATCCGGGCCTGCTCTGGACGGCAAAACATTATGCCCATCACCGTCGGTAAAGAGTCTGGGGGTTGTGTTAGATCCGCTGCTGACAATGGAGACTCAGGTCTCTGCTGTGAGCAGATCTGCTTTTTTCCATCTCCAGCAGGCTAGGTGGCTGGCGCCCTACCCAGACCCGGATTACCCATAAGGCCACCCTAGGCCATGGCCTTGTAAATCAGTTAAATTAGTCTCCCCACAAAGTGGTACCTAAATTTCCTACTTGACAGATGCAACTGTCTTTCGGGTTGCAAAGGTCAGCAACGAGCTACACCCCGACCCGGGCAGGCCTCGAACTCATGACCTTCTGGTCATGACAAAACAGATGCATTCCTACACACTACTTTAAACTTCATGCTAGAGACATAACATGGAAAGTAAAGGAGAGTTTCCTACAGTATAAACATGCTTCGCTGCCTAACTATGAGATTTCTTTGTGAGCTGACATAATTTTGTTGTGATACCGTATTATTACTTGCGTGCAACCTATCAGTTATCAGATGAATGGATTCCATTGAATGTTGTTTATAAATGCAAACCGTTCTGCTTATGAGAATTCAAAGCATGTCTCTCAATCTGGACGCGATTTTTAGCAACATTATTTATGAGGATCATAATTTCCTTTAAAAGTCATTATGCACTTATCCTTCAAGAGCACTGCGATGCTCTATCTCTGTACACATCTGGCCATGAAACAAGCAGAAGAGTGTTCTGGATTGGAAGGATTTGCCTAAATTAAAATCATTGCTCTGAAAGAAAACAGCAAGACTCACAGAAATATGCAACTCCATCAACTGTTTCCAGATGGAGAGACTGTGGTTGCCGGTATGTCTAGGGGTGCATCTACACCAGTGTTTCTCAACCTTCCTAATGCCATGACCCCTAAATACAGGGGTGGGCAATTATTTTTTCCAAGGGGCCACACGAGAGCCAAAAAATATTATGGAGGGCCGCACCTAAAGGCTGAACTACATTCTAATCTACATTATTTATTTATTTATTTATTTACTATATTTACTATATATTACACATCACTAATATTAACATATTAATATATCAAGAAATATTCATATATCATTAGTGTTAATATTAATTATTATATTATAGTATATATATAGACATTATAATATATTGAAATTATAATATAATACATTATATTATATTATTTATTATATTATTAAATTATTATAAAATAATAATAAAAACCACTAAAATAAAATAAAATTCAAGAAGACAAAGTGCGAACCAAGATAGAGGCTGACATCCTCAAGAGAGGAAGGATTCCAAATGGAATGGCCCAATGGACCCAGCCCAGAGGATGACAAAGCGGACCCAACCACCGCTGCAGCAGAGCAGCAGAGCAGAGCAGAGCAGAGGCGGAGGCTGCAGGCCTCCACCCACGCTCTTGTCCCCAGCCATTCCCCAGCTGATCGCCTTGCCATGGAGTGCCTGCCATCCTGGCTTTGGAGTGCCTGCCATCCGGGAGGCGATCCGGGCCTGAAGCGGGAGCAGTCGGCGACCTGAGGCGGCTGATCGCCCTGGCGACCCGGAAGAAGATCAAGTCTTTCAGGTCACCAGGGCGATCAGCCGCCGCAGGTCGCCGACTGCTCCCGCTGCAGGCCCGGATCGCCTCCCAGGATGGCAGGCACTCCAAAACTGCTGCTCCTCCAATTGTTTTCCGGAGCAGCGGGCTGTCTGCCGACGCAGGCCCCACAGCCCGTAATGGGATAGCGGCAGCGGCACCCCATCCTCTTGGCCCCGCCCCTGATGCCCTTCTCCCTGGGCCGGACAGAATCGGCTGCCGGGCCACATCTGGCCCGCGAGCCGTAGATTTCCCAGGTCTGCCTTAATACATGTTGTGGAGACCTCCAACCATAACATTATTTCCGGTGCTACTTAATAACTATAATTTTGCTATTGTTACGAATCATAATGTATATCTGATATACAGGATGTATTTTCATTCACTGGACCAAATTTGGCACAAACATCCGATAGTCCCAAATTTGAGTGCTGGTGCGGTTGGAGGGGATTGATTTTGTCATTTGGGATTTGTAGTTGCTGGGATTTATAATTCAGCTACAATCAAATAGCATCCTGAACTCCACCAATAATGGAATTGAACTCCCATGACTGAGTCGAACCCCAGTATTGAAAATACGTACTAGAAGGCTTTGGTAGGCATTAACCTTGAGTTTTGGAGTTGTAGTTCACCTACATCCAGAGAGTACTGTGGACTCAAACAATGATGGATCTGGACCAAACTTGGCATGGATACTCAATATGCCCAAATGTGAACACCAGTGGAATTTGGGGAAAATAGATCTTGACATTTGGGAGTTGTGGTAGATTTATAGTTCACCTACAATCAAAGAGCATTCTGAACCACACCAATGATAAAATTGGGTCAAACTTCCCACACAGAACCCCCATAACCCACAGAAAATACTGTGCTTTCTGATGTCTTTGGTGACCCCTTCTGACACCCCCTTGTGGCCCCCCAGAGGTCCCAACTCCCAGGTTGAGAAACACCAATCTACACTATTGAATTAATGCAGTTTGATGCCGCTTTAACTGCCATGGCTCCATGCTATGAAGTCCTGGGAGCTGTCATTTTACAAGGCCTTTCAATCACTCTGTCAAAGAGTGCTGAGACCTCACCAAACTACACTCACCCTTGTCAAATTTTGGTCACACTGCAGAACACATATGTATATTTGTGATGAACACAGGCCCTGGAGACCTCTTCTTCTGGAGCCAAGGCACATCCTCGTGCATCTTTTGGGATTCTCATTAAAGATCCTCTCAAAATGATGGCCAAATTGTATCTATACCCATAGACTGATCCCATGAGAAAAACATAGAATCATAGGCCCCCTCTACACTGCTATATACAGGGGCGGATTTAATGGTAAGCAAAGTAAGCGGCCGGTTAGGGCGCCACGTGGTCAGGGGCGCATCCGGCCGCCAGGTTCTGCGCATGCGCCTTTGCTGCTGTGTGACTCCAGCTGGCCGGAGACAAGTATCGCGCCTTACACAAGGCCGAAAAGGAGGAACCTTTTGCAGCCGGGGCGGAGCCTCCCGCCTCTGGCTGTAAAAGTTTCCTCCTTTTTGGCCTTATGTAGGGCGCGATTCTGTTCTTCGTTTAGCTGGAGTTGTGCACACCAATGGCGCGTGCACAGGCTGAGGAGGAGGGTTTGGCAGCCGGAGGCGGAACCTCTGCCCCCCCGGCCGCCAAACCCTCCTCAGTTTCCGGCCTCGTGGAGGGTGCACATGCACCGAACTAGCTGGCTCCGTGCATGCGCACCATCCACGAGGCCGTAGAGCAAGGGGGCGCCAAAATAATGTTCGCTTACCATTTTGAATTACCTTAGTCCGGCCCTGGCTATATAAAATCCAAACAATCTGTTTTGAACTGGATTATATACCAGGTAATTTGGAAATTCCGCTGTGCCTTCGGAGAGTAGTCATTTAATTTTTACCGTTGCTCTCCTCCCCCGTTCTTGGCATCCATTCCTCCCCATGTTTACATGTGCTCTCCATCGCAAAGAAGCTACTCCGCTTATCTCACCCTCCGTTTTTAACATTTTATATTCGTGCATGCGGCCTGCCCTGTCATTTGTGATTTTAGATTGCTATTTGTATATGTTCTTTTGTTTATATGTATGTATTTTTATTGTGTTTATTGTCGATGTTTTGGTTTTTATTGTAAGTGCTATTTGGGCTGGGCCTCATGTGAGCCACCTCGAGTCTCCATCGGGGTAATGGTGGCGGGGTATAAATATTTTTTTTATTATTGTCTGCTTTGACAATCTGGATTATATGGTAGTGTAGATACAGCCATAGAGATGAAAGGGACCACATGGGCCAGCCAGTCCAACCTCGTGCCAGGCAGGAAAAGCACAAGATGGGCATCCATCCTCTGTTTAAAAGCCTCTAAGTCAGTGGTTCTCAACCTGTGGGCATGCCCAGATTGTCAGATTATTGCATTTTGAATAGCAATTCATGAGTCAGCACAAGATATATTTTCGCAGTTTGAGATGACCTGCAGTGTGACATGTTTGACACCAGATGGCGCTGTCTCAAGACTGCTAAATGGAACCTTGAGGAATGTCAGTTACAAAGTGACAGTTGGGATTTTGTCAGTTGGGATTTAATATCTGTGAGGAAAGGATGTTTAGAAAGGTAGCTGTGATGGCTGTTGTTTTTCGATGTTTTGCCAGTTATTGTTAAATACAATTTAATACAAAGTTATATATTTACCTTGTGAATTGAATGAGAGTTTCATTATTCACTCGAACAGAGACTGTAGTTTTTGGGCCGATGGGGAATTAAACTTCTATATTTCTGTTGCCTATCCGCTGTGACATAAATACTCAACGCCGAAGACGGATTACCCATAAGGCCAACCTAGGCCATTGCCTAGGGGCGCAAGCCAAGGGGGGGGGGGCAGATCATGGACGAAAAAAACCCAAACTGGTCCGCGCCCCTCTTTCCCCCTTTCGCATGCCCCTCCTTGCTCCTTCTCCCGGAAAAGTCTCTGCTCCGTCCCCTCCCTCTCTCGCTCTCTGGGCTGCGGCGGGGCCCTCACATTGATCCATTGATTTGCTCGCGGGTCTCTGGCTGGCCTGACCTCCCTGGCTCCCGGGGAAGCCGTCTCCATGGCGACTTGCCCGGCTCCCCCAACGGCAGACTGTAAATTCCTGCAGCCAGAGCCGAGCGGCAGAGTCCGGGAGAGGGCAGTGGGAGGGAGGGGAGGAGGAGTAGGAAGCAACTAGGAAGAAGGAAAGAAAGCAAGTAAAGAAGGAAGAGAGGGAGGGAGGAGAGGGGAGAGAAAGGACGTTGTTTGGGTGGACCTCTCCCAGGATCCCAGCACAAGACCACAACAACCCAGGTTCGCTCATGTGCTCTCGGACCAAACTGGGGTGGGCTGCTTGGCCAAAGGGAGCCGTGGGAGGGAGGGAAGGATCAAGGCCAGGGTCTGGCTCTCTTGCCTTCGGGAGCAGCCGAACAAAAGCCGCGTAAACCCCAACCTGAATCCTCCCTCACTCTGCAGGAGCGCACGCCAAGCGGACATCCTCTCTCTCTCTCTCTCTTGTTCTCTCTCTCGTGCGTGCCTTTGGAGTGAGTTTGCACCCTCTGCGCTCTCCCCAAGCCTCCCGAGGAGACCTTCAGAGCACAGCGGAGCTTTCTAGCCGGTGGGAATGGGGACCTTGGAGGTGGCAGGATGGTGCCTACTCGCCTTTCTCTTCTGCTCCGGAGGCACCATGGCAAAAGCCAGCCAAGTGTGGGTCTGAGTGGTGTTGGGGGGGGAATTGCTCCATTGAGTTCTAGTTTCCAGGGCAGCAGAAAACAAGCCTGTTCCTTATGACAGGGCTGCCCAGCTGGTGGCCTGGGGGGGGGTATATGGCCCCCAGCCTCTTCCCTCCGGCCCCCTAAGCTTTTTAACAAAAAATAAAAATTGAAAAATAAAAAAAATAAAATTTAAAAAACCCTACTTCCGGGTTCGGAGCAAGTATCGCGAGAATACGCAATCCACACGGGATTTCGCTGTCAACGCGAGATCAGGGGGCTCATCATTCCCTCCCCCCATCTCCCCTCATGTATTAAATATAAAAGTATTAAATATTAAATTAAAATAAGGGGAGAGGGGAGGATGGAATTAAATATATTTAATATTAAATTAAAATAAGGGGAGAGGGGAGGATGGAATTAAATATATTTAATGTTAAATTAAAATAAGGGGAGAGGGGAGGATGGAATTAAATATATTTAATATTAAATTAAAATAATTTAATATCCCTGCATTTTATCTCAGTAAAAGATTATATTTGACTGTATGGATGCCCCTTTTGAATGCCCACCCTGCATTTTATCTCAGTAAAAGATTAAATTTGACTGTATGCATGCAGTCATATATAACTTCATGCATATATGACTGGGGTGGGGGTAGAACCGGGGGAGAGGGCGGAGCCGAGGGTGGGAGGGGGCAGAGCCAGGGGCGGGGCAGACCCTACGGCCCCCCAGGTCATCAGTGACCGGAATTCAGGCCCCTGGGCCGGTAGAAGTTGGACAGCCCTGCCTTATGACATCCTTTCAGATATTTATACATGACAGTTATGTCTCCTCTCACCCTTCTCTTCTGCAGGCTAAACATACCCAGCTCTTTAAGCAGCTCATCAGAGGGCATGGTTTCCAGACCTTGGATCATATGTTGTTCTCCTCTGGGCACACTCCAGTTTGTCAATATGGCATGCATAGCAAACAGAGGCAGCAAGAGCAAACAAAACACGACAAAACACAAAAGAGGGGGTGGAAGAACAAAATTGTCTTTACTTTTTTACAAAACGGGGTCAGTGTGTGAGGTAAGCAAACAGTCCACAGAAGGCTATTCCAGAGCTTTGAGGCTATAGTTGAGAAAGTCTCACTTCCAACAAAAAAGGAACCCACCACCCATTGAGGAACATGTAGCAAAATAGTGAGAAACCCCAAGATTCCCTGGAACATCTATCTCTTTGTAGGCACCGGCTACAGCAAAGTTATAGATATTTTGGGATGTCCTTTATGACAAAATTTCTTGGTTGCTATGGAGGATCAAGGAATAGGGTTTTTATGTGCCAGGGACCGGTATCTTTGTGTTCTTTTCTTTCTTAGAGACTTGCCAGAGACTAGCACCCAATAGATCAGAGATTGCCACCATTCCACTTTGAATAGACCTGCTTTCTGTTGTATGTGGCAATAGTGTTGGGTCTCAAATGAACCATGAGCATACATTGAGAAAACCAATGGAAATAAATGAGATTGGTATTACAGTAATTCACCACATAATAGTCATCATTGCATAATCCCCCCCTTTGGCTCAAAAATTTGGTTTCCAGTCTTTCTTCACATTATTGCATGTAATTAACACAGCTGTTTTGGGATCAGATCCTTCCTTCCTTCCTTCCTTCCTTCCTTCCTTCCTTCCTTCCTTCCTTCCTTCCTTCCTTCCGTCTTTGGTTCCATCCTTCCTTCCCTCCCTCCCTCTTTCTCTCCTTCTTTCCTTCTCTCCTTCCTTCCCTCTATCTGTCTTTCCCTCCTTCACTTTTTTCTTTCCTTCTCTCCTTCCTTCTCTACCTTTCCTTTCTTCCTTCTCTGTTTCTTTTTTCCCTCTTTCCCTCCCGGCGTCTCTCCTTCCTTCCTTTCCCTCTTTCCTTCCTTCCTTCCTTCATTCCTGCCTTCCTTCCTTCCCTTCCTTCCTTCCCCTCCTTCCGTCTTTGGTTTCCATCCTTCCTTCCCTTCCTCCCTCTTTCTCTCCTTCTTTCCTTCTCTCCTTCCTTCCCTCTATCTGTCTTTCCCTCCTTCACTTTTTTCTTTCCTTCTCTCCTTCCTTCTCTACCTTTCCTTTCTTCCTTCTCTGTTTCCTTTCTTCCCTCTCCTTTTTTCCCTCTTTCCCTCCCGGCGTCTCTCCTTCCTTCCTTCCTTCCTTCCTTCCTTCCTTCCTTCCTTCCTTCCTTCCTTCCTTCCTTCCTTCCGTCTTTGGTTCCATCCTTCCTTCCCTCCCTCCCTCTTTCTCTCCTTCTTTCCTTCTCTCCTTCCTTCCTTCTCTCCTTCCTTCTCTACCTTTCCTTTCTTCCTTCTCTGTTTCCTTTCTTCCCTCTCCTTTTTTCCCTCTTTCCCTCCCGGCGTCTCTCCTTCCTTCCTTCCTTCCTTCCTTCCTTCCTTCCTTCCTTCCTTCCTTCCTTCCTTCCGTCTTTGGTTCCATCCTTCCTTCCCTCCCTCCCTCTTTCTCTCCTTCTTTCCTTCTCTCCTTCCTTCCCTCTATCTGTCTTTTCCTCCCTCACTTTTTTTTTTCCTTCTCTCCTCCTTCTTCTCTACCTTTCCTTTCTTCCTTCTCTGTTTCCTTTCTTCCCTCTCCTTTTTTCCCTCTTTCCCTCCCGGCGTCTCTCCTTCCTTCCTTCCTTCCTTCCTTCCTTCCTTCCTTCCGTCTTTGGTTCCATCCTTCCTTCCCTCCCTCCCTCTTTCTCTCCTTCTTTCCTTCTCTCCTTCCTTCCCTCTATCTGTCTTTCCCTCCTTCACTTTTTTCTTTCCTTCTCTCCTTCCTTCTCTACCTTTCCTTTCTTCCTTCTCTGTTTCCTTTCTTCCCTCTCCTTTTTTCCCTCTTTCCCTCCCGGCGTCTCTCCTTCCTTCCTTCCTTCCTTCCTTCCTTCCTTCCTTCCTTCCTTCCCTCCTTCCGTCTTTGGTTCCATCCTTCCTTCCCTTCCTCCCTCTTTCTCTCCTTCTTTCCTTCTCTCCTTCCTTCCCTCTATCTGTCTTTCCCTCCTTCACTTTTTTCTTTCCTTCTCTCCTTCCTTCTCTACCTTTCCTTTCTTCCTTCTCTGTTTCCTTTCTTCCCTCTCCTTTTTTCCCTCTTTCCCTCCCGGCGTCTCTCCTTCCTTCCTTCCTTCCTTCCTTCCTTCCTTCCTTCCTTCCTTCCTTCCTTCCTTCCTTCCCTCCTTCCGTCTTTGGTTCCATCCTTCCTTCCCTTCCTCCCTCTTTCTCTCCTTCTTTCCTTCTCTCCTTCCTTCCCTCTATCTGTCTTTCCCTCCTTCACTTTTTCTTTCCTTCTCTCCTTCCTTCTCTACCTTTCCTTTCTTCCTTCTCTGTTTCCTTCCCTCCCTCCCTCTTTCTCTCCTTCCTTCTTTCCTTCCTTCCTTCCTTCCTTCCTTCATTCATTCCTTCCTTCCTTCCTTCCTTCCTTCCTTCCTTCCTTCCTTCCTTCCTTTTGGTTCCATCCTTCCTTCCCTCCCTCCCTCTTTCTCTCCTTCTTTCCTTCTCTCCTTCCTTCCCTCTATCTGTCTTTCCCTCCTTCACTTTTTTCTTTCCTTCTCTCCTTCCTTCTCTACCTTTCCTTTCTTCCTTCTCTGTTTCCTTTCTTCCCTCTCCTTTTTTCCCTCTTTCCCTCCCGGCGTCTCTCCTTCCTTCCTTCCTTCCTTCCTTCCTTCCTTCCTTCCTTCCTTCCTTCCTTCCTTCCTTCCTTCCTTCCTTCCTTCCTTCCTTCCTTCCTTCCTTCCTTCCTTCCTTCCTTCTCCAAAGGCAAGGAAGTTTACAAAATATGGAATGGAGCTCTTTGGAGCTTGGTTCTTCCCCCCCCTGTCCTCCCCCAAGGCAAGGCAGTTTCAAAAATCCCTAACAGAAAAGGGACTGAAATCATCCCTTCTCCTCCTCCTGTCTCTGATGCATGCGCACCATCCACGAGGCCGTAGAGCAAGGGGGCGCCAAAATAATGTTCGCTTACCATTTTGAATTACCTTAGTCCGGCCCTGGCTATATAAAATCCAAACAATCTGTTTTGAACTGGATTATATACCAGGTAATTTGGAAATTCCGCTGTGCCTTCGGAGAGTAGTCATTTAATTTTTACCGTTGCTCTCCTCCCCCGTTCTTGGCATCCATTCCTCCCCATGTTTACTTCGCAAAGAAGCTACTCTGCTTATCTCACCCTCAGTTTTTAACATTTTATATTCGTGCATGCGGCCTGCCCTGTCATTTGTGATTTTAGATTGCTATTTGTATATGTTCTTTTGTTTATATGTATGTATTTTTATGGAGTATATTGTCGATGTTTTGGTTTTTATTGTAAGTGCTATTTGGGCTGGGCCTCATGAGAGCCACCTCGAGTCTCCATCGGGGTAATGGTGGCGGGGTATAAATATTTTTTTATTATTGTCTGCTTTGACAATCTGGATTATATGGTAGTGTAGATACAGCCATAGAGATGAAAGGGACCACATGGGCCAGCCAGTCCAACCTCGTGCCAGGCAGGAAAAGCACAAGATGGGCATCCATCCTCTGTTTAAAAGCCTCTAAGTCAGTGGTTCTCAACCTGTGGGCATGCCCAGATTGTCAGATTATTGCATTTTGAATAGCAATTCATGAGTCAGCACAAGATATATTTTTCGCAGTTTGAGATGACCTGCAGTGTGACATGTTTGACACCAGATGGCGCTGTCTCAAGACTGCTAAATGGAACCTTGAGGAATGTCAGTTACAAAGTGACAGTTGGGATTTTGTCAGTTGGGATTTAATATCTGTGAGGAAAGGATGTTTAGAAAGGTAGCTGTGATGGCTGTTGTTTTTCGATGTTTTGCCAGTTATTGTTAAATACAATTTAATACAAAGTTATATATTTACCTTGTGAATTGAATGAGAGTTTCATTATTCACTCGAACAGAGACTGTAGTTTTTGGGCCGATGGGGAATTAAACTTCTATATTTCTGTTGCCTATCCGCTGACATAAATACTCAACGCCGAAGACGGATTACCCATAAGGCCAACCTAGGCCATTGCCTAGGGGCGCAAGCCAAGGGGGGGGGGGGGGCGCAGATCATGGACGAAAAAAACCCAAACTGGTCCGCGCCCCTCATTACCCCATTCTCATGCCCCTCCTTGCTCCTTAACCCGGAAAAGTCTCTGCTCCGTCCCCTCCCTCTCTCGCTCTCTGGGCTGCGGCGGGGCCCTCGCATTGATCCATTGATTTGCTCGCGGGTCTCTGGCTGGCCTAACCTCCCTGGCTCCCCAACGGCAGACTGTAAATTCCTGCAGCCAGAGCCGAGCGGCAGAGTCCGGGAGAGGGCAGTGGGAGGGAGGGGAGAAGGAGGAGTAGGAAGCAACTAGGAAGAAGGAAAGAAAGCAAGTAAAGAAGGAAGAGAGGAAGGGAGGAGAGGGGAGAGAAAGGACGTTGTTTGGGTGGACCTCTCCCAGGTTCCCAGCACAAGACCACAACAACCCAGGTTCGCTCATGTGCTCTCGGACCAAACTGGGGGTGGGCTGCTTGGCCAAAGGGAGCCGTGGGAGGAGGGAAGGATCAAGGCCAGGGTCTGGCTCTCTGCCTTCGAGCAGCCGAACAAAAAAGCCGCGTAACCCCAACCTGAATCCTCCCTCACTCTGCAGGAGCGCACGCCAAGCGGACATCCTCTCTCTCTCTCTTGTTCTCTCTCGTGCGTGCCTTTGGAGTGAGTTTGCACCCTCTGCGCTCTCCCCAAGCCTCCCGAGGAGACCTTCAGAGCACAGCGGAGCTTTCTAGCCGGTGGGAATGGGGACCTTGGAGGTGGCAGGATGGTGCCTACTACGCCTTTCTCTTCTGCTCCGAAGCACCATGGCAAAAGCCAGCCAAGTGTGGGTCTGAGTGGTGTTGGGGGTGGAGTGTAGAGGTTGGCTTAAAGGGTAATTCCAAAGTGTGGCCTAGGGCGCAAAAAAGTGTTAATCCGGGCCTGCTTGTGGGTCCCCAGGTGTTTTGACCTACGACTCCCAGAAATCCCACCGTTTACCAGCTGTCAGGATTTCTGGGAGTTCACTTTTTTCTTTCCTTCTCTCCTTCCTTCTCTACCTTTCCTTTCTTCCTTCTCTGTTTCCTTTCTTCCCTCTCCTTTTTCCCTCTTTTCCCTCCCGCCCTCCTTCCTTCCTTCCTTCCTTCCTTCCTTCCTTCCTTCCTTCCTTCCTTCCTTCCCTCCTTCCGTCTTTGGTTCCATCCTTCCTTCCCTTCCTCCCTCTTTCTCTCCTTCTTTCCTTCTCTCCTTCCTTCCCTCTATCTGTCTTTCCCTCCTTCACTTTTTTCTTTCCTTCTCTCCTTCCTTCTCTACCTTTCCTTTCTTCCTTCTCTGTTTCCTTTCTTCCCTCTCCTTTTTTCCCTCTTTCCCTCCCGGCGTCTCTCCTTCCTTCCTTCCTTCCTTCCTTCCTTCCTTCCTTCCTTCCTTCCGTCTTTGGTTCCATCCTTCCTTCCCTTCCTCCCTCTTTCTCTCCTTCTTTCCTTCTCTCCTTCCTTCCCTCTATCTGTCTTTCTCCTCACTTTTTCCTTCCCCTTCCTTCTCTACCTCTTTCTTCCTTCTCTGTCTTTCTTCCCTCCTTTTTTCCCTTTTTCTTCTCCTTCCTTCCTTCCTTCCTTCCTATCCTTTCCTTTCTTCCTTCTTTCCTTCTCTCCTTCCTTCCCTCTATCTGTCTTTCCTTTCACTTTTTTTTCCTTCTCCTTCCTTCCTACCTTTCCTTTCTTCCTTCTCTGTTTCCTTTCTTCCCTCTCCTTTTTCCCTCTTTCCCTCCCGGCGTCTCTCCTTCCTTCCTTCCTTCCTTCCTTCCTTCCTTCCTTCCTTCCTTCCTTCCTTCCTTCTCCAAAGGCAAGGAAGTTTACAAAATATGGAATGGAGCTCTTTGGAGCTTGGATCTTCCCTCCTCTTTCCTCCCCCCCCCCCCCCCCCAAGGCAAGGCAGTTTCAAAAATCCCTAACAAACAGAAAAGGGACTGAAATCATCCCTTCTCCTCCTCCTGTCTCTGATGTTAGGCAGGTTTGTTGTTGTTATTATTATTGTTATAAAAACAGAAATCAGAGAATCAAGGCAGATATTTCTCATCACATAATAGTCGCACCCTCCTTTTTTTTTGGTTAAAGAAAGGGATAAAAAGTGTGACTATTTTTTCAAAGAAGGACTTACAACTCCTAAATAAATTAAGATCGGCTGTCGGAAGGTGGAATGCGGAAAAACAGAGGCTCTCCGTCATGAGGATGAAGCAACAGCACCCCCTGGTGACGTATGACGCAATCACACCCTGTGACGCAGCCTGAAGAAAAATCCATCTAAAATTGTACTTGTTATATGTTGTATGTAATTGTATGTGGAACCGGCAGGGACTGTCTGCCGTATGTGTAATGTAATCTGCTCCGAGTCCCCTTCGGGGTGAGAAGAGCGGAATATAAATAAAGTGTATTTATTATTATTATTATTTGATTAAATATGGTAATTACACTTTGATTCTATCATGCTGATTCTGGTGGCCTGTTCTGACAAGCTGCCAGGCACAGATTTCTTCTGTAATTGGCTTGTCTCCTCCTTGTGAAAGTTTACAATGTAGTCCAGATCCATTATTATCTATCCCATGTTTTCTGACTGTTTCTTTCATAGAAAAAATGGAAACGGCAGGTAATAATTTTTAAAATTGTTATTAAAAAATTATTATTTTAAAACAAAATTAAAAACAAGGTAATAATTTTTAAAATTATTATCTTGTTTTTAATTTTGTTTTAAAATAAGGAGGAAAAGAGTATGGTGCCTTTGGACTGATCATTCTGGGAAACTTTATCTGGCAGGGACCTAAGTCAGGAGCCAATCCATTCGTTCTATTCTGACTTTCCTCCAAGGAATTGAAAACAGTGTACCTGATCTCTTTTTCATATAACTAATCAGTGTGTACAGAGCTACCGTACTGTCTATTCTCCTCTATGGGTCTGAAACATGGGTCACCTATCGCCAACACCTACGACTCCTCGAACGCTTTAATCGGCGCTGTCTTCGCACAATCCTAAATATACACTGGACCGACTATGTGACTAATGTTGCTGTCCTTGAGCAAGCAGGGATAACCAGCATTGAGGCCATGCTATTGAGAACACAACTGCGCTGGGCAGGGCATGTCTCTAGGATGGAGGACCACCGCCTCCCAAAGAGTGAACTATGGTGAACTCGCCACGGGTCAGCACAAGAGAGGCGCCCCCAAAAAGAGATATAAGGATTCCCTGAAACAACATCTCAGGCTCGGCCAGATTGATCACCAACAATGGTCCACCCTGGCCTCACACCGGGAGGCATGGAGACGCACTATCCACAATGCTGTGGCCTCTTTCGAGAAGACAAGCCGAATGGGTCTCGAAGAGAAACGACAACGCAGAAAGAACCGCAATTTGGAAACAACATCACCCAAGGAGACTTTCTGCTGTGCTTTCTGCAACCGAACTTGCCTATCTCAGATTGGCCTTTTTAGTCATCAATGCACTTGTAAAAAGCATGGGATGAGTCCTTCCTAAGAATCTTCGTTCGCGAAGTAATGCCGAGAATCTTCTGAAGCATAATGTTCACCAGGATTTCCTCAAAGCACATCCAAACACCAACAAAGGAAATTTCCTTCAGACCACAATGGGGATAGCACTAGAGGGTTAATGTTCTCTTCTATACATACTGCTCTCCTGATAACTATTACTGATACAGTTGCTATTTTATATATAGTCCACCTATAAATGAAAATGCAAGGATGCATATTGCACTACGTATAGTTTGGCCCTGAGAGGGTAGTGTATTAAGTCAAGTGTGGTTGCCCAAAGGAAGTTACAAGAACAGAGGCAATGTATCTTTGGATAGTAAATGTCAAATAACAATCCCAAAAACAGAACCTTGGAAGCCTTGGAACCAAGAAGGATCCGAATTTGTATGTTTACCATTCCCTGTGGCCCTGTATCCTACCATTTCATCATACCGTTGGTTGTCTAAAGTTTAAAGCAACTATGACAATAAGAGAAAGGAAGGAAAATGTTTCTGCCTGTTACAGTTCTTGGTTACATAAAATTACTGCATTGTAATACATTCAGAGGCTGGGAAAGTGCCCAAAATTTCCCAGGCAGACTGACCTTTAGACATGCTGAGTGAGGGAGATGTAGTCCAACAGACAATCTGTTCCAAGTTATGATTAAATACCAAGGAGCAAGAGACGTTTTTAATAGCAAGTGTAGAGGGGCTAAACTTCTACACTGAGGAGGCAGACCATCACCTTATGCTTGTGGGGTTATGCAGTAACTGTGAAATGAGGTGGGTGCTCGACCTTTAAGTGTAGCCTGCTGTCGACCTTTGCAGCCCGAAAGACAGTTGCATCTGTCAAGTAGGAGATAAATGTACCACATTAAGTGGGGAGGCAAATTTTGACTGAATTATGGGGCCATTAAAGAACTCCAGAAAACACTGAGGAATGTGGAAGGAACAACAAGGGACACTGGAATGCTGAGAGATGAAGAGTGCGTCAGCTCCCCCTGGTGGCCAGAGTTTGCCTCTGTTCGTCTATATGTCTGTATGTGGAAACGGCAGGGATTGTCTGCTAAGTATGTGTACCTGTAATCCGCTCTGAGTCCCCTTCGGGGTGAGAAGAGTGGAATATAAATAAAGTGTATTATTATTATTATTATTATCTTGCTGGTGAGCTGCAACATTGTGCAACGGAATGCACAGGCACATTTGTATGTGCAATTGTGGAAAATATGCGTCCATGCAGAACAGTGTACAACTCTGAATGAGGCTATTCCGCACTGGACAAAAAAAAATAATCCAACCACTTCCATAAGGGCGCTTCCAAAGGCAGAAGACACCAAAAGAGTTTTAACTCGAATGCTTGGATTTTTGTTCAAGGCCAAAGCCAGTTAAGCACATGTACAAGAAGCCTCTCTTTCATCCTAAATCCTGAGTTGGTAAAATTGGACTACATTAGAGACTCATTTATCCAACCTTCGCCCATCCAACATACTATATTATCCAACGCAGTCTGCCTCCCGCCCGGATCCACAACTGTTTCAATACATTGAGATATTTTGGTGCTAAATTCGTAAATACAGTAATGACTACATAACTTTACCATGTATTGAACTGCTTTTTCTGTTGATTTGTTGTAAAACATAATGTTTTGGTGCTTAATTTGTAAAATCATAACATAATTTGACGTTTAATAGGCTTTTCCTTAATCCCTCATTATCCAACATTTTCGCTTACCCGACGTTCTGCCAGCCCTTTTAAGCAAGACTCTAGTGCAGGGTGCCCACACTTTTCCAGCATGCAAGCTACTTTTATCACAACAAAGTGGCAAAGATCTACCTGGCGCGCGCACGCTCCTCCCGACGTGTGCCCTCCCAACGCGCGCGCGCTCCCGACACCATCTTTCATTTGCGCGGGGCTTCTTCCTCCAATGAGGCTTTAGTGGGCGGGCCGTGGCACTCGTCTCTTGACACGGTATGGTGACATGAACGCCCATTGGTTGCTCCGGGGTGATAGCAAGGCGAAGGTGCGCGCAGGGATAGGATGCGAGGCTGCGGGAGGGCGTGTGTGTGTGCGAGAGAAAAGGCCTCCCCGGAGGATGGTTCCCGCAGTGGGGCTGCAGCTGTAAAGCCCGCCCTCGACACCTGAGTGAAGCCTGGAAGGGGCCCCAGTGCCGCCGAGGGCCGAGGCAAGAGAGAGACAGGGCAGAGCGCCAGGCGGGGCCTCGTCAGATGCAGCCCCACCACAGGGACCATCCTCCTCCAGCGAGGACATCTCTCTCACACACACACAATCACTCCCTACCTCCATCCCACAGCCTCACATCCTATCCCTGCACGCGCCTTCGCCTTGCTCCCCCTCCCCCAGGAGCAACCAATGGGCGGTCACGTCAGCACACCGTGTCAAGGCACGAGCGCCAGGGCCCACCCACTAAAGCCTCATTGGCGGAAGAAGCCCCGCGTGGGCGGAAGGCAGCGGGAGGAGCGCGCGGGGCGTCAAATACACGCACGCAGGACAGAAGCACCCCATCCGGCTGAGATCTACCTCATATGGACTCGGGATCGATTCCTGGGCAGCCCTGCTCTAGTGTAATTCCAAATGCATTGTTTAAATAGGAAAACAAGCTAAAAATCTAAATCTAAATGCATCCACACTTCTTTCCAAGGCTACAAAACAGTCTTATTATTATTACTACTACTGTACAAACAGTTCCCAACAAAATGTCAGTGAACACTTTGTCTCATTTCTTTTGCTCTAAGGCATGCAAGACACCCTAACGGACCTAAGAGCTAGGTTTGGCCATACAACATGTGTCTATTCTATGAGCAGGTTTGCTTTCAAATGCTACGGAGTGGCCTAGATACCCTAAAGGTGCTTGTATTTGTTTTATATTGGTGGTGGCGCTAATGAATCAAAACGCAAAGCTAAACATGTGTAGGCAAACAATCACATTTTTCTGTAAACAAAAACCCAGTGCTCAACCTCAACCCATTCTAGCCCTGTTCAAAGTACAAAAAAAGGAAAAGTATTGTTAAGTAGAAGGGTGACTAAATTGTTATTGTTCTACGTTATCGCCCTTTTTTCTTCAGCTTGAAGGATTCCTTGAGCAGCATAGAGGGGTCAGTGTTTCCCTTTAAGATATCCTGTTGGAAGAAGTCTGATAGAAATCTGTTGAGTTTTTCAGTAGGTGCAGCTGTGCTAAGGGAAGGGTGGTGGTCTGTTCACGAACCACAGTCTCGTACGGAGGAGCGGCCTCCATCGGGAAGGACGACGACAAAGAAATGGAAGGGATAGGCTGCGACAAGGCTTGAAGTCTGAGCAAATCCTCAGCATCCCATTCCGTAGCAGTCCCAGGACGCATCTCTCCTCCTCTCCAGGCCACGCTGGGGGTCATGCCGTTCTGTTGGCAAGGGTCTATCAGGGAATAAGGTGGAGGATCATCTGTAGGAATGTAAATCTGGGTTGCCTCTGGTCCTACGCACTCATCATAGCTGAAACAAAGAAAACACACAGCGTTTTTAGCGTTGTCCCTACAATTTCTCAGAACCAGTGGTTCCCAACTTTTTTTTTGGACAAGGAACCCATGTGACCAGGGACCACTTTGACAAGGAACCACTCTCCAACGTTAGTACCAAAAGGGTTACGAAACAGTTTTTGGTCAACTTTAGATTCAGTTTGGTTATATTTATTTATTTATTTATTTATTTATTTATTTATTTACTTACAGTATTTACAGTATATTCTGCCCTTCTCACCCCATAGGGGACTCAGGGCGGATTACAATGTAAACATACAGTACATGGCAAACATTCAATGCCATAGACCAGGGGTGCTCACACTTTTTCAGCATGCAAGCTACTCTTAAAGCAACCAAGTCCAAAAGATCTACCTGCCCCTGCCGCCGCGCACTCCCGCCGCCGCGCACTCTTGCCACCGCGCGTGCTCCTGCTGCTGTTTTCCACCCACGCAGCACTTCTTCCGCCTGCAGGGCATTGCAGGAAGGAGAAAGCACAAGGCGGGGCATCCAGAGGGAGCGCTCCGCCCTGCCTGCCTCGCCGGCAACGGAGGCTGTACAGCTGCTTCTGGATGAGAGAGAGGCAGGCCGCTCCCTCCAGAGGCCCCGCCTCGTGCTTTCTTCTTCCTGCAATGCCCCGCAGGCGAAAAAAGCACCGTGAGAGCGAAAGCCAGCAGCAGGAGCGCGCGTGTGCGCAGGGTGTGCACGCGCATGTCAGGAGCGCCCCATCCGGCTGGTGAGGCCCGAAGATCACCTGGAAGAGGGCCGAAGATCTTCTAGTAGCTCCCGAGCTACCTAATGAGCACCCCTGCCATAGACACACAACACATATGGACAGACAGTCAGAGGCTATTTAACATTCCAACTTCTGGCCACCAGGGGAGTTGTCGCTTCATCTTCCATCTGCGTCACTGATGAAGTAATTCCCGCATTCCCCGCATGCTTTTTGCTGGAGAATTTTTATGGCCTCGTAAATTTGTTAAGTTAGCCTCCCCACATATAGGTGGTACCTAAATTTCCTACTTGACAGATGCAACTGTCTTTCGGGCTGCAAAGGTCGACAACAAGCTACCCAATTGGCCAGAAGCTCACTCCGACCCGGGCTGGCTTCGAACTCATGACCTTTCAGTAAGTAGTGATCTTTAATGCAGCTGACACCCAGCCAGCTGTGCCACAGTCCCGGTGCTGATTCAGAAATTTGCATTGGATAGGCTACATCAGCTCTAATTTCTGATACAGAACTTAAGCCATCCAGTAGTCACCATCTGCTTGCCCACAGAAAACCATATTTAATAAGCCTCGGCAATATAAGAGGATTTTGTGAGATCAGTCACTCTTGTTACAACAGTGTAAGTACCGTGAGGCTGTGGACCACATTTTAGTTCTTGCAGACTACTGGTGGTCCACGGACCACAGATTGGGAACCTCTGCTCAGAACAAAAGATAATAAATGTGTTAGCTGGTGCAAAAGATTACACAGGTGTTTTGGTTTTGAGGCCTGTTCTTGGGGTTATTTGGGACGCTGATTCAAAAAAACTGCATTGGATAAACTGCATCTGCTCTGGTTTTTTAGATATGGTTATCATATTTTTCTATGAGCGAACAGATGGCGAGTGGTGTATAGCATATATTCTGTAGAGCGGATAGGGGAAGATTGGCGCCATTTTTGGAATCAATTGGTCAATATACCCAGAAACAGGGTCTAACATTAAGGGCACCAAAATATCTGCTAGCCGGTGTTATAGAGCAGGGGTCCTCAAACCTTTTAAGCCAAGGGCCAGTTCACTCCAAGGCTGGGAATCACCTCTGTACTTAACACACACTCCAGTCCAAGGTAAAATAGCAAAGCAGTTTATTGAAGAATATATGAAAAGCAACTCAGCAAAATAGTATAAAAAGCCAAAGTCCAAGTATCAGGATAAATCCACAGAAATCAAAATACATGAGTAGTACCAAAAACCAGGAATACAAAACCAGAATAAATCCAAAACATGGGATTCAGAAACATGGAACATGAACAAAAAGGAAACATGGATCTAGAAATTCCTTGATTTGACAGAAGTTCTACACTCAAACACCAATGTTGCCTCGACTAGCGAAACACTCTTCTGGTCTAGCTAATATAGACAGAAAACCATGCCTTCTCCCCTGGGAAACTGATAAGGACTTCTTGGCTAATAGGTGTCTTGACCTTCCTACACTCTCCTGAGAAATTCTGTGTTGATGGAATGCAAATCTCCTATCTAACTGTTCATTAGTCCACCCGGACTTTGATTTTCATCCTCTGAGCTCAGTTCTGTTTCTGACCTTGCTTCCCTAGCAAACTGCCTTTCTCGAATCTGGCCTTCAGACAGAAACCGCTCATTTTCAGGGTTTAAAATCTTTCGCTGGCTCTCCTGCTGACGTGCAGACCCAGAATCCTTAGTGTCATCAGGCTGACTAACAGGCCCAGAATCCCCAGAGAGATCAGGTGCAGGCACAATTCTAACCAACATAAACTTACCAGTGTTTCAGTGGGAAGTGTGAGCCTGCTTTTGGCTGATGTGAGTCCAGTTAATTCGGATTATTGTTGTGTGCCTTTGAGACATTTCAAACTTAGGGTTACTCTAAAGCAGGGGTGCTCACACTTTTTCAGCATGCGAGCTACTTATGAAACAACCAAGTCAAAATGATCTACCTACCCACTACTCAGAGAGCCATAAAAGCAAAATATTTGGAAATTTATTTCAGTGAGAGCCATATAATATATTTTAAGACTGAATTCAACTAAATGTGAGTATAATAAGCCCCTGAATTTATTCATAATAATGATGATGATAATAATATTCATTCAGCCTCTGCTACTACTACTAATAATAGTAACAACAATAGGTTCCTAGAGTAGAAGGAGACATCCAAAGGCCATCCAGTCCAACCTCCTTCTGCCATAAGGGAAAAACACAAAGCATTCCTCACAGATGGCCATTCAGCCTCTGATAATAATAACAATAACAATGGGTTCCTAGAATAGGAGGAGACCTCCAAGGGCCATCCAGTCCAACCTCCTTCTGCCATAAGGGAAAAACACAAAGCATTCCTCACAGATGGCCATTCAGCCTCTGATAATAATAACAATAACAATGGGTTCCTAGAATAGGAGGAGACCCCCAAGGGCCATCCAGTCCAACCTCCTTCTGCACCTGGGTGGCATCGGGAGCCTGCGGGGCGGGACTGAGCCTTCCTCCCACCCTGCCTGCGATCTACCAGGACGCCCTACGCGATCTACCAGTAGATCGCGATCTACCTAATGAGCACCCCTGCTCTAAAGTTTAGGGTGGGGGCCAGAGAAATGGCCTTGGGGGGGGCAGTGGGTCTTAGTTTGGAGGCTCCTGTTGTAGAGCATCCACTGAAGGGCCTGGTCAGGAATGAGCATATAACTTAATATTGTATCGGAAGTGCTTCTATTCAGACACACTCTCACTTGGATGGCCTGCCCTCTTCAAGCTTGGTGCTTAAACCATAACATGGCTATAACTACATATAGTTCCCCAAGAGAGGCATACAGAGGCGAGGCGAAAAGCAGAGACAAACAGGGGTATTGGTGGGGGTGTTTGGAGTGGGAGGCCAGACTTCTGTTCAATTCCCAACTTAATCTGATGAAAATGGATGGTGATGAAGCTCATGAAGGGAACAAGAGGGAGGAGGGGGCCAGGGAGTGCTAAGATGCAAGGTCAATTTCCCACCTGAAGGCTTTCGGATCATAGAATCGTAAGTTGGAAGAGACCTCGTGGGCCATCCAGTCCAACCCCCTGCCATGCCAAGAAGCAGGAAAATCACATTCATGATGTAATTCATGTTTCAAATATTGAGCCAATTCCTGAAAAGATCAGGAAGGTTGCAACGGAAAGCAGTTGTGAACCACTGAAATTATATGTGTTTCAATTTTAAAATGCAAATCTTTTGTAAAATGCATACCTCGCAGTAAACCTTTAGTCATGGCAACAAAAGTGTGTACCTTGCTATACTGTCTTTTCAAGAAGTATATTATAAAACTAGCTGTACCTGGCACGCGTTGCTGTGCCCTTTTTAGGAGATGCGAGAAAGTCCAATCATCCACGGTGTGCCCTCCTCTAAACTGCAGTAGGATGGAGTGTGGGTCATGGGGGGCATGGTGTGCCAAGTTGGGTCTTTATTGGTCTTGGTTCTGGGCCACAGTGGTCTGTGGGGAATGATGGGTTTTGAAGTACTACAAATCCCATTTTCCATGGTGGTACTTCAAGTCCCATCATGCATGGTCGGGGCTCTGTGTGCCAAGGTAGGTTACTGTAAATTCAGGCCATACACAATGTCCCATGAGCTGAGGCCTAGTTAGGAACAGCCAGTTAATGAAGCCTTACTGTCAATTCAGGCCATACACAATGTCCAATGAGCTGAGGCCTAGTCGGGAAAATCAAGTTAATGAAGTCTTACTGTCAATTCAGAGCGTAAACAGCTTCCCAGTAAGTGAGGGCTAGTTAGGGAAATCAAGTTAATAAAGTCTTACTGTCAATTCAGAGCGTAAACAGCTTCCCAGTAAGTGAGGGCTAGTTAGGGAAATCAAGTTAATGAAGTCTTACTGTCAATTTAGAGCGTAAACAGCTTCCCAGTAAGTGAGGGCTAGTTAGGGAAATCTAGTTAATGAAGCCTTACTGTCAATTTTGGGAGTGGTCTGTGATTTTTTGGGGCGTAAATTTTCGGTTGGAAGTGATTTTGGTGTTTGTGTTGGGGATTGGCTCAGGCCTTTTCCTTATTCTGTTTTGGCAGTTTATTATGGATCAGAATTTTCATGTTGGCTGGCCAGTGCAGCAGTTATGCAAATCCGGCCTTATTGGCAGCCAATCATGTTGTTCAGAATGTAGAGGCTGGGTGAGTCTTTGGCTGCCCTGGAGGATGCTGGTAAATGTAGTTTTATTTTTACTCATTGTTTTGGGGGCCTTTTAGGTTTTGGGGGGGAAAGTTTCTTTGCTACAAACGTACCTTGAGGCCTATTTCTGTTGGCAAGTTTTGTGTTTCTGCGTTGTATGGTTTCTTTGTTTGAGGTATACATCACATGACGTGAATCCATTTATATAATAGATAAGACTGGTTTTTGAGAGACAGGTTAGACTTGCAACTGACACTTGTTAATTACAACAATCCTATGAATTTCATAGGGATTTTTTTTAATACAGGGAATGTTCCGGGTGTAATGAAGTCGCTATGTGTATTGAGGGTTTTATCTTTATTTTATTGTTAAATGTGTGGTTTGTATTATTACATTTGGATTGTGTTAGATGATTAAATGTTAGACAGACCACAAAGGGTTAATGGAGAATATTACAGTGCCCAGCCTCTGAGAAGTTCCGTTGCCATAGCAACAGGAGGCGGAGCCTACCACTAGCTTTAGAATTTCCAGATTTGAAATTCCTCAGTTAGAGTTGTAGTGGTTAGACCGACTGGTGGCAGTTTGGAGAGGCTGCTGTTATCTGTTCTGAGGAGAACAGAATAAAGGCTGTGTTTTGATACTGCAGAAAGTTAGTTAGGGTTTAGAAAGCCTTTAAAGACTGCTGTTAGGCTGGAAAGCTAACATAGAAGATAGATAAAAAGCCTATTGTGGGCAAAGTATAATATTGTTGAGTCAGTGTTTGGAGAAATACAGTCAAACATTGTATTTAGAAACCTAGTAACCTTAAGATCTGTGCCTCTAAGAAGATACACCTAAGCTCTGTGTACCTTAAAACCTCCACGCTTTAAACCTTGTTAACAAATAAACAGTTAGAAGTTCTTTATTCATAAATCTCTCTCTGTGAATTCTTTTGGTGCAAGCTTTAGAAACATCGGGTGGTCAAGAATTACTCACTGGTGGCAAAAGTTATAAAGTAAGGAGGCTTCTCATAAATTGGTGGCAATGACCCTGTCACAGTTTGGAGTTCGAATCTTCACAAATTGACAAATGCTGTAAGCTGCATCTTCACATAAACTGGTGGCAGCGGTGGGATTCTAAAGGAAAGTCCACCCTGCACAGTGGTCAAGCGGTCACTGGACCTTGAATCCTCACATAAATTGGTGGCAGCGGTGGGATAGCCTGCCCTGCCACAGTTCTCCACAGTTAGATTGAAGAAAAAGATCTTCACACTGCGGCTCTGAGAATTTTTTTATATCACAAAGGACTACCACCTCACCCACTTCACAGGAGCTTTTTTGTTGAGTTCCCGAGCCAGAGAAGCAGACGGTGAACTCAGAAGAACGGCCTGCCTCAGGGGAGCGTGCTTGCTCCATCAATGTTTAACATTTACACAAATGATCAGCCATTGCCAGAAGGGACAGAGAGTTTAATCTATGCTGACAATCGTGCCATCACCACCCAAGCAGGGAACTTTGAAATAGTTGAACAGAATCTCTCCAAAGCTTTAGATGCCCTTACTGCCTATTACAGAGAAAACCAGCTGGTTCCTAATCCATCAAAAACACAGACATATGCTTTTCTCCTTAAGAACAGACAAGCATCTCAAGCTATGGATGGCCTGGGAAGGAAGTTGTAGTTCATCCTGCAACAAGTCAGAGCACTGTGACTCCCATTGACAATGGACCTGGACCACATTTGGCACACGTAACCCTCATGACCTAAGAAAAATACTGGAGGTTCACCTTGATTTATAGCTGTTGTAGGTACTGGGATTTATAGTTCACCTGCAATCAAAGAACACTCTGGACTCCACCAAAGATGGCCCTGGACCTAACTTGACACACAGAACCACAATGACCAACTGAAAGTACCATAAGGGTTTGGGGGGAACTGACCTTCATTTCTGGAAGTTGTGGTTCACTTGCACCCAGAGACACTGTGACCACCATTGGTGACGGATTTGGACCAAACTTGGCACACACAACCTCTACAACCAACTGAACCTACTGGAAGGATTTGAGTGGACCGACCCAACATGGTTGGAGCTGTAGTTTGTCTTGAAGCCAGAGATTACACTGAATCATACCAATGATGCATTTAGAGCAAACATGCTGAAGATTACAAACTTTAACTACTGTTGGAGTTCCAGGGGGAGTTGTAGTTCACCCACAACGCTATGAATTTTGTAAAATAAAATAAACGACTTTTTCAAATAATGCTGGGTACCCAAGTTAATAGTAACCAGGAATGTGGCGCAGCTGGCTGGGAGTCAGCTGCAAAAGATCTCTACTGACCAGAAGGTCATGAGTTTGAGGCCTGCCTGTGTCGGGGTGAGCTCTCGACCAATTGTGTAGCTTGTTGTCTGTCTATATATGTTGTATGTCTATGGCATTGAATGTTTGCCTGTATATGTGCATTGTGATCCGCCCTGAGTCCCCTGCAGGGTGAGAAGGGTGGAATATAAATGATGTAAATAAATAAATAAATAAATAAATAAATAAATAAATAAATAAATAAATAAATAAATAAATAAAACAAAAGTCTACATGCTTAAGGAGTGCCTCTCTTATCTTGTTTTCTAAGCTTCCTAACACAGATCTTCTTTGCTTTTTCTAAGCCGCAAGATGCAGGGCAACCCAACACTTGCTTCACCTAAACACATTTTATTTTGTGCTTGTCATTTTTTGAATGCCTCTCATGTCAGCTCAATTTGATGCGCTCACACAGATCTTGGGTCCACGAGAAAGTCATTAATTTCCCTAAAGCCACATTTACGGATAGTATTACCATCTAGTTAGGGCTGTCAAGATAATTTGGTCACCATGTGAAGGCCGAGCAAGGATGGCAGACCCTGGATTTTGAAAAAAAAAAGCGGAGACAATCTAAGCGAGAGGGCTTTGCAATTTTCTTAAATCTAGTGTGAGAACCGATTAGAGATGCATCTAGAGAGATAATCAAATTGAGTCCTAAATGAGATTTCTTGCAGCTTGCACATGGAAGCAATTAAGTGATTAGCACCCCGAAGGCTACATTTATAAATTAATTTCCCAATTAGAATTTTATATAAATAGTACTTCTGCTCTGGACACCTTTCAGAACGAAAAGAAAAACCACAGAAGAAAAAATGGGATTCTATGCCATGGATACCACCTGAAAATTGAGCAAAGCCTTGCGAAAGTTAACCCCTTGATGCCAAACTAAGGCCCAGATGCAGACCTCCAAGGGCATTTACTCAGCTCTCATCCTAAAATTTAGACTTAGGATCACCTTAAGTCTGAAACAACTTGAAGGAACATAATAACAACAATCCTAATAGACTAGACTTTCTCATGAGCCAAAAGCAGGCTCACACTTCCCACCCATACGCTGGGGATTCTGAGCCTGTTAGTCAGCTTGATGACATTAGGGATTCTGGCTCTGCAAGTCAGAAGGAGCAGCAGGAGAGCCAGCTAGAGATTATAAGTCCTGAAAATGAGCTGTCTCTGTCTGAAGGCCACATTCCAGAAAAGGCAGTTTGCTAGGGCAGTGTTTCCCAATCTTTTTTGAGCTGTGGCACACTTTTAACATTAAAAAAATCCGGGGGCACACCACCGACCAAAATGACACAAAATGACACTCTAACACAGTAAAGAACGGCTGGGGGATGGTGGCCTGCTGGGAGCAGCTGCTGGGAGTGCCAAAGCCGGGGGAGGGGGCGGAGCCAGGCCACGCCACGCCCCTCCTCTCGAGTTCATCTCTCCCACCGCTGGCTTGGCTCTGCTCCCTCAAGGCTGGAGTAGCTGTGGGAGTGCCAAAGCTGGGGGAGGGGGCGGAGCCAGGCCGCGCCATGCCCCGCCCCTCCCCCTGGCTTCATCTCTCCCACAGCTTCGCCAGCCTTGAGGTGGCAGTGCCAAGCCAGCATTGTGCTGGCTCTGCCACCGCTGGCTTGGCACTGCCCCCTCAAGGCTGGAGAAGCTGTGGGAGTGCCGAAGCGAGGGGAGGGGGCGGAGCCAAGCCGTGCCATGCCCTGCCCCCTCCCCCCGGCTTCATCTCTCCCACAGCTTTGCCAGTATCGAGGGGGCAGTGCGAGCGAGGGGCGGGAGTCATGGCGAATTGGAGGCTGGCTGGCCCTGCCCCTGCCCCTTCTTTTTCTTCGCCGCCGCCCGGCCCTTCCTCCTCCTCCCCCAAGCAGTAGGAGTTCGGCAGGAGGAGGGAGGAAGGAAGGGGGGCAGAGAGCTTTTCTCGCATCACAGCGGTTGGGAAACACTGTGCTAGGGAAGCAAAGTCAGAAACAGAGCTGAGCTCAGAGGATGAAAATCAAAGTCCAGGTGGACAGACTAATGAGCAGTGTGATAGAAGATTTGCATTTCGTCAACACAAAGTTCATGTTGCTTAAAATTGCTCTTCATTTAAAATACTGTATTGTTCTTTCATTTTCCCCCACACAAATATGATATGTGCAGAGTGCATAGGAATTTGTTCATGTGCTTTCTTAACTATAGTCCGGCCCCCACAATAGTCTAAGGCAGTGTTTCCCAACCTTTTTTGAGCCGCGGCACACTTTTAACATTAAAAAAATCTGGGGGCACACCACCAACCAAAATGACACAAAATGACACTCTAACACAGTAAAGAACGGCTGGGGGTTGGTGGTCTGCTGGGAGCAGCTGCTGGGAGTGCCAAAGCTGGGGAGGGGGCGGTGCCAGGCTGTGCCATGCCCCGCCCCTACCCCCAGCTTCACCTCTCCCAGCAGCTGCTCCAGCCTTGAGGGGGCAGTGCCAAGCCAGCGGTGCCAGAGCCAGCACAATGCTGGCTTGGCACTGTCCCCTCAAGGCTGGAGCAGCTGCTGGGAGTGCCGAAGCCGGGGGAGGGGGCAGAGCCAGGCCGCACCATGCCCCGCCCCCTCCCCCAGCTTCAGCTCTCCTACAGAGGAGGAGCATGAGCGGTGGACGGGCTTCAGTGGGCGGGGCTCCTCCTCCACGCGGCTTCAGCGAGCGAGGGGCGAGAGTCATGGTGGGAGTCATGGCGGATTGGAGGCTGGCTGGGGAAATGGCCGAAGGAGGCGGCGCCCTGGTCCCTTCTTCTTTTTCTTCGCCACTGCCCGGCCCTTCCTCCTCCCCCAAGCAGCAGGGGTTCGGCAGGAGGGGGGGAGGAAGGGGGGCAGAGAGCTTTTCTCGCGGCACAGCAGGAGGTCCGTCACAGCACACTGGTTGAGAAAGACTGGTCTAAGGGACCGTGAATTGGCCCTCTGTTTAAAACGTTTGAGGACCCCTGCCTTGATGAATAATACCCTAAAGACATTGAAATACAACTCCCATCATCCTTGACCACTGATGCCTTAATTAGTGTAATTTTATTGGTATCTATTTTTATTTTGAAATTTACCAATAGCTGCTGCATTTCCCACCCTCGGCTTATAATCAAATAAATACGTTTTCCCAGTTTTTTGTGTTAAATTAGGTGCCTCAGCTTATACTCGAGTATATATGGTAATTAAAATGAACAGTGAAAATCCTGGCCCACAAATCATACAGTTCCCAGCTGTGATGTAAACACAAGAATATATTCCGAAGGCCTTTACCGTGGAGGAGAGTCAGGATGCGTGATGTTGACCTGAGATAGCGTCTCCATGTAAGAGCTGAAATAAAATCCTGGGGGGAATTCCTCAATGCAGCTGGGCCTCAGTTCTCCAATTGAACCACCACCATAAGAGAAGCAATCTGGAGCTGGAGGAAAGCAATAGAGAGCAGTCCTTACCACAGTGATTTTCAACCTTTTTTGAGCCGCGGCACATTTTTTACATTTTCAAAATCCTGGGGCACACCACCAACCAAAATGACACAAAATGGCACTCTAATTGTCATTTTACTAACTGTCACCCTCCCCCCTCGTGACGCCGCTGCTTCCGCCAACCCCTCGCCCCCCTGGGAGCCCCACATGCAGGAGGCCTGTCACCGTCCCGCGGGGGAAGGCTACGCCGAGTGGCCGAAGCGCACGCAGGCTCGGCTGAGCAGGACAAATAGGAATTGAGCACACGGGGTGGCTCTGAGCCTCGGAACAAACTGCAGTAGAGGCTCGCAGCCGTCGCCACCCCTAGCTCTCCTTCCTGAAAGGGTTCAGCCCCCCCAGGAGTGCCTCCCCCCCGCGTTCCTTCGGCTTCCCTGCTGTCACCTTGGGGCCAGATCGGGAAGGAACCAAGCTGGGCTGTGGAGCTGCGCATCCTGGCCTCTGCTCTGCTCTGCTCTGCAGGGAACCCGGAGCCCAGCAAGGAGAGACCAGGAGATGAGGGGTTGCTCCCCTTCCCCAGCACGGAGGGGCTAGCGGGCAGAAAGCCTCGCCTCAAGCCTCCGAGAGCGGGGTCGGATGGGGGCAGCTGTCACACCTCAAGGGCCTCAGGCATCACTTTTGCTTGAGCAAGACTTTAGTCAAGAAGGCAATAAGGTGCTGTCCAAGCCAGCTTGCTTTACTCTTAAACCTCATCCTGGGCCTCCCTGACTTTCCCGTGAGAAGCCAGAGATGAATGCATAACATAGGCAGCTCAAGGCCATACCATCCAGCCTCCCTGATAGCGAGGCGCTCCAGAAGGAGCCGAGAGGTTGACTCCCTGTGCCCAGATGGTAGCCGCTAACGAGCTGCAAATTCCAGAGAGACTGAGGTAACATAAACATATAGGCAACTATCAATCATTCAGCTGTGATGTTCGACGCACTGACATCAAAGCCAGGGAACCCTATATCTGCCCGGAGATCCCCAATGGAAACATCTCGTACCAATGCCGCAGTAAGGAGACGCTAAGGGAAGAGGCCTCGTTGGGCCTCCCAGCCAAGCTTGTGCCAGCCAGCCTGCACCGGGCTGACTTGATCCAGTGTTGTGCCATCGTCGAGACCCTGTGATTGATCCTGAAAGACTTTGCTGCCTAAATAACTCTTTGCCTAAACCAACCCAGCCTTACTGTTCTGGCTGGGATTCCTTTGAAAGACTTTCCTTGCATCCGGCTTGTGTTCCCGTTTTCCTCTGCTTGTGATCCTGTTGCTGCGGATCACACTACCCTGCTACTCCTTGACTTTGGCTGCTATTTGGAGGCACCATAAGGATTGCCTCCAAACCATTTACTCAACTTATTAATCAATAAAGCTTGTTGTACCTCAGCTGCTGTGTGGTTTATCCAGGAAGGTCAGGTCCCAAGGGGGCAACAGCAGCTCCCGCGGACTTCTCCTCCCTCTCCTCCTCCTTGCTGCCGGAGGGGAGGAGGCCAGAAGAGCGCCCAGGAGCCAGGAAGCAGGAGGAGCCGCAGCCCGGCCAGGTAGCCCTTGGGGCGCAGAGGGAGGGAAGGAAGGAAGGAGCGAGAGAGAGAGAGAGGAGGGAGGGAAGGAGGAAAGTTCTGGATGCTGAGGGCTCTCCCTGACTGCAGCCAGGCTGGCTGGCATTGCTGCTTCAGCCAGGAAAGTCTCTTTTCTGCTGCCTGAAGTGTCCTTCTAGGCTCTCTCTCTACACTGTAATTTCCCACAGCACACCTGGTGATCTCTTACGGCACACTAGTGTTCCGCGGCACACTCGTTGAAAATCACTGCCTTAGTAGGCCAGAAACAGAACAATAAAGAAGCAGAAATTAAGAGACATTGTATTGTTATTTTCTTCAAATTGATGCCGATTTATATATTTTAAAATAGGAGGCTTTGAACAGCTGTCTTACTGTAGCTCACATCCCTCTGCAATTGGAGATGTCGAAAACACCGTTTTTTCCGCAGGCTGCCGACGATGATGGCCACACAGGAGAGGAAGAGCACCAAGCCGATCACGACCCCAGCGACCAGTACGGACGAATCTGGCATGCTCTCGCAGCCAATGAGTGCCGTGTAATGAGTAAACACGTTGATGGGGCTGGTTTTGTTTAGATGGATTTCTGCAGAAGAGAGAACAAGACAAAGTAAAATAATTCAAATGATACTATACTGCAGGCAAACTTGCTCTAAAGTGCAACTATTAGATACAGTTTGGAAAAATTACTTTCTTCGACCAGAGCTCTCAAAGACTACATAGACACTGACTATATTGTCTGCGGGATTCTGGGGCTTGCAATCCCAAAAGGTAATACCTCCAAGCTCTGCTTTTAATTTAATGTGCTTGTGTGTCTATCTGGTTGAGAGCTTGATAACAAAGCTAAGAACATCTGATATTAAATTTAAAATAGTGCGACATTAACAGGATGCGAGTCAATGATTCCCTATTGATTCTCAGAAAAGGAAAACAAGAGACTACTAAATCAGAGAGGAAACTGGAACCGGTCTTTTCCTAACAGAAGAGACGGTTGAGAGGAGATATTATCGCCATGTTTAAATATTTGAAAGGCTGTAATAAGGAAGTGGGAGCGGGCTTGTTTTCTGCTGCCCTGGAAACTAGGACTCGGAGCGATGGGTTCCAATGGCAGGAAAGGAGATTCCACCTGAAGATTTCTTCCTGACCATAGGAAGAGCTGTTGAACAGTGGAACTCTCTGGATGGGCATCTGTTGGGGGTGCTTTGATTGTGCTTTTCCTGCATGGCAGGGGGTTAGATTGGACGGCTTATGTGGTATCTTCCAACACTCTCACTCTATGATTCCATGAATACAAATTGAGAATCTGTTAACCTGAAATCCGAAATACTCAAAAATTCGAAATTATCTCAATGGGTGTCTGAGATTGTGATGTCTTTGCTTTCTGATTGTTCAGTACAAACACACTTTGTTTCATCAATAAATGACTGTCACATTTAGGGTTCCCATATGTCCCTTATTCTAAGGGACGTCCCTTATTTTGGCCCTAAAATTTGTGTCCCTTATTTTCAGGCCCTGTCCCTTATTTTTGACTAGCAGGACAGGACTGGGCGGGGTTGACCAGAGGAAGGTGTGCGCTGTGGTTTCCATGGCAATGCCTGCCCGGGGATTCCAACTTGCAGGGCAGCCTGCGTCCCTGTTGGAAGGAAGAGGCGATACAGGACTTTTTCAAAGTACAGTAGACTAATTAACCATTACCCAAGGGGAATGTTGGATCATGTTGGATAAAGGTAGTTTCTGGTTGCTTGAGAGTTACTCTTAAAATAGGCCTAGCTGTGCATCCCAATACTATACAATGCTGTGTATCCTATACTATACTATACCATTAACTATTGACATAATAATCATGAAGATGTACTGTCTTATAAAATTTATTTTATTTAATGTTTAGACAGTGCACTTTTAAAGTCAGCAAAGCCAAGTACTAAATACAGATGGAGAAAATTAGGTAGTTCTAATAATGTATTTTCTGCATGACAAAACATGCAGAAACATACCATGTACTGTTAAGAAGGAGTAAGTCAGTTTCTTTTGTGAGTTTCGATCATTATCTTATTTTGTTAATAAAACTACTTCTACCTCCTGTTTGAATTTCAAGTTTTTAATGACATGTCCCTTATTTTTGTGAAAAATCCCATAAATGTCCCTTATTTCTTATATCAAAAAATGGCAACCCTAGTCACGTTTATTTATTTACTTCATTTCTACTCCGCCTTTCTCACCCCGGAGAAAATGTGGCAAAATTCAATGCTGCACAAACATAGCACAAAAACACATCCCATCAAAGTATAATAAACAATCTAAACACACGGGCAATTAAAACACACAATCAATGAAACAGAATATAAACAATATAAAATGCTGAGTCATGATCTCATACTTATCCATATCCATAATCATTTTCCAAAATCCATAGTCCATTATTCAAGCTGATAAAGTCTAAATCCATTATTCCCTATTCACCAAACGCCTGCGTAAAAAGCCAGGTTTTAAGTTTTTTTTCTAAAGACCGGGAGGGTGTCACTAGGGAGGGAGTTCCACAGCTGAGGGGCCACCACTGAGAAGGACCTGTCTCTCATTCTCACCAGTCACGCTTGCGGAGACGGTGGGATTGAGAGCAGAGCTGATCTTAAAGCTCTTGTAGGAAATGTGTTTGGACAGATATGTTGGACCAGAACCGTTTAGGGTTTTATAGGCCAAAGCCAGTTGGCAGCCAGTGGAGCTTACGCAACAGGGAAGTTGTGTGCTCCCTGTACACCGCTCTAGTTAGAAATCTGGCTGCCGCCCATTGGAGTATTTGAAGCTTCCAAGCAGTCTTCAAAGGCGGCCCCACGTATAGCGCATTGCAGTAATCTATTTGAGATGTAACAAGAGAATGGACCACCGTGGTTTAGACTTGGGTCACATCACCAAGATGGACCAAGACCAGGAATTAATGATGATGATGTTTAGAGCAGCACGTGCAGTAATAGCTTGGGGTTGGAAAGAAAAAAAGAAATGGACACTTGAAAAATGGTATGAATATGTGTGGGACCAAATACAACTAGATATTATGGACATCATAAGAAGCAAAAAGACATGGTCAGACAAACAGAAGAAAATTAAAGAAATTTGGACTCCATTTAAAAGATGGTTACAGGTCGTTAAACCAGATGATGAAAGCTGGAAGAAAAAAATTGAAAGAATCGAAAGAAGGCTCGTGTAACGGAGAAAAAAGGACTTCATTGTCAACAGGGAAGAGGGAGGGGTGGGAGGGAGAGGGGGATGAAAAGGACAAAAGGCATGGTAATTGTGGTTATGTATAGTTGTTTATAATAAAAACATTTTAAAAAAACATCACCAAGATGTTTCATTAGCTGCAAATGTAAATTCTAGGCCTTTTTAATCAGAACACTTTTGGATAGATTTCAGGTAAAGATGTTTCATTAGCTCAACCTGTACATCAACACTTGTGTGCATGTTGGCGGGAGGCTCCAACTGGTATCAAACCTATTATTCTGATGAGATTTTGCATAATTTACAAATTAATCTAAGAGGAAACCCACTTTACAATAGGGAGGTGCAAATAAATTCTATTCCTACTTTTTATCATGTTGGATAGATATGCTATAAAAAGTTGCTCCTAATCTCTTCCCAGTGACTCATATCATCTCACAGAAGGAGCACATTTCCTTGGAAAAGTTCTGTTTTATCAGGTATATGATTAACCCCAGAACTCATCTGTCAAAGAAAAAATAAAATCTACCCAACTGTTAAAAAAGAAAGGGGTTGCAATGGCTGCAAATTGGATGAAAGAGGAAAGCTAATATATTAATTCATGAGTCTTGTCATAATGATTGCTGGCGATATTAGTTATGACCTCATTTCCTCTGATGGATCTGGAACTGAATGGCATTTAAACTGCTCCAGTGCAGATGAGATGGATATCACCAGTGAACAATGAGCTCCTTGTAATTTATCTCACACTACTATGCAATGATTTTGAAATTATTCATCATTTATTGAGCTCTGCAGCAAAGGACACAGACTTGGAAGGAAGCTCACGTTGCATTTTCTGCATGGCCAGTTGTACACAAATGCCAATTTCTGAATGGAAGAGATATTGGAACGGAAGAGGGTGGTGTAGGAACAATGATCATTTATTTATCCTTCACTTTGAAGGAAGCAAAGTCAAAAACATGTGTCCATTACCCAAATTCTTCTGCATTAGCAAAGCTTGCATAGTTTCATGGGCTAAAAGGATATCTATATATATAAAAATCAAGTGGTCGTGGGATGTCGTATATGCACGGCCAAACTATAACCCCCCCCAAACACAAATCCCACGACACACATTCCCCCCAGACCACGAGGTACAGACATAACACCAACAACCCACCTCACTCACTTGCAACCCCCAAAACCAGCCCCAAAAACCGCCCATTGACTCCCGTTCTGCGCTGCCCGCGAGCGCGGCAGAGAGGGAGAACAACCGCGCATGCGCACAGCAACCCCCCCCCCCAAAACCCCCCAACCCATCCCGTCACCCTCTCTCCCCACTCACCGGGACCTTCGCAGCCACACCGGCGACGCCATAACCACCTCCTCGCCGGCCGCGCTCTTCACCACACGTCCCAGGTCCCATAACAGCTCTAGGCTGCCGAACTACACTTCCCAGAAACCTCCGGGTTCAGCTAGTTTATATATAATATTAATATATATTAATATATATTTATATTTATATATAAAAGATTGGGGAACTTAGGGATTATTTCTCATCCCTGAACATGGAAATTGCAGGCCAGAAATGAAGGGAGTTGAGGAATATGCAAGCCAATGCTAAATAATGGTTACAGTTGAATAACCATAGATATTTAAATAACCTTAGAGTGGATAACAACAAGAATTAAGCAGAGGACTAAGACTCGGAAAGGTAGCCATGAAGGCACTAGATGAAATTCTCACATGTAAAGACATATAACATACTATAGTTGGAAGCATACAGACCATAGTATTCCTGATTTCTACATATGATTGTGGGAGCTGGACAGAAAGAAGGAAGGAAGGAAGGCCGGCCCATTTGGAGTATTGTTCTGAGGATACCACTCACAGCTAAAAGGTCAAATGAATGGGTCTGGGAGCAAATCAAGCTTGAACTCTCCCTAGAACAGTGTTTTTCAACCTTTTTTGAGCATTTTTTACATTTACAAAATCCTGGGGCACACCACCAATCAAAATGACACAAAATGACACTCGAACACCGTAATACATATAGTTAATATGTTTTTAACTATATGTATTACTACATAGATATCCTAGCAGGAATGGCAGATAGACACACACGAAGGTCTTGCTCAACAGCTGTCAGTCTCTCTCTGTGTTTAGTTTTTATCGCAGCCGGCCCTCTGGGTGCTTTGGATTTCAACTCCCACCATTCCTAACAGCCTGAGGCCCTTTCCTGCTTAAGTGGCTGAGGGGGGGGGGGAGGGCCTGAGGTTGCTAAGAATGGTGGGAGTTGGAGTCCAAAACACCTGGAAGGTCCAAGTTTGTCCATGCCAGCTTTCGACAGAGACCTCTTCCTCCCCCTTCCCCTTCGCGCCCTTTCTTCCCCCTCCTGCCGAACACTTACTTTTAATTCTCCACTTGGGCTCCCTTCTTCCCAGCCTCGCTCTGATCTCTTTGCCTCGCTGTGCTCACGCTGCCGCTTCTGCCACCATTTTGATCCAAGGGGGCAGCGTGAGTGTGTTCAGGAGGGAAGGAGGAAGACGTGGGGCGAGTCTGCGCAGTAACGCCCGCACGAGTCACGTCCTCCCCTCTCCTCCTAAACACACAGAAGCTGCAGAAGCGGCAGCATGAGCAAAGCGAGCAGAGCGAGGCTGGGAACAAGGGAGCCAAGTGGGGAAGAAAAAGTAAGTGTTCGGCAGGAGGAGGAAGAAAGAGTATTGGAGGTTCCAATTTCCCATGGTACACCTGATGATCACTCACGGCACACTAGTGTGCCACGGCACACTGGTTGGGAAACACTGCCCTAGAAGATGATTATTTATTTATTTATTTATTTGTTCAATCTTATATTCCGCCCCTCCCGGCTGGCTCAGGGCGGTTTACATACATGTTAAAATGCACTGTAAGACAGTGATACATCATAAAAACGACAAAAATAAAAGTTGCAAATGGTGCAACAACAGTAATTGCAGACAGTTACAATCTCCAGGGGCATCAATCAAAGGCAATTCTGAACAATACAGTTTTGCAAGCCCTCTGGAATGGGATAAGCTCCGCCATAGCCCGGACATCATCTGGCAGTACATTCCAGAGCATTGGGGCAGCGACTGAAAAGGCTTGTTGCCTCGTGCTGGACAGATGGCAGGAGCGGACAGATGGTACCGTTAAAAGGTTGCGCTCTTCCGAGCGCAGTGATCTCAGGGGAACATACGGGGTGAGGCGGTCCCTCAGATACACCGGCCCCAGACCATGTAAGGCAGTGGTTCTCAACCTTCCTAATGCTGTGACCCCTTAATACAGTTCCTCATGTTGTAGTGACCCCCAATCATATAATTATTTCAATGCTACTTCACAACTGTGATTTTGCTATTGTAATGAAGTGTAATGTAAATATCTGATATGCAGGATGTATTTTCATTCACTGGACCAAATTTGGCATATACCCAATATGCCCACATTTGAATACTGGTGGGATTGGAGGAGAGATTGTCATTTGGGAGTTGTAGTTGCTGGGATTTATAGTTCACCTACAATCAAAGAGCATTCTGAACCTCACCAATGGAGGAATTGAACCAAACTTGGGACACAGAATTCCCATGATCAACAGAAAATGGAAGGGTTTGGTGGGCATTGACCTTAAGTTTTGGAGTTGTAGTTCACCTACATCCCGAGAGCACTGTCAACTCAAAACAATGATGTATCTGGACTAAAATTGACATGAATATCAATATGTCCAAATGTGAACACTGGTGGAGTTTGGGGAAAATAGACTTAACATTTGGGAGTTGTAGTTGCTGGGATTTATAGTTCACCTGCAGTCAAAGAGCCTTTTGAACTTCACCAAAGATAGAATTGGGCCAAACTTCCCACACACACCCCATTATTGACAGAAAATGCTGTGTTTTGTGATGATCTTTGGCGACCCCTCTGACGCCCCCTCGTGACCCCTCCAGGGGTCCCGACCCCCAGGTTGAGAACCACTGATGTAAGGCCTTTGGGGCTTCTACAACTTAGGTCATATCATGAGATGATGCAACTCACTACAAAAGGTTTTGAAAGCGAGTAGGTTCTGCAGGACCTGGGACAGCTCCCAGGGATGAAACATGGTCCTTTCTCCCATCATGAGCTTGGATTAGTTTAGGGCCCTTGCAAAACTGAATAAATGAAGGCTGTCCACCAGCCATGAATGGTGAACCATGGGATCCTGCCACTGATGTTTGTCCTTTTGTTTTAAAACGCACACTGCTGCTATAGAAAAATCACAGGTGCCCCAGCGAAAACATTACTTGACAGAGGTGTTCCCTGGAACAGTGTCAATCCCTGGGCCCATCCAGACAGGCCCAAAACATGGGACATGCCTTGGTTTTTACCAGGGAGAGACCAAGGTTTCCCTCGTTTATTCCATATTAATTAAATACCACATTAGATCTTGGTCTTCATGAAAGGCCCGGGTCTAATGAGGTATTCGGCCGGTAGGGACTGACTTCCAGGGTTGCATTCTGCAACAGCAGGGGTGAGTCCCCATAGCCACCCCGCACCTTTGGGCGTCTGGTACCCAAAGGTGTGAGAGGGCACCCACATCTTTCCCCCTTGCCTCTGATTTACACTCTAAAACCTACTAAAAGGGTCTATGGCACCCATGAAACCTCTCCTTGCATCCTCCTAGTGCGAGAAAATGACAGGTAAGGAGACCGGGGTGGGGGGGAGTAAGGAGGGGTTTTCCTCCTCACTTCTCCCATCTCCTCAGGTGTCATTTTAATGCACCAGGAACACATGAGTAGAGGCTTCATGGCTGCCAGGGACCTCTTAAAGTAAGCTTTAGGGCGGTGGTTCTCAACCTGTGAGTCCCCAGGTGTTTTGGCCTACGACTCCCAGAAATCCCAGGCAGTTTACCAGCCATTGGGATTTCTGGGAGTCGTAGGCCAAAACACCTGGGGACTCACAGGTTGAGAACCACTGCTTTAGGGGTTACATTGGGGGCTTCGAAGTGGCTTCATGCTATCCGATTTCAATATACACCAACCAGTGAAGCTGACATAACAGGGGAGTTGTGTGCTCGCTGTATGCTGTCCCAGCTGACTATTTGAAGCTTCTGAACAGCCTACAAAGACAAGCCCACGTAGAGCGCATTGTAGTAGTCTATCTTGGATGTAACAAGAGTGTGGATCACCATGGCCAAGTCATACTTTCCAAGGTATGGACGCAACTGGCGCACAAGTTTTAATTATGCGAAAGCCCCCTTGGCCACCGCCACAACCTGAGGTTCTAGGCAATTATTTTTTCCAAGGGGCCACACAAAAGCCAAAAATTATTATGGAGGGCTGCACCTAATGGCTGAACTACATTCTAATCTACATAATGTATTTATTTATATATTACACATAATTAATATTAACATATTAATATATCAAGAAATATTCATATATTATTAGTATTAATATCATAATTATTATATTATAGTATATATATAGACATTATAATATATTGAAATTATAATATAATATAACATTATTATATTATATTATTTATTATATTATTATAAAATTATTATAAAATTATTATAAAATAATAATAAAAACCACTAAAATTAAATTAAATTCAAGAAGACAAGGTGCGAACCAAGATGAAGGCTGACATCCTCAAGAGAGGAAGGATCCCAAGATGGAATGGCCCAATGGACCCAGCCCAGAGGATGGCAAGGCGGACCCAGCTGCCGCCGCAGCAAACCAGAGCAGCAGGCGATTGGCGGCTGCAGGCCTCTGCCCGCTCTCGCCCTCAGCCGTTCCCTAGCTGATCGCCCTGCTATGGAGTGCCTGACATCCCTGGAGGCAATCCGGGTCTGCAGGGGGAGCACTCGGCGATCTGAGGCGGCTTATTCGACCTCGCGACCCGGAAGACGATCAAGTCTTCCTGGTCGCCAGGGCAATCAGCCCCCGCAGGTCGCCGAGTGCTTCCGCTGCAGGCCCGGATTGCCTCCAGGATGTCAGGCACTCCAAAGCCGCCGCTTCTCCGGCCTGTCTGCCGACACAGGCCCCACAGAGCCCGCGATGGGATGGCGGCAGCGGCACCCCTTCCTCTTGACCCCGCCCCCGACGCCCTTCTCCCCGGGCCGGACAGAATCGGCTGCTGGGCCGCATCCGGCCCGCAGGCCGTAGGCTGCCCACCTCAGTTCTAGGCTCTCTGATGAGTCCAGGAGGACTCCCAAGCTGTGAACCTGTGCCTTCAAGTGGAGTGTAGCCCCATCCAGCACAGACTGTAACCCTATTCTGTGTTCGGCCTTGTAACTGACCAGGAGGACCTCTGTCTTGTCTGGATTCAACTTCAATTTGTTCGGTCTCATCGAGACCATCAGAGCGGCCATAAGATTGTCTGAGATGCATTGCTGTAGACCACAACTCCCACTTTCCTTTTCCTTGCATACCCCTCTCCCTCTTTGTATAGGAAACCCCCACCATATCCAAAACTGTGGTTCCTCAACAATACCAGACTGAGAGACACAACTTTCTATTTTCAGAGGTGACAAAACAGTTTCTTTAAACATTTCTACCATTATTTAAATCAGCTAGCATATCACGAGTTCAAGAAAGCCAATCTGGTTCATTTCAATGGCCAAACAATATGTTGTGTCCTTAATGTCTTGGACTTGTTTCTTCTAAAAATATACAAGCACCAAAATAAGCAACTCCACCAGTCTAGTAATCCACCCAGCATCGTGCAATATATGTACGCACACACCCAAGGGACATACACACACACGTCTATACACATATAAAAGCGTCTTACACAGCTGTTGCTGTGAAATGTTACCAAGCCAACATTAATCTGGGAAGAGGACAGTTACCAGCTTTCATCACAACTCTGATTAATCATCTTTAAAGACATACCTGTCTTCCTTGTTAAAGCTGTCACTGCAACTTACATGTTGGAAGCAAGAGCTGTTCCACCAGGATTTTTAAAAAGAGACAATTTCTGTCTTTGATTATTGCTTAGAGTTTGGCTGAAGACTATTTTCACCGGAACAACCAAGGAGGTTATGGGGCTGGGTGCAAATAAGCACAACTATGCTGACCTACTTACACCTGAGATGCACTGGGAACTTTATGAACAACTAGCTTGGGGACCCGGCGGTGCCCGGGTTATTTGAGGAAGGCATTGTGTGCCAAGGTTGGGTCCTATTAGATGTGTATGTGGCTTGCAGTGGTCTCAGGAACTTAGTGAAGGTACTGCAAGTCCCATTGGCCATGGTCCATCCCCCTCCAAACAGCACCAGGATGTAGAGTGGGTCATCGGAGCTCTGTGTGTCATATTTGGTCTTGATCATTCTTTGGATGAGGGTTGCAGCGGTCTCGGAAGGTGAGTGAAGGTATTTCAAGTCCCATCATCCGTGGTCCATCCTCCTTGAAACAGCACCAGGGTGTAGAGTGGGTCAAGGGGGCTCTGTGTGCTAATTTTGGTTTGTAGTGGTCATTGGGTGAGGGTCGCGTTGTGAAGTGGGCCATTGGGCCCCTGTGTGGCAAGTTTGGTCTTGATCCGTCACTGCTGTGGGCCGCAGTGTCTGACTGCCTGAGGCCTTTCCTTTTCCCCCTGCATCACCTTAGAATGTTGGAATGTGGGTGGCCAATCGGAGTCCTTTATGCAAATACCATTTCAGTGGCAACCAATCCTCTCTGTCTGGGGCCGGAGAATGTTGGAGTTCTGAGGCTGGCCAATAAGAGTCCTTTATGCAAATATTCCCATAGTGGCAACCTATCGAAATGCTGGCTGGCGCATATTCTTTGGCACCTCCGCACCTCTCAGAAAATGAACATTCTGTTTCCAACGGAAAACAACTGTCATTTGGCTAACTCAAGCATTCAGTTGCATTCTGTTTTGCTGGCCAATCAGAGTCCTTTATGCAAATTGTCTCTCAGTGGCAACCAATTCCCCCTGTCTGGTGCCTTAGAGTGTTGGAGTTCTGAGGCTGGCCAATCAGAGTCCTTTATGCAAATAATCTGGTGCCTTAGAGTGTTGGAGTTCTGAAGCTGGCCAATCAGAGTCCTTTATGCAAATAATCCCACAGTGGAAACCAATCAAAAAGCTGGCACATATTCCTCCGCACCTCCCGCCCTCCGCACCTCTGCAAACACTGACTTTTATTATATACATAGATAGACAGACAGACAGAGAGACAGATAGATGGGAAAAGAGCAATGCCTTTAGCTTTGTACCACAAGAACCGTGACCCATTAAGTAAAAAAAAAAACACTAATCTATACACATAATAAAAGTGAAAATATGTATGTATGTTTGTGGCTGGAGTGTCCACTTACACAGACCAGCTGCCGCCTCCACAAACAGTTATAACTCTCACTATTCAGGAGACACCAAAGGCCCTCCTTCCAGTGACATTGCAGGTTATGGTGAGCACCATGAATATGTCCAAGAGCCCTGCCAATGTCTTCCACAAACACCATTCTGCCCACCACCCAATTGGAAGCTTTCATATGGGGGTTAACTTCATCCTAGATTTTATGTTTCCTCCACCACATGCATCCCAATGTTTCTTACCCTCACCATTGGTGTGGAATTTGCATAACCCCGCCCACTGCATCTCCCTCAACCCTGTCCAATTCTTTTCTATGGCACACAGCAAACAGAAAAAATTGATCAGAAGCTGAACATCCTAAAGAGGTTTGGGGGGATTCACCATGATTTATAGGAATTGTTGGTACTGGGATGTATAGTTCACCTGCAATTGAAGAGAACTCTGAACTCCACCAATTTTATTTTATTTATTGGACGTGTACACCACTCCCAAAGGCTCGGGGCGGTTTCCATGGAAAAAACAAAGGGTATACAACAGTGAGGGGGAGTTGCTATAAAGCAGGGCTGTCCAACTGGCGGCCCCGGGGCCGGATGCGGCCCGTAGCCTGTTGGACACGGCCCACCTATGCCCTCAGCCGCCATTTTTAAATTTTTTTAAAAAATCGATTTTTTTTAAAAAAATGGCGGCCGGGGGAGGGGGGAGGTGGGGCAGGGAGGAGGAAGAGAGCTAGCTCCTCCTTTTTTCGCCCCCTCTCCTACCTAGGGCGGGGGCCGCCGAAAAAGGGCAGAAGGCGGCGCCAGAGCAGCTCGTCACAGGCCTGGCGTGACGCGCTGCTCTTGGCGCCGCCTACCCTCCTTTTCGGAGGCTCCCCGGCCTAGGAAGGGAGGGGCGCGAAAGGAGGGAGTAGGCGGTGCCAGGGGCAGCGCGTCACGCCAGGCCTGTGACGCGCTGCCGTTGGCGCCGCCTTCTGCCCACCGGCGCCCCTCCCTTCCTAGGGCAGGGGAGCTGCCGAAAAAAGGCAGAAGGCGGCCAAGAGCAGCGCCCCACAGGCCTGGCGTGACGCTGCTCTTGGCGCCGCCCCCCTCCTCCTTTCGGGCGGCTTTAGGAGGGCGGGGCCTGGGCTGGGGCGGGGCCTGGGGCGGGGCCTGGGGCGGCCCCGGCGCCCCGCAGGTCATCAGTGACCTCTTATCCAGCCCTGGACCCGCCAGAAGTTGACAGCACTGCTATAAAGCAATGCAACACAAAGAGTGTAGACAATATATAGAAATAACAAAAGTGTTTTTTGAGATTCGATAGTGATAATACACATTCATAAACATAAACATCAGAGTATTAACATACATGTCAAGCATGCCCGCCGTGGCTCCTACCCCATACGCCAATGGCATCAGTCAATGTCCAAGATACTTCGGATTCAAGGGAAAATGTTCAAGGGTTCATTGAGTGAGAGTGGATTTCAGGTAAGAGAATAAAGGGGAGGAGGGGCACAAGCCAACGGGTTGTGCCCTAGCCCAGCGGGTAGGCTCTCCTACCGAGGGAGAGCTGGCAAGCCATATAGATGGTTTCAGCGGATTGATGAGTCGGAGAGTTGTTTGCAGGCAGAGCCCAGGAGCGATTTCAATTCGGATTAATGATGAGAATTATCGCTGGGCTGCCCTGGTATATCCATGGGCCGACGGGGATAACGCTGTACAATGGTCCCAACTCCCGTTTCGACCCTCCACAACGGGTCTTTCTCAAGGCCATAAATGATAGGCAAAGCAACTCAAATCCATCTTGGTGCAAATGCAAGGTCTGTAAACAATTGACCATAGTAACAAAAAAGGGTAAACATAAATGCAATAGTAAGTAAAACAGTAAATAAGAGCACGACTAAAATCACAAGCTTTCGAAGGCCTGTCTAAACAAGTGTGTCTTGCAGGCTCTGCGGAAGGTGGCCAGATTTCGCAGAGCCCGCGTTCCCGGTGGTAGTGTGTTCCATAGAACCGGGCAATGATTGAAAATGCCCTGCGCCTTGTCGAAGTTAGGTGGAAAGACGTCACACTAGAAGATTTTGGTCTTCTGAACTGAGTGATCTCGGGGGGTTATATGGAATCAGGCGATCCCATAGGTACACTGGCCCCAGACCATACAAGGCCTTGAAAGTAAGAACTAGCACCTTGAAAGTGATCCGGTATTCGATTGGCAGCCAGTGCAGGTTCTGCAGTATAGGTGTTATGTGGCAGCTCGCGGGTTCCCCCCGGATCACATTCAAGGGTAGGCCAATGTAAAGAGCGTTACAGTATTCAAGTCTTGAGATGACCGTGGCTTGGATTACCATGGCTAGGTCATTCCGTGAGAGATAGGGAGCCAGACGCTTTGCCTGTCGCAGATGGAAAAATGCGATTCTGCTGACACTAGAGATTTGGGTCAGCAGAGGGTCCAAATGGACACCCAGGCTTTTTACTGATGATGACGGGCATAATGCCTCACCATTCAGGGTCGGCAGTTGGATTTCCCTATCGCCCGGACGGCCCAGCCAGAGGATCTCCGTCTTCGCTGGATTCACCTTCAACCTACTGGCTCGCAGCCATCCAGTAACGGCTTCAAGGCACAGATGGAAATTATTGGGTACAGATTCTGGCCGGCCCTCCATCCTCAGAATGAGCTGAGTGTCGCCAGCGTACTGGTGACACTCAAGCCCAAAGCTACATACCAGTTGAGCGAGCGGTCGCATATAGATGTTAAATAACAGAGGGGAGAGGATGGCTCCCTGAGGATGGGCGTGGAACAAATTTGACACACAAAGCCTTCACGACCAAGAAAAATACTGAATTGTCTTTGGGGAACGTTCACATTGATTTGGAGGAGTTGTAGTTCACCTACATCCAGAGAGCACTGTGAACCCAAACACTGAGGGATATGGACCAAACTAGGCACACATACCTGGCATCCCAATATTTGATTACTGGAGGGGTTTGAGGAGTGGGATGGGAACTGACCTTCCTTTCTGGGAATTGTAGTTCATCCACAACAAGAGAAACTGTGACCTCCACCAATGATGGACCTGGACCAAATCTGGCACACAGAACCCCCATGACTAACTCAACCTATGGAGGGACTTGAGGGGACTGATTCACCATAGTGGGAGTTGTAGTTTATCCTGAAGCCAGAGAGCACACTGAACCCTACCAATTATGAATCTAGAGCAGGCCTGGGCAAACTTCGGCCCTCCATATGTTTTGGACTCCAACTCCCACAATTTCTAACAGCCTATCGGCTGTTAGGAATTGTGGGAGTTGGAGTCCAAAACACCTGGAGGGCTGAAATTTGCCCAGGCCTGATCTAGAGCAAACTTGTCCAACATAACCATCTTTAAGTGTGCATGATCTCCTATGTACAGACTTTCAGTTTTCCAAAGATGCTGATACAATATGTGAACCCAATACAATTTGACAAGTTTAATTCGACATTTTACAACTCTCATGACTTTGGCTCTTTCTATTTGTCCTTGCCAGTAGTTATTGTCTACATTATTAATTCATATCTATTCTATTCATCATCCCGGCGTCCTACTGAGACCTACCTTCACATCTGCTTCACATCAATACATTCCCCGCTCAAGTGCAATTTCAACCTCAACTTTTCAATCAAGCCCTTAGAGAAAAGATAAGAGTGGCAAACACGAAGATGGCTGGGAGAGATAAAATGCTTTCTCCTAATTAATAGCAACTCAAGGGCTATTCCAAGGAATACAGCTGTTCAGTTTCTCTCTTTTTTTGGTGGACAAATACAAGCAAAGGAATTGAGGAAAGCAAGGAGCGAAAGGTAAAGGTTCCCCCTGACATTAAGTCTAGTTGTGTGCAAAAAGGAGGATACAGACACGTAGTCAAATAGTCATGGAACAGTTTATATATAAGGAAACATAGTCATCAAGGCCACACTGGGCTATGAACAAATGATAAGTAAATGATGTGCGCCAATGCGCTAATAATTGTGTCCAAATCAAAGGAGGTTAGTCCATGTCCCAAATTCAACACATCCAAATGGAGAACCAGAGATGGAGATAAGCCAACAGAGTGGAAAAAGGAAATTGGAACAACCCAAGACGGGTGTATTTGTAATCCATTGGGTAGGCTGGTATGAAGGCCGACAAGGAGAAGTAAAGGATCCAACACCCGTTTCGACCCAGTATGGGTCTTTCTCAAGGCCAGAATTGTCCCATCAGAAGGTGATAATGGTCATGGCTGGACTTGCCTAAGATAAAACATATGTATATCTCAGAATCATGGTAATGGTAAAGCAACAAATACAAAATAAGGACACAAGGTATCCAAAATGCAACCAATAGTTATCCAAATTATTTGAAAAGGGTTAGAGTCTCGGAGCATCGTTCGAGAATTAGGAATTTATCGGAGGAGTCTCCTCTTTACCATCACTTTAAATCTGCCGCACACGGCCCTGACAGCCTCCGCTTCTTTGGGATTGAGAAGATTAAAGTTCCCCCCCATGCTGATATTGATTACCACCTCCGCTGGATCCTTTACCTCAATAGTGAATTTCCCGCCGGGTTAAACGAAAAGGTCCGCATTACCGACCTGCTTCGTTAATTAACTATTCCACCTGTTGCGCCTTCCCCTTACACCTTACTTAAATCCTGTTTTGCCTTGGGCTCTCTACTACACGCCCTGGACTCTGCTACTGAGTGATTTCCTCTTGTTTGGTGAGCGTCCTCCCGCCCGCTTTATTGTACTATGTTCGTCATTATTATGTTGTATGACTAAATTAGCATTATGGCTACTTCATTCGGTATGACTCTAGTGTTTAGAATGTACCCTTTTCAGATCATTTGGATAACTATTGGTTGCATTTTGGATACCTTGAGTCCTTATTTTGTATTTGTTGCTTTACCATTACCATGATTCTGAGATATACATATGTTTTATCTTAGGCAAGTCCAGCCATGACCATTATCACCTTCTGATGGGACAATTCTGGCCTTGAGAAAGACCCATACTGGATCGAAACGAGTGTTGGATCCTTTACTTCTCCTTGTCGGCCTTCATACCAGCCTACACAGTGGATTACAAATACACCTGTCTGGGTTTGTTCCAATTTGGATTTCCTTTGTCCACTCTGTTGGCTTATCTCCATCTCTGGTTCTCCATTTGGATGTGTTGAATTTGGGACATGGACTAACCTCTTGGGTATTTACCCATCCTTTGATTTGGACACAATTATTAGCGCATTGGCGCACATCATTTACTTATCATTTGTTCATAGCCCAGTGTGGCCTTGATGACTATGTTTCCTTATATATAAACTGTTCCATGACTATTTGACTACGTGTCTGTATCCTCCTTTTTGCACACGTTGTTCTGCAACCACCCCGTTTTGTTTTTGCATTAAGTCTAGTTGTGTCAGACTCTGGGGGTGGTGCTCATCTCCATTTCTAAGTTGGCGTTATTCATAGACGCCTCCAAGTTCATGTGGCCAGTATGATGGCATGGAGCGCTGTTGCCTTTCTACCTATTGATCTACTCACATTTGCATGTTTTCAAACTGATAGGTTGGCAGAAGCTGGGGCTAACAGGAGGAGTTCACCCCACTCTCTGGATTTGAATCGCCAACCTTTCAGTCAGCAGTTCAGTGGTTTAACCTGCTGTGCCACCAGGCGCTCCTAGCAAGCAGCTACAATCTCAAAAATTCTCAGTCAAAAGGCACGGTTCCATGAACCAAAAATCCTCCAACAAGCCCGTCTCATTCCACAGTTCCACAAAGAACCCTGCAGAAGTCTATATAAATAAAAATATAATGTTCGTTTGTGGGATTAACATAACTGAAAAACCACTGGACGAATTGTCGCCAAATTTGGCCACAAGGCACCTACTAACCCAAGCAGTGACCACCACTAAAAAAATAATTTTGTCATTTGGGAGTTGTAGTTGCTGGGATTTATAGTTAACCTACAATCAAAGAGCATTCTGAATTCCACCAATGTTGGATTTGAACCAAACTTAGCACACAGAACTCCCATGACCAACAGAAAATACTGAAAGGGTTTGGTGGGCATTGACATTGAGTTTTGGAGTTGTAGCTCACCTACATCCAGAGAGCACTGTGAACGCAAACAATTTAATTTAATTTAATTATTCAATTTCTTGGCCGCCACTCCTGGGTGGCTCGGGGCGCCTCACAAATCACAACAGAGTACAACAAACATAATGAACATTAAAATACAGCAATTCATTTAATCTTAAAATTAATATATACAACTAAGACCATCTCAGGTTGCAAAGGCCTGTCGGAATAACCAGGTCTTGCATGCCTTCCGAAATGCCCTAAGGTCTCAGAGTGACCTGATCTCCGGTGGTAAGGAGTTTCAAAGCGTGGGGGCAATAATAGAAAATGCCCTTCTCCTCGCCGAGGTAAGGTGGTAAACTTTAACACTCGGAATGAGGAGAAGATCCTGAACTTCTAATCTCAGCGATCTCATGGGACAATATGGATCTGGACCAAACTTGGCACAAATATTCCATATGCCCGAATATGAACACAGGTAGAGTTTGGGGAAAATAGACCTTGACATTTGGGAGTTGTAGTTGCTGGGATTTATAGTTCTACAATCAAAAAGCATTCTGAACCCCACTAATAACAGAATTGGGCCAAACTTCCCACACAGAACCCCCATGACCAACAGAAAATACTTAAGGCCATCCAGTCCAACTCCCTTCACCAGGGCAAGAAAATGTAATCAAAGCCCTCCTGACAAAGAACCATCCAGCCACAGATATAGATAGATATAGTATTAAAGATTTGAAAGGAACCCCTAAAGAAGGACATTTATATGTTGCATGTTCCAGAGTAGACAAACCAGACAATCTCCACATCAACACTGACAAAGGAACAGCAAGAAATACTGTTTACCCACAAGCAGAAAGAAATTACATATATTAGAATCCAACACTTTCTCATTATTTTATTTTCCAGATCACCAGGCTGGGCCACAGCAACACGTGGCAGGGGATGGCTAGTCTATTATATAAATGGGTTCACGTCATGTGATGTATACCTCAAACAAAGAAACCATACAACGCAGAAAAACAATACTTGCCAACAGAAATAGGCCTCAAGCAAGGTACGTTTGTAGCAAAGAAACTTTCCCCCAAAACCTAAAGGCCCCAAAACACTGAGTAAAAATAAAACTACATTTACCAGCATCCTCCGGGGCAGCCAACGAATCACCCAGCCTCTACATTCTGAACAACATGATTGGCTGCCAATAAGGGCGGATTTGCATAACTGCTGTAACCATAGCAACGCTGGCAAGAGCCGTCCAAGGCTAGGATAGAATGCTGAGAGATTTCAGTTGGTGTTTGAGGGTTAAACTGCCAAAACCAAACTCTGAGGGAGCAATTCTCCAGCAAATTCCTACCCACACAACACAACACAACTTCCAATCACAACCCATCCCACCAACCTTACGGGACCCCGTACACACAACACCTACAAACACCACAAACTAAAACCATTCCTTCCTTCCACACAGACATAAACTGACCCAAAAGACAAGCCATGCCTTATAAAAATAACAGCATCGGACTGACACACTCACAACGCTACATACATCAAACAAAAAAGAGGCGGAACAAACGCCAGAACAGAAACACACTGCGCAGCAGAGACACAGACAACAGGTCACTGCACGACGCACAGCTGAGAACCAAATGCAAAGAACTGCACGACAAGAAGAAGCGCGCAGCCAGGAACAACAAAGACGCAGAAATGCAACACAACAGCAGCGCGCAAGGAGCGCAGAAACACGACGTCGCAACACAGAAAACAAACTTCAAAAACACCACAACCAATTCCACCGCCTAGCCTTCAGATACAACGCTGCAGAAGACTACAGCATGGTGCCAGAGGCCGACATTGGCACCCTAACGCACATCTGCACACACTGCAAAGCCCTGAAATACCCAGCAGAAACAACAGGAATGTGCTGCCTAGCCGGTAAAGTCTCTCTACCACCACTTGCCACTCCTCCACAACCACTACAGACTTTGCTGAGTGGACACACTCCAGAATCAAAACACTTCCTCCGCTATATAAGACAATACAACTCATGCTTCCAGATGACATCATTTGGAGCACACATAGAAAGTGCGCAATTCATGCCTACATGACCCCACCAAGACCGTAAGTAACATCATTTCCAACCCTTACATCTCGCATCTCCTAAATAGGGCACAGCAACGCGTGCCGGGTACAGCTAGTACTAAATAAAACATGTATCCTGTGGAAGTACTGACTCTCAGGTTAGATCTAACTGTCACATAATCCAGTTTCTGAATCCATATTCTATGCTTTGAACTGGATAATATAAGTCTACACTGCCATATAATCCAGTTCAAAAGTGGATAATCTGGATTCAGAAACTGAATCATATGGCAGTATAGATCCAGTCATAGTATGTTTATTACCTTAATCATACTGTTGTTATCTCAAGTACAGTATGGCCCTGAAGACAAACCAGTTCTTGCAATACTGTCCAGGATCATAAACGTAATACGTTCCAGAACTGATGCACCTTGTGTCCTATTGCCTGATTTGAGCCTTTGTTTCACTGGCATTATGGAATCGCTGACGGGCCAGGATGTGCATTATTGTTGCCATATGCGCAGTGACCTAGAGTAGTGTTTCCCAACTAGTGTGCCGTGAGCGATCATCAGGTGTGCTGTGGGAAATTGGTACCCCTATGCCGTCACACCAGGTCTGTTTAAAATTAAAACTGACAGATGTGTTGTCCTTTCTACCTGGTGGACTGCAGAGCGCTTGCTGAAAAGGCTAGGTGGTCTGGCAACCCAAAAAACACTCCAAATTAAAGTTGAAAATCAAACAGTTTATTTAGTAACAAAGTCTTTGCAGGACTTGGCACAGCTTTATGGTTGCAAAAAAAGGGGGCTGGAAATGCCTTGGGTTGTTGCTCAAAAGATTCCCACTGCTTCCCTTTGGATGGCAGGAAACCTGATATTTCCCACCCTGGTCCTAGGTGTTTGGTTGAAGGAACCACTCCTTTCCCCCCTCTAAACCTAAGACCAGTCCAAAGGTGACCTAAAGCTGGGCTGGTAACCAGATGTCTATCCTATACAGCATGCAAAGCCAGTCTCTGCAAGGTACCATAAACCCATCTGGTTCCAGCAGTACCCCAGCTAATGGTCAAGCAAATAGCAATCAGCAGGTCAGCATGCAGGTTGGCATGCAGGTTAGCACCCAGGTAAGCACCCAGTACTTACGGTGACCCTTTCGGAGCCAATCCTGGCTGGCCAAAAACACATCTGAATTCCTTCCCTCTCTGAAAGGAACTGCAACACTTTCTAAAATGGAGGTCAATCCCCAGGAAGAAAAAGGGGCGGACACCACCTAACAAGAGACAGTTGCAGAGCTTTAGGCGGCAAATTCTGCACCAGGCTGCAACCCTGCTAATAATTAACAGGCAGGGTGCCAGTGTGCCTAGAACAGTCCCAGGAAAAAATGCAAAAGGAAAAATGCTGCCTTTTAAAACAAAACTATGGGGCAATGCATATGAAACGTCTGGAAGACGGAACAACCCCCAATACCCTTTTTGCCCCCTCCTGCCGAACACTTACTTTTTCTTCTCCACTCGGGCTCCCTTCTTCCCAGCCTCGCTCTGCTCGCTTTGCCTCGCTACTGCGCAGACTCTCCCCACGTCTTCCTCCCTCCCCTCCTGAACATGCTCACGCTACCCCCTTGGATCAAAATGGCGGCAGAAGTGGCAGCGTGAGCAAAGCGAGGCACAGCGAGCAGAGCAATGCTGGGAAGAAGGGAGCCCAAGTGGAGAAGAAAAAGTAAGTGTTCGGCAGGAGGGGGAAGAAAGGGCGCGAAGGGGGAGGAAGAGGTCTCTGTCGAAAGCTGGCATGGGCAAACTTGGATCTTCCAGGTGTTTTGGACTCCAACTCCCACCATTCCTAGCAGCCTCAGGCTCTTTTCCTTTCCCCCCCTCAGCCACTTAAGTTGGAAAGGGCCTCAGGCTGTTAGTAATAGTGGGAGTTGAAGTCCAAAGCACCCAGAGGGCCGAAGTTTTCCCATGCCTGTTTTAGAGGGACCTTAAAGTGATGAGCCTCCTTCCAACATTGTGATTCTGGATAGAAAACAAACAACAACATAACATAACATTGTTTGAGTCCACAGTGCTCACTGGGTGTAGGTGAACTACAAACTTTCAAACTCAAGGTCAATTCCCAAGCAAACCCTTTCAGTACTTTCTGTTGGTAATGAGACTTCAATATGCCAAGTTTGGTTCAATTCCATTGTTGCAAGAGTTCAGGATGCTCTTTGATTGCGGGTGAACTATAACTCCCAGCAACTACAACTCCTAATTTTTTGACTGTTGGTCCCTCCTTGGGTTAGTATTAGTATGTTTTGTGGCCAAAACCGTACTGTTGTGTTCATCGAAACAGGCCCAGGTTTCACACTGAGTATATACAGGTCCTTCTCAAAAAATTAGCATATAGTGCTAAAGTTCATTGTTTCCCATAATGTAATGATAACAATTAAACTTTCATATATTGCACACCAACTGAAATATTTCAGGTCTTTTTTTGTATTGTACTGATGATTTTGGCATACAGCTCCTGAAAACCCAAAAATACTGTCTCAAAAAATTAGCATATTTGGTCGGATGTAATATGCTAATTTTTTGAGATATGTATGCCAAAATCATCAGTATTAAAACAAAAAAAGACCTGAAATATTTCAGTTGGTGTGCAATGAATTGAAAATATATGAAAGTTTAATTTTATCATTACATTATGGAAAAATAATGAACTTTAGCACTATATGCGAATTTTTAGAAGGACCTGTAAATACATTTAAAAACATTAGGCATGGTTTAGAACCCAAAAATAGCAAATCGAAAATCTAATGGGGGGGATGGGGATTTTTTTTATTAGTAATAGGAAGACTTACAAAAAATTTCCAAAAATTTCTAAAATGTAACAATTACTAACGAAATTCGTTAGTAGTTCATATGCCAGCGCATGCGCATTCAGATGGTTTTGGCCTACAACTCCCAGAAATCTAACAGCTGGTAAATTGGCTGGGATTTCTGGGAGTTGTAAACAAAACTTGAATAAATCACATTGAATTCTAGATGGGACTCTCCAAATAGGAAGGAGGGAGGGAAGGAGGGAGGGAGGGAGCGGGTATTCTATTCTTGGAAGCAGCAAAAGAAAAGGAGGAGGAGCCCCCCCCCCTCGCTCCTCGCTGCCTCTCTCTCACCCCGATCTCGAGGGAGCGAGGGCCCAAGTTTGCCCAGGCTGGTCATATACCTACACTCTATGCACAAGCAATAATACAGCAGTAACAACAATGGGGATAAGAATAGGTAAAATTCAAACCGAAGTATTCTGACTGGTCCCTGCCTCATGCAGTGCAAACGGGATCTTCTCGGTGCGCCCGGTAAATTAGCCCGGGAAAAGCCAGCGTTTTCTGCTTGGGTGCACACACATACCTTTTCTTGGGGGGGGGGGGGTTTGCTGCAGAATCTTCTCCATGAGCCCGGATTCTGCAGCAAATCCCCCTCCCAAGAATATGTATGTGTGTGCTCCCAAGCAGCAAACGCTGGCTTTTCCCTGGGCTAATAAGAGAAGAGCCCGTTTGCACCGCATGAGGAGAGACCAGTCAGAATACTTCGGTTTGAATTTTACCTCTTGTTATTGTTATTACTGCTGTATTATTGCATGTGCATGGAATGTAGGTATGACCAGTTGGATTACTTATAATATTAGGCACTTACAGTAGCATTCATTCTATTATACATTAGGTTGGTTTCTCACCCCAATACTCTTTGATGCTTTAGATCCTGGCAGGCAGGAGAGGCAGGAAGCCTGGAAAAATGTAAACAGAGGGTTTACTCAAGTAAATCCACAAAGGAGGCACTTCATCCAAAGTGCCCTCCTTGCAGATTTACTCTGAGTAATCCTCTCTGTTTACATTTTTTCCAGGCTTCCTTCCAGCCGAAAGAAGGAGCGAGTTTAGGGCTTGCCTTGCCATAATACTTATTGGCAAGGGAGGCGGGAGGGTGGTGAGAGAGAAGGAGGGTGCCCCCCTTATGCCCCCCCCCTTACGACCTAATAACGACACTTAAGAAAATCCTGGCCCCCGAAGTTCGAAAAAGAAAGTCCACTTCCTGGTTGGCGTTCCAGGTGCGGAAATACTAAAGGTTGAAAAACACTGACCTAGAGAATAACAAATCAAGGTTTCACATACCTACATTCTAATAAAGGCAAGTTGTGTTCTCTCCTTGTAAATTGGTTCCAGAACTGCATTTCTGCTTGACTAATTCAAAGAGTTAATCGATTTTCCCGTTCACCAAGACAGCCTGATGGTGGCAGCAGGTGCGATCCATGCGTTAAAGAGATTTTGCCAGAAGGAGGACAGTGGCGTAATATTGCTGATGCTGATCAGAAGAAATGTACAGATCACCTCGAAGTGAGTCATTAGGACTTAACCTAATATCCTGTACTCATTTATTTAATGGATGCCGTAATGGGAAGAGCAATTTTGTTCTGGCTCTTAAAAGAAGCCCAATACGGTGTTGTCTGCTTGGAAAGGAGTCTTTGGTGCCCATCGGTTGCCGCAGAGCGTTTCAAGGGAAGTGATTCAGGAAGGCAAAATTGCCAAATAACTTCATAAGATGGAAATGAGAATGGTCGCTACCAGCTAAGAAGAAGGAGATGATAACAGTGGGGCGGTTTGGTTCTCAGAAATAAACTTGAGAAGCAGTTATGATAATATTTTCCTGTTTTCTCTCCCCAGCTCTTGAAAGAACAGTTGGTTTCAGAAGGTCAGTGTTTCTCGACCTTCCTAATGCCGCGACCCCTTAATACAATTCCTCATGTTGTGGTGACCCCCAATCATAACATTATTTTGCTACTGTTATGAATCGTAATGTAAATACCCGATATGCAGGATGTATTTTCATTCACTGGACCAAATTTGGCACAAATACCCAATATGCCCAGATTTGAATACTTGTGGGATTGGGAGGGGGATTGATTTTGTCATTAGAGAGTTGTAGTGGCTGGGATTTATAGTTCACCTACAATCAAAGAGCATTCTGAACTCTACCAACTATGGAATTGAACCAAACTTTAAATACTGGTGGGGATTGGGGGTGTTGATTTTGTCCTTTGGGAGTTGTAGTTGCTGGGATTTATAGTTCACCTCCAATCAAAAAGCATTCTGAACTCCACCAACAATGGAATTGAATCGAACTTTAAATACTGGTGGGGATGGGAGGATTGATTTTGTCCTTTGGGAGTTGTAGTTGCTGGGATTTATAGTTCACCTCCAATCAAAGAGCATTCTGAACTCCACCAACAATGGAATTGAATCAAACTTTAAATACTGGTGGGGATGGGAGGATTGATTTTGTCCTTTGGGAGTTGTAGTTGCTGGGATTTATAGTTCACCTCCAATCAAAGAGCATTCTGAACTCAACCAACAATGGAATTGAATTGAACCTTAAATACTGGTGGGGATGGGGTGGTGGTGTGGGGGGTTGATTTTGTCCTTTGGGAGTTGTTGCTGGGATTTATAGTTCACCTCCAATCAAAGAACATCCTGAACACCATCAATGATGGAATTGGACCAAACTTGGCACACAAAACTCCCATGACGAACAGAAAATACTGAAAGGGTTTGGTGGGCACTGACCTTGAGTTTTGGAATTATAGTTTACCTACATCCAGAGAGCACTTTGGACTCAAACAATGATGGATCTGGACCAAACTTGGCAGGAATACTCAATATGCCCCAATGTGAACACTGATGGAGCTTGGGGAAAATAGACCTTGACATTTGGGAGTTGTAGTTGCTGGGATTTATAGTTCACCTACAAAGAGCATTCAAACTCCACCAATGAAGGAACTGAATCAATCTTCGCACAGAACCCCTACGAGCAACAGAAAATACTGTGTTTTCTGATGGTCTTTGGCAACCCCTCTGACACCCCCTCGTGACCCCCCCCCCAGGGTCCCGACTTTCAGGTTGAGAAACACTGCTCTAGGTCATATTGGGAAGAGTGACAGCACAATGCATTCTTTGCTTGTAGATTTTATGAATCATGATTCTAAGGAGGCATAAATACACAAAAAGACATGATTTGTCTTAGGGGATCGGGCCAAGTTTCCTGTGATCAGTAGCAGCCAATCAGATGTGAGCCTTAGAATATCTTAAGCTGACTGCTGAAGCAATGACCTCTTCCATCTATTTTTCTCCAGAGGTATACTGACTGTGGTGCATACAGATTGTGTTCAGAATCCGTCATGCCTCATTACCTTCTTTTCTGGGCCAGCTTTGAAATTTATTTATTTATTTATTTATTTATTTATTTATTTATTTACATCATTTCTACCCCACTCTTCTCAACCCCCGAGGGGGGACTCAGAGCGGCCTAACAAAAGGCAACAATTCGATGCCGATACACATTATAAATACAATATGAAACCATAGACATTCAGCATTAAAATGCAGTTAGCATTAACACATAATACACATACACTTAAGTTAAAAACAGTGTTCCGTCCACAACATAAGCATTGAGCCATATCCATCAACTTGGCATTACAATTACAATCCAAAGTGCTGCATTGTGCTAATGTGCAAACGCCTGTTCCCACAGCCACGATTTCCCTTTTTTCCTGAATGCCAGGAGGGATGGGGTTGATCGTATGTCGCTTGGAAGCGCATTCCACAGACGGGGAGCCACCACCGAGAAGGCCCTATCTCTCATCCCCACCAACTGCGTTTGAGAAGTTGGCGGGAGCGAAAGCAGGGGAAGAGATCTGAATAACCTGCTCAAAATCCCTTTCTGGAACCAAATTGGACACCGGATCCACCACCTCAGACCTCAGGGACAAAAGAGGCAGTGTGCCTGAATTAATACACACACCGAAAACTATTAATACTTCAATATCATAATCAAGTGATATATTATCATAAATACATGACAAATACAAAATGTTTGCATTCAAAATTCCAAACGCCCGGGACGGGCTCCTACCCTTAGCGAGGGTTATTCAAGGTAAGTCCAAATAGGTATACTAGTCCGTAAAAGAGTGAGTTTTGAGGAAAGATATTGAGGGTTGTAGCGGAGGTCCCGGGGTATCGAAACTGAGTCCAAACGCCTATGGGTGTCTTCCAAGAAGACGGAGATGAGAACCAATTAGCAGAAAGGAGTCAAGGTGCTGGGCGGCTTAGATGTTGTAAGTCACAACGATGCATGGGGAAATCCCATATCACTAAGTCCGTCCAAGAATCAAAGGACTTCGTGATACGGGATTTCCCCATGCATCGCTAAGGGTAGGAGCCCGTCCCGGGCGTTTGGAATTTTGAGTGCAAACATTTTGTATTTGTCATGTATTTATGATAATATATTACTTGATTATGATATTGAAGTATTGATAGTTCTCGGTGTGTGTATTGTTACATTGCAACTCCCCCCTCTTTATGTTAGTGCGCCTGAATTGAAATGAGGTGGAGGCACATTTCTGGCAGCATGAGATCAACCATCTCTGACCATCTTGATAATACAATTGCTCTAGAGCAGTGTTTCTCAACCTGGGGGTCGGGACCCCTATGGGGGTCGCAAGGGGGTGTCAGAGGGGTCGCCAAAGACCATTAGAAAATACATTATTTTCTATTGGCCATGGGGGTTCTGTATGGGAAGTTTGGTTCAATTCCATTGTTGGTGGAGTTCAGAAAGCTCTTTCGTTGCATGTGAACTATAAATCCCAGCAACTACAATTCCCAAATATCAAGATCTATTTTCCCCAAACTCAACCTGTGTTCACATTTGGATATATTGAGTATTTGCGCCAAGTTTGATCCAGATCAATCATTATTTGAGTCCTCTGGATGTAGGTGAACTACAACACCCAAACTCAAGGTCAATGTCCACCAAACCCTTCCAGTATTTTCTGTTGGTCATGGGAGTTCTGTGTGCCAAGTTCGGTTCAACTCCATCGTTGGTAGAGTTCAGAATGCTCTTTGATTGTAGGTGAACTATACATCCCAAAAACTACACCTCCCAAATGACAAAATCACCACCCACAACCCCACCAGTATTCAAACTTGGGTGTATTGGGTATTTGTGCCAAATGTGGTCCGGTGAATGAAAATACATTTTACATGATGATTCATAACAGTAGCAAAACGACAGTTATGAAGTAGCAACAAAAATGATGTTATGGTTGGGGGTCACCACAACATGAGGAACTGTATTAAGGGGTCGTGGCATTGGGAAGGTTGAGAAACACTGCTCTAGAGGAATTGTTCTGCATTTGCTAGTTTTTAAATTATTCAAAAAATTTAGTTATGGGGCATCAGGGGATTCCCCCCCCTATGTTTCTTTAGCTAGTTATCGGTTCCAATGTGTCTTTGTATTGCAACTTTGACGCTTCCTAGGGTGTGGCTGGAGAAGCATGCTCGAAGAGATTATCCCCAGAAATCTGAAGTAATCCTTCTTACACAGAACAAAATTGTCTCGAACTCTCTGTTAAGCATCAGTGTGAAGTCTTAGCTCTGCCTTCCCCTGCTCTGCTTTAGTTCTCCCCTGTTTATAGGCTTCCCCAATAATGTAGTTACCTTCCTATGTGTTTGTTTTTGGGTGAAGCTTAAACACCCCATCAGAGGCTGGTCTTAGTTGGTCTATTCCTTTTCCCTGCACAAAGCTCTTTGCTGGACTCCTCCACCTTCCCACAGTAGAGCTAATAATAATAACAACAATAACAACTGTAATTTTATACTTTGCCTCCATCTCCTCTAAGGCAGTGTTTCCCAACCTTTTTTGAGCGGCGGCACACTTTTTACATTTGCAAAAACCAAAATGACATAAAATGACACTCTAACGCAGTAATACATATAGTTAATATGTTTTAAAAATGTATTTATACACTCAGTGTGAAACCTGGACCTGTTTCGATGAACTCAACATAGATATCCTGGCAGGAATGGCAGAAAGACACAAACCTCCCACGCAGAACTCCCATAACCAAGAGAAAATGCTCTAAGAGTTTGGTGGGCATTGACCTTGAGTTTTGGAGTTGTAGTTCATCTATATCCAGAGAGCACTGTGGACTCAAACAATGTTGGATCAGGACCAAACTTGGCATGAATACTCAATATGCCCAAATATGAACATAGATGGAGTTCAGGGGAAATAGACCTTGACATTTGGGAGTTGTAGTTGCTGGGATTTATAGTTCCCCTACAATCAAAGAGCATTCTGAACCCCACCAATGATAGAACTGGGCCAAACTTCCCACACAGAACCCTCAGGAGGCAAGAGGAGGTCTCTACTTGGGGAAAGGGAGGCGGGCCTTCCCAATGCATGGAGAGGGAGAGACCAAGTAGACAACGGGTGGGGAGGGATGGTGTTTGTAATTTTGTGCCTTTATCGAGGTAGGTTTCTTAGGGTTTTTAATACTTCAACACACTAGACTTTTCCCCCCTCCCCCCTTCCTGGAGGTTCCAATTTCCCATGGCACACCTGACGATTGCTCACGGCACACTAGTTTGCCCCGGCACACTGGTTGGGAAACACTGCTCTAACGGACTTGAGGTGGCTTACAAAGGGACAAGCCCAGAGAGTACAAAGTTAAAAACGTAACACAGTAAGATAGCATCAAAACAGACCACATAAAAACAAGTCACAATAAACATAACATCATAACAACAGTACCAGAGTGATAAAAGTGCTGAAAGCACTGCAGTCTTTTAGAAGTTTGGATATTGTCTGGAATCCTAGGCCTAGCAATCCAAAACAGGCATTCTTAGCACCTTCTGCTGCAGCATTTAGCAGTATTTTATACCAAAGGACAACAGAAGCTTTTGCCCAGCCTAAGCTTCACAGGAAAGAAGATTAAGGCAACCATCGCTTTGCTCCGGAGGCAAAGGAGACTTTCAATGACCCTAGAAAGATGTCTGCAACCAGCAAGATCTTCCTTTGTAATGTATTGTTTTAAGTTATTTTATGATCGTCCCAGGTGGAGTTAACCCTTTATTCATCTTGTTTCAGTAAACTCATTTGGTTATCTTTTCATAAGAACATAAGAACATAAGAAGAGCCATGCTGAATCGGGCCTCAGCCCATCTAGTCCAGCATTCTGTATCACACAGTGGCCCACCAGTTGTACACGGGGATCTCTAGCAGGGAGGGCAAAACCCTCACCTGCTCCCGACCCCCCACAACCAGTACCCGGGGAAAATCCTGCCTGCCTTCATCAACACAGAGGTGGCACTTGGATGTCCATTTCAGTAACTACTGATTCCCTTGGTATCCATGAATCTGTCTAATCCTGCCTTGAAGCTGTCCAGGCTGACAGCTGTCACAACCTCCTCTGGAAGTGAGTTCCATAACCCAATGACCCTCTGGGTGAAGAAATATTTCCCTTTATTAGTCCTAACTTTCCTACCTTGGAGCTTTAGGAGTGCCCCTAGTCCTAGTGTTGTGTGACAGAGAAAATATTTTTCTTTATTCACCTTTTCTATCCCATGCATGATTTTATACACTTCGATCAAGTCACCTCTTAAACGCCGTCTTTCAAGGCTGAAAAGACCAAGGCGTTGCAACCTGATTTCGTAAGGGAGCTCCTCCATCCCTTGGATCATTCTTGTTGCCCTTTTTCTGTACCTTTTCCAGTTCCGTTATATCCTTCTTGAGGTGCGGTGACCAGAATTGTACACAGTACTCAGATGTGGCCTCACCATAGATTTGTAGAGAGGCAATACAACATTTGACGACCTATTTTCGATTCCCTTCCTGATCATGCCAAGCATAGAATTTGCTTTTTTTACTGCTGCTGCGCACTGGGTTGACATCTTCATTGAGCTGTCCACCAAAACCCCAAGATCCCTTTCCTGGTTTGTCTCGGAAAACTTTGACCCCATCAATTGGTAGGTGTAGTTGGGGTTCTTTGCCCCGATGTGCATGACTTTACACTTGTTTAGGTTAAAATGCATTTGCCACTTTGTTGCCCATTCACTCAATTTCGAGAGATCTTTCTGGAGCTCTTTACAATCAGTTTCATTTAACTACCCTGAACAATTTAGTGTCGTCTGCAAACTTTGCTACCTCAGAATTTACTCCTACATCCAGATCATTAATGATTAAATTAAAAAGTAATGGACCCAAAACTGAACCTTGGGGTACGCCACTTCTCACCTCTTTCCACCCAGAGAAATGTCCGTTTATTACCACCCTTTGTTTCCTACAGTTTAGCCAGGTTCCAATCCAGGACAAGACCTGTCCTCTGATTCCATGGCTGAAGAGCTTATTTAGGAGCCTTTGGTGAGGGACTTTGTCAAAAGCCTTTTGAAAGTCAAGGTAAACACTTTGCCCCTGTGTGTTAAGGGTCTTAATTTTAACAGAAGGTATACAGATAGCTCCTGAGTAAAGCCAGACAGTATAGTTTTCCCTAAGGCTTGGGCATGACATCACAATCAGAGTACTTTTGGCAACTAAGTATACACACAAGTTCCTTTCTTCTCTAGGGTATGGAAGGGGAATGTAGATTTACTTTGGGTTCCTCCTATCTCTGCCTTCAACTGGGGAAGATGGAGAAGGCAGTGTTGGGGAGGACATGGGGAGGAGCCTAAGCTTCACAGGAAAGAAGATTAAGGCAGTTTATAACCATTGCTTTGCTCCAGAGGCAAAAGAGACTTTCAAAAACCCTAGAAAGATGTCTGCAACCAGCAAGATCTCCCTTTGTAATGTATTGTTTTAAGTTACTTTATGATAGTCCCAGGTGGAGTTAACCCTTTATTCACCTTGTTTCAGTAAACTCGTTTGGTTATCTTTTCACTTTGCCTCAAAGTGCCTCTCTGTGTTAAGGGTCTCAATTTTAACAGAAGGTATACAGATAGCCCCCGAGTAAAGCCAGACAGTATAGTTTTCCCAAAGGCTTGGGCATGACATCACATTCAGAGTACTTTTGGCAACTAAGTATACACACAAGTTCCTTTCTTCTCTAGGGTATGGAAGGGGAATGTAGATTTACTTTGGGTTCCTCCTATCTCTGCCTTCAACTGGGGAAGATGGAGAAGACAGTGTTGGGGAGGAGCAGGGAGCTCCTCTTCAGTTAGTCCTCTCTTCTTTGCCCAAGGGCTTCGGAGAGAGGAAAAGCTTTGAAAGAGTACAGTAGAGTCTGTTTGGTGTAGTGGTCTGAATGCGGGACCAGGACACAAGGAGATCAAGGTTTAAATCCGTGACTGTTTCCAGAGCCCCTTTTCTTTGTTGAGGTGCTCCCTATAACTTTTCTTTTCCTCATTAAATGCTGGATTTAGCACTGCCTTTTGTTTTCTCTAAAATTCCCCATTTAGGTATATTCCAACCCATTTCCACATATGTTTGCAACGTAAAAAAGAAGTCCGTGTGATTGGTTTTATACATTTTTGCATCTGTTTCTCCTCACTACACCATTTTTGTTCATAACTACACACACACACACAAACTTTTAACCGAATGAAAAAGCAAATAAATATGAAAGCCAGGGAAAAAAGAATTAGACTGAAAAAAGAGAAAACAGCTCCAAAGAGAAATAAGGTCAATATTACATAATGCTGAACTCTGTGCTATAAATTAAATATATGTTGTCAAGCCTGGATTTTATTTCCCTTGTTTCATAATGATGACCATTACAATTGAAATCGACACAAGGGGAAAGCCAATACAAATACAGCTTTGTGCAGTGATGGGAGCAAAGGCGGAATCAAATGAGAGCTGTGGTGTACAGAGAGAGATCGATCTATCCACCCAATGCTTTTCTGGGAACTAGGGCAACAACAGTCACTAGAGACATGTAAGAGATGTAGGTAATTCACTCCTACCGTTAGTAAGATAGATTTTAAAATGTTTCTATTTCCAGAAAACACCCATATAGAATCACAGAATCACGAAGTTGGAAGATACCTCAAGGGCCATCCCGTCTAACCCCCTGCTATGCAGGAATGCACAATCAAAACACTCCTGAAAGATGCCCATCCAGCTTCCACTTACAAAATCTCCAGAGAAGGAAACGACACCAGACTCCAAGGGAGCGTATTCCATTGTTGAACAGCAATTATCGCAAAGTTTCTCCTAATGGGCCGGAGAGATAGCACAGCGGTAACAACAGCTGTGCTTGCAATCAGAAGGTTGCAAGTTCGATTCCCGGGCTGGTCTGGACACCCAGCTATGAGCCCTGTCCATTGTTCACCTAACAGTTCAAAAACAGCCCCGCTGTGAATAGATGAACTAGGAACCGCTAAGCGGGGAAGGATTTTTACAAAAAGGACTTTACAATGGCTGAATAAAAGGAAAGATCGGCTGTTGGAAGGTGGAATGCGGAAACAGATGCTCTCCGTCATGAGGATGAAGCAACAGCACCCCCTTATGACGTAATGACGTAATAGAGCAATCGCACCCTGTGACGCAGCCAGAAGAAGAAGAAATCCTTCTAAATTGAACTTGTTGTATTGTAATTGTATGTCAACCGGCAGGGATTGTCTGCCGTATGTGTAATGTAATCCGCTCTGAGTCCCCTTCGGCGTGAGAGGAGCGGAATATAAATAAAGTGTATTATTCTTATTATATTATTATTTTTGGTGGAATCTCTTTCCTAGCACTTTGAATCCATTGCTCCAGAAAGCAAACTTGTTCCCTTCTCATATACAAACCCACTTTGGGATTTTAAAAAAAACAAAACCCCACTATTCAACCTGTATCACTCTTTTGCAAGTCTACTCCAATAACTTCACTCGAACCCATATTATAAAACTGAGCTTTCAATGTTGTTTCGTTCTGAGGAACAGAACTACTCTCCTGGGGGAATATATTGTTTCTCCAAAATATAGTGTAATTAATAATAATAATAATAAACTTACATGAGGTCAAGACCAACAATACAACAACCAAGGTAAAATCAAACAAACAACAACAATACAATCAATTCCATAAGCCATTGAACGATTGTGTTGTTAAAATGCGAAGTATGGAACCCTGCATAGACGTTTGGTCAATGTGACTTAAGCAACGTGCAGTCATTGAATTCTTGACAGCAGAAGGTGTCACCCCAAAGGAGATTCATCAGAGAATACAAGCTGTTTATGGTGATTGTGTTGATGTGGGTACTGCGCATTGTTGGGCGAGTATGCCTGCAGCTGAGTCAGTTTTTTCAGGGAGGGAATTAAAAGAATTAAAACAGATAGAGATAAACAAGGAGTATGTTCTCATATGCCTTACTAAACTATATGTCAACAAATCACCAGGTCCAGACGGCATCCACCCCAGAGTTCTTGAGGAACTCAAGTGTGAAATTGCTGAACTTCTAGCTAAGATATATAACCTTTCTCTAAGATCAGGCACTGTACCCGAGGACTGGAGGGAGGCAAATGTAACACCGATCTTCAAGAAAGGATCAGAGGTGATCCAGGAAATTATAGACCAGTCAGTTTAACCTCAGTTCCAGGCAAAGTGATGGAAACCATTATTAAAGAAAATATTACTAGGCACATAGAAGAACAGGCATTGCTGAAGGAAAATCAACATGGTTTCTGCAAAGGCAAATCATGTCTTACTAACTTGTTAGAATTCTTTGAGGGTGTAAATAAACACATAGATAAAGGGGACCCAATTGATATTGTTTACCTTGACTTTCAAAAGGCTTTTGACAAAGTCCCTCACCAAAGGCTCCTAAATAAGCTCTTCAGCCATGGAATCAGGGGACAGGTCTTGTCCTGGATTGGAACCTGGCTAAACTGTAGGAAACAAAGGGTGGTAATAAACGGACATTTCTCTGGGTGGAAAGAGGTGAGAAGTGGCGTACCCCAAGGTTCAGTTTTGGGTCCGTTACTTTTAATTTATTCATTAATGATCTGGATGTAGGAGTGAATTCTGAGGTAGCAAAGTTTGCAGACGACACTAAATTGTTCAGGGTAGTTAAAAATGAAACTGATTGTAAAGAGCTCCAGAAAGATCTCTCGAAATTAAGTGAATGGGCAACAAAGTGGCAAATGCATTTTAACCTAAACAAGTGTAAAGTCATGCACATCGGGGCAAAGAACCCCAACTACACCTACAAATTGATGGGGTCAAAGCTTTCCGAGACAAACCAGGAAAGGGATCTTGGGGTCTTGGTGGACAGCTCAATGAAGATGTCAACCCAGTGCGCAGCAGCAGTGAAAAAAGCAAATTCTATGCTTGGCATGATCAGAAAGGGAATCGAAAATAGGTCAGCAAATGTTGTATTACCTCTCTACAAATCGATGGTAAGGCCACATTTGGAGTACTGTGTACAATTCTGGTCTCCGCACCTTAAGAAGGATATAACGGAACTGGAAAAGGTACAGAAAAGGGCAACAAGAATGATCCAAGGGATGGAGCGGCTCCCTTATGAAACCAGGTTGCAACGCCTTGGTCTTTTCAGCCTTGAAAGACGGCGTTTAAGAGGTGACTTGATCGAAGTGTATAAAATCATGCATGGGATAGAAAAGGTGAATAAAGAAAAATTATTTTCTTTGTCACAAAACACTAGGACTAGAGGGCACTCCTGAAGCTCAAGGTAGGAAAATTAGGACTAATAAAGGGAAATATTTCTTCACCCAGAGGGTCATTGGGTTATGGAACTCACTTCCAGAAGAGGTTGTGACAGCTGTCAGCCTGAACAACTTCAAGGCAGGATTAGACAGTAACTACCAAGTGTATCGGTAGTTACTGAAAGGACATTCAAGTGCCACCTCGGAGTTGGTTGAGGTAGGCAGGATTTCCCTGGGTACTGGTTGTGGGGGTCGGGAGCAGGTCAGGGTTTTGCCCTCCCTTCTGCTCGAGATCCCCGTGTACAACTGGCGGGCCACTGTGTGATACAGAATGCTGGACTAGATGGGCCGAGGTCCGATTCAGCATGGCTCTTCTTATGTTCTTATGTTCTTATGAGTAAGCTTAAAGATGTTGAGGTGGGAACATCTGACTTGCGTGACAAACAAAGAGTTGGACATCCTGTGACAGCAACCACTGCGTTTCACAAGCAAAAGGTTGACAGATTGATTCAGGATAATCGTCGTATCACTCAGAGAGAAATTACAAGCAAGTTAAAGAGCACATTCTATAATAAAAATTATTATAAAAAAAAAAGAGCACATTCTAAGGATTATTTTTGTGTTTGATTTATTAAAATATTCCCATCCAAACCCAAGTAACGAAGGTGGAGGCCTTACTTTTCATTCAACCCTCGTAGAATTAATATCAAGGGGAAACCTTTAGCTTTTTACCTTAGTGACCTAAATTGGGTAAAATTAAAGAGCACTGACCACTTTGTGTGTGTGCGCGTGTGGGTGGAGAGAGAGAGAGAGGGGGGAGAGAGAGAGAGTTGGTCCTCTGTATCCACAAATTCTCTATGGATTCAAAATGAGTTTGATACCCCTGCGTTAAACCATACAAAGAATTGCTCACCTGAACATGCCACTGTGATCGACACATTGTCTTTGCCACAGTCTTTCTTGTAGCGGCAACGCAGCCAGTTCATCAAGCAGGGTCCATTGCCACACTGAAGTTGTTCTTTTTTGCAAGGCGGGGTGCCCTTTTCATCTGCAGGTGGGAGAGAACAGTGAGCCAAAGCACCAAGAAAAGAGGAATCAAGCAATAACATCATTTAAAATGTTTCTATTTCCAGAAAACACCCATATAGAATCACAGAATCACGAAGTTGGAAGATACCTCAAGGGCCATCCCGTCTAACCCCCTGCTATGCAGGAATGCACAATCAAAACACTCCTGAAAGATGCCCATCCAGCTTCCACTTACAAAATCTCAGAGAAGAAACGACACCAGACTCCAAGGGAGCGTATTCCATTGTTGAACAGCAATTATATGAGTTTCTCCTAATGGGCCGGAGAGATAGCACAGCGGTAACAACAGCTGTGCTTGCAATCAGAAGGTTGCACGTTCGATTCCCGGGCTGGTCTGGACACCCAGCTATGAGCCCTGTCCATTGTTCACCTAACAGTTCAAAAACAGCCCAGCTGTGAATAGATGAACTAGGAACCGCTAAGCGGGGAAGGATTTTTACAAAAAGGACTTTACAACAGCTGAATAAAAGGAAAGATCAGCTGTCGGAAGGTGGAATGTGGAAACAGATGCTCTCCGTCATGAGGATGAAGCAACAGCACCCCCTTGTGACGTAATAGAGCAATCGCACCCTGTGACGCAGCCAGAAGAAGAAGAAATCCTTCTAAATTGAACTTGTTGTATTGTAATTGTATGTCAACCGGCAGGGATTGTCTGCCGTATGTGTAATGTAATCCGCTCTGAGTCCCCTTCGCGTGGAAGGAGCGGAATATAAATAAAGTGTATTATTCTTATTATATTATTATTTTTGGTGGAATCTCTTTCCTAGCACTTTGAATCCATTGCTCCAGAAAGCAAACTTGTTCCCTTCTCATATACAAACCCACTTTGGGATTTTAAAAAAAACAAAACCCCACTATTCAACCTGTATCACTCTTTTGCAAGTCTACTCCAATAACTTCACTCGAACCCATATTATAAAACTGAGCTTTCAATGTTTTTGTTCTGAGGAACAGAACTACTCTCCTGGGGAATATATTGTTTCTCCAAAATATAGTGTAATTAATAATAATAATAATAATAAACTTACATGAGGTCAAGACCAACAATACAACAACCAAGGTAAAATCAAACAAACAACAACAATACAATCAATTCCATAAGACATTGAACGATTGTGTTGTTAAAATGCGAAGTATGGAACCCTGCACAGACGTTTGGTCAATGTGACTTAAGCAACGTGCAGTCATTGAATTCTTGACAGCAGAAGGTGTCACCCCGAAGGAGATTCATCAGAGAATACAAGCTGTTTATGGTGATTGTGTTGATGTGGGTACTGCGCGTTGTTGGGCAAGTAAGCTTAAAGATGTTGAGGTGGGAACATCTGACTTGCGTGACAAACAAAGAGTTGGACATCCTGTGACAGCAACCACCGCGTTTCACAAGCAAAAGGTTGACAGATTGATTCAGGATAATCGTCGTATCACTCAGAGAGAAATTGCAAGCAAGTTAAAGAGCACATTCTAAGGATTATTTTTGTGTTTGATTTATTAAAATATTCCCATCCAAACCCAAGTAACGAAGGTGGAGGCCTTACTTTTCATCCAACCCTCGTAGAATTAATATCAAGGGGAAACCTTTAGCTTTTTACCTTAGTGACATAAATTGGGTAAAATTAAAGAGCACTGACCACTTTGTGTGTGTGTGCGCGCGTGTGTGTGTATATATATATATGTGTGTGTGTGTGGAGAGAGAGAGAGAGAGAGAGAGAGAGAGAGAGAGAGAGTTGGTCCTCTGTATCCACAAATTCTCTATGGATTCAAAATGAGTTTGATACCCCTGCATTAAACCATACAAAGAATTGCTCACCTGAACATGCCACTGTGATCGACACATTGTCTTTGCCACAGTCTTTCTTGTAGCGGCAACGCAGCCAGTTCATCAAGCAGGGTCCATTGCCACACTGAAGTTGTTCTTTTTTGCAAGGCGGGGTGCCCTTTTCATCTGCAGGTGGGAGAGAACAGTGAGCCAAAGCACCAAGAAAAAGAGGAATCAAGCAATAACATCAAAATGGCCCACTGTAATTGAGATTGTTCAGCCCTGGATTCACCATGTTAGCACCACATATCCTGCACTGAAACGGTATTGCTGCCCACACCCAAATCTGAATCGGCACCGTTTTTATCTCTCCTCTTCCAAATTTGCTATCTTTTCTGCTTGGGATCACTGCTGCAAGCATCTCCCCAGCCAAGTCCTGCTGGAGAAGTGCATGTTTTGTTTACTTGCGAGAAAGCACTTTGATTGTGAGTAAGCAGTTTACTCGCAAGTCATTGAAGATAGCTGTTCCACCCCCTCCTTGCTTAGGCCGGCTCCCGCCTCCCTTCTGCTACTGCTTCCATCACCTCGCTTGTCTCAGTCCTTGCCTGGCTTTGGCAGTGGGTACTCTACTGCAGTGTTTCCCAACCTTTTTTGAGCCGCGGCACACTTTTTACATTTGCAAAATCCTGGGGCACACCACCAACCAAAATGACACAAAATGACACTCTAACACAGTAAAACATATAGTTAATATGTTTTTAAATGTATTTATACACTCAGTGTGAAACCTGGGCCTGTTTCGATGAACACAACATAGATATCCTGGCAGGAATGGCAGAAAGACACAAACTTCCCACACAGAACTCCCATAACCAAGAGAAAATACTATAAGAGTTTGGTGGGCATTGACCTTGAGTTTTGGAGTTGTAGTTCATCTATATCCAGAGAGCACTGTGGACTGAAACAATGTTGGATCAGGACCAAACTTGGCATGAATAGTCAATATGCCCAAATATGAATGCAGATGGAGTTCAGGGGAAATAGACCTTGACATTTGGGAGTTGTAGTTGCTGGGATTTATAGTTCCCCTACAATAAAAGAGCATTCTGAACCCCACCAATGATAGAACTGGGCCAAACTTCCCCCACACAGAACCCCCAGGAGGCAAGAGGAGGTCTCTACTTGGGGAAAGGGAGGCGGGCCTTCCCAATGCATGGAGAGGGAGAGACCAAGTAGACAATGGGGGGTGTTTGTAATTTTGTGCCTTTATTGAGGTAGGTTTCTTAGGGTTTTATACTTCAACACATTGAACCCCCCCCGGTCCCAATTTCCCACGGCACACCTGATGATCACTCACGGCACACTAGTGTGCCCCGGCACACTGGTTGAGAAACACTGCCCTACTGCAACTAAAACAATCAAAGGTCCCCCTGGGAGCAGTTTATTTAGTCTGCAGAAAAGAAAGTTGAGAGGAGACATGATCACCATGTTTAAATATCTGAAAAGCTGTCATAAGGAAGAGGCTTATCATAAGGCTTGTTTTCTGCTGGGCTGGAGAGTAAGGGCCTCATCACACTAGAGAAAAAATCCACTTAATATATTTTCTGGTTTCTGCTTCCTGCAGAATTTTGGGATTTGTAGTTTAGGCAGGAGCCTTTAACAGCCTCACTGAACTACAAACCCTGGAGGCAGAAACCAGATTTTAAGTGGGGTTTTTTCTCTAGTGTGATGAAGTATTAGGACCCGGAGCAATGGGTTCAAATGATAGGAAAGGAGATTCCACCTGAACATTAGGAAGAACATCCTAACCTTAAGAGTTGTTCAACAGTGGAATTTGTTGCCTCGGAGTCTGGTGGAGGCGCCTTCTTTGGAGGCTTTTAAACATAGGCTGGATGGCCATCTGTTGGGGTGCTTTGATTGATAATCATCCTGTTGCTCAGGATGTAAATGTAATAATAATAATAATAATAGAGTAAAATAATAAATGTAATAATATTAACTAGAGTAAAATAATAAATATAATAACAATAATAACTAGAGTAAAATAATAAATTTAATGTAAAGGTAGTGGAAAATGGACACGCAAAAATACTGTGGGACTTTCGAACCCAGACTGACAAAGTTTTGGAACACAACAAACCAGACATCACGATTGTGGAAAATAAAAAAGTCTGGATTATTGATGTCGCCATACCAGGTGACAGTCGCATTGAGGAAAAACAACAGGAAAAACTCAGCCGTTATCAGGACCTCAAAATCGAACTGCAAAGGCTCTGGCATAAACCAGTACAGGTGGTCCCAGTGGTAATGGGCACACTGGGTGCCATGTCAAAAGATCTCAGCCGGCATTTGGAAACCATAAACATTGACAAAATCACGATCTGTCAACTGCAAAAGGCCACCTTACTTGGATCTGCGTGCGTCATTCGAAAATACGTCACACAGTCCTAGACGCTTGGGAAGTGTTCGACTTGTCATTTTGTGATACAAAGCCAGCATATAGATCTCGTTTGCTGTGACTTGCTGTGTTTTTGAGTCAGTAAAATAATAATAACAGAGTAAAATAATAAATAACTGACTCAAGTATAAGCCGAAGGGGGCTTTTTCAGCCAAAAAAGGGCTGAAAAACTCTGCTTATACTCGAGTATATATGGTAACTCATGGCCCTGAGGGGAGGCATAACTCCGCTTATACTCGAGTATATATGGTAACTCATGGCCCAGAAGGAAGGCATAACTCCGCTTATACTCGAGTATATATGGTAACTCATGGCCCTGAGGGGAGGCATAACGCCGCTTATACTCGAGTATATATGGTAACTCATGGCCCTTAGGGGAGGCATAACTCCGCTTATACTCAAGTATATATGGTAACTCATGGCCCTTAGGGGAGGCATAACTCAGCTTATACTCGAGTATATATGGTAACTCATGGCCCTGAGGGGAGGCGTAACTCTGCTTATACTCGAGTATGTATGGTAATTCATGGCCCTTAGGGGAGGCATAACTCCGCTTATACTTATACTCAAGTATATATGGTAACTCATGGCCCTTAGGGGAGGCATAACTCAGCTTATACTCGAGTATATATGGTAACTCATGGCCCTGAGGGGAGGCATAACTCCGCTTATACTCGAGTATGTATGGTAATTCATGGCCCTTAGGGGAGGCATAACTCCGCTTATACTCAAGTATATATGGTAACTCATGGCCCTTAGGGGAGGCATAACTCCGCTTATACTCGAGTATATATGGTAACTCATGGCCCTGAGGGGAGGCGTAACTCTGCTTATACTCGAATATATATGGTAACTTATGGCCCTGAGGGGAGGCATAACTCCGCTTATACTCGAGTATGTATGGTAATTCATGGCCCTTAGGGGAGGCATAACTCCGCTTATACTCAAGTATATATGGTAACTCATGGCCCTTAGGGGAGGCATAACTCCGCTTATACTCAAGTATATATGGTAACTCATGGCCCTGAGGGGAGGCGTAACTCTGCTTATACTCGAATATATATGGTAACTTATGGCCCTGAGGGGAGGCATAACGCCGCTTATACTCGAGTATGTATGGTAACTCATGGCCCTTAGGGGAGGCATAACTCAGCTTATACTCGAGTATATATGGTAACTCATGGCCCTGAGGGGAGGCGTAACTCTGCTTATACTCGAGTATGTATGGTAATTCATGGCCCTTAGGGGAGGCATAACTCCGCTTATACTCAAGTATATATGGTAACTCATGGCCCTTAGGGGAGGCATAACTCAGCTTATACTCGAGTATATATGGTAACTCATGGCCCTGAGGGGAGGCATAACGCCGCTTATACTCGAGTATGTATGGTAATTCATGGCCCTTAGGGGGCATAACTCATGGCCCTTATACTCATACTCAAGTATATATGGTAACTCATGGCCCTTAGGGGAGGCATAACTCCGCTTATACTCGAGTATATATGGTAACTCATGGCCCTGAGGGGAGGCGTAACTCTGCTTATACTCGAATATATATGGTAACTTATGGCCCTGAGGGGAGGGGTAACTCCGCTTATACTCGAGTATATATGGTAACTCATGGCCCAGAAGGAAGGCACAACACCACTTATATATATAGTAACTTATGGCCCTGAGGGGAGGGGTAACTCCGCTTATACTCGAGTATATAGGGTAACTCATGGCCCTGAGGGGAGGTATAACTCTGCTCATACACGAGTATATATGGTAACTCATGGCCCTGAGGGGAGGCATAACTCCGCTTATACTCGAGTATATATGGTAACTCATGGCCCTGAGGGGAGGCATAACTCCGCTTATACTCGAGTATATATGGTAACTCATGGCCCTGAGGGGAGGCATAACTCCGCTTATACTCGAGTATATATGGTAACTCATGGCCCTGATGGGAAGCATAACTCCGCTTATACTCGAGTATACTGTATATGGTAACTCACGGCCCTGAGGGAAGGCGTAACTCTGCTTATACTCGAGTATATATGGTAACTCATGGCCCTGAGGGGAGGTGTAACTCTGCTTTTGATTTTGGTGGGTTGCAAATACCAACACAGACATGACAAGAAATTCTTGATACATTGGTTGCTTACTTACAGGGCTTAGAGTGGTTGTGGCCTGCTCCGAGACGGACGGCAGCCCCTGGCATGAGAGAGAGGTGGATGTAAAGGACTACAATGGGCAAATGAAAGAGGGAAAGAAAGAAGGGAAGGAGAGAGAAAGAAAGAGAAGAAGACAGAGTCTTAATAACAGTTTGTTTTGGTTTGCACAGCAGATGCCATTGAATGGTACATGACGCTGTCAAAGTACACCCACTCAGTTTACTAGCCAGATTTTGTGAATCCATTAAACATTCGCTTCATGCGAGCAGAAACACAATCTAGTTATTCCCCGACGTTCTGGAAAGCTTCCTTTTCCAGGAAGCAATTTGTACCAACAAATGTTCTTGTCTCTTAAAGCGTACACTGGGAGGGGGAGTATTAAATCCATAACGTGGCACCTGAATGGTTTGCCAGCTCAATCTCCAGCATCCCCAGGTAAGAAAGTGTCCTACCCAAAACCCCAGAAAGGTACTGTGAAGCACTAAAATCGGGGTGGGATTCATGTGGCTCTCCAGATGCTGTTCGACTGCAGTTCCCAACAGCCATGCCCAACATAGCCAATAGTAGGAAATCTGGTAATTTATTTATTTATTATTAATCTATCTTCTATCTATCTATCTATCTATCTATCTATCTATCTATCTATCTATCTATCTTCTATGTATATAATAAAAGTAAGTGTTTGCGGAGGTGCAGAGGGCGGGAGGTGCGGAGGAATATGTGCCAGCTTTTCAATTGGTTGCCACTGTGGGATTATTTGCATAAAGGACTCTGATTGGCCAGCAAAACAGAATGCAACTGAATGCTTGAGTTAGCCAAATGACAGTTTTTTTCTTGTTGGAAATGGAATGTTCATTTTCTGGGAGGTGCGGACGTGCCAAGGAATATGTGACAGCCAGCATTTCGATAGGTTGCCACTATGGGAATATTTGCATAAAGGACTCTTATTGGCCAGCCTCAGAACTCCAACATTCTCCGGCCCCAGACAGAGAGGATTGGTTGCCACTGAAATGGTATTTGCATAAAGGACTCTGATTGGCCATCCACATTCCAACATTCTAAGGTGATGCAGAGGGAAAAGGAAAGGCCTCAGGCAGTCAGACACTGCGGCCCACAGCAGTGACAGATCAGGACCAAACTTGCCACACAGGGGCCCAATGGCCCACTTCACAATGCGACCTTCACCCAATGACCACTACAGACCAAAATTAGCACACAGAGCCCACTTGACCCACTCTACACCCTGGTGCTGTTTCAAGGAGGATGGACCACAGATGATGGGACTTGAAATACCCTCACTCACCTTCCGAGACTGCTGCAACCCTCATCCAAAGAATGATCAAGACCAAATGTGACACACAGAGCCCCCATAACCCACTCTATATCCTGGTGCTGTTTGGAGGGGGAAGAACCATGGCTGATAGGACTTGCAGTACCTTCACTAAGTTCCTGAGACCACTGTGAGCCACATTAACATCTGATAAGGAACAACCTTGGCACACAAGGCCTTTATCAAATAACCTGGTCACCGCCGGGTCCCCAAGCTAGTCTATTTATATTTTTAAATTAAGAGTTGAAATGCACATTACAACATATAAACATTATAATCACTATTAAAATCACTCCATCCACAACCGTAACCCGGGGCCATTGCAAACATCATTGCACATATTGTGTAGTTATTATTGCACTGCAGTTAATCTCCAAAGGCTTGACCCTAGAGCCAGGTTTTCACGTTCCTTCTAAATGTTAGGAGGGAGGGCACTGCTCTAATATCACTGGGGAGGGAGTTCCACAGCCGAGGGACCACCACTTAGAAGGCCCCCATCTCTCGTTCCCACTAGACGCGCCTGCGAAGGTGGTGAGACTGAGAGCAGGGCCTCCCCCAATGATCTTAATATCCTAGGTGGTTCATAGCAGGAGATACGTTTAGACAGGTAAGCTGGGCCAGATAGGGCAGCGTTTCTCAACGTGGGGGTCAGGACCTCTAGGGGTCGCGAGAGGGTGTCAGAGGAGTTTATTTATTTATTTACATCATTTATATTCCGCCCTTCTCACCCTGCAGGGGACTCAGGGCGGATCACAATGCACATATACAGTCGAACATTCAATGCCATTGACATACAACATATATAGACATAGAGACAATTTAACATTCCAGCTTCTGGCCATCAGGGGGAGCTGTCGTATTCCTTCCTTCTTTTTTGTGGAAATTTATGGCCTCGTAAATCAGTTAAATTTAGCCTCCCCACAAAGTGGTACCTAAATTTCCTACTTGATAGATGCAACTGTCTTTCGGGTTGCAAAGGTCAACAACGAGCTACACAAATTCGCCGAGAGCTCACCCCAACCCGGGCAGGCCCAGAGATCTAATGCAGCTGACACCCAGCCAGCTGTGCCACATTCCCGCTTGCCAAAGATAGTCAGAAAACACAGTATTTTCTGTTGGCCATGGAGGTTCTGTGTGGGAAGTTTGCCACAATTGTCGTTCGTGGGGTTCAGAATGCTCTTTGATTGTAAGTGAACTATAAATCCCAGTAACTACAACTCCCCAATCTCAAGGTCTATTTCCCCAAACTCAACCAGTGTTCACATTTGGGCATATTGAGTATCCATGCCATATTGACCTTCATAAATTCTCATGAGAAGCTTTGTGTTGATGGAACGTAAATCTCCTATCTAACTGCTCATTAGTCTGTTCACCTGGACTTTCATCCTCTGAGCTCAGTTCTGTTTCTATATGAGAAGTTTGGCCCAATTGTATCATTGGTGGAGTTCAGAATGAACTTTGATTTTAGGTGAATTATAAATCCCAGCAACTGCAACTCCTAAATGTCAAGGTCTGCCCCCCCCCCCCCCAACTCCACCAGTGTTCACATTTGGGCATATGGAGTATTCGTGCCAGGTTTGGTCCAGATCCATCATTGTTTGAGTCCACAGTGCTCTCTGGAGGTAGGTGAACTACAACTCCAAAACTCAAGGTCAATGCTCACCAAACCCTTCCAGTATTTTGTGTTGGTCATGGGAGTTCTGCGTGCCAAGTTTGGTTCAATTCCATTGTTTGTGGAGTTCAGAATGCTTTGATTGTAGGTGAACTATAAATCCCAGCAACTACAACTCCCAAATGTCAAAATCAAATCCCCCTCCCAACTGCACCAGTATTCAAATTTGAGCTTATTGGGTATTTGTGCCAAATTTGGTCCAGTGAAAGAAAATACACCCTGCATATCAGATATTTACATTACGATTCACAACAGTAGCAAAATTACAGTTTTGAAGTAGTAACGAAAATAATTTTTTGTTGGGGGTCACCACAATATGAGGAACTGTGTGAAGGGGTTGCGGCATTAACAAGGTTGAGAATCACTGGTTTAGGACTTTATTGAATGACCAGATCAGGAGGGCTATCTTAATGCTATTTTCCCATTGTGGACCAATGGGAAAACCTACAAATGTGTCGATTTCCTTTTCTGAAACCATTAGCCCCTGGCACATGCAAACAAAGCTTTTACCATAATGTTTTGTTCCCACTGGAGCCATTATTGAACTGTGGATCAACACACAAGCCAATCCCATTGTTTTAATGGGTCTATTCTGGTCAGAACACTCAGGCCAAAGGGTATGAAATTGGATCAATAGCTCTAAAACTAAACAACCACTTCGCCCTCCTATTGAACTGTATGGAACATTAAAGTGCAGAAACCTACCATATTCCTACTGTTCCCTGTGGAACATCCCTTCTGTGAATCAGTTTAAATCAGACCAGGTTGTGAAGCAAAAGAGTTCATTCTCTCCAAAAACCTGCATTGCATCATGCTTGCAGTTGTAAACACCACTGTGCTGTCTGTAAACACCTCCTAGGTCATGTGGCCGGCATGACTGCATGGAGCACCGTTACGTTTCTGCAGAAGCGGTATTTATTTATTTATTTACTTTATTCATATTCCGCTCTTCTTACCCCAAAGGGGACTCAGAGCGGATTCCTGCCGTTTTCACATACACAGTACACACATATAGACGAACAGAGGCAAACTCTGGCCACCAGGAGGAGCTGACACACTCCTCATCTCTCAGCATTCCCAGCGTCCCTTGTAGTTCCTTCCGCATTCCTCAGTGTTCCTGGAGTTCTTTAATGGCCTCATAATTCAGTCCAAATTTGCCTCCCCACTTAATGTGGTACCTTTATCCCCTACTTGACAGATGCAACTGTATTTCAGGCTGAAAAGGTCGACAGCAGGCTACACTTAAAGGTCGAGCACCCACCTCGACCCAGGCAGGCCTCGAACTCATGAACTACTGGTCAGAGAGATCTTATGCAGCTGACACTTAGCCAGCTGCACCACACTCCCGGTACCCATTGATCTACTCACATGTGCATGTTTTTGAACTGCTACCGTGTTTCCCCGAAAGTAAGACACCCCCGATTGTAAGACGTATCGGGGGTGTCGGGGGGGTCGGCTTATATAAGCCGTACCCCGTATGTAAGCCGTACCTCGTCCCGCGGCCGCGCCGCCGCCGCAACCGGAGGTGTGCACCTGCGGCACACCTGCGGCACACCTCCGCGACACACCTTTTCGCCAGGCCTCAAGCAAGGGAGGGGGAAAGGGCCAGGGCGGGACGAAACGGCGACGTCGTCACTGTGACGCGCGCGATCCTCACCACGCCCCTGGCTCCTTTCCCCCTCCCTTCTTTCGTCAAGCAAGGGAGGGGGAATGGAGCCAGGGCGGTGAGGATCGCCAGTGACGCGCCGCCGCTCGTCCCGCCCCTGGCTCCTTTCCCCCTCCCTTGCTTGGAGGCCTGGCGGTAAAGGTGTGCATGGGAGGTGTGTCAGGTGTGCCGCGCACACTTCCGGTTGCGGCGGCGTGGCGGCGGCGGCGGCGGCGACGCGGCGTGTGACGGGGTACGTCTTGGGTTATATAAGGCGTGCCCAAAGTGCAAGCCGTAGGGGGACTTTTTGGGGGGGAAAGAAAGTAAGACGCTGTCTTACTTTCGGGGAAACACGGTAGGTTGGTAGAAACTGGGCCTAAAAGTGGGAGCTCAGACTGCTCCCTGAATCTGAACCGCTGACGTTTTGGTCAGCAAGTTCAGCATCTCAACGGTTTAAACCGCTGCAACACCAGGGAGTCGTAGGCGCAGCACACTTTGATTTTCAAAACCCTGAAACAAATAACAATAATAATGTTTATTTATATTCCGTTCTATCTCCCTGGGGGGATTCAGGGCGGGTTCCAAACATAAAAGACAAACATTCAATGCCCGAATACAACAACAATACATCCATACTAACAAAATTTAATAACCCAACATATAAACTTGAAAAAATGTATTTTGCGCAAATGTAATGCGCAGCGGTAAAAAGTGCACTTTTCAAAATCTGGTCCAAAAAAAAGGTGTGCATTACTTTTGTTGCCAGCTTAATTCCTTCGTTATAAGCAATTGTGCTAGAAGAACAAAGCTTCCAGCGATGGAAAATAAAACCTTGGGGTGCATCTATACTGTAGAATGAAACCACTTAAACTCCATTACTTCAATACTATGGAAACCTGGAGGCTGTAGTTTGAGAAAGAATGCTGGTGCCTCGACAAACTACAAATCCCAGGATGGCATAGCATTGAGCCCTGGCCATTTAGAGATGACGTCCTTCAAAGAGGTGCTCCTGAAGCAACTTCCCCTTTTGCTTTGGCTCAGCACTTTTTTTCATGTCCGAAACTGCAAGTCGCTTCTGGTGTGAGAGAATTGGCCGTCTGCAAGGACGTTGGATGTTTTACCATCCTGTGGGAGGCTTCTCTCATGTCCCCGCATGAGAAGCTGGAACTAACAGACAGGAGCTCACCATGTTCATCGGATTCAAACCGCCAGCCTTACAGTGAGTAGTCCTGCTGGCACAAGGATTCAATGTATTGCGCCACTGACGGCTCGGCACTAAGATTAATGTATGACACAAATCTAATGCGCGCACCAATTTTGGCAAGGTAATTATCCAAAAAAGGTATTAGACTCAAGTAAATATGGTATTGCTCTCTCACATAAATACAATATATGTGTCAGTCTGTGTAAAAGAGAATGAGAAAATCACGGAATTGTAGATTTGGGCAGTACTGGATGAAGTACAGTGTTTCCTCACTTATTGCGGGGGTTGCGTTCCAGGACCTCCCGCAATAAGTGAAAAACCGTGATCTAGGGATGCTCTATTTATTTTAATATTTATACTAATATTTAAGTAGTTATATATTATTTTAAGTCTTTATAAACTTAAAATAAAGTGAAGGAAAGGAAGGAAAGGCCCTTCAAGGCTGGAGGGAGGGAGGACTGAGGAGGGAAAGCACCTCGGAGAGCAGCAGCGGCAAAACCTCCGCAAAACAGCGAAAATACCGTGATATATATTTAAAATTAATATTTTTGAAAACAGCGAAACAGCGAGTCCCCTAAAAGCGAGCCGCAAAGCAGCGAGGGAACACCTTTGGGATTAACCAGCTTGCATAGCTTCCTTTCCTCTAACTGTGCCCAAATCTCAAAGGGGTTAATGGGTTTCTTCAGATCCTATTATGCTCAAACAGACTAAAACACTAGGAACGCACATATGTTTAGTTGGTTTCAAAAAAGGTCTTTAAACACACACACCCCCACGCAATTTTCCCCCCCAAAACATACTTATAGGTGGCTAGGAGCGGAATATTATGCACAGACCAATGCTCTCAAAATACTTTTTTGTTGTTGTTGTGTTGTCAAAGGCTTTCATGGACAGATTCATTGGGCTGCTGTGAGTTTTCCGGGCTGTATGGCCATGCTCCAAAAGCATTCTCTCCTGACCTTTCGCCCACATCTATAGCAGGTTAAGAGGTATGTTTTTCTTTGTTGCCCCGCAAGCCTTTGGGGGAATGGTGAGAGTCATGCTGCTGGGGAAGTTGTGGATGGATTTTTTTTGCGTGTGTGTGACAAGAGTTTTTACTTCAATTTTAATTGTATTTATTGTATTTTAATTCTATACCCTGCCAAAAATAATATTTCATTGTGTTTTTTTAAAATTTTTGTATTTATTTTGTGTTAAATGGTTATGCTTAGATTGTGGGTTTGTTAAATGCTTTGTGTCCCTACGGGGAGAAAGGCACAACGTAAATTAAAAAAACCAATATGTGTAATAATAAGGTTGATGCGAGCCAGTGTGTATCTTGGTTTCATGATGGGGGTGAGTGTCAGGTGGTTGGGGATGCTATGGGCGTGGGTTTGGAGGGGTGGCGATTTTCCTTGTGGGGAGAACGGCATGATAGAAATAATAATAATATAAAATAATAAAATTCTTGAAACATTGGTAGCTTACTTACACAGCTTGATAGAAATAATAATAATAATAATATAAAATAATAAAACAGACTCCTTGGTGGGCCCACTGATGGCGCAGTGGGTTAAAATGCTGAGCTGCTGAGTTGCTGAACTTGCTGACCAAAAGGTTGGCAGTTCGAATCCGGAGAGTGGGGTGAGCTCCTGCTGTTAGTCCCAGCTTCTGCCAACCTAGCAGTTCGAAACATGCAAATGTGAGTAGATCAATAGGTACTGCTTCTGCGGGAAGGTAACAGGGCTCGATGCAGTCATGCCAGCCACATGACCTTGAAGGTATAGACCAGTGTTTCCCAACCTTTTTTGAGCCGTGGCACATTATTTACATTTACAAAATTGGGCTCCCTTCTTCCCAGCCTCTCTCTGTTCGCTTTGCTCACGCTGCCACTTCTGCCGCCATTTGGATCCGAGGGGGCAGCGTGAGTGTGTTCAGGAGGGGAGGAGGGAGGAAGACGTAGGGCAAGTCTGCGCAGTAGTGCCCGCACGGTTCACGTCTTCCTCCCTCCTCCCTCCCCTCCTGAACACGCTCACGCTGCCCCCTTGGATCAAAATGGCGGCAGAAGCGGCAGCATGAGCAAAGCGAGGCAAAGCGAGCAGAGCGAGGCTGGGAAGAAGGGAGCCCGAGTGGAGAAGAAAAAGTGTTCGGCAGGAGGGGGAAGAAAGGGTATTGGAGGTTCCAATTTCCCACGCCACACCTGATGATCGCTCATGGCACACTAGTGTGCCGTGGCACACCGGTTGGGAAACACTACTCTAGTGTGATGAGGCTCAATTAAATGTAGTATCTTATATTTCTCCCTTGTGGAAACTCATTTGGGTTAGTTTGGGCCAGTCAGCTCTCTACTCTGTTCATTATAGGATTCTAGGAAATATAATAAAACAATAATATATAATAATAACAATAATCATAATTGAATAATATAATCATAAAATCATAATTATATAATACTATAATAATAAAATATAATAATCATTATATAATGCAATCACAAAATCATAATATAATGTAATAATATAATAATAAAATATAATAATAATGGAATTATATGATCACAAAATCGTAATATAATAATAAAATATAATAATTACAATGGAATAATGTAATAATGTAATCACAAAATCATAATAATATAATACTATAATAATAAATATAATAATCATAATGGAATAATGTAATCACAAAATCATAATAATATAATACTATAATGAAATATAATAATCATTATATAATATAATAATATAATCATAATATAATGTAGTAATATAATAATAAAATATAATAATGGAATAATATGATCACAAAATCATAATATAATAATAAAATATAAGAATCATAAAAGAACAATATGATCACAAAATCATAATAATATAATCTATATAAATAAAAATGTGATGTTTGTTTGTGGGATTAACATAACTCAAAAACCACTGGACGAATTGACACCAAACTTGGACACAATACATGTGTATGTTAACAAGTGACCATCACTCATAAAAACACAGCGGAAGAGACTTAAAAAGTCAAAAAACATGTGCAAAACCACATATATATACATACACATACATATATACACATATACACAAATTTATACACACACAAAACACATATACACAGACTGGACCAGGCCTGGGCAAACTTCGCCCCTCAGGTTTTTTGGACGCCAACTCCCACAATTCCAAACAGCCTACTGGCTGTTAGGAATTGTGGGAGTTGGAGTCCAAAACACCTAGAGGGCCGAAGTTTGCCCAGGCCTGCACTGGACCACAGCAACGGGTGGCAGGGAGCGGCTAGTATAATGATAAAATATAATAATCAGAATGGAATAATACAATCACAATATCATAATAATAATATAATATAATAATATAATAACAAATAAAAAATATAATAATCATAATAGAATCACAAAAACATAATAATAATAAAACATAATCAAAATGGAATAATACGATCACAAAATCATAATAAATACAATAATATAATAACAATATAATATAATAAACATAATAATAATAATGGAATAATATAATATAATAAACATAATAATAAATCATAATAATATAATAATACAACAAACAATATTATATAATAAAAATAATAATAGTAATAATAATAATAATGGAATAATACGATCACAAAAGCATAATAATATAATATAATAACAATATAATATAATAAACATAATAATAGTAATAATAATGGAATAATACGATCACAAAATCATAATAATATAATAATATAATAACAATATAATATAATAAACATAATAATAGTAATAATAATAATGGAATAATATGATCACAAAAGCATAATAATATAACAATATAATATAATAAACATAATAATAATGGAATAATACGATCACAAAATCATAATAATATAATAACAATATAATATAATAACAATATAATATTATAAACATAATAATAATGGAATAATACGATCACAAAATCATAATAATATAATAACAATATTATATAATAAAAATATAATAATAGTAATAATAATAATAATGGAATAATACGTAATAATAATGGAATAATACGATCACAAAAGCATAATAATATAATATAATAACAATATAATATAATAAACATAATAGTAATAATAATAATGGAATAATATGATCAAAAATCATAATAATATAATATAAAACCATAATCATCAGAATATACTACTATAATCACACATTCATAATTATAATATAGTAACATCATAACATACCATAATCTGATGATGGCTATTGGCAGGCGCAGGGAACAATGGGGAGGGTGGGTATGTCCACGTGCGCGCGCATTCCCACGCTCCCAGGGCGTTGCGAGAGGGAGTGCTTTGGCGCAAAGGATCCTCTGTGTGGGGCAAGGCAGGGTTGCCCAAGAGGGAGGCTGGGGCTTCCCCAGGCATTGCCCTCCCTCCTGCTTTTCCCCTCCCTCCTCCTCACCTGAGCACATCCAGGAGGCCCTCCTCTCCATCCGCGGCAAGCGGTGCTCCTGCCTGGCTGGCTTCCCTGGAGCAGACTGACAAGAGGCATCAGCATCAGCACCAGCGAGGAGGCGGAGGGGGCGTGGCTTCCGATAAGCCCCTCCCCCTGAGCAGCTTCGCCTCCAAAGCCTTCCCCGCAGGAAGGACCAGGGATGAGGTTACCATGGCAACCGAAAAAGGGGCTAATGCAGTTCCCTTCTTCTGGGCTGCACAAACTTTGTTTTTTGATAGAATCCTAGAGTTGGAAGAGACCTCCTGGGACATCCACTGCAAAGCCATTCTGCCAAGAAGCAGGGAAATTGCATTCAAAGCACCCCCGACAGATGGCCATCCAGCCTCTGTTTAAACGCCTCCAAAGAAGGAGCCTCCACCACACTCCAAGGCAGAGAGTTCCACTGCTGAACGGCTCTCACAGTCAGGAAGTTCTTCCTAATGTTTAGGTGGCAGGGGCAGTCTATGGTAATTTTAAATGGTAAGCGAACATTATTTCCCCCCCCCCACCCCCCCCCCCCCATTCCCTCCTCATTGGGGGCTGTTTCACAAACCAGATTAGCAGCCAAGAAGGGGGAGAGAGAAAGAACCCTTGTCTGCTTGAGTCAAGTGTGAATATTGCAATCGGCACGTCTACACTGCTGAATGAATGAATGCAGCCTGGCCTTGCTTAACTGTCACGGGGTCCTTATTCACTCGGAGTTGTAGTTTGGAGAGGCACCTGCCATAGCCTAAGGACCTTATTGGGGAGAGAACAAATTCCCTGGGACCAGGGGCGGTCCGACCTAATCTGGGGGGCCGTACGCAAAGAAAATTTTGTCACCCCCCCGCCGCCGCATCACTCACCACCGCCGCCACGTCTACGCCCACGCTGCCACACCCACAGCGCCGCCGCCACGCCCACACCGCTGCCACCACCGCAACCGGCGCGACTTTCTGGCACCCTCCGCCCCTGCCTGCCCTGCGCCGCCGGTGCCGCAGACGCACTGCGCATCTGCGCGTCCGCGACATGCACTTCGCTCCCAAGCGCGCTTGCCGCTTTGGAGCCAGCGCGCATGCGGCGTGCAGGTTTTGCTCCCTCCTCCCCCAGCGGCAGGCGCGCTTGGGAGCGAGTGCGCATGCGCAGATGTTCACGCATGCGCTGAACGCGTCTACAGGCTATAGCGCCTGTAGGTGCTTCTGCGCGCGAGGCCGGCGGCACAGGGCAGTGCGGCGGCGGAAAAGCGCTGAGGCAGCGCGGCAGCGCCTCCCAGCCGGTGGTGCCCCTCCCAGCCAGTGACGCCCTACGCGGCTGCGTAGGTGCCGGAATCGAGGGGAACGACCCTGCCTGGGACCCCTGAGTCTCGAGAAGGGGAGAAAGGCCTGTCCGCCCCATCCATCCATCCCTCTGCTCGCTTTGCTCCCTGGAAGGGAAAGAAAGCAAGCCAAGGGAAGGGAAGAGAGGCAAGCCCCGCCTGACCTGACCTCCTTGCGGGCGCCCTCCGCCGCCTCCTCCTCCTGAGGCACCGAGGTGTTGCTGCCTCTCTCGCTGCTGCTGTTGGTCAGGGCGGCCGCCAAGACTGGAGGGGGACGACGACGACAAACTGACATGGCAGAGGAGGCAGCGGCAGCAGCGACTCGGGGCTTCTCGGGTCCGCGACTCGCATTATTATGACTAGGAGCGAGGAGCCACCTTCACCGCCCTCATACCGTGGGCCCCGCAGTCTGAGCAGGTGGCTTCGCGCCTTCGCCCGGCTGGTGGCTTCCCGTCTGAGGGGCCGCTCTGTTGGAGACAGCCGGCCACGCGCGCAGCCCAGGGACAGCGAGGGGGGCGGTGGTTGTGCGCATGCTCCGGGAGAGGGAGAAAGGGAGAGGGAGGGAGGCCCGACGCTGTCTGGCGGGCGGGGGAATGCGCCCTTACCCAGATGGCGCCCCATGCGGCCGCTTCCTTGGCCTACCTATAGGACCGCCCCTGTTAGGTGGAATCTCCTTTCTTGTAGTTTGAAGCCATTGCTCCATTGCATCCTAGTCTCCAGGGTAGCAGAAAACAAGCTTGCTCCCTCCTCCCTATGACTTCCCCTCACATACATGGCCCTTATCATGTCTCCTCTCTGCCTTCTCTTCTTCAGGATAAACATGCCTGGCTCTTTAAGACGCTCCTCATAGGGCTTGTTCTCCGCTCAAGTTCACTTTGTTTCAGTCAATGACCAGCTCATGAGAAGAGGGAGGAGATGTAAAATTGTCCAGAGCGTCCTGGGTGTTTGAGTAGCCATGGTGTAATGATATGGGATCAAATATCTCTATAGAACAGGCACTGGAGAAGCACATGTATGTATGTATGTATGTATGTATGCATGCAGAGGTGTGGATATGTGACAGCTTTCTGATTGGCTTCCACTTTCACAGACCACTGTGACCAGCACGGGTGACAAATCTGGACCAAAGTTGGCATCCTGGCGAGGTTTGGGGGAGGATGGACAAAGGATGATGGGATTTGTAGTACTTTGGTTTCCACAGACCACTGTGGCCCCCAACACAGACCGATAGACCAAACTTGCCACACAGAGCCCCCATGACCCACTCTACATCCTACTGCAGTTTGGAGGCGGGAAGACCACAGATGATGGAACTTGAAGTACCTTCATTCATTTCCTGAGACCTCTGCAACCCTCATTCAATCTCTGATCAAGACCAAACTTGGCCCACAGAGCCCCCATGACCCACTCTACATCCTGTTGCAGTTTGGAGGAGTGTGGACCATGGATGATGGGACTTGAAGTACCTCTACTCACTTCCCGAGACAGCTGCTACGCTCATCCAATGACTGATCAAGTCAAAACTAAACTTGACACACAGAGCCCCCATGACCCACTCTACATCCTGGTGCACTTAGGAGGAGGATGGACCATGGATGATGGGACTTGAAGTACCTTCACTCATATCCCAGGACCTCTGCAACCCTCATCCAATGACTGATCAAGACCAAACTTGGTACGCAGAGCCCCCATCCTGGTGCTGTTTGGAGGAGAATGATGGGACTATATGTGATCTGAGCCACAAGGGTGTGATATCACACACTTCTGGTGTGATAGAATTGGCTGTCTGCAAGAACGTTGCCCATGGGATGCCCAGATGTTTTGATGTCTTGCCATACTTGTGGGAGGCTTCTCTCCTGCCCCCGCATGAGGAGCTAGAGCTGACAGAGGGAGCTCATCCACACTCTCCCCAGGTGCTGAGAGGAGGGGCCATGTGCCTTCCTCTCCTCCTCTCTTGGCATAGGGATCCCCAGTTGGGTTGCTGTGCCGAAAGGGGAGGAGGCGGGCAAGTGGTAGAAACCCTACAATGTTAGCAGTTGGCTTTAGACCTCAATGCAGGTGGATGCAGTATGCTTTTGGATTTCAATGGAAGCAGTTTGCATTTGGACTGATGCAGAAACCATTTACTATATGTTTGCTTTGAACTGCATACAATTATACAGTTTGGACTGTAAAAATCTGACACAAATGCTGTGTGCTGGCAATGTTCTGGATGCCATCTCTTCTGTATGGCAGACCTCCACTTCTGTTGGTTTAGGATTGCTTTGCTGGGCATTGAGATAATTCCAAGAGCGTTGTTGTAGGTTTTTCGGGTTGTATGGCCATGTTCCTGAAGCATTCACTCCTGATGTTTCGCCTGCAACTATGGCAGGCATCCTCAGAGGTGGTGAGGTCTGTTGGAAAGTAGGGAAATGGGGTTTCTATATCTGTGGATGGGAGAAAGAACTCTTGTGTGTTGGAGCTAGGTGTGAATGTTTCAATTGGCCACCTTGATTAGCAGTTTTTAGGTGTGACTTGTTACTGCCGGGGGGGGGGGGGATCCTTTGTTGAGAAGTGATTAGGTGTCCCTGTTTGTTTTTGTCTGGAATTCTAATTTGTTTGTGTTTTGTTCTTTATTTACTGTTATAATTTTAGAGTTTTTAAAATACTGGTAGCCAGATTTTGTTCATTTTCATGTCCGTCCCCCCCTTTCTGTTGAAATTGTCCACATGCTGGTGGATTTCAATGGCTTCTCTGTGTAGCCTAACATAATAGTTGTTAGAGTGGTCCAGCATTTCTGTATTCTCAAATAATATGCTGTGTCCAGGTTGGTTCATCAAGTGCTCTGCTATGGCTGACTTCTCTGGCTGAAGTAGTCTGCAGTGCCTCTCATGAGTCAGCCATAGCCATAGCCATTTTCCTAGTTTCCAACAGACCTCACAACCTCTGAGGATGCTTGCCACAGATGCAGGTGAAATGTCAGGAGAAAATGCTTCTAGAACAGTGTTTCCCAACCTTTTAACATTAAAATCTGGGGGCACACCACCAACCAAAATGACACAACACGGTAAACAATGGCTGGGGGATGGTGGCCTGCTGGGAGCAGCTGCTGGGAGTGCCGAAGCTGGGGGATGGGGCAGAGCCAGGCCCCGCCATGCCCCGCCCCTCCCTCCGGCTTCCTCTCTTCCACAGCTTCGCCAGCCTTGAGGGGACAGTACCAAGCCAGCATTGTGCTGGCTCTGCCACCACTGGCTTGGCACTGCCTCCTCAAGGCAGGAGAAGCTGTGGGAGAGCTGAAACCGGGGGAGGGGGCGGAGCCAGGCCGCACGGAGGAGGAGGAGCACGAGTGGTGGATGGGCTTCAGTGGGCGTGGCTCCTCCTCCGCGCGGCTTCAACGAGTGAGGGGCGGGAGTGATGGCGGATTGGAGGCTGGCTGGGGAAACGGCCGAAGGAGGCGGCGCCCCGGCCCCTTCTTCTTTCTCTTCGCCCAGCCCTTCCTCCTCCTCCCCCAAGCAGCAGGAGTTCGGCAGGAGGAGGGGGGAAGGAAGGGGGGGGGGAGCTTTTCTCGTGGCACAGCAGGAGGTCCGTCACGGCACACTACTGTGCCGCGTCACAGCAATTGGGAAACACTGTTATAGAACATGGCCATACAGCTCGAAAAATGTACAACAACCCAGTGATTCCAGCCATGCAGGGGCGGATCTTAGTGGAGGCTTCAGGGCGCCACGTGGCCAAGGGCGCATCCGGCTGCGGCCGCCAGGTTCGGCGCATCAAGAAAGTCAAGACCTGGTTATTTGAGCAGGCATTTGTTGATGAAATATAAGGCTTAATTGGATATAAGGAATGACGACGATGTGATGGAAACTGATTTCAACATGACGCTGAGGCTGCAATTGTATGTTTTTAATTGTTAAATTGTTATTATTTTTTTTGCGGGGGGGGTTGACTTGTTGCTGTGTTGTATTGAGGGCAGAGACTGCCTGTGTAAACCGTCCCGAGTCGCCTTCGGGCTGAGAGGGGCGGTATAGAAACGTGACATATATATATATATATATATAATGCCGCACCATTGCTGCGGGCGGCTGGCGTGCGGGCGGGAGGCTCCGCCCCAGCTGCAAAATGTTCCCTGGCTTGTCCTTTTCATCCTCTTGGGAGTGCGTTTAGCAACTCCCTCCACCAGAAGCGCTCGATCCCAATAGCGCATGCGCAAAACTAGTTGTTTGAGTGCATGCTTGCTCTGGCGCGCGCATGCGCCATCATCACCATGCTGAAGACCCAGGGGACGCCAAAAAAAGGTTCGCTTGCTACTATTTTTTACCTGCGGCCATGAAAGCTATTGACAATACAATTCTAAGAGAGTGTTTGGTAGGACGGAGGGTCAAGGCCCTCCACACAGCCCTACTCATATATCCCAGAATATCAAGGCAGAAAATCCCACAATATCTGCTTTGAACTGGGTCATCTGAGTCCACGCTCAGCTGATGTGGGATTTTCTGCCTTGATATTCTGGGATATAGGGCAGTGTGGAAGGGCCCTCAGAGTGAATAGGAAGGTACTACCTCTTCTTTCTTGCTTGCTTTTGGAATGCTTTCAGGGTTTATGAACATCAATGTGCCACTTTGTTTAAAGGATACCAGCAATATAAGAAATGAAGCTTGGGAGAAAAATAGAAGCCAAAACTGCTGTTCTGTTAGCTGATAGCATAAAGTGATTTTCCGCAGCTGCTCTTGCCAACTGGCACCGTGCCCTTCTGGCAACGGGAAAAAGTGTGAATATGAAAATAAAAACTGGCATTTAAACCAACACTGGAAACATCACGTTTCTGTAGTCGGAGAAGCAGAGAGAAGGGAGAAAGGTGCGTTGAACGGAACGAGAAGGTCGGGAAGCAAAGATACTTTATTAAAATATTAATTGTAATGAAGACACCTGGCTGGAATAATATAATTTTTATTAATGGTTAGAGAATGTAATCTGTATTAATTGCCATTCTGAAATGAAATCTGTTAGATTCCTGTTGGTCGGGAGGAGGGAAAAAGTTAAGAGTGAGCCGTCAGCTTTGCAAACAAAGGGACATTCAGGACTCATTCAAGTCAAGGCTAAATTCGGCTTGGGAAGAAATCAATAAAGATAAGACAGTTGCAGCCCTGAATGAACAATAGGCCTCAGTCTGAAGATCCTTGGACATGCTCACTGCGGCAACTGGGGGCTCACCCACTGGTATCTACTGCAATAAAGGATGGGCTGTCCAGATAACGTTGTGAACTGTCCAAAATTAATGCACTACAAGCCAGGAAAACCCTGGTTTGTGGCGCATTAATTAGATAGTGGATTTATTCCATGCCTTCTTGGAAGGCATGGGATAAACCCACTCCTTTCAATGTCTGGACTACAGTCCAGACACTATTCCCAAAGTTTACCGCAGTGATTTTCAACCAGTGTGCCGCGGAACATTAGTGTGCCATGAGAGATCATCAGGTGTGCCGTGGGAAATTACAGTGTAGAGAGAGAGAGAGAGCCTAGCAGGAAACTTCAGGCAGCAGAAATGAGGCTTTCCTGGCCAAAGCAGCAATGCCAGCCAGCCTGGCTGCATTCAGGGAGAGCCCTCGGCATCCAGAACTTTCCTCCCTCCCTCCTCTCGCTCTCTCCTTCCCTTCCTTCCTTCCCTCCCTCTGCGCGCCAAGGGCAACCTGGCCAGACTGCGGCTCCTCCTGCTTCCTGGCTCCTGGGCGCTCTTCTCCCCTCCGGCAGCAAGGAGGAGGAGAAGGAAGAGGAGTCCGAAGGAGCTGCCCCCGCCTGACCCCATTCCCGGAGGCTCGAGGCAAGGCTTTTTGCCTTATAGCCCCCCCCCCCGTGCCAGGGAAGGGGAGCAATCCGTCATCTCCTGGCCTCTCCTGGCTGGGCTCTGGGTTTGCTGTAGAGCAGAGCGGAGGCCGGGATGCGCAGCTCCACAGCCCAGCTTGGTTCCTTCCCTCCGCGATCTGTCCCCAAGGCGCCCCCACCTGGAGCAGGCAACCCGCCGCCAGGGACGGGGGGCTCTGCGGCAGCCTGCGGGGGGGGCTGAACCCCCGGGAGAGCTTGGGGAGGAGAGCTGGGGGCTCTGGGCTGCAGAGCAGAGCAGAGGCCGAGCCTCCACAGCCCAGCTTGGTTTGTTCCAAGGCCCGGAGCCACCCCGTGTGCTCAATTCCTATTTGTCCTGCTCAGCCGAGCCCGTGTGCATTTCGGCCACTCAGCGCAGCCCTCCCCCGCGGGATGGTGACAGGTCTCCTATGCATGGGCCTCCCGGGGGCGGGGGGCAGGAGGCGGGAGGAGGGTTTGGCGGAAGCAACGGCGTCACGAGGGGGGAGGGTGACAGTTAGTAAAATGACAGAGTGTCATTTTGTGTAATTTTGGTTGGTGGTGTGCCCCAGGATTTTGTAAATGTAAATAATGTGCCGCGGCTCAAAAAAGGTTGAAAATCACTGGTTTACCGGGCTAAATAAGCCCAGTAAGTTGTGGAAATACCTACCCCCTTCCCCGAAGCCCCTAGACCCCTTTGAAAAGTAATGAAAACTTACCCGGCTTCTATTACTGGCTTTGAGCAGCTCTCTCAGCAGGTAGAAATGATGTGCCAAAAGAGCGAGGGGGGGGGGAGAGAAAATCACCCCCCCAAACTATTCACGCATAATTTCTACGCATTGGGAGAGCTGCTCGAAGCCTGTAATGGAGGCCAAGTTCTCATTACTTTTCAAAGGGGGCTTCGGGAAGGGGGATAGGCCCTCCAGACATTCTCCCGGGCTAGTCCCGGGAGAACGTCTGGACACCTACCCCAGAAAGCATGCGTTTTCCGGGGTGTGTGTGAACAGGCCCCCAGGAAAATCCACGTTTTTAAAATGCAGATTCTCCTGGGATAAAGGTCTGTCTGGATCCGCCCTGGGAGGGACAGGAGCCGGCGGTAGAACTGGGAAGAGTTGAGAGGTAGGGTTAGGTTAGTTTTCTGCGTTGTGAAAGACCATATGGATCCAGAATAGGTTTCTGCAGTCACTTACGGACCATCTGCCAAGACTCTACTCTTGGAAAAGCAATCAGGCTTGGCCATGAGGGATCACCTATGATTATGGGTTTCTGCAAGTCGTCAAGTGTCTTTGGTCAATCAAAATCTTTGGGTTCCATACTTGCTAATATTTCTAGATGAAAACTGGCACCATCTACACTGCCATATAAAATCCAGGTTATCTGCTTTGACTCATGTTGACTCATGGTGGCATAGCGGGTTAAACCACTATGCTTCTGAACTTGCTGATTGAGAGGTCGGCGGTTCAGACCCGGGAAGTGGGGTGAGCTCCTGCTGTTAGGCCCAGCTTCGGCCAACCTAGCAGTTCGACAACATGCAAATGTGAGTAGATCAATAGGTACCGCTTCTGCAGGAAGGTAACGGCGCTCCATGAAGTCATGCTGGCCACATGACTTGGGAGGTGTCTATGGATAATGCCGGTTCTTCGGCTTAGAAATGGAGATGAGCACCACCACCCAGAGTCGGACATGACTAGACTTAATGTCAGGGGAAAACCTTTACCTTTACTTTAGACTCATATAATCCAGTTCAAAGCAGATAATCTGGATTATCTTCTTTGATAATTTGGATTATATGTCTGTATAGAAGGGGCTCAAGACCCCTTCCATACTGCTCCTTTTTCCCAGGATCTAATCCCAGATTATCAGTTTATCCCAGATTATCTGGCATTGGAGACTCATGTAATCCAGCTCAAAGCAGATGATCTGAGATCAGATCCTGGGACATAGGGCAATGTAGAAATGCCTGAGTGCAAACTACTTTTTTTAAAACTCTGAAATCAATGTGAAAAGATTGAAGTCAGATGGGGGGAAAGGGGGAAAGTGGGAAGAGGAGAGAAAAACCAGGCCAGAAGATAACAGGGATGGCAGAGGATTAATCTGAACTATCCCTGCCAAATTGGTACAGTTGGTGGGTATAGGCCAAAATGGCTATGCATCTGCAAACCATATATTGGCAATATACTATATTCAAACTATGTAAACAAGAGTATTGGCAAGAATCAAGTGCTTCAGGATATGAAAGCTTTAATAATTGCATTGCTGCAGCAGAGCGCCACCTGGCGTTCATTTCTGTGCATGTCACAAAAATGTTAATTTTGGTATATTGAAGGTGCACTTCCATGGCTATCTGAAGGCCAAGATGAATATTTTTGTTGCTACTCCATAACTGTAATTTTGATACTGTGATGAATTGTAATGTAAATATCTAATATGCAGGATGTATTTTCATTCACTGGACTAAATTTGGCAAAATGTGCAACCCAATACACACAAATTTGAATACTGGTGGTGGCGGGGAGATTGATTTTGTCATTTGGGAATTATAGTTGATGGGATTTATAGTTTACCTACAATCAAGGAACATTCTGAATGCCACCAGTGATAGAATGGAACCAAACTTGGTACACAGAACTCCCAACAGAAAATACTGGAAGGGTTTGGCGGGCATTGACCTTGAGTTTTGGAGATGTAGTTCACCTCTTTCCAGAGAGCACTACGTACTCAAACAATGATGGATCCCGACCAAACTTGGTACCAATATTCAATATGTCCAAATGTGAACACTGGTGGAGTTTGGGGAAAATAGACTTGATATTTGGGAGTTGCTGGGATTTATAGTTCATCTACATTCAAAGCGCATTCTGAACCCCACCAATGATAGAATTGGGCCAAACTTCCCACACAGAACCCCCATGACCACTCTGACATCCCTTTATGACACCCCCCCCCCCGGTTCCCGACCCCCAGGTTGAAAATGCTGCCTTAGATCAGTGTTTTTCAACCTTTTTTGAGCCGCGGCACATTTTTTACATTTACAAAATTCTGGGGGACACCACCAACCAAAATGACACAAAATGACACTCTAACACAGTAATACATATAGTTAATATGTTTTAAAATGTATTTATACACTCAGTGTGAAACCTGGGCCTGTTTCGATGAACACAACATAGATATCCTGGCAGGAATGGCAGAAAGACACAAACTTCCCACACAGAACTCCCATAACCAAGAGAAAATACTATAACAGTTTGGTGGGCGTTGACCTTGGGTTTTGGAGTTGTAGTTCACCTATATCCAGAGAGCACTGTGGACTGAAACAATGTTGGATCAGGACCAAACTTGGCATGAATACTCAATATGCCCAAATGTGAACACATATGGAGTTTGGGGGAAATAGACCTTGACATTGGGAGTTACTGTTTCTGGGATTTATAGTTAACACACAATCAAAGAGCATCCTGAACTCTTGCAACAATGGAATTGAACCAAACTTGGCATATTGAACTCTCATTACCAAGAGAAAGTACTGAAAGGGTTTGCTTGGGAATTGACCTTGAGTTTGGAAGTTGTAGTTCACTTACATCCAGAGAGCATCATGGACTCAAACAATGTTATGTTATGTTGTTGTTTGTTTTCTATCCAGAATCACAATGTTGTTAAGGTCCCTCAAACAGCCATGGGAAAACTTCGGCCCTCTGGGTGCTTTGGACTTCAACTCCCACCATTCCTAACAGCCCGAGGCCCTTTCCTGCTTAAGAGGCTGTGGGGAGGAAAAGAGCAAACATGCGTAGTAACCAATGTGGCTGTATTAAATAATATTGTCAGCAAAATGCATGCATACAACTTATCACAGTACATACAATAATAACTTAGTAATCAGTAGATACATTTAAGGGGAACACTTCCCCAGCGCGTACTCACGCTTAGGAGTCCTAGAGAGGAAAGAATCTCCGCGAAAATAATATAGCCCAAACGGCCAGTCTCTTTCCGAAAACGGGGGACAGTTTAGTCCAAATCAAGAGTGCCAGGGACAGGCGGAAAGATGCAAAGGGAAAATCCATGCGGAGGGGATTCCAGGGTCCCTTTGCATCTTTCCGCCCGTCCCTGGCACTCTTGATTTGGACTAAACTGTCCCCGTTTTTCGGGGAAAGAGACTGGCCGTTTGGGCTATATTATTTTCGCAGAGGTTCTTTCCTCTCTAGGACTCCTAAGCGTGAGTACGCACTGGGGAAGTGTTCCCCTTAAATGTATCTACTGATTACTAAGTTATTATTAAATGTACTGTAATAAGTTGTATGCATGCATTTTGCTGACAATATTATTTAATACAACTACATTGGTTACTACGCATGTTTGCTCCATCCTTGGAGAAGTGTACACTAGTTAACCCCCACCTGCATTGCATTGCAGGGAAAAGGAAAAGAGCCTGAGGCTGCTAGGAATGGTGGGAGTTGGAGTCCAAAACACCTGGAAGGTCCAAGTTTGCCCATGCCAGCTTTCGACAGAGACCTCTTTCTCCCCTTCCCCTTCGCACCCTTTCTTCCGCCTCCTGCCGAACACTTACTTTTTCTTCTCCACTGCCGCTTCTCCCGCCATTTTGATCCGAGGGGGCAGCATGAACGTGTTCAGGAGGGGAGGGGGGAGGGAGGAAGACGTGACTCGTGCAAGCGCTACTGCGCAGACTCGCCCCAGAGCAAAGCGAGGCAAAGCGAGCAGAGCGAGGCTGGGAAGAAGGGAGCCCGAGTGGAGAAGAAAAAGTGTTCGGCAGGAGGGGGAAGAAAGGGGATTGGGGGTTCCAATTTCCCACGGCACACCCGATGATCTCTCACTGCGCACTAGTGTGCCACGGCACACTGGTTGGGAAACACTGCCTTAGAGATATAATATTATAGGCCAGGGCTGTCCAACTTCTACCGGACCTTGGGCCGGAATTCCAGTCACTGATCACCTGGGGGGCCAAGCCCTGGCTCCGCCCCTCTCCTGGCTCCGCCCCTCCCCTCCACCAGCTCCGCACCCTCCCCGCCCCCGGCATTGCATAAATATACAATTACATATTATATTATTTAAATAAGGGGAGAGGGGGGATGGATGGAACACATGAGGGGCATAAATATACAGAATTTTAAGGCAGAAAATCCCACAATCTCTGCTTTGAGCTGGAATATATGACTGTTCCACTGGCCACATTGATCAGCATTGAATGGCCTTGCAGTTGAAAGGTCTGTGTGCTTTCATTCTGCCAGTTTACCCCTGGCTGATTCCATTCAGTGCAAGTCATCAAAGTAAACTTAGGTAATTGCAAAGAATGTAAATAATTCTGGGGGGAGGAAAAGGAGGGGGAAAGGGGGTGGGAGGCCTTTCCTTGAGCTCCCTCTCATTCAATTCCCCCTCCCTCCTTTCTCCTCCTCCCCTCTCCTATGGCTGGCCGGTTCTCTCCTTCTCATTAAAGAGACAGTTCATGAAACGCAAATGAAGGGGTCAGAAAGGAAGGGGCTTGTGTGTGTGTGTGTGTCTGAGAGAGCCAGAGAGATCTTCCCTTTGCGCTGGGGAGAGGTGTGCCCAGGGCAGGTCCCCCTCCTCTCTCTCTCTCTCTCTCTCTGTCACTCACTCACGCTCTCAGACACACTCCCTCCCTCCCAAACCCCTTTTGCTTCCCTGGCGCTGAGGGCCTGAGCGCCTCCCAGACGGAGCAGAAGCAATCCTGAGGAGGAGGAAGCGGCGCTGCCGAGGGGGGAAGCCATGCGGCCGGGTCGCTCTTCCTGTTTGCTGCCAAGGTGCGGGGCCCGAGAAACATCACTCCCTCCCATTGGCCCCCTCCCTCAGGAGAAGAGGAAGTGGCCAATAGAAAGCCAAGGGGCGGGACCAAAAAATAATAATAAATAATAATATTTTTAATTGAAAAAATATTTTTAAAATATTTTAAAAAATATATTATTTATTGCAGGAGGGTAAGGGGCCGTAGCCAAGGGGCTAGGGGGCCGTGTACGGCCCCCGGGCCGCCTGTTGGACAGGCCTGTTATAGGCCATCACTTTCAATGGATGATGAGAGTCATTCGACACAATTCAATCTCCACAGTTTTAAAGATACAGGAAATGGTATGGAAACAGTGGTGTAAATGCTCCTTCTCAAATATTTTTCATTCCCTGGGAATGAATTCTAATTTGCGCCTTTAAAAAGGGGGGGAATAGGTCCATTCACCTGATCATTGTTTTGGAATATTTCCAGTGATGCCGAACCCAACAGCTGTTCCCTGATCATTTGTTTGCTCAAGACAACAGATGCTAGCAATTATTTTATAATGCAGCTCTAAAGTCAAGAACAATGCTTGCAAATGAAATGAATCATTCCTTGGGGGAAATAGGTTCTCAGAAAGTGGGATGGAGTGAACGTGTGCGTTTGGGGATGTCTTTTCTCAAACACCTATGGAAATGGGGAGCGAACAAAGTGTGTTATGAAACACATTTTCCTGGAAAGCAAGCATATTTCCCAGCATGATAATTATTTTGAATAAACAAGTCCATGAACAGCCTGATCCTTTGTGTGTTTCCTGGAAGTAAGTCTAGCTAAGGCTGGGGCCCCTTCTACACTGCCATATAAAACCCAGATTATCTGCTTTGAACTGGATTATATGGCAGTGTAGAAGGGGACTGGATCTACACTGCCATATAACCCAAATTATCTGCTTTGAACTGGATTATATGGCAGTGTAGACTCGTACAATCCAGTTCAAAGCAGATACTGTGGATTATCTGTTTTGATAATTTGGATCATATGGCAGTGTGGAAGGGGCCTGGATCTACAATGCCATATTATCCAAATTATCTGCTTTGAACTGGATTATATGGCAGTGTAGAAGGGGACTGGACCTACGCTGCCATATAATCCAAATTATCTGCTTTGAACTGGATTATATGGCAGTGTAGAAGGGGACTGGACCTACACTGCCATATAATCCAAATTATCTGCTTTGAACTGGATTATATGGCAGTGTAGAAAGGGACTGGACCTACACTTCCATATAATCCAAATTATCTGATTTGAACTGGATTATATGGCAGTGTAGAAGGGGACTGGACCTACACTTCCATATAATCCAAATTATCTGCTTTGAACTGGATTATATGGCAGTATAGAAGGGGACTGGACCTACACTGCCATATAATCCAAATTATCTGCTTTGAACTGGATTATATGGCAGTGTAGAAAGGGACTGGACCTACACTTCCATATAATCCAAATTATCTGATTTGAACTGGATTATATGGCAGTGTAGAAGGGGACTGGACCTACACTGCCATATAATCCAAATTATCTGCTTTGAACTGGATTATATGGCAGTGTAGAAAGGGACTGGACCTACACTGCAATATAATCCAAATTATCTGCTTTGAACTGGATTATATGGCAGTGTAGAAGGGGACTGGACCTACACTGCAATATAATCCAAATTATCTGCTTTGAACTGGATTATATGGCAGTGTAGAAAGGGACTGGACCTACACTGCAATATAATCCAAATTATCTGCTTTGAACTGGATTATATGGCAGTGTAGACTCGTACAATCCAATTCAAAGCAGATAATGTGGACTATCTTTTTTGATAATTTGGATTATGTGGCAGTGTGGAAGGGGCCTGGATTTTCAATGCCATATAATCCAGATTATCCGCTTTGAACTGGATTATCTGAGTCTACATTGCCATATAATCCAGTTCAGGCTTTAGCATAGTGGGTTAACTGCCAGCTGCAGAAAATCTTGCCAATTGAAAGGTTGACTGTTCAAGCCCAGGTTGGTGTGGTGGGCTGTCAGCCCAGTTTCTGATCACTTAGCAGATCGAAAACAGCAATGTGGGTAGATAAATAGGTACTGCTTTAAAGCAGGGAGGTAATAAAAGGCACCCATAAGGACATGCAGATGATTCAATTGGGAGGTTGTCCATGGACAACAAAAGCTCCCCGGCACGGAAGATAGAGCAACAGCACCACCCTGTGGCTGGAGTTGAATACAGCCTCCAGATGTTGGAGATGGAAAAAGATGGGAAAAGCTTATCCCTTTGTTTATGTATTGTCTGTCCTTGTTGATTGTATAATGGCATTGAATATTTGCCGTACACGTCTTCTCTATATTCCTCGGGTAGATAGAGTGGAATATAATTAAAATATATTTATTTAATGTTTAAAGCAGATAATCTGGAATTTATATAGCAGTATAGATAGGGCCCCAGCCTTAGCCAGGCTTACTTCCAGTAAACATGCAAACGATCCGGCTGTTCATGGACCTGCTTATTCATAATCTAGTTCAACATTGATAATCTGGAGCATCTGATTTGATAATCTGGATTATATGGCAGTGTAGATCCATATAATCTGCCATATAACGAAGTTCAAAGCACGTCGTCTCGATTTTATGTGGCAGTGTAGATGAGGCTCGAGTTCAATGTTCTTATTCCAGAGAGAAATGTCCCATTTCTCCAAAGCATTAGAGTGCCATATTCAGGAATAACAATGCTAATTGTTGGTTGAAGGACATTGCCAATTCATTTTTAATAATACATTTTAATAGACATGCTGCAGTTCAAACTATTCCCACCGCTTTTTAAAGTTCTGCCTTTGTCTGCACTGATATTTGCTGATGGATATAATGTTAATGGGGTTGTGGTGGCGCAGCAGGTTAAACCACTGAACTGTGGAACTTGGTGACTGAAAGGTCGGAGGTTCGAATCTGCGGAGCAGGGTGAGCTCCCACTGTTAGCCTCAGCTTCTGCCTACCTGGCAGTTCGAAAACATGCAAATGTGAGTAGACCAATAGGTACTGCTTCTGCAGGAAGGTAACGACACTCCGTGCAGTTATTCCGGTCACATGAGGTGTCTATGGACAACGCCGGCTCTTTGTCTTAGAAATAAAGATGAGCGCCACCCCCAGACTCAACTAGACCTAATGTCAAGGGGAAACCTTGACCTTTACAATAATGTTAATATTGTGTAGAAGGATCCTACAGATGTGACGACAAATGCAAAGTTTGGCTCTTTATGTAGGTAAAAAACACACACATACAACATAAATAGGCATGAAATTATCCAGTGCAAAATCCATTAATGTACAGTAGAAAACAAAGTCAGTACTTCTTAGAAAAGTTTCATCATAGTGTATATAAAATACAAAATACAGAATTCATAAGGCATTTGGGGAAAAAAACTGGATATTCTTTATAAAATCATTACAATGGCTCTAAATAACACTATATGTAATCATACTGATTAAATAGGAGATGTGTTAATTAGAGATGAATATCACTGTTAGCAGGAATATATATAAAAAATCCATAATACATTATTTAGTACAGGGGTGCCCACACTTTTTCAGCATGCGAGCTACTTTTAAAACAACCAAGTCAAAAAGATCTACCTTCCGCGTGCATGCTCTCCTGCCACCGAGCGGCGCTCCTTCCGCCAGCGTGGCGCTCCTTCCGTGGGGCATTGCGGGAACGAGGGAGCGCCTTCCACGGGGCATTGCAGGAATGAGGGAGCACCTTTCGCGGGGCATTGTGGGAATGAGGGAACTCCTTCTGCAGGGCATTGCGGGAACGAAGGAGCATGAGGCGGGGCCTCTGGAGGCCCCGCCTCGTGCTCCGCCCTACCTCTCTCTTGTCCGGAAACAGCCGTGCAGCCTCTGCTGCCGGCGAGAGAGAGGCAGGGCGGAGTGTGAGGCGGGGCCTCCGGAGGCGCTCCCTCGTTCCCGCAATGCCCCATGGAAGTAGCGCCACGCGGAAGGAGTGCCGTGCAGAAGGTGTGCGCGTGCAGGGTAGAAGCGCCCCATCCGGCTGCAATCGACCTCATTTGGACTCGTGATTGACTCGTTGATCGCGATCGACTTCGTGGGCAGCCCTGATTTAGTAGAATTATAGTGATAGACAGAATAAGTGGGAAGGGGGCACGTGGAGAAGTGGGAAAGATTGAGGTGGGAAATGGGGCTGGGAAAGTGGACTGGGGTGAGAAAGAGGGGCTGGGAAAATGGGAAACTGTGGTGGGAAAAGGGGCAAGACAGAAATGGGAGAGACTGGAACCTGGGAAAGGCTGGGATGGAAAGTGAGCTGGAAAAACGGGCGAGAGGGGCTGAGGATAGTAAAGACTGAGGTAGGAAGCGGGAAACTAGAAAAAGGGAAGACTGAGGTTAGAAAGGGGTGTTGGAAAAGTGGGGAAAACACTGAGGTGGGAAGAGAGGAAGTGGGAAGGACTGAGGAGAGGTATAACTAGACTTATACTCAAGTATGTACAGTAAATAAAGACGCTTTGACACATTTGAGAGAACAAATAGGATGAGAGATTTTCACTGATAATGAAATCAGAATAGTTACCGGGCATGGAAATCCAGAAGGCTTTCACTCAACAGGACACGCACAATTGTGGTTTAAATGATTGTGATAAATGGTTTTCTCCAAAATCGACATTTTAAACCCTTCACGATGCAATGGGGTTAAAAAGATGCACTATCTTCTTGTTTCTATGAGTCTGGTTTCATTCTTGGTTTCTTTTATCTTGATATCTAAACCTTCTCTGAAATCATCCTAGAGACACCATTTGTGTAAGGAAAATGCATGAAGACCTGTCTGGCCCTGTCTTCTGAACCAACAGTCTATTGCTAAAAGTTTGGGAAAATCTGTTGACAACACTCATTCAGTAAGTAAGGTCCTCAATGGGTTCCAACCCATAGATTTCAGCTAGCATTTTAAACCTGGGGCCCCAGTCATTAAGGAAATCATAATCAATATCCGAGTCTGAAGATCCAGATCCCAAAGAGCTGAGAGACTCTGCAATGGACTCGGCACCTTCATAACCGTATATGTGGAGAGTATCGAAGGGTAGCAAACCCCCATCGTTGTCGGCGTCATCTTTTTTCATCTCAATCATAATGCCCATCTCTCCAGTACCTGAAAGTCCATGTTCAGGGACTTTTTGGACTTGGCTGTAGGTACACGGGCGGGCCTCCATGGTCATCCTTGGGGACATCATTCCTCTCTGACGTGCCGAGGTGAGGACCGACACATCGTAACAGTTGGTATCCATCTCACCACCGCCTTCTTCATCATAGGCCACCAGCTGCTCATGGATCTCTTCCACATTCTTCTTGAGAACGTTCAGATCTTTCTTGTGTCTCTTCCTCCAGGCTATCAGCAGCACGATCACTGCAGATGGAATAGATGAGCATAACTCATGGAGAAAGGACATGACACAGACTTGTAAAAGCAAACTAGAAAATATTAACGGAGCCCAAAAGTTGTGATTCTGTTGGGATGAGAATCAGAGATTCACTTACTTGACTTGTATTAAAGTAACGAAGTCCGGTGAATGCAACCACAGACAAGTGGACAACGTTTCGTCATGTCTAACCACATTTAGTAGATGCCATGCTTGTAGACATTGATATTGTCTTCCAAACAAACACCAGGCATACAAGTTTGCTAGCACCTCGTGCAGTTATTCTAAATCAGGCATGGGCAAACTTTGGATCTCCAGGTGTTTTGGACTCCAACTCACACAATTCCTAACAGCTTACCAGCTGTGGGAGCTGAAGTCCAAAACACCTGGAGGGCCAAAGTTTGCCCATGCCTGTTCTAAATGGTCTATGTCAGGGCTGTCCAACTGGCGGCCCCGGGGCCGGATCCGGCCCCGTAGCCTGTTGGACACGGCCCCACCTATGCCCTCAGCCGCCATTTTTAAATTTGAAAAAAAATCGGAGGGGGTGGCGGGGGCGGGAGAGGGAGGAGGAGAGAGCTAGCTCCTCCTCCTTTTCGGCGCCCCCCCCTACCTAGGGCGGGGGAGCCGCCGAAAAAGGGCAGAAGGCGGCGCCAAGAGCAGCGCGTCACAGGCCTGGTGTGACGCGCTGCTCCTTGGCACCGCCTACTCCTCCTTTTCGGCGCCCCCCTCCCTTCCTAGGCCGGGGGGGGGCGCCGAAAGGAGGAGTAGGGCGGCGCCAAGAGCAGCGCGTCACGCCAGGCCTGTGACGCTCTGCTCTTGGCGCCGCCTACTCCTCCTTTCCGCCCCTCCCTACCTAGGGCGGGGAGCCGCCGAAAAAGGAGCAGAAGGCGGCGCCAAGAGCAGCGCGTCACAGGCCTGGCGTGACGCTGCTGCTTGGCGCCGCCTTCTGCCCTTTTTTTCGCGCCCCTCCCTTCCTAGGGTGGAGGGGGCCGAAAAGGAGGAGGGCGGCACCAAGAGCAGAGCGTCACAGGCCTGGCGTGACGCTCTGCTCTTTGGCGCCGCCTACTCCTCCTTTTCGGCGCCCCTCTGCCCTAGGAAGGGAGGGGGCGCCGAAAAGGAGGAGTAGGCGGTGCCAAGGGGCAGCACGTCACGCCAGGCCTGTGACGCGCTGCTCTTGGCGCCGCCTTCTGCCCTTTTTCGGCTGTTTTAGGAGGGGGCGGGGCCTGGGGTTGGGGGCGGGGCCTGGGGGCGGGGCCGAGCGGCCCCCTAGGTCATCAGTGACCGCTTATCCGGCCCTGGACCCCGTAGAAGTTGGACAGCACTGGTCTATGTCAGTGGTTCTCAACTTTCCTAATGCTATGAACCTTTAACATAGTTCATCATGATTCAATTAGGAGGTTGTCTATGGACAACAATATGCTCCTCGGCATGGAAGACGGAGCAACAGGTTGGTGTGAGTTCCCGGCTGTCAGCCCAGCTTCTGCTCACCTAGCAGATCAAAATTTGCAATGTGGGTAGATAAATAGGTACTGCTTTAAAACAGGGAGGTAATGGGGGAAAAGCTCATATCCAGAATTTACAAACAATTATTAAGTTGGTCAACAGAGACACAAGTGATTAAACAGACTATGATTACGTGGGCTCAGAATATTGGTAGACCCATACAGTTGAGGGAATGGGAACAGGTGTGGCAACGACATTTAAAAATAACATATGCCTCAGATCTGAAAGAGAACTGGATAAAAATGATTCACCGATGGTATATAGCACCTAAAAATTAAGTTTAATGTATAAGACTTTAGAGAATAAATGTTGGAAATGTAAAACACATGAAGGCTCTTTCTATCACATGTGGTGGACATGCCAAAAATCTAGAGAGTATTGGCAGATGATACATAGAGAATGTAGGAAACTATTGGACGTTGATTTTCCAATGAAACCGGAGATCTATTTACTAGGCCTATTTGATGAAACAATATTTAAGAACTCCAACTTAGAGAAGTTATTTATCTATTTTTCGACGGCTGCGAGGATTGTATTTGCAAAATTATGGAAATTAGATTCACTACCCACAAAAGAACAATGGTTTATAAAGATTTTAGAAATTAAAGATATGGGCGAATTGACTTTTTGGTTGAGACAGAATAAGGGCAGAGGTACAGAGAGAACAGATTGGACATTGGTAAATGAATATATGACAAAAGAATATTGATAAAGATGAGAGAATAGTCAATTATAATTTAATCAAATTAATAAACAGAGGAAAAAACCGAGGCAAAGAAATTAAAGAATGGACGTAAAGGTGTGGAAGGAGAACGGAAGTCCCAACCTCCCCTCATTTTCTTTTTTTACCCAGGGGATAATTTGTAACTTTTTTTTTGTTTTTTAATTGATTTTTTTCTCTTTTTTCTCTTTCCTTTTCTCTTTTTTTCCAGTCTTTGTAGGATGTATGGGTGGAGGTGGTGGAATGTATTGGGCATGTACTGCTGTTGTGGTTTATGTTGTTTATGTTTATATTATTTACAAAACTTTCTATATATATATAGAAAGCTAGAGCTTGTACAGCAAATATTGTACCCGGGGCCTGATTTACACCAGCAAAAAAGTTTAAAAAATATACGAGTGATATGTACTCACCTTTATTCCAGGTGAGTGAAAAAGTCTCCACTTTTTCAAATAAATATTTGGTGCAATTTGCTGGGGTATATGTATATCTTTGGCATTAACACAATTGACCCTATTTATTATTTTATTAATAATAAAGAGCACTGGGGCCACTACCCACTCTCTAGCTCAGGGGTGGGCAATTATTTTTTCTAAGGGGCCACACGAGAGCCAAACAATATTATGGAGGGCTGCACCTAAAGGCTGAACTACATTCTAATCTACGTAATTTATTTATTTATTTACCATATTTACTATATATTACACATAATTAATATTAACATGTTAATATATCAAGAAATATTCATATTAGTATTAATATCATAATTATTATATTATAGTGTATGTATAGACATTATAATATATTGAAATTATAATATAATATAACATCATTATATTATTTTATATTATTTATTATAATAAAATTATTATAAAATAATAATAAAAACCACTAAAATAAAATGAAATTCAAGAAGACAAGGTGTGAACCAAGATGAAGGCTGACATCCTCAAGAGAGGAAGGATCCCAAGATGGAATGACCCAATGGCCCCAGCCCAGTGGATGGCAAAGCGGACCCAGCTACCACCGCAGCAGAGGAGAGCAGAGCAGCAGGCGATCAGAGGCTACAGGCCTCCGCCCACTCTCGCCCCCAGCCGTTCCTCAGCTGATTGCCCTGCCATGGAGTACCTGCCATCCCTGGAGGCAATCTGGGGCTGCAGAGGGAGCAGTTGGCGATCTGAGGCGGCTTATTCGACCTGGCGACCCGGAAGACAATCAAGTCTTCCGGGTCGCCACGGCGATTGGCTCCCGCAGGTCACCAAGTGCTCCTGCTGCAGGCCCGAATCGTCTCCAGGGATGGCAGGCACTCCAAAGCCGCTGCTCCTCCAGCCTGTCTGCTGACACAGGCCCCACAGATCCCGCGATGGGATGGCAGCAGTGGTACCCCTTCCTCTTTGCCCCACCCCTGACACTCTTCTCCCCGGGCCGGACAGAAGAGGCTGCCGGGCCAGATCTGGCCCACGGGCTGTAGGTTGCCCACCCCTGCTCTAGCTGAACAACAGTGAGGGGTGGATCGAAATTCTAACTATTAAAAAGAAAAAAAAGCAGATTTATTTCTTCTCAGGACTGCCACCACCTTTCTGGTCTAGCAGCTGCCCAGAAGAGCCATGTGGGACACTTGGTTTTGAGGTCAGAATGAGATCTTCAGCCACATCATCAATTGTGTGTGTGTGTGTCTGGACGGGCCCTTAATCTGTTTGGAGACCTTGTGTGCATCGTCACACTCTGGTATCATCTCATAGCCTGTTGCCTTTCCGTTTTTATAGTATTACTATGGAACTTGTGTCAATCATTTTTATCTGTACTTTACCTATTTGTATGTATTGTATACCACACTAGAATGGGTGAAGGCCATACAGACATGAAAAAAAAAATCCACCTGGTATATTTCCCCTCCTTCCTGCCCTCCCAAGGTGAACTTGTGAATAAATGTCTCCATGTATTTACCGATGACAGTCAGGATGCAGACGAAGATGGCCATCAGGGCATGCATGTTGACTCCAAGTTGTTTCGCGGCCTCATCACACAAGACGACATTGCCTTCCTCATCACATTTGCAGATACGAATGGAAAGGGTGCTCGTGCCGCTCTGCTGAGGTGAACCATTGTCAGAGATGATGATAGGCAAGTAATGGGTTTTGACTAGCTCTCGATTAAAGTGTCCGTATTTGACAGTGACATTCACAGTATTATCTGGGGAAGAGAATGACATCTTATTAGGTGATAATCTCAAAGGGTGATTGCCGCGCAGGATTCCCAGGCAGATAGCACACTTCTAGCTCCTCGAGAGGAGAAAACGTTTAACAAACTCAAATCTGGGTTGCTGTGAATTTTCCGGGCTATATGGCCATGATTTGCTGTGTGGTCCACGCCTTAGTTACCACACAGTTGTACAAAGGTCATCGACCAGGCTGCTAACTGGAGCAAATTACAGGGAGCAGTCAACCCCCCTGTTTAAACAGCTCTACTGGCTGCCCATACGTTTCCGGTCCCAATTCAAGGTGAAGGTTATCTATATATATTTTTTTCTTCACGTCGTGCAACGGGGCAAATAGACAAAGAAACCATAAGCTAGAAAAACACCAAATTCGGCAGCCTATGGCAACATACGAAGAGGTACCTAAACGGCCAAAAAACCCAGCCCTAGGTACCTCGCAACACCCCCAAACACGACCGCCCCAAAAAACGGCCAAATAAACCCCCCTCCCTCTCTCTTTGCTGCCAACGCGCGTTCAGAACGTTCGCGCTCAGCAGCCCGAACGCAGCAACCCGCCAGGCTTCACAGTACCACACGCCACACACATAGCCTGCCCTTCCGCTACACACGTCCTTTCCCCTTGCCCGCTTCCCAAGTCCCCAAAGCAACAGAAAACAACACACCCTGGACCCCTTCCCATGCCCCCAAAACAACGCAAAACAACACACCCTGGACCACTTCCAACGTCCCCAAAGCACCGCTAAACAACACCCCTCGCCCCTTTCCCGCAACCCAAAGCACAAAACAACACACCCGGCCCTGGAAAGCCACTTCCCCGCCAACCCAAAGCCCCACAAAACAACACACCCAGGCCCCCTTCCGTGTCTCCAAAGCCCTGCAAAACAACACCCCCTCGCCCCTTTCCCGCCAACCCAAAGCCCCACAAAACAACACACCCTGGACCACTTCCAACGTCCCCAAAGCACCGCTAAACAACACCCCCTCGCCCCCTTTCCCGCCAACCCAAAGCAAGGCCAAACAACACACCCGGCCCCCTTTCCGCGTCCCAAAGCACCGCTAAACAACACCCCCTCGCCCCCCTTCCCGCCAACCCAAAGCCCCACAAACCCACACACCCAGGCCCCCTTTCCGTGTCTCCAAAGCCCTGCAAAACAACACCCCCTTGCCACCTTTCCCGCCAACCCAACGCCCCACAAAACAACACACCCAGGCCCCCTTTCCGCGTCCCCAAAGCCCCGCAAAACAACACCCCCTCGCCCCCTTTCCCGCCAACCCAAAGCCCCACAAAACAACACACCCAGGCCCCCTTTCTGCGTCCCCAAACCAACACATAAATAAAAAACACTCTCCACCTTCCCACCACCCGAAAACAACACAAACTTTCCTTACCTTTAGAAAAAAACCTCCCTCCAACGCTGAGCCGACGCTATCTCTCCTCCACCCATAAAATACTACAATTCCCAGAACCACTTGCGGCCGAACACGGCCACCACGCATGCGCAATGCCAAATATTCTTTAAAAAACCCCGCGAACCTTCCCACGATCTCAAACCAACACATCCAAAACAACACACGTTTCCTCCCTTATCACCACCCAAAGCAAGGCAAAACAACACACCCGGCTCCCTTCCTATATCCCCAAACCCCCGCAAAACAACACCCCCTCGCCCCTTTTCACCAACCGAAAACGCCTCCTCCGCAAACTCCCAAGGCGGCGTGGAGGAGGAGGCAAGGAGGAGAAAGGGCCGCGAGGGGACTGATCATAGCCTCGGTGGCTGCGATCCTGCTCTCCTCGCTGCTCTTTCCTCCTCCTCCGGCTCCTCCTCCTCTTCGCCGCCTCCATTGCCGCCAGGGCCCGATCCCAGCGGAGGTGGGTGGGAGGGAAGCAAAGCCGGCGAAGAGGAGGAGAAGCCTGAGGAGGAGGAAAGAGCAGAGAAAACAGCAGGATCGCAGCCATGCACAGAGGCTACGATCCACACACCCCCCCCCGACCCTTTCCTCCTCCTCTGCCTCCTCCTCCACGCCGCCTCCGTTGCCGCCAGGGCCCGATCCCGGCGGAGGCGACAGGACAGCTGCCCTTCTCCCGGGCACCTCTCTCTCCTGCATGCCCTGCCCTCCTCCCTTGAGTGAAGGAAGGATGGCGGGGATAGGATGGGACACACCTGCCCGATCCCCTGTCGTGCATGCACACGCGACGGAAGGCGCCTCTTTCCCCTCCTCTCCCCGCCCCCTTCCTTCATTCAAGAGAGCAGGGCGGGACGAGCAGCAGAAAGAGGTGCCCGGAAACAGGGCAGCTTTCCTGCTGCCTCCGCCGGGATCGGGCCCTGGCAACGGAGGCGGCGTGGAGGACGATGGATGGATGGAAGGAGTGACAAAGAAAGTATACCACGGGGGAAATAGCCACAGCGAAGCGTGGCCAGGTCAGCTAGTTACCTATAAAGCTCTAAAAGGTTTGGGACCACCTTATCTTTGTGACCACATATTCCCTTAGGATCATCAGGGGAGGTTCTTCTCTTGCTTCCACCTCCGTTTCAGGTGCGGTAGGTGGGGACGAGGGAAAGGGCCCTCTCGGTCATTGCCCCCTGGTTCTAGAATGTCCTCCCCAGGGTTATTAGGCTAGCACCCTCCCTGTCTGCTTTCTGCAAAGATCTAAAGACATGGATGTTCTGCTGTGCCTTTGATTAGACAATTCCCTAGACCAGTGCTTTTCAACCTCTTTTGAGCGGCAGCACATTTTTTACATTTACAAAATCCTGGGGCACACCACCAACCAAAATGACACAAAATGACACTCTAACACAGTAATACATATAGCTAATATGTTTTTAAATGTATTTATACACTCAGTGTGAAACCTGGGCCTGTTTCGATGAACACAACATATATATGACTTCCTCTCACATATTTATACATGGCTATCATGTCTTCTCTCAGCCTTCTCTTCTTCAGGCTAAACATGCCCAGCTCTTCAAGCCACTCCTCATAGAGCTTGTTCTCCAGACCTTTGTGAAATTTCACCCTGAGTGAAACTTGCTTCCAGTTAACTATGGATGTCATGAAGCTGTTATAAACAGTTCCTTGGGGGGGGGGGGAGGCAACTCTAAAAAATCCAGTAAAATAGTAAAAAAAAAAAATTTCCAAGCGGAGAGGCTCAATTTGTTTATTGGAAACCTGTGAGGGGGCTGCTAGAAGGGGGGAGAGTGCCAATTTCCCACGGCACACCTGATGATCGCTCATGGCACACTAGTTGGGAAACACTGCCCTAGACAGCTGGTCCCAGCGAACACCCACAATATCTCCTCACACTTTACTAAGCTATAATTATTTATTTTACACTGCTCTAGCCTTACTACTGCCATATGACCTATGCACTTTAGTTACCAGCACTATTCTTTGAATGGTTGTTGCAACAGTCTGCCACCTGTTACGAGAAATGAGCAACATTTTGGATGTTGATTTTGATGCCTGTTTCATATATTGTTATATTTTAATAATTATGTTGTTGTAGTTCGTATTGTATTTTACTGTGTTATGTTTTTAACTACGTTGATTGGGCTTGGCCCCATGTAAGCTGCCCTGAGTCTCTTCAGGGAGATGGAGGCAGGATACAAAATAAATTATTATTATTATTATTATTATTATTATTATTATTATTATGTCCAGAAGCATTCTCTCCTGACATTTCGCCCAAATCTATGGCAGGCATCCTCAGAGGTTATGAGGACCTCACAACTTCTGAGGATGCCTGCCATAGATGTGGGTGAAACATCAGGAGAGAATGCTTCTGGGACATGCCATACAGCCTGGAAAACTCACAGCAATCCAGTGATTCCAGCCTCGAAACCTTCTGTAACAAACTCAAATCTGCCTGGGTGGCAATGGCTGGATATTATTTCTTTATGGAGAGCCTATTGATTATCTATATCAGGGCTGTTCAACTGGCGACCCCCGGGCCGGATCCGCCCCGTAGCCTGTTGGACACGGCCCCACCTATGCCCTCAGCCGCCATTTTTAATTTTTTTTTTTTTTAAAAAATCGATTTTTTAAAAATGGGGGGGGGGGGGGGGGCCGGGGAGGAGGAAGAGAGCTAGCTCCTCCTTTTCGGCGCCCCCCCTCCCTACCTAGGGCGGGGAGCCGCCGAAAAGGGCAGAAGGCGGCGCCAAGAGCAGCGCGTCACAGGCCTGGCGTGACGCGCTGCTTGGCACCGCCTACTCCTCCTTTCGGTGGCTCCCCGGGCCTAGGAAGGGAGGGAGGCGCCGAAAAGGAGGAGTAGGCGGTGCCAGGCAGCGCGTCACGCCAGGCCTGTGACGCTGCCGTTCGCCGCCTCTGCCCTTTCCGGCACCGAGAGGGACGGAGAAGCGATCCAGACAGGGAGGAGGAGCCAGCTCTCTTCCTCCCTGCCTGGATCGCTTCTCCGTCCCTCTCTCGCCGCCAAGGCGAGGCAGTTCGCAGCGGCAGCGCCGAGAGAGGGACGGAGGCGATCCAGGCAGGGAGGAAGACAGCTGGCCCCTCCTCCCTGCCTGGATCGCTTCTCCGTCCCCCTCGGCGCCGCCGTTGCGAGGCAGTTCGCAGCGGCAGCGCCGAGAGGGAGGGAGGGCGATCCAGGCAGGAGGAAGACAGCTGGCCCCTCCTCCCTGCCTGGATCGCTTCTCCGTCCCCTCTCCCGCCGCTGCTGCGAGGCAGTTCGCAGCGGCGGCGCCGAGAAAGGGACAAGGCGGCGGTACAGGGAGGAGGGGCCAGCTCTCTTCCTCCTGCCTGGATCGCCCCTTCTCCCTTTCTCAGCGGCGCCGCTGCGAACTGCCCTCGCAACGGCGGCGCCGAGAGAGGGACGGAGGGGGCGATACAGACAGGAGGAAGACAGCTGGCTCCTCCTTCGCCCCTCCTCCTTCCCCGCACCGCGCGCGTCCGCGGGGAGGAGGAGGCGAAGGAGGAGAAAGTCAGCTGGCCCCGCCCCGCCCCCCCCCTATCGGCCCCGCCCCCTGCTCACTGATCACCTGCGGCCCCCAGGTGATCAGTGACACTTCTTCCGGCCCTTGGGCCGGAAGAAGTTGGACAGCACTGATCTATATAAATAAAAATGTAATGTTCTGTTGTGGGATTAACATAACTCAAAAACCACTGGACGAATTGTCACCAAATTTGGACACAATACACCTATCAGGCCAACGAGTGACCATCACTCATAAAAACACTGAAAAACATAGCAGAAGAGAATTAAAAAGCAACCCCCCTACATTAAAATGCACGCACAAAACCACAAACATATATGCAAACACACACATATACACAAATACACACACACACACACAAATATACACAAACTGGGCCACAGCAATGCGTGGCAGGGGATGGCTAGTTCTTTAATAAATAGGAATAACATCCCCTCTCCAACCCCGTTTCATATTGATCAGAAAGTCATTGTTAGTTAATATTCCCATAGTATTTCCTCTGTGCTGTTTTGTATAATCTTCAGGAACATACCATGATTATCAACAAGGGTGAAGTTGCTGTCTTCAGAGACTAAGGAATACTTGAATTTCAACCCGGGTGACATTTCATCCCTGTCCACAGCAGAAATCTGGATGATCACCTATATGAATGAAAAAAGACCACGGTCTTCAATTATTTTCCGTGAATACACTGTGCAGGACTGAAACATCTCACCATGAATTCTGTGAGGGGCCATAACTCTGTGGGAGAGCACATGGTTTGCATGCAGAAGACCTCAGGCTCATTCCCTGGCATCCTCTATTAAAAGGCTTGAGTAGTAAGTCACGAGACCCTAGAGAGCTGTTGTCTGGCCTAGATAGATAAATGGGCTGACCTGGAATAAGCCGGTTTCCTTGGTCATCATGCAACATATATTTGAGTAAACAGGCAGTTTGAATGACTTCAGTTAGGAATGCATTATCTTTATTAAAAGCACCAATTCTCCGCATGAGGGCTGCAAACAAAACAGGGCGCATACTCCTTCAGCGGTTCTGCCAAAGTTCTCCCTCCCTCCTCCAGGAATCAGAAACTGGATTATATGGCAGTGTAGATCCAGCCTTAAGCTCCACCTATACTGCCATATTTATTTATTTACTAGCTGTCCCCTGCTATGCGTTGCTGTGGGCCAGTATGTGTATATGTGTTTTGTGTGTGTATATGTGTGTGTGTATATTGTGTATGTATGTGTGTTTGTGTACGATGGCGGGTCAATAAGTCCGTGACTTTTTGAATTTCCCGCCTCTTAACCGAAAGGGCAACACTGCTCATGTCAGCAGGCATCTGTCAGTTGACTCCTGTCAAAATTTGAACAAGCTGCGTCATTTAGTTTGTGTTTGACAGCCATTGATAGCAGATTACCGCGTGATTTGAGGAGAAAATGGAAAAAAGTGAATTTTGTGTGCTCATTAAGCATTATTTTTTGCAGAAAAAACCCATCCCTCAAACCAAGGATAGGCTTGATAAATATTATGGGGACTCTGCACCATCCATTTCAATGGTAAAAAAGTGGTTTACTGAATTTTGTTGTGGCCGTACAAGCACGGAAGATGTCAAACTTTCTGGATGCCCAGTTGAGGTCTCTACATCCGAAACAATTTTTTAAAAAAATCACGATATGGTGTTGGCCAATCAGAGATTGAAAGTGTGAGAATTGTGGAAGCCATAGACATCTCACATGGCTCAGTGGTTTCATTTTAAATGATCACTTGGGTATGAGAAAGCTTTACGCAAGATGAGTGCCGCGTTTGCTCACAATGCAAGGGTGCACACATGTGCAGCTTCCATGGCAAAAATCCATGAATTGGGATATGGATTGCTCCCTCCTCATCTGCCCTATTCTCCGGATTTAGCCCCAATTGACTATTTCTTGTTTCCAAACCTGAAGAAATGGCTCGGCTGAAAGAGATTTGACTCCAACGATGAAATCATCTCACAAACAAATACCTATTTTGATGACCTCAACAAATCTTATTTTTTGGAAGGGATAAAAAAATTGGAGAAACATTGGACAAAGTGTATAGAGCTCAAAGGAGACTACGTTGAAAAATAAAATGATCCTTTATCCCAAAACCTGTGTTTCATTCAAAAAGTTACTGACTTATTGACCCGCCCTCGTATATATGTGCTTTTGTGCATGCGTTGTAATGCATTTTTTTGCTTTTTAAGTTTCTTCTGCTGTGCTTTTAAGTATTTTTATGAGCGATGGTCACTCGTTGGCCTGATAGGTGTATTGTGTTTTTGAAACATGAACAACCGAGTTGGATAAAGATTGAATGTGGCAGAGGTCGTACAGCACGACAGTGTCATCAAGGTCTTCAAGAGGCTTGTAGGGAATCTGCATTGCCTTACAGAACAATGGCAAGGTGGGTAAAAGCCTTCAACGAAGGGCACCAAAATGTGGCAGACATGCATTGGCCAGATCGTCCTAGTGTCAGCAAAGCGGAAGTGAATGCTATTGCTGCACTCGTAGGCAGGGATCGACGCCATACGATACATGAGCTGGCCCGAAACACAGGATTTCCACATACGACTATGCTCTACATTCTGAAGGAACACCTGGGCATGAGAAAAATTGCTTCATGATGGGTTCCACATCATTCGACGGAAATGCAGAAATGGCTACGATATACTGCTGCTCATACCCACTTGGAGCGCTATGAGTGCGAAGGAGAGATTTTCTTATGCCATGTCATTATGCAGGATGACACTTGGGCCAGATTGTACCAGACGGAACTGAAACACCAATCGAACGAATGTCATCGTTATGGGTCACCACAAAGTTCGAAATCTCATCAGAACCCCAGCAATGTGAAAGTTATGATGATTCTCGTGTACGACTGTGATGGTGTCATCCTATCGCATATCGTTCCCCCACATCAGACCGTCAATGCTCAGTATTACTGCTCATTTCTGGAACACCATTTCAGACCAGCTTTGAGAAAAAAACTGTGACACTTTCTGAAGAACGCCCCTCTCATTTTGCATAACAATGCTCGGCCACATGCAGTGCAAGCTGTGTCTGAGTTGCTCGATCGACGGGGCTGGGAAGTGCTTTACCATCCCGCATACTCCCCAGACTTAAGACCTTGTGACTTTGACTTAATTCCTGAGATGAAGGAACCACTTCGTGGCATTTGCTTTGGAAATTCTTGTGGCAGTAGACAACTCCATTCTAACTATCAACAGAACAGGTGCTGCAACAGGTGTCCTACGACTTCCACATCGTTGGAAACAGGTTGTACAAAATGCTGGTGACTATATTGAAGGACTGTAAAACTTGGTGGCATGTATCGCTTTTGTATTATACCGGGATTGTGGCGCAGCTGGCTGGGAGTCAGCTGCATAAGATCACTACTGACCAGAAGGTCATGAGTTTGAGGCCTGCCTGGGTCGAGGTGGGCTCTCGACCTATTGTGTAGCCTGTTGTCGACCTTTGCAACCCGAAAGACAGTTGCATCTGTCAAGTAGGAAATTAAGGTACCACTTAGTGGGGAGGCTAAATTTAACTGATTTACGAGGCCATAAAAAGATCTCCAGAAAACACGCTGAGGAATGAAGGAGTGTGACAGCTCCCCCCTGGTGGCCAGATGTTAAATTGCCTCTGTCTGTCTTGTGTGTTTGTGTGTCTAAATGTAATGTGTACATTGTAATCCTCCCTGAGTCCCCTGCGGGGTGAGAAGGGTGGAATATAAATGAAGTAAGTAAGTAAATAAATAAATAAATATTATATGTAAACAAATAGTTGCCATTACTAATCCTGTTTTAACTTCATTGTACTGGTCAGTATAGACTCATATAATGCAAACTGAACTGTATTGAACTGGATTATATGAGACCACAGTGTCATATAATCCAGTTCAATGCAGTTAATCTGCATTCTAAAACTGGATTATATGTCAGTGGAGATGGAACCTTATAGATATGGCATTATAGGTTCAATTTAGGGTTGATGTAAGATGGAAACAACTTGAAGGCACACAACACCATGTGTTGGGATCCATGCGTGATGGAAGGCTGTACTGACTGGCAAGGGAAATGTGGAAACTTGAAAATGAGCAGCAATGGGAGACTTGTCATTTGGTTTTTGATACGATACCTTTCCTTGTGCAGCATTTTCACACACACGAGGATCATACGGTTCAGCAAATTCTGGTGCGTTGTCATTAATATCATCAACTTTAATGTAGACTGGTACATGGGTCTCTAGGTTAGGCACCACCATATCTGAAACAGGAATGAAACCACAGACGCATCAGTTGGATGCTCCACTTCAAAGCAGGGAGATAAAATGCTTCAGCAAAACAAAATTTCTTTCCACTCGGTGCTGAAGAGAAAATGTTCTCTCCTTAGTAACCTCAAGAGAAATTAGAAAGCTATGCTGTGAATCAAGGATCCAATTTTTCCGGAAGACATAATACGTGTGTCCTGCACAGAGAAGAATCTGAACAGAATGGAGACCCTGAACTTAACAAAGGTAGATTTTAATATAGCATCTTAAAAATTGCCAGGTGTCGCATACATTGCGTCTATGCTGGGATTACTTTCCATCCAAGCAACACTGCATGCAGATTTTCAGTTGGCTTTCCAGGCCATAGTCTTCTTCCATAATAAACAACTCTGTCCTTGCTATCAGAAAGCCCTTAACTCAGGAGTGGGCAATTATTTTTTCCAAGGGGCCACACGAGAGCCAAAAAATATTATGGAGGGCCGCACCTAAAAGCTGAACTACATTCTAATCTACATAATTTATTTATTTATTTACTATATATTACACATCATTAATATATCAAGAAATATTCATATATTATTAGTATTAATATCATAATTATTATATTATAGCATATATAGACATTATAATATATTGAAATTATAATACAATATAACATTATTATATTATATCATTTATTATATTATTATGATAAAATTATTATAAAATAATAATAAAAACCACTAAAATAAAATAAAATAAAATTCAAGAAGACAAGGTGCGAACTAAGATAGAGGCTGACATCTTCAAGAGAGGAAGGATCCCAAGATGGAATGGTCCAATGGCCCCAGCCCAGAGGATGGCAAAGCGGACCCAGCTGCCACTGCAGCAGAGCAGAGCCTGAGGGAACCGCTTTAGATGTGTTTATTGATGGCCATTTTCTCCTTCTGGGCGGGTGGGAGGGCGGATGGTCCGCCCCTTGGGGCGGGAGGGAGGAGGGAGGCGTAGGTCCTTTTGTTCCAGGCAGCAGCACCCGCATTTCTGTCCCAGCTGGGCTTGCGCCTTGCCTCCTCTTCCTGTTCCTCGTCCGGAGAAACGGTGAGTCCGGGCTTGGAGCTCGCGTGCCCAGGACAGGAGGGGGCAAGAGGGGAGGGAAAATGGGGCATGCGCTGCAGGGATTGAGTGAGTGCGCGGGGAGGAGGGGGCACGCCCCCAGCCGTTCTCCAGCTGATTGCCCTGCTATGGAATGCCTGCCATCCCCGGGCCTGCAGGGCAAGCAGTCGGCGATCTGAGGCGACTTATTCGACCTGGCGACCCGGAAGACGATCAAGTCTTCCGGGTCACCAGGGCGATCAGCGCCCGCAGGTCGCCGAGTGCTCCTGCTGCAGGCCCGGATCGCCTCCAGGGATGGTAAGCACTCCAAAGCCGCCGCTCATCCGGCCTGTCTGCCGACACAGGCCCCACAGAGCTCGCAATGGGATGGCGGTAGCGGCACCCCTTCTTCTTGGCCCTGCCCCCTGACGCCCTTCTCCCCGGGCCGGACAGAATCGGCTGCCGGGCCGTAGGTTGCCCACCCCCACCTTAACTCGTATGTGTCAGGGAGGAACTAAACACTCCGTGTAATCTTCACTTTGCCAACTTGTTTTTCTGGAGGGAAGCTCCTGAAATGAATGAATTTCTATTTATTTATTTATTTGGAACATTTATACTCCGTCCTATCTTGACCTCCAAGAAGGGACTCAGGATGGCTACCAACAGGCAACAATTTGATGCCGAAACAATAAAATACATCATAAAATACAATCAAATGCCCAAAAAATAAGTATCAATATACATTCAAACAGTTTGCCAGGTTAAAATGTCATCCAAATCCATCCAAATTGCGGTCCAATAAAATCTCACCATTGCCAGTAAAATCAATCTAATCTGCAAATGCTTGCTCCCATAACCAGGATTTAAGTTTCTTCCTGATGGAGGGAGGGGGCAGATCTAACCTCCTTAGGGAGGAAGTTCCACAGCCGACGGGCTACCACGAAGAAGGCCCTCTCTCTCTTCCCCACCAAGCGTGACTGCAATGGCAGTGGGACCAAAAGCAGGGCCTCCACAGATGATCTTAAAGTTCTTGATGGTTTGTAAATATTCTAAGCAAAGTTATATTACTATCTTGTCCTCTCCCACTTCCTTATGACAGCCTTTCAGGTATTTAAACATGGCTCTCATATCTCCTTCCAACCTTGTCTTCTGCAGGCTAAACATGCCCAGGTTTTTAAGATGTTCCTCAAAAGGCATAGTCTCCAGATATTTGATTATTTTAGTTGTTCTCTGGACACCTTTCGGCTTGTCCATAGCTCTCTTAAATTGTGATGCCCAGAATTGGACACAGTGTTATTCCAGGTGAGATCTGAGCAAAGCAGAATACAGGGGCACCATAACTTATCTTGATCTAGACCAGGGGTGCTCATTAGGTAGATCGCGATCTACTGGTAGATCGTGTAGGGCATCCTGGTAGGTCGCAGGCAGGGCGGGAGGAAGGCTCAGTCCTACCCCACAGGCTCCCGATGCCGCCCAGGTGCAGAAGAAGGTTGGACTGGATGGCCCTTGGAGGTCTCCTCCTATTTTCATTGTTATTATTATTATTATTATTATTATTATTATTATCAGAGGCTGAGGAATTCTTTTATTGTGTTTTCCCCTTATGGCAGAAGAAGGTTGGACTGGATGGCCCTTGGAGGTCTCCTCCTATTTTCATTGTTATTATTATTATTATTATTATTATTATTATTATTATTATTATCAGAGGCTGAGAAATTCTTTGATTGTGTTTTCCCCTTATGGCAGAAGAAGGTTGGACAGGATGGCCCTTGGAGGTCTCCTCCTATTTTCATTGTTATTATTATTATTATTATTATTATTATTATTATCAGAGGCTGAGGAATTCTTTGATTGTGTTTTCCCCTTATGGCAGAAGGAGGTTGGACTGGATGGCCCTTGGAGGTCTCCTACACTAGGAACCTATTGTTGTTGTTACTATTATTATTAGTAGTAGTAGTAGCAGAGTCTGAATGAATATTATCATCATTATTATGAATAAATTCAGGGGCTTATTATTCTCACATTTAGTTGAATTCAGTCTTAAAATATATTATATGGCTCTCACTGAAATAAATTTCCAAATATTTTGCATTTATGGCTCTCTGAGTAGTGGGTCGGTAGATCATTTTGACTTGGTTGTTTTATAAGTAGCTTGCATGATGAAAAAGTGTGAGCACCCCTGATCTAGACACCATACAACAGAGTCCCGTTTATCTGACATAAACAGGGCCATCAGAACGTTGGATAAGCGAAAATCTCAGATAATACCGAGGGATTAAGGATAAAGCCTATTATACCCTAGTGAAGACAGGGTTTTCCTTCTGCCTTCGGTACCCAATCACTTTCTTTCTTTCTTTCTTTCTTTCTTTCTTTCTTTCTTTCTTTCTTTCTTTCCCTCCCTCTTCCATAAAGCAAACATTTCCACTGCTGGAGGGAGGGAGGGAGGGAGGAGAGAGACTGAGAGAGAATAAATAATAATACCTTTATTTGAACCCCGCCTCCATCTCCCCAAAGAGACTCGGGGCAGCTAACTTGGGGCCAAGCCCAAGCAATTACAATAAAGCAAAATAAAATACAAATAAAAATGCTTATACAATAACATAATAAGCCAATAAAGTAAAAATTACATAATAAAAAGAGTATAAAAACAGTACAAGGATTTAAACGAGGGTGAGCTGGGCCAAGTGCGAGGAGTAAAAATTGTAAAACCTGTGGGTGAGGTAGGTAAAGTGCTGTATTAAGTGAGAGACTCGAGTGTGATAAACAATGAGGTTATTCTCAACTGAGGGATGAGATAAAGTGCATCAGAAAGACAATTGACACTGAGAGAGGACCTGAAATAGAAATTAGTTATTAATTCTTCAAAAGTGCACTGAAAAAGCCAAGTTTTAAAACTTTTCCTAAAAGCTGCCAGGATTAGCTGCTTTGATCTCCCTGAGGACAAAAAGAACGCCAAACACAGAAGTAGCTTTTCAAAATCAAATAATTCTATTTCAGGTATATTTTCTTTCAGTCGTCATACAAGTACGGTTGCAGTGGAAACAAAATCATGAAGATTGCATTCGCAAGTCTCAAAATTATAATCCTCCCAAGGAGTCAAGGTCTCCGGGTTGTCCAAATAATTAGTATTTTCAATGATATATTAATAGCATATAGTTCATAAGGTGGTCAACCCAGATTGGTCGACGGTCTAGCCGTTTCCGCCATCTTGGCTTCTCGGGACCTTCAGACCAATGCTCCAAGAAATAAAGTTTCCAAAGTGATCCGAAAATGTCTATAAGAAGTGGAATAATACAATCCATCATATATATATACATTGTATCCCTATCTTATAATATACACTCAAACGTTCAAGGAGAACTAACAGAAGTATAGGCTGTCATACATACCAAGTATATAATCAACAATTCTCTCGGTTAATACCATCAACAATCTTGCCGGACAGGAATGAAACTCAAAGGCACTCATTATAAGCTATAGTATACTGCATGTTTAACAAAGTTAATTTACAACAAGACTTCACCAATTGTTAAACGATCATTAAGGCCTGATTGCCTCATGCTGGGTTTCAGGGTTGCTTCAGTTCCCAGTTTAACGATCCAAAAGCCTCACGTTGTAAGAGTTTGGTCTTAATGTCAGGTTTGATTCTTTTTAAAACTACTACCTTGAAGTCCTCAAAATGATGTTGTTCCTTAAAATGACAGTATAGTATTGAATTTTCATTTTTGTGCGGAAGCGTGAGCGGTGTTCAAATTCTTGTCCGAGTTCCCTTCCCATTTCCCCAATATAAAGTCTATTGCAGCCACATTTTAAACAATATATTAATTTCTTACTGGCACAGGTTGCCCATGTGCGTAATCTTTATGGTAACCCCATTATGTGGGCTGGTGATCGAATCCTGTGTATCTATGTGCTTGCAAATCGAACATCTTCCGTGATCTATTTGTATGGTTGGGAACGGTTAACCCGGGAATGATCTTGGGGCGGTGATCCGCATGAATCAACATTTGTTTTATACTCCTTGTCTTTTTGAAGGCAACGATGGGGGGTCTCTCTAATCCCGGGATCGAGTCTATTAAAGGCCAGAATTTTTTTACAATTTTGGTAATTTCTTTGGAGTGGCGCGTATAAGTGAGGGGCCAAACAGTGCGGTTTAGTGCTTTAGGCTTTTTTTTGTACCAGTAGGTCTTGTTGCGATGTAGCCGTGGCCTTCCTGTGTGCTTGTTCCAAAATCTTATGGGGGTATCCTCTTGAGTAAATTCTTTTTAGTAAGGACGCTGATGCCTCAAAATCAGCCAAGTTGATGAATTTCTCTTCAGCCTTAGGAGCTGGGAGTAGGGTAAATTATTTTTGAGGGCCTGGGTGTGGAAAGAGCTATAATGCAAAAATGCATTCTTTTTTGTAGGTTTGATGAAGTTTTTTACTTTGATTTTGTCATTTTCCACGAATATGGTCACATCCAAGAAGTCAATGGCATTTTTCAAGGTTTTAAAAGAAAATTCAATATGTTCATTCCATGAGTTAAAGTAATGTGAGATATCCTCTATTTTGCCAGTGTCCCCCATGAGGAAGAACACATCATCTATACCGATCTTTACCGAAAGATCTCAGACGATCCCACCAGTATCTTTCTGAATACCATCAAACACACGGTTGCAGCAGCCCTGGAATTAGGATATATCCCTAGAAAAACGGCGGAATTTCTGGTTAATACCAGCCCTACGACACCTTTCTTCTACATATTGCCAAAAACGCATAAGGACGTGTGGCCTATCCCCGAAAAATGCCTTTGACTTCTTGGATGTGACCATATTCGTGGAAAATGACAAAATCAAAGTAAAAAACTTCATCAAACCTACAAAAAAGAATGCATTTTTGCATTATAGCTCTTTCCACACCCAAGCCCTCAAAAATAATTTACCCTACTCCCAGCTCCTAAGGCTGAAGAGAAATTCATCCAACTTGGCTGATTTTGAGGCATCAGCGTCCTTACTAAAAAGAGAATTCACTCAAAGAGGATACCCCCATAAGATTTTGGAACAAGCACACAGGAAGGCCACGGCTACATCGCAACAAGACCTACTGGTACAAAAAAAGCCTAAAGCACTAAACCGCACTGTTTGGCCCCTCACTTATACGCGCCACTCCAAAGAAATTACCAAAATTGTAAAAAATTTCTGGCCTTTAATAGACTCGATCCCGGGATTAGAGAGACCCCCCATCGTTGCCTTCAAAAAGACAAGGAGTATAAAACAAATGTTGATTCATGCGGATCACCGCCCCAAGATCATTCCGAGTTAACCGTTCCCAACCATACAAATAGATGCGGAAGATGTTCGATTTGCAAACACATAGATACACAGGATTCGATCACCAGCCCACATAATGGGGTTACCATAAAGTTACGCACATGGGCAACCTGTGCCAGTAAGAATTTAATATATTGTTTCAAATTTGGCTGCAATAGACTTTATATTGGGGAAACGGGAAGGGAACTCCGGACAAGAATTTCGGAACACTGCTCACGCTTCCGCACAAAAAATGAAAATTCAATACTATACTGTCATTTTAAGGAACAACATCATTTTGAGGACTTCAAGGTAGTAGTTTTAGAAAGAATCAAACCTGACATTAAGACCAAACTCTTACAACGTGAGGCTTTTTGGATCGTTAAACTGGGAACTGAAGCAACCCTGAAACCCAGCATGAGGCAATCAGGCCTTAATGATCGTTTAACAATTGGTGAAGTCTTGTTGTAAATTAACTTTGTTAAACATGCAGTATACTATAGCTTATAATGAGTGCCTTTGAGTTTCATTCCCTGTCCGGCAAGATTGTTGATGGTATTAACCGAGAGAATTGTTGATTATATACTTGGTATGTATGACAGCCTATACTTCTGTTAGTTCTCCTTGAACGTTTGAGTGTATATTATAAGATAGGGATACAATGTATATATATATGATGGATTGTATTATTTCACTTCTTATAGACATTTTCCGGATCACTTTGGAAACTTTATTTCTTGGAGCATTGGTCTGAAGGTCCCGACGAAGCCAAGATGGCGGAAACGGCTAGACCGTCGACCAATCTGGGTTGACCACCTTATGAACTATATGCTATTAATATATCATTGAAAATACTAATTATTTGGACAACCCGGAGACCTTGACTCCTTGGGAGGATTATAATTTTGAGACTTGCGAATGCAATCTTCATGATTTTGTTTCCACTGCAACTGTACTTGTATGACGACTGAAAGAAAATGTACCTGAAATAGAATTATTTGATTTTGAAAAGCTACTTCTGTGTTTGGCGTTCTTTTTTCACTCTTTTTGGATTACTCCGAGAACTAACGCCCTTAAATTTCATTGATCTCCCCGAGGAGCAAGTTCCAAAGCCGAGGTGCCATCACAGAGAAGGCCCTCTCCTTCGTCTCCACAAGCCGCGCTTGTGACGGAGGCAGGAGCGAGAGGAGGGCCTCTCCCAAAGATCGAAGGGATTGCGAAAGTTCATAAGGGAAATGCAGTCACAAAGGTAGTTGGGTCCCGAACCGTTCAGGGCTTTGTAGGTGCACCTTGAATTGGTAGCCAATGGAGTTCCTTTAAAAAAAAAGAAAGGGGGGGGGGGTTTGACTGGTCCCTGTAATTCGCTCCAGTTAGTATTCTGGATACCGATCGCTGAACCAATTGAAGTTTCAGGGCCATCTTCAAGGGCAGCCCCACATAGAGTGCATTGCAATGGTCCAATCTAGAGGTATCCAAGGTGTGGACCACCATGGCCAGATCAGATCAGATAGGCCAGGGCTGTAAGGAGGGGGGTGATGTGAAGATGGGCGCCGAGGTCAAGAGTGCCAGAGAGCGAGGCTGACGGATCAGCCAGGGGAACAGGCAGCCTCGGAAGGGCTACCCCTTCACCTGTGTGGAGGCCGCTGTCCCGAAGCCTCACCTGGGCTGAATGTGAGGCTCCAGGGAGGAGAGAGACATCAAGGATGGCAGCGGAGTCCAGAGCAGGAGCCAGAAAAGGAAGAGAGGAAGCAGAGCCTCGTTGCAATTCTCTGAGGAAGAGGAAGAGCCTTGTTTTTATTCTTCCAAGCCAGAAGCAGTCAAGGCGCGTCGGAGAATACGAAATGTTGGATACGCAAAGATTGGATAAGCGAGACTCTACTGTACTATGGGAAACTATGGGGGGAAATGAGTATCACCAAAATGGAGAATACGAAATGTTGGATACACAAAGATTGGATAAGCGAGACTCTACTGTACTATGGGAAACTATGGGGGGAAATGAGTATCACCAAAATGGAGAATACGAAATGTTGGATACGCAAAGATTGGATAAGCGAGACTCTACTGTACTATGGGAAACTATGAGGGGAAATGAGTATCACCAAAATGGAGAATACGAAATGTTGGATACGCAAAGATTGGATAAGCGAGACTCTACTGTACTATGGGAAACTATGGGGGGAAATGAGTATCACCAAAATGGAGAATACAAAATGTTGGATACACAAAGATTGGATAAGCGAGACTCTACTGTACTATGGGAAACTATGGGGGAAAATGAGTATCACCAAAATGGAGCGGGATATTTGGAAAACATTCTTGAAACCTGACTGATTTCAGTGGGAGGACAAGGTAAGTTATTGTCTTAGAAAAAAGCCTGTTTTGGCTTAGGTCTAGCCCAGGGCTGCCCAGGAAGTCGATCGCGATCGACCAGCCGATCCTGGGACCAAAGGAGGTCGATCCCAGCCGGATGGGGTGCTTCTCAGAGGGGGGTGGAGCCAGGCCGTGCCAAGCCCCGCCCCCTGCTCCGGCACTCCCAGCAGCTTCTCCAGGCTTGAGGAGGGCAGTGCCAAGCCAGCCTTGTGCTAGCTATGCCACCACTGGCTTGGCATTGCCGTCCTCAAGCCTGGAGAAGCTGCTGGGAGCTCCAAAGCCAGCAGGGTTGGCTTGGCCCTGCCCTCCTCAAGCCTGGAGAAGCTGCTGGTAGAGCTGAAGCCAGAGGGGGCGGAGCCAGGCCACGCCAAGCCCCGCCCCCATGCCAAGCCCCACCCCTCCCCTCTCCAGCCTTGAGGAGGTAGGTAGATCTTTCTGACTTGGTTTTATTATAAGTAGCTCGCATGCTGAAAAAGTGTGGGCACCCCTGGTCTAGCCTATCTATAGTGAAGGAAAAGTTACCATTGGAATGACTAGTGGGTACAGTATGGGTTGTAAGCTTCCTAAAATTGCTACATGACACTCGTAAAGGCACTTACTGTTTTGGCCCACTTCATTGGCTGCCACAGTGATGTTATGCCAGGCATATTCTTCTCTGTCAAGGGGTTTTGTGGCAAAAATGCATCCCCTGGTTGATATTTCAAAATACTTAGATCTTAGAACAGAGTATCTGCATAAGGTGTAAGAAAAGAAAAAGAAAGGAAGTGTAACCAGTTAACTTAATGAAGAGACACACATACAGACAGAGAGAGGGCTTGGGAGAGAGATGTACAATAGCTGGTGCTTGTACAAAATGTCCTGCAAATCCATTACATGTTGTTGTCTGGAATTGTTCAAAACGACAGTTTTACATTAAGTAGATTTATTTTTTGTGCCACAGCTAATCCTGAGGGGTCTCATTGTAGTTTTGCTAAGGCTGCGAATTTTAGCTGTGGACTCTTCCACACAGTCGTATAACCCAGAATATCAAGGCAGAAAATCCCACAATATCTGCTTTGGACTGGGTTATCTGAGTCCACACTGCCATATATTCCAGTTCAAAGCACATAATGTGGGATTTTATTCAGCTGTGTGGAAAGGATCTGTCTGAGCAATATTTTTTGCACCTGAGGGGAGCCTGTGACAGAAGGCTATGGGCTGAAGTCCCTTATTGGCCTTCCCTTTTATTCTTTTTTCAGTGCAAAAAATGAGAATCAGAATTAATTCGTCAGGCATCCCAAATTCGCAGTGTCACCATTGGGAACACTCTGCACCCATTCCACTGATGGTACACAAATACTCCATCTACACTGCCATATAATCCAGTTTCTGAACCCAGAGTATATGCTTTGAAGTGGATTATATGGATTATAGGTTCAGAATGTGAAATATAAATATTGTAAATAAATAAATACATACATACAGTACATACATACTTCTTTCTGGCAATTCATCCCTGGACATACTGTATATGACAGCATTATCTACTTTGAACTGGATTATATGGCATTGTAGACTCATATAATCCAATTCAAAGAAGATAATGAGGATTAGCTGCTTTGATAATCTGCATTATATGGCAGTGTAGAAGGGGCCTTAGTGTTGCACCTCAGAACACAGCCAGTCCCCCTAGATCACATACACCAGGCAGATGCAATAAATGTAATTTTATTTAGAATAAAGAATAGTCCAAAGATGTAGGAAAAAGGCAATCAAAGTAAATCCCCAAAATAGTCCAATAAAGTTCTCGAGCTGTGAGCCCAATTGGCTTAAATCCCAAAGGAAGCAAAAGTACTTAGACAAGGCAAACCGCTCCGGCGGTCAACGTGAAATTTGAGGCAAACTGCTCTGGCGGTTCCGTGAACTTGGAGACTTGAACTAGAGTCCTTTCCAAACTGAACGTAGCTTCAGGTCTGACTAGACTAGCCCGGGCACAATCTAATAAAGGAAACTATTTTCTATGTGCCCAACGCACCCCCTTCCTCAGACTCCAATCTTTCCGGGAGGATCTGATGTTGGCTCTTCTGTCAAATTCCTCCTCATTAGCGGCCCCAGGTGCAGAGCTCTCGTCCTGAGAAACTCGATCCTCCCCAATATCCCAGTTCTCGGAATGCTCATCTGGCAAGGGAGTAAAGAAACTCTCGTGGGAATCAAGGTCACTAGACCTGTCACAGTCTAATTCAGAACTGACTTCCATGAAGTCATCACTATTCTCATCTGCAGTATCATACCCCTGTAGCCAGCCATCATACCAGGCCAGGTCCTCATCTGCGGACCCATATCCATCCGGCCACCCATCATCCCCTTGGTCTGGGGCGGCTGGGACCTCCGGTGCCTGTCTCTGACCACTAGGCTGGAACACCACACTAGGCTGGGACACCACACTTAGATGGTTCTCAAACTGCATGGTATGGCCATGTAGATGGGGCCCATATGGAATTATGAGCTTCTGTACTTTATCCACAGCTGATGCCATTTTATTTTGCATTACATTCCCTCTCCATTGGCGCCCCCTTGTTGTGGGGGAGAGGCTTGCGTACCCTAATGAAGTTGTGAGGTAAGATGGCGGTGGCATAATAGCCAGACAGGTCACAACCGAAGGGTCTGACAAAGAGCATCAAAGGGCAGGATGGGCTCTCTAGACCTTTGGCAACCATCCTAGGAGAAGGAAAACTCTAATTTCAAACCAGGGCAGATGGTGCTCGTCTAACCCTGTAAGATCAACCATCTAGAGAAGGAAACTCAAATCAAACCTACGACCTGAGGACCTCACTGCCACCGTCCTAAGCTTGCTAGGCCCTGGCAGACAAACCTTTGGTTTAAAGGGTGAGGCCAGTTCTGTGCACGCTGCGCTCCACCAGAAAAATTCATGGCACAGGCTTGAAGAACACATCCAACCTCCGAAAAAGTATCAACGCCTTTTAGAAAGCGTGGGATGAGTCCTTCCTAAGTATCTTCGTTCGCAAAGTAATGCCAGAGAGACATTTTAAGGCCGAGTTATTTTGCTCTTTGGGTTCCCAGGAAATCTTCCATGTCTGGTCGGCTTTGTCTTACCTTATTTCTCGTTTTGCTTTATCAGGATCAGTTGCAGAAACGCATCCAATAGATTTTTTGGTAACGCTTTCCTCTTTTACTGCAAATCTGTATGATGATTGAGCAAAGACTGGAGGTTCGTCAACGTCAATCACTTTGATGGTTACACTCGCAAGGCTTTTGGACCCTTTTGTTCGGGAATACGAGTAGTTAATGTCGGCATCAGTTGCTTCAACAATAAACCTGTACGCGGATATCTTTTCAAAATCCAGTGGCTGAATGAGAAAATGCAGGGATTTCAATATGCAGTTGACAGGACATACAGAAAGGGAACATTTAAAAAATATATTTGGCGAGCTACGATTACATGTCTGAGGACAGCTGCCATCATGTCCTGGGCACCCATGAGGTTAGAGGGAATCATAGGGTGCGAATGAAGCCAGAAGTGTCTGTGCTGGGCTCTTGCCGGGGCCTCTTTGGCCCAGAGGGGCCGTGGCCGGTGTGGGGAGGAGGGGGCGCTCGTCCTCCGGCTGTGTCATGGGCGTGCATGCCGGGTGTTGCGCTGCATGCACAGGAGGGGGCTTTGGGGAGTCGCTAAGCTGGCTCGAGGAGAAGCAGGCCCAAAGGCGGCTGAGGTGGAGCGCGGCGGCACCACCATGAGGGCCGGACGGTGAGGGAGGGCCGCCCTGGACCCCAAGGCCTCGCCCCCACACGGGCAAGGCAGAGAAGGGAGGCCGGGGAGGGAGCCCGCCGCTGAGCTGAGGGCCAGGCCTTGGCCCTCCTCACTAGGCCTTGTGGGGGCGATGGTGAGGGGGGCGCCATTCCCTTCTCCCCCGCCCCCTCGCAGCACTCTTCCCCCGCCCTCCCCCTCACGAGAGAGTCATGTCCATGCTGTGCATTGCGGGGTTTTTTTTGGTCCGTGTGAACTGCGCCCCCCCTTGGCTTGCGCCCCTAGGACATGGCCTAATGTGGCCTTATGGATAATCCGGGCCTGCCTTCATGGCAGGACTGAGCAATATATGCAACGTATGCCCTCCCAGATATTGATGAAGCACAATCATAGCCAATGTTGAGAGATCATGGAAGCTGCAATCATAAAACACTTTGAGAAGCTGCCCAAACTTTTGCACCAGCTATTCTTGATCTAGTTCTATTTCAATTGCAGTGCTTCCTGCTATATTTCATAACTCATTTTGCAGTGTTGGTTAGTATCTTTTAAATAATGGAGTCATCCCCGGAAAAAGACACAAACATATACACACACTTTTGTGTGTATACAGTTTTGTTTTATTCTATCGGAAATTGAATTGTTTTGCATAGACCAGTGTTTTTCAACCTTTTTTGAGCCGCAGCACACTTTTTACATTTGCAAAATCCTGGGGCACACCACCAACCAAAATGACACAAAATGACACTCTAACACAGTAATACATATAGTTAATATGTTTTTAAATGTATTTATACACTCTGTGTGAAACCTGGGCCTGTTTTGCTGAACACAACATATATATGATTTCCTCTCACATACTTATACATGGCTATCATGTCTTCCCTCAGCCTTCCCTTCTTCAGGCTAAACATGCCCAGCTCTTCAAGCTGCTCCTCATGGGGCTTGTTCTCCAGACCCTTGTGAAATTTCACCATGTCGGTGAACTGGGAGCACCGGGAGGCTGAAGCAGCCCTGAGCGGGAGCTGGAGCCATGCTGAGTCGAGTCTCCTGAAGGCTTCCTCAATGCGGGCTTGGCCCTGGCATTCGGCGGAGCCCTTCCTTTGCCTTGGCGATGATCTTTGGGGAGGGAAAGAGGTAGAAAGAGCTGCTAGGAGGGGGAAGAGTGCCAATTTCCCACGGCACACCTGATGATCGCTCACGGCACACTAGTGTGCCCCGGCACACTGGTTGGGAAACACTGACATAGACTATTGCAGGGATGACAACACCGGAGTGAGGCTGGATCTACACTGCCCTATAATCTACGTAGGTTCAGAATGTGCATCGTATCTGGATTATATCAGTTTACACTGCCCTATAATGCAGATTGATGCAGTTAATTCACATTTTGAAACTGGATTATAGGATAATATATTCAGCCTGAGACTAAATACATTACTGAATATATTTTTGTTCACTAGCTTGAGTACAATTGATCCAGAAAGTCTGTATCTAAGGCTGGATCTACACTGCCATATAATGCAGTTTTCGAATGCAGATTAATGTTGGAGATCAGCAGGAGACTCCTGAGGCTGATGGGTTCATTGATGATTTAGAGAGGATTGTGGGATTTCCTGGGGCTCGAAATGATGAAAATTCAAGTCAAGGGAATGATGCTTCTCTCTGCGAGAAATCTGACTTGGAAAGTGCATGGCTTCAAGATCAGTAAGAGAAGCCAGAAACTGCAACATTAGATAAGGAGTTGGCCAAAGACATAAGTGATACAGGAGAAAACACCTGGAGTTATGGAGATCAACAAAGGTCTTTGTTTACAGATCAGAGCAGAAAATAGGCATCGTAGGTCCGAGCGCTTACGTGGGAAACTTGAGGAGAGATTTAGTGAGAAAAAACATGATTTCATGGGTCCTTATTAATTAGCAAGTTGTTTACCTAAGAGTTAGTTCAGACAACGTAGCGTTCAAGTCAGAAGCTAGGCCTGAGTTCTCTGGTTCTTGTTTCAAGTCAAATCTTTGGTTTTGGATTTTAGTTTCCTGGAAGTATTCTATGTTCTTGTTTTATATTCCTGCTCAAATTTTATTAAGTACACATTTTTGCTTGTGGACTCATGTTGTACTTGTGACTTTTTGGCAATTCTTGGACTGTATTACCTTGGGATCTGCATGAGACAATCGGATTACTGTTTGGATTTTCATCTACTGCTAAACCTTTTTGGATTATATGTTTACTTTCTTAAGTGTTGCTTTTTTGTCAATTATTTTAATGTGTTTCTACAATAAACTATTTGCTTACATTCTGGACTCTTTTGTGGTGCTGTGGCCAAGAAGCAGGAAAATTGCATTCAAAGCACCCCTGACAGATGGCCATCCAGCCTCTGTTTAAAAGCTTCCAAAGAAGGAGCCTCCACCACACTCCGGGGCAGAGAGTTCCACTGCTGAACGGCTCTCACAGTCAGGAAGTTCTTCCTAATGTTCAGGTGGAATCTCCTTTCTTGTAGTTTGAAGCCATTGTTCAGCGTCCTAGTCTCCAGGGCAGCAGAAAACAAGCCTCCTCCCTATGACCTCCCCTCACATATTTATACATGGCTATCATGTCTCCCCTCAGCCTTCTCTTCTTCAGGATAAGCATGCCCAACTCTTTAAGCCACTCCTCATAGAGGTTCCCAAGCCTTGGGTGCAACAATGAACTTCATTGAAATAGATTGTATAGCAGTGTAGACTCATATAATTCAGTTCAATGTAAATAATCTGCATTCTGAAGCAGCATTATATGGTAGTATAAAGCCAGCCTAAAGCACACACATACATGCATTGTTCTGTGTAGACAGTGATACAATGAGTCATTAGACACTACCTTCTTGGGTCGAATTATTCCTTCATTTGTTTGAGGGTTGGGTTCAATTTCAAAGGTGTCTTGGTAAGGCCCTTGTACAAAACTGTACTTTGTGTGCCTGTTCTGCGGCTCATCAATGTCGTCAACTTCCAGGCTGCCAACTTTACCGCCTAACCTGATATTTTCAGGGACTTCAAACGTGAAGCTATCTGGAAAGGCAAAGCAAACTGTAAATTTGAAAAGCCACAATCGAGCAAACAGGGTAGTCTTGCATGTTTTAGCTTTCACCATTAAATAGCATGAGGGAAAACACACAAAAAAATGAATGGACACAAAGAGCACCTGGGAAAAGAGAATCTAGAGCAGAGGTACTCATTAGGTAGATCGTGATCTACTGGTAGATCTCAAAGGGTGTCGTGGTAGATCTCGAAGGGCATCCTGGTAGATCGCAGGCAGATCGCAGGCACAGTGTGTATGGCTCCCATGCCATTTGTGAGGAATGCTCAGGGGCTTATTATACTCACATTTAGTTGAATTCAGTCTTAAATATATTATATGGCTCTCACTGAAATACATTTCCTAATATTTTGCTTTTATGGCTCTCTGAGTAGTGGGGAGGTAGATCTTTGGGACTTAGTTGTTTTATAAGTAGCTCGCATGTTGGAAAAGTGTGAGCACCCCTGGTCTAGAAGAGCACATAGGTGGCTGCAAATCTACTGGGCAATTGTCCCCATCCACTGGGCAGAATATGGAAAGAAACAGTTGACTTTCCAAGCCTGCCATTAGCAGCAATTTAAATATGCAGAATAGGGACAGAAAAGTTGAAACTTTTTTACATAATATAATGACAGAAAAGTGTTGATGACAATTCAGGATACTGACATCATATTGAAAAACATGCGAGGCAAATATGTGAAGGAATAGGTAAATAGATTTTAGTCTCACAAAATATTCTGAAAGGAAGATCTTCAGTTATGTTCTTGTTTCTTGTTAGGTTATTTATTTATTTACTTTATTTATATTCTGCTCTTCTCACCCCGAAGGGGACTCAGAGCGGATTACAGGTGGTACACATGCTTAGCAGACAATCCCTGCCGTTTCCACAAACACATATAGATGAACAGAGGCAAACTCTGGCCACCAGAGGGAGCTGACACACTCTTCATCTCTCAGCGTTCCCAGCATCCCTTGTTGTTCCTTCCGCATTCCACAGCATTCCTGGAGCTCTTTAATGGCCTCATAATTCAGTCAAAATTTGCCTCCCCACTTAATGTGTTACCTTTATCTCCTACTTGACAGATGTAACTGTCTTTCGGGCTGCAAAGGTCAACAGCAAGCTACACTTAAAGGTCGAGCACCCACCTTGACCTGGGCAGGCCTTGAACTCATGATCTACTGGTCAGAGAGATCTTATGCAGCTGACACTTAGCCAGCTGCGCCACATTCCCGGTGCTTATGAAGTTGGTGTGAAGACATGTGAGAGATTTGAAGGGGAGGTCTGCTTCTCTTGATTTTCCTTGCAACCCTTCCCGGCTCCAGACCCCGGAGCATTGCCTCAAGGCGCCAAAGATGGAAAGGGAAACCTTTGCCTTTGTTTGTCATTGTTTTTACTGCATAAAAAGCATTGAATGTTTGCCTATACTGTATATGTGCATACTGTAATCCGCTCTGAGTCCCCTTGGGGATATAGAGTAGAATATAAATAAAGTGTATTATTATTATTATTATTAGATACATAACAAGATTAGTACAAAGCAAACAAGATCACTGTTGCTGGCTTTTGTATTTGATCATACGTCGGACGCTTCCCAAGTGTCTAGGACTGTGAGATGTATCAGCGAATAATGCATACAGATCCGAGTAGGGTGGCCTTTTGCAGCTGACAGATGGTAATTTTGTCAGGGTTGATTGTTTTTAAGTGCAGGCCAAGGTCTTTAGGAGCTGCACCCAGTGTCCCAATCACCACTGGGACCACCTTGACTGGCTTGTGCCAGAGTCTTTACAGTTTTATCTTTAAATCCTCATATTGTATAAGCTTTTCTAGTTGTTTCTAATCAATTCTGCTGCCACCTGGGATTGCAACATCAACGATCCATAATAATAATAATAATAATAATAATAATAATAATAATTTAACGAAACATTCATTGATCAGAGCAGTCAGTGTGTGTCATTCACAGAGATACTGAACACAAAACAAAACATCTTTGAATGGATTTGTGAGTCTTCGATCTGTGATATTAATGAACCCATATTACAAATGATGAGTCTACTAATATTTAGACTCCAAAACAGGTGCTTTTGAAGCTGGAAATGGAGATGTTTAATTCTGCATGTCTGGGTGTGTGTGTGTGTGTGTGTCATGTATTTACGCAGAATAACTTTGCTTCCAATTTAAACAATGTCTCTTAAAATTAGAGGCAGGTAACTTTCTAATTAATCTCCCGATTTGTAAAACCTACCTCGCCGAAATGTGGGGAAGTTGTCATTGATATCTATCAACCGAATGAGAACTGTAGCGGTGCCTGATTCTTCTGAACGCATACCCTTGCCATCCATTGCTTCCACTACAATTGTATATGTGGAGTTTTGTTCTCTGTCCATATCAGGTGCAGCTGTGTAAATTGTCCCTTAAAATTAAGAAATAAAAATGTTAGAACATGATAACCTATCTGTCCCTTCCTCTGGCGTATCCAATTATGGCTAGAATTCTATCTATCTTCGTTGCCTAGCTCAGGCAGGCCCGGATTAACACCGTTTTGCACCCTAGGCCACACTTTGGAATTACGCCCCCCCCCCCTACTACCGGCACTGAAAGTTGTTTGGGATCTGAGAAGGGAGGGTGGGGCCCAAGCTTATTTATTTATTTATTTGTCACGTTTCTATACCGCCCCTCTCAGCCCGAAGGCGACTCGGGACAGTTTACACAGGCAGTCTCTGCCCTCAATACAACACAAGCAACAAGGCAAAAAACCCCCCCAAAAACATATAATAACAAATTAACAATTAAAAACATACAATTGCAGGGTCAGCGTCAAGCTGCGCCTGTCTTTCCTTCCTTTCTTCCTTCCTTCGCCCAGGGGCTTGGGGGCCGTGGCGGGGTGGCCATCTGCCGGGGCTGATTAGGATCCCCGCACCCCAGGGAGGGAGAGTAGTGGGGAGAGGCATGAGCTTCCTTCCTTCCTTCCTTCCTTCCTTCCTTCCTTCCTTCCTTTTCCTTCCTTCCTTCCTTCCTTTCCCTTCCTTCCTTCCTTCCTTCCTTCCTTCCTTCCTTCGTACCACCTCCCAACAAAGGGGTCCCCCAGGTAGCAACCAGCTAAGCTTTGCAGCTGCAAGGCTATTAAATGATAATCAAGGTGCTCAATTTCAGCATTATAGAAAGAACAACACTCAAAAATGGGAAATCCAGACAAAAACAATCAGGGCCAGCTAATCACCTCCCAGCAAAGGATTCCCCCAGGCAGCAACCAGCTAGGCTTTGCAGCTGCAAGGCTGTTAAATGCTGATCAAGGTGCTCAATTGCAGCATTAAAGAAAGAACAACACTCAAAAATGGGAAATCCAGACAAAAACAATCAGGGCCAGCTAATCACCTCCCAGCAAAGGATTCCCCCAGGCAGCAACCAGCTAGGCTTTGCAGCTGCAAGGCTGTTAAATGCTGATCAAGGTGCTCCATTGCAGCATTAAAGAAAGAACAACACTCAAAAATGGGAAATCCAGACAAAAACAATCAGGGCCAGCTAATCACCTCCCAGCAAAGGATCCCCCCAGGCAGCAGCCAGCTAGGCTTTGCAGCTGCAAGGCTGTTAAATGCTGATCAAGGTGCTCAATTGCAGCATTAAAGAAAAAACAACACTCAAAAAAGGGAATTCCAGACAAGAATCAATCAAGGGGCGGGCGCACTCGAGGCTCGGCTCCTCCCACCCTCCTTCTCAGACTCAGGCCATGCGGCGGCGCCCACACCAAGCAACCTTGGGAGGGAGGAAGGCAGGCAGAAAGGAAGGCCGGCCTGGGGACCCCCCCCCCCTTTCTGCTGCATTCCTCCACAGCTCCTCCCTCCCTCCTCAAGCCACGCTGGGACTCGTCTCGTCCCAGAGGCAGCGGAAGCGGAAGGAAAGTGCACAGCCGCAGCGCTGCAGCCTTTGGGAATCTTAGCGTGGCCTGAGGAGAGAGCAAGCGGAGGCGCTCCACGCGCAGGCGCAGAAGCGCCCAAAGATCGACTTTATTATTTTATTTTTTTTTTTAAAAAAATTAAAACTTTGGGGGGGTTGGATCTGGCGCCCCCCATGGCTGCGCCCATAGGCTGTGACCTAGTGTGGCCTTATGGATAATCTGGGCCTGAGCTCAGGATTGTATCCCAGCCCAAGCTGCCTGATCCCATTGCTTGTAGCGGAATCAAGCTGCTGCAAGCAATGGAGGTCTGTTCTCTTGCCGAGATGCAGCATACCGTGTTGGAAATATCACCTTCTCAAGCCACCACTAGTTGTTTGTGATGTATACAATTCAGATTGCTTAAAAGGTAAAGGTTTTCCCGACATTAAGTTTAGTTGTGTCTGACTCTGGGGGTGGTGCTCATCTCCATATCTAAGCCGAAGAGCCAGCGTTGTCCGTAGATACCTCCAAGATCATGTGGCAGCATGATTGCATGGAGCGTTGTTACCTTCCCACAGAAGCAGTACCTAGTGATCTACTCACATTTGCATGTTTTCAAACTGCTAGGTTGGCAGAAGCTGGGGCTAACAGTGGGAGCTTACCCTGCTCCCCGGATCCAAATCGCGAACCTTGTGGTCTGCAAGTTCAGCAGCTCAGTGGTTTAACCCACTGCGCCACCAGATTGCTTACTGCAGGGCTGTCCAACTTCTTCGGGCCAAGGGCCGGAATTCAGGTGACTGATCACCTTGGGGGCCGGAGCGGAGGGCGTGGCCGCAGCAGGGGCTTGGCTGCTCACGGGGGGCAGGGCCGCACCCACCCTCGCGCACATGCCCAGCGTCCTGCATGACCCGCGGGCTGCGCAAGATGCCGGGCATGCGCACCAGGGCGGGAGGCGGGCCGGGGGATCGTGCCCTGGCACGCAAGCCCGCGAGCGGCCATGCGCGAGCAAGGAACAGGCGGGGGGAAGTCCCGCCCCTAGGGCATCTGACGTGGCTTCCCTCCGCCTCCTCCTCACTCACGCTGGCCCCGCCCCTCCTCGCGCCGCCCCCCCCCGAGGACGAAATTTTTTCTATTTTTTTCCATTTTTTAAAAAAAATAAAAACTGATGTTTTGCAGGGGGTTAGGGGGCCGTAGGGAAGGGGCTTGAGGGCCGTGTATGGCCCCCGGGCCGCCAGTTGGACAGCCCTGGCTTACTGTATTGTATATGTGTGTATTGGGTTTGCAATTTTACTTTAACTCTTTGTTGTGGGAGGAGCTGCAGAACATGTGACCAGAACTGGGCTTGTTCAGGGCTCAGACTCCATTTTTAGAACAGAAGTATGCTTCAGACACCAGCAGGAACTGTATGCAGAGACTTCAGTAGGAACAGTATGCTATACAGAAGCCACTAAGCTCCATTGGAGTATGGACTATTGAATCAAAGAAAGATGCCTGGTGTTACCTACACAGTGAAACTATGTCAAATCCTATTTGTAACTGGATTGATAAGCAAAGTACCTGTATGCTGAATACATGAAGTTCGTGAGTAAACCAACTATGTAACTTTTAAAGAAGTCTACTTATTTTTGTCTCCTGAGAGTATGATTTAAAGGCAAATATATTTTAAGGGAGAGAAGATGTTTTTGGGCAACGAAAAAGAGCACTTCTGAAACTCGGCTGAATATGTATATATGTATATTTTGTGCATTGGCATATCTTTGTCCCTAAAAGTTCAAAGACATACCTAGGGACATCCGTTTAACAGCTGAGAAATCTAGCTGCCTTGCATGAATGTTGGTGAATACAATTTCCCCCAAATGGTTATGACTCTAACAGGTCATGCTTTTGACCAAAAGATTATGGCATCATTTTCAAAAAGGTTATGACTTCTAATAAGGCCGAAGATCATAAAATCGGGAAAACCCCTGACATTAAGTCTAGTCGTATCTGACTCTGGAGGTTGGTGCTAATCTCCATTTCTCAGCCAAAGAGCCAGCGTTGTCCATAGACACCTCCCAGGTCATGTGGCCGGCATGACTGCATGGAGCACCGTTACCTTTCTGCCGGTGTGGTACCTATTGATATAATCACATTTGCATGATTTCAAACTGCTAGGTAGGCCGAACCTAGCAGCAGCTATCCCTGGATTTGAACCGCCAACCTTTCGGTCAGCAAGTTCAGCATCTCAGTGGTTTAACCCGCTGTGCTCCGGGAATCAGTTATGAAATGCATAAGCCTAGGTTGCGCATTCATCACTGTGATCATGAACTCCAGCTGGAATATACAAATTCCTGAAAAGAACCTATAAGCTTCCAGAACCTACAAAATACCATAGATGTGAAAACGAGAAAAAAATGGTAGAGTAACTTGGCAGTGTTTTATGTTCTTTTTACTGATATTTATAATGGTACTTACTTACCAAACTTATCTATTCTGAAGTACTTGTTCCCCTGAATGACTTTGTAGAAAACGTCAGCATGGCCATGGATGGTTGGGTCATCGGCATCTACAGCAGTGACTTTGGTAACTGAAGTTCCTAGCCAGAAAGAATGAACAAATAATACACATTTAGGCAGTCATAGAATCATAGAATCTTAGCGTTGGAAGAGGCCTCGTGGGCCATCCAGTCCAACCCCATTCTGCCAAGAAGCAGGAAAATTGCATTCAAAGCACCCCTGACAGATGGCTATCCAGCCTCTGTTTAAAAGCTTCCAAAGAAGGAGCCTCCACCACACTCCAGGGCAGAGAGTTCCACTGCTGAACGGCTCTCATAGTCAGGAAGTTCTTCCTAATGTTCAGGTGGAATCTCCTTTCTTGTAGTTTGAAGCCATTTTTCCGCATCCTAGTCTTCAGGGCAGCAGAAAACAAGCTTTCTCCCTCCTCCCTACGACTTCCCCTCACATATTTATACATGGCTATCATGTCTCCTCTCAGCCTTCTCTTCTTCAGGCTAAACATGCCCAGCTCTTTAAGCCGCTCCTCATAGGGCTTGTTCTCCAGAACCTTGATCATTTTAGTCGCCCTCCTCTGGACACATTCCAGCTTGTCAATATCTCTCTTCAATTGTGGTGCCCAGAATTGGACACAATATTCCAGGTGTGGTCTAACCAAGGCACAGGGCCGTAGCCAGGATTTTGATTCGGGGGGGGGGTGAGTTTGGTTCGGGGGCTGAGACTGGGTGGAAGAGAGTCTACCCTAGCAAACCTTTTGTATTGTTATCCCAATAACCCCATTAATGTGGGATATAATGAGCATGGTGATCAGATCATGATTTAAATGCACATAACGGTTTAAATAATGTACCAGTAAGGCCTTTTCGCGGACCACCCTGAGAATTTCGGGGGGGGGGCTGAAGCCCCCTTAGCCCCCCCCTGGCTACATGCCTGCCAAGGCAGAATAGAGAGGTAGCATGACTTCCCTGGATCTAGACCAGTGTTTCCCAACTTTTTTTGAGCCGCGGCACACTTTTAACATTTAAAAAATCCGGGGGCACACCACCAACCAAAATGACACAAAATGACACTCTAACACATTAACGAACGGCTGGGGGATGGTGGCCTACTGGGAGCAGCTGCTGGGTGTGCCGAAGCCGGGGGAGAAGGAGGAGCCAGGCTGTGCCATGCCCCTCCCCCTCCCCCCAGCTTCAGCTCTCCCAGAGCTTCTCCAGCCTTGAGGGGGCAATGTCAAGCCAGCGGTGGCAGGGCCAGCACAATGCTGGCTTGGCACTGTCCCCTCAAGGCTGGAGAAGCAGTGGGAGAGCTGAAGCCAGGGGGAGGGGGCAGAGCCAGGCCGCACCATACCCCGCCCCCTCCCCCCGGCTTCAGCTCTCCCAGAGCTTCTCCAGCCTTGAGGGGGCAATGTCAAGCCAACGGTGGCAGAGCCAGCACAATGCTGGCTTTGCACTGTCCCCTCAAGGCTAGAGAAGCTGTGGGAGAGTTGAAGCCGGGGGGAGGGGGCGGAGCCAGGCTGCGCCATGCCCCGCCCCCTCCCTGGCTTCAGCTCTCTCACAGCTGAAGCTGAAGCTACGAGGAGGAGGAGGAACATGAGCGGTAGACGGGCTTCAGTGGGGGGGGGCTCCTCCTCCACGCGGCTTCAGCAAGTGAGGGGCGGGAGTCATGGCGGATCGGAGGCTGGCTGAGGAAACGGCCGAAGGAGGCGGCGCCCCGGCCCCTTCTTCTTTTTCTTCGCCGCCGTCTGGCCCTTCCTCCTCCTTCCCCGAGCAGCAGGAGTTTGGAAGGAGGAGGGGGGAAGGAAGGGGGGGCAGAGAGCTTTTCTCGTGGCACAGCAGGAGGTCCGTCACAGCACACTACTGTGCTGCGTCACAGCCGTTGGGAAACACTGATCTAGACACTAGACTCCTCTTGATGCAGGACAAAATCCCGTTGGCTTTTTTTGCCGCCGCATCACATTGTTGGCTCATGTTCACCTTCCTCCCCACGAGGACCCCAAGATCTTTTTCACACGTATTGCTCTCGAGCCACGCATCCCCCATTCTGTATCTCTGCATTTCATTTTTTCTGCCGAAGTGGAGTATCTTGCATTTGTCACCGTTGAACTTCATTTTGTTAGTTTTGGCACATCTCTCTAATCTGTTCAGATCGTTTTGAATTCTGAACCTGTTTTCTGGAGTATGGGCTATCCCTCCCAATTTGGTGTCGTCTGCAAACTTGATGATCCTGCCTTCTAACCCTTCATCTTAAGCCATTAATAAAGATGTTGGACAGGACCGGGCCTAGGACGGAATTCTGCTTCTGGCACTCCGCTTGTCACTTCCTTCCAGGATGAAGAGGAAGCATTGGTGAGCACCCTCTGGGTTGGTCCACTTAACCAATTACAGTCCCCAAGTTACGAACAAGGTAGGTTCTGTAGGTTTGTTCTGAAGTTGAATTTGTATGTAAGTCAGAACACGTTTTAAAACTGTAACTGTAATTCTGCCTACTTTCTCCCCATCATGGGATGAAGTCCTATGGTGTCTCCTTTTTGCTAGGATCCCCACTTTTTTGCATGCAAACACACCTACACCTATGTTTTTGAACTCACCTAAAGGTGACATTTCTGCAACAGACCCATTGAAGACTTTTTGTTCAAACACCGGGGCGTTGTCATTGTCGTCCAGGACCACGATATGAAATGTGGAAGGTGGCTCCAGTTGCCGATTGTTATTTCGATCGATAATGAGGGCCTTCAGCTGGTACATGGCTTTCTTTTCTCTGTCCAGCCGTTCATTCACAGCCACGTCTCCCGTTTGGTCATTGACTCGGAATAAAGTCCCTGCACCTTCTCCTTCAAGAACATACTTTGCATTGGGATTCTGAATAGTTGATTTGATCTGAAATGCACAATTAAGTTGGCAATGAGTACTTGAAAGCTAAAGACAGAATAACACGGTGACAGGAGGAGGCTGTAGGGATCGGGGAAGCATTTATATTCAGCATGTTTTGGATTTTTTTTCCAGATTCCGGAATACTTGAATATACATTATGAAATATCTTGGAAATGGGACCCAAGCAGGCCAGGATTACCCATAAGGCCAAACTAGGCCATGGCCTAGGGGTGCAAGGCGTGGGTGGGCGCAGATCACAGACCCCCCCCCAAATTGAAACAAATAAAAATGCAACGAGCATGGAGATGAGGAAGGAAGGATACCGGAGGTCCTCCTTTTCGGCGCCGCCCCTGCCCCTTCCTGAATACCAGCTCCTGCCTCTGCTATTATTGCGCAAACGGCGTATGTGCAGGAGCTCTCGACACTGGCGTCGACGTCGACAGGAGGAACAATTAACTCCCTCGATGCCAACAGCATCCACTTGCGGGCTCCTTCAGTGCAAGTACAGGAAACTCCATTGCACAGTCTGTACATGCCCTAACACCATGAAAGCTGGTATTTCTCCTCCAACACAAGGAGGAGTCTCCTCCTTACTGGAGAGAGAAGCGCAACTGCTGGCTACGGCACATGCGCAAACCCCAGTACAGGAGAGAAGCCCAACACGACAAGCCCCGGTATCGGGGAGAAGCGCGGCATCAGTACAGCTGCTGACTACAACGCATGCGCAATCCCCAATACTGGGTAGGAGCCAAGTGCCTCAAGCCCCGGCATCGGGGAGGAGGCTCCTCCTCCCATGCCTGCATCCATAGTGCCTGCCGGAAACTCCTGTGGCAGACCTAGTGGGGCCACACCGAGAGAGCTGGATGCGGGGCCCTAAGGGGTACGAGCGAATGAAAGGATGGGGTGTGTGTGTGGTAGAGGTTGGCTTAAAGGGGGCGTAATTCCAAAGTGTGGCCTAGGGCACAAAAAGGTGTTAATCCGGGCCTGGACCCTAGTATAAATGTGACATTCATTTATGCTTCATATACGACTTGTACACATGGCCCAAAGACAATTTGTATACACAGTGTTTTAAAAATATTTTAGCGGAATAAATGTGGGGGCAATGACTGAAAAGGGTGCCTGGTGGCAGTCAGGCGGTAGCTCTTCACACTAGGGACCTCTAGGAGATGTTGATCCTCAGAGCGTAATGCTCTCTGGGGGTTATAGGGAGTGAAGCGATCCCTTAGGTACACTGGCCCCAGACCATGCAAGGCCTTAAAAGTTAAAACTAACACTTTGAAGCTGATCCGGTGCTCAATCGGCAGCCAGTGCAGCTGCTGGAGGACTGGAGTTATATGACCTCTCGTCGGTTCACCCGCGAGCAGCCGCGCCACAGCGTTCTGCACTAGCCAGAGCTTCCGGATCATCGCCAAAGGCAGGCCAATGTAGAGAGCGTTACAGTAATCTAGTCTTGAGATGACCGTGGCTTGGATCATGGTAGCCAAGTCGTTCCGGGACAAGTAGGGTGCCAGGCGCCTAGCCTGGCGCAGGTGGAAAAATGCTGCTCTGCTCACAACAACATGTCACACTGAGATTAGGGATGGAATATAAATATATTAATACACAAAAATAAAAATTAAAACATGAGTGAAAAAAGCAAACAAATGGTTTTTAAACACTAAGGACTTCATTACATGCAAGTTCCCCCTCCCATTTCCATACATTTCTATGACATTTCATAGACGAAGTACCACGCAGCCCATCATATGACGCAAATAGATTTATTTATTTATTTATTTCAGGATTTTACCCCGCTCTTCTCAACCCCCGAGGGGGGACTCAGAGCGGCTTACAGTAAGGCGCAATTCGATGCCCACACAGCAACAATACAAGACCCCAGAACCCCTCAACAACCAAAATACAATTAAAATACATCAAAATACAACCATCCAAACATCATACGCATTCATTCCAGATTAAAACAATGTTCTGGCCATAGATGTCTGCATGTTGCCCGTGGTTTTTCGTTGATGAACTGTCCCAGAAGTGTGGAGTAACAAGGGGAACTGAACCCAGGAAGAAATCATTTTCTGAGATCCTGATATGTCTGGAAATGGGAGAAAACGCTTAAAAACACGTGGGATTGGATCTGCCAGATTCACCCATGTTGAATCATTTCAATGATATGGAGGAGTGAAGTCTCTTAAGGGCAGTCTCGTAATGAGCATTGATAATCTACTTCTTTTCCAGAATCCTGCTGCATGAGCCTGGCACTGTATTTTTTTCAAAATTAATTTAATCATTAGGAATAGCACAATTGTAAGAAATTCTGCAATTCTGATTGAAAAAAAGGAGTGAGGGGGGACTGCGTTCTCTCATTTTATTTATTTATTTATTTATTTATTTATTTATTTATTTATTTATTTATTTATTATTCCGGCTTGTATACCGCCATTCCCCGAAGGCTCCGAGCGCTTTACAACAACCAGAAAACAATATACATAAAAACACACTTAAAACAACAAAGTCCTAATTTCCTGTGATGGAACACAATGCAAATTATTTTGGGAGAAAGTAAAAAATAAGAGTGTGTGATGCGATTTGAAAAAATTGAATGGTTTCTTTTTAAACGCAATGGGACGATACGCTACACTAAGAAAATGATCACTTCCACTTTCTGCAACTCATGGGATGAAGTCCTTACTTTACAAGTTCTGCTTGTTACATTCTTACCTTCCCAACATGGTGCGGAAGTGTCACGTTAAGATTTTCCCTGATGTGCAGGTTGTTCCAGACCCACTCCCTCCTCATACGCTTGTGGCTGTTGTGTGCAGCAGACTCTGAGAAATCATCATAAATCAAACCCAAAGCCAGAGCCATGAAAATCAGAGGGTGGAAGCCACGACTTGCCATCTCCAAGGTCTGATAGCCTTAGAAAGCCTGTAATAGAAAAAGCAATATAAACAATTGAGAAGTAAATGAACAACAATGTGTAATCATACCATATTTTATACTTAGGCACAGAAACTCAAGAGCAAAGCACATTTCACTAGTTTTCTATAAAGCAGGGCTGTACAAAACTGCTGCTCTGGGACAGAGTCCAGGCTGCAGGGGAAGACAGCCAGCTCCTTCTTGCCTCCTGACTTTCCATCAGCTCAGAGCCCCGTCCCCGGCACCAACTGCTGCTCTGGGCCAGAGTCAAGGCTGAAGGGGAAGAAAGGCAGCTCCATCTTGCCTCCTGACATTCCATCAGCTCAGGGCCCCTCTTGCTGTGTTTAAAATAATTCTATAAAATTATTTATTTAGATAAGTAATTTTATTTGTTTAAATAAATAATGTTATGTATTATTTTATAGAAAGTATGGTGTAATGTAATAATATATGATATAGTGTAGTGTTACATTGCATTATAATTTAAAATAATTGTTTAAAATGATTCCGTAAAATTATTTATTTAAATAAGTAATTTTATTTTGTTTAAATAAATAATGTTATTTATTATTTTAAAGATAATATAATATAATAATATATGATATAATATAGTGTTACATTGCATTGCAATTTGATATAATATAATGTCAATATATTGTATTATGTTATAGTAATTGTAATGTAATAATAATAATAGTATGATTACGGTATGGTATGTGGTATATGCATTTGGTATTGGTGTTGTTGTATTGTAACACAGTATAATACTGCCAATGATAATGTGATACAATAATTATATTGTGATATTATAATTTATATATTTGTATTACATGCAATATTGCTAACAATATTGCGATATGTTGTAATGTTAATTGTTGTTTTTTCAGTTTGTTGTAAGCCGCTCCGGCAATATTGTTATATGTACACTGTAAGCCACTCTGGCAGTATTGTTGTTTGCTGTAAGCCACTCTGAGTCCCCTTCGGGGTTGAGAAGGGTGGCATATAAAAATAGTAAATAAATAAATAAATAAATAAAATAGGCCAGAGGCAGTTTTTAGTTATTCGACCATCTCTGCAACTGTTTGGTTACTCTTGCCTCATTTTAGGATAGAAAGGGCCTGAAATTTGTTGTTTTTATATTGCTAGAAGAATGATGGGATATAAATGCAACTAAGGACTTCATCCCACACTTTTGGGCTCTGTTTACATAGGAGTCCCATGACACAAGGACACTTCTTGTGGGACCCCTGTGGGGTTCCATTTCCGCAGCACATGGAGCCCTAAAACCATCTTCATGAATTGGGTGTTACCCAACTCCAAATGGCAGAAATCGTGGGAAAGACGGATCTTGTTACGGAAAGGATAGGGGATGGCTGGCCATCCAAAGATGTGGTGAAAGATGGGAGGGAACAGAGTAAAGTGGTTTCTTCCACTTTCCTGCTCCTCATGGGATGAGATCCTAAAATATAAATAAGACTTAAATAGACTGTAAACACTGGATCCTGTCTCATATTGGAAGCTGAACAGGGTCTGGCCTGGTCAGTAGTTGGATGGTGGACCATGCCCGGATTACCCATAAGGCCAAAGAGGCCATGGCCTAGAGGCGCAAGCCGGGGGGGGGGGCCCAGATCACGGACCATAAAAAACCAAAACTGGTCTGCGCCCCACTTTCCCCCTTTCTCATGCCCCTCCTCGCTCCTTCTCCTGGCAAAGTCTCTGCTCCGTCCCCTCCGTCCCTCTCTCTCTCCCCCTCTCTCTCGCACTCTCTCTTGCTCTCTCTCTCACGCTCTCTTTCGCTCTCCCATGCGCTCTCTCTCATGCGCTCTCTCTCGCGCATGCGTTCTCTCTTGCGCATGCGCTCTCTCTCTCGTGCTCTCTCTCTCTCGCTCTCTCTCTTGTGCTCTCTCTCTCACTCTCTGTCTCACTCTCTCTCTCTCTCTCATGCGCACCTTTGGAACGGGTTTGTACCCTCTGCGCTCTCCCCAAGCCTCCCGACTTCCGAGGAGACCTTCAGAGCACAGCGGAGCTTTCCAGTCGGTGGGAACGGGGACCTTGGAGGTGGCGGGAGGTTGGCTTAAAGGGGGCGCAATTCCAAACTTTGGCCCAGGGTGCAAAAAAGTGTTAATCTGAGCCTGTGGTGGACTGCCAAGGTATGCAGTTGCTGTCAGCTATATTTCAGAGGGAAGTAGTTGCAAATTATCTCTGAATATTCCTTGCCTAGGAAAACCCTTGTTCATGGGATTGTCACAAGCACATGCATCCACAATAAATAACTGAGAGAAAAAAAGCAGTCAGTGTATCCCGCTTCCAGCAGCTAATTCAAGAAATATAGGGTTAAATACACGTCCAAAGAAAATATAGTTTAGAGAAGAAATATAGATTAATATGAAAGTTCACTCAATAGGTATAGGATGCCATTTGGTTCTTGTGAGGCTAATGGTTAAATCAACCTGCATATCTCACACATATGAATATCTTTTGAGAAAGGAAGGAGATGAGTCAATGTATAGTGAAGCAGACCCACTCAAATCTATATATTTATTATTCAAAGTTATTATTCATTTCTACAGAGATGAGAGTGGGAGAAAACAGAAACTGGAGAAGGGGAAACATAACGACGACGACAACAACGAAGGCAACTGCAATCACATAAGTCTAAGCCTACACTAAACAAATGTTTTTGCCGGAACCTCCTGGAAAGGGCAAGACTTCACCCTTGAATGCCAAGGATAACCAATGGCCATTATGCAGGTTTGGCTCTTTACCCAGACCCATAGCAAATACGATACAAGGCACCCCAATCCAGAACATTGGTATCTCAAAAGTAACTTCCTTTATGTTTTCATTCATTTGCCACTACAGTCCTTCCATATATGTTGACGGGGACAGAGGGCAATATTTTGTTCTCTCCTGAAAGAGAAAAACACCTTGGACCATCCACAGTGTGCCAAATCCTCAATGTGCATGGCAGGGTTTCCCCTTTGTCTTTGGTCCTTGATATGCGCTGTTAATTCCAAGTCTGTTCAAGATTAAAGATCTCCATCCAAACTATCATTATTTTAATAAAAAAAGTAATCAGTCATATGCTAGAAAGAACACACATAGATTATAGTGCATTTGTTCCACTTGTGTCATTTTGGTTTGATTTACAGATTCCTCTTTCCATGTTCCCAAGACACGCATATGATTTCACTTCCTCTGATGGTTTTTTTGAGCAGACTGGATGTCACCAAATGAAATACATTACTTCAGAAATGAAGTATCAGCTCCTTTTGGTGAACTGTGTTCATTGAAACTTTGGATGTTCTTCAAACCAGTTACAAAATTACTCAAATGTTATGCCCCGAATTTAATTTCTGGTTCTAACTAGATTCTGTGTCCAACTTGTTTCTGACTTCTTGCGACTTTCCCTTAAAAGCATGAGATCCTGTGGGATCTTGGAAGCTAAGTAGGGTCGGCTCTGGTTTGTACTTGGACACGAGATTGCCAACAAATACCATGGGCTGAATGAAGGCTTTATTCCAGAGGAAGGAACTGGCAAAACCACCTCTGAATATTCCTTAGCTAAGAAAACCCTATGAAATGCACCAAGTTGCTATAAACCAGGGGTGGGCAACCTATGGCCCCCGGCCCAGATCCGGCCCGGCAGCCAATTCTGTCCGGCCCGGGGAGAAGGGCGTTGGGGGCGGGGCCAAGAAGAAGGGGTGCCGCTGCTGCCATCCCATCGCGGCGGCTTTGGAGTGCCTGGCGATCCGGGCCTGCAACGGGAACAGCGGCGGCTTTGGAGTGTCTGACATTCCTTTGGAGAGGCGGCTTTGGAGTGCCTGGCGATCCGGGCCTGCCATGTGAGCACTTGGCGACCTGCGGGGCTGCAGGCCCGGGGATGGCAGGCACTCCATAGCAGGGCGATCAGCTGGGAAACGGCTGGGGGCGAGAGTGGGTGGAGGCCTGCAGCCTTTGATCGCCTTCTGATCTGCTCTCCTCTGCTGCTGCGGCGGCTGGGTCCGCTTTGCCATCCTCTGGGCTGGATCCATTGGGCCATTCCACCTTGGTTCACACCTTGTCTTCTTGAATTTAATTTAATTTTAGTGGTTATTATTATTATTTTATAATAATTTTATTATTATAATATAATAAATAATATAATATAATGTTATATTATATTATAATTTCAATATATTATAATGGCTATATATACTATAATATAATAATTATGATATTAATACTAATAATATATGAATATTTCTTGATATATTAATATGTTAATATTAATGATGTGTAATATATAGTAAATATAGTAAATAAATAAATAAATAAATAATGTAGATTAGAATGTAGTTCCGCCTTTAGGTGCGGCCCTCCATAATATTTTTTGGCTCTCGTGTGGCCCCTAGGAAAAAAATTGCCCACCCCTGCTATAAACCAACAGGCAACTTGAAGGCACATACATGGAGAAGGTGATTATCACCGAGGTTTGAGTGCTGGACTATGACTCAAAGTCCCTGATCGTCCATGGAAACCCACTGGGTGACATTGGGCTAGACACATTCTTTCAGCCTCCAAGGAGGGCAAAGGCAAACTCTATCGGAACAAAACTTGTCAGTAAAAACCTGTGATAGATTTGTCTTAGGATCACAATAAATTGGAAGCAATTTGAAGAGACAACAACAACAACTCCTAAAGTCCTACTCCAATGCAAAAAATTACTGCATTGCCCTGGCTCCCTTCACCTAGAGTAGATCCAATGTAAGAACATAAGAACATAAGAGCCATGCTGAATCGGGCCTCAGCCCATCTAGTCCGGCATTCTGTGTCACACAGTGGCCCACTAGTTGTGACACAGGGATCTCTAGCAGAAAGGAGGGCAAAACCCTCACCTGCTCCCGACCCCCCACAACCAGTACCCGGGGAAAATCCTGCCTGCCTCCATCAACACAGAGGTGGCACTTGGATGTCCATTTCAGTAACTACTGATTCCCTTGGTATCCATGAATCTGTCTAATCCTGCCTTGAAGCTGTCCAGGCTCTGGAAGTGAATTCCATAACCCAATGACCCTCTGGGTGAAGAAATATTTCCCTTTATTTGTCCTAACTTTCCTACCTTGGAGCTTTAGGGAGTGCCCCCTAGTCCTAGTGTTGTGTGGCAGAGTAAATATTTTTTCTTTATTCTCCTTTTCTATCCATGCATGATTTTATACACTTCGATCAAATCACCTCTTAAACGCCGTCTTTCAAGGCTGAAAAGACCAAGGCGTTGCAACCTGGTTTCATAAGGGAGCTGCTCCATCCCTTGGATCATTTTTGTTGCCCTTCTTTGTACCTTTTCCAGTTCTGTTATATCCTTCTTGAGGTGCGGTGATCAGAATTGTACACAGTGCTCCAGATGTGGCCTCACCATAGATTTGTAGAGAGGCAATACAACATTTGCCGACCTATTTTCGATTCCCTTCCTGATCATGCCAAGCATAGAATTTGCTTTTTTCACTGCTGCAGCGCACTGGGTTGACATCTTCATTGAGCTGTCCACCAAGACCCCAAGATCCCTTTCCTGGTTTGTCTCAGAAAGCTTTGATCCCATCAGTTGATAAGTGTATTTGGGGTTCTTTGCCCTGATGTGCATGACTTTACACTTGTTTAGGTTAAAATGCATTTGCCACTTTGTTGCCCATTCACTCAATTTCGAGAGATCTTTCTGGAGCTCTTTACAATCAGTTTCATTTTTAACTACCCTGAACAATTTAGTGTCGTCTGCAAACTTTGCTACCTCAGAATTCACTCCTACATCCAGATCATTAATGAATAAATTAAAAAGTAACGGACCCAAAACTGAACCTTGGGGTACGCCACTTCTCACCTCTTTCCACCCAGAGAAATGTCCGTTTATTACCACCCTTTGTTTCCTACAGTTTAGCCAGGTTCCAATCCAGGACAAGACCTGTCCCCTGATTCCATGGCTGAAGAGCTTATTTAGGAGCCTTTGGTGAGGGACTTTGTCAAAAGCCTTTTGAATGTATTTATACAAGGACTTTCCATCTACTCTGCTGGGAAATAGCTACACAGAAGAACATTCCTCATAGTTTCACAGGAAAATGTTATTAGAACAGACTGCTTCAAAGACTGTCTATGCCCTAACTTCCAAATTATTTTCCTCTTGCTCCAAAACGCAAGGTATATCTGTTTCTGCTTGCAATGAAACACCACCAGACAATGTCGCCCAGCTGTCAGAATCCATTCGAAGAATCTATTCAGTTGTACACAATCCTCAAAGCGAAAAAGAAATCACAATATTTTTGTACATGATCCCAAGAAGCCCTATCTTGTTGACAACTACCACAGGAAAATATACATTTGGGCAACGTTGTGCATCTACAAGGAGCATTTCATTCCAATCTAAATAGAAATTTGACATATAACATTAAGAAATGGTGATACCTGATATGTTGCTGTTGCTAGAGAACTGTATCCAGAACCGTTCTCAGTGTCTTTTGGTCCTGGAAACAACGTTGTCAACTTAGCTCACTTTGCAGAACACCGAGCTCTGCATTTTTGAAATGCTTATAGTATGCAGAAAAGTTCAAGATTTCGTAGTTTCTTTTTGGTGGGAAACTAAAGTGAGATGAACCTACCATTACACACATCAAAATAAACAGAGACGACATTTTCACATTTTTTGTTGTTTTGGATGGGACAGACTAACATGGCTAACTCCCTGGGGGAGAAAAGAAACAGCATTGTGCAAGGAATATACCATATTTATTTAAATCTAATGCTCACTTTTTTTGACTTAATAACCTCCCCAAAATTAGCGTGCGCATGCACATTAGATACATGTAATATGGTAAATACTAGGGGTGGTTGATCCATAAAAAAATTGATTCTAAACTCGTGTCAGGGGGGATCTCCATTGCTGGCTCGTTATAGAAATTAATCTGAAAAAAATCAATACATTTTGTAATTGAAGCATAATTAATAACGAAAATTTGTTATTATTTCCTGTTAGTTATCAGCAGGGAAGGAGGTGCCCGCACCTCTTTCCCTGCCGAGAACTAACGCGACTCAAGGCTTGAAGCGCTTTAGTTCTCAGCAGGGAAAGAGGGGTGTCTGCTCCTCCTTCCCTCCCAAGGTCTTATCTGCGCCAAGCCTTGTCGCGGTTTAGATCTTGGGAGGGAAGGAGGAGCGGACACCCCCCTCTTTCCCTGCCAAGCCTCTTTCCCAAGGCTTGGCGCGGATTAGTTCTTAGCAGAGAAAGAGGTGCGGAGGGCATCCCCTCGCGTCCTCCTTCCTTGCTGAGAACTAACTCCAAGATCCAGGCTCGAGTGAGAGCCTGGGGAAACGGAGGAACGCTTGGGCGGGCTGCATCCAAAGCGCCCGCCTCAGCTCTCAGCTGGCGAGAGGAGAAAGGAGGATGCTGCTGCCCTCCAGTCTCCTCTCGCGAGTTGAGAACTGAGGAGGGGGAAAAACGACCTAATAATGTGACCTTTACAAAAAATGGTGATCCCGGGTTTGGTTTTGAAACATCACTTCCGGGTTGGACGCCGAGGGTCAATATAAGGTCAAACTATTAACGGGTTTCAAAGTATTTAAATTGGAGATATCCACCCCTAGTAAATACTTTTCAGGGTTTCTAGGTTTTGAAAACTGAGATACACATTAGATTTGATGCCGCATTAGACTTGAGTAAATATGGGTAGGTCTTTCAAAGCACATACCAATCAAATATGGCAGGTCTTATTTTTCTCCTGAACATTTTAATTCGTTTCTACACCCCCATTCCTACACCTTCATTCCCAGCTGCCGTTTTGTTTCCCTCCTATGAGTTACAATGCTATTGAGAATGGGATGAATTCCTAATGAACACCAATATATAACTCTGCTGTGGAGGTTTATAGGTTTGCCTTGTGTTGGAAATAACTTCAAGGCATGCAGCAATAACAAGATCCATTTAGCTCAGTAGGATATATGTCTGGATATATAATTGAAAGGTCTATATCAGGCCTGTCCAACTTCTACCGGCCCAGGGGCCTGAATTCCGGTCACTGATGACCTGGGGGGCCGTAGGGTCTGCCCCCGCCCCTGGCTCCACCCCCGGCTCTGCCCCCCTCCCCATCCCCGGCTCTACCCCCTCCCCGGCCCCCTTATTTTAATTTAATATTAAATATATTTAATTCCATCCTCCCCTCTCCCCTTATTTTTATTTAATATTAAATATATTTAATTCCATCCTCCCATCTCCCCTTATTTTTATTTAATATTAAATATATTTAATTATATATTTAATACATGAGGGGAGATGGGGGGGAGGGAATGAGGAGCCCCCTGAGGAGCCCCCTGCTTCAGCCTACCTTTTCCAAACGCGCAGGATCCAGGAGTACCCGGACGACGAGAGAGGCGACGACCGACTGAGTCGAAGAAGGTCCTAATCGCGTCTGTGGGCCTCAGCGATCCAGTAGTAGAGTAGCCGAAGAGTATCGCGAGAATACGCAATCCACACGGGATTTCGCTATCAACGCCGGCATGATCTCGCATTGACAGCGAAACCCGTGTGGATTGCGTATTCTCGCGATACTTGCTCCGAACCCGGAAGTAGGTATTTTTTTTTAAAAAAATATTATTTATTTTATTTTTCAATTTTTATTTTTTATCAAAAAGCTTAGGGGGCCGTAGGGAAGGGGCTGGGGGGCCGTATACGGTCCCCGGGCCGCCAGTTGGACAGCCCTGGTCTATATCATGGATCTAAGACTCTGTGTACACTGCCATACAATGTATTTTTTTTGCTTCAAGCGAAACATACCCAGCTCAGAGCAGCAGAAAATGAGCTTGTCGCTCTCTTAATGTGACATCCTTTCAAATATTTAAGCATGTCCACTCCCAGCCTTCAAATCATACCCAGGTCCTTAAGCCATTTTTCACAGGGCTTGGTTTCCAAACCTTTGGCCACCCTTCTCTGGACACCTTCCAGAATGTCTATATCCCTCTTGAATTGTGGAACTCCAAACTGGAATCAGTATTTCAGGTGAAAGGTCTCACTGAAGCAAAATAGAGGAGCATCATTACTTCCTTTAATCTAGACCAGTGGTTCCCAACCTGTGGGTCTCCAGGTGTTTTGGTCTACAACTCCCAGAAACCCCAGGCAGTTTACCAGCTGCCCTGTTCTCCAAGAACTCTCAAAGTTGATTGTCAGTGGTTCCGAAATGACTTCCACTAGTTCCTTCAATACTCTTGGATGTAGTTGTTCAGGCCATGGGGACTTGAATTTGGGCTGGAGTGCTACCAATATGCGGATGACACCCAGCTCCTTCTGCACTTGGAGCCTGGAGCAACCTCAGTACCAGACAATTTCATCTTATGTCTCGAGGCTGTGTCAAATTGGCTGCGTGCTAGCAGACTGAAGGTGAATCTGGCCAAGACTGAGATTTTGTGGCATGGCCGCCCGGTAGGTATGCTGCACCATCTGCCCACCTTTGATGGTGCTCCCCTATCTCCATCCACTACTGTCAAGAGTTTGGGTGTTATCTTAGACCAGTGTTTCCCACTAGTGTGCCGTGAGCGATCATCAGGTGTACCCTTGGAAATTACAATGTAGAGAGAGAAAGAGAGCCTAGCAGGAAAATTCAGGCAGCGGAAATGAGGCTTTCCTGGCCGGAGCAGCAATGCCAGCCAGCCTGCAGTCAGGGCGAGTCCTCAGCGTCCAGAACTTTCCTCCCTCCCTCCTCTCTCTCTCCTTCCCTTCATTCCTTCCCTCCCTCTGCGTGCCAAGGGCTACCTGGCCGGGCTGCGGCTCCTCCTGCTTCCTGGCTCCTGGGCACTCTTCTACCATCCTCCCCTCCAGCAGCAAAGAGGAGGAGAGGGAGGAGGAGTCCGCGGGAGCTGCCCCCGTCCGACCCCGCTCCCAGTGGGTCGAGGCAAAGCTTTCAGCCCTCTAGCCCCTCTGCGCCAGGGAAGGGGAGCAACCTCTCATCTCCTGGCCTCTCCTGGCTGAGCTCCAAGTTCACTGCAGAGCAGAGGCCGGGATGTGCAGCTCCACAGCCCAGCTCGGTTCCTTCCCGATCTGGCCCCAAGGCAACAGCAGGGAAGCCAAAGGGATACGCGAGGGGGGGAGGCACTCCTGGGGGGGGGCTGAACCCCTTCGCAAAGGAGAGCTGGGGGTGGCGACGGCTGCGAGCCTCCGCCACAGTTTGTTCCGAGGCTTGGAGCCACCTCGTGTGCTCAATTCCTATTCATCCTGCTCAGCCGAGCCCGCGTGCGCTTCGGCCACTCAGCGCAACCCTCCCTGTGGGACAGTGACGGGCCTCCTGCATGTGTGTGTGTGGAGGGAGGGGGTTTGGCGGAAGCAGCGGCATCACGAGGGGGGAAGGTGACAGTAAAATGACAGTTAGTGTCATTTTGAGTCATTTTGGTTCGTGGTGTGCCCCAGGATTTTGTAAATGTAAAAAATGTGCCACAGCTCAAAAAAGGTTGAAAATCACTGTCTTAGACACACAGCTAACTATGGAGTCCCAAATCGCTGCTGTTAGCAAATAGGCCTTTTTCCATCTTCGTCAGGCAAGGCAGTTGGCACCTTACCTTTCAGGTGAGGTTTTGGCAACAGTCATCCATGCCACGGTTACATCTAGGCTGGACTATTGCAATGCCCTGTACGTTGGCCTCCCTTGGTCAACGACCCAGAAGATTTGGATCATCCGCCATGACTCCCGCCATGACTCTTGCCACTTGCTTGTTGAAGCCGTGCGGTGGAGCCCTGCCTACTGAAACCCATCCACCGCTCATGCTCCTCCTCTGTGGGAGAGCTGAAGTCGGGGGGGGGGGGCATGACGCAGCCTGGCTCCACCCCCTCCCCCCAGCTTTAGCGCTCCCACAGCTTTGCCAGCCTTGAGGGGGCAGTGCCAAGCCAGCGGTGGCAGAGCCAGCACAATGCTGGCTTGGCACTGCCCTCTCAAAGCTGGCGAAACTGTGGGAGAACTGAAGCTGGGGGAGGGGGCGAGGCATGGTGCGGCCTGGCTCCTCCCCCTCCCAGCTTCAGCGCCCCCACAGCTTCGCCAGCCTTTAGGGGCAGTGCCAAGGCAGCGATGGCAGAGCCAGCACAATGCTGGCTTGGCACTGCCCTCTCAAAGCTGGCGAAGCTGTGGGAGAACTGAAGCCGGGGGCCCGGGCATGGTGGGGCCTGGCGCCGCCCCCGCCCCCAGCTTTAGCGCTCCCACAGCTTCGTCAGCCTTGAGGGGCAGTGCCAAGGCAGCGGTGGCAGAGCCAGCACAATGCTGGCTTGGCACTGCCCTCTCAAAGCTGGTGAAACTGTGGGAGAACTGAAGCCGGGGGAGGGGGCGAGGCATGGTGCGGCCTGGCTCCTCCCCTCCCGGCTTCAGCGCTCCCACAGCTTCGCCAGCCTTTAGGGGCAGTGCCAAGGCAGCGATGGCAGAGCCAGCACAATGCTGGCTTGGCACTGCCCTCTCAAAGCTGGCGGCTGTGGGAGAACTGAAGCCGGGGGCAGGGCATGGTGCGGCCTGGCTCCCCCTCCCCCAGCTTCAGCGATCCCACAGCTTTGTCAGCCTTGAGGGCAGTGCCAAGGCAGCGGTGGCAGAGCCAGCACAATGCTGGCTTGGCACTGCCCTCTCAAAGCTGGCGAAACTGTGGGAGAACTGAAGCCGGGGGAGGGGGCGAGGCATGGTGCGGCCTGGCTCCACCCCCTCCCCCGGCTTCAGCGCTCCCACAGCTTCGCCAGCCTTTAGGGGGCAGTGCCAAGGCAGCGATGGCAGAGCCAGCACAATGCTGGCTTGGCACTGCCCTCTCAAAGCTGGCGAAGCTGTGGGAGAACTGAAGCCGGGGGGAGGGGGCAGGGCATGGTGCGGCCTGGCTCCGCCCCCTCCCCCAGCTTCAGCGATCCCACAGCTTTGTCAGCCTTGAGGGGCAGTGCCAAGGCAGCGGTGGCAGAGCCAGCACAATGCTGGCTTGGCACTGCCCTCTCAAGGCTGGCGAAGCTGTGGGAGAACTGAAGCCGGTGGAGGGGGCGAGGCATGGTGCGGCCTGGCTCCACCCCCTCCCCCGGCTTCAGCGCTCCCACAGCTTCGCCAGCCTTGAGGGGGCAGTGCCAAGGCAGCGATGGCAGAGCCAGCACAATGCTGGCTTGGCACTGCCCGCTCAAAGCTGGCGAAGCTGTGGGAGAACTGAAGCAGGGGGCAGGGCATGGTGCGGCCTGGCTCCGCCCCCTCCCCCAGCTTCAGCGATCCCACAGCTTTGTCAGCCTTGAGGGGCAGTGCCAAGGCAGCAGTGGCGGAGCCAGCACAATGCTGGCTTGGCACTGCCCCCTCAAGGCTGGCGGCTATGGGAGAACTGAAGCTGGGGGAGGGGGCGGGGCATGGTGTGGCCTGGCTCCTCCCCCTTCCCGGCTTTGGCACTCCTAGCAGGCCACCATCCCCCAGCCGTTCTTTACTGTGTTAGAATGTCATTTTGTGTCATTTTGGTTGGTGGTGTGCCCCCAGATTTTTTTTAATGTTAAAAGTGTGCCACAGCTCAAAAAAGGTTGGGAAACACTGATATAGACATACAACATTTAGACACACAGAGGCTACTGACATTCCCGCTTCTGGCCACCAGGAGGAGCTGTCGCATTCCTTCACATATTTCCTGGAGATATTTATGGCCTCATAAATGAGTTAGATTAGGCCTCCCCACAACGTGGTACCTTAATTTCCTACTTGACAGATGCAACTGTCTTTCGGGTTGCAAAGGTCGACAACAAGCTACACTTAATTGGTCGAGAGCTCACCGCGACCTGGGCAGACCTCAAATTCATGACCTTCTGGTCAGTAGAGATCTTATGCAGCTGACACCCAGCCAGCTGTGCCACATTCCCAGTGCTTTTTGTGAGAAGACTGAGGCAAATGAGGCATTAAGTAACCCTGTCTTTTCCCTATCTATCCCCTGTCAACATTACCCCATCTTCTCCTCGCAAAGGCCCTGTCGCCTCCTTGTTCTTCTTTTTCTACCAACGTAAGCAAAGAAGCCCCTTTTTATTGTTTTTAATGTTTTAATTGTTTTGAAGGTCTCAAAGGATGGAGTAGATCTGAGCAAAGAAGTGATGCTGAAGTTTGTGAAAGTCCAAAGCTTTCACTGCGATAAGAGACACATAGAGCCAGCAAAGCCATTATTTATTTATTTCCTGTATTTTTATACCGCCCCTCTCAGCCCAAAGGCAACTCGAGGCGGTGTACACGCGGCAACAAAGCCACAATATAAAATACAACAAACAATTAATACACAACTATATAAAAACAATACAATTAACAGTTAAAATTATAAAATTGTAAAAAACAAATCTCAGCATCTCATCAATAGAGTCGATTTCTGTTGCATTGTCATATTAATTCCATAGGTCTCAGTTAAATAATTATAATTTGTCTGCAAATGCCTGCTCAAACAGCCAGGTCTTCAGTTTCTTCTGAAATGTTAGGAGGGAGGGGGCCAATCTAATGTCCCAAGGGGCCACTACTGAGAAGGCCCTGTCTCTCGTCCCCTCCAATCGGGTCAGCGAAGTAGGCGGGACCCAGAGCAGGGCCTCTCCGGATGATCTTAAACACCTGGATGGTTCTTAGGGAGAGATGCGTTCGGACAGATACGTTGGGCCAGAACCGGGGTGGGCAATTATTTTTTCCAAGGGGCCACACGAGAGCCAAAAAATATTATGGAGGGCCGCACCTAAAGGCTGAACTACATTCTAATCTACATTATTTATTTATTTACTTACTATATCAGTGCTGTCCAACTTCTACTGGACCTAGGGCCAGACTTCCAGTCACTGATGACCTGGGGGGCCGCTCCGCCCCGCTCCCACCCCCGGCCACGCCCCCAGCCCCTCCTCCTAAAGTGTCACGCCAGCCGCAGAAGCGGCGATTTTCGCTTGAGGCTGGCGTGACCCTTTAGGAGGAGGAGGGCAAAGCCAAGGGGAGCCTTCCATGGCTTCTCCTCCCTCCTAAAGTGTCACGCCAGCCCCTCCCCTGTTCTGCCTCTCCCACCGGCGCACCGATCAGTGCGCTGGTGGGAGAGGCAGAACGGAGAAGCAGAGCCTAAAGAGGAGGAAGGCAAACGCTTGCCTTCCTCCTCCTTTTAGGCACGCCTCCTCCCTCCCTGGCTCCTCCTCCCTGCACCGCCCCTTGTCCCTGTCTCACCGGCGCCGATACAAACCGGTTTGCATCGGCGCCGGCGACAGAGGAAAGAAGAGGGTGGTGCAGGGAGGAGGAGCTGGCTCCCTTCCTTCTCCCTGTCCCGCCTCCTCCTCCTCCCCTCCCTCCCCCCCGCCTCTGCGATCTTGCAGCGGCGGCATGGAGAGAGGGACGGAGGGGCGGTGCAGGAGGAGGAGCTGGCTCACTTCCTCCTCCCTGCCCGCCTCCCCCCCGGCCATAATTTTTATCAATTTTTTTTAAAAATTAAAAATGGCGGCCGGGGGCATAGCGAGGGCCGTGTTCAACAGGCTGGGGGGCCGTGTACGGCCCCGGGGCCGCCAGTTGGACAGCCCTGTACTATATTTACTATATATTACACATCATTAATATTAACATATTAATATATCAAGCAATAGTCAGATATGATTAGTATTAATATCATTATTATTATATTATAGTATATATAGACATTATAATATATTGAAATTATAATATAATATAACATTATATTTTGATTATATTATAATATTATTATTATAAAATAATTATAAAATAATAATAAAAACCACTAAAATAATAAAAAAAATCAAGAAGATAAGGTGCGAACCAAGATGAAGGCTGACATCCTCAAGAGAGGAAGGATCCCAAGATGGAATGGCCCAATGGACCCAGCCCAAAGGATGGCAAAGCTGACCCAGCCGCCACAGCAGAGCAGAACAGAGCAGCAGGCGATCGGAGGCTGCAGGCCTCCGCTCGTTCTCGCCCCCAGCCGTTCCCCAGCTGATCGCCCTGCGGGGCCAAGAGGAAGGGGTGCCACTGCCGCCATTCCATCACGGGCTCTGTGGGGCCTGTGTCGGCAGACAGGCTGGAGGAGAGGCGGCTTTGGAGTGCCTCCCATCCCTGGAGGCAATCCTGGCCTGCAGGGGGAGCACTTGGCAATCTGAGGCAGCTGTTTGCCGTGGCAACCCGGAACACAATCAAGACAATCTGCCGACAGAGGCCCCACAGAGCCCGCGATGGGATGGCGGCAGCGGCACCCCTTCCTCTTGTCCCCACCCCTGACACCCTTCTCCCAGGCCAGACAGAATCAGCTGCTGGGCCGGATCTGGCCCATGGGCCGTAGGTTGCCCACCCCTAGTTTAGAGCTTTAAAGGCTAAAGCCAGCACTTTGAATTGTGCCCGGTAGCAAACTGGTAACCAGTGGAGCTGGCATAACTGAGGGGTTGTGCGCTCTCTGAGTGCCCCTCCAGTTATCAACCTGGCTGCTGTTCGTTGGACCAGTTGAAGCTTCCGAACAGTCTTCAAAGGCAGCCCCACGTAGAGAGCGTTGCAGTAATCTATGCTAGCCATACCCTAGCATAGGAGATAAAACAGGTATCTTCATGCTTTTATTCTTTCTATGACAGTAAAGTTGCTTATTACCTTTACTTTTTCAATACAAATACTTTGCTCCACTTCTCCAACTTTAATTAATTAACTGAACTCACATCAGCAAGATTTCTCGGTTTGGATAATGCTCTTGGGAATGGACATGTCAGATATATAATACTTAAAGTTTGAAGAATAGACATTTGAAGGCAATAGCCCAAAATTTGAACGTCCTAGGCTGCTCTAATTAGATCACATTGTTTTGCATCTCCACCCAGTTTGCTCTGGCACTGAAGGGCTGTGTTCATTGCAGTGCATGGGGAGGTCACATAGTAACATATAGAGTGGGAAGAACATTTATACATTATTTATACATTGTTTTTACCAAAGGGTGGAGATGTTGGAGCAGACTTGTTTTCCATGGGCCCAGAGGGAATGACTAGAGAGCTGGTGGGTGGAAATGGCAGGGAAGCAATTTGCAGCAAAACATTTGGGGAACCATCCTTAAAAACAGGAGGTGTTTAGCATTGGAACAGGCTAGCGATGTAAATCCTGGACTTTATGCATGCAAAGATGAACGATAAGAGTAGCTTTCTTCTTACTGTAAGAGGAAACAGATATCCCTCTGCAGTGTTGTCCTTGTACTTAAATGTCCTGGAGTGTAGAAGGATTGTGGAGAGAAACACGTGGGGCATTTGTACAAAATCCTCTGTGGGTGGCATCCAAGATCAGATACTTAGTTGAGTACATTTGACCCAGTAAAGCAGTGTTTCTCAACCTGGGGGTCGGGACCCCTTGGGGGGGGGGGGGTGTCGCGAGGGGATGTCAGAGGGATCACCAAAGGCCATCAGAAAACAGTATTTTCTGTTGGTCATGGGGGTTCTATGTGGGAAGTTTGGCCAAATTCTATCATTGTTGGGGTTCAGTATACTCTGGGGAAATAGCAGACAGAAATGTTTATCAAGATGTAAAACCAGGGCTTCTTTCAAAGAGAGGGAGAGGATCGGTCAAAACGGTAAGCTACACAAGTGGGTATCCAATTCAGCTTTGTGCATGCTGAAGCTGAATACCTCTCTCCGGACACCACCTCACCACCTCTTTCTGACTTTTCCAAGTACTCCAAACAACATTTCCTCTTCCCTGCTATCTGTGCATCAGTATAATGGAACTGTGACTACATCAGATGGAGCTGAGGGAAACAAAGGAAATAGTCTTCTTTGTGTGTGGAATTGTCTTCTTTGCATACGATTCCGTCTTTAAAGAAGATGGAGAAGTTCTTATTTATTTATTCGGCTTCTATACCGCCACTCCCAAAGGCTTGGGGCGGTTCACAAGACCAGTACAGACACATTTAAAACAGCATTAAAATACAATTTAACATAACTCGAAGGCTTTTTGGAACAAATGGGTTACGAGCCAGTCGTTTGAGAGTGGACCCCCAAGCTCTTTACTAGAGACGACGGGCGTAGTGCCTTGCCGTCCAGAGCAGGCAGCTGGAGCTCACACCCACCCGGGTGACCCAGCCAGAGGATCTCCGTCTTCGATGGGTTCACTCTCAACCGACTGGCTCGTAGCCAACCAGTCACAGCTTCGAGGCATTGTTGGAAACAATCGGGTACAGAGTCTGGTCGGCCGTCCATCCTCAGCACCAGCTGGGTGTCATCAGCGTACTGGTGACACTCAAGACCAAAACTCCGTGCCAACCTAGCAAGGGGTCGCATGTAGATGTTAAACAATAAAATATGGGAAACAACTGCTCATTGATTGTGGGTGAACTATAAATCCCAGGAACTACAACTCCCAAATGTCAAGGTCTATTTTCCCCAAACTCCACTAGTGTTCACATTTGGGCATATTGAGTATTTGCGCCAAGTTTGGGTCAAATTCATTGTCCTCAGTACTCTCTGGATATAGGTGAACTACAACTCCAGAACTCAAGGTCAATGCCCACCAAACCCTTCCAGTATTTTCTGTTGGTCATGGGAGTTCTGTGTGCCAAGTTTGGTTCAATTCCATCATTGGTGGAGTTCAGAATGCTCTTTGATTGGAGGTGAACTATAAATCCCAGCAACTACAACTCCCAAATGGCAAAATCAAGCCCTCCAACCCCACCAGTATTCAAATGTGGGCGTATCAGGTATTTGTGCCAAATTTGGTCCAGTGAATGAAAATACATCCTGGATATTGGATATTTACATTACGATTCATAATAGTAGCAAAATCACAGTTATGAAGTCGCAATGGAAATATTATAGTTGGGATCACCACAACATGAAGGACTATATTAAAGGGTCGCGGCATTACAAAGGTTGAGAACCACTGCAGTAAAGCTTCTTAGCCTGACTCCCCCGTCCCTGCCATTCTGTTTATTAGTCATCAACAACTGTGATACAGGTCTGTTCTCTGGTCATTCCAGACGCACCACACTGACATTTCCATCCCTTCTGTCTAACAATCTGCAATTTCCACCTCTTCCTGCCAGTGATCTGCAGCACAAGGAGGAATAGCGATAAGGATTCTGCTTCTCATTGTTAATTTGGAGAGCGCTAGAGGGAGGGGTGGAAATGTCAGTATGCTATGATCTGATTGATAAAGAAAGACCTCTATCCTTGCAGTGATCACTGCCTGGAAACAGGAGATTATAGAGTTTTTACAATTGTGATGATAGTGCCACTACTGTGAATACAGCCAGTCCCGAAGTTATGAAAAAGATAGGTTCTGTAGGTTTGTTCCTAAGCTGAATTTGTATGTAAGTTGGAACTGGTACATTTTTGAAGTGTAACTCTCCTCTCTCTCTCTCTCTTTCTCTCTCTCTCTCTCTCTCCCTCACTCTCTCTCTCTCTCTATATATACACACACACATTTTGGCTAGCATAGGAAAGGGTTAACATCCCCTGTGTTTTTTTTGTTCCCTCCCCCCCCCCCCGGCCTGTTCTCCTGTTCAGAAAATTCACCTGTTGCACTCCAAGGCTGGGAATCACCTCTGTACTCAACACACACTCCAGTCCAAGGTAAAATAGCAAAACAGTTTATCTATCTGTGTATATAATAAAAAAGAATGTTTGCGGCGGGAGGTGCGGCGGGAGGAAGGGAGGAATATGTGGCAGCTTTTTGATTGGTTGCCAATGTGGGATTATTTGCATAAATTATTCTGATTGGCCAGCCACCCAACATTCCACCACACCAAGGCAGCACAGACAGGAAATGAAAGGGCCTGAGGCAGACATAAATGGCTGGAGTTTAAGTTAATCAGTTGACAGTTCTCCCCCACCCGTTGTCTACTTGGTCTCTCCCTCTCCATGCATTGGGAAGACCCGCCTCCCTTTCCCAAGTAGAGACCTCCTCTTGCCTCCTGGGGGTTCTGTGTGGGAAGTTTGGCCCAGTTCTATCATTGGTGGGGTTCAGAATGCTCTTTGATTGTAGGGGAACTATAAATCCCAGCAACTCCAACTCCCAAATGTCAAGGTCTATTTCCCCTGAACTCCATCTGCGTTCATATTTGGGCATATTGAGTATTCATGCCAAGTTTGGTCCTGATCCAACATTGTTTCAGTCCACAGTGCTCTCTGGATATAGGTGAACTACAACTCCAAAACTCAAGGTCAATGCCCACTAAACTCTTATAGCATTTTCTCTTGGTTATGGGAGTTCTGTGTGGGAAGTTTGTGTCTTTCTGCCATTCCTGCCAGGATATCTATGTTGTGTTCATCGAAACAGGCCCAGGTTTCACACTGAGTATATAAATACATTTAAAAACATATTACCTATATGTATTACTGTGTTAGAGTGTCATTTTGTGTGATTTTGGTTGGTGGTGTGACCCAGGATTTTGGAAATGTAAAAAGTGTGCCGCGGCTCAAAAAAGATTGGGAAACACTGGTTTATACAGAAGTCATTTGTTTATTACAGGGATGCTCTTGCTGTTGTTACCGTGTGCCTTGAAGTCCTTCCTAACTGAGGATTGCTGCTCTTCACCTTGGAAGGAAAGAAGACTCAGGTGGCATTGCCAGTGAGGCTGGAAATTATTTTGGGGAAGGAAAAAAAGAAGGATTGCCCCGACTCTCCTCCTTTAAATAGTTACCAAAGTTTATACAATTCAGCTGGCCAACAGCAGTCAATCAGAAATGCATCTAAAGGTTAAAAGATTATACACTTCCCTTTACATATATCCTGTTTACAATTGCACCAGCTTGCTCCAACAAAGGAAGGATATGAGGCAGGGCCCTTGCATTTGGCAAAACCCTTCAATGCCGTTAACTATTTAAGTGAAAGTTTCCCTTTCATTTCAGTTTTTCTTCTGTTTGTTATGTTTGAAGATGAGCAGATATTCGGGGGAATAACCACAGGGCTCCTGCACCCTCCCTTCGACTGGATCTACACTTGCAATATAATCCAGATTAAAACATCAGATAATCCAGATTATCTGATTTGAACTGGATTATGTGAGTCTACACTGTCATATAATCCAGTTCAAAGCAGATCACCTGGATTTTATATGGCAATGTAGATCCAGGCCCCTTCCACACAGCTGTATAAAATCCACATTGAACTGGATTATATGCCAGTATGGACTCGGATACCCCAGTTCAAAGCAGATATTGTGGATTATCTGCCAGAGTCCCGGTGGCACAATGTGCTGAACTGCCGAGCTGCTGAGCTTGCTGACCGAAAGGTGGTTCGAATCTGGGGAGCGGGGTGAGCTCCCGCTGTTAGCCCCAGCTTCTGCCAACCTAGCAGTTCAAAAACATCAAATGTGAGTAGGTCAATAGGTACCACTCTGGCGGGAAGGTAATGGCACTCCATGCAGCCATGCTGGCCACATAACCTTGGAGGTGTCTATGGACAACGGCGGCTCTTCGGCTTATAAATGGATATGAGCACCAACCCCCGGAGTCGGACACAACTAAAGGGGAAAACCTTTAACTTTACCTGTCTTGATATTCTGGGTTATATCGCTGCGTGGAAAGGCCCCCAGCCTTTGACTCACTGAAGCCACAACTGAAGCAGGGATTCTGGGAGGAAAGCCATACATTTCTGGAGTGGCAATGTACAGTATGTTTGCAATTGCCTTTGCAGTTATACTACTATGACTCCACCTGGGGGAGCCGAGGAAGCGGAGGCAGCAGGCAGCAAGGGCAACTGTGATAGTGGCTGCTCAGGTGGCACCAAGAGCCAACCCAAGGCCCTGCCATCCTCCTCCTTATTGTTTTCAGTTGCAATGCCCAAAGAGCAGCCCCAGCCAGAGAAGGAAGGGAGGGAGAAGAAAGGGAGGATGAAGAGACCCCCAAAGGGCATCCAACCCAACCTCCTTCGTGTAGGCATGAAGGCACAATCAATGCCCTCCCAACAAACAGCTATCCAGCCTCAGTTCGAAAATCTCCAGAAAAGGAGACTTCAGCCCAATCTTCACTAGAGTTGGAAGAGACCACCAAAAGGCATGTAGTCCACCCACTTCAGCCAGGCAGAGTCACAGCACCATCCAGCCTCTGTGCTGTTCAAGTGCAGTACTGTACTGTTAGAGCTTTTATCATTTGCACAGTTTGTTGATTCAGTTGTGGTAATTACTAAAAAATGGATTAGCTTCTAATGAAGAAAAGAAAATCTGTTGACATTGATGTTGTTCGTGATGAACCCATGGAGCGGCTTTACAGGAAACTACCCAAGAATCAAGCATAGCAAAGGAAGCGCAAAGGAAAAAAAATGTACAAACCTTATTTATACAGTAAAGATTATATGAAACGGATAGATAGATAAATATAGATAGATTATATATATATATATATATATATATATATATAGTATAGATTATATAGATAGATAGATAGATAGATAGATAGTAAAGGTTTCCCTTGACATTAAGCCTAGTCATTCATATATATACCTTCTCTCTCTCTCTCTCTTCTCTCTCTCTCTCTCTATATATATATATATATATAGAGAGAGAGAGAGAGTAAAGGTTTCCCCTTGACATTAAGCCATTAGTAAAGATTTATATCTTTATATATATAGTAAAGGTTTCCCCTTGACATTAAGCAAAGTCATGTCCTTCTCTGGAGGGTGGTTCTCATCTCAATTTCTAAGTCAAGAGCCAACGTTGTCTGTAGACACCTCCAATGTCATGTGGCCTGCATGACTACATGGAGCACCGTTACCTTTCCACCTGAGCGGTACCTATTGATCTACTCACATTTGCATGTTTTCGAACTGCTATGTTGGCAGAAGGTGGGGCTAACAGAGGGAGCTCACTCCGCTCCCCGGATCTGAACTGCCTACCTTTCAGTCAGCGAGTTCAGCAGCTCAGCGATTTAACTCGCCATGCCACTAGGGGTTCCCCCCTCTCTTTCTCTCTCTCTCTATTCAATCTATATAAGCAAGCAGGGATCACCAGCGTTGAGGCCATGCTATTGAGAACACAGCTGCACTGGGCATGGCACGTCTCTAGGATGGAGGACCACCGCCTCCCAAAGATACTACTCTATGGTGAACTCGCCATGGGTCAGCGCAAGAGAGGCGCCCCCCAAAAGAGATATAAGGACTCCCTGAAACAACATCTCAGGCTCGGCCAGATTGATCACCAACAATGGTCCACCCTGGCCTCACATCGGGAGGCGTAGAGATGCACTATCCACAATGCTGCGGCCTCTTTTGAGAAGACACGCCGAACGGGTCTCGAAGAGAAATGACAACACAGAAAGAACCGCAACTTGGAAACAACATCAACCAGGGAGACTTTCTGCTGTGCTTTCTGCAACTGAACTTGCCTAACTCAGATTGGCCTTTTTTGTCATCAACGCACTTGTAAAAAGCGTGGAATGAGTCCTTCCTAAGAATCTTCGTTCGCGAAGTAATGTCGACACACACACACACACACACACACACACACACACACACAATCATCTCTCATCTCTCTCTCTCTCCCCCTCTCTCTCTAGCAGTGGTTCTCAACCTGTGGGTCCCCAGATGTCTTGGCCTTCAACTCCCAGATATCCTAAAAGCTGGTAAGTTGGCAGGGATTTCTGGGAGTTGTAGGCCAAAGACCTAGGTACCCACAGGTTGAGAACCACTGATCTATAGCATGAAATTCCTATAGGAGGTTGGTTTAACTTCCAGTTTGCTAGTAAAACTGCATCACAAAAGGAGGCATCGCCTAAAAAGGCGTGTCACCAACACGAAAAGTTTGGAAAACTTTGGATTAGAGAATGGGACTATTTTGCAACTTCTGTTTTAAATATATTGTCAGAGGCTTTCATGGCCAGAATCACTGGGTTGTTGTAAGTTTTTTTCGGGCTGTATGACCACGTTCCATGTTCTTTTAAAAAGTTTTCCTGGTACCTGGGGTGATGATTTAAAATGCTGCCACTTTCACAAAGACACAGCTCAGTGTCTCGTGAGATTTTGCAATCTGAGAGCATCCTGGGATGGGGAATATGCTGGATGTAGATATGTTTCTCCAACCATGCAATTTGAGCACAGTGGCGCTATCAGTAAAGCCAGCTTGCAACCAGACATCCTGGACTAAAATAGGGTCCCTTGACTTGGTCCATCACGTTCTGACAATATCCCAAAGAGCTGTTAACCAGGGCCTTTCCATATGGCCATATAACCCAGAAAATCAAGGCAGAAAATCTATTTATTTATTTACTATATTTCTATACCACTTTTCTTAGCTCGCAGGCGACTCAAAGCGGTTAGCAAAAGCAAAATTCAATGCTCAAAACATCATAAAACAGTTAAAAACAATTAAAACGATAGCATAATAGACAATCAATTAAACATCAATAAAACATCTCATTAGCATCTCATAGTTAGAATCAAGATCCAGTCTCATCATCCAATTGTTCCATATTCCTATATTCATTACACTGCCTATTCAAATGACTGCTCGAACAACGAGGTCTTCTCTTTCCTCCGAAATGCTAACAGAGAGGGAGACAATCTAATTTCCATAGCCGAGGGGCCACCACTGAGAAGGCCCCGTCTCTCGTCCCCGCCAGACGTACTTGTGATGCAGGTGGCACCGAGAGCAGGGCCTCCCCAGACTATCTTAACATCCTCACTGGTTCATAGGAGGAGATGCGTTCGGACAGGTAAGTTGGTCCAGAACCGTTTAGGGCTTTATAGGCTAAAGCCAGAACTTTGAATTGTGCCCGGTAGCAAACTGGCAGCCAATGGAGCTGGTGCAATAGAGGAGTGGTATGCTCCCTGTTAGTAACCTGACTGCCTTACGTTGAACCATTTGAAGCTTCCGGACAGTCTTCAAAGGCAACCCCACGTAGAGAGCGTTGCAGTAGTCTATACGGCAGGGGTGCTCATTAGGTAGATCGCGATCTACTGGTAGATTGCGTAGGGCATCCTGGTAGATTGCAGGCAGGGCGGGAGGAAGGCTCCGTCCCGCCCCGCCGGCTCCTGACGCCGCCCAGGTGCAGACTGGATGGCCCTTGGAGGTCTCCTCCTATTCTAGGAACCCATTGTTGTTGTTATTATTATTATTATCATCATCAGAGGCTGAATGGCCATCTGTGAGGAATGCTTTGATTGTGTTTTTCCCTAATGGCAGAAGGAGGTTGGACTGGTTGGCCCTTGGAGGTCTCCTTCTACTCTAGGAACCTGTTGTTGTTATTATTATTATTATTATTATTATTAGCAGAGGCTGAATGAATATTATCATCATGATTATTATGAATAAATTCAGGGGCTTATTATACTCACATTGAGTTGAATTCAGTCTTAAAATATATTATATGGCTCTCACTGAAATAAATTTCCAATTATTTTGCTTTTATGGCTCTCTGAGTAGTGGGTAGGGAAATCATTTTGACTTGGTTGTTTTATAAGTAGCTCGCATGCTGAAAAAGTGTGAGCACCCCTGGTTTAGGGCTTTATAGGCTAAAGCCAGCACTTTGAATTGTGCCCGGTAGCAAACTGGCAGACAGTGGAGCTGGCGCAATAGAGGAGTTGTAACCTGACTGCCATACGTTGAACCATTTGAAGCTTCCGGACAGTCTTCAAAGGCAACCCCACGTAGAGAGCGTTGCAGTAGTCTATACGGGATGTAACCAGAATGTGGACAACCGTGGTCAAGTCAGACTTCCCAAGGTACGAAAGCAGCTGGTGCACAATCCCACAATATATGCTTTGAACTGGGTTGTCTGAGTCTACACAGCCATATATGCCAGTTCAAAGGAGATAATGTGGGATTTTATCCAGCTGTGTAGAAGGGGCCTTATTTTCCAATTGTTTGGCACTTGTAAACTACTTCTGAAACAAGTAGCATGTATTACACACATGCACTTAACATAAAATAATAGAATATAACATAATAAACACAATAATAAAATTTAGGTGCAAATATGGAAGGCATCCTGGGAAAAATGCAATACAAAGCCATCCCAATGAAACTTTTAATAGAGGAAGAGACATAGCAAGTTAGGCAAGAACAAGTGCACTAAGAGCAAGAATCCTTAAATATCCCTTGCTTCTTACCTGCCTTGGGTTTTGATCCGAATCGATACAATTCCGTTGCCTCTGTCCACTAAGTCTGGACCGGGTGAAGTGAAATATCTAGAACATAATGCGACCCGCTATTTCTCTGCATTGAGTAATACAGGGAGGGTTCGGCTTCCCAGTCTCCAAGGTTTCCCAGCTGGGAGTCTGCCCTTTTCCCATCCTGCATCCCGGCATCCTGTTATTGTTCCAAGCCTTAGTAATGCTGGAGAGAAAAGGGTGTGGAGGAAATCAGATAAAAAGTAATTTTTTTTCAAATTCACTACCTTGGGCCTGGGAGGAACAAGCAAAAAGGGGGCCTCAGGAGAGAAGGAAGGAAGAAAGACAAAGAGAGAGAACGAGACTGACAGAAAGAAAGACAGGAAGAAATAATTCCTTGGTATCAGTTTAATACAACAGCAGTAACTGGATTTCATTACATTTCTGAAAGAGAGGCCCACATTTTCTGGCATGCCTCGGCAAATTGGTCCTAAGGGCTAGTTTAGTTTCAACATTTTCGCCCACTGAGGCACACGGCCAAAGAGAACTTCTGCACGCTTCCTGCGGCAGGCAACAGGCTTAAAACCGAAGGACGGTGGAAATATAGTCTCATACTGGATCAGACAATGGTCTCCCTAGTTTTGTATTCCTTAACGTAGTGCTCTTAATGTACCCTGTTTTCCTAAAAATAAGACCTACCCGAAAATAGGCCCTAGGACAGTGTTTCCCAACCAGTGTGCCGTGGCACACTAGTGTGCCGTGAGCGATCATCAGGTGTGCCGTGGGAAATTGGAACCTCCAATACCATTTCTTCCCTCTCCTCCCAAACACTTTTACTTCTCCACTCGGGCTCCCTTCTTCCCAGCCTCACTCTGCTTGCTTTGCCTTGCTTTGCTCACGCTGCCGCTTCCCCTCCTGAACAAGGGAGCCCGAGTGGAGAAGAAAAAGTAAGTGTTCGGCAGGAGGGGGAAGAAAGGGCACGAAGGGGAAGGGGGAGGAAGAGGTCTCTGTTGAAGCTGGTATGGGCAAACTTGGACCTTCCAGGTGTTTTGGACTCGAACTCCCACCATTCCTAGCAGCCTCAGGCCCTTTTCCTTTCCCCCCTCAGCCACCTAAGCAGGAAAGGGCCTCAGGCTGTTAGGAATGGTGGGAATTGAAGTCCAAAGCACCCAGAGGGCCAAGGTTTTCCCATGCCTGTTTTAGGGACCTTAAAGTGGTGAGCCTCTTTCCAACATTGTGATTCTGGATAGAAAACAAACAACAACATAACATGACATTGTTTGAGTCCACAGTGCTCTCGGGATGTAGGTGAACTACAACTTTCAAACTCAAGGTCAATTTCCAAGCAAACCCTTTCAGTACTTTCTGTTGGTAATGAGAGTTCAATATGCCAAGTTTGGTTCAATTCCATTGTTGCAAGAGTTCAGGATGCTCTTTGATTGTGTGTTAACTATAAATCCCAGAAACTGTATCTCCCAAATGTCAAGGTCTATTTTCCCCAAACTCCATCTGTGTTCACATTTGGGCATATTGAGTATTCATGGCAAGTTTGGTCCTGATCCAACATTGTTTCAGTCCACAGTGCTCTCTGGATATAGGTGAACTACAACTCCAAAACCCATGGTCAATGCCCACCAAACTCTTATAGTATTTTCTCTTGGTTATGGGAGTTCTGTGTGGGAAGTTTGTGTCTTTCTACCATTCCTGCCAGGATATCTATGTTGTGTTCATCAAAACAGATCCAGGTTTCACACTGAGTGTATAAATACATTCAAAAACATATTAGCTATATGTATTACTGTGTTAGAGTGTCATTTTGTGTCATTTTGGTTGGTGGTAGGGGGGTTAATATATACTGGCACATACATAAATTTTAGCAAAATTACAGTTATGAAATAGCAACGAAAATAATGTTATGGTTGGGGGTCACCACAACATGAGGAACTGTATTAAGGAGTCACAGCATTGGGAAGGTTGAGAGACACTGAACTAGCATAACAAAAGACTTGCTCATTGTAGCAATGACATTTGCTAGAAGTAGGGTGCTGATTTTAGATTCTTTGGGGTGGGTACCTAGATGGCAACTGTCATGATGAATGTCTATATTTCAAAAGACATCACTTCACTGACAAGCACCCATACATTTTTTTTTCCTGCAAGGCAAATGAGAGATGCATATGAGTTACTCTTCCCGACTCTTCAGTTTTGCAACGCAGGTAAGATTTGCTTTCCAGTGCTGCTCAACACTGCAAGAAGCAGTAGAAGATCTGAGTAGGAACTGTCTGATCTTGGAACTATCTGGGCCCAAGAATGGAGTACTGTTTCTTCCTAAATAATTCACAAAACTATTCTTCAGGTAAATCAGTGTTTCTAAATCTTTCTAATGCCGCGACTCCTTAATACAGTTTCTCATGTTGCGGTAACTCTCAACCATAACATTATTTTCGTTGCACTTCATAACTGTAATTTTGCTACTGTTATGAATCGTAATGTCTCTCTCGGCATGACTTCGTGAACGAAGATTCTTAGGAAGGACTCATCCCACGCTTTTTACAAGCGCGTTGATGACTAAAAAGGCCAATCTGAGATAGGCAAGTTCAGTTGCAGAAAGTACAGCAGAAAGTCTCCCTGGGTGATGCTGTTTCCAAGTTGCGGTTCTTTCTGCATTGTCGTTTCTCTTCGAGACCCGTTCGGCGTGTCTTCTCGAAAGAGGCCGCAGTATTGTGGATAGTGCATCTCCATGCCTCCTGATGTGAAGCCAGGGTGGACCATTGTTGGTGATCAATCTGGCCAAGCCTGAGATGTTGTTTCAGGGAGTCTTCATATCTCTTTTTGGGGGCGCCTCTCTTGTGTTGACCCGTGGCGAGTTCACCATAGAGTAGTATCTTTGGGAGGCGGTGGTCCTCCATCCTAGAGACGTGCCCTGCCCAGCGCAGCTGTGTTCTCAATAGCATGGCCTCAACGCTGGTGATCCCTGCTTGCTCAAGGACGACATTAGTCACATAGTCGGTCCAGTGTATATTTAGGATTGTGCGAAGACAGCGATGATGAAAGCGTTCGAGGAGTCGTAGGTGTTGGCGATAGGTGACCCATGTTTCAGACCTATAAAGAAGAATAGACAGTATGATAGCTCTGTACACACTGATTTTGGTGCTTTGCCTCAGGTGCTTGTTGCTCCAGACTCTTTTGTGAAGCCTTCCAAATGCACTCTATGCCTTTGCTAGTCTGTGATCTATCTCTTTATCAATCTTGGCGTCTGAAGAGATGATGCTTCCCAGATAGGTGAACTGCTGAACGGACTTAAGCACAGATTCGCCTATGCTGACATGGGGATGATGGTGTTCTTCCTGTGGTGCGGGCTGGTAGAGAACTTCCGAATCGTAATGTAAATATCTGATATCCCAGATGGGTCAAATTTGGCACAAATACCTGATTTGCCCAAATTTGTCCACTGGTGGGTTTGGAAGGGACTGATTTAATCATTTGGGAGTTGTAGTTGCTGGGATTTATAGTTAACCTACAATCAAAGAGCATTCTGAACTCCACCAATGATGGAATTGAATCAAATTGGCCCACAGAACTCCCATGACCAACAGAAAATACTGGAGCAGTTTGGTGGGCATTGAGCTTGAGTTTTGGAGTTGTAGTTCACCTACATCCAGAGAGCAGTGTGGACTCGAACAATGATGGAGCTGTGAAGGCGAGCCCCAGAAAGAGCCCATCTGCACCCTAATTGGTTTGACCTGCAGCAGGGAGTTCCAACGTTCCTGTACATGTGGTCTGGCATCTCTAGCATCAAAGGCTGGGATTTGGCATCAAAAGACCTCCAGCAATTTCTACCTCTCTGTTTTCTTGCCTCACTTAACCTGAAACCATGGACTCTTTGTGCACTGAGTTGCATGCGGACAGGCCAACAGGGGCAAGCCCTGAATGGTTTGAGAGACACAGTTTTCCAAGGACTTCCGTGTGTTTGGACTCTCCTCTGGCTATTAGCAAAAAGGACTTTTCTCTTTTCCCAAGGACACAGATGGACTTTCCCCAAAACATATGGATTTGATGCTTTTCAAGATTATATGGACTTTCTTTCCACCCCTTGCATATGAAGTAATTATGAGATATTGGTGATATTCCCCTGAAACCCTCCTATGTAATTTTCCTGCATGTCCCCCCATGTGTAAAATAATATGAAGAAATGCTACATGTGTGTGAAAGCCACAACTATTGTTTTGAGATCAGGATGAAACCACATTCCTGGCTGCACCCTTTAATCCAATCATTGAAACAATTTGCATGACAGAGGACTCTTTCTGGTTTGGAGAAGGTTCTCTCCCTTTTCCCCATTTTTGAAAGACTCCTTTTGTTTCATAAACGCTGGACCCTCTGAGATTAGCCTCGTCCCGCATTTATAGAACGTATGGCATAACTGTATTTCATATTTTATAACCGGCTGTCACTGCTGGCCTCGGAAACCAGCACACGGCTACAGTTATTTCATTTGTTTACCATCCAGAAGTCTGAACACTCTCATGGGAAATCTACATATTGGCCCTTTGTCAACAAGGAAGGGTCGTTAAGGACAAATTCCTGTTTTTCACCAAGAACAAAGAACTTGATTTGGCCCGAAAGGTCAAAGCCTCGGATCTTCATTAACATATGGACATGATCTAATCAAGAAAACACCAGCTGCTCTTTGTTTTGAACACATTCCTGTCCCTCATTTCCCATTCGCCAGGGCAAAAGCAGTGCTGTTTCACGATTGGTTCCCGCTACGGCTGGCTTCCAAGGTTCCAACCAATTGTCATGAAGCCTACAGCATGCAGGGGCGGGAAAGTTTGAATTTGACAGTTCTGTAAGATGTATAAAAATGGCATATGTTTTCAATGTAACTTTATGACTGCTTTGCGACAAGGAATCTGCAGTTGTCATCCTTCTCAGCTGACAAGAATTAAAAACTTCAGTGGCATCTTCTTCCGGACTCCTTTGGTGAGATCATTTGGGAAAGGGATTTTTAGTTTGCTTTAAAAAACTTCACCAGAGGTTCTGCTGAAATCCTCATTTTAGGGGTACTTCTGGGCTTCTGCCCCCTATGGGCCAGGCTGTCCTAAATTGTTCGGTAACAGCTGGACCAAATGACATGAATACTCAATATGCCCATATGTGAACACTGGTGGAGCTTGCGGAAAATAGACCTTGACATTTGGGAATTGTAGTTGCTGGGATTTATAGCTGAGCTACAATCAAAGAGCATTCTGAACACCACCAACAAACTTCCTACACAGAACCTCCATGACCAGTGTGTTTTTGATGGTCGTTGATGACCCCTCTGACACCCCCTCATGCCCCCCCCCAAGGGTCCCGACCCCCAGGTTTTGGAATGCTGAGGTATATTGTTTCATTGCTACACTATAAAGTTGGCCAAAAGAACTGCAGCTCTTTTATGGGATACTTTCCTAACAAATCCAAGTTCAATAGGGCCTCACCTCTCTTCTTCATTACAGCTTAAGAGGCCTGATCTCCCTTTGGGTGAGAAGACCGAGCTGCGCTCAAAGTATATCATATTTTTATGATAGCAGCAGCAAAAGACGAATAGCGCTTTTAGAAACGTTGATGCATCTATTATTCAGGAAAGTTAAGCAACTAATGAGGGAACATTTTTCAAAGCTTTCTTGGCAGAAGCTGTTTACAATTACTTTTCCTCCCAAGAAAGGACACAATCCTTCCTCAATCTGGATGGAGAGGGGAAAGAGGAAGGATGTTGAATGCCTTTCTACTGAGCGACACTTATCTTGGTGATCGCAATGCAGGAAAGGTGGAGCTACGGAGGCATTTTGTGCCTGTATTCTGGGCCACTTTTCACAATACCCCAGCAGCCTCATTTCTGCCTGTAGGGAGTAATGGTTTTGCCATTATGAATATTTTATTTTGAAATTGGCAAGCAAAATGTATTTGTATAGATTTATTTATTTATTTGTTTGTACCCTGTCCTTCTCAACCACCGGAGGGGGACTCAGGACGGCTTACATCGGCAGCAATTCAATGCCAGTACATACAAAATGCTTACACAATATATCACAACATTACAAGTTAAATAAAAACATTGTTAAAAATCCATTTAAAAACATTATCATCAACCATATAGCCATCTCCAATTCAATTCAGAGTTCAAAAACTTTGTCAGAGCCTGTCCATTGGCAGTTTACATAAACATTGCAATCGCTATCAAGCCTACTCCCCAAATGCCTGGTCCCAGAACCATGATTTAAGCTTCTTTCTGAAGGAGAGAAGGGATGGATCTGACCTAATTTCACTGGGGAGGGTGTTCCACAGGCGGGGGACCACCACCGAGAAGCCCCTGTCTCTCGTCCCTGCCAAATGTGTTTGCGAAGAAGGTGGGACCAAGAGCAGGGCCTCCCCGGATAATTTATTTATTTATTTACTTCATTTCTATTCCGCCCTTCTCACCCCGCAGGGACTCAGGGCGGATTACACATTACATTTAGACACACAAACACACAAGACAGACAGAGGCAATTTAACATCTGGCCACCAGGGGAGCTGTCGCACTCCTTCACTCCTCAGCGTGTTTCCTGGAGATCTTTTTTATGGCCTCGTAAATCAGTTAAATTAAGCCTCCCCACTAAGTGGTACCTTAATTTCCTACTTGACAGATGCAACTGTATTTCAGGTTGCAAAGGTCGACAACAGGCTACACAATAGGTCGAGAGCCCACCTTGACCTGGCCAGGCCTCGAACTCATGACTTCTGGTCAGTAGAGTTCTTATGCAGCTGTCACCCAGCCAGCTGCGCCACATTCCCAGTGCTAATCTTAAACTCTGAGGTGGGGTGTACAGGGAGATATGTTTGGACAAGTGAGCTGGACCAAAACTGTAGAGGGCTTTAAAGGTCAAGACCAGCACTGTGCTCGGAAATGGACCGGCAGCCAGTGGAGCTGACACAACAGGGGATGGTATGCTCCCTGTATGCCCCTCCAGTTAGTAATCTGGCTGCCACCCATTGGACTAGTTGGAGTTTCCGAACAGTCTTCAAAGGCAACCCCATGTAGAGTGCATTGCAGTAATCTATTTGGGATGTTACAAGGGCGTGGACCACCGTGGCCCAATCAGACTTTCCAAGGTGATAAATTGATTTATTAACATATCTTATGCCTGCATGACGGTTTGTCTGTCAGTGTCTATCATTCCTTTGCTTCTTTCATAGAGCCATAGGATTGGATGGGACCACATGTTTATTTATGTATTGCATCATTTTTAAATGCTCTCTAGGCCAGTGTTTCCCAACCATTGTTCCACGGCACACTAGTGTTCCGTGAGCGATCATCAGCTGTGCTGTGGGAAATTAGATTCTAATCCATCTGATGTCATGTATAAAGTTTGCTACTCTATCTCTGGAACCTCAGCGTGCGGGTCCCTGTTTTCGGGAGGGCCGCGCAGTAGGGCAGACCTGTTTGGGCCCGTTCCCTTCCATTCTGCTCTGGCGGGGAGCACTTCCGGTCCAGTCCAGCCCGGTTGGCGCTGTGTGAGGTGTGAGTCAGAGAGCAGCAGAGACCGAGCGCTGAAGGCAGGCAGGCAGGCAGGCAAGCAGCCGGAGGGGCAGGTAGGCAGACAGACAGGCAGGCATGGAATCAGCCAGCTAACGGGGGAAAGGAGGGAAGGGAACTCGTGGGAGAAATATGGGTCCCCCAAAGGCCATCCGGCCTGACCCCCTTCAGCCAAGCAGGAAGGCACCACCCAAGCCCTCCCAACAGATGGGCATGGAGACTCTGGCTATACATTATGGCAGGCAGCATCTTTATTAAGGGCTTTGGAAGAAGGTTTAGACTGGATATGGTCGAACTTGGGCTTTCCTCCAGGTGTTTTGGACTTCAACTCCAACACTATGTCCTGTTCTGGGCACCACAATTTAAAATTAAGATATTGTAATTGTATATTTACATTACACGTAATATTGCGAATAATATTGCGATATAATTGTCATAATACAATGCAGTATGTAATTGTACTGTGACAATGACATAGTATGTTGTATTTGATATTATAGTATAATATAGTATGGTATACGTATATTGTGTATACATATAATATTTATTTATTATTTATTTATTTGTCACGTTTCTATACCGCCCCTCTCAGCCCGAAGGCGACTCGGGACGGTTTACACAGGCAGTCTCTGCCCTCAAAACAACACAAGCAGCAAGGCAAAAAACTCCCCAAAAAACCTTATAATAACAAATTAACAATTAAAAACATACAATTACAGTCTCAGCGTCATGTTGAAATCAGTTTCCATCGCATCGTCGTCATTCCATATATTTCATTAAGCCTTATATTTCATCAGCAAATGCCTGCCCAAATAGCCAGGTCTTGACTTTCTTGCGAAATGTCAGGAGGGAGGGGGCCGATCTGATGTCTTTAGTGAGGGCGTTCCAAAGCTGAGGAGCTTGATAATGTTGTAATGTAATGCAATATAATACTAATACTAATAATAATAATATACTATAACTATATATTTTGTGTTCATCAAAACAAGCCCAGGTTTCACACTAAGTGAGTGTATAAATACATTTAAAAACATATTAACTATATGTATTACTGTGTTAGAGTGTCATTTTGTGTCATTTTGGTTGGTGGTGTGCCCCAGGATTTTGTAAATGTAAAAAATGTGTTGTGGTTCAAAAGAGGCTGGAAAACACTGCTCTAGGCAATTTACAATCATAACATCTCCAAAGATGTTATGAATGGTTAAAACACTAGGGCAGTGTTTCTCAACCAGTGTGCCGGGGCACACTAGTGTGCCGTGAGCGATCATCAGGTGTGCCGTGGGAAATTGGAACCTCCAGGAAAGGGGGGGGGGGGGAGAGACTAGTGTGTTGAAGTATAAAAACCCTAAGAAACCTACCTCGATAAAGGCACAAAATTACAAACACCCCCCCCCCTCCCCACCCGTTGTCTACTTGGTCTCTCCCTCTCCATGCATTGGGAGGGGCCACCTCCCTTTCCCCAAGTAGAAAACTCCTCTTGCCTCCCCCTCCCCCCCGGGCCTAATGCCAGATGGTTCAGTCCAGCGCCGGCCCCGCCCCTCCCTCCCTCCTCCCCCTCCTCCCCGGTGCGCGCGAAACCGCTCTCGGCCTCCCTCCGGCTCCCTGCCCACCACCGCGGCTTTCCTTCCTTCCTGCTTCGCCAGCCCCGATATGCCCACCTGAGCCGCCCCTCTGACCCCCGAGGAGCTGTGCAGGTGGTGAGTGAGACTGCTGCTCCCCACGTCGCCAATTCAAGCCTGACGGGGAGGGAGGGGGCAGCCTAAGTGAGAGGGAGACTGCTGGTCTTTCGAGGTCCCCCTTCCCAAATGTCAAGGTCTGTTTTCCCCAAACTCCATCTGTGTTCACATTTGGGCATATTGAGTATTCATGCCAAGTTTGGTCCTAATCCAACATTGTTTGAGTCCACAGTGCTCTCTGGATATACAGTAGGTGAACTACAACTCCAAAACTCAAGCTCAATGCCCACCAAACTCTTATAGTATTTACTCTTGGTTATGGGAGTTCTGTGTGGGAAGTTTGATTCCATTCCATCATTGGTGGAGTTCAGAATGCTCTTTGATTGCGGGTGAACTATAACTCCCAGCAACTAAGTGAGTGTATAAATACATTTAAAAACATATTAACTATATGTATTACTGTGTTAGAGTGTCATTTTGTGTCATTTTGGTTGGTCGTGTGCCCCAGGATTGTGTAAATGTAAAAAATGTGCCGTGGCTCAAAAAAGGTTGAAAAACACTGCACTAGGGACCCATCCACACAGCCATATAACTCAGAATATCAAGGCAGAAAATTCCACAATATCTGGAGTCTTGCGTTGTGCATGGACTCTTAAGACAGCATTCCCTAAATGTTAATAGCTTTGGTTAAGTTGAACATTAGGAATGCTGATACATCTCTCCCCCATAAGTGTAAAATTACAGTTCTTTTTTAGGACACTACTCTTTGCATCCCCCCCCCCATTCTTTGTAGTTTAAAGACTCTTAGCGGTGGCTGTCTTCCTTCCTTTCTGTGCTGAGTACACATCTCGCTAATCCACTCCAAAATATTATTCTAAGAAAGAGATGAAATGCATTATTCGAAGAAAGAGGTTGACTAGCAAAAGAAAACTGCTATTGCAGTTCAATGGGGACTTGCAGAAACATAATTCAAAGGCTAAAGTGGAATTATGGCACAGTTTGACTGCAGCAGTTCGGAAAATCTCTGAAAGAAAACCCCATTGTCATTACATCCAGGACTTTAAATCAGAGCTCTGCAGGTCTATTGGTCATTTTCAGTGACTCTTTTTGTCACTGATGGTGAATTATATCCCAGAACATCAGTCTATGACTTCGGTTTCCTGTAATGAGATTTGTTACACAAAGGAATATAATACTTAATTATTTTTCAGGAAAGAGCATTCATTCAATATTTTTTTTAAAAAAAATTGCTTTAGAACTTCTCAAGTAGATTCATGAGACCAAATGACCAATACTTGTTTGTGAGGTTGAGAAACAGGCATAGAGCAGTGTTTCTCAGCCTTCCTAATGTTGCGATCCCTTCATACAGTTCCTCGTGTTGTGGTGACCCCCAACCATAACATTATTTTTGTTGCTATTTCATAACGGTAATTCTGCTACTGTTATCAAGTGTAATGTAAATATCTGATATGCAGGATGTATTTTCATTCACTGGACCAAATTTGGCACAAATCCTCGATATGCCCAAATTTGAATACTGGTGGGGTTGGGGGGAATGATTGATTTTGTCATTTGGGAGTTGTAATTGTTGGGATTTATAGTTCACCAACAATCAAAGAGCATTCTAAACTCCACCAATAATGGAATTGAACCAATCTTGGCACACAGAACTCCCATGACCAACAGAACATACTGGAAGGGTTTGGTGGACACTGACCTTGAGTTTTGGAGTTGTAGTTCATCTACATCTAGAGAGCACTGTGAACTTGAACAATGATGAATCTGGATTCAACTTGGCATTAATACTCAATATGACCAAATGTGAACACTGGTGGAGTTTGGGGAAAATAGACATTGACATTTGGGAGTTGTAGTTCCTGGGATTTATAGTTCACCCACAATCAATGAGCAGTTGTTTCCCATATTTTATTGTTTAACATCTACATGAGTTTTGGTCTTGAGTGTCACCAGTACGCTGATGACACCCAGCTGGTGCTGAGGATGGACGGCCGACCAGACTCTGTACCCGATTGTTTCCAACAATGCCTCGGGCTGTGACTGGTTGGCTACGCGGCAGTCGGTTGAGAGTGAACCCATCGAAGACGGAGATCCTCTGGCTGGGTCACCCGGGCGGGTGTGAGCTCCAGCTGCCTGCTCTGGACGGCAAGGCACTACGCCCGTCGTCTCTAGTAAAGAGCTTGGGGGTCCACTCTCAAACGACTGGCTCATAACCCATTTGTTCCAAAAAGCCTTCGAGTTATGTTAAATTGTATTTTAATGCTGTTTTAAATTGGTCTGTACTGGTCTTGTGAACCGCCCCGAGCCTTTGGGAGTGGCGGTATAGAAGCCGAATAAATAAATAAATAAATAAATAAGAACTTCTCCATCTTCTTTAAAGACGGAATCGTATGCAAAGAAGACAATTCCACACACAAAGAAGACTATTTCCTTTGTTTCCCTCAGCTCCATCTGATGTAGTCATAGTTCCATTATACTGCTGCACAGATAGCAGGGAAGAAGAAATGTTGTTTGGAGTACTTGGAAAAGTCAGAAAGAGGTGGTGAGATGGTGTCTGGAGAGAGAGGTATGAGACATCCTTCAGCATGTGCAAAGCTGAATTGGATACCCACTTGTGCAGCTTACCGTTTTGACCGATCCTCTCCCTCTCTTTGAAAGAAGCCCTGGTTTTACATCTTGATAAACATTTCTGCCTGCTATTTCCCAGAGGCTTTAATATAGTTCTCGCCATATGGCAGCAAGTATCAGATGGATGTCCTTAGACTGCTCAGTAATCCTCCCAGGGTGCATTGTAAGCAAATCCCATTCTGCTGTCAAAACTACTTATTGCTTTATTTTTAAGGACATCTCCCAAGAATTACATAACGCTCTTAGGGTGGTTTTTGTGTTATTTTGCCTTGTTCTAAAAACAGTACTGAAAGTTTGGTTTTGAAAGCAGTGTCCTTGCATGGGAATGTCTATTGAATTCAATGCTGCTATTCCATTGCTAGCTGGTCAGTGGTCACACATCTGAGCGTTCAGGGTTTTGTTGTTCTTGCAAATACCTTACTGTACCGGCCTTGAAAGCTGTGGAGACAAAAGGTACTTCTTGTTTCCTTTGCTGAGCAATGCAGTTGGAAGCCCAGGGGGATGCTAACGTTAGCGTATCAAAAAGATTTCCTTTGTATACTGCTCTTTCGACTGGCCATAAATGGACGGAAACACATTGAATAGGGTCTTTCCGAAACAGACTCCAGGTTACAGCTGAGTGGAGCGACTGCTAAACCTCTGACCCTGTTCCTCAAAATGCTGGAGAACAAAAACCAGTGGGAGAAAGAGGAAAAACGGAGGCCCCTTCAACATAGTTGAATAAAATCCCACATTTTTATTACTTTGAACTGGAATATATGGCAGTGTGGACTCGGATAACCCAGTTCAGAGCAGATACTGTGGATTATCTGCCTGGAAGGAAGTCTGTATTGATTAGCCCACTGGCCGTATCAAAAAGTTTGACATACACATACAGTACAGCATAAGTTAAAATAAGCAAGCAGTTAACACAAAACTTGGTTAAGTTAATTTTTTTTTAAAAAAAGTATTAGCATTAAAATGCCAAGGTAAAATTACATACGACAAACGTTTAAAATGAAGGTTAAAACAAAGTTTAAAATAGACCGGCTATTGCACAATCTCAATCCCGTTCAGATATTTGCGTCACCCCTGCAGTTTACCCCAATCGCCCAAATATGCAGTTCTCAGTTGCATTGCTTTATGTAAAAAAAAGGGGCTGTTTGGTGTGTTATCTTAGCATTCTGGCCATCCATTAAGAATGTAGTTTTAATATGGGGGTCCCAGTGAGTCTTCTGTGTAATGAATGGTCCGAGGTATTGATTTCTCTCTTTCTTGTACAAAATACAACTAAACAGTACATGTGTAGTATCCTCTACCTGTCGCCCCCACAGATACAAAACGTTCGATCTATGGAACCTGGTTGAATCTTCCAACCTTGTTATTCTGGGTTATATGGCTGTATGGAAGGACTCTCTGGGAAAAGCAAACTTTCTTAGCTTTGCTGCTCTTACTCACCGATAAATGGCTTGGCCCGACTTACCGGGCCAAGCAGATTGCGGCGCTGGTTGTCCTCGCCGCCATTATGGAGGGGGAGGGGGGCTTCTTCCTCCCAGAAGCCCCCATAGGTGGCGGGAGATTTTCCCGCCACCAGAGCCAGCTGGCCAATGGTGGGCTGGCCCCGCCCTGGCCAAGCCCGTAGTTGGGGCCAGCCCTCTCTTTCACCCGGGCAGCCTACTTAAGGCTGCCCGAGGCTTACCAGCAGGCACTGGGCCTGCATCAGCTTTTCCACCCACCCTCCCTGCATGCAGCATTGCTTCGCATTTGTTAGCTTATCTTGCTGTTGTTTGCTGTTTTTCTTGCTCTGTATTTTGTTAGCTGATCTTGCTGTTGTTGTGTTTTTATCTTGTCACAACTCTGTGTTTGGCGTGTGGCATGGCCCCTGGATCAGGGTGGTGTATCGCCCCTGGTTAGATGGGGGGAATTAGCCTGGTCCCCTGGGGTGCCGAGCTTATGGAACTGGCGGTGTGTCGGTGGCACCCCAGGGATGTAAGTATCTTCGGACAGCAGCGGTTGTCCGACCCCCGATCCAGGACCCATGCATGGCTGCCAACCCTTCTTCCTGTTATCAATAAATGAGTTGTGGCCATATTTTACTCCAACTACTTGTGTCGGTGTCTTCTTGAATATGGGGGGGAGGTGTATCACCCATACACACACAATGTTTGCCATATTGACCACAGTCCGATGTTGCTTGGTCATACATATCCTAGTTTTTATCTGTGAAACATTGGTGAGATTTCGGCAGTGTTTCCCAACCTTTTTTTTGAGCCGCGGCACACTTTTAACATTTAAAAAATCCGGGGGCACACCACCAACCAAAATGACTCAAAATGACACTCTAACGCAGTAAAGAACGGCTGGGAGATGGTGGCCTGCTGGGAGCAGCTGCTGGGAGTGCCGAAGCCAGGGGAGGGGGCGGAGCCAGGCCACACCATGTCCCTCCCCCTCCCCTGGCTTCAGCTATCCTAGCAGCTGCTCCAGCCTTGAGGGGGGCAGTGCCAAGCGAGCATTGTGCTGGCTCTGCCTCCGCTGGCTTGGCACTGCCCCCTCAAGGCTGGAGCAGCTGCTGGGAGTGCCGAAGCCAGGGGGAGGGGCGGAGCCAGGCCCCACCATTCCCCGCCCCTCCCCCAGCTTCAGCTCTCCCACAGGAGCATGAGCGGTGGACGGGCTTCAGTGGGTGGGGCTCCTCCTCCGCGTGGCTTCAGCGAGCGAGGGGCGAGAGTCATGGCGGATTGGAGGCTGGCTGGGGAAACGGTCGAAGGAGGCAGTGCCTGGCCCCTTCTTTTTCTTCGTCGCCGCCCGGCCCTTCCCCCCCCCAAAGCAGCAGGAGTTCGGCTGGAGGAGGGGGGAAGGAAGGGGGGCAGAGAGCTTTTCTCGCGGCACAGCAGGAGGTCCGTCACGGCACACTAGTGTGCCACGTCACAGCGGTTGGGAAACACTGCCCTAAAGATCCAGGAAACCAGAAATTCTGTTGAAATATCCTAAAGGCACCATACTGTCTGATCTTGGAAGCTAAGAAGGGTCAGCCCCGGTTAGTATATTGATGGGAGACCATCAATTAATAGCAGGTACTATAAGTTATATTTCAAAGGATGGGACTAACAAAGCCACTTCTTAGGGCCCTTTCACACAGCATATAACCCAGAATGTCAGGGCATTAGTATTCCTTGCCTAAGAAAATCTTATGAAATTCATGGGCTCACTATAGGTCAACAGGCAATGTGAAGGCACATACACAAGCATGCAACCCTTAACAAAAGTATGCTTCCTTGTTCTTTCTAGGAGGAGGAAATGACAATATTAAATTAGTTTTTTTCTGACATAGGCCCCTTCTACACAGCTGAATAAAGTCCCGTTTTTCTGCTGTGAACTGGAATATATGGCAATGTGGACTCAGATAATCCAGTTCAAAGCAGATATTGTGGGATTCTCTGCCTTGATATTCTGGGTTGTAAGGCTGTGTGGAAGGGCCCTAAGAAAGCCAATGGAAAGGCCCATAGATAGACCCTTAGTTGTCAAAATATGCCCATTCTACATACTACTTGCCGATCTGTGTTTCTTGATGTTTCTCTCTAAATAGGGGGAAAGTTTTTGGGTTTTTTTCGATGATGAACTTTGTGTGAAATCCTAAGTAGATTGCATATTGAGAGCGTATACTGAATTTCCATCAGTGGCTTAGGCTGATGTGGCTTGTTTCTGATTATCAGGGTAGATCTGTGCACTTTTCATGACCTTTCCTAATTCCTGACTCAGAGCAGGCTTAGTATAACTATTTTATGCATGTGAGTGTGTTGCACATCATGTACTGGCCGGCCTGAAATCTCGTGTTCCAAAATGCAACTTCACCTTTTGGATGTGAATCAAGGCATTCGAGCAGTGTTTTACAAGCTTTTTTGAGCACATTTGTTACATTTACAAAATCCTGGGGCACACCAGGGAGTGGGGAGAGGCCTGGGGGGCCTTCCTTCCTTCGAGGGGGGCCCTCCCTGGAGATAGAGAGAGAGAGAGACACCCACCCGGCTCTGTCTCCTTCAGGGCCGCTGCTCCTCCTCCTCTTTGGTTGCAATCCGTGGCTCAGGGAGAACCCCCCTCCGTGGACTTCTGCCTTCAAGCAGGCCCTCGCCTTCCTATTGGCCGAGGCCACGGAGCCACGCCCACCCGGGAGGGAGGGAGGCTCCCCAATTGGCCAGCTGCCGCTCTTCAGCTTTGATCGATGGGTGTCACAAGGCGGGAGGTGGAGGCAGGAGGCGAGCTCGGAGGATTCATTCCTGGTCCCGCCCACTCCCTGCCTCCCAGGGAGGGAGTGAGTGAGGGAAGGAGTGACGTCACTCTGGGAGGCTATGGAGCAAACAAGGAAAGCGGGCCTGGCGGAGGAGGAAGGAGGGAGGAAGGGAGGGAAGCCGCTGCTGCTGTTGCTCCTCGCCCTGCGTGTCCTGCCTTGAGACCAGGCTCGGCCCTCCCTCCCTCCCTCCCTCTCTGGGGCCTTTGTGCTTCAACTCCTGCCATTCCCAAGGGCTGGCCACGGAGGTTTTAAAAAAATTAACATTATTTTTTTGGTCCGTGAATTGCGCCCCCCCCCCTCCGGCTTGCGCCCCTAGGCCATGGCCTAGGTTGGCCTTATGGGTAATCCGGGCCTGCCTTCCACACAGCCATGCAACCCAGAATATAAAGGCAGAAAATCCCACAATATCTAAGTGTGGACTCAGATAATCCAGTTCAAAGCAGATATATTTTGGGATATATGGCTGTGTGGAAGGACCCTCAATCTGGCCTTTTTGAAGTAGCAAATTGCAACAGGATTTGAATCCGCCTTTTCACGGTTAAGCTGAAATCACGCATCACCTTTATATACCAGTATATTACATTGTTTAAATTGTTTAGATGTTTTAGATATTTAGTTGCGTGTTTTATTGTAAATCGCCCAGAGCCACCTGGGATGGGTGATGATTAATAGATCTCAAAATAAATAAATAAATATGTTGGGTTTGGCGATTGTTGCCCTTCAGATGTGTTTGTATTGTGACTCCCCTAAATCCCTCATCACTGGTTATGTTGGATAGAGCTGATGGGAATTATGTGGCAGTGGGAGGACACCCAAGTGGTCTCACCAGCACGAGTAGAAGCTTGTTTCTTACAAGGTAAGAAATTATCTTCATATACAGAAGTCCTTGGTAGGAAGTGGAAGACAACTCGCACCTTCTCTCACTCCTTATCAATATTCTTATCTTGCTTTTCCTTTGCCATTAACTCCGCTAAAAATAACTTGAGCTAAAGAGCAAGCTGTATATTGCATCAAATGCCATCGAGTTAAAATTCTAATAATGAATTCACATCAGGCCATAAAATGGGGCTGATTGAAAGACTATCAATGTTTTGTAGCCTTGCCAATTGTAAGTTATGACTGTGATCTTTTAGTGGCAGGACAGCCATAAATACCCACAATCATTCAGAATTTTGTCAGGTATTGTACGTTAGGATTGCAATGCACTTAGTAGTTAAAATATGGCAGTATAAATTACCATGGTGAATAGAGTAAAATGATAACATTTCTGAATTCTGTGCCCTTCTTACACTATTGTGAGTCTGTTTAAACATTGGAAGGATTTCTAAAGGCCTCACTTTTCCTAAGATACTGATTCTGGGACTCCAGTAAGGTGGTGTGACCATTGTGCAGTGAAATACAAATATATTAAGATGCCTGTCAGGTCATCCCTCAAGTCCAGTGATTCTCAACCTGTGGGTCCCCGGGTGTTTTGGCCTCCAACTTGCAGAAATCCTAGCCAGTTTAAAATAACTGGGAAATGAAAAAAATAGAAGATCTAAGACAAATAAATACAAATTTGACATGGCTAAATTACCACCAGATACATCAAGTATTTCAAAAAGATAGAACATTAGGCTTCACGGGGGAGAAAGACCACTGGGACCGAATAATAGAGAGGAAGGATAAAAATATCAGCCTAATTTATAAACACTTACTGAACTGGGCAACGGAAGAGGAGGTGGTAAAGGACTGCCACATAAAGTGGGCCAAAGATCTGAAACATACCATTCAGCTGAGCCAGTGGGAGGAAGTGTGGAGAAAAAAACTAAAATACACGGGGGCAACAGATGTAAAAGAAAATTGGTTAAAACTACAATATAGATGGCACTTGTGCCCAGATAAGCTATCCAGGTTCAATAAAAGCATTTCCAACAAGTGTTGGAAATGCAATAAGGAACCAGGAACATTTATACACCAATGGTGGGAGTGTAAAAAGATTCAAAAATTCTGGCAAGAAATACATAAGGAAACACAAAAAGTGATCAAAGCAAAATATAAATTGGATCCCCAAGTATACCTACTGGGCTTTACCGCACCACATATAAATAAAAATCAGGATAGGATGCTTTTTCTATTAAATACAGGTGCCCGTCTGCTGCTGGGAAGACAATGGAAACAGAAGGACACCCCGAGCCTGGAAGACTGGATGTGGAAATCCATGGACATGATCCAATTGGATGTATTATCCCAGAAGCTGAACGAGAGGAGGGAAAAAACTGACTGGTCGGGTTTCAGGGAATATATGAAGAACAAAGGAATACCCTTTTTAATTAATATACAGGAAGTGTAATTGTCACCAAAAATGTACTAACTCGCTGCCTAATATCCTTTCCCTTCCTCTCTGCACCCACATTTCGCCCCATTATTGGGCAGAGAGAACTGGGTAATATATAGGGGAACCTATAGCTACAAGATATAAATGAGCCTGAGAGGGTATTGGGAAGTCGGTTTTTAAGTGTACCTACCCTTCCCCTCCTTCCCTTCTCGTGTGTAACCCCCCCTCCCTCCCCAAACCCCACCCCCAACAACCCACCCCATCACCCCTGATGTGGACGGATTTACCTTCTTCTGTCACAGCACAAAACTCAATAAAGACAATATAAAAAAAAAGATTTCTGGGAGTTGAAGGCCAAAACATCTGGAGACCCATAGGTTGAGAATCATTGCTCAAGTCCCACCTACACTGACCATTTCATGCACACCTTCTACTGTCAAGAATTCAATGACTGCATGTTGCTTAAGTTGCATTGACTGACTGTTTGCGCAGGGTTCCATACTTTGCACTTTAACAACACAACCATTCAATGCTAAGGCTTCCTGCCAAAATGGAACTGTAGAGGAGAGTCTACTGAACAAGCCAGTACCTGCCGCATACCAGTACTGCCATCTGTTGAGGAGTTATGAAGGTGGAGGCATTACTTTTCATTCAACCCATGTATGTTCACCTTGGAGAAGAGAACACTGAGGGCCCTTCCACACAGCCATATAACCCAGAATATCAAGGCAGAAAATCCCACGATATCTGCTTTGGACTGGGTTTTCTGAGTCCACATGGCCATATATTCCAGTTCAAAGCAGATAATGTAGGATTTTTTCAGCTGTGTGGAAGGAGACTCATTGTAGACTCACATAATGCAGTTTAATTCGATCTGCATTAAATGGTTAGTGTAAATGTGGGCTCAGGCCCTTTCCACACACAAAATATATTAAGGTCAGTTATCCCCGTATGTTTGTTTGGACATGTTTTCCACTGTTTTACCTGAGCGTCATTATAGTAGAGATATATACATTGATTTATATGTTCATTTCAGGAATACCTACCTTCCAAAAAGACTCTCCCGGTCCTGAGGAGCCAATAGGCGAAACGCGTCGACCGGACACAATCTGCTTTCCTGACTCACCCACTCGGGGTTTTTTGATTCTTATTTACAACCATTGAGTTGAACTTTGAATTACTTTCAGGATATTGCGGATTTTACATTGACTTGCAGGCTATTGCCGCATTTATGAACTGAAGGTTCGAATTACAGGCTTATTGCCAGATGTATGTTATACATGGACTTCGTGCTATGTGTTATATGTATGCTGTATTATATTAATGTTGTTATTTTTGAAGTTCATGCTTTATGAATGCCAATGCAGACTGGATGCCGCTTTATTATGTACCTATGTTAGTTTGCTAATGGAAATATACTGCCACTGTTGACGATATTATATGTCGAACTATAGGTTATATGTCAAATTATAAGCACTATATGATTCATCCTATTACCATATTGTATGGAAATATTTACATACTGCCAATTTAACGAACAGTAGAAGGTGTCACCCCAAAGGGGATTCATAAGAGAATGCAAGTTGTTGATGGTGATTGTGTTGATGTGAGTACTGTGCGTCGTTGGGCAAGTCAGTTTAAAGATGTCGAGGTGGAAACATCTGACTTGTTTTTAAATTTTTTTTATTGTTTTATCATTATCAACACAATATTATACAATGTCTATTTACAGCAGATTCATGTTATTCATTTCTAGGTACAATACTTCAATCTTTTAGCACCTGCCATTATGTTTTTCTTATACATTTTTGTATCCCTCACCGCTGTGCTCCCTCCCCCTCCCCAAGCCATTGCTTTTACATATCATTCGTCCAAAATTTCATTTCTTCTTGTGGAGGTAACCTTCCTTCTTCCTTTTCTAATCCTTTTTTCAATAAATTTTCTCCATACCTCATAAAAATCACTTTGTTTCCATATACCTCTTTTTACTTTTAATATACATGTTAACTTGTCATTTATTGCCAGTTTCCACACTTCCTTGTACCATTCCTCTATTTGTATATTTATTTCTTTTTCCAATTCCTTGCTATAAGCAGTCTTGCTATTGTTAATAGGTTTGTTATCGCATCTTTATCCTTTTTTTCCAATTGTATACTATTATATAATGATAATAAAGCTATACTAGGACTTCTTTCTATTTTAATATTCATTATATCTTCTATTTCTTTAAATACTTTCGCCCAAAATTTGCTTACATATTTACATTGCCACCACATATGTATGTATGTTCCTGTTTCTTGGCATCTTCTCCAACAGTTTTTCGAGTAGTTTTTATTTATATTTGCCATTCTTACTGGTGTAAGGTACCATTTCCATATTAATTTATAATAATTTTCTTTAATCCTTATTGATAAATTTTTAAGATGTCTTTGTCTCCACAATTGTTGCCACTCTGTTTCCTTTATTTTTATCCCTATGTCTTCTTCCCAGACCTCCTTAAGGGTGTTGTTTTTGTTTTTCCTTCCTTTATTTCAATTATTATCTTATATATTTTACTAGTTATTCCTTTCAAGTTTTCGTGCTCTTCTACATCCCTCCCATTTTGTATTATTTGTTCAAATTGGTTAACCTTACTTCCTTTTTAATTGTTTTTTAGCCAATTTTTAAACCATTGTTCTAATTGTATACAATGGAACCATGTCAATTTTATTTCTCTGACTTGTGTGACAAACAAAGAGTTGGACGTCCTGTGACAGCAACCACTGAGTTTCACAAGCAAAAGGTTGACAGATTGATTCAGGACAATCGTCGTATCACTCAGAGAGAAATTTCAAGCATAATCAGCATTTCACAAGAACATGTGGGTCATATTATTGCTTTGCTTGACTATCGGAAGATCTGTGCATGATGGGTACACAGCAGAACTTCAGGGACTGGATCTCACCACCATACAGCATCCTCCATGCAGTCCAGATTTAGCACCATTTGACTTCCATCTGTTCCTGATAATGAAAGAAGATCTGCGGGGAGATCTGATGAAGACGTTGAGAGAACTGTGAGACGCTACTTGCAGAAACAGAGTGTTGACTTCTTCCGTGATGGTGTCAGAAAATGTGTTCATCGTTGGCAGAAATGTATCTAATTGTCTGGTGACTATGTGGAAAAGTGAACAATGGTAGTTAAAGAGCACATTCTAAGGATGATTTCTGCATTTGATTTATTAAACTATTAACTTGGGGACCTGGTGGTGCCCGGGTTATTTGAGAAAGGCATTGTGTGCCAAGGTTGGTCTTTGGTACTTCAAGTCCCATCATCCACACTGCAGTAGAACATAGAGTGGATCATGGGGGCTCTGTGTGTCACGTTTGGTCTTGATCATTCATTGGATGAGGGTTGCAGTGGTCTCGTAAGGTGAGTGAAGGTACCTCAAGTCCCATCATCTGTGGTCCATCCTCCTTGAAACAGCACCAGGGTGTAGAGTGGGTCAAGGGGGTCCTGCGTGCCAATTTTGGTCTGTATTGGTCATTGGATGATGGTAGCGTTGTTTTCAGGAAGTGAGTGAAGGTACTGCAAGTCCCATCATCCATGGTTCATCCTCCTTCAAACTGCAGCAGGATGTAGAATGGGTCATTGGGCCTCTGTGTGCCAAGTTTGGTCCTGATTTGTCATTGGTGTGGGCCACAGTGCTCTAAGAAAGTGAATTAAAGTACTGCAAGTCACATCATCCATGGTCCATCCTCCCTCAAACTGCACCAGGATGTAGAGTGCATCTTGGGGAATCTGTGTGCCAAGTTTGGTTTTGTTCTGTCATTGTTGGGGGCCTAGTCAGAAAAATCAAGTTGAGGAAGCCTTACTGTTAATTCTGGCCCTAAACAATATCCCATGACCTGAGGCCTAGTCAGGAAAATCAAGTTAAGGAAGCCTTGCTGTCAATTTTGTGCCTGGTCTGTGATTTATAGGGGCTACAGTGTTGTTTGAGAAGCGAATCAGGTGAAGGTACTGCAAATCCCATCATTCGTGGCCCATCCTGCCCTAAACCACACCAGGTTGTGAAGTGGCCATTGGGCCCCTGTGTGCCAAGTTTAGTCCTAATCCGTCATTGCTGTGTGCCGTAGTGACTGACTGCCTGAGGCCTTTCCTTTTCCCTCTGTGTCACCTTAGAATGTTGGAATGTAGATGGCCAATCAGAGTCCTTTATGCAAATACACCCTCAGTGGCAATCAATCCCATCTGTCTGGAGTTCTGAGGCTGGCCAATCAGAGTCCTTTATGCAAATAATCCCACAGTGGCAACCAATCGAAATGCTGGCACATATTCCTCCCTCCACACCACCGCACCACCGCAAACACTGAATTTTATTATATACATAGATTCCAATCCAAACCTAAGTAACGGGTTCAACTCTCTTTACAATGATAATGGATGGACAAGTAAGCAGAAGCATCTAAGTTCAAAGAGTCCTGTGGCAATAACAGCCTGGTACCTGCTATATTTTAATGCATATGCCAGTTTATCCCCCCCCCCCCACAAAACTCTAGATGTATGGAAACTTTGGACAATCCCTTCTCATTTTAAAAGCTTTTCTGATGACTTGCAGATGTGCCATTGTTCTAGGGATCAGAAAAGCAAGTTCCTGGATGCGGCTGCCAGAAGTATGAGGCAACCCTTGCTGCCTTTGCCTTTTAAGTATCCGCATGACAACAGCTGGAAACAATGAGCAGAGTTCAAATCGTCTTGTTTGAAGAGCCGATCTTTCCCTTTTGGACAATCTGTAAACAATCAACCGGCGTTTGTGATGAAAGTGATACGGCAAAGTGATAACTTTTTTTTTGCAATTCACAGAGGTCAGATAAATATTTGGAAACTGAGGATATGTTTACATAGTTGTAAGAAATCCTGGGGCTTTAGAAAGTTGAAACAGAGCTAGTTGTAGTAAAGAGACTCAGCTGCAAATTCTGTTTTGAGAAACTACCGTGTTTCCCCGAAAGTAAGACAGCGTCTTACTTTCTTTTCCCCCCGAAAAGTCCCTGTAATGCTCCGGAAAGGGGGGGGTCCAATAAAGCAGGCTCACTCCAAGCTGGGTTGAAGGATGGATCTTTTATTGGGTTCCTTACTCCAGGCTAAGCAAAGATAGACTAAAGAAAGCCCGCGCAAACAGTCCCTCAAACTCCCTCCCTGGCCCGCCCCCCTGCTGGGTCCCTCCTTCCGAGGCTTGACCATCTGGCCTGTCCACATATCAAAGGCCAGGAAGGTATCTGGCAGATCAAAGGGCTGGGTCTGACCAGAGCCCGCCAAACAGTGTCCATATCAAATGGCGCGATCGGCATGGTCCGTTATGGCAAGAAACGAACCAGCCGGAGCTGACATAGCGCCCCCCTCCGCAAAACGGTGACCTGCAAGGGAAAGAACAAAGAAAAGGGGAGATCAGGGCCCCGGCTTGTCCGGGAAAGCAGCATGAAAAGCCATAACTAGTTTCGGGGCGCTAACGTGAGGTGCCAACACCCACTCAGGGTGTAAGTCTTTGGCAGTCCATTTAACTAAGTAACTAAGGCGGCCCTTGTGGCGCCGAGAGTCAAAATGTCCTTAATCTCAAAGTGGGTGTGGGATCCCACCATAATAGGCACCGGTGCACCTTCTTGGGCGGACCACTTCCGGTCGGACACAGCTTTTTCAATAAGCTCACATGGAAAACAGGGTGGACCTTGCGCCAGGTGTGCGGCAGGTCCAGCTTGACCGCTACGGGGTTAATTATCTCCACCACGCTGAGGGGCCCTACAAATTTGTCCGCAAACTTGCGAGACGGCTGAGTCGACTTCAAGTTCTTGGTGGAAAGGAACACGAGGTCTCCCACCGCATACGTTGGCTGTGGGCCCCTCTTCTTGTCGGCGTACAGCTTGTAAGAGTCCCGGGCCTGCCGCAGCGCCGTCTGGATGGCTGGCCAGGCGCCGCAACCTTGGCTCCCAATCCGTAGGCGAGTCGTCGGGTCTGCCGCTGGGGCCACCGCAGGGAGAGGCGGAAAGTCGCGTCGGCTACAATCCGAAAGGCGAGGCCCCGTCGAAGCGTGCTCGGCGTTGTTGTAGCTGTATTCCGCCACATCCAGCAGCTCAGCCCAATTGTCTTGCTGGTAGGTCGAGTAACATCGGAGGTACTGCTGCAGGGTGCGTTGAACTCTCTCCGTGGCGCCGTCCGTCTCCGGGTGAAACGCCATGCTTAGGGCCCACTGGGACCCCAGCCCTGCCAGGAACGCCTTCCAGAACCTGGAAATTGAGGTCCTCTGTCACTCACCACACGCCGAGGGCAGCCGTGGAGCCGGAAGACGTGGTGGGTGAAGAGGCGAGCCAGCTCCGGGGCCGTGGGCAGACGACGGAGCGGGACGAAGTGGGCCTGCTTTGAGAACAGGTCCACCACCGTCCATATGGTGGTGTATCCACCGCTGGGCGGCAGGTCTCGACACGAAGTCCATGGCGATTTTGCTCCAGGGTTCGGCCGGATCGGCCACGGTTGCAGCAGCCCTGTCGGCCGGCCCGTCTTGGGTTTGTTTCGACGCACACCTCGCACTCTGCAATGTAGTCACTAGTGTCCTTTCTCATGGCCGGCCACCAGAATTGCCGGGCCAGTAACTTTAGAGTTTTCGTGAGGCCGAAGTGGCCAGACAAGGTGGAGTCGTGGGCTTGAGCTAGGACCGGGGCTCTCTGGCTCTGGGGAACATATAACTTGTCTTTGTAGTACCATATGCCCTTGGCCTCAGTTAGGTCCTCGCTGTGCTCCTTAAGCCAGGCGTCTGCTCCGTTGGCCGCTGCCAAATCCGCCAGTAGCTCGGGGGTCCCGGGGACGGTCGGGTTTGGCGCCTTGTCCGCTGCCCGGGTGCAGGCCACCAGACCCAGCTGCTGCTTAGAGAACACGGTCCCCACTTCTTCCGGCGCTGAGTAGTCCGCCTCAGGCATTCTGGAAAGCGTGTCGGCCAGCACGTTCTTCGGGCCCGGCAGGTACTTGAGTTGGAAGTTGAAGCGGCTGAAGAACTGCGCCCACCTTAGCTGTTTAGCATTGAGTCTCTGAGGGGTCTGAAGCGCCTGCAGGTTCTTGTGGTCCGTCCACACTTCGAAGGGCAGGGTGGTGCCTTCCAGGAAGTGTCTCCAGTGGCTCAGCGCCGCCCGCCTGACAAACGACTCCTTCTCCCATACGTGCCACCGCTTCTCCGACGGGCGTGAACTTTTTTGATAAGTATGCACAGGGCCGCAGGGTCCCATCCTCGTCTCGCTGTAGGAGTACCGCCCCGTAAGCCGCCTCCGAGGCATCGCACTGCACCGTGAACGGCTTGTCGGGCTGGGGTGCAGCAGCAGCGCTGGCTGGTGAAGCGTCGCTTGAGGCTCTCAAAGGCCTCCTGGCATTCTACGAAGTCCAGTTGAGCTTCGCACCGGGGACTTGGCTTTCTTTGTCTCTCCCAAGCCCTTGGTCTTTAATAGTTCAGTCAGGGGAGCGCTATTTTAGCAAAGTTTTGGATGAACTGTCTATAGAAGTTAGCGAACCCCAAAAAGCCTTGTAACTGCCGCCGGGTTCTCGGCGCCTCCCACGCGAGCACATCTCTCACCTTACTGGGGTCCATGGTCAGGCCTCGCGTGGAGATGCGGTACCCTAGATAGTCAGTTCTTGTCGGTGGAACTCACACTTGGATAACTTGACAAAGAGCTGGTTGTCCCGCAGCCGCTGCAGCACCTCCCGGGTCATCTCGACATGCTCCGCCTCTGATTTGGAGTATATCAAAACATCGTCTAAATATACTAGAACTCCCTTGTACAGCAGGTCCCTGAAGATCCCATTGATGAATTGCTGGAAAATCTTGGGGGCGCCTTTGAGTCCGAAAGGGGTGACCCGGAATTGGTACTGCCCCAGGTGGCAGTTGAATGCGGTCTTCCAGCAATCTTCGTCCCTCACTCTGATCCGGTAGAATGCCTCCCCGATGTCCAGTTTGGTGAAGATCCGTGCCCCCCCCCAGCTGGGCCAAAATCTCGGACATCAGGGGCAACGGATAGGGGCTCGAGGCACAAATCGCATTGAGGCCTCTGTAGTCCACGCATAGTCGCAGCGAGCCGTCTGCCTTGGGCCTGAATAGGACGGGGGCTGCCATTGGACTGGTAGATTTCTCAATAAACCCTCTGTCCATATTCTTATCAATAAAGTCTCTTAGTGCTTTTCTTTCTGGCTCAGACAGGGCGTATAGCTTTGGGCTGGGCAGCTTGGCGCCCTTTTCGATTTCAATTGCGCAATCGGACTTCCGGTGGGGGGGCAGCTGGTCACTTTCCCGCTCGCTAAAGACCTCCTCCAAGTCTCCATACTCTCGCGGGATTCCGGTGGGTTGGCCCTCTGCTGCTCCTACGCCTGCCCCCTCGTGGGTCGGCCCTTCAGCGTCTCCAAGGTCATCTAGCCTTGCCCAGGCCTCTCCGTCCCTGAACTGCAGGGCTCCCGTCTCCCAATTGATTTGCGGGTTCTTTTTTTTTTTTTAATAATTTTTATTGATTTTGTGAATATGGTGTGACACAAAAACAACACCTTAAACATACAATTTACCTTAAAAGAAAAAAAGAAAGAAAAATACAAAGGGACAAAAGAAGGGGAAGGGATGGGGGGAGGGGTGGTTTGGGTGAAGGTAGTGAGGGTAAAAAGAATAAGAACAAAAGTATTAGAACAAAAGTACAACATTCAACATAAAGTTGACTTCCACTTTCCTTCATCGAGGTTAATAAATGTTCTTTGTTGCTTCAACCATTATCTCCTTAAGTCTTGGAGATGTGAGATAATTATCACCCAATCATTTTACCACAAATGAATCCCAATATTACAATTTGTGTTACTATATGGTCCTCAAATAAGACCGATAGTTCAGTTTGTCTTGTCATTCTCTTTGTATTTTTCTGTGTATATTGATAATACACTCCAGTCCGTTTCTGTCCTTGGATTTCCCGTATTTTTGCCCAAAAGAAAAGTCAATCTGTCCATGTTTTTTATATCGTATACTTTCTCGAGCCACTGCTCTTTAGTTGGAATATAATCATCTTTCCAATATCTAGCGAAAACCATACGTGCTGCTGTAACCATATACCAGAACAATTTGTCTTCATTTCTATCTAATTTTAAATCTTTATCTGACAAACGCCTGCCCCCTCGTGGGTCGGCCCTTCAGCGTCTCCAAGGTCATCTAGCCTTGCCCAGGCCTCTCCGTCCCTGAACTGCAGGGCTCCCGTCTCCCAATTGATTTGCAGGTTCTGGCCGCGCAGCCAAGGGGCTCCCAGAACGATGGGCTGGTGTGCCATCGCCGTGATGACGAACCTCAGGGCCTCTTGGTGGTTCCCCATCTGGACTCTCATCTCCCCTGTCTTGTGGGTGGCTGGCTTCCCATTGGCCGGGGACCCATCTAGCTGGGAGAAGAGGATCTGTTCGATCAGGGCTCGGGGCTTTATCCCCAGCTGCCTTGCTAGCCCGGGGGACATTAAACATCTGGTGCATCCACTATCTATCATGGCCGTAGTCTCTATGGGTTGGGCCGCCTCAGGGCCCCACACTTTAATGTCCAGCTTGAGCGTGTCACACCCAGGGGATCTGACTCACCGCCCGAAGGAGTCTGGATCTGCCATCGGGCGCCTACAGCAGATCGTTGTCGTTTCCCGCCATCCACTCGGAGTCGCTCTCCTCCGCCTCCAGCTCTGGCTCCTCAGCCTCCCGTAGGGAGCCTGGGTGCCCGCGCCCGTCTCCTCCGCCGCTGCTGCCTTGCCTCGGCCAGGGGTTTTGGCCGGTGTTGCTGGTTTGACCTCCGGCGCCCGCTCCGCCTTGGCGAGGGACTTTGCGGCATTCCGCTGCTCGGTGGCCTTCTCGTCCGCACGAGAAGCAGGCTCCTCTCTTCCCTCTCTGGCTCTCCCGGCTGGCTGACCGAGGCCTCGGTGAGGGTCGCCGGGCTGGTCCCGACCTCCCTGATGGGCCCGCGCCCATCCCGGGGGTCTCCCGCCATCTCGGTGGCGCCGGGCATCTGCTCCATGTCACACTCCACCCTCCCTGCCGAGGCTATCCAGTCCTCCAGGGTCTCGGGGTTTCCTGTGCATCGCCCATTCCAGAATGTCCTGCCTTAGGCCGGCCTTGAAGCACTCAAGTATGGTGGATTCTGACCAGCCTCGGATCTTCCCTGCTAGGGCTCGGAAGCTTAAAGCGTATTCGAGACGGACCTCTGGCCTTGGTAAATCTTCCTCAGTTGGGCCTTGGCTTTCTCTCCTGCTAAGGGGTCCCCAAAGCGGGCTCGCAGGGCCTCTAGCAGGGTGTCTAGCCGCCCCAGTTGCGGCGCTTGAGTGTCTGTTAACTGTATCAGCCAATCGGCCGCGGCCTCCTTCAGGTTGGCCCCCACGGCCCGCACCTTGGCTGCCTCCGAGGAAACGAATCCCCATAATCTAGCATGTAATTTTGGACGTTGGTGACAAAATAAGACAGTTGGCGGGGTCCCCGTCGAACTTTACCTTTAGGTCTCTTCGGCGCCCCGTCATCTCTTGGCTCTGGTCCCCGGACCCAGGCTGGGGTAGGCGGCCCCTCTGGGTAGGTGAAACTCTTCTGAGAACCTCACTCTCCCGAGGGCCTTCCAGACTGTCCCGGGCCCCGACTCAGGCTCCTCCCTCGGGGAGCGGGTTCAGGGTCCCCAAGGCCTCTCCTCCGGCCTACTCATCAGTAGGTCTAATTGGGACTGCATCCTCTGCATCGCTTCCGACATCTGGAACATCTGCAACTCCATCCGCAGCATTTCTGGGTTGGATGCCTTCGCAGCGCGGCGCTTGGCGTCTCTTGGCTGCTGGGAGGGTTCTGGTTCTCCTCACCATCCATCCCGGACACCGCCACCTGCGGTTCTCCTCCGGATGCTCCGGCTTCGGTCTCGTCCTCGTCCCATTCCTCCTCTACCTCCTCTTCCAGGATCCCCAGAGGCAGCTCGCCATGGGGTTTTCCTTCTGCTCGGGACATCTCTTCAAGGTTGGTTACGGTCAGAGGATTTTCACGGCCGTAGAAGTTGGTGAGTCTATCTTTATGTAATGCTCCGGGAAGGGGGTCAATAAAGCAGGCTCACTCAAGCTGGGTTGAAGGATGGATCTTTTATTGGGTTCCTTACTCCAGGCTAAGCAAAGATAGACTAAAGAAAGCCCGCGCAAACAGTCCCTCAAACTCCCTCCTGGCCCGTCCCCTGCTGGGTCCCTCCTTCCGAGGCTTGACCATCTGGCCTGTCCACATATCAAAGGCCAGGAAGGTATCTGGCAGATCAAAGGGCTGGGTCTGACCAGAAACCCGCCAAACAGTGTCCATATCAAATGGCGCGATCGGCATGGTCGTTATGGCAAGAAACGAACCAGCGGAGCTGACAGTCCCCTACGTCTTACTTTTCGAGTGCGTCTTATATAAACAAAGGCGTACCCGTCGCCACGCCCACGCCGCCGCCCCGCCCGTCACGCCGCCCGCCGCAACCGGCCCATCGACGCGGCACACCTCCGCGGCACACCTTTCTGCTAGGCCTCTCCAAGGAAGGGAGGGGAAGAGTCCCAGAGGCGTGGCAAGCGGCGCTGCGTCAGAGTGACGCGTCGCTGTAGCCACGCCTCTGGGACTCTTCCCCTCCCTCGTTGGACAAAGGGAGGAAGAGGAAGAGTCCCAGAGGCGGGGCTAAGCGGCGCCTCTCCACTCTGATGCGTGGCCGCTTAGCCACGCCTCTGGGACTCTTCCCCCTCCCTTCGTTGGACAAAGGGAGGGAGGAGGAAGTCCCAGAGGCGTGGCTAGGCGGCGACGCGTCACTCTGACGGCGTCGCCGGCAGCCACGCCTCTGGGACTCTTCCCTCCCCTTCGTTGGACAAAGGGAGGGAGAGAGGAAGAGTCCCAGAGGCGTGGCTAGCGGCGGCGCGTCACTCTGATGCGTCACCGCTTAGCCACGCCTCTGGGACTCTTCCCCCTCCCTTCGTTGGAGAGGCCTAGCAGAAAGGTGCGCCGCGGAGGTGTGCCGCGGCTGATGGGATGGTTGCAGCGGCGGCGGCGGCGACGACCAGGTATGGCTTACATTCGGGGTATGGCTTACATTAGCCGACCCCCCTGACACCCCGATACGTCTTACAATCGGGGGTGTCATACTTTCGGGGAAACACGGTAGCTAGTCCTTGCAATTCAAGGATACTGTATTGGGGGGATTTGTTACAATGTTAGGGCAAAGGGGAAAGAAAGCAGGAGAAAGGCTTTTGGTTGAAGATGCTGTTGTGGCCACAGTCCCTTCGATGCTGGTCCAACCAGATGTTCCGGAACTGCGGAACTCCCTGCTGCGGTTCAGATTAGCTTGCAGGCAGGGGCCTGTGCATTGGCCGGTCTCAATATTGCGGATTATCTTCCTTGATATTCTGGCTGTGTGGAAGGGCCTTAAGGCCCTGCCAGATAATCTAGGTCAGTGTTTCCCAACCAGTGTGCCGTGGCACACTAGTGTGCCATGAGCGATCATCAGGTGTGCCATGGGAAATTGGAACCTCCAATACCCTTTCTTCCCCCTCCTGCCGAACACTTTTTCTTCTCTATTCGGGCTCTCTTCTTCCCAGCCTCGCTCTGCTCGCTTTGCCTCGCTTTGCTCACACTGCCGCCATTTTGATTCGAGGGGGCAGCGTGAGCGTGTTCAGGAGGGGAGGGGGGAGTGAGGAAGACGTGGGGCAAGTCTGCACAGTAGCGCCTGCATGGGTCATGTCTTTCACCCTCCCCCCTCCCCTCCTGAACAAGGGAGCCCGAGTGGAGAAGAAAAAGTAAGTGTTCGGCAGGAGGGGGAAGAAAAAAAGAAAGGGGAAGGGGGAGGAAGAGGTCTCTGCCGAAAGCTGGCATGGGCAAACTTGGACCTTCCAGGTGTTTTGGACTCCAACTCCCACCATTCCTAGCAGCCTCAGGCCCTTTTCCTCCCCCCCTCAGCCATTTAAGCAGGAAAGGGCCTCAGGCTGTTAGGAATGGTGGGAGTTGAAGTCCAAAGCACCCAGAGAGCCGAAGTTTTCCCATGCCTGCTTTAGGGACCTTAAAGTGGTGAGCCTCTTTCCAACATTGTGATTCTGGATAGAAAACAAACAACAATATAACATAACATTGTTTGAGTCCACAGTGCTCTCTGGGTGTAGGTGAACTACAACTTCCAAACTCAAGGTCAATTCCCAAGCAAACCCTTTCAGTACTTTCTGTTGGTAATGAGAGTTCAACATGCCAAGTTTGATTAAATTCCATTGTTGCAAGAGTTCAGGATGCTCTTTGATTGTGTGTTAACTATAAATCCCAGAAACTGTAACTCCCAAATGTCAAGGTCTATTTTCCCCAAACTCCATCTGTGTTCACATTTGGGCATATTGAGTATTCATGCCAAGTTTGGTCCTGATCCAACACTGTTTGAGTCCACAGTGCTCTCTGGATATAGGTGAACTACAACTCCAAAACTCAAGGTTAATGCCCACCAAACCCTTCCAGTATTTTCTCTTGGTCTATTTTGACATTGCTCCCATTTTCAACCACATATTTGTGTGAGATGAGCTTCTTTAGCTTGACTGCGATAAAAACTAAACACAGAGAGAGAGACTGACAGCTGTTGAGCAAGACCTTTGTGTGTGTCTTTCTGCCATTTCTGCCAGGATATCTATGTTGTGTTCATCGAAACAGGCCGAGGTTTCACACTGAGTGTATAATATATTTAAAAACATATTAACTATATGTATGACTGTGTTAGAGTGTCATTTTGTGTCATGTTGGTTGGTGGTGTGCCCCAGGATTTTGTAAATGTAAAAAATGTGCCGTGACTCAAAAAATGTTGAAAAACACTGATCTAGGTTATCAAAGCAGATAATTCACACGATCTGTTTTGAACTGGATTATATGGCAGTGTAGACTAAGATACCTCAGTCCAAATCAGATAATGTGGATTTTCTGCTTTGATAACCTGGATTATCTGGCAGTGAAGAAGGGGCCTGAGGCCTCTTGTACATTGCCATATAATCAATATTATCAAAGCAGATAATCCACATTATCTGCTTTGAATTGGATTATATGAGTCTACACTGCCATATAATCCAGTTCAAAGCAGACAATCTGGATTTTACATGGAAGGGGTTGACTTACTTTATAGAGATTATCCTCAACAATAATAATATGGCAGTGTAGAAGGGGCCTGCAGAAAATTCTTCAGATGTACTCCACAAGGGAAAAAAAATCAACCTGTTTTATATATCTATATACCTTGGGTAAGGGCCCCCTGTGGTGCAGTGGGTTAAACCGCTGAGCTGCTGAACTTGTTGACTGAAAGGTTGGCAGCTCAAATCCAGAGAGCGGGGTGAGCACCCTAGGCTAGACTCAGCTTCTGCCAACCTAGCAGTTTGAAAGCATTCAAATATGAGTAGATCAATAGGTACCGGTCTTGCGGGAAGGTAATGGCGCTCCATGCAGTCGTAGAGACCTTGGAGGTGTCTATGGACAACGCTGGCTCTTCAGCTTAGAAATGGAGATGAGAACCACTCCCCAGAGTTGGACACAACTAGACTTAATGTCAGGGGAAGCCTTTACCTTTACTATACCTTGGGTCACATAAAAAGGGTTGCGAATGGAAAAAGTTTTAAACGCCCTGATCTATAGGATGCAGACTAGGAAAGGACAATTATTTAAAAGGTTGCAACTATTTGTGTTAAATAGTACCATTGGAAGAACGGCCATTGCTTTCCCAACCAATTTTGAAACATCAAGACAAATGTCACCAAGGTCTGTCCGCTTTAGCACCATCTGCTGGCTAAATTATATATTGCAAGTGCTCCAACAATCACATTGTTTTAGTAGCGGCGTGTTCATTGTTAATAATAATAGTAATAATACATTTTTTCCTCTCCATTGGCGCCCCCTTGCAGTGGGGGAGAGGCTTGCATACCCTAATGAAGTTGTGAGCTATGCTGGCGGTGGCATAATAGCCACCGGTAGGGCCTCCCATGCCAGACAGGTCACAACCGCAGGGTCTGACAAAGAGCGTCAAAGGGCAGGATGGGCTCTCTAGCCTTTTGGCAACCATCCTAAGAGAAGGAAAACTCTAATTTCAAACCCGGGCAGATGGTGCTCATCTAACCCTGTAAAGTCAACCATCTAAGACAGGGCTGTCCAACTGGCGGCCCTGGGGCCAGATCCGGCCCCCCAGCCTGTTGGGCACGGCCCCAGCTATGCCCCCAGCCGCCATTTTTAATTTTTTTTTTAAAAAAATCTAATTTTTTAATGGTGGCCGGGGAGGGAGGCGGGGCAGGGAGGAGGAAGAGAGCCAGCTCCTCCTCCCTGCACCGCCTCCGTCCCTCTCTCCCGCGCCAAAAGGAGGAGTAGGCGGCGCCAAGGGCAGCGCGTCACGCCAGGCCTGTGATGCGCTGCCCTTGGCGCGCCTTGCTCTCCCTCCTCCTCCTCTTTCCTGGGTGCCGTGCCTTTCCCTGGCGCCGGGCGCTCAGGACAGCCGTGGTGCCCGGAAAGACGAGGAGGAGGAGGGAGAAATTCCTTCTCCACAGCGTCAAACCGGGCAAGAGGCATGGCGAAATCGCCGTGCCTCTTGCCCAGTTTGATGCTGCAGAAGGAAGAGAGGCGCAAAGGGGAGCCCCTCTCTGCGCCTCCCTGCTCCACAGCGTCAAACCGGGCAAGAGGCATGGCGAAATCGCCGTGCCTCTTGCCCAGTTTGACGCTAGAAGGGAGGGAGGAGCAAAGGGGAACCCTCTTGCTCCGCCCTCCCTCCTACAGCGTCACTCCGGGGATCGGCCCTGCCCCTGCGATTGGCCCCGCCCCCCGCTCCGGCCTGCCAGGTGGTCAGCCACCAGACATCCGGCCCTTGGGCCTATAGAAGTTGGACAGCACTGATCTAAGAGAAGGAAACTCGAACCAAACCTACGACCTGAGGACCTCGCTGCCACTGTCCAAGCTTGCTAGGCCCTGGCAGACGAACCTTTGGTTTAAAGGGTGAGGCCAGTTCTGTGCACGCTGCGCTCCAACAGAAAGATCCATTGCACAGGCTCGAAGGACACATCCAACTTCCAAAAAAGCCCTGTAGCGATAGGCGAGGGACGAAACGGCAGGTGTAAAGATGCACTGGAAGCCGCAGACCCAACCCTGCATGCAGGCGGTTCAGGACTTGAGACTGACCCGGGAGATGACAGTCTTGTTCGGCAGCATCCTGAACGACCAAGCAGCCTTTTTAAAGGAGAGCACTGCTTGCTCCATATGGAGAGGGGCCTAGAAAAGGTGGTCTAACGAAAGCTCATCTCCAAACGCAGAAAGAACCGCAACTTGGAAACAACATCACCCAAGGAGACTTTCTGCTGTGCTTTCTGCAACCCAACTTGCCTATCTCAGATTGGCCTTTTTAGTCATCAACGCACTTGTAAATAGCGTGGGATGAGTCCTTCCTGAATCTTCATTCGCGAAGTAATGCCAAGAGAGAGCGAGAGAGAGAGAGAATACATTTTATTTATATTCTGCTCTATCTACCCAAGGGAACTCAGAGCGGATTACAGTATACAATGTTTGTTTGTATGAGGGTGGGTGGGTCGATGGGTTTGTATGTATGTGCCGGCGTTCTGATTGGCTGCCACTTTCACAGGCCACAGCGACCAGCGCGGGTGATGGAGCTGCACCAAACTTGGGACATATAACCCCCCTGACCCCCTTTATGTCCTGGTGCAGTTTGGGGGACATGGGCCACGGACATAGGCTAACATTCAGTGCTTTTTTTTTTACAGTAACAACAATGACATACAATAGAAACAAAACCAAAGGTTTCCCTTTCTGTCTCTGGCGTGTGGAGGTGATGCTCAACTATGGCCATGGGGAGTTGCTCATGTTCCATTTTCCATGCTGAGGAGCCTGTTGTTCATAGACCCTCCTGGTTGTGTTTGCTGGCATGGCTGCATGGGCGTCTTTTACCTTCCCGCTGAGATGGTACCGATTGATCTACTCTCATTGCATGTTTTTGAACTGCTAGGTTGGCAGAAGTAGGGCTAACAGCAAGAGCTCATCCTAGCCTGTGGCTTTGAATTGCCAATCTTCTGGTCAGCAAGTTTTCTGCAGCCAGCGGTTTAACTCACTGTGCTACTGTGGTAGAGGCTGGCATCCTCTTAGTCCCAGGGCCCGCATAGTACCTTTATCCCAGGAGCTTCCACAGCAAACAAGTGGGTGGCCAGATGCCGTTCCCTGTAAACATGGAAGCAATCACTACAATAGGAAAAAATGTGAGATTTTTGAATGTATTTTTATGAATGTGGATGGCACTCAATAGCGCTTGTTGTGAAGCTGCCCTGAGTCCTCTTTCAGGGGTGAGAAGGACAGGGTACAAACATCTCTATCTCTTTATATAATAAAGTGGAATGTTTGTTTGTATGAGGGTGGGTGGGTCGATGGGTTTGTATGTATGTGCCGGCGTTCTGATTGGCTGCCACTTTCACAGGCCACAGCGACCAGCGCGGGTGATGGAGCTGCACCAAACTTGGGACATATAACCCCCCTGACCCCCTTTATGTCCTAGTGCAGTTTGGGGGACATGGGCCATGGATTATGGGATTTGTAGTACATTCAAACACTTTGGTTCCCACAGACCACTGCGGCCACCTAAAAGGACCAAAACAGACCACACTTGGCACACACATCCCCCATTACCCACTCTACGTCCTGGGGCACTTTGGAGGAGGGCGGACCATGGATTATGGGACTTGAACTACCTCTACTCACTTCCTAAGTCCGCTGCGACCCTCATCCAATTACTGATCGAGACCACACTTGGCACACATAACCCCCATGACTGCCTTCACGTCCTGGTGAGGTTTTTTTTTGGGGGGGGGGGGTGCCAATGGACAATGGACAATGGGATTTGTAGTACTTTCACACCCCTCTACTACCACAGACCACTGCAGCCCTCAACAAACACCTATAAAAACCACACTTGGCACACAGAGCCCCAGTGACCCACTCTACATCCTACTGCAGTTTACAGTAGGGTAGACCATGGATGATGGGACTTGAAGTGCCTTCCCTCACTTTCCAAGACTACTGCAAACCTAATCCAATGACTGATCAACACCAAACCTGCCACACAGAGTCCTCATGACCCACTCTACATCCTGATGCAGTTTTGTGTGAGACGGACCATGGATGATGGGACTTGAAGTACCTTCACTCACTTCCTAAAAACAATGCAACCCTCATCCATTCGCCAATACAGACCACACTTGGCACACAGAGCCCCCTTGACCCACACTACATCCTGCTGCAGTTTGGAGGACAGCAGACCATGGATGATGGGACTTGCAGTACCTTCCCTCACTTTCCCAGACTCCTGCAAACCTAATCCAATGACTGATCAACACCAAACCTGCCACACAGAGCCCTCATGACCCACTCTACATCCTGGTGCAGTTTGGTGTGAAACGGACCATGGGTGATGGGACTTGAAGTACCTTCACTCACTTCCGGAAAACAATGCAACCCTCATCCATTCGCCAATACAGACCACACTTGGCACACAGAGCCCCCATGACCCAATCTACATCCTGCAATTTGGAGGAGGGTGGACCACAGATGATGGGACTTGCAGTACCTTCAATAATTTCATGATACCACTGCAACTCCCAATAATGATCGATCAAGGCCAAACTTGGCAGGCAGAGCCTCCATGACCCACTCTAAATCCTGCTGGACTTTGGAGGAGGGTACACCATGGATAATGGGACTCGCACTACCTTCACTAACTTCCTGAAACCACTACAAACCACGTACACTTAAGATAAGAACCAACCTTGACACACAATGCCTTTCTCAAATGACCCGGGCACCGCCGGGTACCCAAGCTAGTACAAAATAAATAAACAAACAAACATTAATACAGCCATTGAAACGGCTGGTATTTGTTTTCTGCACTATGAAAACTAAAGCTCATGAGTCCTACGGAGATGAGTACCAGCATCCTTAACAAGGAAATATGAAGAAAAAAATTGCATGCAGCTGAAGCAAATGATACGTACACCCACCATGGTAAACAAGAAGCAGAGGGATCTACAGAGCTAATGCATTCAGTCCTTTGCCTTTATTTAAAGTGACTGGCAAAAAGCTGAGGTAATTTAGGCTATGGGGGTGCTGCAGAGTTTCTAAGCGGTGGGAAGGATGTTAGCCGCATGACTTCTATTGACTACTAGAGCTCAGTGGAAATGGATCCGCAATGCCAGCCATGAGTGAATAAATAACTCTCACTCCCTTCGCTTACTTAGCGCTGCTAGAGACAGACAAAAGATTGGCTTAATCTGGGCCTTGGAGTTTTGCAAGACACAAAGAAAACTCACTTGGCACTGCAGCATTTTCCTAAAAAGTGTACGACACACAGGGATGAATAAATAACAGCAGAAGCCTCTTGAAATGAGAGAAATTGACATTTCCCGGTCTAAAAGGATCAAAGGGTTGCTCTAGATCAGGGGTGCTCACACTTTTTCAGCATGTGAGCTACTTATAAAACAACCAAGTCAAAATGATCGACCTCCCCACTACAAAAATAAGAAACATATAACACAATATCTGCTTTGAATTGGGTTTTCTGAGTCCACACTGCCATATAATCTGATTCAAAGCAGATAACATAGGATTTTATTCAACTGTGTGGAAAGGACCTCAGATAACCCAGGGCCCTTCCTCACATCCTATTTTACAGTTGACACACATAAACTGATTTCTTACTACTGGATGAATTGCTGCCAAATTTGGCCTCACAAGGAGTGACCATCACTAAAAAAAAAAGATTTTGTCATTTGGGAGTTGTAGTTGCTGGGATTTATAGTTCACCTACAATCAAAGAGCATTCTGAACCCCACCAACAACAGATTGGGGCAAACTTCCCACACAGAAACCCCACAACCAACAGCAAATGTTCAAGGTAGAGAGGAAGGAAAGGAAGGAAGGAAGGAATGAGGGAGAGAGGGAGAAAACAGGAAGGAAAGAAGGCAAGGCAAGAAGGAGGAGGGAAGGAAGGAAAGGAAGAAAGAAAGATCGGAAAGGAAGAAAGGAGATGAGGAAGGAAGGAAGGGAAAGGAGGGAGCAGGGCCGTAGCCAGGATTTTGGTTCGGGGGCTGAGTATGGTTCTGGGGGGCTGAGACTGGGTGGAAGAGGGTTTACCCTAGCAAACCTTTTGTATTGTTATCCCAATAACCCCATGAAGGTGGGATATAATGAGCATGGTGATTAGATCATGATATGAATAAACATAACAGTTTAAATAATATACCAGTAAGGCCTTCTCGCGGACCACCCTGAGAATTTTTTTGGGGGGGCTGAAGCCCCCTTAGCCCCCCCGGCTACATGCCTGGGAGGGAGAGAGAGGAGAAGGAAGGAAGAACAGAAGGGGGGAGAAGGGAAGGAAGAAAGGATGGGAAGTAGGGAAGGAAGGAAAGAGGGAAGGAAGAAAGGGAAGAAGGAAGGAAGGGAAAGGAGGGAGAGAGAGGAAGGAAGGAAGAACAGAAGGGAGGGAGGGAAAGAAGGGAAAGAAGAAAGGATGGGAAGTAGGGAAGGAAGGAAAGAGGGAAGGAAGGAAGGGAAAGAAGGGAGAAAGAGGAAAGAAGGAAGAACAGAAGGAAGGGAGGGAAAGAAGGGAAGAAAGGATGGGAAGTAGGGAAGGAAGGAAAGAGGGAAGGAAGAAAGAGAAGAAGGAAGGAAAGAGAGCGAGGGGAGGGAATGGGAGGGAGAAAAGAGGAAGCCCCTTCACAGGCTTACCAACAGGCAGCTCCGAGTCCCAGTCCATGCTGCAGCAGCCACAGTTGGAGCTGCCTCTGGCCGCGCCCCTCCCCGCACCCTGCTTCTGGCAGCCGGTGGAGGCCTTGGGGGTGGGGCCTACGCCCCCTCTCGTTCCTGCCGAAATGGTAGAGAAAACGGCACGCGTGATGTCATGGCGGCGGCGGAAATGGCATGGGAGTCATAGCGACGCCGGTCACACCACCGCCACGCTGACTGGCCGGCAGCACCTGGGCGCGGCGTTGGGAGCCTGCAGGGCAGGACTGAGCCTTCCTCCTGCCCTGCCTGCGATCTACCAGGACACCCTGCGTGATCTACCAGTAGATCGCGATCTAGCTAATGAGCACCCCTGCTCTAGATAGTCTTCAAGAGCTGAATGGGAGTTTAGAACTGGAGAGGTTTTAATCAATTAGATGTATTTACACCAGGATTCTCCTCTAGTGGAGTGCATATTGTTGGAGCAGGCAAGCAATCAGTGAGTGTGTGTGTGTCAACTGTAAAATAAGATGTGTGAAGCTGATTGGTCGGGCAATGCCCCGGGGTGATGGCTGAGCCTAGACCTTTTGGATACTGTTGCACTTTTGTTCAGGCTCGAGCCATCAGGTGCAAGTAGATGAAGAGAGAAGAGAAAGACATACTGATTTGCTTCTTGGCTGCTGAAAAGAAGTTCTCTCATATGGACAAAGAAATACCATTTTAAATCTCTCTGAAAGGACATTTAGGCCTTCATCACATTAGAGAATAAATCCATTTTAAAACCAATTACTGCCTCCTGCGGAATTGTGTGGTTTGTAGTTTAGGGAGGAGCCTTTAACAATCTCACTAAACTACAAACCTCAGAATTCTACAAAAGGCAGAAACCGGATTTAAAGTGGATTCATTCTCTAGTGTGGTGTAGTAGTTAGTGAGTTGATGCAAATGTCATATTGTACATATGTTGTTCTGAATTAAGAATAAACTACCATATTTTCCGGCGTATAAGACGACTGGGTGTATAAGATGACCCCCAACTTTTCCAGTTAAAATATAGAGTTTGGGATATACTCGCTGTATAAGACTACCCCTCTTTCAATGCACATCAAATAAAAATTTAAAAGCATCAGATTTTATTTGAATATGGTAATTTTCCTATTACTGTACCTCCTTCTCTGCCTCTCAGATCTTGCACATGCGCACCTGCACCACTTCACTGCCGTCTTCAGGAACGGGATCTGAGAGGCAGAGGAGGAGGTACGGTAATAGGATACAAGGGTGGGCCAGGCAGGTAAAAGAGGTGTGTCTTTCTGGGCCCAGAGCCACTCTGTCTCTTTTCTCCATACCCTGGGCGCCCCGGACGCCTGCAGCTTGCTCCGCCCTTCACTTACACCTTCCCGGCGAGGCACCTCTTCACCTGACCATTGGGACCACATTAAGTCCACAAATCCTGCTGAATGGATTTTCTTCTACCGTACTTGTACAGCGTCTCCCTTAATGCTTTCATACAGTTGCTGCATAAGTCAGGGACGCGGCTACTGAATTCTAAAACAGCTCTCCCCTAACCCCACCAGTATGGAGTGTTGGCCATGTAGCATGAAAAGTTTGGTGCAGATCCAGTGTGGGCTGAGTTGATTGTAGGCGAACTATAAATCCCAGCAACTACAACTCCCAAATGTCAAGGTCTATTTTCCCCAAACTCCACCAGTGTTCACATTTGGGCATATTGAGTATTTGTGCCAAGTGTGGTCCAGATCCATCATTGTTTGAGTCCACAGTGCTCCCTGGATGTAGGTGAACTACAAGTCCAAAACTCAAGGTCAGTGTCCACCAAACCCTATTTTCTGTTGGTCATGGGAGTTCTGTGTGCCAAGTTTGGTTGAATTACATCATTGGTGGAGTTCAGAGTGCTCTTTTTATTTTAAGTTAACTATAAATCCCAGCAACTACAACTCCCAAATGACAAAATCAGCCCCCACTCTAACCCCAAAAATATTCAAAGGGAGTTCTGTGTGCCAAGTTTGGTTGAATTCCATCATTGGTGGAGTTCAGAGTGCTCTTTTATTTTAGGTTAACTATACATCCCAGCAACTACAACTCCCAAATGACAAAATCAGCCCCCCCCCACCGTAACCCCAAAAATATTCAAAGGGAGTCCAAAATTCCATCGTTGGTGGAGTTCAGAGTGCTCTTTTAAACTATTTACAACTCCCAAATGACAAAATCAGCCCCCCCCCCGCAATCCCCAAAATATTCAAATTTGTGCCAAATTTGGTCATTTTTCTCCTCCAAGACCAGCGTATTTCGAATTATTTCTGTTACTTAGGGTTCTACAATTGTCATTGTAAGGCCCCATCTACACTGCCATATAAATTGAAGAATTAATGCAGTCCGACCCCATTTTAATTCATTCAATGCTGTGGAATCTTGGGGGTTGTAGTTTTATAACAGTAGCAAAATCACAGTTATGAAGTAGCAATGAAAATAATTTTTATGGGTGGTGGTTACTCCAATATGAGGAACTGTCTTAAGGGGTCGCGAGATTGGGAAGATTGAGAACCACTGACCTAAAGGGATTACTGAACAAGGGAATCAGTGTATCTGAAGCTCCTTCTACACTGCCATATAATCAGGGTTATCAAAGCAGTTACATCTGGATTTTATATGGCAGTATAGCTCCAGCCTGAGTGATATGAAGCAATTAAAATTTGGAGGAATATTTCTTGGGTTCGGTAGAGGGCAGTATGACATCATATTACTGGCCTCTATGGAATTTGTCTTGCTGTATGGCATACAAAGCAAATGAAGAAATCTAAAGGCCAGATGACAGAGGAAAGATCGGACTGCTTCCTGCTTAACTGAGAGATTTATAAGGTAAGCTAAAGTTTTCCCTTGACAATAAGTCGAGTGATATTAAGTCTAGTCGTGTCTGACTCTGGGGGGTGGTGCTCATCTCCATTTCTAAGCCGGCGTTGTCCATAAGCACTCATGTGGTCGGAATGACGGCATGGAGCAGCGTTACCTTCCAGCAGAAGCGGCACCTATTAATCTACTCACATTTGCATGCTTTCAACCTGCTACGTTGGCAGAAGCTGAGGCTAACAGTGGGAACTCACCCTCGATCCCTGGATCCGAACTGGCAAGTTCAGCAGCTCGCGGTTTAACCTGCTGCATCACCGGGACTGTGGCGCAGCTGGCTGGGTGTCAGCTGCATAAAATCTCTACTGACCAGAAGGTCATGAGTTCGAAGCCTGCACGGGTCGAGGTGGGCTCTCGACCTATTGTGTAGCCTGTTTTTGACTTTTGCAATCTGAAAGACAGTTGCATCTATCAAGTAGAAAATTAAGGTACCACTTAGTTGGGAGGCTAAATTTAACTGATTTACGAGGCCATAAAAAAGATCTCCAGGAAACACAATGAGGAATAAAAGAGTGCGACAGCTCCCCCTGGTGGCCAGATGTTAAATTGCCTCTGTCTGTCTTGTGTGTTTGTGTGTCTATTTATATATATATATAATATTTATTTCCATAACTTTCATATATACATAGATTAAAAGCAATACCTATCTAAAGTTTGGGGTATAGGAAAAGTTTAGGAAAGATGGGAAAAGGAAAAAGGTATTGAAGTGGTATTTATTTATTTATTTACTTTATTTATATTCCGCTCTTCTCACCCCGAAGGGGACTCAGAGCGGATTACAGGTACACATACTTGCAGACAATCCCTGCAGTTCAACATATGACATATAAACATGTGACATTTATCACAGTACAGCACATACATTTTGACATTATACATATATTGACAAACAGAGGCAAACTTTCTGGCCACCAGCGGACACACTCCTCATCTCTCTCAGCGTTTCCTTCTAGCGTCCCTTGTTGTTTCTTTCGCATTACTCAGCGATTCTTTATGGCCTCATAAATCAGTCAAAATTCACCTCCCTACTTTAATGTGGTACCTTTATCTCCTACGTGACAAATGTAACTGTCTTTCGGGCTGCAAAGGTCGACAGCAAGCTACACTTAAGGTCGAGAACCCACCTCCACCCGGGCAGGCCTTGAACTCATGACCTACTAGTCAGAGAGATCTTATGCAGCTGATACTCAGCCAGCTGAACCACATTTCCGGTGCAATGGTAGGATAGTTTAGGTAAGTTTGGGAAAGGTAAGGGTCTGTGACTTCCAAATAATCTTTCTAAGCATTCTTGTGTTTGTGTGTCTAAATGTAATGTGTACATTGTAATCCGCCCTGAGTCCCCTGCGGGGTGAGAAGGGCGGAATATAAATGAAGTAAATAAATAATAAATAAATCACCATAAATATAGTACTATTCCTGAATGTAGTGTCAAGTTGGAAAGCATGATTTCAGTGTTGAACTGAGCTTCCAGGAGATCAGGGTTCAAATTTCCACTTAGTTATGGTCACCCATTGGGTAACCCTGGCAAGTTGTACTCCCTCATCCTCAGAGAAGGCCAATGACAAATCCCCTCTAAGCAGATCTTGCCTGGAAAGTAGCATGGCAGGGTTGCTTTAGCACAGTGTTTTCCAACCAGTGTGCTGTGGCTCACTAGTGTGCCGTGAGCAATCATCAGGTGTGCCGTGGGAAATCGGAACCTCCAATACCCTTTCTTCCCCCTCCTGCCGAACACTTTTTCTTCTCCACTCGGGCTCTCTTCTTCCCAGCCTCGCTCTGCTTGCTTTGCCTCGCTTTGCTCATGCTGTCGCTTCTGCAGGACGTCTTCCTCCCTCCCCTCCACATTGCTGTCTAGATACAGGTGAACTACAACTCCAAAACTCAAGGTCAATGCCCACCAAACTCTTATAGTATTTTCTCTTGGTTATGGTAGTTCTGTGTGGGAAGTTTGATTCCATTCCATCATTGGTGGAGTTCAGCATGCTCTTTGATTGCGGGTGAACTATAACTCCCAGCTGTTGAGCAAGACCTTCGTGTGTGTCTTTCTGCCATTCCTGCCAGGATATCTATGTTGTATTCATCGAAACAGGCCCAGGTTTCACATTGCGTGTATAAATACATTTAAAAACATATTTACTATATGTATTACTGTGTTAGAGTGTCATTTTGTGTCATTTTGGTTGGTGGTGTGCCCCAGGATTCTGTAAATGTAAAATATGTGCCGCGGCTCCAAAAAGGTTGAAAAACACTGCTTTAGCAGAAATATTTGAAGGTACACAACAACAATGCTTTACTGAAAGCCGGGGAGCCCATAAAGCTGCCAAACCAGAGTTTGGCAAGAGTTTTTAATACAACTCCCCTGCAAACATCCAGGAGTGAGTGAAATAGATAAGATGGAGATGAATTATAAAACTGCCAGAGAATGATGATCCTCCTGCTTCCCCCTCCACTTTCTGTTAAAGCAATAACTATCAGAAACACTGGTGTCTTGTACTTGGCCTACTCGCTCGACAGTGGCAGTTAATTAACAAAAACAATTCTCAGAGCACTGTTGACATTAATTGTTGATGCCTATGCGCAAACAGAGATGTTACTGCCATAAAAGGTGTTCTGGAAGTTTATATTGCAAAACAGCCGCATTAATTTGAGCTACTTCCAAAATGAAGCAAGAAAAGGAAGGAGAACCAGCAGAGTTTAGAAATGGGAAAGGAGAAAACTGGGGAGGGGGTGTAAATCTACGTAGACACCCCTCACCATGAATACAAACATTGGAAATAAAGTTGCAGGAAACATCCCAAGGTCACCTTTGGATTATGGGACCCATGGGAAGCTTTCGTATCTAGCCTATAGAACAGGGGTGGGCAATTATTTTTTCCAAGGGGCCACACGAGAGCCAAAAAATATTATGGGGGGGCCACACCTAAAGGCTGAACTACATTCATATATATATATATATATATATATATATATATATATATACTATATATTACACATCATTAATATTAACATATTAATATATCAAGAAATATTCATATATTATTAGTATTAATATCATAATTATATATTATAGTATATATATAGACATTATAATATATTGAAATTATAATATAATATAACATTATCTATATATATAAAGGAAGAGCCGTCATGTGAAGACTACCTCAAACAGAGAAACCTTACAACGCAGAAACACAAAACTTGCCAACAAAAATAGGCCTCAAGCAAGGTACGTTTGTAGCAAAGAAACTTTCCCCCCCAAACCTAAAAGGCCCCCAAAACAACAAGTAAAAATAAAACTACATTTCCCAGCATCCTCCGGGGCTGCCAAAGACTCTCCCAGCCTCTACATTCTGACAACATGATTGGCTGCCAATAAGGGCGGATTTGCATAACTGCTGTACTGGCCAGCCAACATGAACATTCCGACCCATAACAAACTGTCAGAGGAGTGCCAGAGCCTCCTCCAACACTTTCAAATCAGAAGACCATGATGGAGATCAACACCATTCAAGGGGAGCTCTTCTTCCTTTCCCAAAGATCTCCAGTGGCTTGGAATTCCACATTAATAAGAGGACCATCCAGCAACAATGGGGTTTGCCAAGGAGGGTGCTCCAGCCCCTCTATATGCTGGCTCCAAGGGATGGAGGTCATCACCAAGTACCTTCTGATGCCCAGCGCTGGAAGAGCTCCCTCAGATGGCCTGTCCATGAGGAAAGCCTCATCGGACATCGACCAATGGGTGCAAAAGACACAGAGCAGGACATCTTGAAAAAGAGAGGAGCAGAAAGTAAGCTAGACATGAAGATCTTGAGAAAGGTGGCTAAAAAGGATACGGAAAGGATTTTTAACAGTCCCCCAACAGACACTGGACGCACCTGTGAAGATAGAGATCCCCTGGCAGGACAAGCCCTCCCCAAGCTGATCCGTCCTGGCCATGGTACAAGTCAAACCCGAAGGACTGCAGGCAAAGAGCTGAGGCACAAACATAAAACACCCGATTCACTTCAACACCATAACTAACAACAATTCCAACCCTTACATACTCAGACTTTCTCGCATCTCCTAAATAGGGCACAGCAACGCGTGCCGGGTACAGCTAGTTATATTATATTATTAATTATATTATTATTATAAACTTATTATAAAATAATAATAAAAACCACTAAAATAAAATAAAATAAAATTCAAGAAGATAAGGTGTGAACCAAGAAGAAGGGGGATGGCCACCGCCACCGCAGCAGAGCAGAGCAGAGTAGCAGGCGATCAGAGGCTGCAGGCCGCTCTCACCCCCAGCCATTCCCTAGTTGATTGCCCTGCTATGGAGTGCCTGCCATCCCTGGAGGCGATCCGGGCCTGCAGGGGGAGCAGTCGGTGATCTGAGGCAGCAGATTGCCCTGGCGACCTGGAAGACAATCAAGTCTTCGGGTTGCCAGGAGATCAGCCCCCGCAGGTTGCCAACTGCTCCCGCTGCAGGCCCAGATCGCCTCCCGGGATGGCAGGCACTCTAAAGCCGCTGCTCCTCCGGCCTGTCTGCCGACACAGGCCCCACAGAGCCCGCGATGGGATGGCGGTGGCGGCAGCCCTTCCTCTTGGCCCCGCCCCTGACGCCCTTCTCCCCGGGCTGGACAGAATCAGCTGCCAGGCCGCATCCGGCCCACGGGCCGTATGTTGCCCACCCCTGCTATAGAAGATGAGATGAGGACTTGGAGAAATGGATTCAAATTATAGGAAAGGTAAAACAGCAAAACATCTGGGTGCCCCCTGGACAACGTACTTGCAGACGGCCAATTCTCTCACATCAGAAGTGACTTGCAGTTTCTCAAATCACTCCTGACACATAATAATAATAATAATAATAGGAAAAGAGATTCCATCTCAACTGTTATGTATGCCTGCCCAGTTTGACATAAGTCTGTTGAAGTGAACAAAACATGCAGAATAGTCACAGGATGTCTCAAACCTACACCTGTTGATAGACTCTACAAGTTAGCTGGCATTGGCCCCTGATGTGCGACAGGAAGTTGCTGCCAACTCAGAGAGAAATAAGGTTGAACACGGTGAAAGCCACCCACTGCATGGCTATCAGCCTCCTCCCAGTAGATTAAATTAAGGAAAAGCTTCATGAGAACCACCACTCCGCTTAATGTTCCCCCAGTAACAGCAAGAGCAGCTAAACCAGGAAATCCCAATGGGATGGTCCCCCATGAGAGCCTGCCTCCAGTGGCAAACCAAGAATGGTCAACTTGAAAGTCCCTGAACAGACTCAGAAGTGGAGTGGGCAGATCAACAGACAACCTGGCAAATGGCAGAAGAAACCTCCACCTTGTGTGACTGTGGAGCAGAACAAACAACTCTCCACCTGTGCTTGTCTACAATGTCCTGCCTCAGAATGAATGGTTTAAAGCAGTGATTTTCAACCTTTTTTGAGCTGCGGCACATTTTTTACATTTACAAAATCCTGGGGCACACCACCAACCAAAATGACACAAAATGACACTCTAACACAGTAATACATATAATTAATATGTTTTTAAATGTTTTTTTACACTCACTTATTGCGTCGAGCTCATTTTTCTTTTGGCCACCACTCATCTTATGGCCTTCATCTGTGTCATAATTTTGTCCAGGGCCCTGTTCGGCATTTGCATTTTCCCTTCTCAAAAACTTCATCACTGTCACTCGCTTGTCTTCCTGTGATCCTAAATTGCCACTGTCACTTGATGCTGCAGCACTAACTCTAACTTTGTTTACTTAGCCACGTCTGAGCGAATCCAAGATGGCGTGACTATAGCACTCTCGCGTCACTTCTTAGGTGACGCGAGAGTGCTATGGTTCCATTTCTTAAAGGGACAGATGCGCCTTATAGTTTATATATGAATGAAGTTTGAAAATAATTTCCCATGGCACACTTGATGATCTCTCACAGCACACTAGTGTTCCGCGGCACACTGGTTGAAAATCACTGGTTTAAAGTTACAGACAATGTGGTTGCTGTTGCCTGGTTTTGGTCAAAAATTACTTAGCCGCTTGTGCTCCTCCTACTTTTATCAGTTTTATGCATATGTATGAAATAGTTTTGACACAAAAATAAAATAAATCTGAGCATTAGAAAAGAACTTCCTGACCATGAGAGCTTTTCAACTGTAGAACTCACTGCCTTGGAGTGTGGTGGAAGCTCCTTCCTTGGAGGTTTTGAAACAGGCTGGATGGCCATCTGTCAGGGGTGCTTTGATTGTGCTTTTCCTGCATGGCAGAGGGTTGGACTAGATGGCCCATCTCTTCCAACTCTATTATTTTTATCATTCGACATACAACTAGGTGTGGGATTCAGTTTTCAGCATGCTCTAGACAAATTCAGTTTGACTCATAAATACATGGAGTTGGATTGATTCTAGGTTGAACCAACTGCACAAAGGATGACTGGACCCTGAATTGGACCAACCTTCCTTTGTGTGTGGCCATGTGGGCATAAAGGACTCATAATCACCTGGCACCCTTCCTGGAGTTTGGAAGGTCCTGCCACCATTTCTCCTGAATGCCATTTCCCCTTTCCCAGAAATGGATATTTTCATCCCATCATTCTGGACAATATGCTGGCATGACCAATAATGGACATAGAGTCCAGGCCTGGATTACCCATAAGGCCAGCCTAGGCCATGGCCTAGGGGCGCACGCTGAGGGGAGCGCAGATCACGGACCCCTTCCCCAAAATGTTGAAACAAATAAAAATACAACGGCGCAGGGAGATGAGGAAGGAAGCCACTGCTCCTGGCTGCCTCCGCCTCATGCCGCTCTCTCCCGCCGCCAGCTGGGGCTCCAACCTGTTTGTGGAGGTCGCTCTTGGGCCACCGGCAGCCTGTGGCTTCCCCACCTCACTTCCTCCGCGGAGCAGCATCTGAGGGGCTTGCCCGCAGGGAGAAAGAGGAGGAGGAGCTTGAGCCCCAATGCCAAACACGCCCCCAGGCAGTGTCCCTCCCTCCCGCCCAATCAGGCTCCGGCCTCCCCTTCCCCCACCCCTCCAGCACCCCGACTTCCCCCTCCCTTCGCTTTGTGCCCTAAACCTAAGGCGGTGGTTTTGGAGCCCGCTTGCCGCAACAGGGGATGGTGAAGATGCCCGGCTTACCTTTGCTGGCCTCTGGGTCGGGGTACATTTTCCCCTCAGCTCCTGTTGCACCCCAAGTAAATGAGAAGGGCGTCCTGAGGGTGGGTCGCTTGGAGGGGCGGGAGGCTGCTAAAGAGAGCTCAGTCTCAGTTTCTCGGCTCTTAAGGTGGAGGTTTCGAGGCGAAAGGGTCGTGGATTGAGCTTGGGGCGAGAGGAGGAGGATCAGGCGCCGCTTCCCCACGTGTTGTGCTCCCTCCAGCCAACCTCTACCGCTGCTTTTTTCCTTTGGCTACTTTCTCTGTTTTTTTTAAAAAAAAAACCAGTACCTGCTTTCGGTTTCAAGAGGAAGACAAAACATAAATCTCAGCTTGCCAATAAAACCTCTTGATAGTTCACTTTAGGATTAGGGGGCCCAAGGGAGGGAGGGGCAGGAGGGAGCACAACACGCGGGGGTGTAATTCCAAAGTGTGGCCTAGGATGCAAAATGGTGTTAATCCGGGCCTGATAGTCACTCATTAAACAATGACCAAAGTCATAACCCTCAGGGACCTGATGACCCCGCTTTTTTAGTCTCAAGGTTTTTTAGTCTCAAGTCTCACTGTAATCCATTCATAAAACTATATTCTCCTTTGTTTTTCCTGAGCATCCTTCCCCCTGCCTGCCATTAGAGAGCCAAAATCTGCATCAGAAGTGGGAAAAGCTGATTGGCTGCTGGGTGCCGCAGCCCCTCCACAAGGATGGAACCCTCCTGGCTGCTTGTGATGTTGTTAAGGACCCCCAAACTTGGTCTCCGCATTGGGTCTGGTCATAGGAGGCAGAAAGGCAAACACAAAAGCAAGGTTTATTTTGTCATAATTATGATGAGATGGGTCAGCCGTACCAAACACTCAAGTTGGTACTTTCAAAAGGCTGCCGCGTCCCATGTCTCCCAGACTTACATTATATAAGTAAGACCCATTGGTACTGCAGCAAAAGTTATCCAATTACAAACTACCACCTAGGCTTAATTCCTTATTTGGCACATTGACTAACTGAATTCTTGTAAATCACATGATTTCTTGACAATGGAAAGTACAAGACCCACATAGTTTCCCCCATATGTGGCAACAGACACTTTGTCAGCTTTTTAGCCTTCTGCACAAACTTTCTTGTGAAAGTTGTTGATTGCACATATTTATTAGGTGCTAACCACAAACGTGCCAACACAAGACGGACCCTTAGTGGAAGCTCATTTCTAAATACAGAGGGAGTACATTTTTAACTTTGATTTCTCTAGTTTCATGATTATTGCCCTATCAATATCAGAACATTTTTGGGGGGATAGTATGGACTGGTGGTGCAGCAGGTTAGAGCGCTGAGATGGTGAGCTTGCTGATCAAAAGGTTGGCAGTTCGAATCTGGGGGTGGGATGAGCTCCCTCTGTTAGCCTCCGCTTTTGCCCACCTCTCTCGGCATTACTTCGCGAACGAAGATTCTTAGGAAGGACTCATCCCACACTTTTTACAAGCACGTTGATGACTAAAAAGGCCAATCTGAGATAGGCAAGTTCGGTTGCAGAAAGCACAGCAGAAAGTCTCCTTGGGTGATGTTGTTTCCAAGTTGCAGTTCTTTCTGCGTTGTCGTTTCTCTTCGAGACCCATTTGGTGTGTCTTCTCGAAAGAGGCCGCAGCATTGTGGATGGTGCATCTCCATGCCTCCTGATGTGAGGCCAGGGTGGACCATTGTTGGTGATCAATCTGGCCGAGCCTGAGATGTTATTTCAGGGAGATCTTTTTGGGGCGCCTCTCTTGCGCTGACCTGTGGTGAGTTCACCATAGAGTAGTATCTTTGGGAGGCGGTGTTCCTCCATCTTAGAGACATGCCCTGCCCAGTGCAGCTGTGTTCTCAATAGCATGGCCTCAATGCTGGTGATCCCTGCTTGCTCAAGGATAGCAACATTAGTCACATAGTCAGTCCAGTGTATATTTAGGATTGTGCGAAGACAGCGCTGATGAAAACGTTCGAGGAGTCGTAGGTGTTGGCGATAGGTGACCCATGTTCCAGACCCATAGAGGAGAATAGACAGTACGATAGCTCTGTACACACTGATTTTGGTGCTTTGTCTCAGGTGCTTGTTGCTCCAGACTCTTTTGTGAAGCTTTCCGAATGCACTCTATGCCTTTGATAATCTGTGATCTATCTCTTTGTCAATCTTGGCATCTGAAGAGATGATGCTTCCCAGGTAGGTGAACTACTCAACGGACTAGCAATTCGAAAACATGCAAATGTGAGTAGATCAATATGTACCACTCCAGCGCGAAGGTAACGGCGCTCCGTGCAGTCATGCTGGCCACATGACCTTTGAGGCATCTATGGACAACACTGGATCTTCAGCTTAGAATAGAGATAAGCACCATCCTCGAGAGTCCGACACAATTAGGCTTAATGTCAAGAGAAACCTTTACCTTTACAGGCATAACTGTGTTTCACTTTCTTTCTTTCTTGGAGACAAATGAATATTTTTTAAAAATATATATAACAAAGTGATATTCCTTGTTTCATTCTAATGAAGCAATATTTTAGCAACACAGAAAAACTGGAAGCAAAAGCCAGCTTTTATTGCTGTCATACCAATTAATTCGGAGGTTGCAATGTCAAACCTCCCCTGAATAAATCTTGCCAAGATAGCCCTAGGATATGGTCACCATAAGTCAGAGTTGACTTGAAGGCACAATAGAAAACCCATTAGTTACTTCTGGAAGCGAAGGGGGGATCAAATCAATTTAGTTTTTATTCTACCCCTCTTGAGGGTATTGCCTTTTTGAAATGCAAGGGAATGGAAATAGCCTGACCTTTTAACTACTGAGGAGCTGAGAGGAGGGGGGCTTCCCCAGGGCAGGCCAGAGCCAGAGTTATGAGACAAACGGATAAGTGTACCCCTTGTTCGGAGGTGTAACAACAGGGAGGGAAATTATAGTATTGCCCCCAATTCTAATTATGCTCCCCAGTAAAACATTTCCTTCAGTCCCCAAAGCATTGGGCAAGCTCTAAACTTTAGAAATATAATATAGTGTATAATTTTATAGTATAGAAATAACCCATATCTAAGGGCTAGTTTCATTTCGAGGCTCAAGTGATTCAAACCTAGTACATTTTGATTAGCAGGGTTCATGATGCTCTCTTACTCCCCCTAAGGCCCCAATTAAAAGAAGGAGGAGGGTGGTGTCAGAGAGGTTGCCAAAGACCACCAGAAAACACAGTTCTGCATAGGAAGTTCTGCATAGGAAGTTCTGCATAGGAAGTTCGGCGCAATTCTATTTGTGGGTTTCAGAATGCTCTTTGATTGTAGATGACCTATAAATCCCAGCAACTACAACTCCCAAATGCCAATGTCTATTTTCCCAAAACTCCACCAGTGTTCACATTTGGACATATTGAGTATTTGTGCCTAGTTTGGTCCAGATCCATCATTGTTTGAGTCCACAGGGTTCTCTGGATGTAGGTGAACTACAACTCCAAAACTCTAGGTCAATGCCCACCAAACCCTTCCAATATTTTCTGTTGTTCATGGGAGTTCTGTGGGCCAAGTTTGGTTCAATTCCATTGCTAGTGGAGTTCAGAATACTCGTTGATTGTAGGTTAACCATAAATCCCAGCAACTAAAACTTGCAAATGACAAAATCAATCCTCCCCCCAATTCCAACCGTATTCAAATTTGGGTGTATTCAGTATTTGTGCCAAATTTGGTCCAGTGAATGAAAATACATCCCGCATACCAGATATTTACATTACAATTCAGAACAGTAGCAAAGTTACAGTTGTGAAGTAACAACGAAAATAATTTTATTGTTGGGGGGTCACCACAACATGAGGAACTGTAATAAGGGGTCGCAGCATTAGGAAGGTTGAGAAACACTGGTTGAGCTGGTTGAGATGGTTGAGCTGGGGGGAGGTGATCCTGTGTGACGGGGATAAGTCAATTCTCCGCCTTCTTTAAAGACAGAATGCCATGCAAAGAAGATGGCTACACACACAAATAAGCCAATTTCCTCCGCTTTCCCCAGCACCGTCTGATGAAGTCTTAGGACTTTGGGAATACAGGGTTGGAATCCAACATTTGGGCATGGAAAACTACTGGATAATCCTCGGAAAATCACATTCTCTCAGTCAATGGTTGCAATAAGATAGAAATGGCTGGAAGCAGGGGCAGATTAATGCACTCGGCAGAGTAGGCGCCTGCCAAGAGCGCCAGATCCACAGGGGTGCACTGCCACCAGCTGGAAACTCAACCTCCGCGTCGGCTGGAAACTCCGCCTCCATGTCTGCTGTGTTTCCAGCAAGCACGGAGGTGGAGTTTCCAGCTTGTGCGGATGCGGAGTTTCCAGTAAGCGCGAAGGCGGAGTTTCCAGCTGGTGCGGAGGTGGAGTTTCCCGCAGGCGCAGAAGCAGAGTTTCCAGCTGGCGCGGAGGCAGAGTTTCCAGCTGACACGGAGGCGGAGTTTCCAGCAGGCGCGGAGGCAGAGTTTCCAGCTGGCGTGGAGGCGGAGTTTCCAGCTGGCGCGGAGGCGGAGTTTCCAGCTGGGGTGGAGGCGGAGTTTCCAGTGGAAGCGGAGTTTCCAGCTGACACGGGGCGGAGTTTCCAGCTGGCGTGGAGGCGGAGTTTCCAGCTGGCGCGGAGGCAGAGTTTCCAGCTGGCGCGAGGCGGAGTTTCCAGCTGGCGCGGAGGCAGAGTTTCCAGCTGGCGCGGAGGTGTAGTTTCCAGCTGACACGGAGGCGGAGTTTCCAGCAGGCGCGGAGGCGGAGTTTCCAGCTGACACGGAGGCGGAGTTCCCAGCAGGCGCGGAGGCAGAGTTTCCAGCTGGCGCGGAGGAGTAGTTTCCAGCTGACATGGAGGCGGAGTTTCCAGCAGGCGCGGAGGCAGAGTTTCCAGCTGGTGTGAGGCGGAGTTTCAGCTGGCGCGGAGTGTAGTTTCCAGCTGCCCAGGAGGCGGAGTGTCCAGCTGGGGCGGAGGCAGAGTTTCCAGCTGACACGGAGGTGGAGTTTCCAGCAGGCGCGGAGGCGGAGTTTCCAGCTGGCACGGAGGCGGAGTTTCCAGCAGGTGCGGAGGCGGAGTTTCCAGCTGACAAGGAGGCGGAGTTTCCAGCAGGCGCGGAGGCGGAGTTTCCAGCTGGGGCGGAGGCGGAGTTTCCAGCTGGCGCGGAGGCGGAGTTTCCAGCTGGCACGGAGGCGGAGTTTCCAGCAGGCGCGGAGGTGGAGTTTCCAGCAGGCGCGGAGGCGGAGTTTCCAGCTGGCACGGAGGCGGAGTTTCCAGCAGGCGCGGAGGCGGAGTTTCCAGCTGACACGGAGGCGGAGTTTCCAGCAGGCGCGGAGGCGGAGTTTCCAGCTGGCGCGGAGGTGTAGTTTCCAGCTGACACGGAGGCGGAGTTTCCAGCTGACACGGAGGCGGAGTTTCCAGCAGGCGCGGAGGTGGAGTTTCCAGCTGGCGCGGAGGCGGAGTTTCCAGCTGGCACGGAGGCGGAGTTTCCAGCAGGCGCGGAGGCGGAGTTTCCAGCTGACACGCTGACACGGAGGCGGAGTTTCCAGCAGGCGCGGAGGCAGAGTTTTTCAGCTGGCGCGGAGGCAGAGTTTCCAGCTGGCGCGGAGGCGGAGTTTCCAGCTGACCCGGAGGCGGAGTTTCCAGCAGGCGCTGAGCGGGAGTTTCCAGCTGACACGGAGGCAGAGTTTCCAGCAGGCGCGGAGGCGGAGTTTCCAGCTGACACGGAGGCGGAGTTTCAGCAGGCGCAGAGGCGGAGTTTCCAGCAGGCGTGGAGACGGAGTTTCCAGCTGGCACGGAGGCGGAGTTTCCAGCAGGCGCGGAGGCGGAGTTTCCAGCTGACACGGAGGTGGAGTTTCCAGCAGGCACGGAGGCGGAGTTTCCAGCTGGCACGGAGGCGGAGTTTCCAGCTGGCGTGGAGGCGGAGTTTCCAGCTGACACGGAGGCGGAGCTTCCAGCTGGGGCGGAGGTGTAGTTTCCAGCTGGCGTGGAGGCGGAGTTTCCAGCAGGCGCGGAGGCGGAGTTTCCAGCTGGTGCGGAGGCAGAGTTTCTAGCTGGTGCGGAGGTGTAGTTTCCACCTGACACGGAGGCGCTGGCGCTGAGGCGGAGTTTCCAGCTGGCGCTGCTGGCGCGGAGGCGGAGTTTCCAGCTGGCGCGGAGGTGTGGAGTTTCCAGCAGGCTTTGAGGCGGAGCAGGCGCGGAGGCGGAGTTTCCAGCTGCCGTGGAGGCGGAGTTTTCCAGCAGGCGCGGAGGCGGAGAGCTTTCCAGCTGCTGCGCTGCTGGCGCAGAGGCAGAGTTTCAGCAGGTTTGTAGTTTCCAGCTGAGCTGAGCGGAGTTTCAGCTGGCGCAGAGGTGTAGCTCCAGCTGGCATGGCTGGCGCGGAGGCGGCTGGCGCTGAGTTTCAGCTGGCGCTGAGGCTTTGCTGGCGCGGAGGTGTATTTTCCAGCTGACATGGAGGCGGAGTTTCCAGCAGGCCAGCTGACATTGAGGCGGAGTTTCAGCTGGCGCTGAGCTGCTGGGAGAGGCGGGCGCGGAGGTGTTCCAGCTGGCGCTGAGGTGTAGTGGAGGTTTCCAGCTGACATGGAGCGCAGAGGTGGAGTTTCCAGCTGACATGGAGTGGTTTCAGCTGGCGAGGCGGAGTTTCCAGCTGGCGCCAGCTGGCGCGGAGGCAGAGTTTCCAGCTGGCGCTGAGATGTTTCAGCTGGCGCTGAGTTTCCAGCTGGCGCGGAGGTGTAGTTTCCAGCTGACGCTGAGGCGGAGTTTCCAGCTGGCGCTGAGGCGGAGTTTCCAGCTGGCGCGGAGGTGTAGTTTCCAGCTGACACGGAGTGTGCTGAGTTTCCAGCGCTGAGGCGGAATGCTGGGGCGGACAGCTGGAGGCGGAGTTTCCAGCAGGCGCCAGCAGGCGGTGGTGTAGTTTCCAGCTGGCGTGGCGGAGTTTCCAGCTGACACGGAGGCGGAGTTTCTGACAGCAGGCGCGGAGATGGATTTCAGCTGGTGCGGAGGTGTAGTTTCCACCTGACACGGAGGCGGAGTTTCCAGCAGACGCGGAGGCGGAGTATCCAGCATGTGTGGAGGTGGAGCCTCCATGCATGCTGGAAACCCCGCCTCTGTGTCTGCTGTGTTTCCAACCGGCGTGGAGGCCTCCGTGCTGGCTGGTAACTCTGTCTCCGTGCCTGCTCCAGGTTTGGTTTGGGCAGGGGGTGGGGGGATAATTTTCACCTACCATTTAAAATTACCCTGGGCCGCCTCTGGGTGGAAGTCGCATAGAAAGGATAAATACTGCTTGCATTGTGTGATGCTTTCAGAGCTGAGGACATGATCTTCAAAGTTTACACAATCGGAAAGGAAAGAAGTGAAATAAGAAACTGAGGAGGGTGCAGAAGGTGGTTGTGTGTGTGTCTCCTCAAACGCTGTTGCACTTTGTCTTGAAGCCAAAATTACTTTGTTGTAAAAGGAGATGTAAGTTCATAAAATCTCGATTAAATTAATATGGAAATAGTTCAGAGATTAATATCAAAGACCAGTGAACGGTACAGTGGTTCCTTTTTCATAAGGTAACTGAGCGAAATGTAAGAGGATTAATAAAAATCAGGGATCATTTTATTATTGACCTGCACAGTGGTAGTTTTCTATGTGATACTATAAATTTTCAGCCTTTTGCTCTTAACTTTTATTTTTGGTCAGATATAGAATAATATATTTAAATGGTTTGGGAAGTGTGTGGATAATGCTCAAATTCGGTGAGCAGCATGAGCTTCTGCTGTCAGCCCCAGTTTTGGAGTTTAGCCTGTGTTTGTGTCTAAGGATCAGGGTACTCTGGATGTTGGGAGTGACAATGAGGTTCATGTGTCTAATGATGAGGTTGCTCTAGAATAGGTCAGTGGTTCCCAAAGTGGGCGGTACCACCCCCTGGTGGGCGGTGGGACGATCCAAGGGGGTGCTGGGAGGCTCAGGAGAATTTGGGGGGGTGCTGAACCCCTGTATGGTGGCGGTGGCGTGAGCCAGGCTTGCCAATTGCAGGGTCGCACGCTTGCGAGGACGTCCCCATTGGAAGAAAGAGGCCAATACACAGGACTGCGCCGTTGGCAGGGTTGACGAGAGGGAGGAGGTGCGTGCTGCGGTTTCCATGGCAACGCCTGCCCGGGGATTCCAACTCACAGGGACACAGTCGCAAGCGCGCGATCCCCGGGCAGGCGTTGCCGTTTGATCCAGATCTGTCATTCATGGGGATCTTAGTGGTCTGTGGAAGTCAGAGCTGAATTGGCTGAAGGTACTGCAAATCCCATCATCCGTTGCTCATAGTTCCCCAAACATATTGTTTTTGTGATTATTTCTGGAATTCATTGTTTGTAATTTACACCTTTATTTACTATATTTTACAATATATTTTCTGTTTAATTGCTATTAATTTTTTTTAAAAAATTAACTTCTACGTGGACGCTGAGTAATTTTTTTTTTTGGAAAGGGGCGTTAGGCCAAAAAGGTTTGGGAACCACTGCTCTAGATGTAGAGAATGACAATGGGATTCTTGTTCAAAGTGACTTTTCTGATGGGAATGTTCCTGAAGGGTTTGGGGATGATAGTATGTTCCCTGGGCCTGAATTGCTACCAGAGGGTCAGCTGCAGAAATTAATGAACCAGTAGATAGAAGCAATGCTTTCAGTCAGCAAAGACAAACAAACCAGGTTCTCAGGCGCTCTGCCAGATTGTGAGAGAGATTGATAACAGATTCAGGGCTGAAAAGAAATCAATTCCTGGCCGCTTGGGATATAGAGTAGATTAGGGCAGTTTTTCTCAACCAGTGTGCCGTGGCACAGTAGTGTGCCGTGACGGACCTCCTGCTGTGCCGCGAGAAAAGCTCTCTGCCCCCCTTCCTCCCCCCTCCTGCCGAACTCCTGCTGCTTGGGGGAGGAGGAGGAAGGGCCGGGCAGTGGCAAAGAAAAAGAAGAAGGGGCCGGGGCGCCGCCTTCTTCGGCCATTTCCCCAGCCAGCCTCCAATTTGCCATGACTCCCACCATGACTCTTGCCCCTCGCTCGCTGAAGCCGCGTGGAGGAGGAGCCCCGCCCACCGCTCATGCTCCTCCTCTGTAGGAGAGCTGAAGCTGGGGAGGGGCGGGGGCATGGTGCGCCTGGCTCTGCCCCTCCCCGGCTTCGCACTCCCAGCAGCTGCTCCAGCCTTGAGGGGACAGTGCCAAGCCAGCATTGTGCTGGCTCTGGCACCACTGGCTTGGCACTGCCCCTCAAGGCTGGAGCAGCTGCTGGGAGAGGGAAGCCGGGGTAGGGGGCGGGCATGGCACAGCCTGGCTCCGCCCCCTCTCCAGCTTTGGCACTCCCAGCAGCTGCTCCCAGCAGGCCACCAACCCCCAGCCGTTCTTTACTGTGTTAAGAGTGTCATTTTGTGTCATTTTGGTTGGTGGTGTGCCCCCGGATTTTTTTAATGTTAAAAGTGTGCCGCGGCTCAAAAAAGGTTGGGAAACACTGGATTAGGGGATAAAAGGACTGAATCTGTAGCCAGCAGAAGCAATGTTGGAATTGAGTCAAGATTTCATCTCAGGTCCCTGGAAGCCTTGGCTTGGAAAGATTCCTGTGTTAAGTGCCTGGTTTCATCCATGCTCAACTTTTGGGGTTTTACCTCGGAAGTTCCAGTATTTGTTTTCATGAACTCTGATGGACTAATTTCCTGGACTATTTGTTTCTTTTTATCTTTCTACCTAATTGGATTTACCTATTTTTTGAATTGCTTTTTACTACTGCTTTTAAATATCTTCAATAAACTGCTTGAATTTTTACTCAGCTGTGTGGTGTTTTGAAGTCAGAGGGCTTTCCTAGCCTGGAATGCAACACCCAGCGTCTGCCAACCTAGCAGTTTGAGTCGATCAATAGGTACCACTCTGGCGGGAAGGTAATGGCACTCCATGCAGTTATGCTGGCCACATGTCCTTGTAGATGTCTACGGACATGCCGGCTCTTCAGTTTAGAAATGGAGATGAGCTCCAACCCCCAGAATCGGGCACGACTGGACTTAATGTCAGGGCAAAAACTTTACCTTTTACTTATTGTAAAATGTTCAAAATAATTCCATGTTTTCTTTTGTGCTGTAATGGTATTATACAACTCTGTTTCCTAAATCATATAAAGTGTACCACATAAAAATATTAATCAGTGCTGGGCTTTCAAATAAAGTTAAGAAAAGAAATGAAATTAATCACTAAATGTTTTTAAAAGTGTAATAAATATTTGAAATTCTGAAACAACAAAAAGTCTTGTGGCACCTGATTGAACCCGAATTCACTACTGACCAAGAGGTGATGAAGCCAAACCGGATCACAGTAAGTTCCCAACCATTAATAGTCTTGCTTGCTGTTGAGCTATGCAGCCCGAAAGACAGTTGCATCTGTCAAGTAGGAAATTTAAGTACAGCTTTATGTGGGGAGGCTAATTTAACTAATTTATAATGCCATAAAACCTTCCAGCAATGTGCAGAAGACTGAGGAAGTACTCAATCAAAGCACCTGGTGTTACAAGTGGACGGTGAAGTGGTAACTTCCCCTGTGGCCGGAACCGAGCATAACTTCATGAAGCCGGAAAAAGGAGGAACGTTAAATTGCCTCTGCGTCTATATATGTTGTATGTCTAAATGACATTGAATGTTTGCCATGTCTATGTGCATTGTAATCGACCTTGAGTCCCCTGCGGGGTGAGAAGAGTGGAATATAAATACTGGAAATAATAAATAAATTCTGTGACAGCATCTGACACCTCCCTCGCTGCACAGAAGAGTTTACAACATGGTATAAAATGCAAATATGCTGTAATGCAGTGTTTCCCAACCAGTGTGCCATGGCACACTAGTGTGCCATGAGCGATCATCAGGTGTGCCGTGGGAAATTGGAACCTCCAATACCCTTTCTTCCCCTTGCTCCTAGCCCTGCCGAACACTTTTTCTTCTCCACTCAGGCTCCCTTCTTCCCAGCCTTGCTCCTAGCACCCTCAGGCCCTTTTCCTTTTTCCCCCTCAGCCACTTAAGCAGGAAAGGGCCTCAGGCTGTTAGGAATGGTGGGAGTTGAAGTCCAAAGCACCCAGAGGGCCGAAGTTTTCCCATGCCTGTTTTAGGGACCTTAAAGTGGTGGGCCTCCTTCCAACATTGTGATTCTGGATAGAAAACAAACAACAACATAACATGACATTGTTTGAGTCCACAGTGCTCTCTGGGTGTAGGTGAACTACAACTTCCAAACTCAAGGTCAATTCCCAAGCAAACCCTTTCAGTACTTTTTGTTGGTAATGAGAGTTCAGTGTGCCAAGTTTGGTTCAATTCCATTGTTGCAAGAGTTCAGGATGCTCTTTGATTGTGTGTTAACTATAAATCCCAGAAACTATAACTCCCAAATGTCAAGGTCTATTTTCCCCAAACTCCATCTGTGTTCACATTTGGGCATATTGAGTATTCATTCCAAGTTTGGTCTTGATCCAACATTGTTTGAGTGCACCGTGCTCTCTGGATATAGGTGAACTACAACTCCAAAACTCAAGGTCAATGCCCACCAAACTTTTACAGTATTTTCTCTTGGTTATGGGAGTTCTGTGTGGGAAGTTTGTGTCTTTCTGCCATTCAGGCCAGGATATCTATGTTGTGTTCATCGAAACAGGCCCAGGTTTCACACTGAGTGTATAAATACATTAAAAAATATATTAACTATATGTATTACTGTGTTAGAGTGTCATTTTGTGTCATTTTCGTTGGTGGTGTGCCCCAGGATTTTGTAAATGTAAAAAATGTGCCACGGCTCAAAACAGGTTGAAAAACACTGCTGTAATGTGATGAGCTCTAAACCGTCACCTTTTTTTGGGTAACTCTTTAGCACAGCAACGGTGGTGACTACCACATATAGAGAACCAATAGGAGTTTCCCTTTTCAGAGTTAAAAACTGACACAATTTCCATTTCTTTTGTTCTGAGCTTGTTGTGGGTGCTTTTGCGGGTTCAGCTTGACTCTCCCACCACAGGCAGAGCGGGGGTTTTGACAGCTGTATTCCCTGCCCTTTCCCCATTTCATTGCACTGCATTCATTTGCAGGCACTAATTTGAACTGTCACTGGTTTCTTTTCTTCTTTTGCACAGCTTGGCGGTGCTGTCACTAATGTGTTAATCTGAATAAAGGAACAAGTTTGCATGAAAACCAAAAAGGATGAAAGCATGCTACATGCCAAGCACAATTAATTAACAGCTTTCCTGCCCTCTGTGTCAGGTTAAAGTATCTCAGCACTATCACAAGTTCACAGCTGACCTGTTTTTTTTCCCCACACTGAGGCCAGATTCGCAAAACTATTGCATTTAATTGTTTCGGAGACACAAACGAAACTTTTTTCAGTGGCTGGAAAGAGTAATCAACTTTGGCATTAGCAGTTTATTTATTTATTTATTTGCAGTATTTATTAGGCATGAGAAAAAAGTTATGAAAATGATTCGTTTCGTAAGAAATTCGTAAGAAATGCTACTTTCGAGTATTTCCGCACCTGGAATGCCAACCAGGAAGTGGACTTTCTTTTTCGAACTTCGGGGGCCAGGATTTTCTTAAGTGTCGTTATTAGGTCGTAAGGGGGAGCACCCTCCTTCTCTCTCACCACCCTTCCGCCTCCCTTGCCAATAAGTATTATGGCAAGGCAAGCCCTAAACTCGCTCCTTCTTTCGGCTGGAAGCCTGGAAAAATGTAAACAGAGAGGATTACTCAGAAGTAAACCTGCAAAGAGGGCACTTTGGATGAAGTGCCCTCCTTGTGGATTTACTTCTGAGTAAACCTCTGTTTACATTTTTCCAGGCTTCCCTGCCTCCTGCCTGCCAGGATCTAAAGCATCAAAGAGTATTGGGGTGAGAAACCAACCTAATGTATAATAGAATGAATGCTACTGTAAGTGCCTAATATTATAAGTAATCCAACTGGTCATATACCTACATTCCATGCACATGCAATAATACAGCAGTAATAACAATAACAAGAGGTAAAATTCAAACCGAGTATTCTGACTGGTCTCTCCTCATGCGGTGCAAACGGGCTCTTCTCTTATTAGCCCGGGAAATTAGCCCTGGAAAAGCCAGCGTTTGCTGCTTGGGAGCACACACATACATATTCTTGGGGGGGGGGGATTTGCTGCAGAATCCAGGGCTCATAGAGAAGATTCTTCAGCAAATCCCCCCCAAAGAATATGTATGTGTGTGCACCCAAGCAGAAAACGCTGGCTTTTCCCGGGCTAATTTCCCGGGCTCACAGAGAAGAGCCCGTTTGCACCGCATGAGGCAGGGACCAGTCAGAATACTTCGGTTTGAATTTTACCTCTTCTTATACCCATTATTATTACTGCTGTCTTATTGCATGTGCATGAAATGTAGGTATATGACCAGCCTGGGCAAACTTGGGCCCTCGCTCCTCGGGATCGGGGTGAGAGAGAGGCAGCGAGGAGCTGGGGGCTCCTCCTCCTTTTCTTTTGCTGCTTCCAAGAATAGAATACCCCCTCCCTCCCTCCTTCCTATTTGGAGAGTCCCATCTAGAATTCAGTGTGATTTATTCAAGTTTTGGCCTACAACTCCTAGAAATCCCAGCCAATTTACCAGCTGTTAGGATTTCTGGGAGTTGTAGGCCAAAACCATCTGGAATGCGCATGCGCTGGCATACGAACTACTAACAAATTTTGTTAGTAATTAAGTTACATTTTAGAAATTTTTGGAAATTTTTTTGTAAGTCTTTCTTTTACTAATCAAAAAAAATCCCCCCCCATTTGTTTTTAGAATCGCCATTTTTGGTTTCGAAACCATGCCTAGTATTTATATTCCGCCCTTTTCACCCTGAAGGGGACTCGGCGGATCACAATGCGCACACACACAACAAACATTATTTATATTTATTTTTTATTTATTTCCTGCGTTTCTATGCTGCCTTTCTCAACTTGGAGGTGACTCAAGGCGGCTTACATTGGCACAATTTGATGCCATAATGATCATAAAACATTTAATTGTGCAAAGGCTTTCCTGGCCACTGCTGGTTTTGGATGAGAAAAAGTGTTTCCTTGAAGAGATCTGTCTTCAGCAGCGGCGTTTTTCCTTTTGAAGACAGCCATTTACTCCAGTCTTGCTATGGAAGGCTGTTCTTTTAAAAATCACGTAGCCTCACTTTCAGACTTGGAAATAATTGGAAGATGATTATTATCCTTTTCAAAGAGCAAAGTGAAATATGAACAAAGCTGTAAAATATCATAATGTCACGATACCTTTATTACTCTAACAAAAAGGCAGAAAACACATCACACTAACATTCAAAGAGGAGTTAAATGCCTATGTCAATATGAACATTTTCAAGAGTTTGGAGAAATCACTTTCTAGAATGTGTGTGTGTGTGTGTGTGTGTGTGTGTGTGTGTGAGGAATTACTTGCAAGTCACTTCTGGTGTGAGAGAATTGGCCGTCTGCAAGGATGTTACCCAGGGAACGCTAGGATATTTTTGATATTTGACCATCCTTGTGGGAGGCTTCTCTCATGTCCCCACATGGGGAGCTGGAGCTGACAGAGGGAGTTATTTATTTATTTAATTAATTAAAACTTTCCGGCATAACAGCAAAGATTCAATGCTATACAATTTGAAAGCAACGAGAACAACATATTAAAACACATAAAAACCCAGCATAAAACCACATCGCCATTAAAACAATTCCACTCAATCTGTAAACGTGGTCATACATTCAGACAATAGCCAATCTCAGCCTATTCTGGGAATGCTTCGTTCCACATCCAGGTCTTCACCAGCCTCCTAAAGGATCACAGAGAGGGGGCAGATCTAGCTTCACTTGGTAGAGAGTTCCACAGCCGAGGGGCGACCACAGAGAAGGCCCTGCCTGTCGTCCCCACCAGCTGTGCTTGCGAAGCCGGCGGGACCGAGAGCAAGGCCTCTCTGGAGGATCTTAATGTTCTAGATGGTTTGTAGGGGAGAATCCGTTCGGATAGGTAAACTGGGCCAGAACCGTATAGGGTTTTGTAGGTTAAAACCAGCACTTTGAATTGTGCTCAGAAGCTAATTGGCAGCCAGTGGAGCTGGCGCAGCAAGGGAGTTGTATGCTCCCTGTGCCCCACTCCTGTTAGTAACCTGGCTGCCGAACGTTGGACTAATTGCAGCTTCCAAGCAGTCTTCAGAGGCAACCCCATGTAGAGAGCGTTGCAGTAGTCTATTCGGGATGTAACCAGAGTGTGGACCACCATGGCCAAGTCAGACTTCCCAAGGTACGGACGCAGCTGGTGCACAAGCTTTAACCGTACAACCGCCGAGACCTGGGGCTCCAGATTCGAATCCCTAGATTCGAACTTCTGACCTGTCAGTCTTCAGTCCTGCCAGCACAAGGGTTAAACCCATTGCACTACTGGGATTTATTTATTTATTTATTATTTATTTACTACGCTTCTATACCGCCTCTCTCAGCCCGAAGGCGACTCGAGGCGGTGATCAAGCGGCAGTAAGTGCCCACATACAAACACATCATAAAACAGTTATATAAAACCATATAAATTAACAGTTAAAACCTACCATTCACTTTCTGGAACTATTGCTTCCATAATCCCCCCACCAGCATGATCAATAACCATGCTGGAAAATTCCTGGATGCTAAACATGAAAAACAACCTTTTCAAGATTGGATTTTTCCTGCAATTTAGGAATTAAATAATTTCTAGTGCATTCATATTTCCATAGGGAATATTTATTATGATTTTTGGAGTGTGCAGTTTGAAGACTGTGCGATATGCGAAGTTAATGTATCCTAATCGGCACAAGGGAAAAGTGGAAGTGGATCAGCAGAGGGCAGTAGAGTTTCAGACTTCATGCTTTCTTGCATCTGGGAAAAATGTTGACAGCCAAGTCTTGGGAGTCCCTTCCTCAATCTATCAGCCCCCAAATTTCCAAATGTATGACAGTGTCAAACTGTAGCATTTTATAAATGGGAACAAAATGCAGTTTAACAATCTGATTTTCACCCAGGCTCCAAAATGCTTGCCGAGATTTTTCCCCCCTGACAAAATGCTGCTGAATTCGCTCGGCCGTTTTGATTTAAGCAGTGTATACATATAGAGATTTTTCAGTCTGAGGAAACAAAAATGTATGTCTCTAACTAGTGATGTGAAATGTCAGATAAATTGTTTTATGTCCTTCGAGTATGATTTATTGTAATGGAGTACTTAATGTGCGGCGCTTAGGTTTCTGGTTTGTGTCTTTGCTACTGTGCAAATAGGGAAGAGCATGCCAAATGGTGAAGGATTGGAACAATACATCTTCGGAAAGGTTCTTTAAAAACATATTATGATCTTCATACTCATTCATATGTGAAGCAGGTATTTTCTCCTTCAAATATATGTGACTTAAAAACCCTCAAGGTCGACTGTCGGAGACTCTGCAGTTAGACAAACATGGCACACAGTTGGCTGCATTTTCTCTTTTTCACTTAACTGCTATATCAAAATGGGAATTGCTTATTTGTTGAGCATCTTTTACAGTGCTGTTTAAGATGATATGCAACCTCAGGTTATGAGACACTTTGCATCACACTGCAAACTGGCACAGCTGGGGATTTCTTGTCTGAGTCATTCACACATATTCAACCCCTCCAACTGCTTTATGAGGCTTTCTTAGCTGGATCATGTTCCAGGTTTTAATTACGGCTTTCTAGGGTATGCTTAATTGTTCATTTCCTGACTCCTGGAGGGTTTGGTATGTTGAGGCCACTTTTGAGTGATCTCAGATATGACTCTTGGCTATTTAGCTTTGTGCTAATTGGATGTGTGATTTGTATTAACATTAAAAAATAATCCAATAGTTAGACATTTAGGGTACAACTTCACTACCTAGAACTTACTTACTTACCGTGGTGAAGTCATATTTCTTAATTACAGGTTTTAAATATGGTTGATATTTATACATATGTATATATGCTGACAAACCCTAAAGGGTTAATGGAGATATTAGTGTGCAGAACCTCCAAGGGGTTTCCGTTACCATGGAAACAGGAGGCGGAGCCTGCAACTGGCCTTAGAATCTTCGAATTCAAACTTTAGCTATTGGGAGTTGACAGCGAAAGTCGAAGGAGAGAAGGTGTGTGGAGAGTTAGAGTCCGTTTTAGCCAGCTGTCAGTGGGTTTTAAAAAAAGACTCTGACTCTACTCAGAGAGAGAGTAGAAGAAAAGCTGTGTTTGAACTGCTAGGAAAGCAGTTGGACAAGCCGTTAGTGTAGAGACTGCTGAGCTATTGGTTCTGGGAGTGCAGCAATATAGTATCAAGTTGTATCTCCATAGTTAGTGTATTGTAACCTTAAGATACGTGCATCTAAGAAGATACTGTAACCACCTAAGTTTTGAACTCTGAAACCTCCACGTTTAGAACACTGTTTGAATAAACTTTACAGTTCTTTAACAAAGATATCTCCTCGTGTAGTTCCTTCACCCACAAGTCTCGGAAACAACTTCTTCCTAGTGGGTAGCCAAGTGTATTGAATGGTGGCAGTTAACAAATAGTGTCAATAGGAGTTTGGGTTAGAGTAATACCCTGCCCTGACACAGTAATCGAAAGGTCAGTGGGAAAGCTGACCTGTGTGAATACTTATTACATTATATAGTGGCAGCAAGAGGGATTAAAAGAAGTCTTTGTATAAACTGGTGGCAAGGGTGGAATAAGAAAACTACCCGGCCTCAGTTGAAAGTGTAATATAGAGAGTCCTTACACTTACATATTTACTTACTTAGGCAATCCCTCTGTAACCCAAGGATGATGGTCCTTCAAGTGTAGTGTCTTGGTGGTAAGTCCATAGGTGGCTGTGGAGCCATATTCTTGATCTGCATGTTCTCCCGCAGTGAGGACATCAGTTTCCAGGTGGAAGATAGTCCCGGTGATGGGATTCAGAGTGGGTTACTCTGGATCAGTGTCACTAGAGGCTGCACTGCATACCTCCAAGTTGGTTCAGGAGGTCGATGGTGGCTGCACAGCACAGGTCTGAGCCAGTCTAGTGGCTGGGTGGCAGTCATATGGCCAACCAGCATTGGAACCAGTGTGTTGCCACTCAACTTCCCCAATTACCTTGCCCCTGTCTTACCAGATTTTGTGGTTCCCACTGGGCATGAAAATGACACTGGCCACCACTCGGCACCTATACAGACAGTTAATTCAGCAGAAGGGAGAAATGAAGATGTATCATCTTGCCTTTCCCAGTAGGGTTAGAAGACAATGACCACCATCTTGGGTCCTGCTGCATCTCGTCATCTTGCTTTAAATTTTTATTTTTGGTTTTGTTTTTATTTTATTAATTTTATTTTACTTTATTTTGTGTTTTATATTATTATTTTCACCCTCCCCCTTCTTTTGTCTAAGTCTTGCTGTGTTTAAAATAATTCTATAAAATTATTTATTTAAATAAGTAATTTTATTTTGTTTAAATAAATAATGTTATTTATTATTTTACAAAGAATATATATAATCATATAATATGATATAATATAATGTTATATTAGATTATAATTTAATATAATACAATATATTATAATGTTAATATATTGTATTATGTTATAGTATGATAATTGTAATGTAATACCAATAATAATAGTATGATTACGGTATGGTGTGTTGTATATGTATTTGGTATTGGTGGTGTTGTAATGTAACACAGTATAATACTGCCAATGATAATGTGATATAATAATTATATTGTGATATTATAATTTGTATATTTGTATTACATGCAATATTGCTAACAATATTGCGATATGTTGTAGTGCAATATGATGTGTAGTGCTGATGTTGTGCTATGACAGTAATGTTATTTGTTGTTTTTTCAGTGCTGTAAGCCACACCGGCAATATTGTTATATATACATTGTAAGCCACTCTGGCAGTATTGTTGTTTGCTGTAAGCCACTCTGAGTCCCCTTCGGGGTTGAGAAGGGCAGCATATAAAAATAGTAAATAAATAAATAAATAAATAGGGTTAGGCAAAAGCAAACTGCTGCAGCTTCTCCTAGACTGTGTGTCCTTCGTCATTATAAGAGTCTACACTGCAGTAATAATAATAAATTTTATTTGTTTCTTGATTATTATATGGCAGCGTAGATGGGGCCTTATTGACAAGAGATTCTTGAAGGTTTTCTGACCATTTCAGAATCATATATTTTTGATACAAACAAAAAACATGAATGTTAAGTTATTACATTACAGTAGAGTCTTGCTCACCCAAAATAAATGGGCCAGCAGAACTTTGGATAAATGAAAATGTTGAATAATACAGAATCTCCTACTGTGACCCATTCGGCATGGTGCTAGACACCTAGAATACTTACAACAGGGACTCAAAGGGTTAAAGCAAGGCAACACCTCAGGGAAGTGCCCGGATGAAGAAGAGAAGTGTGGAAATCACAGAGGGAAGGAGGGAGGACGCTTCTGCTTCCGGTCCTGCCTCTTTCCCCCCTTTCCTCCTCTCTCCTCCTCCTCTTTGTCTTGCCTTTTTCACTTATTGTAATTTTATGCATTTTAATCTTAGGTGTTTTATATGCTGTTTTTTTATATGCTGTTTTTATATGTTGTAAACCGCCCTGAGCCTCGGGAAGGGCGGTTTATCAAGTCAAAATAAATAAATAAATAGAAAAGTAGAAAAGTAATAACAAAGCTATATAACAAATTGTTAGAATGGGAAACAGAGACTGAAACAGTCAAAATTGCATGATAAAATGGGCTCAAAATATAGGCAGACCCATAAAATTAAATGAATGGCAAAAGATTTGGTCGAAAAAATTGAGATATACATATGCGATGGATTTAAAAGAGAACTGGATGAAGGTATTTCATCGCTGGTATATAACACCAAAGAAGATTAAATTAATGTACAAAAATAGTAACCCTAATTGCTGGAAATGCCATGACCACCCAGGTAGTTACTTTTATATGTGGTGGACGTGCCCAGAAATAAGGAAATTTTGGAAACAAATACATATAGACATTCAAGATATACTAAAGATAAAATTTCCGTTAAAACCGGAATATTTTCTTCTGGGAATACTAGATAAAGATCTGATATTAGGAAACAATGAAGATAAGATTTTTTTTATATGTCTACAGCTGCAAGAATTATCCTGGCTAGATCCTGGAAAACTGACAAAATCCCGGAAAAAATAGAATGGATGGAAAAGATATTTGAAATAAAGAATATGGACATACTGACATTTTACTTAAGAAGAAATACACCAAATCCAAGGCAACAGACAACATGGACCCAAATAGATGAATACCTCAAGAAACACTACAAATGAAAGAAGGACACACAAATAGTGCAAATACTCTATAGGCACGGAGTTTTATTAAATACCTTACCAAGAAGAAGAATCGGAAGTCAATCTGTAAATAACCTTCCCCACAGATATCCAAATCCCCGTTTCCCTTTCCCAACTTTCCTTTTAACCCTTTACTCTTATACTTTTCTATTTGATCTTTAATAATATCTCTATTATACCCTACCCCCCCACCACTCCCTTTACCCTTACCCATCACCCAGTAGATTATGTGAAAGTTTGTATTTCCCTATCATAATTTCTCATGTGATTATGTCTTATTTTCACATCTATTCTTATTTTGTAAAACTAATAAAAATTTATTCAAATAAATAAATAAATAAATAAATAAATAAATAATAATTGGGACCGGAGAGAGAGAGAGTGGGAGAGCGCTCCTTTAATTGAACGGGAAATGCTGGGGAAAAAGTGGGCATTGGATAAGAGCGTCGGAAAAGATGGAAGTTTGGATAAGTGAAGGTCGGATAAGTGAGACCCTACCGTATATGATTATAGCACCTAAAAATGGACTATAAAAGACTGGCAGAAGTTGATAAGTCATGTTATTTGATAAAGAAGTCAACTGACATTTTTTTCAACAGAACGGGATCCATTTGTATCATTGATAAAGAAAAAAATAAATGTAAACATTCTTGTGGATTGTAAAACTAAAATAAAATACTGAGAGAGCAAAATCGAACGAAGTTTTTCGGATGAGAAATTAGCAGGATGACAATAATATTTTCATCGTGTATCTTTTTAATTTTTGATTTTATGGTTATTGTTTTTAGATGAGGAAGTTAGTTTTAATGGTTATAATGGTGATGTAATAAATGTACTGGAAAATTATTGACTTGACAAGTTGTATAATGATACATATATTGCTGGAAATAAATAATAAATACCAGTATGTAGAGTTTTGTTTTGTTTTTTAAAAAAAACCCATGTATTTTTCCTGGCAGGGAAAAGAGTGATGCTTGGTTGGCAACTGAGGTGCCAGATCCTGTGAGCCAAGCTCTCTTTGCTTGTAACAACTTTAGGGCTTTCACAGGATGTGGGTTTGCTTAGCCATATGTTAAGATGCCTTTCCCCCTTTTCTTTGACACGTTTTGTGCCATTTTGACAGAGGTGTGTGCAACTCTCTGTTCTCAAAGCAACATGGGAAATGAAATCTTGGCTTTGTTTTTAAAGGAATTGCTTATTGTGTGATTTGCCGTAGCGGGAGCCTTGAAAACTCTGCTTGCTGAAATGGAGCATCCATATTTTATTCATCCAAATGGGAGAGGACGTGCATTGAGGTGCATACATAGCATACACACACCTTGAAGATGGAGTTTGTCTAAAAGCAGATTCCATCTAAACAGGATCAGCCCTTTGGAATGACCGCCAGGTGCTGTGGACTATATTTCTGCAGAAGGAACTGAGAAAACCAACTCGCTCAGGAAATTCTATTCATGGGGTTACCATAGGTTGAAGCAGGGGCGGTCCTAGAAGATAGGCCAAGTAGGCGGCTGCCTAGGGCGCCATCTGGGAAGGGGGCGCTATCCTGGCCGCATGGGGCGCCATCCTGGCCCTGCCGATGTTCCTCAGACAGTGCTGCAACTGCCTGCTTTTTGACCCCGGCCTTGTGCGCTCCGACGCCGCTTCTGGGCACGCGCGGAGGTTTTCACGCAGGCGCAGTTGTTCTGGAGCTGAAGTTGAGCGCAGGAGCAACTGCACATGTGCGAAAACCTCCGCGCATGCCCAGTAGCTTCCTTGCGCAGAAGCCTGTAAGCAAAGCACTCCCTATCAGGCAGGCAGGGAGTGCTTCCCCTCTCCCTATGTCTCGCCGCAAGGCTTTGGGGAAGGAGAAAAGAATCAGTGAAGGAAGTGTAAGTGAAGGAATGAATGAAAGGCTTTCCTCCTCCCCCTCCTCTGTGACCTCTTCTCTCCCTCCTTCCTTTCTTCGGCACTATTTCTGTCTAGACCTGAGGGGCCTGAGGCTATAAGGAGTTGTGGGAGTTGGAGTCCAAAACACCTAGAGGGAGGGAGGGCTCAAGTTTGCCCAGGCCGCGCTGCCTGTATTCGACCTGATTTGAACATTTTGGCTGTTTTTCTATTTACATTTACATTGGGATCCTAATTTTGGACTTATGGGAGACTCCTATGGATTATTAGTCGGGTGATAGGTAATATATTCTGATTTTGATGCATTTACATTGCATTTCTTGTTGATTATTATACAGTTCTGCTTAATATTGTCATACAATATAATACAAATACAATATAATAATAGAATAATGATATATTTATATTACATGTAATATTACAAACAATATTGCAGTATAGTGGTATTGTACAAAATAGTAATATATAATATTTTATTTTACTTTATTTTGGGTTATTTGAATTTTATAGGAGCAATGAAAATATTTAGTAGAGGATAATTTCATTTAAATAAATAATGTTATTATTTTATAATAATAATATAATAGAATGTTACATTATATTATAATGTCAATATATTATAATATAATTATATTGTAATGTAGTATAATATAATTATGATATAATATAGTATGAGTATGGTATAATATATTGTATATACATTGATACAATATAATACTACTAATGGTATTGTGATATTATAATTGTATATTTGTTTTACATGGGGGCGACAAAATAATGTTTTTTTTGGGGGCACCAAAATAATGTTTGCCTACCATTTAAAATTACCTTAGACCGCCCCTGGGTTGAAGGCACATACATACACACAATATTTGGTTGCTATGGGAGGAAACCTTGGCAAGTTGCATATTGAGTGTACCCAACTCAGGGCCAGCCCAAGATATTTTGTTGTGCCAGGTAAAGGATCAGATCAGGTGTTGAATCTTTCTTCAAAGCGGATTGATGGAACAGCATCTGCACCAGTGTTTTTCAACCTTTTTTGAGCCGCGGCACATTTTTTACATTTACAAAATCCTGGGGTACACCACCAACCAAAATGACACAAAATGACACTCTAACACAGTAATACATATAGTTAATATGTTTTTTAAAATATATTTATACACTCAGTGTGAAACCTGGGCCTGTTTCGATGAACACAACATATATATGACTTCCTCTCACATACTTATACATGGCTATCATGTCTTCTCTCAGCCTTCTTCAGGCTAAACATGCCCAGCTCTTCAAGCCGCTCCTCATAGGGCTTGTTCTCCAGACCCTTATAGACTCTATAAGTTTCATAGATCTGTGTGGCCTCTTTTGCTGCCTCCCTCCTCCCTCCACAAAAGCAGAGCACTGGGCGGAAGTGATTGAGTCGGCATTTTCGCGTTGGCTTGGATTTCTCGCGAGAACAGCCAAAGCCGGAAGCTCCACGTCGGTGAATTGGGCAATGAGCGAACCTGGGAGCATCATGAGGCTGAAGCAGCCCTGAGCGGGAGCTGGAGCCATGCTGAGTTGAGGCTCCTGAAGGCTTCCTCAAGGCGGGCCTGGCCCTGGCATTCGGCGGAGCCCTTCCTTTGCCTCGGGGAGGATCTTTGGGGAGGGAAAGAGCTGCTAGGAGGGGGAAGAGTGCCAATTTCCCACGGCACACCTAATGATCGCTCACGGCACACTAGTGTGCGGTGGCACACTGGTTGGGAAACACTGATCTACACAGCCAAAGGTGGCATATGAAAGAACCTTCTTGGCCTTTCCAGTGCCTGCTACCTCATTTCCCCCCTAGAACAGGGGTCGGGAACCTTTTTGACTCAGAGAGCCATGAAAGCAAAATATTTGGAAATTTATTTCAGTGAGAGCCATATAATATATATAATATATTTTAAGACTGAACTCAACTAAATGTGAGTCTATACGTACATACTATGAGAAGAGGATTCCCCCGGCAGAATGACGGGATGTTTCAGACCTGGCTCTGCAAAAGGCATGCTCAGGACTCTGGGAAGGAAGAGAAGACGGAAGGAAGGGGAAAAGAAAGAAAGAAAGACAGAGAAAATTAAAGGAGGGAGGGGGAGAAAGAAGAAAGAAGAAGAAGAAACTATGGAAAAGGAAGAAAAGCAAAGCAGGAGAGAGACAAGGAGGGGGAAGAAAGAAGGCAATGGGTAGGGAGGAAAAGAAAGGAAAGGGAGTGAGGAAAAAGTAAAATAATGAAGGGAAAAGAAGAAAAAAAAGAAGGGGAGAGGAAAAGTGAAAAGAAAGGAAGAAGGATGAAAGGAAGACTTGGAGTAAAAAGAATAGAAGAGGAAGGAAGGAAGGAAGGAAGGAAGAGGGAGGGAGAATGGATTAAAGAAGGAAGGGGGAGAGGGAGGGAAAAGGAAGGAGAATGAAAGGGTGAAGGGGAGAAAGAAAGGAAGGAAGAGGAAAGAAGGAAGGGGAGAGAGGGAGGGGAAAGGAAGGAGAGAAGGAAGGAATGGAAGAGGAAGGAAGGAATGAGGCCCGTGGCGGAGGACGAAAATGATGGGATGGGATGAGGAAGAGGCGGCGATGGCGATGTGGAAGTGGCAGTCACTCCTCCTTGCTGCATGCTGGGAAACCAAGGCACAGGCTGCTCTGGAGAGCCATATGCAATCATGAAAAGAGCCACAGCTGGCTCCCGAGCCATAGGTTCCCTACCCCTGCCTTAGGAGGTGCAGTACAGCATTAATTCTCTACACTTTAGTTTCCAGTAAATTTTAATTTCATCCATTGCTATAGGAATGCATCATTTCTAAGACAGCAACCATAGCACCTCAGTCACCAACAGATTATATATTAACCTGACATGCTAATTTTGGTGTTAGATATACCTCCCCCCACTAGTGCTAAGCTGCTATACTCTAATGAATGCTCATGTTAATTGCAGTGGCACCATTCTTCGGCTGTTTGGGGATGCTGCGCCTTTAGTCTCACATTTTATGAAACGTTTTGCCACTTGAAGTGTGAAATGCTCTGTTGTTAATTCCCAGGCTTATAGAATTTAAAACCCGGTAACACTACAAAAAGTTTTAAAAATTTTATTGATCAAAGGTTCACACAGCTCAGTGCCAGCCACTGAGGATTCACATGTGTACCAATTTCATGTCCACACTGAACACAGAATAAATATTGTGTATTGACTAGAGATCTTGATTTAATTTAATAAAGATTTACCCAAATTTTGGAAGAAGTAAAGCTGATTTTTTTTTTACTTGCCGAGTGATGGCCGATGTGCCTTTCCATTTAGGTTGCACATTCACCCGATGTGTGTAAATAATAATAATAATGGTAATAAAAATTTTATTTCTTACCTGCCTCTCCTCATGGCTCGAGGTGGATTACAGCATAATTAAAACACATAAACATTGTAAACATTCTATAAATATACATATAAAACATATTTCTATAAAATACATATTAAACTACACAGAACAGAGATTAAATGGCTCTGATATTGTTGTGGTTAACTAGGATCGGGAGTTAAAGAGGATCTGTATGTTACCGAAATATTTAGGACAGCCTGGCTCATAGGGGGCAGAGGCCCAGAAGTACCCCTAAAGCGAGAATTTCAGCACAACCTCTGGTGAAGTTTTAAAAGCAAACTAAAAATCCCTTTCCCAAATGATCTCACCAAAGAAGTCCAGAAGAAGATGCCTTTGATGTTTTTATTCTTGTCAGCTGAGAAGGATGACCACTGCAGTTTCCTTGTTGCAAAGCAGTCATAAAGTTACATTCAAACCTATGCCATTTTTATACACTTTACAGAACTTGTCAAATTCAAACTTTCCCGCCCCTGTATGCTGTAGGCTTCATGATGATTGGTTGGAACCTTGGAAGCCAGCTGAGGTAGGAGCCAATAGTGCAACCGCGCCACTTCCTCCTTGAAGATTGGGAAGCGAGGGGCAGGAATGTTGTTCAAAACATGCAGCTGGAGTTTCCTTGATTAAATTATGTCCATATGTTAATGAAGATCCGAGGCTTTGTTTCAGCTTTTTGGATGGTAAATAAATGAAATAACTGTAGCTCTGTGCTGGGTTCCGAAGCCAGTAGTGACAGCCGATTGGGAAATATGAAATATAGTTATGCCATAGGTTCTATAAACGCGGGATGAAGCTAATCTCAGGCCCGGATTACCCATAAGACCAGACTAGGCCATGGCCTCGGGCGGCAGGTTTTGGGGGGCAGTGAATTCGGCCCTCCGAAAACATTTTTTAAAAATAAAAAACCGCCACCTCGCAGCGCTTTCCCCGCCCTCTCCTGAGAGAGTCAACATACCTCGGGAGAGGGCGGGGGGGAGAGCTGCGGGGGAGGAGGAGGAGGGAATGGCGCCGTCCCCTCACCTGGGCCGCCCCCTTGCAAAGGAAGGAGGCAGCGAGGAGGAGGAAGGGAAGCTCCGCCCCGCTTCCCTTCCTCCTCCTCCTCCTCCTGGCCGCCTGCTTCCTTTGCAAGGGGGCGGCTCAGGCAGCGAGGAGGAGGGCGGGACTTCCCTTCATCCTCCTCGCGCCTTCCTTTCGGTCACGGGAGGAGGAGGAGGTGGATGGAAGGCGTGCGGCACCGTGGGGCTTCCGTCCGCCGCCTCCTCCCGCGACCGAAAGGAAGGCGCGAGGAGGAGGAAGGGAAGTCCCGCCCTACTCTTCGCAGGAGGTGGAGGAGGCGGCGGACAGAAGCCCCACGGTGCCACGCGCCTTCCGTCCACCTCCTCCTCCTCCCGCGACCGAAAGGAAGGCGCAAGGTGGACGGAAGCCGTGGGGCTGGTGCCTCGTGGCTTCCGTCCACCTCCTCGGGCCCTCCTTCTGGTTACGGGAGGAAGCGGCGACGGAAGCCGCACGACCGGGGCTGCTGCCACACATATCCAGCAGCGCCCTGGGGGCGTGGCTTTCCGCGCCCTGGGGGGGGGGGGGCGCGGGGCGTCTTGGCCACGGGCAGCCGAAGAGCCTAATCCGGGCCTGGGTAATCTCAGAGGATCCAGTGTTTATAAAACAAAAGGAGTCTTTCAAAAACTGGGAGAAGGGAAAGAACATTCTCCAAAACCAGAAAGAGTCCTCATGTCATGCAAATTGTTTCCATGATTGGATTAAAGGGTGCAGCCAGGAATGTGGTTTCATCCTGATCTCAAAACAACAGCTGGGCCTTTCACAAACATGTAGCATTTCTTCATATTATTTTACAGATGGGGAGGGAAAAACATGCAGGAAAATGATTATATGGAAAGGGAGGGTTGCAGGGAAATACCACTACCAATATCTCATAATTATTTCATATGCAAGGAATAGAAAGAAAGGCCATATGATCTTGAAAAGCATCAAATCCATATGCTTTGGGGAAAGTCCATCTGTGTCTTAGGGAAAACTAGAAGAGAAAAGTCCTTTTTGCTAATAACCAGAGGAGAGTCCAAATACATGAAAATCCTTGGAAAACTATGTTTCCCAAACTGCTCAGGGCCTGCCCCTGTTGGCTTGTCCGCATGCAACTCTGTGCACAAAGAGTCCATGGTTTCAGGTTAAGTGAGGCAAGAAAACAGAGAGGTAGAAATGGCTGGAGGTCTTTTGATGCCAAATCCCAGCCTTTGGTGCTAGAGATGCCAGACCACATGTGCAGGAACTCCCTGCTGCAGGTCAAATCAATTAGGATGCAGATGGACTCTTTCTGGGGCTCGCCTTCATGTACCTTTTTATTTATTTAAAGCATTTATATTTTGCCCCTCTCACCCTGAAGGGGACTCAGAGTGGATCGCAGAACACATACATGGCAAACATTAAATGCTGTTAGACATACAGGACAGACAGAAAGATAGAGGTATGTGCCTCGACATTTTTCCAACTTTGGCGTCCTGGAGGTTATGATCAATTCCGGCCACAGGGAGTGCTGTCGCTCTATCCTCTATGATTGTGAGCCTTTTTTGATCACAGACTTTCCTCACAGACCGCATAGGGAAGCTGATGAAGGAACACAACCTACAAACTATTTACAGACCCACCAAGAAAATCCAACAAATGCTACATTCGGCAAAGGACAGGAGTGGATCGCTGAGGCCCACAGACGCGATTAGGACCTTCTTCGACTCAGTCGGTCATCGCCTCTCTCGTCGTCCGGGTACTCCTGGATCCTGCGCGTTTGGAAAAGGTAGGCCGAAGCAGGGGGCTCCTCAGGGGGCTCCTCATTCCCTCCCCCATCTCCCCTCATGTATTAAATATAAAATTAAATATATTTAAAGATGAAATAAGGGGAGATGGGATACATTAAGGGAGGGGAGGATGGAATTAAATATATTTAATATTAAATTAAAATAAGGGGAGAGGGAGGATGGAATTAAATATATTTAATATTAAATTAAAATAAGGGGAGGGGAGGATGGAATTAAATATATTTAATATTAAATTAAAATAAGGGGAGAGGGGAGGATGGAATTAAATATATTTAATATTAAATTAAAATAAGGGGAGAGGGGAGGATGGAATTAAATATATTTAATATTAAATTAAAATAATTTAATATCTTATCCCTGCATTTTATCTCAGTAAAAGATTATATTTGACTGTATGCATGCAGGGGCGGGGCGGGCGGGGCGGAGCTGGGGAGAGGCGGAGCTGGGGCCGGGGCAGACCCTACGGCCCCCCAGGTCATCAGTGACCGGAATTCAGGCCCCTGGGCCGGTAGAAGTTGGACAGCCCTGTTCTAGAAGCATTCTCTTCTGATGTTTCACCTGCACCTGTGGCAAGCATCCTCACAACCTGTATACTGCTCTATCTCTCCGAGGGGGACTCAGGGCAGTTTCCAAGTAACATCACCAAAACATAGAGAGTAAACAGCAAAACAGTTACAAGGGGGTGGCAGCAGGCCTGGATTAACACCTTTTTGCGCCCTAGGCCACACTTTGGAATTTTGCCCCCTTTAAGCCAACCTCTACTGCCCCCCACATCACTCAGACCCACACTAAAAATAAATCATATCATACAACTTACCTCAAATTCATGAGGTAGCCCAATACAACTCAGTTGATCACCGTGTAGATACACCATAAACACCCTTTTTAAATTTTATGTATTCTATTTCAACTGGAAACAATACATACTTGTGCCCCCCCCCTACAAATGGTAACAGTCAATATTTCATACTTCTGCTACTCAGTAGTTCATTCCTGAGGTTAAAAAATGGTATTGGAAGGTTAGAGTCTTCTCCTGAGAGTTTCCCCCTCCGAAGAAACCAAAGCCAAGCCCTTCGGCTCTTTTTGGCAATTTCCATAAACGCGCCTTGCATAAGGAAGGAGCGTTCAAGGTGTTTTCTTTTTTCTTTTTTTTAAGGTTTCTGATGTCCTCGCGGCACCTTCCCCTCCTGGCACGGGACGGGGTTCAGGAAAGGGAGAGGAAAGGAAGAGGGAGGAGGAGAGGAAGGGGGCGGGGCCAAGGTTTGTTAATGTCTCAAGCTCCGCCTACTCAAAATGGAACGGGAGGGGGAAAATGAGGGAGAAGTGGAAGGGGGCAGGGCCAATGTTTGTTCCGTCTCGAGCTCCGCCCACCAGAGGGGTGAGGGTGGAGAGAAAAGAAAGGAGGACGGTTGTGGTGGTTGCTTGGCACATGCTCTCTTTCTCTCTATGTACAATTCAGAACGAGAGAGGGGCGGGGGCAAAAGGAGGAGGAAGGAGGAGAGAGAGGGCAATAACTTCTAGTAAGGGGACGCACGAGTGCGCGCGCGCCTGCCTTTTCAACAGAACTTCCCATCCCTTTGTGTGTGTGAGTGCGCGCGCATGTGCGTATTTGATGTTTTTATTTGTTTCAACTTTTTTTTGGTCTGTGATCTGCACCCCCCTTCGGCTTGCGCTCCTCGGCCATGGCCTAGGTTGGCCTTATGGGTAATCCGGGCCTGGGTGGCAGAAGGCTATCACGTGGTTCAAGGGCTGGCTTTTGCTGTGCCTTATGCTCTGTTGTGGTTGTTGAGGCAGCAATGACAGTCTATAGGAGGCAAGCAGTATGTTATTTTTTTAACAATGATTTTATTTCCTTTTGAGAAACAGCAAGGTAAAAAATGTTACAAATTGCAACTGTAACCAATTTCTTTAAAATTGTGTCCTAAAGTCTCATTTGTTGCACCCACTGACAGGAGAGAATAAATCCTTGGAACTGTGTCATATAAGGATCCCTGGTAAATGTTGTATCTAAGGTGCAAAGAGCTCACCCTTTGGCAATCCATTTTGCGTGCATGACCTTTCAGGTTGATGGAAGACCTCATTTTTTGGTTGCTCGATTACTGAAAAGCCAGTCTGAGTCACTGAGATAGGCAGAGTCAGGAACATACAAGATTAAACGGTAGAGAAAAACAGTCACAACCTTATGTTAAATATAATCAGATGACACTGGCATGGCAGAAGGCACAGATACGGGTATTGGGTAATCCACCTGTTATTCAATCAACCTAGGAGAGGCTACAGCGGTTTGCTTTTGCCTTGACATGCAAGGAAGGTGGGCTCTCGACCTATTGTGTAGCCTGTTGTCGACCTTTGCAACCCGAAAGACAGTTGCATCTGTCAAGTAGGAAATTAAGGTACCACTTAGTGGGGAGGCTAAATTTAACTAATTTACGAGGCCATAACAAAGATCTCCAGGAAACATGTTGAGGAATGAAGGCGACAGCTCCCCCTGGTGGTCAGATGTTAAAAATTGCCTCTGTCTGTCTTGTGTGCTTGTGTGTCTAAATGTAATGTGTACATTGTAATCCGCCCTGAGTCCCCTGCGGAGTGAGAAGGGCGGAATAGAAATGAAGTAAATAAATAAATAAAATAAAATTTCATTGTCTTCCCTGACGGTTGAGTTCACTGAATGCAAACTACTTTAGCACTTTGAACTCAGTTTGAAACAATTAAAGTAGGCTGAGGACATATGAGGAAAGCGGGCAGAGAGAGAAGCCTGAACCTTTTAAAAGCAGCTGGAAAAGTGGGATGTCTGAGGATTGATGCCTGAGGAGATGGAGCTAGAGTGCTTACTTTCCCCCTGTCCTGTTGGACCTCAGTGAAGTCTATTGCTTTGAGGTTTGGCAAAACGATACCCCCATCCTGTGCTTCCCTTTGGCTGCCTTTATCAGAAACTCTGTCTGGGTTCCGTGGAAGAAAACGGATATCCTGAGAAGAAAATGGTGGCAACTCTCTCCCTATTCCAACTCCTGGAACTTTCAGCCTACGGATTGGCGTTTGGTGATCCCAGCATCTTTAAAACAAAATGCACATGGACTAGTATCTCTTTTGGCTGACGAATTCATTCTGTCATAACAAATGCCATTAGCTCTCTTATTTAATTTCCTTTGCAACATTACAAAGGAACACACAGGCCTCCTTTGGATATAGCTGAAACAATTATAAAAAATATATAAGTACTCATTTAAGAATTGAATTTGAAAGCCCCCTAAGTATCAGACCCAGTGTTTATCAACCTTCCTAGTGCAGCAACCCCTTAATATAGTTCCTTATGTTGTGGTGATTCCCAACCATAAAATTATTTTCGTCATAAATGTAATTTTGCTACTCTTATGAATTATAATGTAAATATCTGATATGGAGGATATATTTTTATTCACTGGACCAAATTTGGCACAAATACCCAATATGTCCAAATATGTCAATTGTTGTTTGAACTTGTGTTGTTTTTAATTGTGTTTTTATTGTATCTCGTTCTACTATGAGCCGCCCCGAGCCTTCCGGGAGTGGCGGCCTAGAAGTCTGAGAAATAAATAAATAAATAAATAAAATGTCCAAAAGCTCTATATGGTTCTGGCCCAGCTTACTTGTCTGAATGCATCAGCCTCTATGTCCCACCTCGTAATTTAAGACCATCCGGGAGGCCCTGGTCTTCCCGCCAACTTCTCAAACGAACTGGTGGGGACGAGAGAGATGGCCTCGGATGGCTCTCTGATCTTCCAAGCAACATACGATCAACCCCATCCCTCTAGCATTCAGGAAAAAGTGAAATCTTGGCTGTGGGACCAAGCGTTTGCACATTAGCACAATGCAGCACTTTGGACTGGATTTGTAATGGCAAGTTGATGGATATGGCTTAATGCTCCTGTTATGGATGAAATACTGTTTTAACTTAAAGAATGTGTATGATGTATTAATGTTAATTGTATTTTAATGTATTTTAATGCTGTATGTTTTTGGTTTTATATTGTATTTTATTATGTTGGCATCGAATTGTGCCTTTTGTTAGGCTGCTCGGGGGTAGACAAGAGCGGGGTAGAAATGTTGGAAATAAATAAATTTAAATACTGGTGGGGTTGGGGAGGGAGTTGATTTTGTCATTTGGTAGTTGCTGGGATTTACAGTTCACTTACAATTCAAGAGCATTCTGAACTCCAGCAACAATGGAATTGAACCAAACTTAGCACACCGAACTCCCATGACCAACAGAAAATACGGGAAGGGTTTGGTTGGCATTGACCTTGAGTTTTGGAATTGTGGTTCACATACATCCAGAGAGCACTGTGGACTCAAACAATGATGAATCTGGACCAAACTTGGCACGAATCCTCAGTATGCCCAAATGCGAAGACTGGTGGTTTTTGGGGAAAATGGACCTTGACATTTGGGAGTTGTAGTTGCTGGGATTTATGGTTCTTACTATTTCACTCCTACAATCAAAGAGCATTCTCAACCCCACCAATGATAGAATTAGACCAAACTTCCCACACAGAACCACCATGACCAACAGAAAATACTATGTTTTCTGATGTTCTCTGGCGACCCCTCTGACACCCTCTTCAGTTTAGAATTCTACTTTCATTGATGTTCAGTCAGATGCTTCTGAACAGCTTAACGGAACAATCCATCACTATCTTTGTCCTTCTCCTCTTCCTTCTTTATTATCTTTCGCCATTCTTCCAATAACATACGTGGCTTTCTTTCTCCCCATTTTCTACTCACAACAACCATAAGGTGAGGGAGGTAGTCCAAGCTGAGAGAGAGTGACTTCCTCAGGCCCAGCCAGTGACTTTCATGGCATGACCTGGATCACCGAAGTCTTTTTATAATTGCTGCATCGGCTGGTTCTTTACCGAAAGATAACATTGAAATTATATTCTGTAGTTCCTTAAGAACATCAAAATGCATCCCCTCCTGGGAACGAAGTAAGATTGTTATTAAAATGTTTTAGATGTACATTGCTGTAACGAAAAGGACAATCCTGTCTCTCACCCTTTCTCTTTGCGTTCTCCTTCTTTGTGTTGAGCTGACAGTTCTGTTTATAGCACCCACACTGTCTTTATACCAAGGGCTTATTTTTCTGATAGGTTTCGTCTTTCCAGTTGATTCTCTATCAAAACAAAGGCTGCATGTTGCTCTTGATCCCTGATGGAATTCAGTAGCGAATGCACCGCGACAGAGGATGTCATACTTCCATAAGACGAATACCAATGAGCTGATTATCACAGATTGTGTTCTCTCTTTGGATCAGTGTGCCGGCTTACACTCTCAACATGGGAGAGGGAAAAATGCTCCTCCTAGCATAGAAAGAACTCCAGCTTTGAGGAAATCCATTTGAGACCGGATGTGCAAGTCATTCATAACTTGTTTATCACCTAGACAAGGGGTGCTAACACTTTTCAGCATGGGAGCTACTGATTAAAAAGCCAAGTCCCAAAGATCACCTACCCAGAAATGTAAAACGTATAACTATTTTCTTATTTATTTATTTATATTTATTATTCATTTGTATGTACCGCTTCTTCCAGCAGGCTCGGGGCAGTTGACATGAAATGAAGTTATAAAACATCAACATTTCAATTTTATAAAACAGAGTATAAAAATACATCCAACCACCCCATTTCTCCCACACTGCCATATTACCACACATATTATCAGCCAGAAAGTAAGAAGAGAGGCTTTTGAACTGCAAGGCCATTTAATACTCAGCAAGGTAAACAAAGGGGCATGCAAAAATACATCCAACCACCCCATTTCTCCCACATTTCCATATTCCCCAACATATATTTCTCAAGGAACAAAGCAAGCAGAGAGGCTTTGGAGCTAAAAGGCCATTTTTAAACATTAAAAATAAACAAAGAGACATGCCACAGAACAATCAAGCACCCACCCCAAAGTAAAAAGACCGACCTTTGAGATGCGGTATGGAAATGACCCCAAAGCATCCTTCCTCTCCTCCGTCGTTGCTCCTATTTCCACGCCGCCAGCATGCGTGCTGCCTCCAGAGCTCACGAGAAGTTCGGAGGCAAAATGGGCGCTCTGCGCATGCGCGAGGCCAGCCATGCATTATGTCATCCAGGCCCACCCCTTTGGTCTCCTACGACTCTGAGTGGCTGGAGAAGGACGGAGGGAGGCGGAGGAGGAATCCAAAAGAGGGGCCCATTCTGCCTCTTGGACTCTGGAGCTTTTGGAGGCGGCGCGCGAGCAGGGACCGGGGAGGAGCAACGACGGAGGACTTCTTTGCAGCGTGCAGGGGCGCGTGAAGAGCACCAACAGCAAAAAACCTGGTCAGGGGCCTGAAGATCACCAGGATGAGGCCCAAAGATCACCCTGGTGATCGGGATCACCATTCTGAGCACCCCTGACCTAGACAGTCTGCAAACCCATTCTTCATCTGTTCCTTTTGTCTTGAGGATCATGGACAATACAATCCAAGACACACCAGGAAGGCAATAGTTAGCCCTATAGGCGATTGATAGTTCAAATTACAGTGAAAACTTCCACAGTTCTGTGTCAAATGAATACAGAAAGTAGTTATAAAAACGTAAAGGTTTCCCCTGGCATTAAGTTGTATCTGAATTTGCGGGGTGGTGTTCATCTTCATTTCTAAGCCAAAGAGCCAGCATTGTCCATAGACACCTCCAAAATCATGTGGCCTGTATGACTGCATGGAGTGCCTTTACCTTTCCACAAAAGTGGTGTCTATTGATCTACTCACATTTTATTGGAAATTCCATAACCTATTAGAAATAAGTGCACCATAACCTTATTGAAAAGGGGAAAAATGATGCCACATCCGTTTAGCAAGTCTGAATCTCCATGAACATGGAGAGCTAGTATTCGTGTAATGGCACACAGGTAACTGAACTGTTAAACTGATGAACCATGTCTTTAAACTGCCAAGGATAAAGACACGGTACTACAAATATATATTTGGTTAGTAGAAGATGGTTGTTTGTTTGAAGTTGCTGTTTCCCATTTATTTATTATTTTATCTACAGTATTTATATTCCACCCTCCTCACCCCGCAGGGGACTCAGGGTGGATTACAATGCGCATACACATGACAAACATTAAATGCCATTAGACATACAACATATATAGACAGACACAGATGCAATTTAACATTCCAGCTTTCCATGTTTATGAGAGTATGCTTGGTTCCAGCCACAGGGGGAGCATCCACTTGTGACACTGAGTGCTTGATGGTGTACTTCTTATTCTTCTGCATGCTGCTGGAAGGTTTTATGGTGTCATGAATTAGTTCAGTGTTTTTCAACCTTTTTTGAGCTGCGGCCCCTTTCTTTTACATTTATAAAATCTTAGGGTGCACCACCAATCAAAATGACACAAAATGACACTCTAACACCGTAATGCATATAGTTAATATGTTTTTAAATGTATTTATACACTCAGTGTGAAACCTGGGCCTGTTTCGATGAACACAACATAAATATCCTGGCAGGAATGGCAGAAAGACACAAACTTCCCACAGAACTCCCATAACCAAGAAAAAAATACTATAAGAGTTTGGTGGGCATTGACCTTGAGTTTTGGAGTTGTAGTTCACCTACACCCAGAGAGCACTGTGGATTCAAACTATGTCATATTATGTTGTTGTTTGTTTTCTATCCAGAATCACAATGTTGGAAGGAGGCTCACCACTTTAAGGTCCCTAAAATAGGCATGGGAAAACTTTGGCCCTCTGGGTGCTTTGGACTTCAACTCCCACCATTCCTAACAGCCTGAGGCCCTTTCCTGCTTAAATAGCTGAGGGGGGGAAAGGAAAAGGGCCTGAAGCTGCTAGGAATGGTGGGAGTTGGAGTCTAAAACACCTGGAAGGTCCAAGTTTGCCCATGCCAGCTTTCGACAGAGACCTCTTCCTCCCCCTTCGCGCCCTTTCTTCCCCCTCCTGCCGAACACTTACTTTTTCTTCTACACTGCTGCTTTTGATACAAGGGGGCAGCATGAGCGTGTTCAGGAGGGGAGGGGGGAGGGAGGAAGACGTGACCTGTGCGGGCGCTACTGCGCAGACTTGCCCTAGAGCAAAGCGAGGCAAAGCGAGCAGAGCGAGGCTGGGAAGAAGGGAGCCTGAGTGGAGAAGAAAAAGTGTTCGGCAGGAGGGGGAAGAAAGGGTATTGGAGGTTTCAATTTCCCACGGCACACCTGATGATCGCTCACGGCACACTAGTTGGGAAACACTGCTGTAACTGAAGCCCCTTCTACACCAAGGAGGTACAGTCAAACTGGCAAACCAAAATGTACATACAATATAGGTTAAAAATTTTATACATTTACAAACATTTAGTGGAGGCTTGGAAGGTTGCAATTTCCAACATATTTGCATGCTTTTGAACTGCTAGGTTGGCAGAAGCTGGGACTGACGGTGGGAGCTTGCCCCTCTCCTCGGATTTGAACCACTGACCTTTCGGTCAGCAAGTTCAGCATCTCAGCAGTTTAACCCGCTGCGCCACTAGGGGGCCTTGCAGTTTTGTATCCAAGCTGAAATGCATATTATTGGATTCTATGCTATCTATGCCAGAAATGATGTGGATAGGATCATCATTGTAATAAGGAAAGTATTATGCAATGTCAACATCAATCATATTTTTTTCCATGGTATATTTAAACAGTCTTTTTTGAAATTATCCGCTCCGCCATATATCAAGCTTGCAAAACACTGTATACAATTTAAACCTGGGGATGTTTGAGGAGCTGAGATGCCCAGTGTGGCATCAGTAGCAATTTTCTGTCAAGCGTTTTGCATTCATAGTTGTTGCTTAATTTAGGAAATGGAGAACAAGTGTAAAGTGGGGATGAGGTGGGATGCAGAAAAAAAGTTGAATACTTTTGCAAGAAAAAGATTTACAAGGGTCTGGGATGGCATGGATTCGGCCTTCAAGTGGTTTCAGCGGGTTTTTTCCCCAAATGACCTAAATCAAATTGCTAGTGCAAATGAGAGCATATGCACTAAATAAGCATTTCTCAACCTGTGGGTTGGGATCCTTGGGGTGGGGTGGGAACGGATGGCAAGGAGGGGGTTTCAGAGGGGCTGCCAAAGACAATTAGAGAATATATATTAGACGATGTTGCAGAGAAGGTTAAAGATTTCTCCTCCTGTCCTTCTCTTCCTTTTTGGAAACAGATGGCGAATCCTCCTACCAAAAGCCCTTCTCCTACTGTGATTGGCTGGCCTCTCAGCCAAGGTGAGAGCTCTTTCTGAGACTGCAAGCAGGGAGGGGAGAGTGGGCATAGCAGCGTACTGCACATGTGCAGGTGAGGGAGAGCGTCCAAGGTTGGAGGGTGGCTCGTGCCAGTTAGCCCCTTCAAGGCATGGGGGTTCTGTGTGGGAAGTTTGGCCCAATTCTATCGTTTGAGGGGTCTAGAATTCTCTTTGATTATAAATCCCAACAACTACAACTCCCAAATGCCAAGGTCTATTTTCTCCAAACTCCACCAGTGTTTGAGTTCACAGTGCTCTCTGAATGTAGGTGAACTACTCAAGGTCAATGCCCAACACTTACAGTATTTTCTATTGGTCATGGGAGTTCTGTGTGACAAGTTTCGTTCAATTCCATCAACTCCCAAATGCCAAGGTCTATTTCTCCCAAACTCGACCAGTGTTCAAATTTGGGCATATTGAGTATTCGTGCCAAGTTTGGTCCAGAACCATCATTGTTTTGAGCATGTCCGGATTACCCATAAGGCCAACAAGGCCATGGCCTAGGGACGCAAGCCGGGGGGGGGGGGGGGCACAGACCATGGATCAAAAAACCCCAAAACTGGTCTGTTCCCCTCCTTCCCGCTTTCTCATGCTCCTCATCGCTCCTTCTCCCGGCAAAGTCTCCGCTCCGCTCTCTCGCTCTCTCACGCTCTCTCACGCTCTCTCTCTCGCTCTCTTGCGCTCTCTCTCATGCTCTCTCTCTCATGCTCTCTCTCATGCGCTCTCGCTCTCCCTCTCATGCGCTCTCTCTCTCTCTCTCGCTCGCTCTCTCTCGTGCGCGCCTTTGGAGTGAGTTTCCAACCACTGCGCTCTCCCCAAGCCTCCTGACTCCCGAGGAGACCTTCAGAGCACAGCAGAGCTTTCCAGCCGGTGGGAATGCATGAGGACCTTGGAGGTGGCGGGAGGTTGGCTTAAAGGGGGCGTAATTCCAAACTTTGGCCTAGGGCGCAAAAAAGTGTTAATCCGGGCCTGGTTTTGAGTCTACAGTGCTCTCTGGATGTAGGTGAACTACAACCCCAAAGTCAAAATCAATGCCTAACAAACCCAGTATTTTCTGTTGACCATGGGAGTTCTGTGTGCCAAGTTTGGTTCTATTCCTTTATTGGTGAAGTTCAGAATGCTCTTTAATTGTAGGCGAACTATAAATCCCAGCAGCTACAACTCCCAAACAACAAAATTTATTTTCTTGATTCCTTTTATTTAGTAGGACTGATTGGGAGTTGGGAACGTATGGGATGGATGGGTGGGGTGTGCACATGCATGGAAAATCTAGAACTCTTTAAATGTCTGTGTCATCTATTTTAAAATTATGCAAATATTTAGTGGCTGTTATTTTTGTCTTCTTAATGTTCAACAGGAAAGCTGCCCTTGCACTTCCTTCCTTAACTTTCTTCAATTGTTCTTCCAGGTCTTTGCTCTTTTCTGCCTGGGATAAATGGGGGTCCAACAAGGCCTGAAGGGCCACAGGCCCCCCGTCCCTCCCTCAGCAGAATCCAAAACTCCTTTAAAACAATAGAAAGCCTCAAGCTTCCTTTGTGAACCAGTTTTATCCAAATCGGTCCCTTTGAAGCTGTATTAGTGGGATTTTGATTAGGCTTTAATTAAGGAATTAATTAGTTTGGGAATTCCTCCTCAAAGACACTTCAACGCTCTATTCCCTCGTGCCATTTCGAACCTACATTTTTTTCTGATAGACTTCAAGCTTATCTCCTAAGTCTTATATGCTATACATCTAAGTGGCATTCATGGAAATACTTGCTGGTGAAAACATAAACCTATCAAAGATAAAAAACAAGAATGCGCTTTTGAATGGCCGGGTCTTAATTGAATTCTGCCCTACTGTGTAACTCTTTTTCATTGTATATGTGCCATAAAAGAGAACGGAGTCAAACAAAAGCATTTCTACATGGGGGCTCCAAATGGAGGCGGGGGATCGCTTTATTTTGATGTCAGAACCAGGGAGGTTAACCAAAGCTGATGAGGATTTGCCCTAGATGTTTGCAAACCCCTTTCCCCCTCAATTAAAACTGAAAAACGAGATATTAATGTGCAAGTCTAGAAACAGCATGCCAGTTTCCAAGCACTGTTGTCAATGAGGAGCCATGCCTTTCTCTCCTGGGTGTGAGGCCCCTTCTATACTGCCATATAATCTAGATCAGTGTTTTTCAACCTTTTTTGAGCCACAGCATGTTTTTTACATTTACAAAATCCTAGGGCACACCACCAACCAAAATGACACAAACGTACACTCTAACACAGTAATACATGTAGTTAATATGTTTTTAAATGTTTTTATACACTGAGTGTGAAAACTGGGCCTGTTTCAATGAGCACAACATATATATGACTTCCTCTCACATATTTATACATGGCTATCATGTCTTCCCTTAGCCTTCTCTTCTTCAGGCTAAACATGCCCAGTTCTTCAAGCTGCTCCTCATAGAGCTTGTTCTCCAGACCTTTGTGAAATTTCACCCTGAGTGAAACTTGCTTCCAGTTAACTATGGATGCCATGAAGCTGTTATAAACAGTTCCTGGGGGGGGGGACGGGGGACGGGGGACGGGGGACTCTCAAAAAATCCAGTAAAATAGTTTTTTAAAAAACCATTTCCAAGCGGAGAGGCTCAATTTGTTTCTTGGAAACCTGTGAGGGAGCTGCTAGGAGGGGGGAGAGTGCCAATTTCCCACAGCACACCTGATGATTGTTCACGGCACACTAGTGTGCCACGGCACACTGGTTGGGAAACATTGATCTAGATTATCAAAACAGATAATCCACACACTACCTGCTTTGAACTGGATTATATGAGTCTACACTGCCATAATCAAAGCAGATTATGGCAGTGTAGAAGGTGCCTGAGTTGTGCTACATTTAAGGTAGCTCACAGAATTAACAGAACATTCTTTTCAACGTTTAAGTGCTTTTCACCTTAAGAACAGACAAGCATTTTGAGCTCCGAGGATTACTTGGGAAGGAATCCCACTGGAGCATTGCAGCACACCCAAATCCCTGGGAGCAGGGGCGGATCTTAGTGTAGGCGAAGTAAGCGGGTGCTTCAGGGCGCCATGTGGCCAAGGGCGCATCCGGCTGCGGCCACCAGGTTCAGCGCATCATGCCGAAGAAGAGGAAGGCGTCTTCTGCGCCTGCGCATCTAGCCCCGCCCCCACGCTCCCCTCCTTCGGCTGCAAATGAGCATGCGCGGCTCGAAGGGCCAAGGCGTCTCTCTCCCTCTCTTCGCCCCGGACGCACCTGATTGGCTCCCGCTGCCAGAGCGAAGGGAAGAAAGAAGGGCAAGAACCTCGCCCCCTGGCGTCGAGCGCCATCTTGGGGCCTCTCCGAAGTCCAGCGAGAGTGGGAGGCCTCTGCTTCCTAGCCCACTTTGGGAAGGGGATGGCAGCGGAAAGGAGCAAGCCAGAGGTAACACCACCCGGATCCAGAGGCTTACGTGTCAGGAAATAGTTGCAGCTTCAAACTCCAGAATTAGTGAAAATAGATTTATTGTACAGACAGAGTAATCATGCTTCTTACACCAAAACAGCACACAGAGCACAGAAGAGAGCAAAAACACTGACTTATCAGTTCCTCCCACAGAGGCAAGGTCACCAGTGTCTTGCATCATGAGTCTTGGCAGATGTTCTACACTTAACTCCTTCATCACCAGGATTACAGGACTATACATACAGTACATACAAGCAGTGATATATGAGTTTACATTTCACTCAGAATACTAATTCTTCACATTACGTTCCCTTGGAACACGCATGGTGGGCTAACCCAGGCCAACCCTCCCTCCACTAGAAGTGCTCTGTTTCAATAGTGCATGCGTGAAACCTTTATGCATGCGCCATCGGGTCGGAGCGCTTCTGGTGGAGGGAGTTGCTAAAGGCACTCCCAAGAGGCCGAAAAGGACAAGCCAGGGAACATCTTGCAGTCAGAGGCGGGAAGCTCTGCCCCAGCTGCAAAACGTTCCCCCGTCCTTTCATCCTCTTGGGAATGCGTTTCGCTACTCCCTCCACCGAAGCCCTCGGTCCCATTAGCGCATGCGTGAAACTAGCTGTTTGTGCGCATGCGCCATAACCACCAGCCTGAAGAGCCAGGGGGCGCCAAAAAATGGTTCGCTTACTACTATTTTTTACCTTTGTCCAGTTCTGCCTGGGAGTTAGCCCGGACCGTCTTCTGAACTACAAGAAGCACTGCTTGAATATCAAGCAAAAGTGGGTGCTAGAAACAATATCATACGAAAGCTGACTGGCACAACCTGGGGATCACAACCAGACACAGTGAAGACATCTGCCCTTGTGCTTTGCTACACCCGGGGTGGAAAACATCTCACCATGCTAAAACAGAGGATGTGGCTCTTAATGAGACATGCTGCATTATCACAGGATGTTTACACCCTACACCACTGGAGAAATTATACTATTTAGCTGGTATTGCATCACCTAATAACTGCCAGGAAGTAGCAGCCAATAATGGAAGGACCAAGGCAGTGACATCTCTGGCCCATCCCCTGTTAGGATATCAGCCAGCATGCCAACACTTTCAATCAAAAACTAGTTTTCTAAGATCTGCAGAGATACTCGCAGGAACACCTCAGCAAGCAAGAGTCCAAAAGTGGCAGGCTAAAACCCAGAACCTCAATCCATGACTGATACCAAATGAGAGACTCCCTCTTGGGCACACAAAAAACTGGGCAACTTGGAAGGCTCTAAACCAGGGGTGGGCAATTATTTTTTCCAAGGGGCCACACGAGAGCCAAAAAATATTATGGAGGGCCGCGCCTAAAGGCTGAACTACATTCTAATCTACATAATTTATTTATTTACTTACTATATTTACTATATATTACACATCAATATTAACATTTTAATATATCAAGAAATATTCCTATATTATTAGTATTAATATCATAATTATTATATTATAGTATATATATAGATATTATAATATATTGAAATTAAAATATACTATAACATTATATTATTTATTATATTATTATATTATTTTAATAAAATTATTATAAAATAATAATAAAAACCACTAAAATAAATAAAATGAAATTCAAGAAGACAAGGTGCGAACCAAGATGGAGGCTGACATCTTCAAGAGAGGAAGGATCCCAAGATGGAATGGCCCAATGGACCAAGCCCAGAGGATGGCAAAGCGGACCCAGCCACCGCTGCAGCAGAGCAGGGCAGGGCAGGGCAGGGCAGAGCAGCAGACGATCGGAGGCTGCAGGCCTCCACTCACTCTCGCCCCCAGCCGTTCCCCAGCTGATCGCCCTGCCATGGAGTGCCTGCCATCCTGGCTTTGGAGTGCCTGCCATCCCGGGAGGCCATCCGGGCCTGCAGCAGGAGCAGTTGGCGACCTGAGGTGGCTGATCTCCCTGATGACCCGGAAGACGATCAAGTGTTCCGGGTTGTCAGGGCGATCAGCTGCCGCAGGTCGCCGACTGCTCCCGCTGCAGGCCCGGATCGCCTCCCAGGATGGCAGGCACTCCAAAGCCGCCGCTCCTCCAATTGTCCTCCGGAGCGGTGGTCTGTCTGCCGACGCAGGCCCTAGAGCACGATGGGATGCGGCCTGCACTGCACCCCTTCTTTTTGGCCCCGCCCCCGACACCCTTCTCCCCGGGCCAGACACGAATCGGCTGCCAGGCCGCATCTGGCCCGCAGGCGGTAGGTTGCCCAGGTCTGTTCTAAACAGACTGTGCTCTGGCACCACGAGATGCAGAGCCAGCCTTAAAAAATGGGGCAGCAAAGTGGAGTCCATGACATGTGAGTGTAGAGAAGAGCAAACCACAGACCACTTACTAGAATGCAGCCTGAGCCCTGCCACATGCACCGTGGAGGATCTTGTTCTAGCAACACCAAGGGCACTCCAAGTGGTATGCTGAATGGCATGGCCTCTCTTTTAAAGCGAGATGCAGCTGCCCTCTTTGTATCATATTTCTCTCCTTCTGAACCACTTTCTTTAATACAGTTATGTTCTGAAGCAGTCATGTTCTTCACCATTTCATTCTTGCCATTATTCCACCGATTGAATGTTCCTGAAAATATAGGCCTTAGCTAGTCCAAACAACAGCAAAATACCTGTTGCTTATAGTTCAGATGCCTGGCATTTCTCCCTTGTGGTTGGTTCTTATTAATTTCCCTTCACAATATTAAAAAATGTTAATTCAATGTTTGCTAAGTCTCTTGTTTTCCTGGGAGACTAAGACCAAGCTGTTTAATCTTTCCATACAACCCACTGTAATTTTTGAGAATTGTTATCATTTTGATTACTCAGTAATGCAGCTCCCAGAACAATTATGAGCTCTGGAAGCCGAAGCGGCAGCGGGCCGTTGTCAGAGAATTCAGGCTCTGTAGGGTTAGGATTGGTTGGTTTGTTTTAGAAAACAAAGCTTCCACGCTGCTGCTCATGGCAATTATTTGGTTTTGTTTTCTCAGTCCTTCAGCATCGGGATTCTGTGAAGCCTTTAGGAAAGTTAGTTTTTAAAGTGGCAACCAGGAATTTCCAAATACTCCACAATTGGAATAGTTGGCCAATCGTGAAATCTGGAGGCACTTAATTATTATTATTATTAACCGGAGTTAATTATTAATTATTAATTATTAATTATTAATTATTAATTATTAATTATTAATTATTAATTATTAATTATTATAATTGATTATTGATTATTGATTATTATTAATTATTAATTTATTAATTATTAATTATTAATAATTAATAATTAATTATTAATTATTAACTGGAGTTCCTAATAAAAGCCCAGTATAGTTTCTAAGGAAAATGTCACTCAACTCCACATTGAGCCACTAAATTCCTGGGTTGACCCTCGGCCAGTCATACTTCCTCTCTGTTGACCTATCTCGCAGGAGGTTTTCTGAGAAAGTCTTTTTGCGCACCTGGTGGGGACAAGCGACAGGCCTTCTCAGTGGTGGCCCCCCAGCTGTGGAACTCCCTTCCCAGGGATATTAGCTTGACCCCCTCCCTCCTGACCTTTCGGAAAAGAGTGAAAACCTGGCTTTTCGAGCAAGGGTTTGGAACTTCAGTGTGACCAGATAAACACAAGATTGGAATATGAACACAAGACGGCTAAGACAATGTAAACTGATGAGTGGGGCCAGCTGCCCGGCTCTCCCATCTCGAGGACTGCAACTGTGGTGCCCCGTTTGCCTCCATCAGAGATAATGTATTTGCTGTTTTCCCTATTTTGGTGTGCTGTACAACTAAGCCCCGCGAAAGTGGATAGATGACTGAGGGCCCTTCCACACAGCCCTGTATTATGAGGCCATTAAAGAACTCCAGGAATGCCGAGGAATGCGGAAGGAACAACAAGGGACGCTGGGAACACTGAGAGATGAGGAGTGCGTCAGCTCCGCCTGGTGGCCAGAGTTTGCCTCTATTCGTCTATATGTGTGTATGTGGAAACAGCAGGGATTGTCTGCTAAGTATGTGTACCTGTAATCCGCTCTGAGTCCACTTCGGGGTGAGAAGAGCGGAATATAAATAAAGTGTATCATTATTATTATTATTTATTCCAAAATTTCGATGCAGGAAATCCCATATTATCTTAGTGTGGACTCAAATAACCCAGTTCAAAGCAGATATTGTGGGATTTTCTGCGTTGATATTATGGGATATAGGGCTGTGTTGAAGGGCCCTATATCCAGCTCAAAGCAGATAAGGGACTGTATCTGTCATCCAAATATAAAATCAAGGCCCGGGAGAAAAAAATAAGTTAGGAACCAACTGGTTGCAGGGGGTCAGGCTGTTACACAGCTGGTTAATTGTTAGCAGCAATAAATAACTGGCGACCAAGAGGTGGCAAGTTTGAAGCCTGAGTCGGGGTTGAGCTCCCGACTGTTAATTGGTTTAGCTTACTGTCCACCCAAGCAGTTCAAAAACAGTTGTGCAGCAAGTAGAGAAATTAGGGACCACTTAAAGTGGGGAGGTTAATTTATGGCACCATAAAAATGCTGGAGAGCAAAGAGGAAATACTACGATCAAAAGGCTCGGCGTCATAGTGGATGAAGCGACAGCTCCCCCCATGGCTGGAATTGAGCAACCTCCAGGATCGGAAGTGGAAAAACTACTGAATGACCTCTGTCTGTAATAATAATAATAATAATAATAATACACTTTATTTATATTCTGCACTTCTCACCCCGAAGGGGACTCAGTGCGGATCACAAACACATACAGCAGACAATCCCTGCCGTTTTTAGACATACAAGACATGCAATAACATATAACAGGAGGATCCCCTGGACTGAGCCTTGCTCCTCCTGACTCCTCCTGGCCTCCAACCGGGTGCTGTTGTTATATTCATTTATGGGTGCTGCTGCTCCATTTCATCACAGGGGGCACTGTTGTTCCATTCTCCTTTCTACCTCCTCCTTCTTGATGTAGAGCCTGCCAGCCAGCCAGCCAGCCGAATCCTTCTTCCGGTAGTCGTCTTAAATATTTATTGAAGTTAAAAAGTCCTTTACGATACCTCCCCCGCTTATGCGGTACCTAATTTTTCTACTTGCTGCTAGCTTTCGACTGCTTAGGTCAACAGTGGCAGGCTTACAGCTGACTTGCCCAGGTCAGCCCGGGATTCGAACTTGCCACGTTCGGATCTCATAGCTACAGCTTGCAGCTAACAGCTGCTGTTTTACCCGCTGTGCTAAACTCCCGGGCATGTCTTGTATGTCTTGTATGTCAAAAAACAGCATTGAATATTTGCCATGCATGTGTGCATTGTGATCCAACCTGAGTCCCTTTTGGGGTGAGAAGGGCGGAACATAAATACTATAAATAAATAAATAAATAAATAAATAAATAAACTCAGAATTAATAAATTTCCCTGGAGTAGAATGGAACCAACTTTGGATTAAGGGACTTCTAATATAGAGCTAAGGGAATCCTTCAGTGTAGGAACTATAAAGGCAAGTCTAACAGGTTTCATCAAGGGCTGAGAGACCAGGTTTCATCAATATACCCTTTTAACATTTCTCAGATCAAAACAATACACAAGGCCATGCAACACCACAGTGAGGTCACAATGGCATGCTAGGAAAGGCTAAAGCTGCCCGGAGCATAGCAGATTAGAGAGGAAGAACACACAAGTGAGGAAAGGATGCATTGCTTTTGCCTGAGCTTACCTGAACAGCAAGAATATATTTTCTTCTTTCTCCCCTCCTGAGTTAACTGAGTGTAAACCATGTGTGCACTTTCAATTCAGTTTGTAGCAAGAGTAGTAAGTTGAATTTAAAGTGGGAGAGGGAGTGGGATGAGGAGAGAAAAACTGGGGCCCCTTCTACACTACCATATAAAATGTATATTATCTGCTTTGATAATCTGGATTATATTATTTATTTATTGCAGTGTAGAAGGGGCCGGATCACAGCAAAAATACGCACAGTGGCATGTTTTCAGCATCCACATTTAAAAACAGGTCTCTGCACAGTGGCATGTTTTCAGCATCCTTGGTCTCTGCCCTCTCCTGTTGGGGATCAGGCTTGCACCCAGGGGTGGTCCTACAGGTAGGCCAAGGACGCGGCCACGTGGGGTACCATCTGGGTAAGGGCGAATTCCCCTGCCCGCCAGACAGCACCCGGCCTCCCTCCCTCTCCCTTTCTCCCTCTCCCGGAGCATGCACACAACCACCGCCCCCCCTCGCTGTCCCTGGGCTGCGCGCGGGGCTGGCCGTCTCCACCAAAGCAGCCCCTCAGGCGGGAAGCCACCAGCCGGGCGAAGGTGCAAAGCCACCCGCTCAGACTGCAGGGCCCACGGCATGAGGGCAGTGAAGGCGGCTCCTCGCTCCTAGTCATAATAATGCGAGTCGCGGACTCGAGAGGCCCTGAGTTGCTGCTGCTGCCACTGCCACCGCCTCCGCCATGTCCCCCCCGGCCTCGGTGGCCGCCCTGGCCAGCGGCAGCAGCGAGAGAGGCAGCAGCACCTCGGTGCCTCAGGAGGAGGAGGCGGAGGTGGCGGAGGGCGCCTGCGAGGAGGTGAGGCTTGCCTCCCTTCCCTTCCCTTGGCTTGCTTTCTTTCCCTTCCTTGGCTCCCTCCAGGACCCCCTTCTCTCTTGGAAGAGCAACAGCAAAGGGATGGATGGGGCGGGCGGGCCTTTCTCCCCTTCTCGAGACTCAGGGGTCCCAGGGGGTTTGTTCTCTCCCTCCCCCAGGCTATGGCAGGTGCCTCTCCAAACTACAACTCCCAGGACCCCGTGGCAGTTAAGCAAGGCCAGGCTGCTTTCATTCATTCAGCAGTGTAGACGTGCCGATTGCAAAATTCACACTTGCCTCAAGCAGACAAGGGCTCTTTCTCTCTCCCCCCCCCTCATCTGGTTTGTGAAGAAGCCCCCAATGAGGAGGGAGCCAAAATAATGGGGGTTTTTTTGGGGGGGGGGGGGCGCCAAAATAATGTTCGCTTACCATTTAAAATTACCTTAGACTGCCCCTGCTTGCACCCCAATGCCTCAGCTCCCAGGTGGGACATGAAAGAAGCCGCCCACAGGGTGGTAAAATATCCGGGCGTCCCCTGGGCAACATCCTTGCAGATGGCCAATTCTATCACACTAGAAGTGACTTGCAGTTTCTCAAGTTACCCCACTGGAGGACTGGACCCAGAGGGTGGTGCTGGGGGATAGCTGCTTGGACCCCTACCCATTGGCCTGTAGTTCCGCAAGGTTTGATTGTATCCCCCATGCTCTTTAGCATCTACATAAAACTGCTGAATTTGAATCCCCACAGCCATGCAAGTGGTTCCTTCATTTTCCTTCTCCTGCGTCTTGGCTGGTTGAAAAGCTTGTGCTGAATAGAATTGCCTTAAAAAAAGAAATCCCTCAAGTGCTCTTGTTATCACTGACTGATTTGCAGGCGCAAGAGACTCCCGCTCTTTCACTTGAGTGCAGACCTTTGTAATAAATTTGCAGATACTTACAACCCAGTCTCCAAGTGGCTGGGATCTCAATTAGAAAGGACAGCATGTCTGAACCCAGTTTGCTTGTTTTCTGCAAGGGGCACCGTAAGCAATACATCAGAGGACCACTGTGTGCAAAAATGCTTTAAAATAATTTAATGTTCAGCATTTTACCTAATCAGTTGTGCTCCACAGCGTTTCTTGAGAGACTCTGTCATGCTGTGATTATTAAAGAGTTGATTAATATAACTTGGGTAAAGATCCTTATTTGATTAATACCTGCTCACTGGAGGTCTGATCCTGCGATACTTTCTGTTTTTGAAATCAATAGAAGTTTTGATTGTGCAGGGAATATGGGATCTGGTACATAATGAACATAGATTATGTGACATATCTTATTTTTTTATCTGAGCACGCATGTAAATGAAAGCAATGAAGAAGATGTGAGACTTCATTAACTCAGCCAGAAAATAGTGCTAGACGGTTTCCCAATGTGATCTGTTTCACAAGATTGGAAGGCTCTAGATCAGGGGTGGGCAATTATTTTTTCCAAGGGGCCACACGAGAGCCAAAAAATATTATGGAGGGCCGCACCTAAAGGCTGAACTACATTCTAATCTACATAATTTATTTATTTACTTACTATATTTACTATGTATTGCACATCATTAATATTAACATATTAATATATCAAGAAATATTCATATATTATTAGTATTAATATCATAATTATTATAGTATAGTATATATATAGCCATTATAATATATTGAAATTATAATATAATATAACATTATTATATTATATTATTTATTATATTATTATATTATTAATATAAAATTATTATAAAATAATAATAAAAACCACTAAAATAAAATAAAATGTAATTCAAGAAGACAAGGTGCGAACCAAGATGAAAGCTGACATCCTCAAGAGAGGAAGGATCCCAAGATGGAATGGCCCAATGGACCCAGCCCAGAGGATGGCAAAGCGGACCCAGCTGCCGCCGCAGCAGAGCAGAGCAGCAGGCGATCAGAGGCTGCAGGCCTTCGCCTGCTCTCGCCCCTAGCTGTTCCCCAGCTGATCGCCCTTCTATGGAGTGCCTGACATCCCTGGAGGTGATCTGGGCCTGCAGAGGGAGCAGTCGGCGTTCTGAGATGGCTTATTCGACCTGGCGACCCAGAAGATGATCAAGTCTTCCGGGTCGCCAGGGCGATCAGCCCCCACAGGTCGCCAAGTGCCCCCGCTGCAGGCCCGGATTGCCTCCAGGGATGTCAGGCACTCCAAAGCCACCGGTCCTCCGGCCTGTCTGCCGACACAGGCCCCACAGAGCCCGTGATGGGATGGCGGCAGCAGCATCCCTTCCTCTTGGCCCCGCCCCTGGCGCCCATCTCCCCGGGCCGGACAGAATCGGCTGCCGGGCCGCATCCAGCCATAGGTTGCCTACCCCTGCTCTAGATATAATGCAGTTCACCAAACACAGATTTGGTTTAGCCATCCCTAGTCTTTTAGAATTCAAAGCTGAGAAATCTCCAGTCTAAACTATCTGTAAGATTGTGAGGCCCCTTCTACACTGCTATATAATCCGGATTATCAAATCAAATAATCCACATTATCTGCCTTGAACTCTATAATCTGAGTCTACACTGCCATATAATCCAGTTCAAAGCAGCTAATCTGGATTTTATATGGCAGTGTAGAAAGGGCCTAAATTCAAATTTAGAACATAAAAGTATTTATTTATTTCTATCCCACTTTTCCCATCCCGGAGGGGACTCAAGGCAGCTTTACATACAGGCAAGTGATCTGGCAGTGTAGACTCATATAATCCAGTTCAAAGCAGATAATGTGGATTATCAACTTTGATAAAATGGATTATATGGCAGTGTCCTGATTTGGCCTTCAAGAACAGCCATAATACAACATTGAAAGTAAAAGAAAAATGCTTTACTCCCGCAAACACAAAATAACAGCAAATGCAGTTGAAAAATGTAAAAGAAAGCAAGGAAGTCTTAATGCAGACACAGGGCTGGATCTTGGGGTAAGCAAGGTAGGCTTGTGCAGGGAATATGGGATCTGGTACATAATGAACATAGATTATGTCTTCACAAATTTATAGTTGGAAGTCTATAGATAACCCACTCAAAAAGTTTATTTTATAGCTGAAAAAAATCTATACACTTCCTTCAACTTTTTGGACAAGATACCGTATATTCCATTCAACTTTTATGCCTGCTTATGAAAAGTTGCATCTTAGTTGTCCCTGAACAGAAAATACTGGAAGGGTTTGGTGGACATTGACCTTGTGTTTGGGAGTTGTAGTTCACCTACATCCAGACAGCACTGTGGACTCAAACAATGATGAATCTGGACCAAACTTGGCATGAATACTCAATATGCACAAATGTGATCACTGGTGGAGTTTGGGGGGGGGGGAATCAACTTTGACATTTGGGAGTTGTAGTTGCTGGGATTTATAGTTCACCTGCAATAAAAGATAGAATTGGGCCAAACTTCCCACACAGCACTCCCATGACCAACAGATAATACTGTGTTTTCCGATGGTCTTTGGTGACCCCTCGGACACTCCCACGCCACCCCTCCAGGGGTTCCGACCCCCAGGTTGAGAAACACTGTCTTAGAGTAAAAAAGTTTATCCCAATGTTTAGGTGGATCTTTTTTCATTACTTCGAATGCATTGGTTTGTGTTCTTCTCTCTGAATAGCAGACTGTAATTTGAGGTTTACAGGGTCCCTCCTCCTCCTAACAAAGAAACTGAAAAATTCCTAGTTAATTTTCATAGAACGTGCCTCCAGAAGATCTACGAAAGGGAGACAGGCATTGCCTTGACAAAAGCCTTTCCTGATCTACCTCCATTGCCTTGTCTGTGTCTCACGTTATGGCACACATCGTATTTCATTTTGATGGGAACTGCTGGTGTTCTGTTTTAACAGGCCTTGCTTTTTCTCATAAGAACTTATGAGAATGTGATGAATATGAGATTGTTGGCTCACCTTTTGGTTTATTTCCACTGCCAGATTTATTCATTGTTATAACTCTCCTTCCCTCCTTGTATATGGACATCCCACATTTTTGGGGAAATTCAGTGAAAATTGATTTTGGTCAAGGACTTCATGTAACGTATAGCACAACTAGAGTGACAAGTACATCCAGGAATTCCCTTTGCACTTCTTGGTGAAATGAGTTACTGCACTTGCACTGCTTTTATGGTGTGAGCTGCACAACTGTCTTGACAAATTTATAGTTGGAAGTCTATAGATAACCCACTCAAAAAGTTTATTTTATAGCTGAAAAAAATCTATACACTTCCTTCAACTTTTTGGACAAGATACCGTATATTCCGGCATACTAGACGACTTTTATGCCTGGAAGATCTTATGAAAAGTTGGGGGTCATCTTGTATGCCTTGTATACATCAAAATAATAAGTTAAAGAAAAATAAAATAAAATTGCCCTTAGTGGTACGGCTTGAGGAGGGAAGGAGGAGGAGGGTGGAGAAAGGGCATGGGGAGGAGGAGTAGCACATCCAAGGCACTGCTCCCAGCATGCCTCCAGGGGCACATCCAAGGCACGCCGTCAACCAGCACTGCTAGGAGTCACCCGGAGACACTTCCTTGGGCCTCTGGACGCCAACTCCTAGCAGCGCTGGGCGATGACGTGCCTTGGATGTGCTCCCAGAGGCATGCTGGGAGCAGCAGGAGTCAGGGAACTACTGCTCCCAGCATGACTCTGGGGGGGGGGGGGCACACCCAAGGCACGCCATTGCCCAGCGCTGCTAGGAATCATCCGGAGACGCTTCCTTGGGCCTCTGGATGCCAACTCCTAGCAGCGCTGGGCAACGACGTGCCTTGGATGTGCTCTCAGAGGCTTGCTGGGAGCAGCAGGAGTCAGGGAACTATTGCTCCCAGCATGCCTCTGGGGGCACATCCAAGGCACGTCGTCGCCCAGTGCTGCTAGGAGTCATCTGGAGACGCTTCCTTGGGCCTCCGGACACCAACTTCTAGCAGCGCTGGGCGACAGCGTGCCTTGGATGTAGGAGTCAGGGAACTACTGCTCCAAGCATGCCTCTGGGGGCACATCCAAGGCACGTCATTGCCCAGTGCTGCTAGGAGTCATCCGGAGACACTTCCTTGGGCCTAGGCAAGCCCAGTGGCCTTCGGAGGAGGTAAGTGGCGAGGGCGAGGAGGTCCTTGAACAGAGAGTCTTGGAAGAGGTAGTCTTAAAAGCCGAGTATATCCCTAACTCTGTATTTTATCTTTAAAAGTTGGGGGGTCATTTTATGCCCCCAGTTGCCTTGTATTCCGGAATATACGGTATATGAGTTGCTGATCTTAATTCAAAACAAAGTATGGAATAAGTAATATTTACAATGAAGTTTTATGGCAGATTGTTGGAGCATGTAAAAATCAGTTGGTGAGTGTGTTAACTGAAAAATGCAAAGCATGAAGCTGATTGGTTGGGCCACACCCAGAAGCTAGCTGAGCCTGGGAGTTTTGGCAACAGTTACATGTTTAAATGTTCTGTGCAGGAGCTTGCCAAAGACAGTTAGTATTTTTTGCTTCTTGGCTGCTGGAAGAAAATCTTTCTCATGGACATTTTGAATCTCTCTCAAAGGACATTGTGTGAGTCAATGCAACTGTTCACATGACTGTATATATGTTGCTCTGCATCACAAAGAGTAAACACCTTATTCTTTAGTGATCATCGGCTTGGCATATCTTTTCTCCTACAAGGCAGTGTGTAGATTGGTAAAGACATGAACTACATGTGATTTTCATTCCACCACACAGATGACATCAAATCTTCAACAAGTTTTTTGATATGGTGCGTAAGATGGTGATTTCTTGTGTCATAAATGCTCATGAGTCTCACCTTGTTGTTCTGCATAGCTTCCCAAGGCAAAAGAAAGTGATGATTTGTCAAACAATTGGTAACTAGTTATTTTATGGAAGGAAAGTTCAAATAGTGCTTAATACTTCTGGCAACCAGTCATGGATTGGATGTGAAGCATTTTATGTGGTTGTTTTGCATATTCTGTTTTCACCATAAACTGCTGATGTGCCCTGCACGTTTGGGTGGCTTAGATACATGTAACGTAGACTTAACCTCCCGTAGCTCTTGAGATTTTCTTTTGAATAGCATTTCAGGATTTTTCACATCTCTATTGAGAACTCTATTAGCATCACAGGGAACGGTGCTGAGATGTTTGATGTCTAGACAAAGGATTATTTAAAATGATGTTGAATTACTCCACAGTGATGCACACAATGGGCTAAATTTTGCTTTGCTTCTAGCTAAACTGTTAGAGTACGGTATATTGTTCTAAAACTCAAATTCTAATAGCTGTCCCCGCTTTCTTTTTAAAGGATAAAGATAACACAGATCTTATAATTACCCAGTACCTTGCCCCAGCTTTGCTGGTGTCTACTGCCACCTGTTGTATAGATAATAATGACTTTTTATCTCATTTTGTGCTTTGAGGTTTTTTTTTATTTAAAAAAGATGGATTGACTCTGAAAAAGCTGTGTAAAATGCAATCAATCATATTTGGGAAACAAATAATATTTATTTCATTTATTTATTTGCAGTATTTGTATTCCGCCCTTCTCACCCCGAAAGGGAATGGTGTAATATAGTTCCCTCTGCATTCTCCCACTTCCTTCTACTTGTCTGATGAAGTCCTTAGTGGTTTGGCATGAGACAAGATCCAATTTGGAGCAGAGAGAGAGCCTGCAAGCCCTGAATTCTCACATTAGGGGAGGTGGGTGTAGTTACCAAGGGGCACCCCGGCTCAGGTGGTAGGGCATCAACCCTATGGCTCTGTGCCCACATTTATTTATTTATTTATTTAAATTTTTTGTACCCTGACCTTCTCACCTCCAGGGAGGGACTCAGACCGGCTTACAGCAAAATTCAATGCCATACAAATTTAAAACATCTTAAAACAGCATATTAAAATACATAAAACAGAGATACATAAAATGACGTTGCCATTAAAACCACATTCAGCTCGGTCTAAAAAAGTGGTCACACATTTCAGATTGAAATCAATCTCAGCTTATTCTGGGAAGGCCTCGTTCCACATCCAAGTCTCCACCCGCCTCCTGAAGGACAACAGGGAGGGGGCAGATCTAACATCGCTTGGGAGGGAGTTCCACAGCCGAGGGCCACAACCAGGGCCGACCTGACCTTTTCCGGGGGAGTATGCGAAGAAAATTTTGGCGCCCCCCCTGGCTGCCGCATCATTTGGTCCCGCCGCCACCGCCGCACAGCCGGCCCCATGGGCTGGCTGCACCACGCCTCCCGAAGCACGGACATTTCCGCGCATGCCCAGAAGCAACTACAGGCGCTGTAGCACCTGTAGATGTTTCTGCGCATGCGCAAATGTCCGCGCATGGGCACTGGGGCCCGAGTGCGCCTGCGTGCTGGCTCGAAAGCCGCAGGCGCGCTCAGGACCCAGTAGCCATGCGCAGACATTCGCGCATGCCCAGAAGCAACTACAGGCGCTGTAGCGCCTGTAGTTGCTTCTGGGCATGCGCGGAAATGTCCGTGCTTCGGGAGGCGTGCTGCAGCTGGCCGTGGGGGCCGGCTGTGCGGCAGCAGTGGCGGCGGCAGGGCGGCGGTGGTGGTGCCGCGCGCCCTCCCAGCCGGTGACGCCTCGCCCAGCCGGTGGCGCTCTACGCAACCGCTTACATGGCGGAATCGCTTAGACCGCCTCTGGCCACAACAGAGAAGGCCCTGTCTCTCGTCCCCACCAGACGAGCTTGCGAAGATGGCGGGATTGAGAGCAGGGCCTCTCTGGAGGATCTTAATGTCCTTGATGGTTCATAGGGGAGAATTCGTTCGGACAAGTAAACTGGGCGGCAACCATATAGGGTTTTGTAGGTTAAAACCAGCACTTTGAATTGTGCTCGGAAACTAATTGGCAGCCAATGGAGCTAGCGCAACAAGGGAGTTGTATGCTCCCTGGACCTCACTCCTATTAGTAACCTGGCTGCCAAGCGTTGGACTAATTGCAGTTTCCGAGCAGTCTTCAGAGGCAACCCCACGTAGAGAGCATTGCAGTAGTCTATTCGAGATGTAACCAGAGCATGGACTACCATGGCCAAGTCAGACTTCCCAAGGTACATGGGTTGCATAGCTGTTAGCCCTTAGTATCTCTTGGCAAATGGGTTGAGTTAACAGATTGATTAGATGTTAGGTGAGTTATCTAATAGCTGGAGGTATACCTCATGCCAGGCCAACTCCACACAGTTATAACAAATACAATTGTTGTATTTTGTATTTCATCTTCTCTTCTACCTCAATAATTTTTCGTGGACATTCTACAAATCTTGGGTCCCTAAAGTGAATGTAATAGAAAATCAAATGAGGAGACTGGGCAATTCCTTATACTGAGGAAACCACTAGGCATGGTTTAGAATCCTAAAATGGTGAATCGTAAATCAAATGGGGGGGATTTTTTTTGATTAGTAAAAGAAAGACTTACAAAACATTTCCCAAAATTTCGGAAATGTAACTTAAGTACTAACGAAATCCGTTAGTAATTCGTATGCCCGAGCATGTGCATTCCAGATGGTTTGGCCTACAACTCCCAGAAATCCTAACAGCTGGTAAATTGGCTGGGATTTCTGGGAGTTGTAGGCCAAAAACTTGAATCAATCACACTGAATTCTAGATGGGACTCTCCAAATAGGAAGGAGGGAGGGAGGGAGGGGGTATTCTATTCTTGGAAGCAGCAAAAGAAAAGGAGGAGGAGCCCCCTCGCTCCTCGCTGCCTCTCTCACCCCGATCCCGAGGGAGCGAGGGCCCAAGTTTGCCCAGGCTGGTCATATACCTACATTCTATGCACATGCAATAATACAGCAGTAATAACAATGGGAATAAGAAGAGGTAAAATTCAAACCGAAGTGTTCTGAGTGGTCCCTGCCTCATGCGGTGCAAACGGGCTTTTCTTTGTGAGCTGGGGAAATTAGCCCGGGAAAAGACCGGGTTGTGGGCTTGGGGGCACCCACATACATTTTCTTGGGGGGGGGGGGGGGTTGCTGCAGAATCTTCTCTATGAGGCCGGGATTCTGCAACAAATCCCCTCCCAAGAATATGTATGTGTGTGCTCCCAAGCTGGTTTTCCCCCGGGCTAATTTCCGCTTGCACCGCATGAGCCCGCTTTTGCATGAGGCAGGGACCACTCAGAATACTTCGGTTTGAATTTTACCTCTTGTTATTGTTATTACTGCTGTATTATTGCATGTGCATGGAATTAGGTATGACCAGTTGGATTACTTATAATATTAGGCAGTGGCACTTACAGTAGCATTCATTCTATTATACATTAGGTTGGTTTCTCACCCCAATACTCTTTGATGCCTTAGATCCTGGCTGGCAGGCAGGAGAGGCAGGAAGCCTGGAAAAATGTAAACAGAGGATTACTCAGAAGTAAATCTGCAAGGAGGGCCCTTCATCCAAAGGGCCCTCCTTGCAGATTTACTCTGAGTAATCCTCTCTGTTTACATTTTTCCAGGCTTCCTTCCAGCCGAGGAAGGAGCGAGTTTAGGGCTTGCCTTGTCATAATATTGGCAAGGGAGGCGGGAGGGTGGTGAGAGAGAAGGAGGGTGCCCCCCCTTATGCCCCCCCCTTACGACCTAATAACGACACTTAAGAAAATCCTGGCCCCCGAGGTTCTAAAAAGAAAGTCCACTTCCTGGTTGGCGTTCCAGGTGCAGAAACGCTCGAAAGTAGCATTTCTTACAAATTTCTTACGAAACGAATCATTTTCATAACTTTTTTCTCATGCCTAGAAACCACCCATAATCCCAAATGAAGCTTAGAGAAATGTAATCAGGTTTCTCAGCAACTCCTCAAACTATTGGTGTCCTTTGGTTTTTGTTTTGTTTTGTTTCAGCATTGTGAAATCCCCAAGGTCAGAGATACAGTCCAGAGAGATTTGCTATCGATCGAGTCATTCTATCTAGTTCTATATTACATTGATATCCTCTAGCATTAACTGCTGAAGTTCACTAATCTTACTTTGTATGGGGCACTGTGTAAGTGCTTATAAGCTTAGGGGTTTTTTTTTACTTGCAAGCTTCAGTGCAGTGTCTCAAACAAGGATTACAAGCAAGACTGTTTAGCTTACTTCAAGCAAAAGATTGCCCCGTCTTTGAAAAAGGTCATTGGGTGGGAGTAATCCCCCAAAGGTGAGCCATATGTAAAAAGAGACATTCTTGCGTAATGCAAGGAAGTGAAAGTAAATAGTCAGAGGTGCTGGGTATTGTTCCACATGTTGGTACGAGGGCGGGTCAATAAGTCAGTGACTTTTTGTATGAAACATAGGTTTTTGGCTAAAAAATCTTTTTATTTTTCAACGTAGTGTCCTTTGAGCTCTATACACTTTGTCCAACGTTTCTCCGACGTTTTTATCCCTTCCAAAAAATAAGATTTGTCGAGATCATCAAAAATAGGTATTTGTTTGTGAGATGATTTCATTGTTGGAGTCAAATCTCTTTCTGCCAAGCCATTTCTTCAGGTTTGGAAACAAGAAATAGTCACTTGGCGCTAAATCCAGAGAATAGGGCAGATGAGGGAGCAATTTGTATCCCAATTCATGGATTGTTGCCATGGCAACTGCACATGTGTGCACCCTTGCATTTTCCTGGTGCAAAATAACTTTTTTCTTGGCCAAATGTGGTCGGGTTTTTCCCAAATCCTCATTAAATTGACCCAATAAGTTGGCATAATATTCGACAGTGATTGTTTTACCCTTTTGAAGGTAGTCAATGTGGATTATACCGCATGCATCCCAAAAAACAGTCGCCATGACTTTATTGGCTGACAAACCCACCTTGGCCTTCTTTGGCGCCGATTCGCCCCGAGAAACCCACTGTTTTGACTGCTGTTTGGTCTCTGGTGTGCTGTGGTGGATCCACGTTTCGTCCACGGTTACGAAACGGCGCAAAAGCTTGTCCATATTGTGGTTGAACAACTCCAAACACTCCTACGAAATAGTCACACGATTGCGTTTGTGGTCAATTGTGAGCAAACGCGGCACCCATCTTACGGAAAGCTTTCTCACACCCAAGTGATCATTTAAAATTGAAACCACTGAGCCACGTGAGATGCCTATGGCTTCCACAATCTCTCGCACTTTCAATCTCCGATCGGCCAACACCATATCGTGATTTTTTTCCAATTGTTTCAGGTGTTGAGACCTCAACTGGGCATCCAGAACGTTCGGCATCTTCTGTGCTTGTATGGCCACAACAAAATTCAGTAAACCACTTTTTTACCATTGAAATTGGTGGTGCAGAGTCCCCAGAGAATTTATCAAGCTTAGCCATGGTTTGAGTGACTTTTCCCCCCGCAAAAAAAATGCTTAATGAGGACACAAAATTCACTTTTTTCCATTTTCTCCTCAAATCACATGGTAGTCTGCTATCAATGGCTGTCAAACACAAACTAAATGATGCAGCTTGTTCAAATTTTCACAGAAGTCAACTGACAGATGCCTGTTAACAGGAGCAGTGTTGCCCTTTCAGTTAAGAGGCAGGAAATTAAAAAAGTCACGGACTTATTGACCCGCCCTCATACTGAATCTAATGCCAGGGTAACCAGACTGTATACAATGCTTTAAATTATTTTTCATCAAAATGTAGGGCAGACTGGAACACAAGGGACATGCAAAGTAGGGGCATGGGCAATTGGGTGCTGAAGGGGACTTTCCCTCCCCTTTAACTCTTGAAGAAATTAGAAGACCAGGCTGGTGAATCGTGAATACAACTTTATTTAAGGAAAGTCATGCATTTCTATGTCTACTGACAGACCAGAATCTGGAGTCATGAGTTCATGCATTCTAATACAGTTTGTCAAGGGTTGCCAAGCTACTACAGCAAAGTGCTGGGAAAGGTTGACTTTATAGGCGGAACATTTGAATTAATATGTTAGCCTTCAGCTCATTTGGCAAGGTAGGGTTTCCTGACCTCTTTTGCAGCTTCCCCCCATTGGTCTATTAATCAGTACACCACTAGGGCACCCCCTAGACCAGTGTTTTTCAACCTTTTTTGAGCCGCGGCACATTTTTTTACATTTAGAAAATCCTGGGGCACACCACCAACCAAAATGACACAAAATGACACTCTAACACAGTAATACATAGAGTTAATATGTTTTTAAATGTATTTATACACTCAGTGTGAAACCTGGGCCTGTTTCAATGAACACAACATAGATATCCTGGCAGGAATGGCAGAAAGACACAAACTTCCCACACAGAACTCCCATAACCAAGAGAAAATACTATAAGAGTTTGGTGGGCATTGACCTTGGGTTTTGGAGTTGTAGTTCACTTATATCCAGAGAGCACTGTGGACTGAAACAATGTTGGATCAGGACCAAACTTGGCATGAATACTCAATATGCCCAAATGTGAACACAGATGGAGTTTGGAGAAAATAGACCTTGACCTTTGGGAGTTACAGTTTCTGGGAGTTATAGTTCACACACAATCAAAGAGCATCCTGAACTCTTGCAACAATGGAATTGAACCAAACTTGGCATATCGAACTCTCATTACCATCAGAAAGTACTGAAAGGGTTTGCTTGGGAATTGACCTTGAGTTTGGAAGTTGTAGTTCACCTACACCCAGAGAGCACTGTGGACTCAAACAATGGTATGTTTGAAGTCCAAAACACCTGGAAGGTCCAAAACAGGCATTTTGGCCCATGCCAGCTTTTGACAGAGACCTCTTCCTCCCCCTTCCCATGCCAGCTTTTGACAGCCTCTTTCTTCCCCCTCCCCCTCCTGCCGAACACTTACTTTTTCTTCTACACTGCCGCTTCTGCCACCATTTTGATCCGAAGGGGCAGCGTGAACATGTTCAGGAGGGGAGGGGGGAGGGGGGAAGACGTGACCTGTGCAGGCACTACTGCGCAGACTCACCCCAGAGCAAAGCGAGGCAAAGCGAGCAGAGCGAGGCTGGGAAGAAGGGAGCCCGAGTGGAGAAGAAAAAGTGTTCGGCAGGAGGGGGAAGAAAGGATATTGGAGGTTCCAATTTCCCACGGCACACCTGATGATCGCTCACGGCACACTGGTTGGGAAACACTGCCCTAGACCAGCATTTCTCAATCTGGGGGTTATGACCCCCGAAGGGGGGGATTGCAAGGAGGTCTCAAAGAGGTCACCAAAGACCATTAGAAAATACAGATTTCTGCTGGTCTTAGAACCCCCTTTGGCAGAGGAGGCTGAAGATCTCTCTGCCTGTTCTTTTCCTTTTCCTTTTTGGAAACAGATGGCAAATCCTCCCATCAAAACCCCTCCTCCACTGTGGTTGGCTGGCCTCTCAGCCAAGTGTAGGGCTGTTTCTGAGATTCCAAGTGGGGAGGGGAGAGCAGGCGTCCTGGGCACATGGCAGTGTGGTGTGCATATGTGGATGAAGGAGAGTATGCGAGGCTGGAGGGAGGCTCATGCCAGCGAGTCCCTTCAAAGCATGGGGTTCTGTGTGGGAAGTTTGGCCCAACTCTTTTGTTGGTAGGGTTCTTGGCATGCTCTTTGATTGTAGGTGAACTATAAATCCTAGCAATTACAACACGCAAATATCAACGTCTATTTTCCTCAACACTACAAGTGTTCACATTTGGGCATATTGAGTATTCATGCCAAGTTTGGTCCAGATCCATCATTGTTTGAGTCCACAGTGCTCTCTGGATGTAGGTGAACTATTATTTATTTATTTATTTATTTATTTCTTCGATTTTATATTCCGCTCCTCCCTGCAGGCTCGGGGCGGATCACAATTATAGCATACAATAAAACATACGGTAAAAAACATGGTAAAAACATGGTACATAACCGAGGTGGAACAGGTCTACAGTTCTTTACTGAGACAGGGCCGAGCCAATCACGTTTGGGTTAGCCAAACGCTAACCTGAATAAGGCTGTCTTACATTCCCTTCGGAAGGAAGGAGTTCAGGGTCGCTCGAATGTACTCAGGGAGCGAATTCCAGAGTGCTGGAGCCGCAGCAGAGAAAGCTCTCTGTCTAGTACTGGACAGATGGCAGGAGCGGGGCGATGGAACCACCAACAAATTTTGCTCTTCCGAGCGCAGTGATCTCGGGAACATACGGGGGAGTAAGGCGGTCCCTCAGGTACATAGGCCCCAGACCGTGCAAGGCCTTAAAGGTTAAAACCAGCACCTTGAAGGCAATCCGGTACTCGATGGGAAGCCAGTGCAGTTGCCGGGATGGGAGTGATGTGCTCCCTCACTGGTGCTCCCACCAGCAAGCGAGCAGCGGCATTCTGCACTAGCTTGAGTTTCCGGATTGTCGACAAGGGAAGGCCCACGAGAGGCGTTACAGTAGTCCAGTCTCGAGATGACCGTCGCTTGGATCACCGTGGCCAGGTCCTCCCTGGACAAGTAGGGGGGCCAGTCGCCTAGCCTGCCGTAGGTGGAAAAACGACACCCTGCTGACCACGGAGACCTGGGCCTCCATGGTCAGCAAGGAGTCCAGCTTGACACCTAAGCTCTTAACCAAGGGTGACGGGCTGTTGCTCGCCATCCAGGGTAGGCAACCGGCACTCGTCCAGCCCAGGGCGACCGGGCCACAAGATCTCCGTCTTCACCTTCAGCCGGCTGGCACGCAGCCAACCAGTCACGGCTTCGAGGCATTGATGGAAACAATCGGGTTCGGTATCCGGCCTGCCGTCCATTCTCAGCAGAAGCTGGGTGTCATCAGCGTACTGATAACACTCCAGACCAAGGCCGCGGGCCAGCTGGGCCAGGGAGCGCATGTAGATGTTGAATAATAAGGGCGAGAGGATGGCCCCCTGGGGACCCCACAACAGTGGGAGCCTCCTGGAGACCTCCTCTCCCCTCTCCACACGCTGTCCCCGATCCTGGAGGAAGGAGGCCACCCATTTAAGGGCAGACCCCCTAACTCCAGTCACGGCTAGGCGGTGGGCTAACAGTGCATGGTCTATGGTATCAAACGCTGCTGTCAGATCTAACAGGACAAGCAGGGCTGATCCGCCCTGGTCCAGCTGGCGGCGAAGTTGGTCTGTAATGGCGACAAGCACGGTCTCCGTCCCATGCCCAATACGGAATCCGGACTGGAAGGGATCAAGTCCAGCTGTGTCTTCTAAGAACCGCTGCAGCTGATCCGCTGCTGCCCTCTCAATTACCTTGCCTAAAAAAGGCAAATTAGACACAGGTCGGTAATTGGAGGGAGCCAAAAGGTCTAAATTCGGCTTCTTCAGCAGCGGTCTTACCATTGCCTCTTTCAAACCCCCTGGGAACACTCCTTGCTCAAGGGAGCTGTTGATAATCTTTCCCAGGGGGTCTCGTGGCCCCTCCCGACAAGATCTAACGAGCCAGGAGGGGCACGGATCGAGGAGCAGGTAGTTGGCCTAGCTGCAGTCAGTAACTTATCGACAGCTGCTGCGTCCAGCAGTTGGAAACGGGTGAAGGTGGGCCCGCCGAGTGGCGGCAGGGTCTCGAGCTCACATACTGGATCAAGAGTGGCTGGGATATCCCGGCGGAGAGTTGAGATCTTGTCGACAAAATAATTCTGAAATGCCTCAGAAATGCCTAACTACAACTCCAAAATTCAAGATCAATGCCCACCAAACACTTGCAGTATTTTTTGTTGGTCATGGGAGTCCTGTGTGCCAAATTTGGTTCAAATCAATTGTTGGTGGAGTTCAAAATGCTCTTTGATTGTAGGTGAACTATAAATGTCAGCAACTACAACTCCCAAATAACAAAATCAATCCCCTCAACCCCGCCAGTATTCAAATTTGCGTATTTGTGCCATATTTGGTCCAGTTAATGAAGATACATCCTGCGTATCACACATTTACATTGCAATTCATAACAGTAGCAAAATTACTGTTATGAAGTAGCAATGAAAATAATTTTATGCTTGGGGGTCACCACAACATGAGAAACTGTATTAAGGGGTTGCGAAATTAGGAAGGCTGAGAAATACTTCCCTAGACCATTCTCCCATGGAACAACCTTGGGACTGCTGTGGATTCCCATAGCGCTCTCATAAATCTGTCAAACAATGATAATAATTCCTGACTAATGAGAACTTGCCTTACAAACCTCTATACAAGTCATATCAGCATGTTAAAAAGCATAACACATATCATCCAGTATACATATGCATATTTGTATAAGCAAATAAATGAGCAGATACAGAAATACAATATTTTATGCCTCAAAGAAACATGATACCTTTGCTAGAAAATACAGATTCTTCAAAACACACTTTCTCATTACCTCAACACTCACAAAGGAGCACAACAACAGTATAAGTCAATCCTTGAATTACATGATGTATGTCCATGAATTAGTAAAGCTCCACCTCAGTAGTTATAAAAGTAACTAACAATTATAGTTACACTGCAAAAAGAAGGGGAGTTGTCTCTTGTTAAATTATGGCGGTTATTTATTTATTTATTTATTATTCGTGCTTGTATACCCCTCCATCCCGGAGGCTCGGGGTGGTTCACAACATCACAACATCTAATAAAACAATAAAAGCAGCGATTAACATAAGCAGTAAGAGAATAAAACCATAAAACAGCAATTTAAACAATAGGCAATAGAACAATGAAACAGCAAAGCAGTTGCCCCCACAGCATATTACTGTGGCATAGGTTTCTTGGGGCATTAAGTATTGAAGGCCTGTCAGAATAGAGTTGTTTTACAGGCTCTTCAGAAAGCCGGGAGCGCACACACACACACACACACACACACACACACACACAACTAGCCGTGCCCTGCCACGCGTTGCTGTGGCCCAGTCTGTGTGTATATGTGTGTATATATTTCTGTATATGTGTATATATGTGTGTTTGCTACGGTCTGATCTGGCTACGGTTGTCCACGCTCTGATCACATCTCGAATAGATTACTGCAACGCACTCTACGTGGGGCTGCCTTTGAAGACAGTTCGGAAATTACAATTAGTCCAATGGGCGGCAGCCAGATTACTAACTGGAGCTACATACAGGGAGCATACCTGGTCACTCGTTGGCCTGACACTTGTATTGTGTCCAAGTTTGGTGTCAATTTGTCCAGTGGTTTTTGAGTTGTGTTAATCCCATAAACAAACATTACATTTATTTATTTATTTATTTATTTATTTATTTATTTATTTGCCTGCTCTCAGCCTGAAGCCCGAGGCGACTCGAGGCGGTAAACAAGCGTCAACAAGTGCTCATATACAATACATCACAAGATAAAAACAGACATATAAAAACATATAAAATTAACAGTTAAAAACTATAAAATACATTTCTCAGCTCCACAATCTTAAAATCGGTTTCCGTTTCGTCGTCATAGTAATCCTTGATCTCGATTAAAGATATAATGATGTCTTAGTTATGGGAAAAGTTCAAAAAACTAGTTACTTCTAACGAGCTACTTCTAAATGAAATGAAAACTATCAAATCTCAATTTTTAAAAAAATTATTGATGTAAACATCCGATGGAACATTATAGCCTCCAAGTACTGTTGAACTCCAATTTCCATATTTCCTCCTGATGGCTGGATCTAATAGCAGTTGCAATCAAATCTAACCTGGAGGGACACTGTTGTCCGACTCTGATGTACAGGTTTAGCTCTGGTTGTGAAGATCCTGAGGAGGTAGGGCTTACGATTATGCAAAGTTTACTAGGTTTAGAGAAAAGCTGGTGCAGAGATTGCTGCTTTCAGTGCAAACATCTGAAGGTCATGCCTCCTATCCCACACCAGTCAGCCTAAATGAATAAATATCTGCGAGGAAGATGTCTCAGCTTGTGCTTTGTGTGCTGCTCAGAGCCGCACATTTTTACTGAAATTGATTCTGAAAGGCTTCAGAATTGGGAAGCACCACGGCCAGGCCAGGGAAGATTGCAATTTAAATTGAGATGTCAGGAAGGCTGAAAATGTTATCAGTTGCAGTTTCTTGATCTGATAACAGTCGCTGCTTAATTTCTGAAAAGACAAATCTTCTCGGCATTGGAAACCCAAATTTATAACCGTCTTGTAAACTAGGCTTTGGTATGATTGGTCTTGACATTTTAATTTGTTACATGTTAAAAGTCTATTTTCTGTGGCCTGAACAGGCTGAATTTAGAGCGCACCAGAACAGCTCAGTGTGGAGCGCCTGAAAACTTGTTTGTGACATAGCAAAACTATCTACCTGAAGAAAAAAGAATGAATATACAACTATTTTATACTTCAAATATCTGGGCAGCAGATTTGTCTGTTTGGCTATACTTTTTACATGTGAAGTTTATTCTAGACTTCGGTGGATTTATAATATTTTGAAGGAAATATTATTTGTATATTTAGATCACAATTTGGACTTGTGCATGCACGATCCTTTTTGGCGTCATCTTTGGAAATAGAAATGATGGCTGGAATTCATGGTCACTTATCCAATTCGTAATCACAACCCCTATTCCACTTTGGAAATCTTTAAAAAACACCTGAAAACCTGGCTTGTCCACTGTGCCTTTGGAGAGTAGTTATTTAATTTCTTCCATTGTTTTCCTCGATGCCCTTGGTTCTGGTCCACCCCCCCCCCCTGAAAAGGATGCTACTCCGCTTACCTCACTCCGAGTTTTTAACATTTTCTCTGTGTATCTGCGCCCGCCCTGTCTTTGTGACTTTAGATATTCAGTTGTTTTATTTATTTATTTATATGTATTATTATTATTATTTAATTTCATTTACTGTTGATGTTTGATTTTTTATTGTAATTTGTTGTTTGTTTGGGCTTGGCCTCATGTGAGCCGCCCCGAGTCCCTATCGGGGAGAGGGGGTGGATTACAAATAAAGTTGTTTACTATTATTATTATTATTATTATTATTATATACATATGATATACATATACTGTAGGTCATAACTGCTCCCGCCCCCCAGTCCTGACTTACTGCCAGCAATGAAAATTGTTGCTCTGTCAACCGGGCCGGATTATCGTTTTGCGGTGCCCTAGGCCACACTCTGTAAATGCCACCCCCGATGGGATGGGGCTGCTTGAGGGGGCGGGGCCACTTGCGGGGGGCGGAGAAGGGAGAAGCAGCCGTGGGAAGTCCCGCCCCTAGGGCATCTGACATGGCTTCCCCCTGCCGCCTCCTCACTCACATGGGCGCCCCTCCTTCCTTCACTGAAGGAAATGGCAAAATGCTGTAGTTCAATATGCCGGGGATACTGAGAGTCTAGATGAATGTGTTTCCCTCACGTCGGGCGCCGCTCCTTTCTTCAGTGAAGGAGATGGAGCCGGCGTGAGGAAGAGGGAGCAGCCCCTAGGGCATCTGATTTCCCCGCCACCTCCTCGCTCTTCCTTTACTGAAGGAAGGGGTGGTGCCCGCCATCAGAGGCGGCAGCGGATGCCAGACACCCTGCTGTAAACCCCCGGCTCCTTTTCACGTGAACTGCCTTCTTCAGTGAAGGAAGGGGGTGGATACTTGAGGAAGAAACCTTTCCCGCCTATTTCCCCCGGCCTCCGCAACAGGCGCCCCTCCTTCCTTCACTGAAGGAAGGGGTGGTGCCCGCCCACGCGAGCAAGGAGGTAGCGGGGGGAAGCCACGTCAGACACCCTAGAGGTGGCGGGACTTCCCCCCGGCTCCTTCTCGCTCGCTCCTTCTCACTGCGCAGACGCAGAAGCAAACGCAGGAGCAGAAGCATGGTCCACTCTCCTCCAAACAAATTTTTATTTTTTTAAAAAAAAAATTCAATTTTGGGCGGTCCGGATCTGCTGCTCCCCCATAGCTGCCGCCCTAGGCCATAGCCTAGAGTGGCCTTATGGGTATTCCGGGCCTGCCTGTCAACTAGGATACAGTGTTCCCTCACTTATTGCGGGGGTTATGTTCCAGGACCTCCCACAATACGCGAAAAATCACAATGTAAGGACGCTATATTTATTTTAATATTTATACACTATTTTAGAAGTTATACACTACTTTAAGTCTTTATAAACTTAAAATAAGGAAATTTATTTATTTTAAATTATTTATTTATTTATTTTATTTAATCATTTATCATAATTATTATATAAAATAAATAAATAAATAAATAAAATAAGGAAAGGCCTTTCAAGGCTGGAGGGAGGGAGGACCGAGGAGGGAAAGCACCATGGAGAGTGGCAGCAGCAAAACCCCGTGAAGCAGCAAAAATACCGTGATATACATTTTAAATTAATATTTTTTGAAAACCGCAAAACAGCGAGTTTGCTAAAAGCGAACCGTGAAGTAGCGAGGGAACACTGTACTGTAGATTGAAGCCCCCACCCCATGGAGCCCCTGGTGGCAGAGTGGATTAAACTGCTGAGCTATTGAACTTGCTGGCTGAAAGCTAGGCAGTTTGAATCCAGGGAGCAGGGTGAGTTCCTGCTGTTAGCCCCAGCTTCTGCCAACCTAGCAGTTTGAAAACATGTGAATGTGAGTACAGTGTTCCCTCACTTATCATGGGTGTTATGTTCTAGGACCACCCACCAAGAGTGAAAATCCATGAAGTAGGGACGCTATATATCACATTCCAAGGGTGAGGCAGAAGCGAGGAGAGATTTAAAGGCACCACACACCTTTTTTGCTAGCTAACTCTCCTTTGCTCTGCAATCTCTCCTGATTGGCTGTCTCTCTCTCTCTCTCTTGAGGGGGAGGGTGAAACCCCCTTCCACACTCCATCATTGCCAGGAGGCAGGATTAGAACTCCATTCTGGGCAACCACAACCATTCATAAACCGGGAGGCGAAAACCTGCAAAACAGCGAATCCGTGAAAATGTAGCACCCATGGGTCCGCTCGGGCAACGGGGGAGGGGTAATGCACCAGGGGTCCCGTTGGCATTGGGACCCGCACAGGCTGAAAGGGATTCGGAGGATGAGTTGGAAGGCCCAGAGCAAGATTGGTCAGCCGTGCCTTTGCCCAGTTCACCTGTAGAGAGTTTAGCTTGGGATCTTGAGTGGGAGCATTCTCCCGGGGAAGGAGGGGACCAGGTGGAGATGGGAGGCAGTGAAGCAGATAGCGGAGATAGTTATGAATTCCCAAATGGCCGAGGTTCCCAGGAGCTGGCTGAACAGCAGATGGAGGCTAGCGGATGGGAAACTTCGGGGGAGGCTTCTTCTCAGGAAGATAGCGATACTAGGCTGGAAGAGCGGGGCCGTTCTCATAACAGGCGCAGGGACATAGAGGAGGGCAGGAGGAGCTGGCACCTGTCCCTAGACCGTCACCGCTCGGAAGTAGAGACTGGAGGCGCCGGGCCCTAGATCGTCGGGGGCCCGGCCGAGGATTGGTACGGCCCCGTGGGAACTGATCCTCAGTTCTCCGGCCACGTCTATACTGAATAGGCGCGAAGCGGAGTGGGACCACAAGCAACCGTGGTCATCAAGTCTTGCCTTGCTTTTGCCTTGTTTCCTGAGCCGCAGTGGTTTGCGGCACTTTGTTTTGGTTCCTGATTCGCATTGGATGCGAAACCTTGCCCTGTTTCCTGATCCGCATTGAATTGCGGAGCCTTGCCTCGCTTCAAGCTATTTGCCATTATACTTTGGACTATTGACTTTATGCATTGAATACTTTCATTTATGGGACTATATTCTCTTTGGACTGTTTTTATATTCAATAAACTAGTTAGCCTTTGATACGTCTCCGTGTGTGTGTTAAAGGGGCAGTTCTAAGTCGGCGTTCGTGACAGAAAACAGAACTGCAAGGTAGCGAGGGAGCACTGTAGACCACTATGTACCACTCAGGTGAGAAAGTAACGGCGCTCCATGTAGCCATGCTGGCCACATGACCTTGAAGGTGTCTATGGACAACGCCGGCTGTTTGGCTTAGAAATGGAGATGAGCACCATCCCCAGAGTCGGACGTGACAAGACCTAATGTCAAGGGAAAACCTTTAAATGGTGTGTGATGTAAGATCAGCTGCTTTTATAATGCGGTGGGACATAATAACACAGTAGTATGATACTTCCTCTCTCCCTGTCCCCACCGTTGAATACAGTCCGTAGTGTCATTCCAAGTAAGATCTGATGAACACAGAATAGAACAGTATGATTACTCCATTTGGGCATATTGAGTATTCATGCCAAGTTTGGTCCTGATCTAACATTGTTTCAGTCCACAGTGCTCTCTGGATATAGGTGAACTACAACTCCAAAACCCAAGGTCAATGCCCACCAAACTCTTATAGCATTTTCTCTTGGTTATGGGAGTTCTGTGTGGGAAGTTTGTGTCTTTCTGCCATTCCTGCCAGGATATCTATGTTGTGTTAATCAAAACAGGCCCAGGTTTCACACTGAGTGTATAAATACATTTAAAAACATATTAACTATATGTATTACTGTGTTAGAGTGTCATTTTGTGTCGGTGGTGTGCCCCAGGATTTTGTAAATGTAAGAAATGTGCCGCAGCTCAAGAAAAGGTTGAAAAACACTGCTCTAAACCGCTAGATTGCTTTGGATTCCTTACAAGCCAGTACTTGCAACTCAATGGCAAATGAGGAATACAAAAGCAATTGTGAGGTAACAGGGAAAAGAAAGCCATTTAATATTGAAGTGGCAGTCAGAACCAGACGGAAACCATGAGCTGAAACCAAAGAACAACCATTTGCCCAAGCAAATTACAGAATATCCCATTGTGGAATGTTAAAATCTGTCCGCTCTCAAAGATATGAAATATTTGCATATTTAATTCTCTTTCATCAGATGTATGTTTTACAGTGTCATAAACAGTTTTCAGCAACTCTCTGCATCGAGGGGGCATTGGAAATTCCTTCCAAGTCCGAGTATTCAAGCCACGGGAAAATGTGATTTTAACAAGAAGCAAATTAAAATGTCAAGGCCCATCATACTAGAGCCTTGTTTACAAGATAGTTATTATTTTGGTTTCCAAGGCCCAGAAGGGTTGTCTCTTCTAAATTAGACAACTACAGATATTAGGCAGCGATGGTTACATCCACGGTGGTATTTACACCATTACACAACCTATTTTTAAAATGTTATTTGTACACATGACATAACCGAAAGAGAAGCTTGACTACATCTACATATTTCAAAATTATGCAAGTTTTCCTTCAACGTTTTTCATTATTCTTGTATGCCAAATTTCTATATAAGGAAGGTAGTTTTTTCAGTCATTACTTAGTGGTGATGTTCAATGCAGCAGTGTTTCCCCATCACTCCCTTTTTAGGTTTACTGCTGGTTTATAAACATTATTAGCAATAATAATAATAATAATAATAAACAACTTTTTTATACCTCGCCACCATCTCCCCAAAGGGGACTTGGGGTGGCTTACATGAGACCAAGCCCAGAAGTGCATTTCAATCTCTCTCTCGGCATTACTTCACGAACGAAGATTCTTAGGAAGGACTCATCCCATGCTTTTTACAAGCGCGTTGATGACTAAAAAGGCCAATCTGAGATAGGCACGTTCGGTTGCAGAAAGCACAGCAGAAAGTCTCCTTGGGTGATGTTGTTTCCAAGTTGCGATTCTTTCTGCATTGTCGTTTCTCTTCGAGACCCATTCGGCATGTCTTCTCGAAAGAGGCCGCAGCATTGTGGATAGTGCGTCTCCATGCCTCCCGATGTGAGGCCAGGGTGGACCATTGTTGGTGATCAATCTGGCCGAGCCTGAGATGTTGTTTCAGGGAGTCCTTATATCTCTTTTTGGGAGCGCCTCTCTTGTGCTGACCCGTGGCGAGTTCACCATAGAGTAGTATCTTTGGGAGGCGGTGGTCCTCCATCCTAGAGACGTGCCCTGCCCAGCGCAGCTGTGTTCTCAATAGCATGGTCTCAATGCTGGTGATCCCTGCTTGCTCAAGGATAGCAACATTAGTCACATAGTCGGTCCAGTGTATATTTAGGATTGTGCGAAGACAGTGCTGATGAAAGCGTTCGAGGAGTCATAGGTGTTAGCGATAGGTGACCCATGTTTCAGACCCATAGAGGAGAATAGACAGTACGATAGCTCTGTACACACTGATTTTGATGCTTTGCCTCAGGTGCCGGTTGCTCCAGACTCTTTTGTGAAGCCTTCCAAATGCACTATATGCTTTTGCTAATCTGTGATCTATCTCTTTGTTCATCTTGGCGTCTGAAGAGATGATGCTTCCCAGGTAGGTGAACTGCTGAATGGACTTAAGCACAGATTTGCCTATGCTGACGTGGGGATGATGGTGTTCTTCCTGTGGTGCGGGCTGGTAGAGGACTTCCGTTTTCTTCAGGCTGACTTCCAGCCCAAACAGCTCTGTAGCTGCTGCAAAGCAGGATGTTAGGCGCTGCAGGGCTGCTTCTGAATGGGCGACAAGGGCAGCATCGTCAGCAAAAAGCAGCTCACGGACTAGATAGTTTAGAGAGTCTTAGTGCGAGTCCTCAGACGGCTTAAGTTGAACAAGCTGCCATCAGTACGATAGCGTATATATATGCCGTCTTCTTCTTCGAGGTCTGCTATAGCCCTTTGGAGCCTAATGCTGAAGAAGATTGTAAATAGGGTTGGTGCAAGAACACAACCTTGTTTCACTCCATTAGTTATTAGATAATAATAATAATAATAATAATAATAAACAACTTTTTATACCCTGCCACCATCTCCCCAAAGAGGACTCGGGGTGGCTTACATGAGGCCAAGCCCAGAAGTGCATTTCAATACAATAACATAAAAGACATAAAGCAACATTACAGTAAAATAATAATAACTAGCTGAAACCGGCACGCGTTGCTGTGCCCTATTTAGGAGATGTGTGGAAGTGTGGGTATGTTAGGGTTGGAAATGATTTGACAATGTGTTTTGTGTTTGTAGATATGTGTATGTGTGTTTGTATGTGTGTGTGTGTGTATGTATGTATGTGTGTTTGTGTGTGTTTGTATGTGTGTATGTATGGGTGTGGATGTGTGTGTGTCTGTGTATATATATGTGTGTGTATGTATGTGTATGTGTGTGTATGTAGTTGTGTGTGTATGTGTATGTATGTGTGTGTATGTATGTGCCTGTGTGTGTGTGTGTATGTGTATGTATGTGTTTCTGTATGTGTGTGTATGTACATTCCCCCTCTCTCTGTCTGTTTCCCCCTGTCTCTGTCCCCTCCCCCTCTCTCTGTGTTTCACTTTCCCATCTCTCTCTCCCCCTCCTCTCTCTCGCTGCCTGAGTCCCCCTTGTTTCCCCCTCTTTCTTTCTGTGTTACTTCCCCCTCTCTGTCCTGCCCCGTCTCTCTCTCTGTGTCACTCCCTATATTTCTTCCCCCTTCTCTCTCAGGCCTCCCTCTCTGTCTCATTACCTCCTTCGTGTTCCCGCGGTTGGGCGGCCGCGCCTGAAGCAAGGTAAGGCCGGAGCTTACCTTCTTTCAGGTGCGGCCGCCGCAACCGCGGGGGGCACGCCGGAGAGCGGAAGGCAGTGCCGGAGATCGCCGATCAGCCCTCCGCCGTTTCCCCCGCGGTTGCGGCGGCCGCGCCTGAAAGAAGGTAAACTTACCTTCGTTCAGGCGTGGCGCTGGAATCGCTGGGACACGGCGGAGGGCGGTGCGCCGATCTCCGGGCCTGCCTTCCGCCCTGGCGCGCATGGGCAGCGTCGTATGCGGCCCGCCCCTTTTTTGTTTGTGCTGGGTGCGTTTTGGACTACAGTTCCCAGAAACCCCGGCATGGCCACTTCCTGTTTATGCGGAGGTTTCTGGGAAGTGTAGTTTGGCGGCCTAGAGCTGCTCTGGGACCGGGGACGTGTGGTGAAGAGCGAGGATGGCGAGGAGGTGGTTATTGCATTGCCGGTGTGGCTGCGAAGGTCCCGGTGAGTGGGGAGAGAGGGTGGCGGGATGGGTTGGAGGGTTTTGGGGGGGGTCGCTGTGCGCATGCGCGGTTGTTCTCCCTCTGTGCAGCGCTCGCGGGCAGTGCAGAGTCAATGGGCGGTTTTTGGGGGCTGTTTTTTGGGGGGTTGCAAGTTAGTGAGGTGGGGTTTTTTGTGTTATGTCTGTACCTTGTGGTCTGGGGGAATGTGTGTCGTGGGATTTGTGTTTGGGGGGGTTATAGTTTGGCCGTGCATATACGACATCCCACGACCACTCGATTTTTATATATATAGATAAAGGGGAAAAAAATCCAAAATCAAGCATAAAATATAATAAACAGTGCAAAGTAATACAATGGGAAAGTACAGACACAATCATACTGGGCGGGCACATGTGCAAGATACAATGATAAAACTAAGGATGGGATAAAATAAAATAAGAGTTTTATCCACCAATTTACATCTCCCAGAAGTGTCTGAATAGAGCTGGTGGCTGCCTCCAAAATTGGAGGAGTGTCAAAGTCTAGTTGAAAAACCAAAAACCTCTCAAAAGTCTAGAAGCCTTATTTCAGAAAAGAAATTACAACACAAAGGTGGTTGACTCTGAAGGCTACACAGCTGTATGTACAGAATTTTAACTTTTTTCGGAAAAAAATTGGAATCAATCTTTTTGAAAAGGAAAAATTGTGTCATATCCTTTTGGCAAATATTAATCTCCATGAATATTTGGAGACCACTTTTTGAACACCACTAGTCAAGGAAAGGCATGATCTTGTTAGAAGTCAACTCTTTGAAAAACCGGTGTTCACAAGCATTCATGTCATGGCACACAGGTAACTCAGCTGATAAATCATGTCTTTGAACTGCCAGTGATAAAGACACGCCACTGCACACAGCCTATATATTCTCTTGCTTTATGGAAACAGATGGTGAATCCTCCCACCAAAAGACCTCCCTCACTGTGATTGGCTAGCCTCTCAGCCAACGGGAGGGCTGTTTCTGAGACTCCAAGCAGGGAAGGGAGAGTAGGCATGCTCGGCACATGACAGCATGGTGTGCATTTGTGGGTGAGGGAGAGCATGCAAGGCTGGAGGGAGGCTCACACAAACGAGTTTCTTCAAAACATGGGGGTTCTATGAGAGAAGCCCAATTCTATCATTGCGGGGGTTCAAAATATTATTTGATTGTAAGTGAACTATAAATCCCAGCAACTACAATTCCCAAATGTCAAGATCTATTTCCCCCAAACTCCACCAGTGTTCACATTTGGGCATATTGAGTATTCATGTCAAGTTTGGTCCAGATCTATCATCGTTTGAGTCCACAGTGCTCTCTGGATGTAGGTGAACTACAACTCCAAAACTCAAGCTCAATGCCCACCAAAACCTTCCAATATTTTCTGTTGGTCATGGGAGTTCTGCATGCCAGGTTTGGTTCAATTCCATTGTTGGTGGAGTTCAGAAGGCGCTTTGATTGTAGGCGAACTATAAATCCCAGCAACTACAACTCCCAAATGACAAAAAGCAATCCCCTCACAACCCCACCAGTATTCAAATTTGTGTGTATTGGGTATTCGTACCAAATTTGGTCCAGTGAATGATATATAATCCCCCCCCTCGGGGGTTGAGAAGAGCGGGGTAGAAATGATGTAAATAAATAAATAAATAAATATCAGATATTGACATTACAATTCATAACAGTGACAACATTCCAGTTATGAAGTAGCAACAAAAATCATTTTATGGTTAGGAGTCTCCACAAGATGAGGAGCTGTATTAAGGGGTCGCAGCATTAGGACGGTTGAGAAACACTGCTCTAGGGAGAGAGTTCCTTCTGAAATGCATTCAGGAATGACTTTTCCTTTCACCGGCTTCCACTTTTGTTTAGCTTTCCACTTTTTAACGTTCTAGAGGTAGCTAATGAGGCAAGTTTGTGTTACACATGATCAGTCAGAGATTATGAGAGAAGTTGCGGTTTCCCTTGCAATTTGTAGGCATAACACACATACCTGCACTGGGATAAGTTGGAGTGGGATCTTGTTTTTTACCAGATGGAATGCTATTTTATTGTATTGCGTGATGCAAACATGTTGTTCCAACTTCACACCAAAGGCCCTCCTTTCCTGTCCTCCCAGTGCTGAAGCTAGCAGCTTTTCAGCTGAAGAGGGAGTGGATTAACAAGGGTTGAGTCTGCCCTTTATTAAAAAAAGGACCTTCACTGTAGGAGGCTTTGTTAACAGAGATGTGCCTGTTTAAGTAGATAGTAGGCATGATAAAAAAGTTATGAAAATGAAAAGAAAACTGAAGGGATTCGTATGTATGGGACTTTCAAGTTTATACGCATCGCAGGGCCAATCCCGGAAGTGGACTTTCTTTTCCGCACCCCCTGGGCCCAAATTTTCGTTAGATTAGTAACTATTTCGGATGCCCACCCAACAGGAAAATTTCCCCCTCCAAAATAGCTTTGCAGACATAACTCACAGTCAAATCGGGGCCTTTCCATGCTTGGAGCCTAATTAGAGTGAAAGGCCTCCTCCAGGAAGTGAAAAAGGAGCCGGAAACGATAGACGACTCCTAGAGGGGCTGGAGGACTGATGAAAAAGCGATTTAAACACCCAGGAAGGGGGTTTAGATAGAAGGACAGAGTAGAAGGACATAAGAACTGCTGAGAGAAGGGCAGCAGGAGTGAAAAGAGCACGGAGAGGAGAAGGAAGAGTTCAGAATCAAGAAAAGCCATAGAGTTCCAACGGAGGTCCTAGACTGCTATGGTAAAACTGAATGGGAAAAAGCTGGAGTGAGGAGAACTCTACAGATTAGCAAGGCCTGCACCAGAGGTGGGCATTGGCAACTATTTTATTTAATAATATTAATAATAATATATTAATGCATTATATGTCCCTGCAAAGAAACCCTGTCCTTTTATAATATTAATAATAATAAATTAATGCATTATATGTCCCTGCAAAGAAACCCTGTCCTTTAATAATATTAATAATAATATTAATAATAATATATTAATGCATTATATCTCCCTGCAAGGAAACCAAGGGAAATGTTGCCCCTTGATTTGCCTGTGCTTAAAACAGTGTCAGTCCTGTTTCCCTGCTTTGCCTACTTTAGAACTACTAATGAATTTTGTTAGTAATTACATTACATTTTAGAAATTTTTGGATTTTTTTGGTAAGTCTTTCTATTACTAATTAAAAAACCCCTCCCCCATTAGATTTTCGATTCCCTATTTTTGGGTTCTAAACCATGCCTGGTAGATAGATACCCGCTAATTCTGTAATTCAAGGAACTGTACATATTGCCATCTTTCTGAATCAGACTTTGTTTTCTGACGTTTCTTCTCCTCTAGAGGTGTGCCATTTATCACCCCTTTAATTATAGTGATGAAAAGGCCTTGCGTGAGTCACAATGTTCATTTTGTATCGACTGATCAAGAGATCAGCCTAATTTGATAGGATTTGAAACGACTAGCTGGAAAAGTGATCCATTATGCTGCTAATGAACCTCCTTCTTTGAGGGAAGGACTCCTTTGCTAACTGGCTTTCATGTTGAGGGCATCTTAGATCTCCTGCTCCCCTCCTTTAGAGCCAGAAGAAAAGAGTTTGTGGAATTGCATATTGTAGGGCAGCGTTTCCCAACCAGTGTGCCGTGGCACACTAGTGGGCCATGAGCGATCATCAGGTGTGCCGTGGGAAATTGGAACCTCCAAAACCCTTCCTTCCCCCTCCTTCCGAACACTTTTTCTTCTCCACTTGGGCTCCCTTCTTCCCAGCCTCGCTCTGCTCGCGTTGCCTCGCTTTGCTCTGGGGTGAGTCTGCGCAGTAGTGCCCGCACAGGTCACGTCTTCCTCCCTCCCCCTTCCCTCCTGAACACGCTCACGCTGCCCCCTTGGATCAAAATGGTGGCAGAAGCAGCAGTGTAGAAGAAAAAGTAAGTGTTCGGCAGGAGGGGGAAGAAAGGGCGTGAAGGGGAAGGGGGAGGAAGAGGTCTCTGTCAAAAGCTGGCATGGGCAAACTTGGACCTTCCAGGTGTTTTGGACTTCAACTCCCACCATTCCTAGCAGCCTCAGGCTCCCCCCCAGCCATTTAAGCAGGAAAGAGCTTCAGGCTGTTAGGAATGCTGGGAATTGCAGTCCAAAGCACCCAGAGGACCAAAGTTTTCCCATGCCTGTTTTAGGGACCTTAAAGTGGTGAGCCTCCTTCCAACATTGTGATTCTGGATAGAAAACAAACAACAACATAAATAACATTGTTTGAGTCCACAGTGCTCTCTGGGTGTAGGTGAACTACAACTTCCAAACTCAAGGTCAATTGCCAAGCAAACCCTTTCAGTACTTTCTCTTGGTAATGAGAGTTCAATATGCCAAGTTTGGTTCAATTCCATTGTTGCAAGACTTCAGGATACTCTTTGTTTGTGTGTTAACTATAAATCCCAGAAACTGTAACTCCCAAATGTCAAGGTCTATTTTCCCCAAACTCCATCTGTGTTCACATTTGGTCATATTGAGTAGTCATGCCAAGTTTGCTCCTGATCCAACATTGCTTGAGTCCACAGTGCTCTCTGGATACTCAAGGTCAATGCCCACCAAACTCTTATAGCATTTTCTCTTGGTTATGGGAGTTCTGTCTGGGTAGTTTGTGTCTTTCTGCCATTCCTGCCAGGATAACTATGTTGTGTTCATCGCAAAAGGCCCAGGTTTCACACCGAGTGTATAAATACATTTAAAAACATATTAACTATATGTATTACTGCGTTAGAGTGTCATTTTGTGTCATTTTGGTTGGTGGTGTGTCCCAGGATTTTGTAAATGTAAAAAGTGTGCCGTGGCTCAAAAAAGGTTGGGAAACACTGTTGTAGGGCACCCAAAAGAGGAAATCTGATTGAATGATGTCTAACGCTGGAGAGTGTCAGCTTGTATCAGTCACCAACATGGACCATTTGAAAATCAATAGTTCTTTAACCACCCAGTGCAAAGTGTGATTTAAAGTGTGCTTCAGTTAGATCCATTTATCTTTATTTATTAATACCAGGGACAGTAGAGGTGGCAAACCACCCTGGCAGTCAATACACTAGCCTGAATTGTGACAATATCTCTCATTCTGCCCAATTTCTCACTTCCCCTCTGGTACATGTTTTGTCAAGACATGGTGCCCCCCTTGGAAGACTGATAGTTTACCAAGTACTCTGAAATAAATATATGACCCTCCCTTTAATATTTTCCAGACTTTTGTGAGTTTGAGGCATCGGGACACTAGGAGAGGACAGCAACAGCTTCACCCCCTAAAGATTCAATCATATCTAACCCTTCAATAAATTGTATCTATTTTTATGACTTTCTGTGTAACTTGTATCTTTGAACTGTGTACTGTATCTATTTCTTATATAAAATGTAAAAACCGCCTTACAAAATGTATCAAGATGCATTCCAGAGACAGTCGACTCTCTGTGACATAATCCTCTGGGAACAAGAAGGTTGGACAAGCCCCTCTGGGTGTTTCCCAAGCCAGATAAACATCAAGTCCATTGTTTTCTCAAATATATCTATATCTATCTATATATATGAAGGAAGAGTCGTCATGGAACGACCGTCCGAAACAGAGAAACCTTACAACGCAGAGATACCAAACTTGCCAACAGAAATAGGCCTCAGACAAGGTACGTTTGTAGCAAAGAAACCCCCCCCCAACCTAAGAGGCCCCCAAAACAACGAGTAAAAAAACTACATTTCCCAGCATCCTCTGGGGCTGCCAACAACTCTCCCAGCGTCTACATTCTGAGAACATGATTGGCTGCCAATAAGGGCAGATTTGCATAACTCCTGTACTGGCCAGCCAACATGAACATTCCGACCCATAATAAACTGTCAGAGGAGGATTAAGCAAAGGGCTGAGGCACAAACACAAACACCCAATTCACTTCCCACAGAAAATTTACACCCCTACAAATCACAGACCATGCCCAAAATTGACAGTAAGGCTTCATTAACTTAATTTTCCTGACTAGGCCTCACTTAATGGAATGCTGTCTACGCTCCGAATTGACAGTAAGGCTTCATTAACTTGATTCTCCCGACTAGCCCTCAGCTCATTGGACATTGTGTATGGTCTGAATTGACAGTAAGGCTTCATTAACTTGCTGTTCCTGACTAGGCCTCAGCTCATGGGACACTGTGTATGGCCTGAATTTACAGTAACCTACCTTGGCACACAGAGCCCCTATGACCCACACTACATTCTACTACAGTTTGGAGGAGGATGGACCATGGATTATGGGACTTGAAGTACCTCCATGGATAATGGGATTTGTAGTACTTCAAAACCCATCATTCCCCACAGACTACTATGTCCCAGAACCAAGACCGATAAAGACCAAACTTGGCAAACAATGCCCCCCATGACCCACACTCCATCCGACTGCAGATTAGAGGAGGACACACCATGGATAATGGGATTTCAAGTACCTCCACTCACTTCCAAAGTTAACTTCCAAGCATCAACCTCTACATCAACACAGCAGACGGAAAAATAAAAAACATTATATATCCACAAGCTATGCAGAACGCCAGCAACACCACACAACAACAACTCCACAGGACTCCAACATCCCACCCACCAAAACAACCCACAACAACACAGCCATGACCCCAACAACACCATAACTAAGAACAACTCCAACCCTTACATACTCAGACTTCCTCGCATCTCCAAAATAGGGCACAGCAATGCGTGCCGGGTACAGCTAGTATATCTATATATCTATCCACTGGACTGGCCACGTTGTCTGAATGCCTGATCATCATATCCCAAAGCAGCTCAAGGATGGGAAATGGAATGTTGGTGGAGAGGAAAAGAGATTTAAAGATGGGCTCAAAGCCAACCTTAAAAACTGTGGCATAGACACCAAGAACTGGGAAGCCCTGGCCTTGAGCACTCTAACTGGAGGTCAGCTGTGACCAGCAGTGCTGTGGAATTTGAAGAGGCACAAATGGAGGGCGAAAGAGAGGAACGTGCTGAGAAGAAGGCATGTCAAGCCAACCCTGACCAGGACCGTCTTCCACCCGGAAATTGATGTCCTCACTGTGGGAGAAGATGCGGATCAAGAATAGGCTCCATAGCCACCTACGGACCCACTGCCAAGACACCACATCTGGAAAACAATCATCCTCGAGCTACGAGGGATTGCCTAAGTATGCAAGTAAGAGTTCATTTTAAAACTAATTTTGACAAGCCTTTAGGAGCCAATTCTCCACTGCGAAAGTATTGCATTTTTTTCATTTGCTGCAGATGGTTCCAGTGCTTAACACTGGAAAGGCTTGATAATGTTCTCAGTGGAAAAATCTAGTAGTTCTAGCAAGGAGAGCGGCAGCGAAGAGCAGACCACAAATGTGTGAGCGAATTGATGCTTTAAAAAAATCCATGGCCATTCCTTTTATGGCCAACCATGAATTATATACCCCCTACAATATGGGCATATTTTGATGGTTGCCATGGTAGATGGAAGAAGGCTGCATTTGATTGTTATTTTAACACTAAGCCTTCTTTTTGAGCTCCCCATTAATATCCATCGTAAAGAAAAATAACACTATGCACCTTTACTGCTCTCACCTGGTTCCTATCCATAGTACATGTGTTCTGCAGGATATTAAAAAAAACTCTACAATGCACAAGTGAGTTGTAAGAGGCAAAGCAATTACATCTCTATCTTGTTTTTGATTCAGAGCACAACGGGGGGTTGAGGCTGATCAGACATGGATACAGTATTTTCAGAAAGGCAGAGTTTCTGTTTTCTTCTATGCTGAAAATACGTATTTAATTATTGACAGTATCTATTTTGCTAAAGTGGTACGACACAAGCGGAGACTTATTGTGTCATTCATTTATGTATTTATATCCTGCTTTTTCTGTCCATAAGGAGACTCAAAGCGGCTAACAATTAGGCTTGTGCATTTCAGGTCAACCTAGATCCGTTTCTGCTGGCAGGATACCGGTAGACCCACTTATTGTTTTTTGCGCACCAAAAATAGGTTCACAGCCAAATGGCATTTTTGGACTGCAGCCGAAAAATACGGTTAGATCCAGCCCATTGACAACAATGGGGGGGGGGGGCTCCCCTTCCCATCATTTTAAGCAACTGCATCATTTGTCCTTATATCCTTCATTAAGACCTGGATTAAAAAGCATCAGAGTTAAGATACCACTTTTACCATGATCCTTTCCCTTTGGTCTGTAGAGGAGATCTCAGTTTAATGCTTCCTTAAAGCTATTTCTACTTCTTCTGCCTTCAGGGCCTAAAAGAGGGCTTTAAAAGGATGGACGTTGCAAGCTATGGCCCTGAAGGTAGAGAAAAGGCCTTCCCACATGCAGGGAGACCCAGGATATCTATAATAATGAGTGATAGACTCAGAAATAGTGAACCAAACAAGATTTATTGAATAACAACCAGTGAAAAATGCTGGTGGCCCAAAATGCTTAGTTGGTTGCAAAAGGAAGTTCTTGAAAAAGGAAGCTATCACTTCCTCTTTGCTTTGCAGAGTGACGGTATCTTTCTTTTGATCCCAGGTATCCTGTTTCTCTCTGGCTTTTGTAGGCCCGTGAAGTCCTGAAACCCCCCCCAAATTTTGCAGTCTATGCCGAGGATGGGTCCTCCTTTGCACTGCAGCTTGGTTGAGAGCGCAAGTAGACTCAGTAGGTGAACAAAGAATGCTATGTCCCAGCAAGCTTAGATTCCAGCCTTGCTTTGTCCATGTGTCCTTTGGAATGAGGCCAGAGAGGACGTCCAGCCCCTCAAGTAAACTCCGGAAAAGGGAGGAGTTAAGGGCGGTGATGCGAGGTTTGGAGCCAGGATGCAGCTCCACCCCTGAGTGACCGCATGGCCACAACAATGGAACAAAGACCTTTGCAGGTGAGGGCAGCAAAATACAAAATGCAGATATGAAATCAGCCCCATGGGGGCGCCACACTACTAGAGGAGACAGGCACTATAGGTGCTGCAGATGCACATTCTCTCTCCCTGCACACAGCTTTCCAAGGCATTTTAAGGTTTCCCACTTCCCAGGGAAGAAAGAGTGATGACCTGGAGCTATCCTACCCTGGGCTTCCTTTAAAAAGCCCTCTCTTTTCTCATGATTGCATTGCAGGGCCTGCCTTTCTCCCCGTCAACCCTTTTTGCTTTGGGTTTAATGTTTCCTTAAAGCTGTCTCCACTTTCTACTCTAGAGGAGAGGTAACTAGGTGTTTCCTAATAAGGACGCCACTTAACAGCCAGTCACAAGTAGGTGTGAAAAAGTGTTTATTGTCCACTTAATCACTGTGCTTGAATAGGACGTAACTAACTTAACCTACTTCGGCACAAAACAAAGAGTCTTTGAGCAGTAATTAACAGAAGAAACACAAAAGTAGTAAGATCAAACGCAGCGTCTGTATGCAGTCCTGGTCGTCACGAATAGGCAGTCCAAAGGGTAGAGCTTCAATCGTCGTCACGGATACCGGGTCAAAACAGAGGGAAGAAGCAGGCCAAAAATCCAGAGCAGCAGCTCAGCAGCTAATGCATGGGAATAATTACACAATGGAATCCCTGCAAAACACCCCACTCCATATTATACCCCATCTTGTAGGCAGTCAGCATCTGGCACTCACAGTAAATCAAAGGAGTTCAAACCACACTGAACATGGTACAGGCAGCAGCGAACTAAACTCAAAAAGTACAATAATGAAACTTCCACAACCCCAGCTGGAACAGCAGCATATCAGCCCCGAAAAACAAATCAGGTTTCCCAACTCACGTTACTCTGTACAGTATCCAAGATACAGGAAACAAGATACCAGTCCAAACACAACACCTTGCCAGCTACAAAGTGAAGCGTCCCAAAGCCCACATTTTATTAGCCTTCCACTTCGGACTCACTCAAGCTTGACAATGCCTCATCATCAACAGGCTCAGCTGCTGTTGTCTCAGCAGCTGCAGATCCTCTCCAGGTATTCCATCTCATGTCAAGACTTAGGTCTCTCCAGCATTCATCAGGATAGCCCAGGGGCCATTCATCATCATCAGAGAACCCCAAAAAGGTGTCACTGCTTGTGAGTTCCTCACATACAGCCTGAACTACTCTCAACCTGGCCCAGTCCATTTCTGGCTCTTCATCTGAAGTACTTTAATCACTCTGACTCCCATCCTCCCCAGGGAAGCCCTCAAAAGATTCTTCATCCGTAGGCTCTGTAAGTATTTGCCTTATTCTTTTGCACTGATAGATCTCTTCTGCACTTTGCTCACGAGTAAGCCTTTTGCTTCCCCTTTGAGGCATAGAATAGCTATCGTCAGCCCCACCCAGTTCCATACTACTGCTAGATGCTGAAGAATCAGCCCCACCCAACTCTCTACTACCAGGAGCAACAAGAGCCTCAGGCTCTACTACAACAAGGTGATAGTAGTTTTCTGAGAAGGAGGCTTTAATTTTTGTTTGCTGGGATTATTATTATTATTATTATCTTTTAGAAATATTTTCTGAAGGAGAGGAGGGAAGGAGAAAAAGAAGCTAATTAAAAATGCTTTGTTTTGCTTGTTTGCACTGAAAATGAAACTGACTTTGGGAGGCTTCCGAGGTTTCCAAAATTCAAATGAAAAAATATTGGATAGGTTTCAATTTTTAAGTTTTTGGCTCGGGCCATGCCCATGTGTCAGATATTGTATGAATTTAACCAATATGATCCAATTTACGAGGATGAACAATAATATTGCACAGCCCTAGAAATAGATGGCATCCTGCGTCTGATGAGTTCCTTAAGATTCAATTCCCTGTTAGGCCTCCACAATGTGCCTCTCTAAAGGATTGCAGAGTTTAGTGTCCGCTATCTAGACAGGCTGCAGGATCTGCAGTTTCTCAGATCACCCATGTAAGCCCTTTTCTGAGTGCTATCTGGCCAAATATATTACTTGGAAAGAAGCGGTAATAAAATTCCTTTGGAGATCTAGACACGATAAAATATTCATGAATGACAGATGATGACTTTAGGTTCTGAAATCTCCCTTGTTGTACTAGGGAAGCATCTTTGCAACATGATTCACGGTGTGTGTGTATGTGTGTGTGTGTTTCCCTCCTTTTTGCAGCCTTGATGTTTTATTTGTAGTGTGCTGGGCTCGTGCTGAGGGATGGTGTATCTGTGAGCAGTCATGCGATTTTTCATGTAGGAACATAATACTTGACATTCTATCAACTGCAAATATTTTATGTTAGGGAGATACTGAAGAAAGAACGAAGGTAAATATCCTTCTCTCACATACACTTATTCCTTTTATGTCTCTACTGAATTCCTTCAGTCCCAATGGACTGTTAGTTGGAAACTCTTGTAGGGCTTAGGCATGAGAAAAAAGTTATGAAAATGAAATGATTCGGAAGAAATTCGTAAGAAATGGGACTTTATAGTTTTTACGCAACTCACCGGCAAACCAGGAAGTAGCCTTTCTTTTTCGACACTGGGCGGCGCCATTTTTGTATCTGGTGCGTAAGTGTCGTAAGGACATAGGATGGCTTCTTTGCCCTTAGTCAACGCGGTTTCTGATTGGTTAATGGAGACCAGGTGGTACCATAAAACCACCTTCTTTCCTTTAGCCAATCAGCGAGCGAGGGCCTCCTCCTCCTCTCTCGCCTATGGCAGGGCTGCGAGAGAGGAGGAGGATGCCCCCCCGTGCCCCTCGCTGCCTCTCTCTAGCCCCGATCCATGGATCAGGGCAAAAGAGAGGCGAGGGGGGCGAGCGAGGGCCTCCTCCTCCTCTCTCGCCTATGGCAGGGCTGCGAGAGGGGAGGATGCCCCCCCCGTGCCCCTCGCTGCCTCTCTCTAGCCCCGATCCATGGATCAGGGCAAAAGAGAGGCGAGGGGGGCGAGCAAGGGCCTCCTCCTCCTCTCTCGCCTATGGCAGGGCTGCGAGAGGGGAGGATGCCCCGCGCCCCTCGCTGCCTCTCTCTGGCCCCGATCCATGGATCAGGGCAAAGAGAGGCGAGGGGCGAGGGCCTCCTTCTCCTCCCCGCCTATGGCAGGGCGGCGAGAGAGGAGGAGGATGCCCCCCATGCCCCTCGCTGCCTCTCTCTAGCCCCGATCCATGGATCCATGGATCGGGGCAAAAGAGAGGGGAGGGGGCGAGCGAGGGCCTCCTCCTCCCACCTATATTGGGCGGCAAGAGAGGAGGAGGATGCCCCCACGTCCTCGCTGCCTCTCTCTAGCTTTGATCCATGGATCCATGGATCGGGGCTAGAGAGAGGCAGCGAGGGGCGCGGGGGGCATCCTCCTCCTCGCCGCCCTCCCTCCTTTCCCTGCCAATAAACCGGAGTATTGGCAAGGAAAGGAGGGAAAGAGGAAGCGAATCGCCTCCTCCTTCCCTTGCCAATACTCCGGTTTATTGGCAAGGAAAGGAGGGGAAGTGAATGCCCTCCCTCCTTTCCTTGCCAATAAACCGAAGTATTGGCAAAGAAAGGAGGGAAAGAGGAAGCGAATTGCCTCCTCCTTCCCTTGCCAATACTCGGTTTATTGGCAAGGAAAGGAGGGGGAAGTGAATGCCTCCTCCTTTCCTTGCCACTAAACCGAAGTATTGGCAAAGAAAGGAGGGAAAGAGGAAGCGAATTGCCTCCTCCTTCCCTTGCCAATACTCCGGTTTATTGGCAAGGAAAGGAGGGGGAAGTGAATGCCCCCCCTCCTTTCCTTGCCAATAAACCGACGTATTGGCAAAGAAAGGAGGGAAAGAGGAAGCGAATTGTCTCCTCCTTCCCTCCTCCCTCCTTTCCTTGCCAATACTCCGGGTTATTGGCAAGGAAAGGAGGGGAAGTGAATGCCCCTTTCCTTGCCAATAAACCGACGTATTGGCAAAGAAAGGAGGGAAAGAGGAAGCGAATAACCTCCTCCTTCCCTCCTTTCCTTGCCAATACTCCGGTTTATTGGCAAGGAAAGGAGGGGAGTGAATGCCCCCTTTCCTTGCCAATAAACCGACGTATTGGCAAGGAAAGGAGGGAGGGAGGAGGGAAGGAGGAGGCAATTCGCTTCCTCTTTCCCTCCTTTCTTTGCCAATACGTCGGTTTATTGGCAAGGAAAAAAGAGGGGGAGTGAATGCCCCCCTCCTTTCCTTGCCAATAAACCGGAGTATTGGCAAAGAAAGGAGGGAAAGAGGAAGCGAATTGCCTCCTCCTTCCCTCCTTTCCTTGCCAATACTCTGGTTTATTGGCAAGGAAAAGAGGGGAAGTGAATGCCCCCTCCTTTCCTTGCCAATAAACCGACGTATTGGCAAAGAAAGGAGGGAAAGAGGAAGCAATCGCCTCCTCCCCCTCCTTTCCTTGCCAATACCCGGTTTATTGGCAAGGAAAGGAGGTGGAAGTGAATGCCCCTCCTTTCCTTGCCAATAAACCGAAGTATTGGCAAAGAAAGGAGGGAAAGAGGAAGCTTATTGCCTCCTCCTTCCTCCTTTCCTTGCCAATACTCTGGTTTATTGGCAAGGAAAAGAGGGGGAAGGGAATGCCCCCCTCCTTTCCTTGCCAATAAACCGGAGTAGTGGCAAAGAAAGGAGGGAAAGAGGAAGCGAATTGCCTCCTCCTTCCCTCTTTTCCTTGCCAATAAACCGAAGTATTGGCAAAGAAAGGAGGGAAAGAGGAAGCGAATGCCTCCTCCTTCCCTCCTTTCCTTGCCAATACTCTGGTTTATTGGCAAGGAAAAGAGGGGAAGTGAATGCCCCCTCCTTTCCTTGCCAATAAACCGGAGTATTGGCAAAGAAAGGAGGGAAAGAGGAAGCGAATTGCCTCCTCCTGCCCTCCTTTCCTTGCCAATACTCTGGTGTATTGGCAAGGAAAAGAGGGGGAAGTGAATGCCCCCCTCCTTTCCTTGCCAATAAACCGACGTATTGGCAAAGAAAGGAGGGAAAGAGGAAGCGATCGCCTCCTCCTCCCCTCTCCTTTCCTTGCCAATACTCCGGTTTATTGGCAAGGAAAGGAGGTGAATGCCCCCTCCTTTCCTTGCCAATAAACCGAAGTATTGGCAAAGAAAGGAGGGAAAGAGGAAGCGAATTGCCTCCTCCTTCCCTCCTTTCCTTGCCAATACTCTGGTTTATTGGCAAGGAAAAGAGGGGGAAGTGAATGCCCCCTCCCTTTCCTTGCCAATAAACCGGAGTATTGGCAAAGAAAGGGGGAAGAGGAAGCGATCGGCTTCCTCCCTCCCTCCTTTCCTTGCCAATACTTCGGTTTATTGGCAAGGAAAGGAGGGGAAGGAGGCGATTCGCTTCCCGTCACATGGGTGGCTGATAGTGAGACCTTTGTTTTCTGATGGCTCAATGTACACAAACCTCCTTTCCTTGCTCATCCCGCGCTTTTTACAAGCACGTTGATGTCTAAAAAGGCCAATCTGAGATAGGCACGTTCGGTTGCAGAAAGCACAGCAGAAAGTCTCCTTGGGTGATGTTGTTTCCAAGTTGCAGTTCTTTCTGCGTTGTCGTTTCTCTTCGAGACTCATTCGGCGTGTCTTCTCGAAAGAGGCCGCAGTGTTGTGGATAATGCGTCTCCATGCCTCCCGATGTGAGGCCAGGGTGGACCATTGTTGGTGATCAATCTGGCTGAGCTTGAGATGTTGTTTCAGGGAGTCCTTATATCTCTTTTTTGGGGCGCCTCTCTTGTGCTGACCAGTGGCAAGTTCACCATAGAGTAGTATCTTTGGGAGGTGGTGGTCCTCCAACCTAGAGATGTGCCCTGCCCAGCGCAGCTGTGTTCTCAATAGCATGGCCTCAATGCTGGTGATCCCTGCTTGCTCAAGGACAGCAACATTCGTCACATAGTCGGTCCAGTGTATATTTAGGATTGTGCGAAGACAGTGCTGATGAAAACGTTCGAGGAGTCGTAGGTGTTGGCGATAGGTGACCCATGTTTCAGACCCATAAAGGAGAACAGACAGTATGATAGCTCTGTACACACTGATTTTGGTACTTTGCCTCAGGTTCTTGTTGCTCCAGACTCTTTTGTGACTTCGGTTTATTGGCAAGGAAAGGAAGGGGGGGAGGAGGCGATTCGCTTCCCCCCCTCCTTTGGCTTAAGAATAGAGGTGAGCTGACATAACCCCATAAAATATTAAATACACACATAGAATACAGTTAGGGGAGAACTGACAGGAAGGAAAGGTGGAAGGAAGGAGAGAAGAAGGCAAGGACAGAAAGAGATAGCGTAGCGAAGGAAGGAAGGAGAAAGGGAAATAAAAAGTGAACAAAGGAAGGAAGGAGACAAAGGAAAAAGTAGAGAAAGGGGGAGGGAAGGAAGGAAAGAGAAAAGAAGGGATGTGGAACCAAAGAGCAAAGGAAGGAATGAAAGAAGAGGGTAGAGAAGGTCACAATTGTACTGAGAGCTAGTAACTAGCTCTTATATTTATGTTATACATCTACAGATCCAGTGAATTGCACTGCAGAGGTGAAGGGGAATGTTCCCCTTGATTTTTAACTGTTTCCTGCTTTTCCTACTTTAGAACTAATTAAGAATTTCGTTAATAATTATGTTACATTTTAGAACTTTTTGGAAATTTTTTTGTAAGTCTTTCTTTTACTAATAAAAAAAAATCCCCCCCCCCCATTAGATTTTATTATTGCGATTTTTGGGTTCTAAACCATGCCTAGTAGGGCTCATTGAATCTGGCACTAGTAGGAATCTTATACCTGCATTACCTTGTCTTATTTTCCATACATGTCCAAATGCTTATCATAGGTATGGGTGGGACCACTTTCAGTACTACCCTGTTCAGTACATTTTGGAGTCAATTAAAAAGAGGACAGGAGAAGGCAGAAGCTTACCTTTCCCAGTAGACTCATGGAAAAGGAAACTGTTGCAACCTCTCCTAGCTCACATGCTCTTCCTCCTTAACTTTTGCCATCTCGCTGATACAATTATGAGTCTTGTCTACATGGGCACCTGTTTTCATCTGCTAGGACAATCCAGAAACAAACCCAATATTACTAAGAGTACATTGTAAACTGCTATTCTGTGGCTCTCCATCTCTAGCATTCAATACAGGTTGGGAGGTCCCTACCTCTAGCCATGGTGAACTCCTGTCGAGTGGACGAAAACAGACTTGTCAATTTAGTTCATTTATAATATTGGAAGGCTCACAGGTCAAGGCAATAGGCAGCATATATCTGAAGCGGTTACAGACATTTTTTAAGTTTGGATGATTGCGATCGCACGCCCGAGCCTTTGGGAAAACTATATTGTCTGGCTTTACACGGGGGCTATCTGTATACATTCTGTTAAGATTAAGACCCTTAGCAGACAGAGGCACTTTAGCCAAGGTGAAAAGAACCAGATGAGTTTACTGAAACAATCTGAATAAAGGGTTAACTCCATCCAGGACTATCATAAGGTAACTTTAAACAATACATTACAAAAGGAGATGTTGCTGGTTGCAGTTATCTTTCTGGAATCTTTGAAAGTATTTTGTCTTTGGTGTAAAGTGACGGGTTATAAGTTGTTGCTTACAAACTGTCTTAATCTTCTCTCCTGTGAAACTTAGACTGGCCAAAAGCTTCTGTTGTCCTTTGGACTGTTTGTATAACAATAATAGTACTGCTAAATGCAACAGATAAAGATGCCTGTTTGAATTTCTTGGGCCTAGGATTACCAGACAATCCCAAGCCTAAATCACAATAGCTCTGGTGTAGAAAAAAAGGAGCAGTCTGTCCAGCAAAGGAGCTTTATACAGGAAATGGAATAAACCAACTAAGATTGGCCTCTGGGAGGGGGGGGGGGATTTTAAGCTCCAACCAAAAACGAATACAAAGGAAGTTATCTACACCAGTGTTTCCCAACCAGTGTGCTGTGGCACACTAGTGTGCCGTGAGCGATCAATACCCTTTCTTCCCCCTCCTACCGAACACTTTTTCTTCTGCACTCGGGCTCCCTTCTTCCCAGCCTCGCTCTGCTCGCTTTGCCTTGCTTTGCTCACGCTGCTGCCCTTTTGATCCGAGGGGGCAGTGTAAGCGTGTTCAGGAGGGGAGGGGGAGGGAGGAAGACGTAGGGTGAGTCTGTGCAGTAGCGCCAGCCCCCCTCCCCTCCTGAAGAAGGGAGCCTGAGTGGAGAAGAAAAAGTAAGTGTTCGGCAGGAGGGGGAAGAAAGGGCACGAAGGGGAAGGGGGTGAAAGAGGTCTCTGTCGAATGCTGGCATGGGCAAACTTGGACTTTCCAGGTGCTTTGGACTCCAACTCCCACCATTCCTAGCAGCCTCAGGCCCTTTTCATCCCCCCCAGCCACTTAAGCAGGAAAGGGAATGGTGGGAGTTGAAGTCCAAAACACCCAGAGGGCCGAAGTTTTCCCATGCCTGTTTTAGGGACCTTAAAGTGGTGAGCCCCCTTCCAACATTGTGATTCTGGATAGAAAACAAACAACAAAATAACATAACATTGTTTGAGTCCACAGTGCTCTCTGGGTGTAGGTGAACTACAACTTCCAAACTCAAGGTCAATTCCCAAGCAAACCATTTCAGTACTTTCTGTTGGTAATGAGAGTTCAATATGCCAAGTTTGGTTCAATTCCATTGTTGCAAGAGTTCAGGATGCTCTTTGATTGTGTGTTAACGATAAATCCCAGAAACTGTAACTCCCAAATGTCAAGGTCTATTTCCCCCAAACTCCATCTGTGTTCACATTTGGGCATATTGAGTATTCATGCCAAATTTGGTCGTGATCCAACATTGTTTGAGTCCACATTGCTCTCTGGATATAGGTGAACGACAACTCCAAAACTCACGATCAATACCCACCAAACGCTTATAGTATTTTCTCTTGGTTATGGGAGTTTGTGTGGGAAGTTTGATTCCATTCCATCATTGCTGGAGTTCAGAGTACTCTTTGATTGCGGGTGAACTATAACTCCCAGCTGTTGAGCAAGACCTTTGTGAGTGTCTTTCTGCCATTCCTGCCAGGATATCTATGTTGTGTTCATCGAAACAGGCCCAAGGTTTCACACTGAGTGTATAAATACATTTAAAAACCTTTAAAAAGGTTGAAAAACACTGATCGACACTATTGAGAAGGCCTGTAAACAGAGGGAACTGAAGCAAAGGAGAGGAAAAAGCAGAACGAAGACTTCACAACAATATCTTTCTAAAGTTTGAGTTTAGTATATATGGTATATATATATGAGAAACAAAGAAGTAATGCAGAGACAGCAGCAATTCTCTTCATTGTTGGGATGAACAGATGGTGGAAAATTTACAGCAAGTTGAGTTTTATTGCGAAATATGGTTGTGCTTTGAAGCTCTGACACCTGGTCTGCATCCCACTGTGAGAAAAACATCCAGGCATTACACTAATGGACTAAGCAATAATAAAAAAGAGAACATCTTTCACTGCACAGAGAAGTGGGGGAACACTATTTTCCTGGCTTCCTGCTGCCACTCTATTTACTGTAGTCTGATGGTGCCTAAGTGGGAATCACTTGAGGCGATACATTAAGACTTGAAAGGAACAATATATTTTACAATTAGGATAGCAATGGTGTTGCCTCCCTGATGATAATTACAAATCAATTATGTTTTTTTTAAAAAAAATGATGAACTCCTGCAGCGTTTCACTCTGTGAATTTTCCCTCTGTGCCATGGAGACTCTCCGAGGCCTGGATTAGGAGTATAGTGTTAGTAAGAGTGTTTAACTCTCAGTCTAAGCACTTCTCTATAAAAAGTTGATTGAATTGACTTCCGGTTTGGGAAGGGAAGATGGTGGACGCGTAAGAGCGAGCTCCGTGGAGCAACGCTAGATAGCGAGACTGGGAAATACAACTGCAAACCAGCTAGCGCTTGAAGCAGGAGCGCTGCCCAAGCACCAAGGGTGAGTTGTGGTTGGCAGAAGAGGGGTTCAGGCGCCCGCCAGGGCCGGAGAACCCGCCAACCTCCCACCGCTGGGAGCCTAGAGTCGGCTACTACGGAGGTGTGCGCAACCCTTCGGGAGACACCACAGCACCACCCCCCCCAGCATCCTCAAGAAGCAGGAAAAGAAATTGGCGTTGACAGGGTATTAAACAAAAATTGAGGAACCTCATAAGAAGAAGAAAAGCTTGCTTTTGGAAGGTCTCCCGGGTGCCTAGAAATCCAAAGAGTCAAGAGGGGCCATACAGCTTTAAGAAACCGAATCAAGAACCAAGAACGCAAGACGGACGCCAGGCTCGAACCAGGTGAAAGCTTTCAGGGCCGCTTTCAGGGCCGCCAAGGCAAGAAGGAAAGGAAGCGGCGTGTTTGTGGAGACGGAGGCGGAGACGACGGACCCGGGGGCCGGCCGCGGGGGGTTTCTGGAGGGAATTGAAGGAGACACTTCAACAAGAAAAAAAGCGCCCTACCTAGGAGCGAAGCGCCGCGAAGCTAAGGACGGCAAGAGCCAGGACGCAGGAGAGGATTTTCTGGGTCAGAGGCCGGGCAGGTAATAGAAGGGAGATTAATAAGACTTGGAGAGAGCGAAAGCGGAGGCAAGGAGGAGCGACGCCCTGAGACGGAGTCTCTAATAAAGGAGTGAAAAAACAAGGTGACTGAAGAGGTACCAGAGGGAACCCCTAAGAGGGGAGAGCAGAGGGAACCCCTAAGAGGGGAGAGCAATCAAACTACTATTGTCTAAAAGTGACTCCCTGACAAACAAGACTGTTTTGAAAGAGAAGGCCCTAGGAAAATGGCTAGAAAAACTGACAGAGAACTTAGAAACCTAATGGTCCATTGGGTCCTTCGGGCCGAAGAGATTCTTTTCAGGATGAGATTCAAATTAAGGATCAACTCAAAGAATTGATTTACTGAAATGAAAAGCTGCATGAAACAGTTGAAAAAGGAGCCGATGAAAGGAAACAAATTAAGGATGGAATTATGGATTTGAGGAAGGACATGTCCACTATGAGAAAAGAAGTAATCGCCCTGTACGAAAAGGTAGACCTCGTGCAAAGGAGGGAGGAGGATACAAGGAGGATGATGCTAACGGACCAAAAAAGAATAAACGAGCTGGATAGAGTCCAAGGAGACCTGGACAGGAAAAACCTACAGCTGGAGCCTTTCCAGAAGGAATTTCAACTTAGGATGCGGGGTGTGCCAGAGAGGCGACAAAGGAAACCTATGATGAAACCATGAAAATAGGCAAAGAAATTATAGCAAAAATTCTTGAAAAGCAAGAAACTTATATTGAAGAAAAAATGGACAAAGCCTTCAGAATTCACACGGTTTCTCAAGGGAGAAATAAATCAGACCGAGACATTCTGATACAATTCAACTCAACTAAAATCAAAGAAGAAGTGTTAAAGAAACAAAGCATCACTCCTTGCAACTATAAAGGGGAAAAATTATCATTTTGAAAGAGATCCCAAGCTCAATTTTGGGAAACAGAAAAAATTATTATTTTCTCACAGACCTTCTTAAACAAAAGGATATTAGGTTCCGCTGGGAAAAGATCGAAGGGATCCAACTCATGTGGAGAAATGAAAGACACTGGATAAACTCCCGGGAAAAAGCAGAAGAATTCTACAAAAAAATGGAGCATATCCTTACAAAAAAGAAAAGCCCATCCACCCAAGAAAAGGAAATAAAAATCCAGAGTTAAGAGAATCTAGAACAAGTCCAAAGGGGCAAAGGCCCCCCCCAAAAAACGGATCCAAAATGGAGAGAGTAAATACCCCTAACCAACGTGAGGATGTTCAAACACAGGACGAGGCCTCAAATGACGAGGATCAGAAGAGGAGGAGGAAGAGGAAGGAGAACAGGACTCAGAGACAAATCTCAAAGAGGGAAACAGCCTACCCGAGGAAGAAGAAATCTAGTTAACCCATGGAGGTAAAATGTTTCTCTCTAAATTTAAATGGGATTAACATACCGGAGAAAAGGAAAAAAACTTTTGCCTTTCTAAAAAGCAAAAAGCAGCTATTATTGCACTCCAGGAAACCCGTTAAAACAAGCAGATCAGACCTTCTTGAAAATAAATCCTAGGAATTCTCTTTTCGTCCTCACTGGAAAAACAAAGAGGTAGCTCTCTATATAAAACAGGAGCTGACACCTAATTTTGAGTTTAAAGACAAAGAGGGTAGATACATTGCGGCATCTGCCAACTTCAGGGAAAAATTTTGGTTGTTAATATGTATGCCCCAAATGGGGCAAAAGGGAATTTTTTGTGGAGCTAAACAAAAAGATGGCTGAGATCGAATGTGATGGAAACATACTGATGGGGGACTTTAATGGATTGTAAATAATAAGTTGGACAAGAATAATAACAATCAAAAAACAAAGCAACTACAAAAATACTCCCAAAATCTTTCTTTTGAATTAATTGGTAATTTTAATTTAGTTGACACCTGGAGGTTCCACAAAAATGACCAAAAAGATTTCACCTTCTTCTCCGGGAGAAGGAAAACATGGTCAAGAATTGACATGTTGTGGACCTCAAAAGATCTCATCTCGAAAAGTTTTAATGTAAAAATACACCCGAGAGTGATATCGGACCACGCCCCGATAGAAATTTCTATAAAACTATGTAATAAACAACCCTCATGGAGATTAGGGGAGTGGCTATTAAGAACGGAAGCCAAATAGAGAACAACAAAAAAAATCTTACAAGACTTTTTTGAATTAAACGACTTGCCTGATATGGGGAATGCGAATCTGTGGGATTCAAGCAAGGCGGGTCATGAGGGCACTTTTTGGCCCAAGCAAATTACCAGAGAAAACAAAAACAAAAGATCTAACCGCTCCAGGAAGAACTAGGGAAGACGGAAGACCAATTGAAAATAAACCCTAAAAACAAGAAGCTAGAAATAAAAAACCAATTATTAAGAAAACAATTGAACTTACTGAATATGGAGCAAATGAAATTAGACTAAAGTACTTAAAACAAAAACACTTTGAAAACGAATAAACCGGGAAAATGGCTGGCGTATCAATTCAAATCAAAAAAGCAGAATACCCTTATCAACAAAATAAAAGCAGACGGGAAAGATCTGACGTCAGATAAAGAGAGATCTTGAAGGAGTTTTGGAAATTTTATCAAGAATTATTCAGATCAAAAGATTAAATAAAGAGAAAATACAAGAATATATAAGCCAGCAGACACTAGAAAAATAAGTGAGAAAGACAGGGAACTGCTAAATAACCCCATTACAGAAAAGGAAATTGAAAAGCGGGTAAATTCTCTCAAGCCAGGAAAAGCCCGGGCCCCGATTGTTTCACCGACATATATTATAAAAGATTAAAACAAGAATTAATCCCTTACCTAAAAAGACTTTTGAATCACGCCCTAACAGGCCAGACCCCAAACGTGGAAAACAGCAAATATTATAGTTTTTCCAAAAGAAGGCAAAGATCCGGAATTGATCGAAAACTATAGACCTATATCACTTTTAAACATAGATTATAAAATATTTACCAACATATTAGCAGCTAGGTTCAAGGTCTTCTTAAACAGTTGGATAGGTACAAATCAGACGGGCTTTCTCCCAAAAGATACATGAAAAATAATATTAGAAATATTATTAACATTCTGGAATATCTGGACAAAAGATAGGGAAAAAAACAGCATTATTATTTTTAGATGCGGAGAAAGCCTTCGACCAGATCAGTTGGGACACAATAGAAATATTGATAAGAGAGCTAGATCTGGGATTTTATTTCACAGCAGCCATCAATGGAATATACAATTCCCAAAAAAGGCATCGATAATAGCTAACGGACAGAAATCGGGACTTATTGAAATAGAACGGGGACGAGACAGGGTGCCCACTCCCCACTGATATTTAATTTAGTCCTGGAAGTTTTACTAAAAAATATCCAAAATAATCCGGAACTTAAAGGCTTAAAAGACGGGAAAGACTCGCATAAAGTATTTGCTTTTGCAGATGACATAGTCTGCATCATTGAAAATCCTTAGAGAATTTAGCAAAATTGGATACAGGAGATAGAGAAATTTGGAGACATATCGGGCTTTAAATTAAACAAGAAGAAATCAAAAATACTTACAAAAATATACAAGAGAAAGAAAGGGAAGAAATTCAAGGTAAATTTGGTATGGAGGTAGTAAAAAAAAAATTAAATATTTAGGTATAAATATTACTTCAAATAACACCCAACTAACTAAAAATAACTATGAAAAAGTGTGGAAGGAGATAAAAGAGATTTAGGTAGATGGGAAAAATTTCAATCTCACTCCTGGGAAGAATATCCACAATAAAAATGAAAGTTTTCCCAGGATAAACTTTTTATTTCAAATGTTACCGTTCTGAAAAATGACCTTATTCTAAGAAAGTGTAATCGAACTTGCCAAGTATATCTGGCAAGGACGGAAAGCCAGAATTAAGCTAAAATACCTAACAGAGAGAACTTGTAATGGAGGCCTCGGGATGCCACTCCTAAGTAAATATTTCAAGCAAATTGCTTAGAAGCTATTAGAGACTGGATCAAATTAGAAAAGAAAAGCCAATTGAACTTAGAAGGGTTTGGGAATAAATTTGGGTGGCACGCCTACCTGATATATGATAAAATTCTGCAGGATAAGAATTTTAAAAACCACATCCTCAGGGCAGCTTTATATAAAGTCTGGACCAAATATAAAAAAAATTTGGTATAGTAAGATCCCGACTTGGACCTCCCGTTAGAGGCATTTCAGCTGATCAAACCAGAACATAATAAATGGCCCAAATATAAAGACCTCCTGAAAAGGAGGGCCCAAACCTGGTCTTAAAAGAACAGAGTGAGCTGCCCTCGTATGACCTTAATTGGTTTCAGTACAATCAATTAAAAAAAGATATATGATGGATAAGATGATTGGCTGGGAATGGATACCGACTAAAGTAGAAAAAAATTTGGTTAGTGTCGGGAAGAAAAACTGTGAGTTTATTATATAATTTTATTATGGAAAGGACTCTAATGAAAAGCCCTTAAAGGAGTATATGCTAAAATGGGAAGCAAATCTAGGCCATCCCATCCCATTGGAGGAATGGGAAAAATTTGGAAAAAAAACCAAAAATATACCTACGCATATAATTTAAGAGAAAATATGTTCAAGATAATTTATAGGTGGTATATAATGCCCTGCCAATTGGCGAAAATTAATAAGACCAATAATGATTTATGTTGGAAATGTAAGCAAGAACGGGGTACTTTTTTATCATATGATTTGGTCATGTAAAATTGTAAAGCAATATTGGAGTATGATTTTTAAAGCTATCCAAGAAATTATTTAGACTAAGTTCGAAAAGAAACCGGAATTTTTCTTTTAAACATTACAGGCCTGGAAAAAATCATAACCAGGAAAGACTTTTGACATTTCTAACGACATCCGCAAGGATAACTCTAGCTAGGTACTGGAAAAGCCCGGATATCCCCGATGAAGAAGAATGGCTGTTAAAAACAATAGAAATTGCCGAAATGGATAAACTTACGTACCTGCTCAGGACCGGATCAACAAACCGCTTTGAACAGACTTGGTCCCCTTTGTTAAGATATATTAAGGAAAAGAAACAGATTAATTTAAAAGGATTTAAGATTTAATACCCGAAAGTGGAGACTGAAATATATAATTTAAGATATAGGTCTTCTATATGAGATGTGAAGCCATTTGTGTTTTTATCTGTATTGTTTAAATGTACCTACCCCCCTCTTCCCTCCCTTCCATATCCATCTCCCCCATACCTACCCCCCCGCATCCCGGTACTATCCTTACGGGCGCTACTCGCCCGTCTATCTTTCAATGTTTTTCTTGATGTTGTTATTTGTATTGTTCGTTGTTCAATAAAGTATTTTAAAATTAAAAAAAAAAGTTGATTGAATTAAGGTCAGTGAGAGAAAAAAAAACCAGCGATTAAAGATAGCTCCTTTAAGAGCTTCTAACATTTTCAAGGGGAAAGCTAATTATTTGATTTGATTCTAAATAGTATAGGTAAAGGTTTCCCCTTGACGTTCAGTAAAGTTATGTCCAATTCTGGAGGTTGGTGCTCATCTCAATTTCTAAGCCAAAGAGCCACCATTGTCCATATACACCTCCTAGGTCATGTGGTGGGCATGACTGCATGGAGCGCTGTTACCTTCCTGCTGAAGCGGTATGTATTTATCTACTCACATTTACATGCTTTCAAACTGCTAGGTTGGCAGAAGCTGAGGCTAACACTGGGAGCTCACTCCGCTCCCTGGATTCGAACTGCCGATCTTTCGGTCAGCAAGTTCAGCAACTCAGTGCTTTAACCTGCTGCACCACTGGGGGCTCAATAGTATAGAAACTAAAAAAATTGTTAATATAATGTTTCCATAAAATATTCTTCTCTTGATGTCAGAGGCAGAAATGATTGTAGTAACTTAGGGGTGCTCATTAGATAGATCACGGTCTACTGGTAGATCTCAGGCAGGATGGGAGGAAGGCTCAGTCCCGCCCCGCAGGCTCCCGACGCTGCCCAGGTGCAGAAGGAGGTTGGACTGGATGGCCCTTGGAGGTCTCCTCCTATTCTAGGAACCCATTGTTGTTGTTGTTATTATTATTATTATTATCAGAGGCTGAATGGCCATCTGTGAGGAATGCTTTGATTGTGTCTTTCCCTTATGGCAGAAGGAGGTTGGACTGGATGGCCCTTGGAGGTCTCCTACTCTAGGAACCTATTGTTGTTGTTGTTATTATTATTATTAACAGAGGCTGAATGAATATTATCATCATTATTATTATGAATAAATTCAGGGGCTTATTATACTCAAATTTAGTTGAATTCAGTCTTAAAATATATTATATGGCTCTCACTGAAATGAATTTCCAAATATTTTGCTTTTATCACTCTCTGAGTAGTGGGTAGGTAGATCATTTTGACTTGGTTGTTTTATAAATAGCTCGCATGCTGAAAAGTGTGAGCACCCCTGTAGTTACTGATGCTATGAGGGCATAGTATGATTAATTGGAACAAAATAAAAAATAAATAAATAAACACATCCTTTCTATTTTGCAGGTTGAGTCAAGATTGCATTTTATTTAACCGCTATTTTTGTCATAATTCTTTCATCTGGTAGGACTGACAAATGGCTACCATGCAAAGCATTTACCATAGTCCATTCACTGAATTCTACTCATCTAACTGTGTGTATATGTGTGTGTGTGTGTGTGTGTGTGTATACACACACACACACACACACACACTAGGCATGGGCAATCCATGGTTCTAAATGGTTCTAAAGTACTTACAAAACTAGAGGGCGCTGGTGCTTTGCTTCTAAAGTGTTGCTAAAGTTCTGGTGGTGAAAATTTCAGAACTCTTAACAAAACTTTCAAAATTTCATTATTATTTCATTACTGGTGATTTTTTTTTGACATAACCAATTAGGAAGTACCATTTATAACAAAAATTTGAAAGTTTGGTTAGATTTCTGAATTTTTCACCACCAAAACTTTAGCAAAGCACCAGCGCCTCTTAGTTTTGTAAGTACTTTAGACCCATTTAGAACCATGGATTGCCCGTGCCTAATACATACGTATCAGTGGTTTCCAACCTTTGGGCCTCCAGGTGTTTTAGATTTCAACTCTCAGAAATCCCAGATAGTTTGCCTGCCATTAGGAACTGTGGGAACTGAAGTCCAAAACATTGCCTTTCTCTCAATACAGGATCCAATGCATGAATAGGAAATCCTCAATTAGAAACAAAAGCAGGTTCATTTTTGAAACGAATATCAGCTTTGGTATGCTGGTCTGTATGTACAGTTTTATCATTGTTGTCTGAAGTCTTAGGTGAAGCCTGGCATGCCAAGCTATGATTGATTCCGATGAAGACGCAGTTTCAAGGGCAGAGTCAGAGATCATTTTTTGCTCTATCGGTTAAAGAAGGCTGTCAGGGGAATTTTACCAGTTCAGTCATAACCTATAGTTACAGATATGGACATTTTATAGACATTTGAAAGAATAGACATTGCCTGTGATTGGTACAAATTATTCGCTGTCTTATTGGTCCTCAGTACATTTGTTGCTGAAATAACAGATATTGCTATAATTGGTACAAATTATGATCCACAGTCTTACTGGTATAAAGTGTGAAAGGTAGGCAGTTTGAATCCAGGGAGCAGGGTGAGTTCCTGCTGTTAGCCCCAGCTTCTGCCAACCTAGCAGTTTGAAAACATGCAAATGTGAGATCAATAGGTACTGTTCCAGCGGTAAGGTAACAGCGCTCCATGCAGTCATGCTGGCCACATGACCTAGAAGGTGTCTATGGACAACACTGGCTCTTTGGCTTCGAAATGGAGTTGAGCACCAACCCCCAGCGTCGGACACGACTGGGCTTAATGTCAGGGGAAAACCTTTACCTATTATATTATTATTATTATTATTATTATTATTTGAAACTGCACTTTTTGGGGTCCCAGTTTTGGATAACATTACCATGGCAAAGTGGGTAATAGCCACACATACCACAATTTCTTCTACCTTAAGGTTTCATAAAGTTCCTGTTTTTGAAACATGCACATTGCCTTTATCTGTTGCATCTTGTTTAGATTGTAAACCGGGGGCAAATGAATGATTTGTAAGCTGCTCTGAGAACTTTTGTGGCTGGAAAGTGGGGTGTAAATACTCTATACCAGTGATTTTCAACCTTTTTTGAGCCGCTGCAAATTTTTTACTTTTACAAAATCCTGGGGCACACCACCAACCAAAATGACACAAAATGACACTCTAACACAGTAATACATATAGTTAAAATGTTTTTAAATGTATTTATACACTCACTTAGTGTGAAACCTGGGCCTGTTTCGATGAACACAAAATATATAGTTATAGTATATTATTATTAGTAGTATTATATTGCATTACATTAAAACATTATCAATATTATATGTATACACAATATACGTATACCATACTATATTATACTATACTATCAAATACAACATACTATGTCATTGTCACAGTACAACAATTACATACCACATTGTATTATAATAATTATATCGCAATATTACATGTAACGTAAATATACAATTATAATATCTTAATTTTAAATTGTGGTGCCCAGAACAGGACACAGTGTTGGAGTTGAAGTCCAAAACACCTGGAGGAAGGTCCAAGTTTGACCATATCTAGTCTAAACCTTCTTCCAAGCCCTTAATAAAGATGCTGCCTGCCTTAATGTATAGCCAGAGTCTCCATGCCCATCTGTCGGGAGGGCTTGGATGGTGCCTTCCTGCTTGGCTGAAGGGGATCAGGCTGGATGGCCTTTGGGGGAACCATATTTCTCCCACGAGTTCCCTTCCCTCCTTTCCATTGTTAGCTGGATGACTCCCTGCCTGCCTACCTACCTGCCCATCCGGCTGCTTGCCTGCCTGCCTGTCTTCAGCGCTTGGGTTCTGCTGCTCTCTGACTCACACCTCGCACAGCGCCAACAGGGCTGGGCTGGGCTGGGCTGGACCGGAAGTGCTCCCCGCCGGAGCGGAACAGAACGGGCCCAAACAGGTCCGCCCTACTGCGCGGCCCTCCTGGAAACACGCTGAGGTTCCGGAGACAGAGTAGCAAACTTTATACATGACATCAGATAGATTAGAATCTAATTTCCCACGGCACACCTGATGATCTCTCACGGCACACTAGTGTTCCGTGGCACACTGGTTGAAAATCACTGCTCTAAACCAGTGTTTCCCAACCAGTGTGCCGTGAGAGATCATCAGGTGTGCCGTGGGAAATTGGAACCTCCAGGAGGGGGGGGGGGGGAGTCTAGTGTGTTGAAGTATAAAAACCCTAAGAAACCTACCTCAATAAAGGTACAAAATTACAAACACCCCCTCCCCCCCTTGTCTACTTGGTCTCTCCCTCTCCATGCATTGGGAAGGCCCGCCTCCCTTTCCCCAAGTAGAGACCTCCTCTTGCCTCCTGGGGGTTCTGTGTGGGAAATTTGGCCCAGTTCTATCATTGGTGGGGTTCAGAAAGCTCTTTGATTGTAGGGGAACTATATATCCCAGTAACTACAACTCCCAAACGTCAAGGTCTATTTCCTCTGAACTCCATCTGCGTTCATATTTGGGCATATTGAGTATTCATGCCAAGTTTGGTCCTGATCCAACATTGTTTGCGTCCACAGTGCTCTCTGGATATAGGTGAACTACAACTCCAAAACTCAAGGTCAATGCCCACCAAACTCTTATAGCATTTTCTCTTGGTTATGGGAGTTCTGTGTGGGAAGTTTGTGCCTTTCTGCCATTCCTGCCAGGATATCTATGTTGTGTTCATCAAAACAGGCCCAGGTTTCACACTGAGTGTATAAATACATTTAAATACATATTAAGTATATGTATTACTGTGTTAGAGTGTCGTTTTGTGTCATTTTGGTTGGTGGTGTGCCCCAGGATTTTGTAAATGTAAAAAGTGTGTCGCGGCTCAAAAAAGGTTGGGAAACACTGCTCTAAACAAACAAACAAATAAAAATCTTGAGATTTTTTTGGACCCAACTAGTCCATTTTAATTGGATCTTGTGTTGGGCAATGAGTCTTTATTTGCTTTGAATTGTCAAACACTGGCAGCTATTTCTGAGTATTTTGCCTCTTGGAAGAGGAATCAGCTTATCTTTCGGGCTTCAATTTGAGGGGATGGATGCGTAATCTCTGTGGTCCCCTCTCTATTCCCTATCATCAGGCACAAAACAGAAAAATGTGTTTTGCACATCCCAGAACCCTCCCAAGCAAACACACACATATGACAATAAATCAGTCAAAAACTGGGAGGGGGGATGAGTCCGACCCACATCTTGACAGTTAAGGTGCCTGACTGTGGATTTGCTGGCATTCCAATTGATGATATGAGTTGCTGATACCGCAACTTTGTGGCACTTCTCATCAGCTATGACAGGTTTTATAGTGCTTCTAAATTGAAGTGTGGAAGGTTGTGTGAGTTGCTAGAGAAAGAGAGGATGGGAGGCAATCGCTGCACTCTCTGTTGTCATTTTTTTTTGTTTCAGTGAAGAATAAATACTATATTACTGTCTGTCTTATTGACACTAAATGAAGTTGGGGGGGACCAAACTTGATGGAGAGCGAACTGCATTATTTTGTGGACATACAGAAACCAGCATGATTATGCAATATTTTTCTTCCAAAGGATGAACTGGATGAACTTCCACATATGGGAATGAGTTGTCTAGAGAGATTAAACTTTTGAGTTAAAAGCTGCCAATACGGCATGCTTGTTTTTTGTGTGATAACCTCCCACAAGGGATACTGGACTTCTTTGATTGCTCAAAGAGTAGCCATTTTGATACCTGGGTAGAAAACAGTCTCCAGGAGTCTTCATTTAGAATAGTATTTCTAAGTGTCCTGTGCAAAGGAATATGCCCTTTCCTTTTGGACATGTTCCTGTTAACAAGAAGCTTTAGAGAAATTTGTCTTGGCTGGGATTTGGTAGAAGTAGGAGAAAGAGAAATGGAAATATGAAAGGGAAGTCTGCTGAGTTAATCATCCTAAATTACTGTAACGCATGTCCGGATTACCCATAAAGCCAACGTGGCCATGGCCTAGGGGCGCAAGCTGAAAGGGGGGGGGGTGCAGATCATGGACCAAAAAAACCCAGACTGGTCTGCGCCCCTCTTTCCCCCTTTCTCATGCCCCTCCTCACTCCTTCTCCCGGCAAAGTCTCTGCTCTGTCCTCTCTGTCTCTCTTGCGCGCTCTCTGTCTCTCGTGTGCGCTCTCTCTCTCTCTCTCTCTCTCTCTCTCTCTCTCTCTCTCGTGCGCTCTCTCTCTTTCTCGCGCATGCTCTCTCTCCCCCCTCTCGCACTCTCTCTCTTGTGCGCTCTCTCTCTTGCACGCTCTCTCTCACTCTCTTTGTCTCTTGCGCTCTCCCCCTCTCTCTTGCGCTCCCTCCCTCCCTCTCTCTCTCTCTCTCTCTCTCTCTCTCTTGTGCACGCCTTTGGAGCGAGTTCGCACCTGCTGCGCTCTCCCCAAGCCTCCCGACTCCCGAGGAGACCTTCAGAGCACAGCGGAGCTTTCTCGCCGGTGGGAATGGGGACCTTGGAGGTGGCGGGAGGTTGGCTTAAAGGGGGCATAATTTCAAAGTGTGGCCTAGGGCGCAAAAAAGTGAGAATCCGGGCCTGCTGTAACACTCTTTACATTGGCCTGCTTCTGACCGTGGTCTGGAAGTTCAAGCTAGTGCAGAATGCTGCAGCGCGGCTGCTTGGCTGCCATATAACTCCGGTCCTTCAGCAGCTGCACTGGCTACTGATCGAGCACCGGATCAGCTTCAAAGTGCTAGTTCTTACTTTCAAGGCCTTATATGGTCTGGGGCCAGTGTACCTAAGGGATCGTCTTATCCCATATAAACCCCAAAGATCACTGCGTTCAGAGGAGCAAAATCTATTGGAAATTCCTAGTTTGAAAAACTATCGCCTGATGGCAACCAGACGAAGACCTTTTCACAATCATTGCCCCTACATTATGGAATGCCCTTCCTTCCGAGGTTCAAGCTCTGCGGGATCTGATGGCCTTTTGCAGGGCTTGCAAAACCTACCTTTTTCAGCAGGCGTTTGAGCTTTGAATTTTAATGGAAACGTTTTAATCTTGTTAACTGTTTGAATGGTTGTTTACCTTTTGTGTAAACCGCCCCGAGCCTTTGGTAGTGGAGGTGTATAAGTTGAAGTAATAAATAAATAAATAAATAAATAAATGCACCTGTTCTTTTCTGTATCTGTCATTCATTCATTAGGTCAGCATTTCTCAACCTTCCTAATGCAGCGACCCCTTAATACAGTTCTTCATTTTTGTGATGACCCCCAAACAACATTATTTTTGTTGCTACTTTATAACTGTCATTTTGCTACTGTTATGAATTGTAATGTACTAAACATCTGATACGCAGGATGGATTTTCTTTTACTGGACCAAATTTGGCGCAAATACCCAATGCGCCCAAATCTGAATACTGGTAGACTTGGGGCGGGAGATTGCTTTTGCCATTTGGGAGTTGTACTTGTGATAGGGTAATAATCATGAAACTAGAGAAATCAAAGTTTAAAATGTACCCCCTCTGTATTTTGAAAGGAGCTTCCACGAAGGGTCCGTCTTGTCTGGAACATTTGTGGTTAGCACCTAAGAAACATGTGCAATCAACAACTTTCACAAGACAGTTTAGGCAGAAGGCTAAAAAGCTGACAAGGGGTCTATTGCCATATATGGGGGAAAGAGCTATTTGGGTCTTGTACTTTCCATTGTCAAGAAATCATGTGAATTACAGGAAGTCAGTTAGTTAATGTGACAAATAAGGAATTAGAGAAGTTAGTTAGTCAATGTGCTAAATAAGCACCGGGAATGTGGCGCAGCTGGCTAAGTGTCAGCTGCATAAGATCTCTCTGACCAGTAGGTCATGAGGTTGAGGCCTGCCTGGGTCGAGGTGGGTGCTCGACCATTAAGTGTAGCCTGCTGTCGACCTTTGCAGCCCGAAAGACAGTTGCATCTGTCAAGTAGGAGATAAAAGTACCACATTAAGTGGGGAGGCAAATTTTGACTGAATTATGAGGCCATTAAAGAATTCCAGAAAATGCTGAGTAATGCGGAAGAACAACAAGGGAACACTGAGAGATGAGGAGTGCGTCAGCTCCCCCTGGTGGCCAGAGTTTGCCTCTGTTCATTTATGTGTGTTTGTAAAAATAGCAGGAATTATCTGCTAATATGTGTTCTGTAATCCGCTCTGAGTCCCCTTCGGGGTGAGAAGAATGGAATATAAATAAAGTAAATAACTAAATAAATAAATAAATAAGGAATTAAGCCTAGGTGGTAGTTTGTAATTGGATAACTTTTGCTGCAGTGCCAAGGGTCTTGTCTATATAATGTGTGTCTAAGACAGTGTTTTTCAACCTTTTTTGAGCTGCGGCACATTTTTTACATTTACAAAATCTTGGAGCACACCACCAACCAAAATGATACAAAATGACACTCTAACACAGTAATACATATAGTTGACCTTGAGTTTTGGAGTTGTAGTTCACCTTTATCCAGAGAGCACTGTGGACTCAAACAATGTTGGATCAGGACCAAACTTGGTATGAATACTCAATATGTCCAAACGTAAACACAGATGGAGTTTGGGGAAAATAGACCTTGACATTTGGGAGTTACAGTTTCTGAGATTTATAGTTAACACACAAAGAGTATCCTGAACTCTTGCAACAATGGAATTGAACCAAACTTGGCATATTGAACTCTCATTACCAACAGAAAGTACTGAAAGGGTTTGCTTGGGAATTGACCTTGAGTTTGGAAGTTGTAGTTCACCTACACCCAGAGAGCACTGTGGACTCAAACAATGTTATATTATGTTGTTGTTTGTTTTGTATCCAGAATCACAATGTTGGAAGGAGGCTCACCACTGTAAGGTCCCTCAAACAGGCATGGGAAAACTTCAGCCCTTTGAGTGCTTCGGACTTCAATTCCCACCATTCCTAACAGTCTGAGGCCTTTTCCTGCTTAAGTGGCTGAGGGGGGAAAAGGAAAAGGGCCTGAGGCTGCTAGGAATGGTGGGAGTTGGAGTCCAAAACACCTGGAAGGTCCAAGTTTGCCCATGCCAGCTTTCGACAGAGACCTCTTCCTCCCCCCTTCCCCTTCACGCCCTTTCTCCCCCCTCCTGCCGAACACTTACTTTTTCTTCTCCACTCGGGCTCCCTTCTTCCCAGCCTCGCTCTGCTCGCTTTGCCTCCCTTTGACGTGACCCGTGCAGACGCTACTACGCAGACTCGCCCCACTTCTTCCTCCCTCCCCCACCCTTTCTGAACACGCTCATGCTGCCCCCTCGGATCAAAATGGTGGCAGAAGGGGCAGCGTGAGCAAAGCGAGGCAAAGCAAGCAGAGCGAGGCTGGGAAGAAGGGAACCCGAGTGGAGAAGAAAAAGTGTTCAGCAGGAGTGGGAAGAAAGGGTATTGGAGGTTCCAATTTCCCATGGCACACCTGATGATCACTCACAGCACACTAGTGTGCCACGGCACACTGGTTAAGAAACACTGGTCTAAGAGACACTGGTTATGGAAGCCTCTTGAAAGTACCAAGACCTGTGTGTTTGGAATGGCTGTTCGTCTCATTATGATCATGATGAATTCAACCTTGCTTTTGTTCTACTCCTGAGACTGGCTGTTTGTCTATTTGTCTCCTGCGGCCAGACCTTAGGTTGGGACCAAGTTTGGGAGTCCCTAACAGTTGCTGGGATTTATAGGTCACCTACAATCAAAGAGCATTCTGAACTCCATCAGTGATGGAATTGAGAGTCTAACTTGGCACACAGAACTCCCACGACCAACAAAAAATACTGGAAGGGTCTGGTGGGCATTGACCTTGAGTTTTGGAGTTGTAGTTCTCCTACATTTAGAGAGCACTGTGGACTCAAACAATGATGGATCTGGACCAAATTTGTACTAATACTCAATATGCCCAAATGTGAACACTGGTGGAGTTTGGGGGGAAATAGACATTGACATTTGAGAGTCGTAGTTGCTGGGATTTATAGTTCACCTGCAATGAAATAGCATTCTGAACTTCACCAATGAGATAATTGGGCCAAAGTTCTCACACAGAGCCCCCATGACCAAAATGCTGTGTTTTCTGATGGTCTTTGGCGACCCATCTAACACCCCTTCGCAACCCCCAGGGGGTTGAAAAACACTGCATTAGATCGAATAACAGAAAGAATTTGTATCCCCTTGAGACACCTTGGGCATTTGTTTTGTGCTCCTCTTTCTCCATTTCTGCTCTTCATGCATTAGAATGGGATGTGTTCAATCATCCATTTCACTCTGCTACTTCTAGATTGCTATTACTTTCATTGCTTTCCTGGTGCTCCATCCATTTACAATGGCTGTTTGGGTCCTGTTACTGCTGAAGGATGAACAGGCAACAGCTCTTCCATTGAGCTTTCCAGCGACACGAGAATCAATTGGTGACACAACTGAAAAATGATCTCGATCTATTTTGGAAAGGAGCAAGGAGATATTTTTGAGATGGAATTTGTGGTTCAAGCAGGAGAATGTAGAGCAAGAAACCAGTGGGGCAAATATATAGATATGGAAGGAAAACAGAAGCCCTGATAGATGCTGGGCCTATTCAGTTGGCAGGGGCGGTCTAAGGTAATTTTAAATGGTAAGCGAACATTATTTTGGCGCCCCCCAAACATTATTTTGCCCTCCCCCCATGTAAAACAAATATACAATTATAATAACACAATAACATTAGTAGTATTATATTGTATCAATGTATATACAATATATTATACCATACTCATACTATATTATATCATAATAATATTACACTACATTACAATATAATTATATTATAATATATTGACCTTATAATATAATATAACATTCTATTACATTAGTATTATAAAATAATAAATAAAATTATTTATTTAAATAAAATTATCCTCTACTAAATATTTTCATTACTCCTATAAAACTCAAATAACCCAAAATAAAGTAAAATAAAATATTATATATTACTATTTTGTACAATACCACTATACCGCAATATTGTTTGTAATATTACATGTAATATAAAATATATCATTATTCTATTGTTATATTGTATTTTTATTATATTGTATGACAATATTAAGCAGAACTGTATAATAATCAACAAGAAATACAATGTAAATGCATCAAAATCAGAATATATTACCTACCACCCGACTCATAATTCATAGGAGTCTCCCATAAGTCCAAAATTAGGATCCCAATGTAAATGTAAATAGAAAAACAGCCAAAATGTTCAAATGAGGTCGAATACAGGCAGCGAGGCCTGGGCAAACTTGGATCCTCCCTCCCTCTAGGTGTTTTGGACTCCAACTCCCACAACTCCTCATAGCCTCTGGCCCCTCAGGTCTAGACAGAAATAGAGCCGAAGAAAGGAAGGAGGGAGAGAAGAGGTCACAGAGGAGGAGGAGGAGGAAAGCCCTTCATTCATTCCTTCACTTACACTTCCTTCACTGATTCTTTTCTCCTTCTCCGCAAACGCACGTGCGGCGGAGACAGAGGGAGAGGGGAAGCACTCCCTGCCTGCCCGATAGGAAGTGCTTTCCTTACAGGCTTCTGTGCAAGGGAGCTACTGGGCATGCACGGAGGTTTTCACGCATGTGCAGTTGCTCCTGTGCTCAACTTCAGTTCCGGAGCAACTGCGCCTGCGCGAAACCTCAGCGCATGCCCAGAAGTGGCATTGGAGCGCACAAGGCTGGGGCCCAAAAGCAGGCAGCTGCGGCGCTGCCTGAGGAACATCGGCGCGGCCAGGATGGTGCCCCCTTCCCAGATGGCGCCCTCTTCCCAGATGGCGCCCTATGCGGCCGCTTACTTGGCCTACCAGTAGGACCGCCCCTGTCAGTTGGGTTAGCTTTTTTCACCCATTCTGTATGTTACATGTACAAGCTGAATAAGAACAATTTGTGTTAAATGTATAAACCTCTGGGGCTTCATTGCTCTCTTGTTGCTTGGCAGTTCAATTGAGGGGCAACACTGAAGTCACCGAACTCCCACAGACATTATAGACTGAGAAGGCTTAAACACCACCTATTTGTGGTGTTGATAAAAACACCAGCTGAGAATCAAAATGAGTTTGGCCTGTGTTGGAAATGGTGATAATAGGCAATTAGATTCATTTGCATTCACTGTGACATGCATAATTGGTTTGATTGACTGGCACAGTAAAATTTCAGGCATGGAGGAGCAGAGAAGAGATGGACCACAGTGGAAATATACCGTGGCTGTGATCCTACATCAGGGATTGTGTAGTACTGATCTCTGCACACAAAGAAATGCACATATTGGGTTGTTGTAAGTTTTTCGGGCTGTATGGCCATGTTGCAGAAGCATTCTCTCCTGACGTTTCACCTGCATCTATGGCAGGCATCCTCAGAGGCAACAAAGGACGGCAAACATTCAATGCCATAAAACAATACAAAATGAACTAATGGCCCCATGATTAAAAGATCTATAACAAATTATAACTACTCACAAAGTTTTAATAGTTAACAAAAACGTATAAATCTATTAAACTTACAAAGTAACAAAATTACACATACAACATTTAGGACTTCATCAGATGGGGTGGGGGAAAGTGGGTAAAGCGGGGTAAAGCAGAGGGAACTGCCTTAACCCGTTTCTTCCCATCTTTCCCTGTTTTCTGGGATGGCCAGCCATCCCATGTGCTTTCTTTGTCTTTCTCCCACTTTCCTATGCTTGGAGTCAGGTAACACTCAACTCCTGAAGATGGCTTGTTCCAGCCCCCACTGGGCCTGTTTGGCACTGCGTTATGTACCTATTTGGCTTTTACCTGCAAGGCCTTTGTCCTATTGTTTAGCCATGTGGACTGGGATGGGAGGAGTTGTGCCTGGCTCCAAACCTGGCATCACCACCCTGAACTCCTCCCCTTCCTGAGTTTACTTGGGAGGCTGGACTTCCTTTCTGCCTCCATTCCAAGGATTGCACATGGACGAAGCACGTGGAAATCTAAAGCTCGCTTAGACAATGCATCTTTGTCCATGTATAGCTTTCTCTCAACACTCTCAAGCCAGGATTGCAGTGATAGGAAGGCCAGCCCTTCACCCAAAGACTGTAATCTCTGGGGACCTCAGAACTTCGTGTGTCGGAGGACCATTTGAGGAGCAACAAAGGAAACCTGGAATCAAAGAAAGGAACCTTCACTCTGCATAAGGCAAGTGGACGCTATCCCTTTGTTTAAAGGACTTTTCTAGCAACCAACCTCAAGCTTTTCGGACCATCAGTTTTTACTGATTGTAAACAAATAAACCTTGTTTGAGTTCACCTCTTCTGAGTCCTGAAGTCCTTGCTCATAGGCTCTCCAGGTTCTCTTTATGGGAAAGCTAGAACGCTACCCCCAGGGCCTATAGAACTCGTCCATTTCTTAAAGCCCCCTTTTCCAGGCCCTGGGCGGGATGCCACATGGCTGCTATGCTCTGTTTCCATGTGCTGTGGAAATGGAGCTCTGTTCTGCGGAGCCCCAGTGGAAGTGCCCTTACATCATGTGATGGTCTCTGTGGGACTCCCTTGGGGCTCTGTTTCCGCAGTGCACAGAGCATAGCAGGTGTCTGATGAGGTCCTAAGTCTGCTACCTTGAGGTGAATGCAGCCATTCCACCTCTAACAAAAATATCTAACTATTGTCATAGGAGAGTTTACACATGTGCAGGACACCAAAAAGAATTCCAGTCCATAAGTTCAGTGACTTTGAAGCTTGATTTAAGTTTCACATTCCTGCTTTCATCATTTGAAATTTATATAGTTCACTTATCACCTTCAATTAATTTTTGAATAGGAAAAAAATTACAATCCAACATATAACATATAATATTAGGAAATAGGATGGAGAGAAAAAGCTTGTGGGGATGATGATGCTTGGACATTCATTGGATTGAACATTAGTTAGGGCCAGAACTTGTCAGAGAAGCAAGATGCAATGGAATCAATTTTGGTTCAGATGAGTTTGAAATCATATAATCATAGAATCCTTGAGTTAGAAGAGACCTCCTGGGCCATCCAGTCCAACCCCCTGCCAAGAAGCAGGAAAATCAAATTCAAAACACCCCCGACAGATGGCCATCCAGCCTCTGATTAAAAGCCTCCAAAGAAGGAGCCTCCACTACACTCCAGGGCAGAGAATCCCACTGCTGAACAGCTCTCACAGTTAGGAAGTTCTTCCTCATGTTCAGGTGGAATCTCCTTTCCTGTAGTTAGAAGCCATTGTTCTGTGTCCAAATCTCCAGGGCAGCAGAAAACAAGCTTGCTCCCTCCTTCCTATGACTTCCTCTCATATATTTATACATGGCTATCATGTCTCCTCTCAGCCTTCTTTTTTGCAGGCTAAACATGCCCAGCTCTTTAAGCTGCTCCTCATAGGGCTTGTTCTCCGGACCCTTGATCAATTTAGTCATCCTCTTTTGGACACATTCCAGTTAGTCAACATCTTCCTTCAATTGTGGTGCCCACAATTGGACACAGTGTGATTCCAGGTGTGGTCTGACCAAGGCAGGCTCGGATTAACACCTTTTTGCACCCTAGGCCACACTTTGGAATTACGCCCCCTTTAAGCCAACCTCTACCGCCCCCCCCCCACAAAACTCAGACCCACACTTGACTGGCTTTCACCATGGTGCCTCCGGAGCAGAAGATAAAGGCAAGTAGGCACCATCCCATTCCCACTGGCTGGAAAGCTCCGCTATGCTCTGAAGGTCTCCTCAGGAGGCTTGGGGAGAGCGCAGCGAGTGCAAACTTGGCAGTCAATAACTGTTGCAGTAGTTCTATCACATTTTGGTAGAGTGGCGAGTGCAAACTCGCTCCAAAGGCATGCACGAGAGAGAGAGAGAGAGAGAAAGAGAGAGATATGTCCGCTTGGCATGCGCTCCTGCAGACCGAGGGAGGATTCAGGTTGGGGTTCATGCGGCTTTTGTTCGGCTGCTCCCGAAGGCAGGAGAGCCAGACCCTGGTCTTGATCCTTCCCTCCCTCCTGCAGCTCCCTTTGGCCAAGCAGGCTGCCCCGGTTTGGTCCGAGAGCGCAGGAGTGAGCCTGGGTTGGTGTGGTCTCGTGCTGGGGAGAGGTCCACCCAAGCAACGCCCTTTCCCTCCCCTCTTCCTCCCTCCCTCTCTTCCTTCTTTACTTCCTTCCTTTCCTCCTAGTTGCCTCCTACTCCTCCTTTTCCTCTCCCTTCCACCACCCTCTCCTGGACTCTGCCGCTTGGCTCTGGCTGCAGGAATTTACAGTCTGCCGCTGGGGGAGCCGGGCGAGTCACCATGGAGACAGCTTCCCCAGGAGCCAGGAGGTCAGGCCAGCCAGAGACCCATGGGCAGCCCAGAGAGCGAGAGACTTTGCCGGGAGAAGGGGCGAGGAGGGGCATGAGAAAGGTGGAAAGAGGGGCGCGGACCAGTTTTTTATTTTTATTTTTTTGGTCCGTGATCTGCGCCCCTCCTTGGCATGCGCCCCTAGGCCATGGCCTATGTTGGCTTTATGGGTAATTCTGTATTGCTGCATTTCATTTTTTTCTGCCTAAGTGGAGTATCTTGCATTTGTCCTTGTTGAGCTTCATTTTGTTAGTTTTGGCAGATTGAACGAATTGCCTACTGATTTTTTGTTTTGGTCAGGAAATAACTAGTTTACCTTAATCCAAGTCAACATGATTCAAGCCTAGATAAGTGTGCATGTCACTAATTACCTTTAATAATGTCAGACTAATGTCAAGATAAAAAAATTGGAAGAGTTGAACATCAACCAAAAAAAAGAATTTGGGTATTCTAATTATCGCTTGTTCAATCTCATACCTTGCCAACCATGAAATCCTGTCTGGATTTATGTGACACGACAAGAAATCTGGTCATTTTTAAGATTATGTGTTTAGCAGAATCATTGAACAATTACTTTACTTTACATAGTGCCCAAACCTTCATTCTGGTAAAAGAAAGACTCAAAATTTCTTTTTTTAGGAGCAGAATAAAAGGAACAGAAGATGATACAAGCATAACAAGAAGAATTGTCAATTGTGCTTGCATTTCAAAGACAAGGCTTCTCTTTGTAATTTGTATTATTATGCCTTTGAAACATAATGCTTTGAATTATATCTGTCAGGTACCTCCATTCACAAAAGAAGAGCTGGAGAATTCTGTCTGTGGGCCACATGTGGCCCACATGTACCTTTTGACTACATCCCTTACATTTTTCAAAGAACGGAATTATCCTTCCCAAAGTCTCTAGTGAGTGAGAGTTTGGCTAAAAAAGAGGTGCAACCCCTCAGGTAACGTCTAACTTTCATTCAATACTATATATGATTTCTCTAGAGCAGTGTTTTCCAACGTTTTTTGAGCCGCGGGACACTTTTTACATTTACAAAATCCTGGGGTACACCACCAACCAAAATGACACAAAATGACACTCTAACCCCCCTCCCCCCGGTGGCACAATGGATTAAACCCTTGTGCTGGCAGGACTGCTGACTAGCAAGGTTGGCGATTTGAATCTGGGAAGTGGGGTGAGCTCCCATCTGTCAGCTCCAGCTCCTCGTACAGGGACATGAGAGAAGCCTCTTCTGGGCAACATCCTTGCAGACAGCTAAGTCTCTCACACCAGATATGACTTGCAGTTTCTTAAGTCACTCCTGACATTTAAAAAAATCCAAAAACCAGAAGGTATACAGACAGCCCCCCGAGTAAAGCCAGAAAATATAGTTTTTCCAACGTTTCGGACGTGCCATCACAAATACATTGCGTCGTTTTGGTGCTAAATTTGGGAATACAGTAATTACTACATAACATTACTGTGTGTTGAACTGCCTTTTCTGTCGTTTTGTTGTAAAACATGATGTTTTGATGCTTAATTTGTAAAACCATAACGTAATTGGAGGTTCAATAGGCTTTCCCTTAATCCCTATTTATTATCCAACATTTTTACTTATCCAATGTTCTGTCGGCCCATTTATGTTGGATAAGCAAGACTCTGCTGTACTTCATAATGCAGATGAATTTATTGACTAGTATGCTACTGGTGACATGCACAACCCCTGGTGTATGTATTATTTTTAGATCTTAGCAAAGGCTAAGATAGCCCCTTCCAATGATCATTCTGTGTCTGGTGAAGAGCAGAAGGGATCAAATAAATATCTGGCCAGTTCCCCATAACTAGATGGAGACCAATGGCATCATCTTCTGAGACCTTTGGAAGATGCCATAGATCTTAGTGTAAGACATTCTTGGACGGTAACTGGCTATGGGGCAAAAGCCAGGTGCTTTTGATCCTCTTGTTCTCTGGCAGAATGGCCATAGTGATGGTGGGGGCCATTGCAGTGTAATGGTGAGTCTTGGGCAAGGGTGGGCAACCTACGGCCCGTGGGCCGGATCTGGCATGGCAGCTGATTCTGACTGGCCTGGGGAGAAGGGCGTCGGGGGCGGGGACAAGAGGAAGGGGTGCCGTTGTCGCCAGGGGGAACAGCAGGCCTGCAGCGGGAGCCGCCTCAGATCGCCGAGTGCTCCCTCTGCAGGTTCAGATCGCCTCCAGGAATGGGAGGCACTCCAAAGCCGCCGCTCCTCTGGCCTTTCTGCCGACACAGGCCCCACAGAGCCCGCGATGGGATGGCGGCAGCGGCACCCCTTCCTCTTGGCCTCCAGGGATGGAAGGCATTCCATAGCAGGGCGATCAGCTGGGGAACGGCAGGGCGAGAGCGGGCGGAGGCCTGCAGCCTCCGATCGCCTGCTGCTCTGCTCTCCTCTGCTGCTGCGGCGGCTGGGTCCGCTTTGCCATCCTCTGGGCTGGGTCCATTGGGCCATTCCATCTTGGGTTCCTCCCTCTCTTGAGGATGTCAGCTTTCATCTTGGTTCGTACCTTGTCTTCTTGAATTTAATTTAATTTTAGTGCTTTTTATTATTATTTTATAATAATAATGTTATTATAATAATATAATAAATAATACAATAATGTAATATTATATTATAATTTCAATATATTATAATGTCTATATATATTATAATATAATGTAATAATTATGATATTAATACTAATAATATATGAATATTTCTCGATATATCAATATGTTAATATTAATAATGTGTAATATATAGTAAATATTAGGCATGGTTTCGAACCCAAAATGGCACTTATAAAATCAAATTGGGGGTTTGATTAGTAAAAGAAAGACTTACAAAAATTTTCCAAAAATTTCTAAATGTAACTTAATTACTAACGAAATTGCTAGTAGTTCGTATGCCAGAGCATGCGCATTCCAGATGAGTTTGTGGCCTACAACTCCCAGAAATCCTGACAGCTGGTAAATTGGCTAGGATTTCTGGGAGTTGTAGGCCAAAACTTGAATAAATCACACTGAATTCTAGATGGGACTCTCAAAATAGGAAGGAGGGAGGGAGTGGGTATTCTATTCTTGGAAGCAGCAAAAGAAAAGGAGGAGGAGCCCCCCCTCGCTCCTCGCTGCCTCTCTCTCACCCCGATCCTGAGGGAGCGAGGCCCAAGTTTGCCCAGGCTGAGAGGAAAGGAAGAGGCCTGAGGCTGTGAGGAATGGTGGGAGTTGAAGTCCAAAACACCTACCTGGAGGGCTGAAGTTGGCCCCCTGCGATGGGGCAAGGCAGAGCAACGGGGAAGAGAAGGGAGGGGGGAGAAGCATCTGAGAGAGCGCAGGAGAGAGAGGAGGAGAAGTGTGTGTGTGTGTGAGAGAGAGTTGGCCCCTGCGATGGGGCAAGGCAGAGCAACGGGAAGAGAAGGGAGGGGGAGAAGCGTGGAGGACTACACTTTCCAGAATGCATTGCCGAGCAGCAGCGTCACTTCCAGTTCCCCATAGAAATGCGGGAAAAAGAAGAAGCTGAATGAAGGCGGGAAGGAAATGAGGGGAGAAGACAGGGAGAAGTGAGTACATAGTACAATAATTAAGAATTTATTACGATCATAACGCAAATTGTTGGCTTCAAGGACCGTAAAAGGAAGTCTACTTCCTGGTTAGCTGCCGTGATGCGTATATTCCATGTTTTTAAACTGTTGTACATTGTTCACCCTAGGGTTTTAACTGTTGTAAGTCGCCCGGAGCACCGCCGGTGGAGGGCGACTCACAAATATTAAAGTATTATTATTATAAACTAGAAAGTCCCATTACATACGAATCACTTACGATTTCTTTTGATTTTCATAACTTTTTTCTCATGCCTAGTAAATATAGCAAATAAATAAATACATAATGTAGATTAGAATGTAGTCCAGCCTTTAGGTGCGACCCTCCATAATATTTTTTGGCTCTCGTGTGGCCCCTTGGAAAAAAATAATTGCCCACCCCTGGTCTTGGGGATGGTGAAGAGGAACAATTCTTGAGGTCTTCATGCAGAGCTCTTTGGCTTCGTTCAGCCATGTAGGATCAGCAATAGTGTGTTTCCAATAAGGCATGGAGTCATGTTTTGTGTTTTATGCTGTGAACGAACTTTCCACTTTTGCACAGTTCACAAATGGACCAGGCATCATTCATTTATGGAAAGCTGGTTCTAGAGATTACTCTAAGGGCTCAAAGAAAACATCAAAGATAAGTCAGCTGGACAGTTATGATCATCTTCCATCTATGTGGTGCATCTAAACAGGAATTATGATGTGCCCATGAAATAAAATGTCAGCTTTTATTTATACTAATCTTCAGGGCAAGAAGTCACCTGTCTCTCTTCCACCGCATTCCTTCAGTTGAGTGGAGTCTGCTGTCTGAGGGTTCAGACTCATGTGAATGCGAACTGCTGTAATATACACAAGAAGAGATGAGCAGTCATACCGAGTTTCTTGATCTCCATTGCAGAGGATGCAAGATCACATGAAACGTAACTTATGACCTCAAAGTAAAGCAGAAGGCAGAGAGTTGGTTAACAGAAATATCTCTGCTCGTGGTAGGTATTCTCATTGTTCTCATCTGTTCAAAGCTTTCTCAATTTTTGTGGATCACAAAGCATTAGGAGAAAAGAATTGGAAGTATAGCAAAGCATATTGTTTGTTCGGATTTCTTTTTCTTTACTGTCTGAACATATCATAGAATCATGGAGTTGGAAGACACCACAATTGCCATGCGGGAAAATACAACCAAAGCAGTCCCAAAGCATGTGTTTGAGTACTAGGACATCCGGTACTCAAACACATTGGTACTCAAACAATAAAGCTATTGTCCTCCCAACCCTGCTATGTGCCTGCGAAACGTGGACTATCTACGTTTTGACCACTGGGATGATTCCATCAGTGTTGCCTCTGAAAAATCATGCAAGTCTCTTGGGAAGACAGGTAAACAAATGTCAGTGTGCTGGAAGAAGCAAAGACCACCGATATTTAAGCAATGCTCCTATGCCATCAACTCCACTGGACTGGCCATGTTGTCTGAATGCCCAATCACTGTCTCTCAAAGCAGTTACTCTACTCCCAAATCAAGAATGGGAAACGTATAGGAAAAGAGATTTAAAGATGGACTTAAAGCCAACCTTAAAAACTGTGGCATAGACACTGCGAACTGGGGAGCTCTGGACCTCAAATGCTCTAACTGGAGGTCAGCTGTGATCATCAGTGCTGCGGAATTCGATTAGGCACAAATGGAGGGTGAAAGCGAGAAATGTGCCAAGAGGAAGGCACGTCAAACCAACCCTGATCAGGACCACCTTCTGTCTGGAAACCGATGTCCTCACTGTGGGAGAACATTCGGATCAAAAATAGGGCTCCATAGCTACCGCCAAAACACTACGCTTGGAGGACCATTATCCTTGGGCTACGAGGGATCGCCTAAGTAAGTAAGTAAGAATCATAAAGTTGGAAGAAACCACAAAGACCATCCAATCCTCTGTCATGCAGGAAAATACTATCAAAGCATTCCCAAAGCATCTAGTTTCTGTATAAAAACCTCTAAGAGAAGGAGACCCCATCACATTCCCAGGCAGCTTGTTCCACTGTTGAACAGAATGGTCTTTCTAATGTTTAGGTGGAATCTCTTTTCACGGAATTTGAATGCATTGCTCTATGTCCTAGTCCCCAGGATTCTATAAACACAATCTCAACCCAGGCCTGGATTACCCATAAGGCCACACTAGGCCATGGCCTATGGCGCAGGGCCAGGGGGGCGCCAGATCAAGGACCAAAAAAAAAGTTCAAACAAAACCGCAACGTGCGGCATGATGACTCTCTCTCTCTCGGGGGAGGGCGGGGGAGAGCACTGCGAGGGGGCGGGGGAGGAGAGAATGGCGCCCCCCACTTGTCATCACCCCTGCCCCCTTGTCAAGGAAGGAGGGCACGAGGAGGATGAGGTGGACGGAAGCCCTGCCCCCGGCGCTGCTGGCGGGCATGCGCGCGCGGCAGGAGGGCGCCTTTGCCGCCTCCACCGTGTTCCTGGGTGCCGCGCATGGCTGGCAGCGGCCCCGGGGGTGGGGCTTCCCTCTGCCTCAACCTCTTCGTGCCCAAGGAAGGAGGGCGGGGCGAGGAGGAGGAGGCGGAGGGAAGCCCTCCCGGAGGAGGAGGCTTCAGGCCTGCGGTGACATCACTCCCTCTGACGAAGAAGAGCCCCGCCTCCCTTCTGCTCGCCACCACAGGCCTTCCTCCCAGCCTTTCTTGGCAACCCATCAATCAAAGCTGCAGAACGGCACCTTCTGCCAATGGGGGCTCTCGGTGGGCGGGGCGTGGTCACGGGCTGTGTGTCAGTGGGAGGGCAGAGGAGGGGGTGTTTCTCTTCTTGGTGAAGCGGGAAAGCGACAAAAGAGAGAGGTACTGCCTGAGGCGGCTTCAGCGGCTGAGGGGGAGGAAGGCGCCTGCTGCGTCTGAGCAGAATGAGTGGCCAGAACACCCGGTGGGAGGGAGGGAGGCCGGGTGACATTGGAGCCCGCCCTGTACCGAGGTAGTAGGCCCTCCTGCCCACCGGCCGGCTGAAGGATCCCAGATTGGTTTGGGGGCGTAATTCCAAAGTGTGGCCTAGGGTGCCAAAAGGGGTTAATCCGGGCCTGTCTCAACCTATATTCTTACCTATCCCTTAATAGAACTGATGCAAACCAAGATTGGATTGTGTAGATGCTCTGCACTTGCAGCAAAAAGATGGGAGGGAGAGAAGCAACTCCTACACAGATCTTTTTCAATTCCCCACAGATGCAATGATTGACTTCCCATGCTGGTATCCAACTGTCAATGGCTGAGATTTGGTTGTGTGTTTTTTTTTGCCTTCAGAGGTTTGCTTTCAACAAATAGCACTACCCCTTACCCCTCTCTGTGCAGTCAATCAGAGCAACGCACTATAATTGTGTTAAGACAGCATTGCAGAAATGTGTTTACAGCATACTGTCCATCCATCCAGAAACGAAAAAAGCAAGAACAGAATGGCAAAATGCCTGCTGAAATCTAACTGCTTCCTTGCCGACACTAATAATATAACTGGTAGGATGCTAACATGTGCCTGCCATTAAAACTGTCAGCATTTTAAACAATTACCATGCAGAGTTCCCTCCTATAACAGGCAGACGTTGAGGAATGAGCTTTCTACTGGTAAATGTCAAAGGTGAGGTACAAGGATAATTCCAGGTCTTCAAAACGTCCTTGTGAGGAAAGAATGAAGCATATAAATGTCTATATATTTCTATTTTATTTTAACTTTAACCTGCCTTTTTCTTGGTAGTGGGATTTGAGACCGCTTATAACAGGCATGGGCAAACTTCATCCCTCCAGGTGTTTTGGACTTCAACTCCCACAATTCCTAACAGCCTACCAGCTGCTAGAATTGTGGGAGTTGCAGTCCAAAACACCTGGAGGGATGAAGTTTGCCCATGCCTGGCTTACAATGTATTAAAAACAGCCCGGATTAATGCATTGTTGAAGGCTTTCGTGGCCGGAATCAACAAAAAAAAAACAAACAACAAAACAGCACTGCATGCCATTAAAGGACAGTCAAGCCCTAAAACACTGGGACCCTCACCTGTGTTTAAACCAAGGGGGGCTTTTTCAGCTTTAAAAAGTGCCACAGCTCCCCCTGGTGGCCAGATGTTAAATTGCCTCTGTCTTGTGTGTTTGTGTGTCTAAATGTAATGTGTACATTGTAATGCTCCCTGAGTCCCCTGCGGGGTGAGAAGGGCGGAATATAAATGAAGTAAATAAAATAAATAAATAAAATAAAAAGGGCTGAACAACTAGGCTTATACTCAAGTATATATACAGTATTTGGCTAGTTGTACTTAAAATGTAAAAATGTACTTGTTCTGACTTGCATACAAATTCAACTTAAAGAACAAATCTTGTTCATAACTCGTGGACTGGCTGTATATACTACTATTATTATTATTGATATTAGCTCTCAGCAGAACAGCATTTTTCCATCTGCGACAGGAAAGGCGACTGGCCTCCTAACTGTCCCGGAACGACACAGTGATCCAGGCTACGGTCATCTCAAGACTTGGCTACTGTAACGCTCTTTACATTGGCCTGCCTCTGATGGTGATTTGGAAACTTACACTAGTGCAGAACGCTGCGGCCCGGCTACTCGCAGGGGAGCCTGCGAGTTGTCGCATCACCCCGGTACTTCAGGGTCTGCACTGGCTACCAATTGAATACCGGATCACCTTCAAGGTATTAGTTCTTACTTTTAAGGCATTATATCAGTGGTTCTCAACCTGGGGGTCGCGACCCCCAGGGGGGTCGCGGGGCCATTTTCCAGGGGCCGCGAAGGCACCTCGGTTAGCCCCCCCCCTCTTCAAAATGGCTGCCGGCTCGAAGCCGGCTGCCCATGGAGGAGACAGGCGGCGGCAGAGGCGCACAGGGGACCCCAGGTGAGGCTCCTATATGCCACCGCTGTTCCTGGCAATCCTCCTCCTCCAGCTGGCCATGGAGGAAGAAGAGGGGAAAGAAGAGGTGAAACCGCAGAGGCCGCCCAGGGGCCCTTGCCGCTGTTTCTTCTCTTCTTCCTCCTCAGCTGGCCATCGAGGAGGAAGAGAAGGAAGAAGAGGAGAAACTGCAGCAGCCCACCCCAGTCCCTTCTCTTCTTCCTCCTCTTCCTCCCCTCGATGGCCAGCTGGAGGAAGAGGAGAAAGAAAGGAGAAGGGGCGCTGCTGTTGTTTCTCCTCTTCATCCTCCAGTTAGCCATCGAGAAGAGGAAGAAGAGGGAAAGGGCAGCATCACCCCATCGAGGCAGGCAGGAGGCAGCTGCTGGGTCGCAGGAGGCGGGGCGCTCCTCTGTGCTTTCATTCCCCCTCCTGCAATCCACCAGCTGCCTGGGCCTCGCCTCCCTCTTCCTCTCCCTTCTGCCCCAAGAAGGGAGACCTGGAAAGCAGGGAGGGGAATAGAAGCGTGGAGGAGGCACCCCTTCCTGAGAACAAGCCACTTCCTCCGTGCTTTCATTCCCCTCCCTGCTTTCCAGGTCTCCCTTCTGGGGACGGGGGGAGAGGAGGAAGAGGAAGCAGGGCAGGCAGGTAGCTGCCCCTCTGCTCCAGCAGGAGTTCCTTAAATTTCTTGCAAAAGCAGGTAGCTCTCCCAGACAGCCCCTTTCAAAGAGCCAAAGGAAGGACCCCCCACCCACAATTTCCCTTCCCAGTCCTTCCTCCCTTAGTTTCCCCCAACTTTTCCAGAAGAAAGTTTTCCCCAACTTTGGTCACCCCAGTCTTCCCTTTTCCCAGTTTTTCCCCTTCTTATCCCAGCCTTTACCCCCCTCTCTCCACCCCAGCCTTTCCTAGATTCCAGCCTCTTTCCCATTCCAGTCTTGCCCCCTTTCCACCCCAAACTTTCCCACCTAAAGCTTTCCCACTTCCCCAGTTGCCCTCTTCCCATCCCAATTGTCCTAATTTTCCATCTTACCCCTTTCCACCTCATTTTCCCACTTTTTCAACCACCCCTTCTCATTCCAACCTTTTTCCTGTTTCCAGTCCTTCTTTCCCACCCCTTCCCAAGTCAGTCTTTCCCACTTTTTATTTATATACACAGCATTTCCCCAAAATGTATACTGTAATTCAAATAAACTATGGTGATTATTGGATTATTATTGGTTTTGTTGTTACATTTATTATTTTACTCAATTATTATTACATTTATTATTTTATTCTATTTATTGATATTGTTATTACATTTATTATTTTACTCTCATTATTGTTGTTATTACATTTATTATTTTATCCTATTATTATTGGAAGGATACATAAGCACATTTACATTCAAGAAGGTTAGAATAATGGTTTAATCAGAATTGGATAATCTTATCTTAAATTACAGTTTTATGTAAACATTCAGAAACATGTAACTTACTAATGCCTCAATTAATGTAATTTTATTGGTATTAATTAAAATTTTTATTCTTGAAATTGACCAGAACTAAACATCCCAGCAAGACCCAAATGCCAAGGTCTATTTTCCCCAAACCTCTCCAGTGTTTTCTGTTGGTCATGAGAGTTCTGCAGGCCAAGTTTGGTCCAATTTAATTGTTGGGTTTCAGAATGCTCTTTGATGGCAATACCCAACCCCTTCAAGTATTTTCTATTGGTCATTGGGGTTCTGTGTGCCAAGTTTGGTCCAGGTCTGTAATTCGTGGGGGTCTTGGTGGTCTGTGGAAGTCAGAGCTGCATCTGTTGAAGGTACTGCAAATCATCTATTGTCCATACTCCCCCAAACATATTGTTTTTGTGATTAATCACTATGCTTAATTATGTCAATTTGTAACAATGAAAATACACCCTGAATATCAGACATTTGTATTACAATTCATAAGAGTAGCAAAAATATTATTATGATGTAGCAACGAAAATACTCACCAGGGAACTTTATTTAGGGTCATGGCATTAGAAAGGTTCCACTGCATTAATCCTCCAGGAGATTCCACCCCCGAGATCACTACGGTCAGAAGACCAGAACCTTTTAGATATTCCCAGCTTGAAATTCTACCGCCTGACGGCAACTCGACGAGGAGCTTTCTCCATCGCCCCGGCATTATGGAATGCTCTCCCTCCCAAGATCCAGGCTTTGCAAAATTTGGATACCTTTCGCAGAGCCTGTAAGCAGGCCCGGATTAACCCCTTTTGGCACCCTAGGCCACACTTTGGAATTACGCTCCCAAATCAACCTCTACCACCCCCTCCTCCTCGTGGCGCCACATGCCCTCCTTCCTTGAGTCAAGGAATGAGGGCGCGAGGAGGAGGCGGCGGATGGAAGCCCTGCCCCTGGTGCCGGCAGTGGCCCTGGGGGTGGGGCTTCCCTCTGCTTCCTCCTCTTCGCGGCGCACCCTCCTTCCTTGACAAGGGGGGCAGGGGCGATGGCGAGGGGGGCACCGTTCCCTCCTCCCCCACCCCTCGCAGCGCTCTCCTCCCACCCTCCGCCGAGAGAGAGGGAGAGAGTTGCGTTGCGGTTTTGTTTCAACATTTTTTTTGAGTCTGTGTGAATTACAACCCCTTGGCTTGTGCCCCTAGACCATGGCCTAGAGTGGCTTTATGGGTAATCCGGGCCTGCCTGTAAGACCTATTTGTTCAGGCAAGCTTTCAGTCAAACTGAAATTTTAATCTTGTATTGTTTTATTGTGTACTGTTTTATGCCAATTTTTTCTGTAAACCGCCCCAAGCCTTTGTAGAAATCGAATAAATAAATAAATAAACTTTATTCATACCGCAACCCATCTCCCAAAGGGACTCGGGGTGGCTTACATGAGGCCAAGCCCAATCAGACACAATAACAACACAACAGCATTTATAAAATCAATAAACTCAATAAAACTTAACATAAGCAATAACAGACAAAATTAAAAACCATGAGATAGTGCTCATTACATAAAACGGCAAAATCAAAATTTACTTTTCAGAATATATATATATTCATGCTGTGAATGGCTGAATTTGTGGATACATATCTGTAGATATGGAGACCTGACTGCACAAATATAGTCCTGCAATTCTCCATTTGGACTTTTAATTGGCTTCAATAGCAAATAATTTTAAATTTCCCCAAACAAATCAGTACTAAACATTCTTGCTCGTAATATGTCCCGTGGGGTGTCTTTCCCAACCTCTTTTTCTCCCAACCAGACAGGGCCTGGGGAAAAGAGAGATGCAGCAAACGGCAGTTGGTTGGAAGTAAACAAATCATAACCATTGATCAATAATAGATGAATTCCCTTGTTCGAATGTTTTTCAATATCAGCTTGGAGGGGTGTGCGCACATGCATGCAGGGATGTGACACACAAAACAGGCCATGAATGTTACCAGTTCATTTGTTTCTGGCTCAAGTGAAATTTGTACAGTAGTCTCTAAATACAAGGAATTTGCATATGCAATTGTCCCCTGATTGACATTTCTGTTGCATGCTGCCTTCCCTTGCCTATCGCCCAACTGTGCCTCCAGAGGAAAGCTTCATCAACCACAGGACTTAGGCCACGCTTGTTTAACCTATTGACCATGGACTGCATGTGGCCCAGGACAGCTATGAATGTCGGTCAGCACAAAATCATAAATTTACATAAAACGTTCTGAGGGGTTTTTTTTGGGTAATTTATAAAAACCTGATTACATGGTACTCAAGTACAAGCTTTGTAGATGACAATGGAGTGGAACATGTTGCGTCCACAAATATCAGAGTACAGTGATATCTTAAAAGTTTAATCAGTCCCATCAGTCCGCTCCTGTCACCTCTCTGTGACAAGACAACGGGGTTTCTCCGCGGTGGCCCCGGCACTATGGAATACATTGCCGGACGATGCTCATGCCATCATGGAGCTAGTTCCTTTCCGGAGGGCATGTAAAACAACTCTGTTTAAGCTTGCCTTCAGCTAAGTTCCCCAGATACCATGACCCTGTCTGATCAAATGTTTTATATGTATTTTATGTGCTTTTATGTGTATTTTAATTTATTGTTGTGTAAACCGCCCCGAGCCTGCAGGGAGGAGCGGTATACAAAATTGAACAAACAAATAAATAAATAAATAAAATAATTTGCACCGTGAACAAGTTCTTAAGTCAAAATGGTCTTATCTCAAAGCAAAATCTCTCATTGAAATGCTAATGCTAACAACAACTACTACAACTACTTTATTCCTAACAACTTTAATGCTAACAACAACAACAACTTTATCTCCCAAAGGACCAAGCCCAGTCAAACAGAGTTAAAATATAGCACAGCACAATACATATAGAAAACATCATAAAAACAGAAACCATCAACAAGCAGCAACATCTCCTCGAAGGAACTCGTGGTGACTTACGTGGGGACTAAATCCAGTCAAACAGATTTAAAACATAGCACAGGTAAAGGTTTTCCCCTGACATTAAGTCCAGTCATGTCCAACTCGGAGGGTTGGTGCTCAATTCAATTTCTAAGCCGAAGAGCTGGTGTTGTCTGTAGACACCTCCAAAGTCATATGGCTGGCATGACTGCATGAAGCGCTGTTACCTTCCTGCTGGAGCAGTACCTATAAATCTGCTCACATTTGCATGTTTTCGAACTGTTAGGTTGGCAGAACCTGGGGCTAACAGGGGGAGCACACGCTGCTCCCCGGATGCGAACCTGTGACCTTTTGGTTAACAAGTTCAGCAGCTCAGCGGTTTAACCCACTGTGCCACCCCCCTAAACATAGCACGATAAAATACATATACAAAACACCATAAAAACATAAACCATCAACAACCAACAACATCTCCTCGAAGAGACTCGGTGTGGCTTACATGGGGACTAAGCCCAATCAAACAGAGTTAAAATATAGCACAATAAAATACATATACAAAACATCATAAACACATAAACCATCAACAACCAACAACCAGTAGCTGAGCACAGTGGACATGTTCCAAACTGAAGGGCTGAGCAAGGGCTCATGCAATACAACTGCAAGGGCAATATTATTAAATTATTTGCTATTAATCCGGCCCCTTGGGACCACCTCCCATGTTTTAAAATTTAAAAAACCCTTTAAAAATAAATAACAATGTATAAATGCACATTCACATGAAACCATAAAAAGGAAGTATCAGCTTTAAAATGGTAGAAGCACAAAGTTGTGGCAAGGAGGCACAAAGCACCAAGTGAAGAGGCAGAAGCAACATTTTCTTCATACTGTACTCATTCCAGCCTCCCCCTCCCCTCCCCTCCCTTTTCATGAAGCCAAACAAACCAGGAAAAAACCTCACACAAAATCAACTAACCCAAAGTTCCGCAAAGCAGACAAGAACAAAGCAGGCCGCAATCTCTCAAAGAGGACAAAAGCACAGAGGCAAGAATGTGCTCCCTTGAATCCCTAAAGCCCCGTACTCCCGCTCTAATGCTCCCTCTGGTCCTAGCTCTTAACTCAAAACACTGTTCTTATGTCAAAATGAAAACCGGACTGAGTGACAGCTCTTAACTCAAAACACTCATAAGTTGGGGTGCTCTTAAGTAGAGTTTCCACTGTATTAATTGCAAACAGTTTGGCCAGTAGACTTGCTCAGTGATTTTAACAGACCCTCCAAACCGGATGGTACATAATAAGGATTATTATGCAAGGACTTTTTTCTTTGCTTATCTGTGGTGATGAAGATCACAAACTATATGCACTGACTTTTTTTGCTCATCTGCTGTTTTTAGTATTAGAGTATTTTATGTGTGGCCCATGACAATTCTTCTTCCAATATGGTCCAGGGCAGCCCAAAAACAGGACACCCCTGGCTGAAATGCTTTCACTTACTTGGATGCAATGTCTTTGTGACTCTCAGCCCACCTCCCCTTTGTGGTTAGACTCTCCGAGAGACATCAAAGCAGGCGACGTCTCACTTTCGGAGTGATATAAAACAAACAATTTGGAGCCAGTTACATTTCCTGAGATTGAATAGCCCTGGAGGGCAAATTAATTCATTCAAGGGATAATGTGACAGCACCCTCTCCTTTTCTTTTGTAGTGAACCTTTGCTGTCACCGGTCTGACAAGGCCTTACCCTCCCAGGAAGCTGGAGAACACTGTGATGGCGTTTGGCATGTTTGTCTCACGGACTTGCATGTCAACGATGTGTTTGTTCCACAATGCTTCCCAGCCGGCTGAACTCCATATTAAAAAATAAATATATTTACACTCTTGTGAAGTAAAAACTAAAACAAAACTTAGCAGCAAGCAAATGATCACAGTGTGATTGTCTATTGTTTGCTGCCACTGCTGGGGTGCCAGGTCCGATCCATTGGAAATGACACTTTGAAGAGAATGTGTCTGAGCTAAGAACCATCTATTACAGGGTGAAGTCCTAAATCAGAGATCCGTTGTGCAATGTTAAGTGATAGAGTGACTGATACACTATGGCTTTGATGCATATTGGGGCATTCCCAAGTGTATATGCACTGCATATCAGAAGACTTCTGTGAGCCTCAAGAAGTTCCAGTGCACATTAAAAGTGACCAGTGTGCATAAGAAATGAGCACAAGAATTGCCTGATGAGACTGAGAAGTACCCAACATGCATCAGAAGGATCCCATGCATATCAGGTGTGCCCAGTGTGCACTGGAAGCAGTCAATACACATTAAAGCACGTTTACCAATCAAAACTTTATTACGGTCACAGACCAGCACAAAGCGGGCACAAGCGCCCTAAGAGGAGAAGGACAACTCCCCAATAAACAGTTATTTAAAATCAGACTAAAAATAAGTATAAAAATATTTTTTTTAAGACAGGATATTGTTGCCTTACGATGTCAATCATCACCTGTCTGATATTAAGGGCAGCAGCACAGAACTTAGCAACACTGTAAGTCAATTCAGTGTTAGAGTCCGAAAGCAGCAGGGTGCCTGGATGCACATGTTCACAATTCAGTAACAGGGTTTCATTGCATTTCTACAATAGTGTAGCAACCCAGTTCTCTTTTGTGCCTGGAGGGCAGGGGGCATTCCCACTGGCATTGGAAGCCTGATTTGACAAATTTTGAGGTAGCAAAAGCCTGGCCTGGGAATTTGTAGGAAGGCCAGGCTTTGAAAGAATGTGGGAAACAACCGCCCGGGAAGCAGAAGGGGAGTTCGTGGCCAGGTGCTGGGAGGCAAGTGAACCTTTGATAGGAGACGGAGCATTGAGGCTAGCAGGAGGGGTTGGTTCCATATCCAATAGGAATAAATAATAAATACGGATCCTCAAATAAATAAATAGATGTGGTATAAGTCACAGACCATGGCCTGCCAAGGATCTTGTATTTCAGTTGCTATTTTCCCTGCCAAGATTGCTTTTGGACATTTACACCTACATACAATTACCTTTTCAACTGTTTCTTATTCTTCAATAAAGTAGTTAGCTGATTACACCAATTGCAGTTATAGCTACAGATTCATAAAGCCATTTGACAAATCAACAATTTGTAAGAGGCTTTGAGAGTCTTTGTGGCTTAGAGCTCAATAAATGCACAAATAAATAAAGGTAAACGGAGACAATTTCACTACACACACATACACACACACACCAATTTCAGTTAGGGAGCTGACATGCACTCATATATAATATAACAATTTTATATCAATTTCAGTGATATACATATATATGGTGTCCCGCCAGGGCCAAAAAAAGGGGCTTTAAAAGGATGGACGAATTCTATGGGCCCTGTGGTTCGCGTTCTAGCACTCCCATGTACAGGGGACCTGGAGTAGCTTTAAGAACGAGTGCTAGACTCAAAATAATGAACCAAAAACCAAGATTTATTGAATAACAACCAGTAAAATTGCTGGTGGCCCAAAAAGCTTGAAGTAGGTTGCAAAAGTATCCTTTAAACAAAGGGGTTGCATTCACTTGCCTTTTGCAAAGTGAAGGTGCCTCTCTTAGGTTCCAGGTTGGCTTGAGAGCGTTGGATGGCTATACGTGAATGAAGGTGCTTTGTCTGAACGTTGGCTCCAGACTTCCGCCTGCTTTGTCCATGTGCTATGCTTGAAATGGCCAAAGAGAGGAAGTCCTGCCCCTCAGATGATCTCAGAAAGGGGAGGAGTTCAGGGTGGTGATGCCAGGTTGGCACCAAGACAAAGCTCCTCCTCTCAAGTGTCCACATGGCTGAACAATAGGACAAAGGCCTTGCAGGTGAATGCAAACAGGTACAGTACATAGTACAGATACAAAACAAACCCCTGTGGGGGCATTATACACAAACACACAAACACACACACACACACACACATATATGTATATATATATAATATCCTGCATTTATAACCCACCCTTCTCACCACCAAATATCCGTGGAGAATGTGGATGAGCTCCCTCTGTCATCTCCAGTTCCCCATTCGGGGACATGAGAGAAACCTCCCACAAGGATGGTAAAACATCAAAACTTCCGAGCATCCTCTGGGTAATGTCCTTGCAGATGACCAATTCTCTCACATCAGATGCCACTTGCAGTTTCTCAAGTCGCTCCCGACATGAAAAAAAGTTGCTATATTTCACTTGGTAAATAAATACAATTATATGAACAGCTACTACACTTGATCTTAGCCAAAAGGCGATAATAAAAAGGCGAGAAGCGATAATAAAATTATATGGAGCAGCGACAACGAAATGCAGTCATCAAAACGTTGGGTCACAGATGGGTTATTACCTATAGGAAAAGTTGATCTTTAACATACAACTACTTTTTAAAAATGCCATATATTTATCTTGATGTCTGAACTGGCCCTTGCTTTGTATGCTTTTTTCAATCATGTGAATATACACATATTTTACCAATTGCAAAACATTTAAAAAGAAACCTTCATTGTGTTAAAGGTCATAATATGAAGAAAATGATACATTATACAAATAATCTAAAGTTAATAAATAAGAATCAAGTGCTAGTTTTATATGCAAAAATGTTTACACTAATAAAACATAAACAAGAGCTTATCAGGCATCATCGAGGTCAAATATCGAGTTAATTTTTTTGGCAAGCTCTAGTGACTTGCTTTGCATCTGTTAAAGCTAATCTGATGACATCATTATTGGAGGTTTTTTTGGTACATAATCAATTTCGCTCCGTGAAAATCCAACCAAGAGTAAGTTTCCCCTTCAGTCACGGATAAAGCAACTTGCAACAAGCTTTCTTGGAAATTGGACATCGCAGCACATAATGTCTGATACCGTTCAGATCCTATATAAATAGAACTGAACTTCAAAAGCAGTATTTCTGAAGTGCTCCTTAATAATACATAATGTGTTGAAATACCATAGGGTACAGTCTCATTTGATTATGTAGTGTTTACTCTTGAGTAGGCATGCTTTGCCCAAGGATACCTCCTCCTGAAAATGTCTTGTCTAAATTTTATTCCAAATAATAAAGAATTTTGACTTTATATCAATTCACGTCTCTCTCTTTCTCTCTGGCATTTCTTCGCGAACGAAGATTCTTAGGAAGGACTCATCCCATGCTTTTTACAAGCGTGTTGATGATTTTTCGGAAGTTGGATGTGCCCTTCGAGCCTGTGCAATGGATTTTTCTGGTGGAGCGCTGTGTGTACAGAACTGGCCTCACCCTTCAAACCAAAGGTTCGTCTGCCGGGGCCTAGCAAGCTTGGATGGTGGCAGCGAAGTCCTCAGGTTGTAGGTTTGATTAGAGTTTCCTTCTCTTAGATGGTTAACCTTACAGGGTTAGACGAGCACCATCTGTCTGGGTTTGAATTTAGAGTTTTCCTTCTCTTAGGATGGTTGCCAAAAGTCTAGAGAGCCCATCCTGCCCATTGATGCTCTTTGTCAGACCCTTCGGCTATGACCTGTCTGGCATGGGAGGCCCTACCGGTGACTATTATGCCACCGCCAACATAGCTCACAACTTCATTAGGGTACGCAAGTCTCTCCCCCACGACAAGGGGGCGCCAATGGAGAGGATCAATTTACATATATTGTAAATATATGACTTAATTCAAGTCCTGTACTGGTGGTATTATGTTACTTCCCCATTTCTCTTTTCACAATTTAATTTTAGCTTCATACAATTAATGCCAATTAAGAAACTGAAAGTGACAGATTATATGGATTGCCTGATCATGTCTATATAACATTTGTAGTTTTCTGACCTTTCCTACCCTCTATTTGTGACTCCTGGAATGAAGTCGACTAGCCATGTTCTATGCAATCCCCAAATGATTTCTAAGAATCCTCCCTTCTCTCTTCACTTACTCAAACCTGTATTAGTTAGGGCAGTGTTTCCCAATTCTTTTTGAGCCGCGGCACATTTTTTACATTTACAAAATCCTGAGTCACACCACCAACCAAAATGACACAAAATGACACTCTAACACAGTAATACATATAGTTACTATGTTTTTAAATGTATTTATACACTCAGTGTGAAACCTGGGCCTGTTTCAATGAACACAACATAGATATCCTGGCAGGAATGGCAGAAAGACACAAACTTCCCACACAGAACTCCCATAACCAAGAGAAAATGCTATAAGAGTTTGGTGGGCATTAACCTTGAGTATTGGAGTTGTAGTTCACCTATATCTAGAGAGCACTGTGGACTCAAATAATGTTGGATCAGGACCAAACTTGGCATGAATACTCAATATGCCCAAATGTGAATGCAGATGGAGTTCAGGGGAAATAGACCTTGACATTTGGGAGTTACAGTTTCTGGGATTTATAGTTAACACACAAACAAAGAGCATTCTGAATCCACCAATGATAGAACTGGGCCAAACTTCCCACACAGAACCCCCAGGTGGCTCCCTTCCTGAATGGCTCTCTCCCTTTTCCACACCAGAAGGGAAGGCACTCACTCTGTCTGCGGTTGCCTGCCTTCCTTCCTTCTTTCCTTCGGTTTGAAAGAAGAAGCCTGTGGGCCTGCCTCGGACTGCATTCCTCACTTCCGCTTCCGTTCCCCGCCCTCCTGCAATTGGAGGCTGGCTGGCTGGGGAAACAGCCGAAGGAGGCGGCGCCCCAGCACCTTCTTCTAATTCGTCGCCACCGCCTGGTCCTTCCTCCTCCTCCTCCCCCAAGCAGCAGCAGCAGGAGTTCGGCAGGAGGAAACACTGAGTTAGGGAATGATTCGTAGGTGTCCATATGAAGGATTTTCTTCCAGCAATTCAGAAGTAAAAAAAATACAAACTGTCTTGACAAGCTCCTGCACAGAAAACCTAAAAATGTAACTGTTGACCAAACTCCCAGGCTTAGCTAGCTTCCCAACCAATCAGCTATGTGCTTTGCATTTGCAGTTAACACACTCACCAACCAAGTTTCACATACTCCAACAGGTCAAGCAGGCTAGTTGTTGAGTGCATCTAGATGTAATTCTCTTGGATGAACTCATTAATGCAGTGAAAGGGTCTGAGTGTATCAGAGAGGTTGAAAGGAATACTACCAGGAGCCTAGATAATCTTAATAGCCTAGATTGCTAGTAGGGCCACTAAAGACATAACGCTCAAAGTGGAAATTCAAGACTGAGATGTATCCATCTGTTGTACACAAGGATCCCAGTATCAGGGTTGAGGTTTCATAAACAAAAGCAAGGTAAGCCAAGACCATATTTCACTTATAAAGAAAACTGATATTTTTCAAGGTGCAGCCAAAATAGCAGAATTGTAAAACACAACCCAAACAACATTGCCACAGAGTCCAATTAATGAAGACAAGCTGAGGAGTGCAGAGCCAGGTTGGGAATGACAGCAAGCAATAGCCAAAGTCACAGTCTAGTAATCAGATGCCAGGAGTTCAATTGTCTGAGTTCATAAACCAAAGATGAAGAATTCGGGAATATAACTAGAAGCCAAAGTTCAGTACTCAAGAATCCAAAAGGAAGTCAAAGTCCATAAGTCTAAAGCCAGGTACCCATTTCTCATGGTCCAGAAGTCAGAGCCATCAATTCAGGAATGCAAACAGGGTCCAAAACGAGAGTACAGGAAACCAAGGTCAGAGTCCAGAAATCCAACTAAGTGGCAGCAGGACTAAAATACAGAACAAGAATATGAAGTTGTCTGCTTCAGAGAAATGGCTTGGGCCGACTTACCGGGCCAAGCAGGTTGCGGTGCTGGGTGTCCTTGCTGCCATTATGGCTCAGGAGGGGGCTTCTTCTTCCCAGAAGCCCCCTGGGTGGCGGGAGATTTTCCCACCACCAGAGCCAGCTGACCAATGGTGGGGCTGGCTCCGCCCTGGCCTGGCTCGGAATTGGGGCCAGCCCTCTCTTCCACCCGGGCAGCCTACTTATGGCTGCCTGAGACCTACCAGCAGGCACTGGGCCTGCTTCAACTTTTCCACCCATGTATTTTTCTGCATGTATTTTTGCTCCACATTTGTCAGCTTATCTTGCTGTTGTTTGATGTTCATCTTGCTCTGTATTTTGTTAGCTGATCTTGCTGTTGTTGGGTGTCTATCTTGTCGCAACTCTGTGTTGGGCGTGTAGCATGCCCCCTGGATCGGGGTGGTGGAAGGGGGGATAACGCCCTGGCCCCTGGAGTGTTGAGCTTACAGGAACCAGTAGCGTGCCGGTGGCACCCAGGCATGTAAGCATCTTTGGACAGCAGCAGGCTGTCCGACCCCTGATCCAAGACCCATGCATGGCTGCCAACCCTTGTTCCTGTTATCAATAAATGAGTTGTGGCCAATTTTACTCCAAATACTTGTGTCGGTGTCTTCTTGGTAATATAGGGTGAGGTGTATCACCCATACATAAGCAACTATTCACCAGAGGCATCTTTATTTGGAGGTCTCATCTGAAGCTCATCTCATCCAACCTCCAGCTTTAATAACTGGAGATTGTCCCCCCCCCCCCCCGCTCCCCAAAAAAGCCTGATTTACTTTTTCCACATTTGCAGACACTGGGAAATGTCTGCTGGAGATCTGCTCCCAGCGGTCGATGAGCTAGGCCAAACAGACTGCTGGCCATGACACCATTTTCTCCAAGGGCATCAGCAGAAGACAACGGAAAGTGTCAATGGCCAGGAAGGAGGAGAAACTCCAGAAGGGAAGCTACATGGCAAAAGCAGTCGTAAAAAGTAACTCTAGCAGAGGATTCCTTCTGGACTACAGTGGTGGCACTGTAGCTAACTCTTGATAGTACTGAGCAGAAGATGGCACTGGTAAACCATTTCTGAATGTCTTTTAGCTTTAAAACCCTAAAAGGAAGCATTAGATAGCTGTTGCAAGATGTGTTCCCAGGTCAGAAGGCACCCAACCAACTATCAAGGAAGAGCAAAGTACAGTACAAAGAGTACTTGTATCTAATGATTCAGCTGGACTCCAGGTGAAAGGGTGCTCAACTCCTAGTAGGTTCAGATATGAAAGATCAAAGTTTCACAACACCTGTAATAGAAACATGGGATATGAGAAACATAAATCATAGTAAGCTGGAAATTGCAAAACAAGAAATGGAATGCATGGACATTCTAATAAGTGGACTGAGCAATCTATTGTGGCCTGGAAAGATACATTTTCGATCAGCTATTTACAGGGTTTAATCAATGAAGAAATGGGGTAGCCTTAATTCAGAGGTGAGATTCAGAGGCTGTAATACAAAATCTGACTGAATAAAAGCAACATGATTAAGGAAAATCTGTGTATACCTTGGACCACCAAAAAGACAAATAATGAGTGTGCCATCAAAGCAAATGCTTCTGTTATGGACGAAATACTGTTTTTAACTTAAAAGAATGTGTATGATGTGTTAATGTTAATTGTATTTTAATGTGTTTTAATGCTGTATGTTTTTGGTTTTATATTGTATTTATTATGTTGGCATCGAATTGTGCCTTTTGTTAGGCCGCTCTGAGTCCCCCCTCGGGGGTTGAGAAGAGCGGGGTAGAAATGTTGGAAATAAATAAATAAAATAAATAAATCAACATTCCCAAAACAAATGGATTAAACAGAAGAGTTGTGACTCTTGAAAAGGCTGTAACGCTTGATCAAGTCGAGGACAGAAGGAAAAGAGGAAGACCTGAGCAGATCTGTGATAGCAGAGGAAGCACTGTAGAATTTATTTATTTATTTACAGTATTTATGTACCGTTCCCCCCCCCCCCCCATGGAGATAACGGCAAAATTAAATGCCTTACATACGTAAACTAAATCACAAATCAGCACCATATAACTAAGCATAAAATCAATAGGACAATTCACTAAGATAAGGGGGAAAAAGACATTTATTTATTTATTCGGCTTCTATACCGCCACTCCCAAAGGCTCGAGGCGGTTCACACGACCAGTACAGACAAATTTAAAACAGCATTAAAATACAATTTAACATAACTCGAAGGCTTGTTGGAACAATTGGGTTTTGCAAGCCCTGCGGAAAGATACCAGATCCGACAGAGCCCGGATCTGGAATTCCATAGTGATGGAGCAATGATCAAGAAACATCTATTATATAAATGGGTTCACGTCATGTGATGTATACCTCAAACAAAGAAACCATACAACGCAGAAACACAATACTTGCCAACAGAAATAGGCTTCAAGCAAGGTACGTTTGTAGCAAAGAAACTTCCCCCCCAAAACCTAAAAGGCCCCCAAAACAATGAGTAAAAATAAAACTACATTTACCAGCATCCTCCGGGGCAGCCAAAGACTCACCCAGCCTCTACATCCTGAACAACATGATTGGCTGCCAATAAGGGCGGATTTGCATAACTGCTGTAACCATAGCAACGCTGGCAAGAGCCATCCAAGGCTAGGATAGAATGCTGAGATATTTCAGTTGGTGTTTGAGGGTTAAACTGCCAAAACCAAACTCTGAGGGAGCAATTCTCCAGCAAATTCCTACCCACACAACACAACTTCCAATCACAACACATCCCACCAACCTTACGGGACCCCGTACACACAACAACTTCAAACACCACAAACAAAAACCATTCCTACCTTCCACACAGACATAAACTGACCCAAAAGACAAGCCATGCCTTATAAAAATAACAGCATCGGACGACACACTCACAGCGCTACATACATTAAAAAAAGGGCAGAACAAACGCCAGAACAGAAACACACTGCGCAGCAGAGACACAGACAACAGGTCACTGCACGACACACAGCTGAGAACCAAATGCAAAGAACTGCACGACAAGAAGAAGCCGGCAGCCAGGAACAACAAATACTTTCTCGCATCTCCTAAATAGGGCACAGCAACGCGTGCCGGGTACAACTAGTGTAATATAAAAATTAAAACATTTAATAAAAATATTAAAATCACATGATCCAAGTGTGTAGACCCGGCCATTCCAATATCGATTGCACATATTCCGTATATACTTCTTGTTTTTGTTGTTGTTTATTTGTTCAGTCACTTCCGACTCTTTGTGACCTCCTGATCAGCCCACGCCAGAGCTCCCTGTCAGCCGTGGTCACCCCAAGATCCTTCAAAGTCAAGCCGGTCACTTCAAGGATACCATTCATCCATCTTGTCTTTGGTCGGCCCCTCTTCCTTTCTCCTTCTTTTTTCTCCAGCACCATTGTTTTCTCCAAGCTTTTCTGTCTTCTCATTATGTGGCCAAAGTACTTCATCTTTGCCTCTACTATCCTTCCTACCTGTGAGCAGTTGGGCTTTATTTCCTGGAGTATGGACTGGTTGGATCTTCTTGCGGTCCAAGGCACTCTCAGAATTTTCCTCCAACACCACAGTACAAAAGTGTCTATCTTCCTCGCTCAGCCTTCCTTATGGTCCAGCTCTCACATCCATAGATTGCAATTGGGAATACCTTTGCTTTAACTATGCAGATCTTTGTTGCCATTGTGATGTCTCTACCCTTCACTATTTTATCGCTTCTTGTACTGTTACTTTACTGATCAAAAACTTGGTTCCATAACCATGTTTTTGTTCTCTTTCTAAAGGCCAGGAGAGAGGGCGCTGATCTAATCTCATTGGGGAGAGACTTCCAGAGCTGAGGAGCCACCACGGAGAAGGCTCTGTCTTTCGTCCCCACCAACCGCACTTGCAAAGCAGGTGGGACCAAGAGCAGGGCCTCCCCAGAAGATCTCCTTGATGGTTCATAGAGGGAGTTACATTCGGACAGTTAAGCTGGGCTGGAATTGTTTAGGGCTTTACAGGCTAAAGACAGTACTTTGAATTGTGCTCGATGGCAGACTAGCAGCCAGTGGAGCAGTTTAAGACTCCTTAAATTGCAACAACCAATGCTGTTTAACATCTATGTTCAACCTCTCGCCAAGCTAGTCCATAGATTTGGATTAGAATGTTTCCAATATGCTGATGACACCCAGCTTCTCCTAAAACTAGAACCTGGAACAACTTCAGTACCAGATAACTTCACCCGGTGTCTTGGAGCGGTGCCCATAAATTGAAAGTAAATCCAGCAAAAACTGAAATCTTGTGGCCTGGCTGCCCATCAGAATTGGTCGGTCTATTACCATCTTTTGAAGGGGAACTGTTAGCTCCATCTCCCACTGTGAAGAGTCCTGGATTTCAAAATGACGATGGAAGCCCTCCACTAGTCAAAGGGCCTTCTTTTATCTACCCCAAGCGAGGTAGTTGGCGCCTTATTTACCAACAGAGGCGCTGGCTATGGTAATCCATGCCACAGTTACGTCGAGGCTGGATTACTGCAATGCTTTGTACGTGGGCTTACCTTGAGCAGCAATTCGCAAGATCCAAATTGTGCAAAATGCAGCTGCTAGATTCCTCACAAAAACATCAATGAGGTGCCATATAACGCCGTCTCTGCAGCACTTGCATTGGCTGCCAGTTGAACACAGAGTCCTCTATAACAGTGTTTCCAACCAGTGTGCCGTGGCACCCCAGTGTGCCGTGAGCAATCATCAGGTGTGCCGTCGGAAATTGGAACCTCCAATACCCTTTCTTCCCCCTCCTGCTGAACACTTTTTCTTCTCCACTCGGGCTCCCTTCTTCCCAGCCTCGCTCTGCTTGCTTTGCCTCGCTTTGCTCACGCTACTGCGCAGACTCGCCCTATGTCTTCTCTTGGTTATGGGAATTCTGTGTGGGAAGTTTGATTCCATTCCCTCATTGGTGGAGTTCAGAATGCTCTTTAATTGTGGGTGAACTATAACTCCCAGCAACTACAACTCCCAAATGACATTTTGTGTCATTTTGGTTGGTGGTGTGCCCCAGGATTTTGTAAATGTAAAAAATGTGCCGTGGCTCAAAAAAGGTTGAAAAACACTGCTCTATAAGACCCTGGTCCTAGCATTCAAGGCCCTCCGAGGTCAGGGTCCTTCATATCTAAGAGACCATTTAATGCCACTCCACCACGGTCAGCTCATGAGAATCTTCTCTATGTCCCTGGCCCTAGAGAGGTCCGTTTGGAGTCCACAAGACAGAGATCCTTTTCCATTGTAGCCCCAATCGTGTGGAACTCCCTACCGCCAGACCAAAGAGCCATCTACATACATTTTTAGGGGCACTGAAGACATGGCTTTTCAGAAGAGCCTATGATTGTTAGTAACAAGTGGTTACTATGTAACCTGTTTATTTTAATTGTGTTAGTCGCCCAGAGCACCTTTGGTGGAGGGCGACTCATAGTTAGTAGGCATGAGAAAAAAGTTATGAAAATGATTCGTTTCGTAAGAAATTCGTAAGAAATGCTACTTTCGAGTATTTCCGCACCTGGAACGCCAACCAGGAAGTGGACTTTCTTTTTCGAACTTCGGGGGCCAGGATTTTCTTAAGTGTCATTATTAGGTCGTAAGGGGGGGGCACCCTTCTTCTCTCTCACCACCCTCCCGCCTCCCTTGCCAATAAGTATTATGGCAAGGCAAGCCCTAAACTCGCTCCTTCTTTCGGCTGGAAGCCCGGAAAAAATGTAAACAGAGAGGATTACTCAGAAGTAAATCTGCAAAGGAGGACACTTTGGATGAAGGGCCCTCCTTTGTGGATTTACTTCTGAGTAAACCTCTCTGTTTACATTTTTTCCAGGCTTCCCTGCCTCTCCTGCCCTGCCAGGATCTAAAGCATCAAAGAGTATTGGGGTGAGAAACCAACCTAATGTATAATAGAATGAATGCTACTGTAAGTGCCTAATATTATAAGTAATCCAACTGGTCATACCTACATTCCATGCACATGCAATAATACAGCAGTAATAACAATAACAAGAGGTAAAATTCAAATCGAAGTATTCTGACTGGTCTCTCCTCATGCGGTGCAAACGGGCTCTTCTCTTATTAGCCCGGGAAAATAGCCCGGGGAAAAGCCAGCGTTAGCTGCTTGGGAGCACACACATACATATTCTTGCGACGGGAGATTTGCTGCAGAATCCCGAGCTCATAGAGAAGATTCTGCAGCATATCCCCCCCAAAGAATATGTATGTGTGTGCACCCAGGAAGCAAATGCTGTGCCCGGGTTTTGTCTTTTCCGGGCTCAGAGAAGAGCCTTTGCAGTTTGAGGAGGGAGCACAGTCAGAATACTTTGGTTTGAATTTTACCTCTTCTTATACCCATTGCTATTACTGCTGTTTTATTGCATGTGCATGGAATGTAGGTATATGACCAGCCTGGGCAAACTTGGGCCCTCGCTCCCTCGGGATCAGGGTGAGAGAGAGGCAGCGAGGAGCGAGGGGGGGGGCTCCTCCTCCTTTTCTTTTGCTGCTTCAAGAATAGAATACCCCCTCCCTCCCTCCCTCCTTCCCTCCCTCCTTCCTATTTGGAGAGTCCCATCTAGAATTCAGTGTGATTTATTCAAGTTTTGGCCTACAACTCCCAGAAATCCCAGCCAATTTACCAGCTGTTGGGATTTCTGGGAGTTGTAGGCCAAAACCATCTGGAATGCGCATGCGCTGGCATACGAACTACTAACGAATTGCGTGAGTAATTAAGTTACATTTTAGAAATGTTTGGACAATTTGTTGTAAGTCTTTCTTTTATTAATAAAAAAATCCCCCAATTTGATTTTAGAATCGCCAATTTTGGGTTCGAAACCATGCCTCTTAGTTCGCTAGTTAGTTTATGCAACAGAATCATGAGGGTTGTAGTTTGGTGAGACAGAGATGTTTCTTGGAGATCTCTCATTCATTGGGTTGAAGCCCGCTTGATGACACACAACACTAAGAATAAATTACTTGAAATTCATGGTATTCAAGTCAGTCATAAGCAAGTCTCATGGATTTGAAAGAGTGTGCTCTAATATCAACTATGACTGAATCTGGATCAAACTCTGTAGTTTTACATACAACTAAGAAATGTGGTGTTTTTGAAACAATAAATCAAGGGCTATTGTAGAAGGAGCAAAATCTTGATAACAGATGTGCAAGCAGGCCAGTAATTAATTTTTATGACAGTGGCACTAAAGCGTGACAGCTAATTTTGGAGGTGCCTGTTGTGAAGGGTATTATTTATAAGGGGCTTTTAAACAGGAAAAATAAAAAAACATAGTTCTTGCAGATGACTCCTTAAATTATAATGCTGAGGTGGAAGGCTGTTTAGTACTAAATTACTGTAGTGTTCATACAAAATGCAGAGGCCATTGTCTTAGCTATCAAATTTATTATTTCAAAGGTTTGCACACAAACTTGATTTGAAGATTGGATTTGGAATTCAGTAATGCTATAAAAGGCTGTTGCAAAGTGGGATGTTCACAGAAGGGCCATGGCTCAGAAGTAGGATAAATGCATTAGGTCCTAAGCTTTTATGCAAATGTACCTTGGACCTGCTGAACTTAAAAGTAATCAGAACACCTTCATATTCCTTTCAGTATATGAGGTCTAGGTCACTGCCTCTTAAACTACGAGTCCTGACCCCAAATGGGTTTCCTTTACCTCAATGTTTCTTAACCTGGGGGTCAGAGCGGTCACAAGGGGGTGACAGAGTGGTCACCAAAGACCATCAGAAAACACAGCATTTCCTGTTGGTCATAGGGGTTCTGTGTGGGAAGTTTAGCTGAATTCTGTCATTGGTGGGGTTCAGAATGCTCTTTGATTGTAAGTGAACTATAAATCCCAGCAACTACAACTCCCAAATGTAAATGATATCGGAGGTGACCCCCCCTTTTTCTTAGGGTTTATAGAAGACAGTTTAAAACCAAGGGATTCATAGTTTTCCCAAGAGCATCAGGCTGGAAGTGATCCCATAATCCCCTATCTGTCCCCCACATGGGAACCTAAGGCTTCCCATGGCCCCATGGTCCCACATGACAATGCCTCTGTAACCCACACTTTATGAATACACCCAGTTATTTTCCTTTTGCATTACTCTTATGGACTTTTGCTCATTCCCAAAGACTTTTTCCTTTCTGTCTAGGACCCCTTTTCTCTTGAGCTATGTTTTATGAATCTAATAAACTGTGTATCTTTTATGAATCTAATAAACTGTGTATCTTTTTGGTGGGTAGGCAGGGGTGATCAAGATGGTATATTTTCCCCATAAACCTCAATGTATCTTCCCTCATGTTTTCCCCCATGTATGTAATTTTAAAAATATGAAAGTGCCACTGTTTACCTTTAGCCAGCTACCTTAGGTGAGGCTTGCCAGCTGCAAGCTTGTGATTCAATCACCTTTCCACTAGCCCCATTTGCATGACAATGGCAGGAGCCAGCTCTTACAAAAGGGTCTTTCCCCCTTGGGCCAAAACTGGTTTCTGCTAATTAATAGACCAAGGCCTCTGAGTTTCGCCTACCTTGGGCTATTGATTAATAGGCAAAACTATTTATATATTTCATAAACGGCCACCTCTATCGGCCTCGGAAACTGGTACATGGCAACAGCGTCTTCATTCTTCATCCAAAGAACTGAGACCCTGCAGCAATATATTAATCTGTGTCTATCAAACAGAAAAAAACCACAGATGAGGACATTTGATCATCAACCAAAAAGACATTAGAATTGCTCAGCCTGAGAATAAGAGGGTTCTTGCTGAACACTTGGCCACTTGATCTACATATTTAATCCCATCAAAATGTTTTTCTGCCTTCATTGTTCTACTCATCACTCACCTCTTCGCCCCCATTGGCTGGAAACCAAAAGAAGATGCAGCCAGCCAGCAAGATTCCATCCAATCAACACAAAGCTGGTCTGGGGGCGGGGAGTGGGAAATTTGAATCTGTAACCTTATAAAATGGCATGTATTTTGAACGTAACTTTATGACTGCTTTGCGACAAGGATATTGCGGTTGTCATCCTTCTCAGCTGATGAGAATAAAGACTTCAGTGGCATCTTCTTCCAGACGTTTTTGGTGAGATCATTTGGGCAAGGGATTTTTAATTTCTTTTAAAACTTGCCAGAAGTTTTTGCTGAAACCCTCGCTTTAGGGGTACTTTTGGGCCTCTGCCCCCTATGGGCCAGGCTATTTCCAAAATGATCAGTAACATAAAGGTTTATTTTCCCCAAACTCCACCCATTTTCACATTTGGGCATATTGAGTATTCGTGCCGAGTTTAATCCAGATCTGTCATTGTTTGAATCCACAGTGCTCTCTGGATGTAGGTGAACTATAACTCCAAAACTCAAGGTCAATGCCCGCCAAACCCTTCCAGTATTTTCTGTTGGTCATGGGAGCTCTGTGTGCCAAGTTTGGTTCAATCCCATCATTGGTGGAGTTCAGAATGCTCTTTGATTGTAGGTGAACTATAAACTGTGCAACTACAACTCCCAAATGACAAAAAAAATCCCCCCAACCCCACCAGTATTAAAATGTGGGCATATCAGGTATTCCAGCTTTAAATCCTTGTATCATGTCTGCTTTTCTTGTTGTTTCTCTTCAATCTGGCTGTTGCCTGGGATTGCAACATCCACGATCCATACTTGGTTTTTTAACAAGATCGTAAGGTCAGGAGTCTTGTGCTCCAAAACACTGTCAGTCTGAATTCAGAAGTCCCAGAGTAGTTAGACGTGTTCATTTTCTGATATATAGGTACAAAATAGGTATAAAATCAAACATTTACTGATAAATAATAATGTATTATTATTCATCAAAAATGTTTGATTTTATATCTATTTTGTACCTATATATCTGGAGCAAAGTATAAATTTCTCAGGTGGAAAGGAGCCACGAGTGGGAAAAGTTTAAGAAGCCCTGGTCTATCCTATATGGAGTTGACAATAGGAATCACAATGCGCTTCTCTGTTCATATCACAGTAGTATTACATCACGCCAACTCCACCCTGGCTTGAATCCCAGCCTTGTAGCTGAACTAAGCTTTGTTCCTGTTTTGCCAAAACACAACATTTCATAAATTTGTGATCAAAGGGCTACAGCAACCAAGAGAAGCAACGTTTCTTGATGTGACCAAATAGCACCTGCTTTTTGGAATGGAAGCCAATCTGTGGTTTGCTCTCGCTTTTGACTTTACTTGGCTTCCTCAATACTTTTAATGTGGGTGCTTCGAATTTGGCATTGTTAGATTTAGTATCTTACCTTTCAAGAATTCATGTGCCCTACCTCATATTTCTCTTTTCAGAGGAAGAGCCAGATTCTGTCAGAAGTACAGTTTGTTGTGTTTAGTGGAACATTTCCTAATGTGTGCGCATCAAATAGTTTTAGTGTGATTGTAAACAGGGGTGCCAATGGAGTGAAGGCAGAGACAGCTCATTATACCTATGGGGGCTTCACATCAGCACTTAAATGCTTGTCAGTGCACCAGCTGAATATATGCTTTGAAGCATTATTATGCCCCCACAGGGGCTTGTTTTGTATCTGTACTGTGTACCTGTTTGCCTTTGCCTTCATGGCCTTTTGTTTAGCCATGTGGACTGTGATGGGAGGAGTTGTGCCTGGCTCCAAACCTGGCATCACCACCCTGAACTCCTCCTCTTTCTGAGGTCATCTGAGGGGCAGGACCTCCTCTCTTTGGCCATTCCAGGAAGAGCACATGGACGAAGCAGACGGAAATCTGGAGCTACCGCTCAGACAAAGCACCTTCATTCACGTATAGCCAACCAATGCTCTCAAACCAAGGAATTCAGTAATAGGAAGGGCCAGCCCTTCAACAGAGACTGTATTTCTTTGAGGACCCAAGGACTTTGTGAGCCAGAGGACCATTTGAGGAGCAACAGAGGAACCTGGAACCTAAGAGAGACACCTTCACTCTGCATAAGGCAAGTGGACGCTATTCCTTTTCTCAAAGGACCCTTTCTAGCAACCAACCTCAAGCTTTTTGGGCCACCAGCATTTTTACTAGTTGTTAAACAAATAAACTTGTTTTGAGTTCACCCTTTTTGAGTCCTGAACTCATTGCTTAGAGACTCTCCAGGTTTCTTGTACATGGGAAGGCTAGAACGCGAACCCCAGGGCCTATAGACTTCGTCCATCCGTTTAAAGTCCTTTTTTTTGGCCCTAGCGGGACGCCACAAGTGTTACATAATTCAAGTGTTTGTGTGTTCTTTTTCTAACTAGACATACACTTTTAATAAGATGCACACCTTAATAGGATGCACAAAAGCACATAGAAATGCTTTTGCAAGTTCTGCATTCATGAAACATTGCCATGAAACATGGCTGAAATCCATTCTGTGCCACGGCAATCCATTTCTTATTTTTTTCCTATTCATTTCACAAACAAGAATAAATTGTCACGTCATTAAAATTCCCGAAACGTAACTGAGAGAATGATAATCTAAAAAGAACTCTGTCGAATCTGGCCAAATGTCTGTCTATAGTGGCCAACTGGATGCCTTCAAAAAAAAAGTACATAAATTGGACAAATACCACAGATTTGGACTTATGTCCAGATGTTCTTTTATTCCCCCTGAGATTAATGCAATGTTCAGCTGCTAAGACCAATGCCAAGAAGGACAGTACTGCTGGTCATATTTTCCTGGAAAACTCTGAAAGCTATAGTCCTATATATTTTATTTATTTACTTATTTATTATTTCGATTTATATACCACCCTTCCAAAAAAGGCTCAGGGTGGTTCACAGCAATGAACAACACAATCACGACATACTTAAAAAACATAATAAAAACAGATTAAAACCAGAGTAGAAATTACAGCCTTACAGATTGAACGCCTGTTGGAACAGGTTGGTCTTATAGGCCCTTCAAAAGGCCTGTCGATCAGTTATTGCTCGTGCCTCCTCTGGGAGGGCGTTCCAAAGGGTAGGCACTAGGCTTGGTTTAGAACCCAAAAATCGGGATTCGAAAATCTAATGGGGGGGGGGATTTTTTAAATTAGTAATAGAAAGACTTTAAAAAAATTCCAAAATTTTCTAAAATGTAACGTAATTACTAACGAAATTCATTAGTAGTTCGTATGCCAGCGCATGCACATTCCAGATGGTTTTGGCCTACAACTCCCAGAAATCCAAACAGCTGGTAAACTGAAGGAGGGAGGGAAGGAGGGAGGGAAGGAGGGAGGGAAGGAGGGAGGGGGTATTCTATTCTTGGAAGCAGCAAAAAAAGGAGGAGGAGCCCCCCCTCGCTGCCTCTCTCTCGCTCCGATCCTGAAGGAGTGAGGGCCCAAGTTTGCCCAGGCTGAGGGGAAAAGGAAGAGGCCTGAGGTTGTGAGGAATGGTGAGAGTTGAAGTCCAAAACACCTGGAGGGCTGAAGTTGGCCCGTGCGGTGGGGGAAGAGAGGAGGCAGAAGAGAAGGGAGGGGGGAAGCCACGAGGAGAGAGAGAGAAAGCAGAGAGAGAAGGAGAGAGAGCGGGGGAGAGGGAGGAGTGAGTTGAAGTCCAAAACATCTGGAGGGCTGAAGTTTGTGAGCGTTGGTAGGCCGCTCAATAATCACACTCACTCGGGTATTGAGGAAATGCTTTATGAGTCCTTAATCCAAGGCAGTAAAACCGTACTGAAGCCTTCCTCCAAAATCCCTGCTCAAAACTCCCCGAGCCCCTCCCTCTGGCGAAGAGCCAATCCTTGAACAGATAACCCCGAAACCCCACCCCTCTTGTCCTTTTTCGCGGGAACTCCAACAGCTCAGAAACAACAGGGAGCAACATGGAGCTACAGAAACAACATGGAACTATGAGTACCAAAATGGCGGCCGCGCCTCCTATCGTTCGATCCTCTTCCAAGATGGCAGCCGCATCTTTGTCCATTGCGCTATCCCGCATTGGACAAGGCGCCGCTGACATAGCGCCCCCCTCCCGAAGGAGTCCACCGACCTGGGGGGGAAAAGAAGCAAAGTATTTTCGGGGCCCTGGCTTGTCCGGGAAGGCCCTATGAAACCTTTTGACTAATCTGGGGCCTTGACATGTTCTGCTAACACCCACTCCGGCTGCAAGTCTTTGGAAAGCCACTGCACAAAGTATTGAAGTCTGCCCCTAAGCCTTTTAGAGTCTAAAATATCCTTAAGCTCGAAGTGGGTATGTTCCCGATCATGATCGGGACTGGGGCGCTCCCTGTGGAGACCACTTGCGGTGGGTTACTGCCTTTTTAAGCAGGCTAACGTGGAACACCGGGTGCACCTTGCGCCACGTGTGGGGAAGGTCTAGCCTAAGGGTGACCGGGTTGACCACTTCAGTCACCCGTAGAGGGCCAACAAACTTGTCCGCAAACTTGCGGGAGGGCTGGGTCGATCGCAGGTGCTTAGTGGAGAGATATACCATGTCTCCTGCCACATAGGTTGGCTGTGGCCCTCTCCTTTTATCTGCATGAGTTTTGTAGTCTTCTCTGGCCTTCCTCAGCGTCCTTGATCTCTGGCCAGGCTGCGGCAACCCGCGCGCCCCAGGACTCGGGGTGCAAGGCGGAGGTGCAGAAGTATCAATAGCTGGGAAGGGCAGGAAGTCCCGACCACCCACGGCCCGGAACGGAGACACCCCGTGGACGCGTGGTCGGTGTTGTTATAGCAGTATTCTGCCACATCCAACAGGTTGGCCCACTGGTCCTGCTGATACGTAGAGAAGCACCTCAAGTATTGCTGGAGCGTCCGCTGAACTCTTTCGGTCGCTCCGTCTGTCTCGGGATGGAATGCCGTACTCAACGCCCGTTGGGTCCCCAGGGCGGCCAGGAACGCCTTCCAAAATTTAGCAGCGAACTGCGGGCCGCGGTCACTTATGACCCGACGAGGGCTACCATGCAGGCGAAATACATGATGTATAAAGAGTTTGGCCAGCTCCGGCTTGGAGAACAGGTCCACTATCGTCCAGATGGCGGTGAACCCCCCGCTCTCCGGGAGGTCCACTACGAAATCCATGGCTATTTCTCTCCATGGTTCTGCAGGGTCAGCTACTTGCTGCAATAGGCCCGTGGGGCGTCCCACCTTCGTTTTATTCCTGGCGCACACGTCACACTCGGCGATGTATTGTTTTGCGTCCCTCCTCATCATCGGCCACCAGAACTGCCGGGCGAGTAGCTTCAGCGCCTTTGAGAGCCCGAAGTGTCCTGCCATGAGCGTGTCGTGCCCTATTTCTAGGACCTGTGCCCTCAGGGCCTCGGGACGAAACCTTGGTTCCCTGGCTCCAGATGCCGCCATTCTCTTCCAGGCCTTCCGGGTGCCGGACCAGCCATTCGCCTGTGCGGGACGCTGTCTTGATCTGGTCCAGGAGAGGCTTTGCCAGCTCTCCGGCGGTGGCCTTTGCTTTGACTGCTGCCCGGGTGGCGGCGACCAAACCCAGTTGTGGGTTAGAGAATACGGTTCCCATCTCTCCTGGGGCCGAGTAGTCCGCATCAGGCATGCGCGAGAGAGCGTCCGCTACGACATTTTTCGGGCCCGGGATGTATCTCAACTTAAAATTGAATCTGCCAAAGAACTGGGCCCATCTCAGCTGCTTAGCGCTCAGTCTCTGGGGGTCTGCAGGGCCTGCAGGTTCTTATGATCTGTCCAAACTTCGAAGGGACCGGCGTCCCTCCAGGAAGTGCCTCCAATGGGCCAGAGCCGCCCGTATGGCAAACGACTCCTTCTCCCATACGTGCCATCTTTTTTCCGTTTGGGTGAACTTCTTGGAGAGATAAGCACATGGCCTCAAGTGGCCTTCTTCATCCGGCTGGAGGAGGACTGCGCCGTATGCCGCCGGGACGCGCCACACTGCACTGTGAAGGGCCTGCTCATCACCGGGTGAATCAACAGGGGCTGGCTGGTGAACTGCCGCTTGAGGTTCACGAACGCCTCTTGACACTGTGGTGTCCATTGAAGTTTGGCGCTAGGGGTTTTGGTCTTCCTGGTTTCTCCCAACCCCTTAGTTTTAAGCAGGTCTGTTAGCGCTAAGGTAGTCTCTGCAAAATTCGGGATGAATTGCCGGTAGAAGTTCGCGAATCCCAGGAACCCCTGCAGCTGTCTCCGCGCGCGGGGGCTTCCCATTCCAGTACGTCTCGCACCTTCGCCGGGTCCATCGCGATGCCCCGTGTGGAGATGCGATATCCCAAGTAGTTCAACTCGGTCTGATGGAACTCGCATTTGGACAACTTGGCGTATAGCCGATTGTCTTTCAGCCTCCTCAGGACTTCCCGGGTCAACGCCACGTGCTCTGTACGGGTCTCTGTGTAGATCAGGACGTCGTCCAGGTACACGATGACCCCCTTGTACAACAGGTCTCTGAGGGCCTCGTTGATCAACTGCTGGAAGATTTTTGGCGCCCCTTTCGGCCTAAAGGGGTGACTAAAACTCGAAATGGCCCAAGTGACAGTTGAAGGCCGTCTTCCAGCAGTCCTCTGGCTTGACCCGGATTCTATAGAATGCCTCTCGAATGTCTAGCTTAGTGAACAGCCTGGCCTCCCCAGCTGGGCCAGGATCTCGGACATCAAGGGGAGGGGGTACGGATTCGCCGAGCTGATGGCGTTTATCCTCGGTAGTCCACACAGGGCCGGAGACTCCCATCCGCCTTGGGGCGGAAGAGCACGGGGGCCGCCAGTGGGCTATCTGAGTGTCTAATAAAACCCTGGCCAGGTTTTTGTCTATGAACTCCCTCAGCGCCCTTTTCTCCGGCTCCGACATTGCATACATCTTGGGTTTGGGGAGTGTCGCCCCTCTTCTATCTTAATGGCACAGTCCATGGCGCGGGAGGGTGGCAGCTCGTCGCATTCTTTCTCGCTGAACACCTCAGCCAGCTCCCAATAGTCCTGCGGTACTCCTGCCAATTGGGCGAGCCCGGCTCCTGCCGTATTAGGACTCCCTCCTTCTCCTGGGTACTCTATCTTAGCCTGAACCTGCCCATCTCTGAAGCGCACCTCCCTGTCTTCCAGTTGATCCTCGGATTGTGTTCCTCCAACCAGGGGCTGCCCAGAATTAAGGGTTGGTTAGCCATCTCGGAGATCACAAAATTGATGCGCCCTCTGTGGGTCCCTATCCGCACCTCTAACTCCCCGGTCTTTCTAGTGGCTGGCGCCCGCTGGCGAAGGTCCCATCCAGCTGCGCGAACAGGACCGGGCCACTAACTCCCGGGGGTCACTCCTAGCTGGGCTGCTAAGCCAGGGGACATTAAGCATCTGGTGCACCCACAGTCTAGCATGGCACTAGCCTCGGTCTCTTTGCCGGTGGCGGGGCAAGCAAGACGGCTACTTTAAATGTGAGGATTCCTCCACTGGGAGGCTCCGACTCACCGCCCTGGGAAGGTGAGATCTGCCGCCGGGCGCCACGGCAGATCGGGCTCGCTTTCCGCCGACTCTTCCGATCCGCCTCCTCCGCGCCTCTCGTAGTCACCTCCGCCCCTCGGGTTGGTTGGCGCCGGGCCAACTCTCTAGCCGCCGCCCCCTTGGCCTTGGTCGTCTTCGGTGTCCCGGGTCGGGTCCGACCCTTCTCCCCTTCGCGGGCGGGCGGCCTCCTCGGGCATTCGACCGCCCGATGCCCCTCTCGGCCGCAGGTGAAGCAAGCGCCTCCGCGGTCTGTTTGCGCCTCGACTTGGCGACCTCCGCCGGGTTGGCGACCTCCGGCCAGCCCCGCTCGCATGGTTGGGGCCGGGTCGCGTGCTCGCGGGCGCCTCGCCTCCTGGGTGCCGCCTCCCGATCGCACTCCACTTGGCCGGCCAGGTCAATCCATCCTTCCAGGGTGTCCGGGTTTCTGCGGTTCAGAGCCCAATCCAGGGTCTCTCTCCTCAGTCCTGCTTTAAAATAGTCTAATTTGGTCGCCTGACCAATCGCGGATTTTTCCGGCAAGGGCCTTGAACGCCAGGGCGTACTCGGATACCGCCTCGACCCCTGGTAGATCCGCTCACCTGCTTTAGCTTTTGCTTCCGCAAGCGGTCTCTAAACCGCTGCTGCAGCGCCTCAGGAAGGCCTCAAGACCCCTAAGCCCGGGCATCGGTCTCGGTCATCTGACCAACCAGTCGGCCGCAGCGTTTTTCAGGTTGCTTCCCACGGCCCTCACTTGGGCCGCCTCGAGGGGAACGAGTCTCCATAGTCTTCCATAAAATTGCGGACATTGGTGACAAAAAAGAAAGGTGGCTTGGGTCTCCGTCGAACTTGACTTTTAAGTCTTCTCCGATGGCCGCTTCTTCCAGGGTCCGGTCGCTGGGCCCAGGTTGAAGGTGGAGGTCCTCTGGCGGGGGTGAAATCGGGCGCCGGCCCTCCGAAGGCGGCCCTGCCGGACGGCGGTCTCTCTGCCCTCCGGGCCGCATAGCTTGAACGCCTCCGTGCCTCGATCTTCTCCGGTGGGGGTCCCCATGTGTCCATCCGCCTGCATCATTCCCATCTGCTGGCGGATGTCGGCTATGGCTCTGGCCATCTCTCCCATCATCTCCTCCATCCGCCGCCCGACTCGTGCCTTCCACTGGGGCCTGACCGACTCCCTCCTCGGGCCTGGGGCTCCCTTCTTCCGCCGCCGCGCCACCTTCTCGTCCCACAGGAGGGGAGGAATCGCGCCTCCTGGTCGCCTGCTCGAGACAATCACAGGCCTCTCCTCCGGGCCTCCAGCCGCCTCACCGAGGATCCCATCTTCCACCTCTTCGGATCCCCGCCAGCGGTTCCACTCGGGGCTCCTGGAGGTCTTCTTCCTTCCACTAGACATCTCAGGGGGGTTCGCGGTCGGATCGGCTCACGACTGCGATTCAGGTTGTGAGTACGGTTTTTGTGTGAGCGTTGGTAGGCCGCTCAATAATCACACTCACTGGGTATTGAGGAAATGCTTTATGAGTCCTTAATCCAAGGCAGTAAAACCGTACTGAAGCCTTCCTCCAAAATCCCTGCTCAAAACTCCCGAGCCCCTCCTCTGGCGAAGAGCCAATCCTTGAACAGATAACCCCGGAACCCCACCCCTCTTGTCCTTTTTCGCGGGAACTCCAACAGCTCAGAAACAACAGGGAACAACATGGAGCTACAGAAACAACATGGAACAAGGAGAACCAAAATGGCGGCCGCGCCTCCGATCGCTCGATCCTCTTCCAAGATGGCAGCCGCGTCTTGTCCATTGCGCTATCCCGCATTGGACAAGGCGCCGCTGACATGCCCTTTCCTCCCTGCCAGGATCTAAAGCGCACCAAGCCTTAATGCGCTTTAGATCCTGGCGGAGGAGGAGGAGCAGACGGGCCCTCCCTGCCCCTCCTCCCTGCCCCTCCTCCCTGCCAGGAGTTTGTTTGCGTCTGATTGGCTAAAGGAAAGAAGGTGGTTTCATGGTACCACCTGGTCTCCATTAGCCAATCAGAAACCATGTCGAGTAAGGGCAAAGAAGCCATCCGACGTCCTTACGACACTTACGCACCAGATACAAAAATGGCACCGCAAAGTGTCATAAAAGAAAGGGTACTTCCGGGATCGCGCGCGATGCGTATAAACTAGAAAGTCCCATTACATATGAATCCCTTCCGATTTCATTTAATTTTCATAACTTTTTTCTCATGCCTAGTAGGCACTACTACAAAAAACCTATGCTGCTGCGTCGATGACAAGCGGCAGATCTTAAGTGATGGAACCTCCAGTAGGTTTTGATCCATGGACCGTAGTGGTCTCTGGAGAATGTGCAGGGAAAGGTGGTCCTTCAGGTACACTGGCCCCAGACCATGCAAGGCCTTAAAGGTTAGCACCAGCACTTTGAAGCCAATCTGGTACTCGATGGGGAGCCAGTGCAAATGCTGTAGGACTGGTGTGATGTGGCATGATAGTGTCACTCCAGCCAGCAGTTGAGCCGCAGCATTTTGCACCATCTTCAGTTTCCGGATTACCGACAAAGGAAGGCCAATGTAAAGGGCGTTACAGTAGTCCAGTCTCGAGATGACCATGGCCTGGATTACCATGGCTAGGTCGTCTGCCTGGTGCAGAGGGAAAAATGCTGCTCTGCTCACAGTGGAGACCTGTGCCTCCGTCAGCAGCAGAGGGTCCCGTTGGACCCCCATGCTTTTAACCAGAGGTGACGGGCTAAAACCCTCGCTGTCCATTATTGGCAGTCGGAGCTCGCCTCCCCCCCGGGAGACCCAGCCACAGGACCTCTGTCTTCGACGGGTTCGGCTTCAACCTGCTGGCCGGTAGCCACCCATGGCTTCAGGGCACTGATGGAAATAATCGGGTACAGAGTCCGGCCGGCCTTCCATCCATTGGGGGACCCCACAATTAAGGGAGGAGATGAGAGGAGAGACAGTGGGGCATAAATAATAATAAAAATAATGACAATGGACAGTTCCAGGGGAAAATTGAGAGCAAAATTGACAAGGAAAAAACATGGATGTGGCTCACAAATGGAACTCTGAAAAAGGAGACTGAGGGCCTGATTCTTGCATGTTCTCGGTGTACATGGCGTCCTAATGCGCAACATGTCCTGATAGGAAATTGGCCTTCTGGCATTCCCAAGTGGTTTATCCCTGGTGGGTGCCATCGGTTTTTAAAAGAAGGGTGGGATTAAAAAGTGTGGGATAAAATAACTAAATAACGTTTCAATGTTATTAATGTCAAGTAGACTTACATTGCAATTATTTTGATGGCAGCCACAATGCACTCCAACCACTTCCTCCAAACTTCAGAATGCCTCTCTGTCGACCCTCTTGACAATTTAGCTCTTGTAATTTGTACAAGAGGCAATTTGGTCTTTACCGTAGGCTTGGCCCAATGTGTATTTTCGTGCCCTGCTGTTGTTCTCGGTTGGCAGGTTCTCGGCAAAATTATGAATCTCAACAGCTCTCTCAATAATAAACAAATGACCCCAAAGGCTTTCTATTGTGTCAAGAAAAGGGAAAACAGATGATATTTTCCCCGGAATCATAGTTCTGTGGCTAGAGGAGAAAAGATACATTGGAAAATGAATCTGTTGTACCCTTAGGGGGATTATTAAAACATGTTCTTGTGATACAAGGTTCCCCCAACTCAGGTGTTGTGCATCTCCTTTATATATAAAATCTTCATGTCTAAAAGGCTATAATTTTCTCCCTTGTGCCATTTTACTATGCCTTTCGTTTTCTTTCCTAGAGACTTTCTAGGAACTGGCACCCAATGACTCAGGGACTGGCACTGGTCCACATGCTGCCACTTCCAAAAGCACGAGGCAAAGCTTTCACTTTGAATTGTGTCCTATAGAGCAGGCATGAGCAAACTTTCTAACTTGGGGGCCACATACTAGCACTCCATGCTAAGGGGACTGGCTGTCCGGTGATGGAAGGAAGGAAGGGAAGGAGAAAGGAAAAAGAGACAGAAGGAAGGGAAGGGAGGAAGGAAAGAGAGAAGGAAGGAAAGACAAAAGGGAAGGAAGGATAACAGGGTGAAAGAGAAGGATGGAAGGAAGGAAGGAAGGAAGGAAGGAAGGAAGGAAGAGAAAGGAAGGAGAAAGGAAAGGGAGAAGGAACTATGAATGGGTGGAAGGGAATGGAGGGATGGAGAAAGAGGGAGGGAAGGGAGGAAGGAAAGAGCAAAAGGAAGGAAAGACAAAAGGGAAGGAAGGATAACAGGGTGAAAGAGAAAGATGGAAGGAAGGGAAGGAGAAAGGAAAAAGAGCAGGAAGGAAGGGCAGAAGAGGAGGATGGAAGGAAGGGAAGGAGAAAGGAAAGGGAGAAGGAAGGAACTACGAAAGGGTGGAAGGGAATGGAGGGATGGCAAAAGAGGGAGGGAAGGGAGGAAGGAAAGAGAGAAGGAAGGAAAGACAAAAGGGAAGGAAGGATAACAGGGTGAAAGAGAAGGATGGAAGGAAGGGAAGGAGAAAAGAAAAAGAGAAAGAAGGAAGGGCAGAAGAGAAGGATGGAAGGAAGGAAGGGAAGGAGAAAAGAAAAAGAGAAAGAAGGAAGGGCAGAAGAGAAGGATGGAAGGAAGGAAGGGAAGGAGAAAGGAAAGAGAGAAGGAAGAAACTACTAAAGGGTGGAAGGGAATGGAGGGATGGAGAAAGAGGAAGGGAACGAGAAAGGGATAAGGAAGGAACTACAAATGGGTGGAAGGGAATGGAGGGATGGAGAAACAGGGAGGGAAGGGAGGAAGGAAAGAGAGAAGGAAGTAAAGACAAAAGTGAAGGAAGGACAAAAGGATGAAAGGGAAGGATGGAAGGAAAGGAAGGAGAAAGGAAAAAGAGAAGGGAGGAAGGGCAGAAGAGAAGGATTGAAAGAAAGAAGGGAAGGAGAACGGAAAGGGAGAAGGAACTATGAAAGGGTGGAAGGGAATGGAGGGACGGAGAAAGAGGGAGGGAAGGGACAGAGGAGAGAGAGAAAGTAGGAAAGACAAAAGGGAAGGAAGGAAAGAGAAAGGGAGAGAGAGAAGGAGACAGGAAAGAGAGAAGGATGGAAGGATGAAAGGGTGGAAAGGAAGGAAGGAGGAAGGGAGAAAGAGGGGGTAAGGAAGGGAGGAAGGGAAGAAGGAAAGGGAGCAGGAAGGAAGGATAGGATGGTGAGAGAAAGGAAGGCCTGAGAAAAGAGCCCAAGGGGCTGCATCCGGCCCCTGGGCTTGGGTTTGTCCATACCTGATATGTAGTCAACTAGCTTGGGGACCCGGCGGTGCCCAGGTCATTTGAGAAGTGCAGCAGGATGTAGAGTGGGTCATTTGGGGGGGCGGGGGGGTTCCTATGTGCCAAGTTTGGTCTTGATTCATCAGTATTGGGAGTTACAGTGGTATCATGAAATTACGGAAGGTACTGGAAGTCCCATCATCTGTGATCCAACCTCCCCCAAATTGCAGTAGGATGTATATTGGGTCATGGGGCTCTGTGCGCCAAGTTTGATCTGTATTGGTGAATGGATGAGGGTTTTATTGTTTTTAGGAAGTGAGTGAAGGTACTTCAAGTCCCATCATCCGTGGTCCATCTCACACAGAACTGCATCAGGATGTTGAGTGGGTCATGAGGGCTCTGTGTGCCAGGTTTGGTGTTGATCAGTGATTGGATTAGGTTTGCAGCAGTCTTGGAAAGTGAGGGAAGGTACTGCAAGTCCCATCATCCATGGTCTGCCCTCCTCCAAACTGCAGCAGGATGTAGAGTGGGTCATGGGGGCTCTGTGTGCCAAGTTTGATATTTATTGGTCTTTGTTAGGGGCCACAATGGTCTTTGGGAAGCAAAGCGCTTGGAAGTACTACAAATCCCATAATCCGTGGTCCATCTTTCCCAAACTGCACCAGGACGTAAAGGGCATCATGGAGGTTATGTGTGCTAAGTTTGGTTCAAGTCCGGCTGAGGCCTAGTCAGGAGAATCAAGTTGAGGGAGCCTTACTGTCAATTCAGGCTGAGGGCTAGTTTTTAAAATCAGCTGAAGGACGCGTTTTTGTAAAGAATTCTGTCTGGCACCTTTGAGATTTGGGATGTTGGAATGCTGGCCAATCCATGGTCCATCCTCCCTCAAACTGCACCAAGACGTAAAGTGGGTCTTGGGGGTTCTGTGTGCCAAGTTTGGTTTTGTTGTCTCATTGTTGGGGGCTGCAAAGTGTATTGGACCTAAACTCCCACCATGCCTGACTGGCTCAGGCCTTTTCCTTACTTCCCTCTGGCACTTTTGAGTCTCGGAATGTTCGCGTTGGCTGGCCAATGGGAGTTGTTTATGCAAATAACCCCACAGTGGGAGCCAATCCGAAAGCTGCCACATGTCCTTCCGCCCTCCGCCCTCCGGACACATACAAACATTCAGCTTTATTAAGGTATACAGATTTTAAAAGAGAGATAAAAACACACATACAGAGAGAGATCTAGATCTCAGTTGTTTCTTTCATTGTAGCTGGCTTCTTACTGAAATAATTTGTGGGGGCAGAGAAACTGCAAACTATGGAGCGGAAATAAGAAGTGGCTAAGTATGCTCTCTCTGCTGCTTTCCAACAACAATAAAACTGCGCCACAGTTTAGTGATAGGTTCTCTTGGTTTATTAGATTGCAATACTGCATTTTTTCCAAACAAAGAAACACTATATTGAAACATTTCAGAACGAACCTTTCTAACCTCCTTAAGCCACCCACCAGAACGTTTCCCAAGGACCTTGCTCTCCAGATACGAGGAATTCTTGCATCCCACACAGAACAGGCCTAAACTTTTCAAAAGTTTTCTTATGAGTATTTTGGCAAAACACGCGGATATTTCCATCCTCTGAGAAAACGCTTGCAGGCATTTTGTGCGCATGGCTTGACGGCCATTATTATTGCAGTTCCACCTTGGGTTTCATTGGAGGCAAAAATCAAACTGTGTGCATGTGTGCGCGCGTGAGAAACAGACTTGGAAATACTGCTAATGAGATTCAGGAAGGGACTGGGGCAATGTGGTCATTTTTGGCATCGCTTGCTCTTTGAAACGTAAAACCCCAGTAAGTGGCCTTGGCTACAGGCTGTGTTTTGGGAAACAGGGCCCTTTCTTGATAAATAGTGCAGAGAGGAATGGTTCCAATTAAATCCAAGCCGCTTGAACTTGTGGAGCCAGTTTCCTACTTTTTTAAAATTATTATTCCACTCTTGTAAAATTCTGCTTTACAGATGAAGCCAATGGGGGAGAAAAGTTGAGGGGAGGGGGATAAATGGGTTGCATACCACAGCAGTTACCAAAATTTCCATGCATGATCTTGGGAGGGGAAAAAGCCCGGACAGCCTAATCTTGGAAATCATGATATGCTTATACCTTAAGGCAGGGTTGTAGAAATGTGTCTCTCTAGATGCCAGGCTAAGGGAACTGAATGTGTTCAATGCAATTGCATAACAGGGACTCTCTTCCCACCTCTGCAACGGCTGAGCAAGTCCCAGTGAGGACTTCATGCAGGCATTCGAGTCAGTGTAGAAGGGCCCCGAAAGACCTTTATATTTGAGCTTTACATTTACTATTTACAATCTTCTTCAGCATGATGCTCCAAAGGGCTACGGCAGATCCCGAAGAAGAAGACGGCATATATATATGCTATCGTACTGATGGTAGCTTGTTCAACTTAAACCGTCTGAGGGCTCGCACAAAGACTCTAAACCAGGGGTGGGCACTTACCGGCCCTCCAGATGTTTTGAACTTCATCTCCCAGAAATCCTAGCCAGTTTACCAGCTGTTAGGATTTCTGGGAGTTGAAGTCCAAAACACCTGGATGGCCGGTAACTGCCCACCCCTGTTCTGAACTATCTAGTCCATCAGATGCTTTTTGCTGATGATGCTGTCCTTGTTGCCCATACAGAAGCAGCTCTGCAACGCCTAACGTCCTGCTTTGCAACAGCTGCAGAGCTGTTTGGGCTGGAAGTCAGCCTGAAGAAAACGGAAGTTCTCAACCAGCCTGCACCACAGGAAGAACACCATCATCCCCACATCAGCATAGGCAAATCTGTGCTTAAGTCCGTCCATCAGTTCACCTACCTGGGAAGCACCATCTCTTCAGACGCCAAGATTGATAAAGAGATAGATCACAGATTAGCAAAGGCATATAGTGCATTTAGAAGGCTTCACAAAAGAGTCTGGAGTAACAAACACCTGAGACAAAGCACCAAAATCAGTGTGTACAGAGCTATCGTACTGTATATTCTCCTATATGAAACATGGGTCACCTATCGCCAACACCTATGACTCCTCGAACACTTTCATCAGCGCTGTCTTCGCACAATCCTAAATATTCACTGGACCGACTATGTGACGAATGTTGCTGTCCTTGAGCAAGCAGGGATCACCAGCATTGAGGCCATGCTATTGAGAACAGAGCTGTGCTGGGCAGGGCACATCTCTAGGATTGAGGACCACCGCCTCCCAAAGATACTACTCTATGGTGAACTCACCACGGGTCAGCGCAAGAGAGGCGCCCCCAAAAAGAGATATAAGGACTCCCTGAAACAACATCACAGGCTCGGCCAGATGGATCACCAACAATGGTCCACCCTGGCCTCACATCGGGAGGCATGGAGATGCACTATCCACAATGCTGCGGCCTCTTTCGAGAAGACACGGCGAACGGGTCTCGAAGAGAAACAACAACGCAGAAAGAACTGCAACTTGGAAACAACATCACCCAGGAGACTTTCTGCTGTGCTTTCTGAAACCGAACTTGCCTATCTCTGATTGGCCTTTTTAGTCATCAACGCGCTTGTAAAAAGCGTGGGATGAGTCCTTTCTAAAGAATCTTCATTCGCGAAGTAATGCCGAGAGAGAGAGAGAGAAACATTTACTATGTAACGTGTGTGGACACACCTTTAGATTCAAGTAGGAAACTATGTTGGATTGGCTTTGTCCTAAAATGGAGGGTTTAGAGTTGGGATGGGAAGCCTCCAGTCTGTGGACCTAATGAGGACTGTCGGGCCTCTTAATATAGAATGCTGGATCCTTCTTGGACAACACATATTCTACCAAAGCCACAACCATTACCAGTCTCACTGGTAGCGCAGTGGGTCAAACCCTTGTGCTGGCAGGACTGAAGACTGAAGACAGGTCAGAGGTTCGAATCTGGGGAGAGCACAGATGAGCTCCTGCTGTCAGCTCCAGCTCCCCATGAGGGGACATAAGAGAAGCCTCTCACAGGATGGTAAAACATCTGAAGTTTCTCAAGTCACTCCTGACATGGAAAAAAACCCGAAAACAAAGTTTGAGATACAGATAGTATTTACTTCCTCTTTTTCTGTCCCTCACAGCAAAACTGATAGATGTCGAAAATCTCTTTCTTCACAGTTTAATTTGCAAAGCTAAGCACCGAACCTGTCTGTCATCACTGGCACTGGGGTGACTGGGCAGGGAGACATGGGGTAGAGGAGGAATCTCCCTCCTTTCCTCCCCTTCTTCCCAGGTGCCCCATTGGTCAGGGAGCCGATTGCAGTGTGAGATTTGACTGACCCCCCCCCCCCCCAATCCAACATGTTAGGTCAAAGACTGTGGGACGGGAGAGGGTGAACCAAGGAGACAAACTGAAGAGAAGATAAGGTGAACACCTGCACCCAGGCATGTAGCTGGGGGGGGGCTAAGGGGCTTCAGCCCCCCGAAATTTTCAGGGTGGTCCATTTGGAAAGGGGCAATCATTCCCCAATTCCTGCCTGTATGCACAGGTTTGATCCAGATCCATCATGGGCTCGGTTCAATGCCCTGTGTTTTTGTTATTATTATTAAAAACAGTTATTCTACATTAAAATGAAGTTAGTTATGCTACTAATATCTTGCCTCCAAGGGCAGAATATGTAATTTAGAGCCTGTATATTTAAGAGTAGGGGAGGAGTCAGAGCCCTAGCTTTAGAATTCTGGGTTTTGGAGTGGGGATTTCTGGGTAGTTTAGAATTAGCAGAGAGTTTGCTTGAAAGGAAGACAGAAAAGCTAAAATGAAAAGAAGCCAAAGAGCATAGATTTATTCTTCAAAAAGCCCAGAGAGGAAAACATTTCATCTAAAGTTAAAGGTAACTTATGTTTTATTCAGAATAACACTAAATTAACTATGTATAATACACTGCTTGCTCAATCCCTTTTCTTTTAAAACTTGTAGGTATCCTGATTTTGATGCATCTTTTTAAATATTATAATAGCATTTATATATATTAGGCTAGTAGGCCTTAAATTATCTCTCCCTATTGAAGTTCATTGTTTTGCCACAAGAGCAGCACTGAGTACACACAGTAATTTCACTAGCTTCTTTTGTACATTTAAGTTGTAAATGATTGTAGAACAATCTTGGATATATAAAACATACAATTTGTTGTCGAAGGCTTTCATGGCCGGAATCACTGGGTTACTGCTGTGAGACTATACAGAAAAGCTATTGAAATCTACAAGCATGTGGTCAATTTCAATGCAAAGCAGGAAACCATGAAAATGAACAAAATCTGACTACAAGTATTTTTTAAAAACTCTAAAATCTGGACAGTGAATGAAGAACAACAATCAGAAATTGCAGACATTTTTATTTATTTATTTATTTATTATTGGATTTGTTAGCCGCCTCTCCCAACGTGGCTCGGGGCGGCTTACAACAATGATCAAACGAACAATATAAAAGTACATCAAATACATATAAAGCAGTATAAAAGCAATATAAGGGCTATTTCAGATTGGTCACAAATATTTAGGGGCCGGAAGCTTGTTGGAATAGGACAGTCTTGCAGGCTCTCCGGAAAGCTCTCTCTCTCTCTCTCTCTCTCTCTCTCTCTCTCTCTCTCTCAATCAAGGCCTGCTAACACTTCCTAACAAAAGGAGTCCCCCAGGCATTAAGCTGTCAGGTCTTGAGTTGCAAGGACATTCAATGCTAATCAAGGTGGATAATTGCAACATTCCCACTTGCCTCCAACTGACAAGAGTTCTTTCTCCCTCCCTGGACATTGTTATACAAGTATACAATAAACCTCACTTGCGTAGTTTCCAACAGACCTCAAACCTCTGAGGATGCCTGCCACAGATGTGGGTGAAACATCAGGAGAGAATGCTTCTGAAACATGGCCATACAGCCTGTAAAACTCACAGCAACTCAGTAAACAATACAATGTTTGCAGTAACAGATTTATTCCATTTATAGTACTAAAAGTAGTATTATTTTTTTCAGATGAGGATAATACCGTTCCTTCTTCGAGCAGTACCACATCAGCCTCCCATTGCTCAAGCCAACAAAGTGGTCGTACTTCTGAAGCTGACAAAATATCAGAACTTTCAAAGATGTTTTTTATAACTGGCATGCAGAGTCTTTTGACATAGGAGACATTCAACAAGAGAAGATAGATGAAAACACAAAGAAAAACATTCTTCAGTCAGTTCTCCTCCCAAAACAGCCTTACACTTTTCCTTCAACCCAAAGTAAAAATCAAACAAGAAGATTTCAAGAAAAATGGATTACAGACCCCACCTCAGGATTTGCTTTCTTGGCCTATTCTAAAAAAGAAGATGCAGTTTATTGCAAACCATGTTTTTTGTTTTATCCCCATGGTATAGGAAAAGGAACTCATGAGGCTCCTGGAAAGTTGGTTACGTGTGGTTTTAGAGACTGGAAGAAAGCCAAAGAGACATTTATGAAACACTCTGCTACAGAATATCACAAAGCTTGTGTTGTACATGCAGACAATTTCACTAAGATAATGTCAGGAAAACAAAAAGATATTTGCTCTCAACTAGACACACAACATGCAAGGGAGAAGGAGGAAAACAGAGCTGCTCTACTTCCCATTATAGAAACAATTCTCTTTTGTGCAGAGGAAGAGTTGCCTCTTAGAGGAAATGAAGACAGTGGTCCTCTCTCTTTGGAAAAACCTTCCAAAAAAGATGGGAAATTTCGAGCCTTACTACGATTTAGAGCATGCTCTGGAGACAAAAATCTAAGGAGACATGTTATTAACTGTGGCAAGAATGCTACATACATAAGTCCTGAAATACAGAATGAGATAATTTCAATCAGTTGCAGTTTAGTGACAGAAGAGATTGTTGCTAGAGTCAACAAGTCTGATTGCTTCTCCATTCTGGCTGATGAAACTATGGATGTATCGGCAACAGAGCAGCTTTCGTTATGTCTTCGCTATGTAGATTTAAAGGAAAACTTACCAGTCATCCGAGAAGATTTTGTAGGATTTATACCTATATACGACCAATCAGCAGAAAATGTCACTAAAGTTATCCTAGAAAAATGCAACATGTTGAAATTGGATATGAGCAAGTGTGTAGGGCAGGGCTATGATGGAGTTGCCACCATGGCTGGTCATCTAAGTGGAGTTCAAACAAGAATTCGAGAAACATACCCCAAAGCAAGATATTTTCATTGTGCAAGTCATCGACTGAACCTTGCATTGAGTGATACATTTTCAAGCTCTTCGGTCAGAAATTGTCTTGGAACAATAAAAGAAATAACAAATTTCTTCAGAAACAGTTCAAGTGCTAACAATATTTTGCAAGTTAATATTAGTGTTCATGTGCCAGAAACAAAGAAAAAAAGATTGACACGTTTATGCGAGACTCGTTTCATTGAGAGGCATGACAGTGTATTAACATTCATTGAACTATTTAAGCCGATTGTAGTTGCATTAGAAGAAATCTCAGAGAAACCTTGGAAAATATCTTCTTCAGCTTCAAACTTTTTGACTGCAATTGAAAAAAAAGTGATTTCCTTGTTAGCCTGTTTGTTTGTGAACAACTCTTCAGCCTTACTTTGCCCCTATCAGTTTTTCTTCAGGAAAAAAGTCTTGATATGGCATCTGCCATAAACCATGCTAAGTCACTGTTGAAGTCTTTAGAGATGTTGAGAGCAGATGCAAAAGGTCATTTTTAAAAACTCTTTGACTTAGCAAGAACAACATCTGAAAACATATTTCAAAGCAACTTGACTATTCCAAGGCAAAGTTCAAGACAGGTGCATCGGGCAAATCCAGGGACTACTTCTGTATAAGATTATTTCAGAGTTGCGGTGTTCATACCATGTGTTGATTCACTCATACAGAACATTACTGCAAGGTTCATGACAAATGAAGACATTTTAACCAGTTTCCAGATTCTCCTCCTTGGTTTTCAGGTCTAGACAAAGTTCACCATATGGAACAACTGTCAGAATACTTTGAAAATGATGCAGCACTTGCTTCCGTCAAGGCCAAGTATATGATGTGGTGTAATATTACACCATCAATTCAGAAAGATACTGAGGTACTTAAAGTGTTGGAACTGTGTGACAAAACCTACTATCGGTCAATACATTTCCTTTTGACTGTGTTAGCTACTCTACCAGTAACAACATGCAGTGTGGAAAGATCGTTTTCAACCATGAAGAGAGTGAAAAGTGTATCTAGAAGTTTAATGACAGACCAAAGACTTAGTGGACTAGCAATGATTTCCATCCATCGGGACATCACTATCAAACCAGAAAAAGTAATTGACAAAATGGCTGGGGAGAAGAAAAGAAGACTGTTGCTGTAAAGTAAAAAAATAAGTTTAAAAAGTATTCTAAACATTTTGTTAATGAAAGTAAATAAATAACATTTATTATTTAAACTGTTATGTGTATTGATATCATGATCTGATCACCATGCTCAATATATCTCATATGCATGGGGGTATTGGGATAAAGATACAAAAATTTTTTTTAAAAAGGTTTGCTACGGTAGATCCTCTCTCACTCACATTCAGCCCCCCCCCCCCCCGAAACAAAATCCTGGCTACGGCCCTGCCTGCACCTGACTGTTATGGGAAGGAATGACTTAGGATACTGGAATGTAAATCATCTGAGAAATGTGAATTTCAAAGGTGTGTGTAGACGAGGAGGGGGGAGGTATATAATCAGAGGGTTTGGGTTGATTCATAGAATTAGCTTTTTCGGTTTCTTGTGAAGGAAGAAAATGAAGACCTGTTTCCAGTAACCACTACCTGTGAGCAGCTTCTTCATTCCAAAACCTAGCAAGGTCTTACACCATTGCCCTGGCCAATGTCTCTGTAGGAAACAGCTGATAGGTAGATTCTGGCTTTGGCTAATGTGGGGCAAGGGCGTGTTAAGGTGGCCTTGTCCCATGTCACCCTGCATCGGTTCCATGCAGCTTTTGGCTACCTCTGCAACTGAGCACAAGTTTTAATTGTGTGAAATCAAATTGCCGTGAGCTGGGATTGCAGGCTCAGCAATGAGTCCAGGATCACTCCCAAGCCAGGCCTGGATTAACACCTTTTTGCGCCCTAGGCCACACTTTGGAATTACGCCCCTTTTAAGCCAACCTCTACCGCACACCCCCTCCCCCAGAAAGGGCCGGGCCTCCTCCTTACCTGCCGGGCAGCAGAGCAGGAAGGCTAAGGTCACCAGGAGGCTCCGGCAGGTGCTTCCCATGGCCAGGCAGAAGGAGGAGTGTCCCGGGCAGCCGAGAGCCAGGGGCTGAGCTGGGCCGGGTCGGGCCACCTCGAGGAAAGCATTTAAAAGGCCAACCTCTGAAGCATGGAGGGAGAAGAAAGAACCAAAGGGAGGGGAACGGGGAGTGGGGTGGGGAAGGGAGGAGGGAGCGGGCAAGAGGAGGAGGAGGAAAAGGGGGCAGGGGCGATAGCGGGAGGAAACGGGAGAGGAAAAAAGACATGCTGTCAAAGCAGTGAGTGGTGCCACCTTCCCCGCCCATGGCCCCTCCTCTCTTTCTCTCGCTGCGTCAGCACCGCCGGGGAAACTGAGGCAACCAAAAAGGGACCCTCTCGAATGGCTAGGAAGCTAGCCCACTCACCCACCCACCCGTTTTGGGGCAGAAAACAAGGCTATTTCTGGCTCTGCAATGAAAGGGGGAGAGAGGCGGAGGTGAGGGGAAGCACGTGCGAGGGAGCGAGGCTGCGCACGCGTCTCGCACTCACTCACTCACTCTCTTGCTTGCTTGGAAGGCAGGCTTCCGGTCTGCTCCTGTGGATGGGAAGAACCGTGCAGAGCGGGGGCTGTGCCACTGAGTTGGGAGAGACCCAAGTGATTTTCATGGCCATTTTTTTGGTCCGAACCTGTGCCTTCAGCCTAGGTTGGCCTTATGTAATCCCCTGTCCAGCACAGGCTGTAACCCCATCCAGCACAGGCTGTAACCCTATGCCCTATTTGGACTTGCAACTGACCAGGAGTATCTCTGCCTTGTCTGGATTCAATTTCAATTTGTTTTTCCTCATCCAGACTGTCACAACTGCCAAGCATCGGCTCAGGACCTGAACAGCCTCCTTAGTTGCTGGTGAAAAGGAGTGGTAAAGTTGTAGATCATCTGTGTACAGATGACATTGAACTCCGGAGTTGTGGAGTTCACTGTTATCTGTAAGCAGATGATGGCCAACTCTATCATTCCTTTCCACAGTAAATAAATAAATAAATACATTGGGGGGTCATCCATGTCTCCATGGTTAGCCGAGTTGCGTTTTCCACCTTCGCCGGGCTCGGAAGCTGGCCCCCTACCTGACCCCTCCGCGATCTGGCCTTGGTGATCCAAGCAACGGTCATCTCAAGGTTAGACTACTGTAACGCTCTTTACATTGGCCTACCTCTGTCGGTGACCCAGAAACTTAAGCTGGTGCAGAACGCCGCAGCCCTACTGCTCATGGGCCTGCCTGTGAGTCATCGTATCACACCTATTCTGCAAGAACTGCACTGGCTACCTATTGAATTCTGGATCACCTTCAAAGTGTTAGTTTTGACTTTCAAGGCCTTGTATGGTCTGGGGCTAGTGTACCTGAAGGACCGCCTTACCCCATATTGTCCCGTGAGATCACGGAGATCAGAAGACCAGGATCTTCTCTCTGTCCCGAGTGCCAAAGCCTACCGCCTCAGTTCGACGAGGAGAAGGGCATTTTCTATTATTGCCCCCACACTCTGGAACTCCTTACCACCGGATATTAGGTCACTCCGCAACCTCATGGCGTTTCGGAAGGCCTGTAAGACCTGGCTATCCCGACAGGCGTTTGAAACCTAAGTTGGTTTAGTTAAATAATATCCAGCTCTCAATCTCTTTTAATGTGTAATATGTAAATGTTTTAAGGTGTAACGTGTTGGTTGTTTTCCTTGATTTGTGAGCTGCCCCGAGCCACTGAGAGTGGTGGCTAAGAAATCAAAATAAAATAAAATAAATAAATAATTTTTTTAAAAAAACAGAGGGCCTGTTCATGGTCCCTCAGATTGTTAGTGGGCTGAACTATAGTTTGAAGAAAGCATGATCCATTGTACGTATTTTATTTGTAGTGCAAAAAAATATGAAAGAACAAGATAATATTTAAAATGAAGAGCAATTCTAACCAACATAAACTTGCCACTATTTTAGTCAAGTTAATTAGGATTCTTGTTGTTATGTGTCTTCAGGTCATTTCAGACGTAAGGTGACTCTAAATCTAAAGTAAATGACCTTGCCCAGGTGTTCACAGGCCTTAGTTTGGGGACCCCTGATCTAAGTGGTCAGTGTAGATGCACCCTTTGGGTCTTTGAGAAGTAGAGGACAAGGTTAAGAATCTCTGAGCATTTTCACCCCCCCCCCCGGCCAAAACGACAGCTTTTTGGGATGAGGAATCGCACAGTAAAAAGTGATAGAAAACAATTTTGAAATTGTATAACATTACATCAGTGTATGTGTGTGTGTGTGTATGAGAGAGAGTATAGAAGAGAAAGGAGCCAAACTTGCCAAATAAGTCACATCTTTTCAAACAAAAGGGACATCAATTTTGTGATGAAGAGAATGTCACTGAGTGTTTCAAATGACATTTAAAAGCCCATTTATTTAAACCATCATGCCTTAAGTACTCGGGAGGAAAAGCTTTTCCTCTAACCACTGACTTTCCTCCCACAGTTGCTTTCTCCTTCAAGGTGCGCCGACGTTGCTGACAGATGATCTTGTCTCCCTTCTTTTTTCTCTCTGCAGGAAACAAGACTCCAGAAAGATAGGTTAGTGTGATTTTCATAGGAGGGCTATTTTTCATAATCATTCTTTTGTCCTAAGATGAAAGATGTTTTTCTCTTTCCCTGCCTCCTTGCAACACAACTCAAAAAGTGTATTTGTAACTCGACTTTTCTTTTTGTAGGAAAAAGGGAAACAGGTTACCACCAGATCAAAGTATTGATCCACTGAGCCCGCCGCTCTGTTCCAACTACTAAGAGTCTCTGGGGTCTGTGGCAGGAGAGGAATGGAGAAACCCGTCAATATCACTTCTCTCACCAGAAGTTCCTCGATCTTAAGTGTGTTTCGTCCAATACTTTTGAGGCTTTGTGAAATTGCATTGAGACTGTGGACAGCTTCCAATTTTATTTCTCACTGGAATGGTTTTCAGGTGTGCCTTCAAATATTTCACTTTTAGGAAAGTTCCATACACAATGGACTCCTTTCCCTTTGTGGATTTCCGATCACCTAGTATTTCACTTAGCTTAGAGAAATTTTTAAAAGTCCAGAGTACACATCTGACTACGTTTGGTTTCCCCTTTCTCTTCATAACAAATTCCAGGAGAATGTGACCTCTCTCACCCAAGGATCCCATTAAAGCATGGCTTTATGTTAGAAGTCTGTCATGTATCATGTTCCGCAGTTGGTGGTGGCAGGCCTAGCAGTTGGTGAGGGAAGGGTTAATGTAAGTCTTATTTCTAAAGGGCTGAGTAATCTGTAAGTAAGAGTTTAAGGGTAAAAGCAATGAAGGGTGAAAACATACAGGAGATAGGTTGCAGCTGGATTTTACTGGTTATAATGAGCTAGTGCTGCTTTAATTGAACAGTTTGATACAAACTGGGTGTTTGTTTGGTTCACCTCTGCCTGCGTACTGGCAGAGTCCTAGCTATGTGATATCCTCAATGATGTCACTGTTGCTTTTCTCCCCTTTAATTTTTACTCAAATGTTTTCAACATGTGGAATTGTTGTCGAGCGTGGACCCCCCCCCCCCCATGGTAAAAGTATTAAATTAATAAACTTGGTACCACAGCAGAGAGTTCCACAGATATCAGGGACCTGAAGTTCCATGAATTAGTTTTATGGATGCATGGAGAAGCCCAGCATTAGATAGCTACCAGCATCTGGAAGACTTTCTTGCAGCAATCTTCTCCTTTTTACTAGTTATATTGTTTTCAATCCTTAAATAACTGTGTTTATCCTCTACTTTTGCTTCCATGTATCTCCTTTTGCCTTCTTTTCCCCAGCTTCTGCCTTCCGCAACTAGCTCTGTGGCTGCTTGGGCCACATGGCCCTGTCGCACTCCAGGTTTGTGGACCCTCTAGATGTAATCACACAATACCAGCACTTGAAATATAGTCATTTATTAAAGCAGGTAATATCAGCAATGAATAATCAAAAAAGGTAAAAGGAAAACACTTCTATAATCCAAGCAGAAAGGTTTCAGGAGCCAAAAGCAATACAATATAAATCCAATAGAGTCCAAGAGAGTCCAATAGAGTCCAATAGAGTCCAAGAGAATCCAATTGAGTCCAAGAGAATCGAAGTCCCAAAAACTCAAACTAGAATTTCCAAAGGCAAAGCAGAAAACTTAAGTCCATGAACATGAAGGCAAAGGTCCTCTCGAAACCGAAGTTGCCAGAATCAGAGGCTTTTCCAAGCAAGCTAAACTAAAATACTAAAAGCCAACCACTTTCAATTTCCCCTAATTGGCCTTCCAAGGCCCAAAAGCAACGGCCTTGGAATTGCCAATTAAAATTCCTTTTCTGCGGCTTCTCTGCTGGCTGTAACTGTATCAACGCAGGTGTTACTTATCTTACTTATCTGTTTCAACAGACTAATTCCCAGAGAAACTGAGCTCATGAAAATTCCTATCCCTTTGCAAAGAAACCCTTGTATCCAAAGAAGCCACAAGCCCAACAGGCCCTCACAACCTCCCACGGTGTCAGGCTCCAGGCCTCCGTTTCCCCAGAACCACGCTGCAGCCATGTTGGCATCCAAAAATCCTCTAAGTCTGCCTGCCTTTCCCAAGTGAACTCAGCACAATGCAAACCAGTTCAAACATTCAAGGCCGCGGCTGTTATTTCTAGCGATAAGCAGAAGCGCTTGGGACCAGGAGCTCCACTGCCTCCTCTTCACAGATGTGGGCACTAATTGGGAGCACATACTTTGCCTCTGAGGTTTACCTAAACAGCAGCTGCAGCCCATCATGAGAACCATGATGTTCGATGCAGTCACATCGATAGATCAAAGGGTTTGGACACTATAACCGTTTGGTCTTGGAAAGGCTGCCCATCTCGAGCCAACTATTGCATCTCCTGATCATGGATTCATGAACGGGCCTTGCGGCCTTCCTGCTCAAGACTTTACCTGCCAGCTCGCTGGCTGCTTTGGATCTAGCCCGCTTGGGTCTCCGCTTGCCTTGCTTGTATCGTTCCTGATTGCTACAGAAAGACTTTGCCTTTTGTATCCTGCTTGATCCCTGGTTGCCACGGGACTATAATCCATTGCTACTACCAGTGATCAGTGCTGCTATTTTACTGGTGCCACTTTAAAGGCATCTTAGCTTGACTTCTAGTCTCTTTCCTATAATCAATTATTCTAAATAAACCTGTTGTACCTCAGCTGAACGTATGGTTTATCAAGGGAGGTTTCCAAGTGTCCTGGAGGGCGACACACAGCCCTCCATGGCCCTGGGAGCAAAGCTCTCCTTTCTATTTTGCTGCATTCACCTAACCTTTGCCCCAATAACCCTGTGTCAAATCTAAATCTCTCCCACGGACACTAAGGCACCCACCTGCAGGGTTTTTCCCAGTATCCAAGGATCTCTTGTGTATGTCTTGTGACTTTGACTTAATTCCTAAGATGAAGGAACCACTTTGTGGCATTCGCTTCAGAACTGGTCCAGAGATTCTTGTGGGAGTAGACTGCTCCATTCGAATTACCAACAGAACAGGCGCTGCAACAGGTGTCCTACGACTTCCACATCGTTTGAAACGGGTTGTACGCAATGCTGGTGACTATATTGAAGGACTGTAAAAATTGGTGGCATGTATCACTTTTGTAGTATATGTAAATAAATAGTTGCCACTATTACAGTTCCAACTCTCGTACATGGAGGAAGTGGACAAGGCTGCCGTTTCTTCTTATTCGTGAAATTGTGTTTAAGTAAGACCTTTTGTCTGTGGATTCTTCAAGGTAAATCAAATTGAAGAAAAATATGTGCAAGGGAAATATTGACGCCTTTATTGCTTTCATGATGTTGCTAAAGGCTTTTGTCTCTCCAAAGTTATACCAATGGCAGCAATTTGTTGATTTGACTTCCCATCTCGCCTCTTAGGCATAAGCAGTAACACTCACTCTTCATCTAATATTACTCCTGGCCTTGCATTTCCACATGAAAAGATGACATTTCAAGAGGGAAATCTATAAATGGGATTCAAGGACAGTATTCATAATAGGGATATTCAATGCAGCATTGTTTTTTTTTATTTTTAAAAACTAAATATTCCAGATGATCAATTTATACGGCTCTTTTATTGAATGAGATTTTGAAGCCATGAAATCAAGATCAATGTCTCATTTAAGGATTTCCTATTATACTTTGCATCCCATGTGTCCTTTCATTTTGTAGCATCCTGAATCAATGCAAGCAATGTGATCTCAAAAGCGGGTGCAAAGCCTTTTCTTACGCGCCTTTATCCTGTGAGTATTTTCTGAGCATTTCTGCTATCCAATGTTTTTACAGCAGTTTTGCATGTTCACCTGCTTGCCTTCCTCATTCAGTTGAGCATCAGCTGGTATTTCTGCTGCCACATCAGCTGTGAATGCAAGCGCAAACAAGGGAAACAAGCACCTGGAAGAGACTTTCCAAGCAAGAAAAGAGAGAGAGAGAGAGAGAGAGAGAGAGAGAGAGAGAGAGAGAGAGAGAGATATTGAGAGAGAGTAATGGGATGTTAGGCTTGACTAATTAATATGGAAAATGTCCATTCAAATTGTGGGGATTAATTTGTTGCCAGTTGCTATTAATATTAGAAGGTGAAATAGTTTAACTTGATAAACTGCACCATGATGGTGAAACATTTTAATTAATTGAACTGCATAAATTAATTGGTTATTTTAATAATTTGTCTTGAAGGGAAACTACGGGGGCTGACTGAAAATGGGGTCTGAAAGTGTTTACCTCAGAGGCACAGTTTTGTTATTGGTTCCTTCCCATGCTTATTTGCCTATTAAAATATTTACAATAGTGTCTCGCTTATCCAACCTTCACTCATCCAACATTCTGTATTATCCACCACAGTTTGCCTCCCGTCCGGATCCATAGCTGTTTCAATACATTGTGATGTTTTGGTGCTAAATTTATAAATGCTGTAATTACTACATAACGTTGTTGTGCATTGAACTGCTTTTTCTGTCGATTTGTTGTAAAACATAATGTTTTGGTGCTTAATCTGTAAAAATCATAACATAATTTGACTTTTAATAGGCTTTTCCTTAATCCTTTCTTGTTATCCAACATTTTTGTTTATCCAACGTTCTGCCGGCACATTTATGTTGGATAAGTGAGCCTCTACTGTATTTACAAATCTTAATTATTTCCCTACATGATAGTTTCTACAAGGGCAAGGCACCCTAGCTCCTTTTTATTTTTGAAATCAAATATATTTAAGAATGCTTTCCTTCTCATCCCATCTCTTGTTTAAGATTAATCGAAAACAAATCCTGTTGATATCACTCTCATTTCTCTTAGTATCGAGGTTACAGCAGTGATTTTCAACCAGTGTGCCGTGGAACACTAGTGTGCCGTGAGAGATCATCAGGTGTGCCGTGGGAAATTATTTTCGTAATTCATTCACATATAAACTATAAGGCGCATCTGTCCCTTTAAGAAATGGAACCATAGCACTCTCGTGTCACCTAAGAAGTGACGCGAGACTGCGATGGTCGCGCCATCTTGGATTCGCTCAGACATGGCTAAGTAAACAAAGTTAGAGTTAGTGCTGAGCTGCGCGGCAAGTGACATTCTGGCCAACAAAGCTATTTTGACATTGCTCCCGTTTTCAACCACATATCTGTGTGAGATGAGCTTCTCAAGCTTGACTGTGATAAAAACTAAAAACAGAGAGAGACTGACAGCTGTTGAGCAACAGCTTCATGTGTGTCTTTCTACCATTCCTGCCAGGGTATCTATTTTGTGTTCATCGAAACAGGCCCAGGTCTCACTCTAAATGAGTATATAAATACATTTAAAAACATATTAACTATACGTATTACTGCGTTAGAGTGTCATTTTGGTTGGTGGTGTGCCCCAGGATTTTGTAAATGTAAAAAATGTGACGCGGCTCAAAAAAGGTTGAAAATCACTGGTTTACAGTTTCATGCTTGGTAGATGAAGGGAATATTATGAATATAGCATATCACGGTTTCAGTAAGGCCATTGAGAAATACCCCATGACATTCTAACAAAGAAGCTAGTAAAGTGTGGGCTAGACAGTGCTATGGTTAGGCCAGTGGTTCCCAACCTTTTTTTGACCAGGGACTACTTGACCAGGGACCACTTTGACCAGGGACCACTCTCCAATGTTAGTACCAAAAGGGTTACAAATCAGTTTTTGGTAGATTCGGTTTGTGGTGCTGATTCAGAAATTTGGCACACAGAGCTCCCATGACCAACAGAAAATACTGGAAAGGTTTGGTGAGCATTGACCTTGAGTTTTAGAGTTGCAATTCACCTGCATCCAGAGAGCACTGTAGACTCAAACAATGATGGATCTGGACCAAACTTGGCACAAATACTCAATATGTCCAAATGAACACTGGGGGAGTTGGGGGAAAATAGACCTTGACATTTAGGAGTTATAGTTGCTGGGATTTATTTATTTATTTATTATTTTGATTTGTATACCATCCTTTCCAATTGGCTCAGGACGGGTTACAGCATATCGAACTATAACACATATCGGAACAATAAAACAGCAGATATCAGAACATTAAAACAGTGTCAAACTACAACCAAGGGTGACTAAAGGTCAAAAGCCTGGTGGAAAAGAGCTGTTCTACAAGCTTTCTGGAAAGCCTGCAGCTCACTAATTGCACGGACTTCAGGCGGCAGAGCGTTCCACAGGCTCAGTGCCACAACAGAGATGTCCCTGTCTAGTTGAAGATAGATGGACAGTTCATAGGGAAGGGATCTGCAAGAGGTTGTGATCCTCAGTTCGAAGAGATCTCTGGGGAACATATGGGAGTTAGACGGTCCCTCAAGTACACCGGCCCCAGACCATGCAAGGCCTTAAAGGTCAAGACCAATACTTTGAAGATGATCCGGTGCTCAATTGGCAACCAGTGCAGTCACTGCAGAGTTGGAGTAATATGGGCCCTGGCCGGCATCCCAGCCAGGAGTCTCGCTGCCGCATTCTGCACCAATTTAAGCCTCCGGATGACCGACAAAGGGCGTTACAGTAGTCTAGCCTCGAGATGACTGTCGCCTGGATCACCGTGGCCAGGTCACTTCTAGTGAGATAGGGTGCCAGCCGCCTAGCCTGTCGCAGGTGGAAAAAGCTGATCTGCTGACAGCCGAGACCTGAGCCTCCATTGTCAGCAGCGGGTCCAACTGGACCCCCAGGCTCTTTACTAAAGATGACGGGCATAGTGCCTCACCGTCCAGAGTAGGTAGCCGGAACCCACAGCAGAGTTCACCTACAATCAAAGCGCTTCTGAACCCCACCTATGAAAAAATTGGGCCAAACCTCCTCCAGGGGTCCCGACCCCCAAGTTGAGAAATGCTGCTCAATATGCAATGCATATTGCATAGGGTTATTTCTTTTAAACATGGTTCCAATTAATGCATGCATAGACAGGGATGCATATTAAGAAAATGCCCAATGCTATTCTATGCTTTGGAAGTCCCTCAGTCTGATACCGCTTCTTCTTTTTTGCTTTCACAATACTTTTAGCGAAACATGGCTTCTGGAATCAGCTGGGGCCAGCTTCCCGAATTACCAAGATCAATCTTGGACAGAGGAATCCATTTTCAAACCTGACCTTTTGAAGCGCCTGGCATGAAATCTACAATGAAACCTCTCTTGGTTCCAGAGCTCAGAATTCAACCTAATAATTCAATGACATGATTGAGGGCAGAAAGAAAGCAAAAATAGCCTGGTGTTCAATACTGTGGGAATTGTTAATGTTATCAAGCATAGCTAATGCTTTGACCGTGATGTAAAGCTGTTGAGTGCAGAGCTGATAAATAACTTTCCAATTGTGTAATTAAAATGAAAAGGTCAAGGAGGATGATCAATCCAAAATCTTGCATAGTATCAGAAATAATAATAATAATAATAATAATAATAATGGATTGTCGATGTTGAAGAGAAACAACTGGAAAAACTGACATGAAATGAGGATTTAAAGATCGAACTGCAAAAACTCTGGCACAAGCCAGTAAAGGTGGTCCCAGTGGTGATCAGCACACTGGGTGCAGTGACTAAAGACCTTGGCAGGGGCGGTCCTACAGGTAGGTCAAGGAAGCAGCCGCATGGGGCGCCATCTGGAAAGGGGCGAATTCCCCCGCCTGCTGAGTGCCGGTGCCAGACAGCGTCCTGGCCCTGCCAATGTTCCTCAGGCAGTGCCACGGCTGCCTGCTTTTGGGCACCGGCCTTGTGTGCTCCGACGCTGCTTCTGGGTATGCGTGGAGGTTTTCGCGCATACGCAGTTGCTCCGGAGCGGAAGTTGAGCGCAGGAGCAACTGCGTATGCGCGAAAACCTCCGCGCATGCCCAGTAGCTCCTGTGCGCAGAAGCCTGTAAGCAAAGCACTCCCTATTAGGCAGGCAGGGAGTGCTTCCCCTCTCCCTTTGTCTCCGCCCTGCCACCAAATACGATGACCCAATTGGGCAGGCAGGGGGCGGAGACAAAGGGAGAGGGGAGTGGCGCCAAAGGGGTATTGGCGACGTATTGCCTCCTGACAACCGCCACCGGAAGTAGCCGCTGCGCGCTGAGGCGAACTACCTCGCCAGGCCCAATCACGTGTGAACCCTACCACACCCGCCCACCTCACCCCCCCCCGTGCATGCGCCGTCCGGGAGCATTAAGGAGAGACTGGCGCAACTGCGCAGGCAAATAGTAATATATAATATTTATTTTGGGTTATTTGAGTTTTATAGGAGTAATGAAAATATTTAGTAGAGGATAATTTTATTTAAATAAATAATTTTATTTATTATTTTAGAATAATAATATAATAGAATGTTATATTATATTATAATGTCAATATATTATAATATAATTATATTGTAATGTAGTATAATATAATTATGATATAATATAGTATGAGTATGTACTATAATATATTGTATATACATTGATACTATATAATACTACTAATGGTATTGTGATATTATATTGTATATTTGTTTTACATGGGGGGGGGGGCAAAATAATGTTTCGGGGGGCGCCAAAATAATGTTCACTTACCACATAAAATTACCTTAGACCACCCCTGGACCTTGGCCTGCACTTAAACACAATCGGCACTGACAAAATCACCACCTGCCAGCTGCAAAAGACCACCCTACTCAGATCTGCACACATTATTCACCAATACATCACACAGTCCTAGACACTTGGGAAGTGTCTGACGTGTGATCTAATACAACAGCCAGCATAATGATCTTGTTATGTTTCTACTAATAATAATAATACACAGTTAAAATGCCCAGATAAAACACAATACCATTAAAATACATGTATTAAATACATAGTTAAAAATTAAAAAAGATTAAGATCAGCCATGGTTGTAATCTTGTTGTCTCTGAAAAACCCTTTGCCGGTGTCTGCACATCTTACTGCTGCTCAGTAGCCACTTGGCATATTGAATTTGATTCCTCAGCAAAAGCCTGTATGATATGGAAGATCATACTAGCACCACTGTTATATCAGCATTTTGCTACCCAGGAGCACACAATTGCATCACCACAAAAAAAGCAAAGCCATGATCATGGGTGGGGAAAATGATGTGCCTGGAGGAGACTTGTGTGTGAGAGCAAATTAAGGATGAATTCTCCCTAGAAGCCATAATGATGAAATGGAAATGATTGTACTTTGGGCCCACCCTCGACCGGTTTCGGCCACTGGACGCAGATGCTGTTGATAAGATAGTGGCTGCAACTCGGCCTACCACCTGCTCCCTCGACCCGTGCCCCTCCTGGCTTGTTAGATCGTGCCTGGAGGGGGTACATGGGCCTCTGTTGAACATCGTAAACAGCTCCCTTGAGCAAGGAGTCTTTCCAGAGTGCTTAAAAGAGGCGGTGGTAGCTCCATTACTGAAGAAACCGTCACTAGACCCGGCGGTTCCCTCCAACTACCGACCAGTGTCGAACCTTTCCTACCTGGGGAAGGTAGTTGAGAGGGCAGTAACGGAGCAGTTGCAGTCCTTCTTAGATGATGCAACATGGCTAGACCCCTTCCAGTCCGGCTTCCGTTCGGGGCACGGGACGGAGACGGTTCTGGTTTCCATCACAGACCAACTCCGCTGCCAGCTCTACCAAGGCGGGTCTGCGCTGCTCATGTTATTGGACCTCACGGCAGCGTTTGACACGGTCGACCACAATCTATTGATCCACCACCTGGCCGTGGCTGGAGTGAGGGCGACAGCCCTTAAATGGCTGACCTCCTTCCTCCACCAGCGGTCTCAGCGTGTGAGGAGGGGCGAGGTGGTCTCCGAGGCTCCCACTACTCTGTGGGGTCCCCAGGGGCCATTCTCTCCCTCTGTTATTTAACATCTACATGCAGCCGCTTGCACAGCTGGTGCGGAGTTATGGGCTGGAGTGTCACCAGTACGCTGACGACACCCAGCTCATTCTGAGGATGGAGGGCAGGCCGGGTTCTGTCCCTGGTAATTTCCAACACTGCCTCGAAGCCGTTACTGGATGGCTGCGAGCCAGTAGGTTGAGGGTGAATCCGGCGAAGACGGAGATCTTGTGGCTGGGTCGCCCGGGTGATGTTAATGTCCAGCTTCCGGTGTTATGCCCATCGCCTTCCGTAAAGAGCCTGGGGGTCCATTTGGATTCCCAGCTGACCATGGAGGCCCAGGTCTCTGCGGTCAGCAAGATCGCTTTTTTCATCTGCGACAGGCAAGGAGGCTGGCCCCCTATCTCTCCCGGAACGATCTGGCCACGGTGATCCAAGCCACAGTCATCTCAAGGCTGGATTACTGCAACACGCTCTACGTTGGCCTTCCTCTGTCGGTGACCCGGAAGCTCAGGCTAGTGCAGAACACTGCCGCCCAGCTCCTGTCTGGCACGCCAGTTGGCGCCCACATAACACCTGTTTTGCAGGATCTGCACTGGCTGCCAATTGAGCACCGGATCACCTTCAAAGTGTTGGTCCTCACCTTTAAGGCCTTACATGGCCTGGGGCCAGTGTATTTGAGGGACCGTCTCACCCCATATTGCCCTCCAAGATCACTTCGGCCTGAGGACTCCAATCTCCTGGAGATACCTTCAGCTAAACTCGCAAGGCTGACTGCTACCCGCCGGAGGGCGTTCTCTGTCATAGCACCTACGCTGTGGAACGCCCTCCCGGCCGGAACTCGGGCTATGAAGGACTTGCTCCCGTTTAGACGGGCCTGTAAAACATACCTGTTTAAGCAGGCCTTTGGTGAGTAAGTCCTGCCCATGCCCCACCATTTATTCGTTCTTCTGAGGATGATGTGCTGTTCATTGTTTTAACTGTGTTATTAATTACTGTACTGCTGTTGTTTTTAATTGTTTTTAACTGCTTATTGCCTGTATTTTACTGTGCCCTTCGGCTCCTGTAAGCCGCCGCGAGCCTCAGGGAGTCGGTGGCATAGAAGCCCGAATAATAAATAAAATAATAAATAAATAAATATAATTTATTGATCATGTCAGAAGCAATTTGAGAATACAGTTATAGGAATAAAAACACAACATTAAAAACTTGGCATTATACTAAATTCTCTTTGAACAGAAGTTGGCCACTTCAAGTGCTCTGGTGTCGCTGTTAGTAGGTCCCCCATAGTGCATGTGGCAGGGCTCAGACTGCAAGTAAGTGGTCTGTGGTTTGCTCTTCTCCACACTCGCATGTTGTGGGCTCCACTTTATAGTCCCATTTCTTAAGATTTGGACATATAAGGAAATGGCATGACTCATTAGAAAAGATGGTAATGTTTGATGAGTAGGATTATGCTTTGTTGTTGTTTATTCTGGGTTGCTGTAGGTTTTTTGGGCTGAATTACGATGTCCTAGAAGCATTCTCTCCTTATGTTTCACCTGCATCTATGGCAGGCATCCTCCGAGGTTGTGTGGTCTGTTGGAAACTAGAAAAATTAGGTTTATATATCTGTGGAAAGTTCAGGGTGGGAGAAAGAACTCTTGTCTGTTTGAGGTAGGTGTGAATATTTCAATTGTGTGTGTGTATGGGTGATACACCTCCCCCCCATATTCAAGAAGTTGAGTTTTATAATCTGTAACCTATGGTTTTTTAATATTGTGTATTTTGTTGTTTTTATTGAATCTGCTGTTATAATCCGCCCCGAGCCTGCAGGGAGGAGCGGAATATAAAATCAAATAAATAAATAAAGAAGACACCGACACAAGAAGTTGGAGTAAAATATGGCCACAACTCATTTATTGATAACAGAAAGAAGGGTTGGGGGCCATGCATGGGTCCTGGATCGGGGGTCGGACAACCGCTGCTGTCCGAAGATACTTACATCCCTGGGTGCCACCGGCACACCGCCGGTTCCCACCAGTTCGGCACCCCAGGGGACCGGGAGTTATCCACCCATCCAACCAGGGGCGATACACCACCCCAATCCAGGGGCCATGCCACACGCCAAACATGGAGTTGTGACAAGATAAACACACAAAACAGCAAGATCAGCTAACAAAACACAGAGCAAGATGAACAGCAAGATAAGCTAATAAATGCGAAGCCATGCTACATGCAGGGAGGGTGGGTGGAAAAGCTGATGCCAGGCCCAGTGCCTGCTGGTAGGCTTCAGGCAGTCTTAAGTAGGCTGCCCTGGTGAAAAAGAGGGTTGGCCCCAACTGTGGGCTTGGCCAGGGCGGGGCCAGCCCCACCATTGGCCAGCTGGCTCTGGTGGTGGGAAAATCTCCCCCCACCCAGGGGGCTTCTGGGAGGAAGAAGCCCCCCTCCCGCTCCAAAATGGCGACGAGGACACCCAGCGCCGCAATCTGCTCGGCCCGGTAAGTCGGGCCAAGCCATTTGCATGTGTATGGGTGATACACCTCCCTCCATATTCAAGAAGACACCGACACAAGAAGTTGGAGTAAAATATGGCCACAACTCATTTATTGATAACAGGAAGAAGGGTTGGTAGCCATGCATGGGTCCTGGATCGGGGGTTGGACAACCGTTGTAGTCTGAAGATACTTATATCCCTGGGTGCCACCGGCACACCACTGGTTCTCGCCAGCTCGGCACCCCAGGGGACCGGGCGTTATCCCCCCATCCAACCAGGGGCAATACACCACCCCAGGGGCCATGCGACATGCCACAAAAAAGGGGTGCGGGGACCCCCCACACCCCTTTTTCTGCCAACCCCAATAACCTGTCCTCAATAAACTTCACCCCGCCCACAGGGGCAACGGCAGCAGCTTGTGCTGGTGACCGGCAGCAGAATTTTCCTCAAACACCACAGTTCAAAACAGTTTATGTTCCTTCGCTCAGAGTTCCCTAAGGTCCAGCTCTCACATCCATAGGTTACTACGAGGAATACCATTGCTTTAACTATGTGGATCTTTGTTGCCAGTGGGATGTCTCTACTCTTCACTATTTTATAGTGATTAGCCATTGCTCTCCTAGGATACTAGGAAAAGACATTGGTGCATTGCTGGTGGATAGACTTCATCATGGAAGTCACTGCCCTATGTCTGCAAGACAACAGGGTGTCTTGGAGAGATTTCAGCCACAGGGTTGTCATATGTCAAAGTCAATTAACAACAGTCCCCCACATCTGATAGTTTTAAGAAGCATTGCTTAAACCAATAGCCTGAGACCGGGCACACTGGAAAATGTCCAGTCTAGCAAGGCTGCAGAATTAATGGACCCAATGCCCCTTGAGAGGACCTCTGTAATGGTATTCATCATTCTGACTATCAGTTCAAGACCTTGGGAGGAGAGGAAGCGATTAGCCCATGCTTAATCCCAAAGCAAGCAGCACATGCAAAGGCCAACAGCAGGAGGCAGGAGTGTTCTGGCCTTGTTTAGATGAAGGATAAGAAGAACTGGCACATACTTTGCAGCAGAGACTCCTGGAAGTGCTGGGAGAATAAATGCTCTGCAACTGCCTCCCTGCTGCTGTTGCAACACCTCCTTCCACCCAACTCCTTGTGCTTTGCTCTGAATCACTGGATGGACAGCTTGTCTGCTGCATTGTCAAAGGCTTTCATGGCTGGAATCATTGGGTTGTTGTAGGTTTTTCAGCCAAGTTTTCGGCTATATGGCCATGTTCTAGAAGCATTATCTCCTGATGGTGTGAATGTTTCATTTGGCCACCTTGATTAGCATTTGATGGCCTGACAGTTTTAGGTATGGTTTGTTACTGCCTGGGGGAATCCTTTGATGAGAGGTGATTAGCTGTCCCTGATTGTATCTTGCCTTGAGTTCCTCTATGTTTGAGTGTTGCTCTTTATTTATTCCTTATCTAAAAAACTGTCAGGCCATCAAATGCTAATCGAGGTGGCCAATTGAAACATTCACACCTAGATCCAACAGACAAGAGTTCTTTCTCCCACCCTGGACATTCCACAGATGTATAAACCCAATTTTCCTAGTTTCCAACAGACTTAATAGCCTCTGAGGATGACTGCCATAGATGCAGGTGAAACATCAGGAGAGAATGCTCCTAGAACATGGCCATGTTTTGTTGTTTATTCATTCAGTCGCTTCCAACTCTTTGTGACCTTCTGGACCAGGGGTGCCCACACTTTTTCAGCATGCAAGCTACTTATAATAAAACCAAGTCAGAAAGATCTACCTACCTCCTCAAGGCTGGAGAGGGGAGGGGCGGGGGAGGGGCTTGGCGTGGCCTGGCTCTGCCCCCCTCTGGCTTCCGCTCTACCAGCAGCTTCTCCAGGCTTGAGGATGGCAGTGCCAAGCCAGCCTTGTGCTAGCTTTGCCACCACTGGCTTGGCATTGCCATCCTCAAGCCTGGAGAAGCTGCTGGTAGAGTGAAAAGCCAGAGGGGCGGAGCCAGGCCACCGCCCCCCCTCCTCTCTGGCTTTGGAGCTCCCAGCAGCGTCTCCAAGATTGAAGATGGCCCTGCCAAGCCCCTGGTGGCATAGCTAGCACAAGGCTGGCTTGGCATTGCCATCCTCAAGCCTGGAGAAGCTGCTGGTAGAGCGGAAGCCAGAGGGGGCGGAGCCAGGCCGCACCAAGCCCCACCCCCTCCCCTCTGGCTTTGGAGCTCCCAGCAGCTTCTCCAGGCTTGACGATGGCAGTGCCAAGCCAGTGGTGGCATAGCTAGCACAAGGCTGGCTTGGCATTGCCATCCTCAAGCCTGGAGAAGCTGCTGGTAGAGGGAAGCCGGGGGCGGAGCCAGGCCGCACCAAGCCCCACCCCCTCCCCTCTGGCTTTGGAGCTCCCAGCAGCTTCTCCAGGCTTGACGATGGCAGTGCCAAGCCAGTGGTGGCATAGCTTGCACAAGACTGGCTTGGCCCTGCCCTCCTCAAGGCTGAAGAAGCTGCTGGGAGTGCCGAAGCTGGGGAGGGGGCGGGGCTTGGCGCAGCCTGGCTCTGCCCCCTCTGAGAAGCGCCCCATCCGGCTGCGACCGACCTCCTTTGGTCCCGCGATCGACTGGTCGATCGCGATCGACTTCCTGGGCAGCCCTGTCCTGAACATCCCACACCAGAGCTCCCTGTCAGCCGTCACCTCCCCCAGCTCCTTCAGGGTCAAGCCAGTCACTTTGAGGATACCATCCATCCATCTTGCCCTTGGTCGGCTCCTCTTCATTTTTCCCTCCATTTTCCCTAGCACAATTGTCTTCTCTATGCTTTCCTGTTTTCTCATGATGTGGCCAAAGTACTTCATTTTTTCTCTCTAATATCCTTCCCTCCAATGAGCAGTCGGGCATAATTTCCTGGAGTATGGACTGGTTTGATCTTCTTGCGGTCCAAGGCACTCTCAGAATTTTCCTCCAACTCCACAGTTCAAAAGCCTCTGTCTTCCTTTGCTCAGCCTTCCCTATGGTCCAGCTTTCACTTCCATAGGTTACTATGGGGAATACCATTGCTTTTACTATACGGATATTCATTGCCAGTTCGATGTCTCTACTCTTCACTATTTTATCGAGATTGGTCATTGCTCTCCTCCCAAGAAGGAAATGTCTCCTGATTTCCTGGCTGCAGTCTGCATCTGCAGTAATCTTTGCACCTAGGAATACAAAGTCTGTCACTGCCTCCATGTTTTCTCCCTCTATTTGCCAGTTATCAATCATTCTTGTTGGGTTGTTGTAGATTTTTCAGACTATATGGCCATGCTCTAGAAGCATTCTCTCCTGATGTTTCGCCTGCATCTATGGCAAGCATCCATAGATGCAGATGAAATGTCAGTAGAGAATGCTTCTAGAACATAGCATATAACCAAAAAACCCACAACAACCCAGTGAGGATGCTTGCCATAGAATAGATGCATGAAGCCAAAATCAAATATTTGGGGGTCTCTTCTAGCGAAGAAGATTTGTGCTAGACCCAGCAAGGAGGGTTTCACAACACCTGGCGAGCTTACAGGAAGCAAATCAAAGTTTGCCCTACTTCCAATAAAAATTCTCACCCAGGTTAGAAGCAGAGAGTAGCAAAGGCTTTATTCTGTCCAGCTGGAACAGGATGACGATAGCCATATGATGCAGAAAGAACCAGCATTCCATTACAAAGAAAAATGCATTCTTTATATATTTGCATTTTGAATTTCCTGCCTTTTCCCCACCTCCTGGTCCCACGCTGATTTGTCAGGGGGGATGCCTGACATCAGACAAGAGGGGGCATGGTCGAGCGCCTTGTCCAATGAGAGCGCAAGCCTCGCCTGTGACGTCCAGCCAATGATAGTAGAGGAGGTGTGGCAACAGGAAAACAAAAAGTACACATATGGAAATGACAAGATTATCTTTGACCAGTCTTGGTCTATGGATTTATAGATTGCTTTGGCCAGCTTCATGAATGGGGTCTAGCCCCTGCTGGCTTGGCCACTGTGGTGACAGGAACTTGTGATGGGATTCTAAGAAAAGAAGTGGTTTCTGTTGAGCCCAGCCTCTCTCCTCCAGGAAAATGAGTCCTTTATGATGGGTGGTTTCAGGCTGTCCAAAGGGCTTCTCCCAGATGGCCTGACATTAATGTCTGGAGAGAATTCATTGTTTGCTGTAAATGGTGATCATTGATAGTCCCGGTTTTGTAATCTATTGACCTTTTTAGGGCATCCGGAAGTTGCCCATGCTGACCAGAGTTCAGGTTGAGGCTACCATGCTCAGTAATAAAAATAAAATATAAATGATAAAAATGATAGTGACACATGAGCGGCCCGCTGGTGAGGAGGATCTCATCTGATCCAGTGCCCCTGGGGCTTGGGAAGACAAACACATTTGTCTCATGGCTGTTTGAAGGGGCTTCGACCCCCCTTCGCGTTTCTATGAGGGAATAGATGGGGATCCCAGGGTTTTTCCCATTTAGCCCAGGCAGGTACACCCTGGAACCAGGGCTGTAGCCAGGATTTTGATTCCCGGGGGGGGGGCTGAGTTTGGTTCGGGGGCGCGGAGCCTGGGTGGAAGAGGGTCTACCCGAGCAAACCTTTTGTATTGTTATCCCATGTTATCGGGAAAATCAGCAGTTCCAAGCTGCAGGTAGTTCCGCGAGTGAACAGATCCCAACTTTCACACACACGCCTGTTCCCGGGTGAGAACTCCCACACTCCCCCTCTAAGGTGGCAGGACCCCGCCGCCAAGGTTCTTGTCCTTCCCTGAACCTTTCCTGTAATTTTCCTGGATTTTTATCTTTTTTTCTTCTCATTTCCACTCCCCGGGCGCCTTAAAACCGCGAAGAGAAGTTGCACTGAAGGGAAAGGTGCGGTGGCTCATGCGGTTGAACGGAGGCCGCCCGGAACGGGGGTCTCAGGTTCGAGGCCCCCAAGGGAGGAGAGAAGGAAGCCCATTTTGTTTTTTGCTTTTTTATCCCTTCTTTTTCTTTCTTTCCCCCGCTCTGGGAACCCCAAGACCCAGCGTGGCAAGCTCAGAGAAAGGAATTGGCCTGGAGTAAGGGGTTCTGCTTATGTTGGACTCACAGCTGGAAACTGGAAATCATAACTATAAATGCACCCCTGTATCTGTATCTGTATATGTATGATATTATCCCCCTGTTCCCGCTGACCCCTTGTAACCCCTTGCCCCCTTTTTTTCCATGTAAAGAAAGATTGCCTGTATTTTGCTATTGTGCCAACTGAGAGGAAGTAACTGAATTCCCATCCTAAACCCTTTTTCGGATCACCATTGTTCTATTGCATGAGCTAATTCTGATGGAAATTCCTTGTTATGGATAAGCGGGAGCACTAGCCTCCAAGCCCCACGTTTCCATCAGCCTGAAGGGAGGATTAATCGTCGGAGTTTAGCCCAATTGATTCGCCTTCCAGACTTGGACACAAATTGTTTGTCTTCCACGGCGGGACCCGCTCCTGGCTTCGGACCCCAGGGGTGACCCACAATAGCTTCATTGTCACCCAAAGGCCTGAGTGCATTTCTGGCGTCAGGCCTCTTCCCCTTTTCTTTCATTCCCATGAGTGAGACATCAAACTTCATTAATCCTATCACTCCAGGTATCAGTCAGGTCGTTTACCTGAAAGGGACTCTTTTGTTGTATCCACATGCAAATATTGACAGCCGTTTCCGTCTAAAGCTTCCCTTCCTGGAACTCCATATATGGCCATGACTCCTGATTGGCTGGGATGGCAGAAAGGAGTGAGCGCCGATTGGTTCTCCGGAGCCGGTCAACACCCCAGCCATCAGCTAACCAACCAATCATGGACGGAGCCAGCCCAGAAGGGGGCAGGCGGGAATTTCAATTGTTTTGACAGTTCTGTAACCTTTAAAAACCAATGTTTTGAATGTACATGCATGCGTCTTTGCGGGATCAGGGAATTTGCGGTCGCATCCTACTCAGCTGAGCAGAATAAACAATTTCGTGGCATCTACCTAACCGATTGGTGAGCATATTTGGGTCCAAGGGAGGCGGGTAGATTACGAGGGCCTAACCGCTCCTGGCTCGCCAGGTCAACTGAACCCTCGCGGGCTCTGCTCTGCGGTCGGTCCGCAAGACTTGCCCGGTTGCCGGAGCATCCGGTCTGGGGAAGTGACGGTTGTTCGGTAACAGATTTTGGCGTACCACGGAAGGGACCCTTCTGGACGGGTTTCCGAGCAAATTTTAGGGACACCTAAATTTCCAGAAGGCACCTGGCCCAGGAACTTCTCGACCAGACTATTTTGGGGAAGCGATTGGGTTCTTGGGAAGGGACGCCTTACTCCAGGATTCAGAGTTTTATACTCGCTCAGATCGTATTCCCAAACATCTGGCTGGTCTTCAAGTTCTGGCCAAAGGAGCCAGGGAGCGCCTTGACTCCCAAAGGTAGAGCCATCGAAATTGTAAACCGGTAAAAAGCAGCCGGGAAAACGTCGCCCCGCACGTAGGTTGACGGATACTGGTTGATCCCTGCGTGGATCTTCGGGCGTCCTGTAACAAAAGGTCCTGCGTCCCGGGCGGCAACATCTGGCGCTCACGGCGGCTGAGAGCAGTCCAACCTTGCGGTTACAGGCTTGGGGAGAGGGAAGATAGAGCCAGTGCACTAGGCCAGGGCTCTTGACCGGCTCTCCCCAGGTGATTGGCCTCCTTGGGTTACCGGTACCGAACCTTGGGGATCCTTGAGCTGGTACGGCTGTCGCCAGGCGTCCCCTTAGTCGGCCACGGGTCCGAGGGCTTACCGCTAACATGGGAGCTTGTTCTAGTCGTAAAACGCGCCTCATCCCACAGGAAACACCGGTAGGCAAGGTCTTGGCGAACTGGGATGAGATAGCGGGAAAATCACTCGCTCGAGCCAAGATGGTCAAGCTTAGCACCCGCGTCTGGCCTTTGGTGCTCCTCCCGGGGGGCGCCAACTGGCCGATCCACGGTAGTTTGGACGAACAGCTGATTCTCAAGCTGCAAGCCCACTGCCACGGGGAAGCCAAATGGGAAGAACTGGCCTATGCGGCGTGCTTCATGACCTTGTACCGGAGAGAGTGTAGGAGTGAAGGGACTCCCCAGGTTTTGCCATGCAAGGAAGTTGGGAAGATCTCTCCTCCGAACCGGGACACCTCTCCAGACCCATTCCCTCCTCCTCCTCCTCCTGAGGAAGAGCCCCTTGACATGCTCTCGTTTCCCCCTCCTTACCGGTTGGCGGGCCCGGCGGGCACCGCGACCCTCTATCCCCCTCTCCCTCTTCCCCCTCCGCCGCTCGTCGGAGCGCCAGGAGAATTCCCTCCTCCCCCTCCTCTCGTGCTGGACCCGATCTCTTCGTCCCCACAGCTCATCCCGTCCGCGCCTGCTCCCCTTTCTCCCCGTTTGACTCAACTTTTGGAGTATCTACGGGCCCCCTCATCAGGATCCTCCCTGCCAGAATCTGTCCAATCTTGCCCCAGCTCCAGAACTTCCTCGGGGCCTCCGAGCCCCCGGAGGGTTTGGTCACCTCCTCCCTCCTTCAGCTTCCCTCACGCGGACACATCTCCCCAGCTCGAGGGAGCCACAGCCGGCCCCCTTGTCCCTTTAACGTTTCAGCCTTCTATTTCCAAACAGAGTCTGCGGAGCCATGCAACCCAGTCCTCCACCATGGCCCCCCTCCGGGAAGTCATGGGTGCCTTGGGACGGCCGGTTCTGGTCCACGTCCCATTCACTACCAACGACCTGATGAATTGGAAAAGGGAAACGCCACCTCTCTCTCAGGACCCTTCCGCCGTGGTGGAACTGTTCAGGACCATCTTTGTCACCCATCGCCCGAACTGGGCAGATGTGATGACTCTGTTGTCTTCTCTCCTCAACCAGGAAGAGAAGCGGCGGCTGCTAGTAGCCGCCCAAGATGTGATAATGAAGGCTGATCCAGACGATGGTAGGGATGCCGAGGTGGTCTTCCCCACAAGGGAGGCCCCGGAATGGGACTACAACGACGATCTGGGTCGTCTGGCGTTGGCAACATTCCATCGGGGAATCTTGGCGGGACTCCCCCTAGTCTATCCAAAAGCATTGAACATGTCCAAATTTTATGAACTAAAACAGGGGCCAGAGGAGAGCCCCTCCGATTGGTATGAGCGGATCTGTAAGATTTCCCGCCAATATACCAATATGGATCCTGACGATCCCCAGTATGCCAAGACTCTGAACTCTCTCTTCATTGGGAGATCCACCAGAGACATCCGCCTCAAACTCCAGAAGCTGGAGTGCGGGGAGAGCCAGCCCATCTCCCATCTAATAGATCTTGCTTTTAAGGTTTTCCACAACCGGGAAGATGCCGCCGTGGAGAAGGAAGAACGGGACCGGAAGGTGCAGACCGAGAGCCAGGTTGCTTGTGTGGTAGCCGCCCTGGCGGATCGGGGACCTGCGAGGGGAAACCGGGACTTTGGGGGACGTCCTCGCTTTGGGGGGTCCGGGGAGTTTCGATGTTTTGGGTGCGGGGAGACAGGGCACATCAGGCGACACTGCCCCAGGGAAGACCACCCCCCGGGAGGGAGCTTCGCGGGTTCCCGGACCCGGGTGTTGTGACTAGGTGGGGAGATAGTCCTGGCCCCCAGCGATCCTGTGGTGCCCCTTAAGTTTGGGAGAAAATCGGTGGATTTCCTTTTAGACAGCGGGGCAACCCACTCTGTGGTCACCGAGGGTTTTCGGGGAACGGAGTTGGGATCAAGGGAAACTCGGGTGGTGGGAGTCTCAGGGAAAACAGCCCAGCGGTTCTTCCTTAAGCCCATGGAATGTGAGGTTGGGGGGAGGGTTCTTTCCCATGAGTTTCTCTACATGCCCGAATGCCCGGTCCCTCTCCTGGGGAGAGACCTTTTGTGTAAGATCAGGGCTAAATTGGCCTTTGGGCCTGATAAGATCACCATGTCTGTTCCCCCAGAGGAGGCTTGGAGAGCCCAGGCGTTCTTGCTTGAGCAGCCAGAGCCAGCCACCCCGCCTGTTCCCTACCGAGTCCTCCGCCTTGTTGATTCCCGGGTCTGGGCAGATGGGGTCCCGGGGAGAGCCAAGAACATCACCCCCGTCCATGTCGCCCTGAAACCCCACGTCAAGCCACCTCGGATTCCCCAGTATAGGATCCCCTTGGAAGCTCGGAAGGGTCTCCAGCCCATCGTAGATAACTTCCTGGAGCATTCTCTCCTCCGAGAGTGCTCCTCCCCCTACAATACCCCAGTCTTGCCCGTCAGGAAGGCTGGAACGGACCAGTTCCGTTTCGTGCAAGACCTGAGGGCCATCAATGCCATTGCGGTCGAACTCCACCCTGTGGTCCCAAATCCATATACAATTCTCTCCGCTATCCCCCCCTCCTCTCGTTTCTTCTCTGTACTTGACCTCCGTGATGCTTTCTTTTCTATTCCCCTTGACCCTGACAGCCAGGAAATATTTGCTTTTGAATGGGAAGGGGCAGATGGTGGCAGGCCTCGTCAGCTGTGTTGGCAGGTCCTTCCGCAAGGCTTTTTGAATAGCCCATCTATCTTCAGCCAATGCCTCGCCTCGGAGTTGGAGAAGTGGCCGGACCGTGAGCAAGGGGTTCTGATCCAGTACATAGACGACCTCCTTCTATGTGCAACGGACCGGGAGACCTGCACACGCCTGACCATCAGCCTGCTCAACTACTTGGCAGAAACTGGTTTTAAAGTCTCTCAGAAGAAGGCACAGATCTGCAAAGAAACTGTGAGGTATCTGGGGTTTGACGTCTCGGAGGGGCAGAGGGCACTAGGACCTGAGCGGAAGGAGGCCATATGCCGGATGGCAGAGCCCAGGACTAAGAAACAGCTGCGAGGTTTCCTCGGCATGGTTGGGTTCTGTCGCATTTGGCTTGTTAACTTTGGGATCATGGCCAGGCCACTCTACGAGGCCACCACGGGTCCTGAAAGTTTCCTCACCTGGACGGCTGAATGCCGGACGGCCTTCCAGGACATCAAAAAGGCTTTAGTCTCTGCCCCTGCCCTGGGACTCCCAGATATGTCAAAACCTTTCTTCCTTTTTGTACATGAACGAAGGGGGGTGGCTGCGGGGGTGCTGACCCAACCGTTGGGCAACACCAAGAGGCCGGTCGCATACTTTTCCAAACGCCTGGATCCCACCAGTCTCGGGTGGCCCGCCTGCCTTCGGGCAGTGGCCGCCACGGCATTGGTGACGGAGGAAGCCCGAAACTCTCCCTGGGCCAGCCCATGACAGTTTATGTTCCCCACAGTGTCCTGACCGTTCTGGATGCCAAAGGGACTAATTGGCTGTCAACGAGCCGGCTCACCAGGTATCAGGCCCTCCTCATCGACCAGGGCGACCTCACTTTGACTACCACTAATTGCCTCAACCCCGCCACCCTGATGCCCATCGAGACCAATGGAGACGAGGACGAGCCCCACGACTGCATCGCCACCATCGAACAGACCTTCTCTTCCAGACCTGATCTCAAGGACCAACCCCTGGAGCAAGCGGACTTGGAATATTTCACGGATGGCAGTAGCAGCGTGCAGAATGGACAAAGGAGGGCCGGCTATGCAGTGGTGACTCTGTGGGACACTGTTGAAGCGGAGCCCCTGCCGGTCGGAACCTCTGCCCAATTGGCTGAGCTGATTGCTTTGACTCGAGCTCTTGAACTGGGCCTTGGGAAAACTATAAACATCTTTACGGATTCTCGGTTTGCGTTCAACGTGCTGCATGCCCATGGGGCTATCTGGAAGGAGAGGGGACTGCTAACAACAGCTGGCAGTCCTGTCAAATATCCGGACCAGATCCTAAGGCTCTTGGACGCTGTTTGCAAGCCCGCCGCCGTTGCTGTCATCCACTGCAGAGGACATCAGGCTGGAGACCAGGACGCCGCCAGGGGGAACCGTAGAGCAGATGCCGCCGCCAAGTCAGCTGCCAATCGGGTGCCTCCTTTCCAAGGGGCCCTCATCCCAGACACCACCGTCTCTACCTTGCCTTTGTATGGGACTTTGGACGATGAGTTTGCAAGGAAGGAAGGTATGAGCCAGCAGGGTGGTTGGTGGCAGGACGGGCAAGGACGTTTGCTTCTCACGGACCCTTTGATGCGGGAGGTCGCTTTGCGCCTCCACAAGAGCACCCACTGGGGCCACGATGCTATGGTTGAACATCTAAGGACATTGTTCGTGGGCCCCCGGATGGCCCTCCAATCCATATGGGCCTGCCGCCGGTGCCTCGTGTGCCTTAAGAACAACCCCAAGATCCAGAGGAAACCAGCGACAGGACACGTAAAGACAGGTCTGGAACCCGGGGAAGTGTGGCAAGTGGACTTTGCTGAACTGCCACCCAGCCGGCGCCAACGGTACTTGCTGGTGTTCGTAGATGGACACAGCGGGTGGCCGGAGGCCTTTGCCTGTCACACTTCCACTTCTAAGGAGGTCAGCCAAGCCCTCCTTAACCACATCATTCCACGCTTCGGACTCCCATCTTGCATCTGTTCAGACAACGGGGCCTCCTTCGTCTCCCAAGTCAACCAACAGGTCTCGCGGGCTCTTCAGATCAAATGGGACCTTCACTCCAGCTGGCACCCGGAGTCAAGTGGAAAGGTTGAGAGACTGAACCAGACACTGAAGAGACAGCTTGCCAAACTCTGCCAACAAACCAGTTTGCCTTGGCCTGACGTACTGCCCCTTGCCCTGACTAGGATTAGAGCAGCCCCCAGGGGGGGGTTGAAGTTGAGCCCTTTTGAAATCTTATACGGTAGACCTTTTCCTTCCTCTAGGGTTCCCCTGAAGGCGGATCATCTCTACGAGGTCGGGTCCGAAAGTGTCAGGGTCAGGCTAGCCTCCCTCACCTCTATCCTTTCTTCTCTTAATAGGTATCTCTTGCCGCACTCTCCTATCCCCCTGGATGGTCCTGTGCACAGCTTCTCGGTCGGCGATTGGGTCCTGGTTCGAACGTGGAAATCGGAGCCGCTCCAAGAGAAGTGGGTCGGGCCTCACCGGATCCTCCTCACCACCAACACCGCAGCAAAGGTTTCGGGGATAAAGGCTTGGGTCCATCACACCAGGTTGAAACAAGCCCCTGCTCCGGAGCCCGCGGAAAAGGAGGACGACCAGGACAGCTGGACTGTTGAGCCCAGGGAAGGATTCAGGCTGCTGTTCCGGAAAGCGCCTGAGGATAACCCTGCACAGCCCCCCACGTCTCAACCGGACTCCTAAAGGAAAAGAACTCTTTCCCACTTGTTCCAGGACCAGCCGCCAGTGCATCTTCCCAGTTCCTATCTTTCCAGCCCCACGGAATCCTGTTTTCGCACTCTTCCGGGTTCTTTGACAGCTGTCAGTGTCAAACTCCTGTCAAAAGCCCGTCTCCTGTCAACCACAGCTGATTGTTTCTTGGACACGTGTTGCTTTCGCTTTCCCGCTGTCAGTCCAGCTGCCGTAGTGGAGGGATTTCCCCTCCGCCTCCTGCACGTTTAACAAAGTAGTAAGTTTTCTCTGCTGCCTGGGTCCGAAGGGTGCTCGCCTTTTCCCTTTGCCCCATCCCCTTTTGCTGCCATGATTGCCCGTTTGTTTCTCCTTCTGGGACTCTCGCCCATTCCCATCCACGCCTCACCCTATCTCACAGATTGGCTGTCTTCAAAAACAAATTTTTGGGAACAGGTTGCCACCAAGGTTCTAAATGTCACTGATTTCTGTCTGTCCAGTGGTGTCTCGGCTACTGATCTGTTTTCCACCTGTCTTATCGGTATACCATCGGACCTAGAGACATTTAGGGGACTCACCCCTTGGGTTGCCATGCCCAATCGACCGGTCTCCTACCAAGATATGTGGCAATGGAGGATGACGGTCCCTGAGAAGGAACCAGGTATGATAGCGTTTAGATTGGCCCACATCCTTCCTGCCAAGCAGTGCTTCCAAATTTCTCAATGTTTGGGTCCTGTGTGCCACCATTTGCCCAGAGATAATTCGCTAAATTGCTCCCGTACTTACTCTGTGGCCCCTGCTGCAGGGTACATCAAATTGCCCCTCGGTTGGTTCTTCATATGTGGGAATATGGCTTATTCATATCTCCCTGCACAGTCCACTCTGGGCACCTGTGCTTTGGGGAAACTGACCCTATTTATGCCCTCCAAAAGGATGTAGAGTTGGCACACACTCTCCATCGTCGGGCCAGGTCCACCCAAAATTTAGATCCAGATTGTGACCCCTCTGTTATCCTGGCCGGGGTCCCCAAATTCGTGGCCACTGCAGTGTTCCTTCCTGGCGTTGCCGCCGCCATGAACTACCGAGCTGTCAAGCACTTAGCTTGCGCTCTAGTGAAGGACATAAACTTCACTTCCCATGCTCTTGCATCTATGGCCTCTGAGATGTCTGAGCTAAGGGAGGCGGTTCTTGAAAACCGGGCTGCGGTAGATTTCCTATTATTGAAACACCATCTGTCATGTTCTTCGGTCCATGGTATGTGTTGCTTCAACTTGAGTGACAGGACAGCATCTATTAACCGAGACATCCAAGGCCTGACTGAAATCGCCACCAACATCAAGAAAGAAATTGGGTTTGATTTGTCCTTCCTCACTGATTGGCTTCCGTCCCTGGACTGGTTGAGGAAGGGCTTCCTGGTCTTCCTGGGAGCCCTTTTCCTCCTCCTTCTTCTAGGTTGTTGTGGTTCCTGTTTTCTTTCACTCCACCGAAGTTGCCTCCGGAGCCTCCGATCAAAACCTTCCGAACAGATGGTCATGCTGCCCCTCGATGGACAAACGTGGCAATAGAGGCTTATCGCAGCTAAGGGACGGTCCCTTAGCTTGCTTTAGCCTCTAAGGGAGGATTTGTTATCGGGAAAATCAGCAGTTCCAAGCTGCAGGTAGTTCCGCGAGTGAACAGATCCCAACTTTCACACACGCCTGTTCCCGGGTGAGAACTCCCACACTCCCCCTCTAAGGTGGCAAGATCCCGCCGCCAAGGTTCTTGTCCCCCCCTTTCCTGTAATTTTCCTGGATTTTTATATTTTTTCTTCTCATTTCCACTCCCCGGGCGCCTTAAGACCGCGAAGAGAAGTTGCACTGAAGGGAAAGGTGCGGTGGCTCATGCGGTTGGACGGAGGCCGCCCGGAACGGGGGTCTCGGGTTCGAGGCCCCCAAGGGAGGAGGGAAGGAAGCCCATTTTTGTTTTTGCCTTTTTTGTCCTTTCTTTCTCTTTCTTTCCCCCGCTCTGGGGAACCCCAAGACCCAGCGTGGCAAGCTCAGAGAAAGGAATTGGCCTGGAGTAAGGGGGTTCTGCTTATGTTGGACTCACAGCTGGAAACTGGAAATCATAACTATAAATGCACCCCTGTATCTGTATCTGTATATGTAAGATATTATTCCCCCCGTTCCCGCTGACCCCTTGTAACCCCTTGCCCCCTCTTTCCCATGTAAAGAAAGATTGCCTGTATTTTGCTATTGTGCCAACTGAGAGGAAGTAACTGAATTCCCATCCTAAACCCTTTTTCGGATCACCATTGTTCTATTGCATGAGCTAATTCTGATGGAAATTCCTTGTTATGGATAAGCGGGAGCACTAGCCTCCAAGCCCCACGTTTCCATCAGCCTGAAGGGAGGATTAATCGTCGGAGTTTAGCCCAATTGATTCACCTTCCAGACTTGGACACAAAAATGTTTGTCTTCCACAGCGGGACCCGCTCCTGGCTTCGGACCCCAGGGGACCCCAATAACCTCATTGTCACCCAAAGGCCTGAGTGCATTTCTGGCGTCAGGCCTCTTCCCCTTTTCCTTCTCATTCCCATGAGTGAGACATCAAACTTCATTAATCCTATCACTCCAGGTATCAGTCAGGTCGTTTACCTGAAAGGGACTCTTTTTGTTGTATCCACATGCAAATATTGACAGCCATTTCCGTCTAAAGCTTCCCTTCCTGGAACTCCATATATGGCCATGACTCCTGATTGGCTGGGATGGCAGAAAGGAGTGAGCGCCGATTGGTTCTCCGGAGCCGGTCAACACCCCAGCCATCAGCTAACCACCAATCATGGACGGAGCCAGCCCAGAAGGGGGCAGGCGGGAATTTCAATTGTTTTGACAGTTCTGTAACCTTTAAAAACCAATGTTTTGAATGTACATGCATGCGTCTTTGCGGGATCAGGGAATTTGCGGTCGCATCCTACTCAGCTGAGCAGAATAAACAATTTCGTGGCATCTACCTAACCGATTGGTGAGCATATTTGGGTCCAAGGGAGGCGGGTAGATTACGAGGGCCTAACCGCTCCTGGCTCGCCAGGTCAACTGAACCCTCGCGGGCTCTGCTCTGTGGTCGGTCCACAAGACTTGCCCGGTTGTCGGAGCATCCGGTCTGGGGAAGTGACGGTTGTTCGGTAACATTTTGTGGCATGATTTTCAGTAATCAGTTACCTTCTGCTATAAATATATGAAAAATAGGGCATAAAACCTTGATTAAATGTACACATTATCTAACATGGGAAGGGTCCTTCTTGTTGTTGTTAGTTTCTTTGCAAATTGACCAAGACTTAACCTTTATTATCCAGCCTGATGTCCTTGTCCTTAGCAAAACTATATTACTATCTTTTATTGGGGGGGGGGGGTCGGGTCATGTTTGACTTTATGCAGGAGAGAATGCTTCTAGAACATGGTCATATAGTCCGAAAAACCTACAGCAGCCCAGTGATTCCAGCCATGAAAGCCTTCAACAAGCCCCGCACATCGCATGAGAGACAGAGTTTGGGGAGGTGCAGAGGAGCCGGTCGACGCCGAGGGTGGAGAGTGACAGGCTATTGCGGTGCCCACCGCCGCACTTGGCTGGACCCCGAGAGATGGGGGCCGAGGAGCGGCGATGGTGTCAATCTCCCCGGGCTAGGTCTCCGGAGGTGGAAGCTGAAGACTGTCCTTTGAACCGGATAGGTGGCCAGCACTGCTTGTTTGGCAAACACTGCCCCTTGGACCAAGTCTTGGCTTGTCCCTGGTCAGGGTGGCGGGGCTTGGAGGTCTCCAGGGCCCCAGCGACCTTCCCCCGGGGCCTCTGGATATGCCCTGGGGTCTCCTAGAGAGGAGCCTTGCTCGCCGCGCATGGGAGCCCATCGTCGGCACCGGTGCCTGGGCCTGACAGAGAGGGAGACCTGGAGGGAGCTTCTGGAGGCTGGGGCACTTGAGTATGGTCCCAGGAACATGGCGGGTGGCCTTGAGGACGCTCCCTGCCACACCGCCTTGTCAGACTCTCCGCGCAGGCGCAGGAAGAATTGCAGGCAGAGACGGAGAAGGTCTATACAGATACTGCGAGAACTGGTCGTTGAAGCAGTTCCTGTTTCAGCCCAGGGGGATGAAGTTCCCAGGGAGGCAGAAACGAGGATCATCCGACAGAGGAAGTTCAAGTGTTAACTCCAGGAGCTGGGTGCGATCTTTGGAGAATCCCCAGCTCCGGAGACAGGCTGATAGGTCAGAGAAAGGAACTGTCCCAGAATCCTGGGATCAAATTGGGCAGAGTGGCTCTCCCCCTTTTAGGGGTTTGGAAGCTCCAGCTGGTTTGGCATTGCCTGGATTGTTGACCGCTGGAGGGGCCCAAGGAGTGCCACAACTCCCCCCTTTTGACAGGCTGACCAGTATCAAAACTGGACAGTCCCCTTGGATAATACGTCTATCACCATGGGACTTGCACTTTACTCCGGCCCCACGACCTCCTACCGGTCCAACTGAACATCACTGGCCATTTTGATTTTGTGTCTTTTCCCTAGTAGAGTATTGAAATGTAGATTAGATCCTTAACTGTCTTATTCTGTATTATGTATGTCTGTATTGTCTTGTCTGTTGATGTACTTGTTTGCTTTTGGTTGTGTGTTTATACTCTGTAAACCGCTCCGAGCCTTCGGGGAGTGGTGGTCTATAAATGTGAAGTATAAATAAATAAATAAATAAATGATGTGTTCTGCATACAAGTTGAATAGGTTGGGTGAGAGTATACAACCCTCCGTACGCCTTTCCCAATCCTGAACCAGTCTGTTGTTCCATGATCAGTTCTTATTGTTGCTACTTGGTCATTATACAGATTCCATGGCCATATAGCACGAAAAACCTACAACAACCCAGCTTGCCTGTTGGTTGAGCATATTTTGCCTTGGGTCTACTCTTTGCTCTTCTGGATCACTTCCTAGCCTCACTGGAATGAGGGGAGGAAGGGTTGGAACATCTTTTGGTTCACTGTCTTGTCCTTGACTATTTCCCCAACACTGATGTACTATTTCTGGCTTGCTTGATCTGACTATGACCTCGGATCACCCAGCCCACCCTTCCACACTGGTGCTCCGGCTTGTTGCCATGGTAGCTGACTTGGGCCAGCTTCACCTTTGAACTTCCTCTTCTTACCTGAATTATTTTAAGCAACACCGCATAATGGCATCTATTTCATTTTATGCAGAAGGCTTTACAGTGTTGTCCCAGGTTTTTTCTTCCCCCCTCCTTTCTTCCCTCTGTCATGAATGCTGTGAACATAACTGCAAGGACGCCAATTGTGTTGGGAATTGGCGGCTGTGCTCGAGGCTCAAGAGTAGAAAGGGAAGATCAGTTACAGCAATTTCCTTTTGATTTCTAAAGGGATCACCAAAGAATTCAACCTCTGAAGGGGGAAAAATGGATTCGCCCTCACTGCCCCTTTGTATAAGGAGATTTTGGAAAAAAAAATCTCAAAAAGAATATCTTTTCTCATGAAAGGGAGAACATTAGGTGCAGGGACATTGTAAGTGACAATACTCAGGAATATTTACCTGGAGAATAAAACCTTTGCTTTATAGGATAAGGACAATGGCCGAAATATAATAAGGTAATGCTTACAATATGTATAAGTAATTATTTGTCATTACCATTATTATTTGTACAAAGTACATTTTTAGCCAACAGTTTGGTAAAGTGACTAATTACTTATTTACTTTTCAAAACAATATTGAACATCTTCAAGTTATTTCTCTGTCCTAATTTTCCTACTACATTATTTATATCAATATTTATCATGGCTTTCGTGATCCCAGAATGCCCTCCATACAGACTTCCATTTCTTGTGGATGGATTGTTGGAGCCACCCTAGTGCTAACCCTCTGGAATCTAGTTTAGACAATATAGGATATAATTATATTTCCAAGCTTGACATTAAGTCCACATTAAGTCCAGTCGTGTCCAACTCTGGGGATTGGTGCTCATTTCCATTTCTAAGCTGAATCCTAAATGGAACCTAACCCCCCCCCCCCACACAGAGAAAATGATTCTAAAACAGGGGTGGGCAACCTATGGCCCACGGGCCGGATCTGGTCCGGCAGCCGATGCTGTCTGGCCCTTGGCTCCCTCAAGGCTTCGTCCTGAAGAGAGGGAGGCGAACTCCCATTGGGGTGGCTACAAACGTGAAGAAGCAAGCATGCAGGCAAGCGGAGGGGAAGGGAAGGGAGGGGGAAGAAGGGGAGGTGGGCAGGAGCAAGAGCATGCCTTCGCCCTCCTCCTCCCTTCACTTCCTCCTCGCGCACTCCCCCCTCCCTCTTGCTTCAGCACTCTTTCCCTTCTTCTGTTTCCTGTCTTCCTGTTTCCTTCCCTCCCTCCCTCTTTCCTCCTTTCATTCCTTTCCCCTTCCACCACTTGAATGGAAGAGGGAAGGAGCGGGAGTGCAGCGATGGAGAGGGGGTGGGGCCAGAGTGGGAAAGGGGCGGGGCCGAGGCCGGAGCGCGCGGGGGGGGGGCGCATCCATTCCCTTCCTGGCTTCCTCCTCTTCTGCCTCTTTGGGCATATTGAGGATTCGTGCCAAGTTTGGTCCTGATCCATCATTATTTGAGTCCACAGTGCTCTCTGGATGTAGGAGAACTACAACTCCCAAACTCAAGGTAAATGCCCAGCAAACCCTTTCAGTACTTTCTGTTGGTCTCATGAGAGTTCAGTGTGCCAAGTTTGGTTCAAGATGGCTGAATGGCCATCTGTGAGGAATGCTTTGTGTTTTTCCCTTATGGCAGAAGGAGGTTGGACTGGATGGCCCTTGGAGGTCTCTTCTTACTCTAGGAGCCTGTTGTTGTTATTATTATTATTAGCAGAGGCTGAATGAATATTATCATCATTATTCTTATACTGCCTTCACTGAAATAAATTTCAAAATATTTTGCTTTTATGGCTCTCTGAGTCAAAATGGTTCCTGACCCCTGATATAATGAATCACAAATGATACAAATGTTCACATTTTGTTAACCATTGTTTTGTAAAATTTTAGTGAATAAATGTCATGTTTCCTATGACAACCTCTTTTTTTCATTGCTCATAACATATACTCTCAACAGTCTTATTAATATATCAAAAATGCAATGTAGTGCCTTATTATTATTAAAGAAATTCAATTGATATCATGTAGAATGTAGTTCAGCCTTTAGGTGCGGCCCTCCATAATACTTTTTGGCTCTCGTGTGGCCCCTTGGAAAAAATAATTGCCCACCCCTGTTTTAAAAGGATCCTAAGCTCAGCTGCGACAATCCTAAAAGGAATCCTAAAATGAGGCAAACTAAGCTTGTATGGCACATGCAAAAGCCTCTGACAATGGACAAATTCACCTCCCAGTTAGTTGCTCACTACTTGCCAACCTAAATTTCCAGCTCTCTCCCAGCTTGCTTGCAATGGTGACAGAGGCACCATGGCTTTTGAATTTAAAGAAGACATCAGCAGCGCCTCCTTCCTTCTTAAGAACATAAGAACATAAGAAGAGCCATGCTGAATCGGACCTCAGCCCATCTAGTCCAGCATTCTGTATCACACAGTGGCCCACCAGTTGTACACGGGGATCTCGAGCAGAAGGGAGGGCAAAACCCTGACCTGCTCCCAACCCCCCACAACCAGTACCCAGGGAAATCCTGCCTACCTCAACCAACTCCGAGGTGGCACTTGAATGTCCTTTTCAGTAACTACCGATACACTTGGTATCCATGAATCTGTCTAATCCTGCCTTGAAGTTGTTCAGGCTGACAGCTGTCACAACCTCTTTTGGAAGTGAGTTCCATAACCCAATGACCCTCTGGGTGAAGAAATATTTCCCTTTATTAGTCCTAATTTTCCTACCTTGGAGCTTCAGGGAGTGCCCTCTAGTCCTAGTGTTTTGTGACAAAGAAAATAATTTTTCTTTATTCACCTTTTCTATCCCATGCATGATTTTATACACTTCGATCAAGTCACCTCTTAAACGCCGTCTTTCAAGGCTGAAAAGACCAAGGCGTTGCAACCTGGTTTCATAAGGGAGCCGCTCCATCCCTTGGATCATTCTTGTTGCCCTTTTCTGTACCTTTTCCAGTTCCGTTATATCCTTCTTAAGGTGCGGAGACCAGAATTGTACACAGTACTCCAAATGTGGCCTTACCATCGATTTGTAGAGAGGCAATACAACATTTGCCGACCTATTTTCGATTCCCTTCCTGATCATGCCAAGCATAGAATTTGCTTTTTTCACTGCTGCAGCGCACTGGGTTGACATCTTCATTGAGCTGTCCACCAAAACCCCAAGATCCCTTTCCTGGTTTGTCTCGGAAAGCTTTGACCCCATCAATTTGTAGGTGTAGTTGGGGTTCTTCTTTCCCTTAGCCCTGATAGACTGAGGAGAGCATGTTGTTAGGGCATGTAAGAAATCAGTTAGTGAGTGTGTTAATTGGAAAATGCATAGCACAAAGCTGATTGGTTGGGCAATGCCCAGGGAGCTAACTGAGCCGGGGAGTTTTGGCAACAGTTTCATATTTAGCCAGAGCTGTGCAAGTGCATGCAGAGAGAGAGAGAGAGAGAGAGAGAGAGAGAGAGAGAGAGAGAGAGAGAGAGAGAGAGAGAGAGAGAGAGAGTCAGAGAGTCAGATCTGGCTTCATGAACTATTGGAAGGAGATATTTCGCATGGACAGCGAAATACCATTTATATATATATCTCAAAGGACATTGTGTGAGTCAATGCAACTGATCCCGTGATTGTAAATATGTTACTCTGCATTATGAAGAGTACACTTCTCATTCTTTATTGATCATCAGCGTAGCATATTTTCTTTCTCTAGCAAGACAATGTGTGGACTGCTAAAACATGGACTATGCATGATTTTCAGTTTGCCAACAAATGTGACTTACGAAGTTTGCTTGCTCCACCCAGTAGAGCTTCCTTGCGCTGAACAAGAAGCTGACGCACTGCGACTCATAAAAAGCAAATAATTATTACAAAAACTCAATAAATGGCTGATTTAATTTGTGTTTGTGTGTGTATGTGTGTGGTGGGATGGCTGTGCTGGATTTGTACAACAGATAAGTACAGATTTTCTGAAACACCCATGACTTACAACCTGCATTTGAATTTTTGCACAGCTCTAGTGGCTAATCCAGAAGTACTATGTTGCTTTCTAATTTGGAAGGGCTGATGGTGTGCATCATATTCTTGCTTCATGTTGTGCTTGTAAAGGGTTCTGGATGCATGCACAGCTGCTTCTAGGTCACAAGGCCTGTTATCAAACGGAAAAATGTGTTTTGGAAGTCAAATCGGATATTGGTTTTGGTCTGGTTTTGGATCTGAATCACTTCCGATTTTTTAAGTGATTTTATCAAAATGGATTCGGATGTATTCTGATAATTGGAAGTTTTCGGAAATAGCGTCTGCAATTGCGCAATGCGCGAAAATCAGCAGAAGGGAGAGTCAAAACTATGGGGAATCCCGTTTCCATCCGTTTTTGACCGCTAGTAATGAGAAAACTAGCCACTGGTCCAAAATATTAAGCACTGTTAACACATTAAGAAATGACATCCAAGCCCTTTCCGAGAATGGCGATGGAGCTCTCGGAATGGTAAATCCACTTCCTGTTTGGGGCTCTGTTCTCGATATCGCTTCAATTATCGGAAGTCCCAAAAAAATTCCGAAGATCGGAAGTATCCAATTATCAGAAACAGGCCTATAGGTCACATACCTTCTAGGTCTAGGAAATGGGGGTCACTAAGCCCCACATACCAGTCACTTCAGAGGCAGTGGGAGACATTGTTCCACGGAGAATACCGAAATAAGATGCCAACAACTGTCTCGCTGCCTTCTGTCAGTGTGTGCAGGCGTGCAGTGATGGGCATTCAAGAAGCAAAATATCTGTTCTGTCCTGGTCTAAGTTCTAGATGGTAAGATTCTGAATTTGTGCCGGACTCAGAGTCAACCCCTAGCTTTCATATTGTGGGTTTGTGGATGAAAAAAGCAGACATCAACGCATGGCTGAAAACTGCATATTCACTCACACTGAGAGCCTTTTTCTGTAGCTAAAATGCATGACGCTATAAAGCCAAATGAAGCAGGGATTACTGTTGAATCGAGATGCCCCCATAGACAACTGGAGTCTGACTGACTTTATTTTACTGCTCAGCACCAGTGTAAAACCAAGAGCATTTTATAATTGCGTATGCTTTGCAGACCGCAAATAGGCTGTGATTTATTAGCTAATTTGGGATACAAGTGACCATGGCTAATTTAAGTAATAGGTATCAAAGGACTGTGTGGAATCCGTGAACATATCAACATTTTCTTTGTTGTTATTTCCATTCTGTAACCTAATTAGCAGTTTATGCTCTTGTTATCCTAACCAGCCAGTATTATTAGGAAAATGAAAGCTTATGGTGCACTATGCTTTTTGAATTTTTATTATTTGTGCATATTGTATTTTGAAAAGGGAAAAAACCCCATATCATTTGCAATTGTTATTATTTTCAAACACTTTTCTGGTGAAGAAAATTTCGCTAGATTTCTATTTGACATCACAAGTCTTCCACTGAATTTTAAAACTAATCTTCCCATATGTGTTGATAATCTTGTTTTGTTGCTAGAAGACGGAGGTGTGGATGCTTCTTTTCAACAGGCTTCATAGAAAGAAGACTCTGGATAATTATTTATTTATGTTCATTATCAAAGTATTTCACACCCACCGTAATATCAAAATGATCTCAAGGTGGCTCACCAGCGTAATTAAAACAAACAGCTTAGAATAATAAATATAATTTTAATAGACTAATGTAATTAATGAGCTAAAACAGATTTCAAAGATTAAAACATTCATATTTGAGAGAGGCCCAAAGGTTTTGATGAACAGTGAAGCTTTTATGTGGTGTCTAAATAAAATCAGTGTTGGCACCACTGAGGTCTCCAAAGAGAAGGTATGCCACAATAGGCATGCCATGCTATGCCATGCCATGCTAGAGAAGACCTCACTGCTGGGACACAGAGGAGCCTTCCCTTTAGCAGACATCAGACCTCAAAACACAAAACAAGATTGATGTCCAGAATCGCCTAGAGCAGGGGTTCCCAAAGTGTGCTCCGCAGAACCCTTGAGGCTCCGCAAGTGATTGTGAGGGACTTCACAGCACCAGGATGCTTATTTATTTTTGTTTTTTGTTTTTGCACTACAGATGAGATGTGTTCAGTGTGCATAGTAATTTGTTGATTTCCCTCCCCCAATTAGTTCACACAAACACTCTCAACCCACCTGTTACTGGACTGGTCCATCTGTCAAATTTTTAAATGCAGTGCGACCCCTGTGCCCAAAAGATTTTTCATGCCTGATATATATTTATTATGAGGGTTGGTCAATAAGTCTGTGACTTTTTGAATTTCCCGCCTCTTAACTGAAAGAGCAACACTGCTCCTGTCAACAGGCATCTGTCAGTTGACTCTTGTCAAAATTTGAACAAGCTGCGTCATTTAGTTTATATTTGGCAGCCATTGATAGCAGACTACCGCGTGATTTGAGGAGAAAATGGAAAAAAGTGAATTTCGTGTGCTCGTTAAGCATTATATTTTGCGGGAAAAAACTATCACTCAAACCAAGGCTAAGCTTGATAAATACTATGGGGATTCTACACCATCAATTTCAATGGTAAAAAAGTGGTTTACTGAATTCCATTGTGGCCGTACAAGCATGGAAGATGCCAGACGTTGTGGACGCCCAGTTGAGGTCTCTACACCCAAAACAATTGAAAAAATTCACAATATGGTGTTGGCCGATCGGAGATTGAAAGTGCGAGAGATTGTGGAAGCCATAGGCATCTCACATGGCTCAGTGGTTTCAATTTTAAATGATCACTTGGGTATGAAAAAGCTTTCTGCAAGATGGGTGCCGCATTTGCTCACAATCGACCACAAACACAATAGTGTGACAATTTCGCAGGAGTGTTTGGCGTTGTTCAACCGCAATATGGATGAGTTTTTGTGCCTTTTCGTAACCGTGGACGAAACGTGGATCCACCACAACAGACCAGAGACCAAACAGCAGTCAAAACAGTGGGTTTGCTGGGTGAATCGGTGCCAAATAAGGCCAAGGTGGGTTTGTCAGCCAATAAAGTCATGGCAACCATTTTTTGGGATGCACATGGTATAATGCACATGGTCTAATGCAATGTGGTATAATCCACATTGACTACATTTAAAAGGGTAAAATAATCAATGGTGAATATTATGCTAATTTATTGGGTCGATTTAATGAGGATTTGGAAAAAAAAGACCGCATTTTGTCAAGAAAAAAGTTTTTTCCATCAGGACAACACAAGGGTGCACACATGTGCAGTTTCCATGACAACAATCCATGAATTGGGATACGAGTTGTTCCCTCATCCGCCCTATTCTCCGGATTTAGCCCTGAGTGACTATTTCTTGTTTCCAAACCTGAAGAAATGGCTCGGCGGAAAGAGATTTGACTCCAAAAATGAAATCATCTCACAAACAAATTCCTATTTTGATGACCTTGATAAATCTTATTTTTTTGGAAGGGATAAAAAAATTGGAGAAATGTTGGACAAAGTGTATAGAGCTCAAAGGAGACTACGTTGAAAAATAAAGTGATTTTTTATCCAAAAACCTGTGTTTCATTCAAAAAGTCACTGACTTATTGACCCGCCCTCGTATATATATGCTGGTTATCCAGAAATTAAGGTTACATGGCACATAGCTCTCATGGGGAATTTTCACAGGGGAAGTTGGTATCACTGTCGTGTAGCAGGAAGCCAGCAGAAGTGAACGAGCAGCACCAGTTGTCAGTAGCTCATCGACTAGCGTTGTGGTGAAGGTTTGAGATGAGTGTCCTCATTTTGTTTCTCTCCAAGTAAGAAGTTTGCGCTGAAAATGCTACCTAAATGCTAAGGGCATGAACGCTGCTGCAATTCATTGCAAAATCATTTCAGTTTATGAAGAGGACGTAATGTCAAAACAGCTTGTGACAAAATCGGTATGGAATATATTGTGAGACCATGAAGAATCTTTGCAGAGACATCTAAAACAAACATTGGATGCTGACAACGGGAATCTGTCTCTTTCATGACAATGTGTGTCTGCACACCGCTCTCTCACACACTTCTCTCATGTCCCCACATGGGGAGCTGTATCTGACAGAAGGAACTCATCCATACTTGTGGCATTCCAGCTGCTGCATTTTCTTCTATCGTTTCAGACTTCTCTTCAAGGGTGACAGCGTTGTGATTTTACATTCTACATTAAAAAGTCTTCATTACAAGTCCTGACACTTATTTTTATGTTAATTTCTTGTTATCAGATTTTTTCCTGATGAGTATGCATAGTGGGGTTGTTCTAAAGTGATGTAATGCTGGTTTTTTAAAATTTTATTAAATAGCTAGTCAACAGAGCTTGACTTTCTATGGCTATTTTTCTCTTGCTTCTTCGGTAGTGTCTTATTCATTTCCAGAAGATTACTGCCTGCATATTCTATTTAACAATCTGGCATGCTCTTTGGGGTCTGCTAGTCCCTCTGGCAATTTAGATGTTGAGTCAGAATTATGCTTAATAGTCAATACTATTATAAAGTGAACCTGCTTTATATCACTTCCAGGAAGAAAACCAACTCTTGCCAAGGAAATCTAGAGTAGATAGCAGGAGTTAGGTTCTGCACTCAGACATGTACGATATGAACAACCAATCAACACTAATATAAGTTCCATTGATCTAGTGGGTATAGTCTAGTTGGGATGAGCAATTGGATTTAGGCCATAAAAGTCTCAAAGATACATGTTTGGATGCTATGGTTTTAAATGCAGACCTTTAACTTACAGATTTTCGCACCATAAGACGCAGTTTTTTTCCTCCCAAAGTAGGAAGAAAAATGAGCCGCGTCTTATGGAGCGAAGATGCAGGCAGGGAGGGGGGGAGGCGCTGGAGCAGAGGGGCGGCGGCGATATACTCACGCTATATTCGCGCCCGCCCGGCGGCTCCCGGCGGCTCCCGGCGGCTCCCGGATGCGCCCGCGCATGGCCAGACTCCCGCTGCCGTGTCGCCGCAGCCAGTCGGTGGCGCGGAGGAACGGGGACGGAAGAGGGGACTCACGGGGCGGGAGGGAGGGAGGGAAGGAGGAAGCACAACGGAAGCATATTACATTCCACACTTGTGTCCAAGTTGATTTATTTTGGGCCAACGGGCCGTGGATTATAAAATATATTTTTGAGTTGACCATTGGGTCTCGAAGAATACATCACAGAAGAATGGGACTATATTATTGAGTCTATTAGACTCTGTGAAGAGGGACTAACTGTATCGTGAGTGACTCTGGTATTTTCCTTTGGTTTGTGCGCCGTTTATATGTAATAGATATACCTTTGTGTTAATGGAAAGTAATAAGATTGAGCTTATATGCAAGCCTGAATATATTGATTATATACAGAACCCCACAGTGTGTTGTTGTGTTGAGGGGAAGGAGGAAGAGGCGCGCGCCTCAAGGGCTCCTCCCTCCGGCGAGGCCTTCCTCCTCTTCCTCCTCGGCAGAGCGCGATGGAGTGATGTCACGAGATGCGCCTCTGGCTGGCCCTTCCGGCGGCGCAGCGGTAGCAGCAGCAGCGCCCCAGAAGGGCCCGAAGCCAGAGGCGCATCTTCGTGACATCACTCCGCCGCGCCTGCCGAGGAGGAAGAAGAGGAAGGCCTCGCCGGAGGGAGGGAGCCTGCGGAGGCGCTGCGGCCTCTTCCTCCTTCCTCCCTCCCTCCCTCCCGCCCCGTGAGTCCCTCTTCCGCCCCGTTCCTCGCGCCGCCGACTGGCTGCGGCGACATGGCAGCGGGAGTCTGGCCATGCGCGGGCGCAGCCGCCGCCGGGGAGCGCGCGAATGTAGCGTGAGTATATCGCCGCCCGTCGTCTGCTCCAGCGCCTTCCCCCCTCCATATTAGTGTCCCATATAGTAGACAGCCCCCATTTCCCCCAATTTTCCATCTCTAAAATCTAGGTGCGTCTTATCAGCAGGTGTGCCTTATGGTGCGAAAAATACGGTAAATTTACATAGCAGTGTAGTAGGAATTTTAAATAGTAGGAAATTTAAATAGTGGTGTAGTAGGAGTCCCCAGTGGTGCAATGGGTTAAACCCTTGTGCTGGGCGGACTGAAGACTGACAGGTCAGAGGTTCTAAGTAAACCAAATATGTTATTTCCATCAAAGTCTACTTAATTTTGTCTATTGAGTGCATGATATGAAACAAGTTGTTTTATGGGAGAATTGTTCTTGGGCCGGAGGTGTAGCACAGCTGTTAACAGCAGCTGCTATCAACCAGAAGGTTGCAAGTTCGAACCCCGGGTTGGTTTGGGCAACCAACTGTCAGCCCTGCCCACTGTTTACCTAAGCGGTTTGAAAACAGCCTAGCTGTGAGTAGAGAAATTAGGGACTGCTTAAAGCGGGGAAGGACTTTTACAACGCTAGAAAAAGGAAGATCGGCTGCCTGAAAGGCTGAAAAAGGCGGAATCCAGACTGGTGGATAAAGCTCTTCGTCATGGGAGGATGAAGCAACAGCACCCCTTGTGACGTAATGGAGCAACAGCACCCCTGTGGCGCAATCAGAAGAAGAACTTCCAGCTATAATATGTGTGTGTATGTACTGTACTGTGATAAATGGCAGGGATTGTCTGCCTTTATGTGTACCTGTAATCCGCCCTGAGTCCCCTTCAGGGTGAGAATGGCGGAATATAAAGTATTATTATGATTATTATGATTATTATAAAAACACTTCTAAAACTTTGCTGTTTTTATGCACTGGCAAATTTTCCTGACAGATCAGAGATTGCTGGTTATTCAGTCTAACAACTGAAACCATTGCCTAGCATAATTGTATTTGCTTGCATACTACAAGAGGAGATTCTGCTCTAAAATCCTTTCACCCCCGCAGGGGGACTTAGCACGGCTTACATTTGCAGCACTACAGGCCGTATTGTGGTAGTGCGGCCTGTAGTGCTGCAAATGTAAGCCGTGCTGAGTCCCCCTGCGGGGGTGAGACGCTACGGGATACAAATACCATAAATAAATAAATAAATAAAGGTTTTTTGCTCTTCTCTAAAAGGTAATAATAATAATAATAACAATAATAAAAAAATTATATTCTGCCCTATCTCCTCGAGGGGACTCAGGGTGGATTCCAGCATACACAAACACAAAGGCAAACAAACCTCACAACCTCTGAGGATGCCTGCCATAGATGTGGGTGAAATATCAGGAGACAATGCTTCTGGAACATGGCCAGTCAGCCCGGAATTCTCACAGCAACTCAGTGATTCCAGCCATGAAATCCTTTAACATTATTATTATTATTAGTCATTTTGAAAAATACCTTTTTTTCCTTTTGTTGGTAAAAGCTTCTTTTTCTCTCCCGAAATGAGACAATGGAGCTCCGCAAAGAGTTAAATGTAATCTTATTATATGTGTTTGCATGGAGAATAAAATAATAATAAGCATGAAGCACAGCAACAAAATAAAATAAAATAAAAATAAACATCCCAAGGAAATTTTTATTCACTTTTCTGAGCTGCTCTTGAAGAAAACAAAGATAAAAATGAAATGCCCCAAAGTAATAAAACAGAAATAGGAAAGGAATATAACAGTGAAACATAAAGCACTGAAAACACATTGTTTGACTAGTTTGGAGGCCAGGATCTGGAACACTCCCTCTTCCTTTTTTGGCTAAACATTGATCTGTCATCTTGCTGATGTTTTTGTTTTTTTCCGTTTGAAAAAACCTCAAAGCAGCCATCTAGGTTGGAATCCGCAACAAGAAGAATGTCGTATCTTCCTAGGAATGAAGGGAAGAGCCAAGACATCCCAGGTCCAGTCTATACAGGCAAATTGGACTATCAAGACTCACACAGAGTTGCTATCCCTCAGGCAGTGTTTCCCAACCTTTTTTGAGCCAATTTTACATTTACAAAATACTGGGGCACACCAACCAAAATGACACAAAATGACACTCTAACACAGTAATACATATAGTTCTCTCTCTCTTGGCATTACTTCGCGAATGAAGATTCAGGAAGGACTCATCCCACGCTTTTTACAAGCGCGTTGATGACTAAAAAGGCCAATCTGAGATAGGCAAGTTCGGTTGCAGAAAGCGCAGCAGAACGTCTCCTTGGGTGATGTTTTTTCCAAGTTGCGGTTCTTTCTGCGTTGTCGTTTCTCTTCGAGTCCCATTCGGCGTGTCTTCTCGAAAGAGGCCGCAGCATTGTGGATAGTGCTTCTCCATGCCTCCCGATGTGAGGCCAGGGTGGACCATTGTTGGTGATCAATCTGGCCAAGCCTGAAATGTTGTTTCAGGAGTCCTTATATCTCTTTTGGGGGCGCCTCTTTGCGCTGACCCATGGCGAGTTCACCATAGAGTAGTATTTTTGGGAGGCGGTGGTCCTCCATCCTAGAGACGTGCCCTGCCCAGCGCAGCTGTGTTCTCAATAGCATGGCCTCAATGCTGGTGATCCCTGCTTGCTCAAGGACAGCAACATTCGTCACATAATACATATAGTTAATATGTTTTTAAATGTATTTATACACTCAGTGTGAAACCTGGGCCTATTTCGATGAACACAACATAGAGTTATAGTTCACCCGCAATCAAAGAGCACTCTGAACTCCACCAATGATGGAATGGAATCAAACTTCCCACACAGAACTCTCATAACCAAGAGAAAATACTATAAGAGTTTGGTGGGCATTGACCTTGAGTTTTGGAGTTGTAGTTCACCTACATCCAGAGAGCACTCTGGACTCAAACAATGTTGGATCAGGACCAAACTTGGCATGAATACTCAATATGCCCAAATGTGAACACAGATGGAGTTTGGGAAAAATAGACCTTGACATTTTGGAGTTACAGTTTCTGGGATTTATAGTTAACACACAAACAAAGAGCATCCTGAACTCTTGCAACAATGGAATTGAACCAAACTTGGCACACAGAATTCCCATGACCAACAGAAAGTACTGAAAGTACTGAAACGCAGATGGAGTTCAGGGGAAATAGACCTTGACATTTGGGAGGAAGGCTGAGGAAGGCTGGCAAGGGAGTCCCTCATGGCATCCCGCCTGCTTTTCCTTCCTCCGAGGGTCCTCCTGCCAGGTCCTGACCCTTTCCCTCATGAAGGAAGGCCCCTTCTCCCCTTTGGGGCCCTTCCTCCCTGAGGGGCTTGGGGGGGGGGGCGGGACGAGGGGAAGGGTGCCCTGGGGCCTCACCTGGGATGCAGCAGGGCCGAGCCAGGGCACCTCCGGAAGCAGCTGGCTCCTTCGCTTCCTTCACCCTCGGGACCTAGTGCCGCAGAACAGCGGTTGGGAAACACTGCCCTCAGGAATTATCAATTGCAAGTGTTCATAAATGAACATGAACTCAGTTTAGATCATTATGTCCAATATTGCTAGGCCTTTTTACAAGACCACCAAGTATGGTACAATGTCCCAACATTTTTTCTCGAATTACCGTATTATTCGTGAATGTCTTTTTCACACATGTGGAGAATATGTCTATGTCAAAATGTGCTCCCCGTTGTGGAGCCAGCGTTGCCAAATGAGTCTTGAGAAAAAAAATGCTTTTATATTTTATTGTTCTTTTACGACACGTTATATTTTAAAGTTTCATTCTGCATAAGCCAACTTCATAAATATGATCTTCTGGTGATCAGGCTATGAAGAATTAGTTGTGATTCAAGATATATGGCTTAGCTGAAAGAAATTGTGAATGGGAAGGAAGCAGAATTTACCTCTGTTTTGAAAAAAACCCATAACAGTATTCGTGGCATTAATGCTCAACTTGATTTTTTTTTGGGAAAAAAATCAGCAGGAATGATTTTAATTTATGAGTTGTACATGAATGTTTCATGCAATCCATTTAAGTGCTGTGTTGACTGTAATTCTATACACACTTGTCTGGGAGTAAATCACACTGAAATCAACAGGGCTTTCTTGTGAGCAGAGGCACAGAATTGCATATAGAATCGAAGGGTGGTGAGTCTCTTAAAATTTATTGTGGCTAGAGTAGTTTTCATTATCTCAAAAATCTACTGTTGCAAATATGAGATGCAGAATCACAGAGTAGCGAGGAAATTTGTAGGGCATCTAACCATATCTCTAAGGCTGGATCTACACTGCCATATAAACTAGCTCAATGTTTCTCAACTTGGGGGTCGGGATCCCTGAGGTGATTATGAGGGGGGTGTCAGAGGGGTCGCTAAAGACCATCTGAAAACACAGTATTTTCTGTTCATTATGGGGATTCTGTGTGGGAAGTTTGGCCCAATTCTATCATTGGTGGGGTTCAGAAAGCTCTTTGATTGTAGGAGAACTATAAATCCCAGCAACTACAACTCCCAAATGTCAAGGTCTATTTTCCCCATACTCCACCAGTGTTCACATTTGGGCATATTGAGTATTTATGCCAAATTTGGTCCAGATCGTTTGAGTCCACAGTGCTCTCTGGATGTAGGTGTACAATTCCAAAACTCAAGGTCAATGCCCACCAAACCCCTCTAGTGTTTTCTGTTGGTCATGGGAATTCTGTGTGTCAAGTTTAGTTCAATTCCATCTTTGGTGGAGTTCTGAATGCTATAAATCCCAGAAACTACAACTCCCAAATGACAAATCACTCCCCCTCCCCAACCCCACCAGTATTCAAATTTGGATGCATCAGGTATTTGTGCCAAATTTGGTCCACTGAATGAAAATAAATCCTGCCTATCAGATATTTACATCACAATTCATAACAGTAGCAAAATTACAGTAATGAAGTACCAACGAAAATAGTTTTATGGTTGAAGGTCACCACAACACGAGGAAGTGCATTAAGGGGTCATGGCATGAGGAGGGTTGAGAAACAATACCCTAAACTTTAAGAACATAAGAACATAAGAAGAGCCATGCTGAATCGGACCTCAGCCCATCTAGTCCAGCATTCTGTATCACACAGTGGCCCACCAGTTGTACACGGGAATCTCGAGCAGAAGGGAGGGCAAAACCCTGACCTACTCCCGACCCCCCACAACCAGTACCCAGGGAAATCCTGCCTACCTCAACCAACTCCGAGGTGGCACTTGAATGTCCTTTTCAGTAACTACCGATACACTTGGTATCCATGAATCTGTCTAATCCTGCCTTGAAGTTGTTCAGGCTGACAGCTGTCACAACCTCTTCTGGAAGTGAGTTCCATAACCCAATGACCCTCTGGGTGAAGAAATATTTCCTTTATTAGTCCTAATTTTCCTACCTTGGAGCTTCAGGGAGTGCCCTCTAGTCCTAGTGTTTTGTGGCAAAGAAAATAGTTTTTCTTTATTCACCTTTTCTATCCCATGCATGATTTTATACACTTCGATCAAGTCACCTCTTAAACGCCGTCTTTCAAGGCTGAAAAGACCAAGGCGTTGCAACCTGGTTTCATAAGGGAGCCGCTCCATCCCTTGGATCATTCTTTTGCCCTTTTCTGTACCTTTTCCAGTTCCGTTATATCCTTCTTAAGGAGCGGAGACCAGAATTGTACACAGTACTCCAAATGTGGCCTTACCATCGATTTGTAGAGAGGTAATACAACATTTGCTGACCTATTTTCGATTCCCTTCCTGATCATGCCAAGCATAGAATTTGCTTTTTTCACTGCTGCAGCGCACTGGGTAGACATCTTCATTGAGCTGTCCACCAAGACCCCAAGATCCCTTTCCTGGTTTGTCTCGGAAAGCTTTGACCCCATCAATTTGTAAGTGTAGTTGGGGTTCTTTGCCCGATGTGCATGACTTTACACTTGTTTAGGTTAAATGCATTTGCCACTTCGTTGCCCATTCACTCAGTTTCGAGAGATCTTTCTGGAGCTCTTTAGACTTTGGGTTGCCCTAAGTCTTAAATGACTTGAAGGCACACAACAACAATTCAAATTAACTTTGTATGTTTCCAAAATGAGTTATGTCAGACTAATATCATACTACAACCATCCAACCTGGCGCCCTCCAGATGTTTTGGATTGTAGCATGAATCCTTCCCAGCCATTATCTACTCTAGGGGTGCTCATTAGGTAGATTGCGATCTACTGGTAGATTGCGTAGGGCGTCCTGGTAGATCGCAGGCAGGGCGGGAGGAAGGCTCAGTCCCACCCCGCAGGCTCCTGACACCGCCCAGGTGCCAGAGGTGGCTCCAAGTGCAGCTGCTGCAGCATGGACTGGGACTCGGAGCTGCCTGTTGGTAAGCCGGTGAAGGGGCTTCCTCTTTTCTCCCTCCCTGTCCCTTTCTCACCTTCCTTCCTTCTTCCCTTTCTTCCTTCCCTCTTTCCTTTCTTCCCTACTTCCCATCCTTTCTTCCTTCCCTTCTTTCCCTCCCTCCCTTCTGTTCTTCATTCCTTCCTCTCTCTCCCTTCCTTCCCCTTCCTTCCTTCCTCATCTCCTTTCTTCCTTTCCTTCCTTTCTCCCCTCCTTCTTGCCTTGCCTTCTTTCCTTCCTGTTCCTCCCTCCTTCCTTCCTTCCTTCCTTCCTTTCCTTCCTCTCTGCCTTGAACATTTGCTGTTGCTTGTGGGGGTTCTGTGTGGGAAGTTTGCCCCAATTCTGTTGTTGGTGGGGTTCAGGATGCTCTTTGATTGTAGGTGAACTATAAATCCCAGCAACTACAACTCCCGAAAGACAAAGTCAATTTTATTTAGTGATGGTCACTCCTTGTAGGTGTCTTGTGGCCAAATTTGGCAGCAATTCGTCTAGTAGTGAGAAATCAGTTTGTGTGTGTCAACTGTAAAATCGGATGTGTGGAAGGGCCCTGGGTTATCTGAGGTCCTTTCCACACAGTTGAATAAAATCCCATGTTATCTGCTTTGAATCAGATTATATGGCAGCGTGGACTCAGAAAACCCAGTTCAAAGCAGATATTGTGTTATATGTTTCACATTTTTGTAGTGGGTAGGTAGATCATTTTGACTTGGTTGTTTCATAAGTAGCTCGCATGCTGAAAAAGTGTGAGCACCCCTGATTTACTCTATGTGATAGTGATTTCTCTTTTCCTTTTGACAAAGCACAGCCCATCTAGCCATTAGCTGCTTAGCCTCTCTAGAGAGAAAAGAAAAAAAAAACCCACAGTGTTTCCAGGGTTGAAGCCATCATTCACACAAGAGGTATACTCTGCTGACCCGCTCACTTTGAAATGTACTTAATGTAGCTACCCTGCAATAGTGAAGCCGATCTATCTTAAAGGTCAGGAATTACCCATCTGCATGCCTAATTACCTACACAGGGAAAAAACCCCCTCAAACTATTTAATTTTTAAACATGTTTTTAGGGGGAATGAACAAATTAATATTCATGCGGGATATGTAATTCTGTGGATTCTTCTAAGTTGTGCATTTAAAAAAGAGAAGGAGAGAACAAAAAACCTAAACTAGCAACCTTCCAAAAAACAATGTAATTTAATGAGAAAACACTTCCGCTGTCATATGCAGAACAAATCCAATTCTTCACCATGAATATTTGAATCCACTCAGTTGCTGTTCTCTTTCCTGGCCTTGAGTGGGGTGCTGCCTAAAAAGGATGTGCAATGCATGTGTTATGCATTCACATCCTTGTAGGCAATCCATCTGAGCAGTCTAATCAATCAGAGGCTCTACAGACTGGCCCTGATCCAAATGTGGTCAAAAGGAACAAGCCATGCGTACTATTTGGAAATTTCTTCCAGGAAATACTGAGCTATAGTGCTCATCTACACTGACCATTCAATGCAGTTTAATGCTTTGAAGCTTCGAACTGTGACAGCTGGACAACAGACTTCCGTAAAAGAGTGCAAAAGGAAGCGCTTAATGCCCATCTCTGTAGGTAGCGTTCGAAGGTTTGTGTAATCGCCATCTGAACTTTAAACAGATTCCAGTCTTTCCTATATAATCATCTGCACAGTGAAATCACTTTCTTGGATACTGGTTTGAAACTGCATTAAATTGTTAGTGTAGATGGGGGGGGGGGGTCATAATTGTGGTTCCAAAGTACCCATATTTTCTGGCGTATAAGATGACCCCCAACTTTTCCAGTTAAAATATAGAGTTTGGGATACTCGCCGTATAAGACTACCCCTCTTCCAATGCACACCAAATAAAAATAAGTTGACTCCCATGTATAAGATGACTCCTGACTTTTGAAAAGATTTTCTTGGGTTAAAAACTAGTCTTATATGCTAGAAAATATGGTAATTGTTGATGTAATAAAAGAAATAATTGCTACATTCTGTCAGATCAGGACCCAAAGGGAGCCAAGCCAGGACTTGACTGCGTGCATGGCCTGCCTGTGGAAGGAGTGGAATGCTGTAGCACATCAACTGACAGGGCCCAAAGGGAACCAAGCCCTAAGGAAGGGGTAGAAATAGAGGAGGAAAAATTAAAAACCTGCAAAGCACCTGATACGGACCACTTATGCCCTGCATGATATGAGGACATGGTTCCGTCTTTCCATGCATGCATACAACGACTTGAGCCAGCAGCCACTACAATACTCTCTAATTTCATGTGGCTCTCTCTGAGGGACCAAGTTCTTCTAAATGAGACACAGACCATGGATTGTGTATGGCTGATAGCAGACCCTGGTGTGATGGGATCAGGTCTTCTTCGGGTTGGGGAGGAATGTTGGACTGGGAAGTCAAAGTGGTTGATGGTGTAGCAAGACTGTTTTCCACAACCATAACCAAGCTAAGGAAGGAGTAGAAAATAAATGAAGGAAAAGCAGAGGAAACCAAACTTAACTCTGGGGACCCTCTTCAGAATGGCCCCAGGATTCCCCAAACAGTACAAATGTTTTCTGAATGGCCTATAACTCTCAAGTGCTGGCAAAGCACCTGATCTGGTTTGAAACTAACATGCAACTATGTGAGAAACCACTTTTCTGCACCTCCTACAATTACTTGAAGCAGCACAACACAGAACAATATTAAATATTTTATGTGATTAATTTCCCGGGATTCCATGACTACCCACTTTAGGACCCACAAGACATGCCAGGAGGAGTATTTTCATACTGATGCGGAGGTTAACATGAAAAGAAAGAACCAACTGACTGTTGCCATAGGGCAGCAAAAGAAGCAACCTTAGACAAAAACATGACAACCCACTTGCTGAATTTCAGCCTTTTAAACAATTTTAGCATTTTAAGCCATTTAAGCATTTTAAGTGGTGCGGCAGATTAAATCACTGAGCTGCTGAACTTGCTGACCGAAAGGTCAGTGGTTCCACCCCTCAGAATCAGACTCGGCTAGACTTAATGTCATGGGAAACCTTTACCTATGAAGAATGAAACAAAATGGAACTCTCGAGATCCTTTTCAGAATGGCCGTGTGATTCCCCAAACAAACAAAAGCCCTTGGTTTGCCATGCGTACGAGTTTACACAGGTGTAGCACAGCAGTTCTCGTTTGTGCCTGGAGGGCAGGGGTCAGGACCTGGGGTCCCATTAGCATTAGAACCAGCAGTGCCAGAACATGATTCAGTAAACACAGCTGCGGAGAGACAAGGTCGAACCTTTGATAGGAGACGGAACATCGAGTCTAGCAGAAGGGAATGGTCTAAGAGCATAGACCGGCCGAGGTCCGTGAGCAGCGATTGGAGACGAAGAAGCCTAGAGCGTCGGGGACCTCGGCCGAGGGATTAAGTATAGGATCCGTGGGAACGAATCCTCAGTGCTCCGGCCACGTCTCATCTGAATGAAGCGGAGTGGGACCACGGAGCTAAGCTAGCCAGTGGTCATCAAGCCTTGCCTTGCCTTGTTCCTGATCCGCCTGGTTGTGCGGAGCCTTGCCCTGTTTCCTGATCCGCATAGTTTTGCGGAGCCTTGCTAAGCTTTTAGCCTATTTGCTACGTTACCTTGGACATTGTTACTTCAAGCCTTTTGGATTGCTTTTATATTCTATTGGACATTATCTTTTGAACTGTTTTATATTCAATAAAGTAGTTAGCCTTCAGTCCGTCTCTGTGTGTGTGATTAAGGGGCCGGTCAAGTCCGTGCATCGCGACAACAGGTGCGGGATTCTCATCGGAATGCCCACGGGATTTCTTCTTCCTTCAGGGCCTGGAAAATTGGCTATAAAAGGATGGACATGCAAACTTTGGGCCCTGAGGTAGAGAAAAGCCTTCCCATTTACAGGGAAATCTGGAGAGTCTTTAAGAATGAGTATTGGACCCAAAATGGTGAACTCAAACAAAGATTTATTGAATTACAATCAGTAAAAACTGGTGGTCCAAATGCTTAGATGTTGCTGGGGGGTTGCAGGAAAATTATTGGGGAAAAGGAATGCAGTCACTTGCCTTTGTTGCAGAGTGAAGATGCTGTCCTTTGATTCCAGGTCTCCTTTGTTGCTTTCAATGGTCCCTTGGCCCACGAAGTCCTCTGGGTCCCCAAAAACTACAGTCTCTATGGTGAAGGGCAGGCCTTTTGCTGCAGTCTTTGGTTGAAAGCTTTGGGTTGGCTAGTTGTAGTGAACGAAGATGCTTTGTCACAGCATGGCTTAGATTTTCACCTTGCTGTGTCCATGTGCTCTACTGGAATGAGAGCAGAGAGGAAGTTCTGCCTCTCAGGAGACCTCAGGAAAGGGAGGGGTCAAGGTGGTGATGCCATTTTTGGAGCCAAAACACAGCCCCTCCCACCAAAGTCCACATGTTAGAAAATAGAACAAAGGCCTATGCAGGTAAGGGCACCCAGGTACATAATGCAGTACCAAACAAGCCCCGTAGGGGCGGAACAGGATTCTATTCCCCAACCAACCAAAAGCCTTTGTTGGTTAAACAAAGTTACTCCTTTTGGCCGTGAGCGGATGACTCAGTAACTGAGTAAACAGGGAAGAGCCCTATGTCAAACAATCCAGAACTACTTTCTTCTAAATGGCTTACTACTCCCAATTGCCAGCGAGGCACATGATTCAAGTTGAATCCAACAAACAAGCAGCAACTAACCAACCAACCAACCACCTCATTTGGTAAACTAAGATATTCCCTTTCAGCATGGATCATAGCAGCTATACACCTGACTCCTCATACAAGAAAGCCAGAGGAGGCGAAGAGAAAGCGGGGGACAGTGAGGAAACATCATGGGAAGGAATACCATGACCTTCAATGATCCCTGATGGGTAGGGAATGCAGTGTGACACTGCCCCACGATTTTCCCCACTGTCCCCTGGCTTTGTAAGGACCATCGGATGAGTTAGTACATCAGCTGAAGTATTTTCTTCGTGTCAGGAGCGACTTGAGAAACTGCAAGTCGCTTCTGGTGTGAGAGAATTGGCTGTCTGCAAGGACATTGCCTAGGGCAGTGTTTCCCAATCGCTGTGCGGCGGGAAATTGGGCCAGAGTTTTGGGGAAGAGGGAATCCCTGGCAGTGGACGTTGCGCAATAAGCGGAGGGAGGGGCGGGGATTCGCGTGCGCCACAGAACACCTGGGCGCTCCTGGGGTGCCCCTTCCCTCCTTCCCTGTAACCGCTGCCTCACGCACATGGGGGACAAAGCCGCCCTGTGAGCAGCAGTGTCGCCTTCTCCGTCCCTCTCGCCGGGGGTCTCGCCATGGAGAAAGCGGGCTTGCGGTGCCTGGGGAGGCTCTTCCGGTGCCAGAGCGAGTCGGAGGACTCCGAGGCGGACTAGCTGCCATCTCCATGCCCTTTCTCGGCACCAGAGCCATGACGAGAGCATCGACTCAGTGCCAGCAGCCAGGTCAGCTGCCCAGGGGTGCGTAAGAAGCACTCGGGGTTCGGCCATTGGCACCTCCAGAGGAAGGAGAGCAAGGAGGAGCTGGCCGAAGCCAGGGTCGGCGGGGCAGTGTGCCCGCCTCACCCTCCTACTCGCCACACCCCCCGTTCATCGCCTCGGAGCCCAGCACACCCACCTGGCCTAGGGGATGCCCGGATGTTTTGATGTTTTACCAACCTTGTGGGAGGCTTAACCCACTGCACCACCAAGGGCTCCATCAGCTGAAGTGAAGGATGATGTAATGTAGCCTCCCAGACATGCCGTTCCTAATGACTGATCGATTGCCCACATTCGGCTGTTGAAAGCAAGCTAGTACTTGTAGGACACATCTAGGCTTATGCTAAAATAGATACGGGTCCCATTATGTTTTAATGGATGCCTGTTAAGGCACTTATGAATGGAACAGATGCTGTTAAGATTTAACAGTGCTCAAGGAAATTAATCTTTGAATGTCCATGTTCTAAACAGATGCCTGTTTAGAAATGTATGGTCCCTGAACAGATGAGAACATATACCTAAATGGATAAATGACAAAGTTATGGCGCTTAAAATGGGAATGTTCCTCTACGTGTTAACTATTGAAAAGCCAGTTAAAGAAATGAAGAGAAGTAAAGGTTTAGCTCTTATGAGAGTGGAGCATCATTCATTGCCATGCTGGGAGATGTAACGAATGAGTGATGCCTCTGTTGCTGTCCCTTTCCCATTTTTTCAGTCTGAAGACCTTCAGTGCATGAATGTGCATATCTCCGGTAAATGGAAAAAACCCTGCAAAGTGCTTTGAGGCAAGGTTCCATGCAGGCCCGGATTAACCCCTTTTGGCGCCCTAGGCCACACTTTGGAATTACTCCCCCAAACCAACCTCTACCGCACCTCCCCCCCCCCCACATTCCTTCTTTCCACCTTCCTCTCTTCTCTCACCGAGGGGCGGGATGCATCCCAGCTGGCACACGCGGGCCTGGCTCCCGCCTTCGGTGCAGCAGTTGCCCAGGATGCTGAGGGCAAGGTCGAGGGTGTGGCGGGGCCTGGGGGCACCAGACAGAACCCTCAGCAGCGGCACCAGCCCCCTATGCTCTCAGAAGCGGGTGATGCCGCCAGCCTCCTTGATGTGCTGCATGCGGAGGGCCAGCAAGGCCTCGCCCAGGCCCGGCCCGGCGCCCTTGTGAAGCTGGGCCAGGCAGGAGCCCAGAGAGCCGCTCCCAGGCCCCTTCCCGACCCCTGGGCCTTTTGGAGCCAGCACCCAGGAACATTGGGGAAGGAGGCAGAGGTGCTCGTGCTCTCCTGCTGTGCGCACATGCCCGGCAGCGGCCTTGGGGGTGGGGCTTCCCTTTCTTACTCCTCCTCCTCGCGCCCTCCTTCCTTGACAAGGGGGCGGGGGCGATGGCGAGGGGGGCTGCCATTCCCTCCTCCCCGCCCCCTCACATCGCTCTCCCCCCGCCCTCCCCCGAGAGAGAGAGAGAGAGAGAGAGAGAGAGAGAGAGAGAGAGTCATCATGCCGCACGTTGCAGTTTTGTTTCAATATATATTTTTTGGTCCGTGAATTGCACCCCCCTCAGCTTGCGCCCCTTGGCCATGGCCTAAGGTGGCCATAATGGTAATCCAGGCCTGGTTCCATGGTAAATATAATTACCTTCCTGTCACCAGACTGGTTCCAACCATAGATATCTTATCACTCTCTTAGCAATATGGGTTTCTCCCAAATCGATTCCAGGGTGCAATGTTGAAGGGGCCCAAGAATCTGTTCATCATCCCATGCAAGTATCCTGTGGCTCCAAAGCTTAAGAATGGTTGAGCGGATGGTGGACGTTCACTCTTGCCTGCCTGGTTTATACCAATGGGGCACTCAGGCAGTATCCAGATTGACTGAAGTGGCAAAACCTTCAATCTCTCGGTCCAAAGAGATGGGAGTAGGGAACTATACCTGTTTCAAATCCAGCTGTCTAAATTTGTTATGTGTGCAGATCTGTCAGTGAGGATACTTGATTTGGTATCCAAACCCCACTGGAAGCAGCGAAGCAGCAGCATGAAGTGCAGCATTAGTCAGCATGTGAGCCATATATATTCCTTCTCCATCATAACTCTCAAAAGTTACACAAGAAAACTAAACTTTCTCTCATCACTACAACTATAATGACATTGATGCTGATAATAGTATTCTCTTCCTCTCTCTTCAGAAAACAATCATGTAAAAAAGTAAAGGTTTATGTTTGACATTAAGTCTAGTCGTGTCCAACTCTGGAGGTTGGTGCTCATCTCCATTTCTAAGCCAAAGAGCCGGCGTTGTCCGTAGACACCTCCTAGGTCATGTGGTTGGCATGACTGCACGAAGCTGTTACCTTCCTGCTATAGCGGCACCTATTGATTTTCTCACTTGCATGTTTTCGAACTGCTAGGTTGGCACAAGCTGGGGCTTACAGCGGGAGCTCACCCCACTCCCCACATTCGAACCGCTCACCTTTCAGTCAGCAAGTTCAGCAGCTCAGTGGTTTAACCTGCAGTGCCACAAGGGGTTCCTCCAACCATGTATCAATTTAATTTCAATCACATCAGCTCAATCTGCTTAGCAGATTCTCAGACTCTCCTTGCTGCTTTTGAGGTGGGGTGTGTTTGGAGGCGCTGCCATGGGAAGGAGGAGATTGGATAAGCTATTTCCCCCAGCCGAGTTGGAAATATGGATCTGGTCTGCTCTTTCTCATTCTCTCCCTCCCTCCCTATGTATATGTGAGTGTTTTTAGGTATATATTGCTATAACTGGAAATCATTTATCATAGATTGTGTAGATATGCCTGAGTAGGTGTGTAATTTCATCTTTGATAAATTCAAGAGCGGGCCCTTCAACCCTGCCAGGAATCTGGTTTCTTTTCCCCTGAAATCTGAATCAACCTCCCATTTGAAGTGGTATAAAGTTTTCCTTCATTGTTTTGAAGTTGCTTTAGTATTCCTTTGTGTATTGCCTCTGATGTTCAAAGACATCTGCAAGCTGTATCTCATTTCTCTTTGATACAACCAGTTCCCGGTTTTTATTGTTCGACCAGCTTAAGTTACCGGCATTGCCCAGGTTGCTTAAGCTATTTATTAGAAATAGTTCTTGTTTGGTTTCGGATTTTATGAATGGTCACATAAAAATGCATAACTGTACAATGGGACCATGTATAAGATTTTAGAGCTGATGGGGTGCAGACTAAAGTCTGGTCAAGCTGACATTCTCTTCAAGTCCAGGTTTGGCCAACTGTAACTCTCATTGGATGTCATTGGACTACAACTCCCATTATCCTCTGTTATTTCTCCCAAATGCTGTTAGCACTTCAAGTTGCCCATAATGGGTATGTGTCCCAAGGTTGGTCTAGATCAGGGGTGGGCAATTATTTTTTCCAAGGGGCCACACGAGAGCCAAAAAATATTATGGAGGGCCACACCTAAAGGCTGAACTACATTCTAATCTACATAATTTATTTATTTATTTATTTACTATATTTACTATATATTACACATCATTAATATTAACATATTAAAATATCAAGAAATATTCATATATTATTAGTATTAATATTATAATTATTATATTATAGTGTATATATATACATTATAATATATTGACATTATAATATGATATAACATTATATTATATTATTTATTATATTATTATTATAATATTATTATATTATTATAAAATAATAATAAAAACCACTAAAATAAAATAAAATGAAATTCAAGAAGACAAAGTGCGAACCAAGATAGAGGCTGACATCTTCAAGAGAGGAAGGATCCCAAGATGGAATGACCCAATGGACCCAGCCCAGAGGATAACAAAGCGGACCACCGCAGCAGAGCAGAGGAGAGCAGCAGACGATCGGAGGCTGCAGGCCTCCACCCGCTCTCACCCCCAGCTGTTCCCCAGCTGATTGCTCTACCATGGAGTGCCTGCCATCCCGTCTTTGAAGTGCCTGCCATCCCGAGAGGCGATCTGGGCCTGCAATGGGAGCATTCGGCGAGCTGCGGCGGGTGATCATCCTGGTGAACTGGAAGATGATCAAGTCTTCCAGGTTGCCAGGGCGATCAGCCGCCGCAGGTCAATGACTGCTCCTGCTGCAGGCCCGGATCGCCTCCCGGGATGGCAGGCACTCCAAAGCTGCCGCTCCTCTGATTGTTCTCCGAAGCGGTGGGCTGTCTGCTGATGCAGGCCCCACAGCCTTTGATGGGATGGCGGCAGCGGCACCCCTTCCTCTTGGCCCCACCCCTCGACGCCCTTCTCCCCGGGCTGGAGAGAATCGGCCCGTGGGCCGTAGGTTGCCCAGGTCTGGTCTAGATCCATCAAGCCATGTAGGAATCTTATGGATCAAGTATACATATACATAAACATACATATTTTAAGATATAGATACGAGGGGTGTTCATTAAAGATTTCCCCTGACCCACTTCCTGTGGACTGAGAGCAATGAAACTTGGCACCGTTCTGAGTCTTTCTCTATATAGGTGCCACCTAGGGACACATGCTTCTCCCATCTTTTAAAGCAATTGTAAACACCTCACTTGTAGAAGTCGACAGGTTGCTCCAAAAGTCATGTTGTGACTTTGGAAATCAGAGTCTCACCATCTAAAAAATGCTTGACCTTCACAAATAACTTCGTTTTGGAAAGAGGTGAAAGTCAGATGGTGGAAGGTCAGGTGAATAAGGGGGATGTGGTACAATTTCAAAGCCACAGGAGCATGCTACCATTTGGGCAACACTTGAGTTGTGAACTGGTGTATTGTCTTGCAGAAGGCGGACATCTTTGGTGAGCATGCCTGTCTCTTGGTTTTGATGGGCTCCCACAATTTCTGCAGTAGTGAAGCCTAGCACGCCCCAGTGATCATGGTCCCCTTTGCTAGGAAATCCATGAATTTCCATGCTGTTCCCAAAATACTGTGAGCATGACCTTGCCTGCCGAGAGGTGAGCATGTGCCTCCTTTGGAGGTGATGAGTCCATTGCACCAACTGGACTTTGGTCTCAGGATCATAGTGATGGACCCAGCTTTTATCCTGTGTGATCAGCCTGTTGAAAAAGTCCTCCTGGTTTCCATGGCACATTGTCAATAGAGCCTGAGAGCATTTGTCTCGTTCCTGCTTCTGGAAAGGTGTGAGCAGCCAGGGGACCCACCGAGTGGATACCTTATGCATGTGAAGATGGTTCGTGATGATTTTTTTTCATGGACCCCACACTAATCTTGACATTTTGGGCTAGGTGGCAAATGTTTACGCTGCAATTTTCCAAAATGGCAACCTCCACTTGCTGGAGGGTGTGTTCAATAGCAGAGTGGGGTCGCCTGGAATTGGAACTGTTTTCACCAAAGTCCGACTACATTTGAAGTGACAATGCCAGTTCTTGACTACAACATATGATGGGGAATTATCACCATAAACCTCTTTCATCTCATTGAACTTCTCCTTTGGTGTACAGCCTTTCAAGTAAAGGAACCTGACAACTGCTCTGTATTTCACTGGGTCCATTATCAAACTTATCAGTTTTGCGTTGTAAATTGTCATGTAACCTATAGAGATGTATATCATTACACATGTGCAGTTTCAGCATCCTGTGATAAATAGAGTGGGTCAGGGGAAATCTATAATGAATGCCTTTCGTAGATAGATAGATAGATAGATAGATGGATGCATATTTCAGAGTTGAGGAATCTGGCACTCCCCCAGCAATCAGCACAAATTACTACTTAAAGCTGAAACAAAATGGATCGTCCTACTCTCCTGTGAAACCCCAAGCGGGCTCAATGACGCCCTCCCAGTATCAGCCTTAATTACATAATCATCCCCACCTTTGTATCCCTCTATTTAGCTTGACTTTGCTCTCATTGCCCTTGTTGATCCAAGCCCTAGAGGTTAATTTTTGTGATGTTCTTGTATTCCTGCCTATTGGTATGTATATGACTTTATTGAAATATTGCTTTATATAGATGCCTCTGCTTTTTACCATGGTACAGTAAGCTTATTGTTGGATATGTATCCATGCAGATGGTCCTCTACTTCCAAAAAGGAGTCTAAATGTAAATTATGGCAGTACAATCCCAAGGAGGAGTGTCCCGAGGAACTGGAACGCCCTGAGGAAGCGTCATTTGGACGCGAAACGGACATTTAGTGGCGTCCTCGTATTTCGCGCTGTTGGCGTCTCTCCAGCTCAATCCATGCAGATACATCTGTTATCTTTTGCTCCTCACCCATATATCATTTAACTGCTCAGACTGTGAGTTAACCGGGCGCATTCACTGAATCGCCACACTGCCTTCAGCTATCTGAGCCGCTTCCAGGCTTACTCCTTCGAACTCTCTCATTTTTATAGACCTTTCGATTGTGTTGAACGCTATATTTTGGATTGAGACTTTGATGACTATAACCTATTGTGTAGAACTCGATATAGTGTAGAACTGTATTTTGTGTTGAACTCTGTATAAGAACTGTATATCTCCAAGCTCTGGACCCTGCTGGGTTTTGAGGAAATCCCCTTTATCTGTGTGTAGTCCACACTTGGGACTTTGCTTTTGCATTAATCTGCATTATATCTTTGTACATGTCTTTGAATGAACCAAATGATATATTTTGCTTAAGAGAAGACTGTATGTGAATTATTTACATAGGAAAATATTGTTAGCCTCCTTGGGGATTCCCCTCTATTGTAAAGCATATCCGTTCACCCCAGACTTGTTGACACTATAAGCTTCTCTCTTTTTGTTTGTAGGCTCCACAGGAATTGTCAGTCCCAGTTTCATTGGGCAAATTCTGTGTTAGAGTTCTTCATGGAAATCTAGCTGCAGTGCAGCCCTGACTTTCACTGGTTTGAAAAACTTGGAGCCCTTTTTGGAGACTTTGCTTTTAGCTCTTCTGTCTTTCCGATCTGAAATTCATTGCCTGTGGCAGTTCTTCATGCTCAATCAGTCTCTGCTTCTTAAAAGAAAAAAATATGAGAGAGAACACAATTTTTGTTTGTTTGTTTTGACCAAGGCTTCCAAAACCTTTCGCATAGGGAATTGCCTTGGGATCCCATCTGGACTGCCTGAGTGCCATTTGTGTTGCATTGCATTAAAGTGATGCCTGATCTGAAGTACCTCATTCATTACAAGTGCGGACTGCTTTGAGCCGGGAAAAGGTTCAAAGGCAGTTGCTAACTACACTTGTAGCTTTCTCTGTCCAGTCTTATTTGTCTGAATATTAGCCTGCACAGCTTAAACTAATACATTCCATGAAAGTGAGTATATACCCTTATGGTTCCTGTCGATTTATGGTAACTTCCCTGGATTTCATAGGGATTTCTTAGGAATGGAATATTCAGGCTGGATCTACCTTATCCTATATCCTAGGATCGGATCCCAGATTATCTGCCTTGAAATAGATTTCATGAGATTACACTGCCAGATAACCTGGGATGAGCAGATAATCTGGGATCAGACCCTGGGTTATAGGGCAGTGTGGATACAACTTCAGAGATGGTTGTGCCCAGGCCCGTAGCCAGGATTTTGATTCTTGGGGGGTGGGGTGAGGTTGATTTCAGGGGGGGTGAGTCTGAGTGGGAGAGGGCCTATCCTAGCAAACCTTTTGTATCGTTATCCCAATACTCCCATACAGGCATGTAGCCGGGGGGGGGGGGGGGGGGGTTAAGGGGGCTTCAGCCCCCCCCCGCAATACTTGGGGTGGTCCGCAAAAGGCCTTACTGGTACATTATTTAAACTGTTATGTTTATTCATATCATGATCAGATCACCATGCTCATTATATCCCACATTAATGGGGTTATTGGGATAACAATACAAAAGGTTTGCTAGGGTAGACCCTCTTCCACCCAGTCTCAGCCCCCCCTGAACCAAACTCAGCCCCTCCCCCCCCCCCGAATCAAAATCCTGGCTACGGCCCTGCTCCCATACATATGGGATATATTGAGCATGGTGATCAGTTCATGATATGAATAAACATAACAGTTTAAATAATGTACTAGTAAGGCCTTCTCGTGGACCACCCTGAGAATTGGGGGGGGGGGCCGAAGCCCCTCAACCCCCGGTTACAGGCCTGTGTTGCAATTTCTTCCTCTGAAACACAGTCTACAGCAAGGCTGCCCCAGAAGTCGATCGCGATCGACCAGTCAATCCCAGGACTGAAGGAGGTCAATCCCAGCTGGATGGGGTGCTTCTCAGAGGGGGCGGAGCCAGGCCACGCCAAGCCCCTCCCCCAGCTTCGGCACTCCCAGTAGCTTTTCCAGGCTTGAGGATGGCAATGCCAAGCCAGTGGTGGCATAGCTAGCACAAGGCTGGCTTGGCATTGCCATCCTCAAGCCTGAAAAGCTGCTGGGAGCTCCAAAATCAGAGGGGAGGGGGCGGGGCTTGGTGCAGCCTGGCTCCACCCCCCCTCTGGCTTCACGCTCTACCAGCAGCTTCTCCAGGCTTGAGGATGGCAATGCCAAGCTAGTGGTGGCATAGCTAGCACAAGGCTGGCTTGGCACTGCCATCCTCAAGCCTGGAGAAGCTGCTGGTAGAGCTGAAGCCAGAGGGGGGAGGAGCCAGGCTGCGCCAAGCCCAACCCCTGCCCCTCACCTCCCCTCCAGCCTTGAGGAGGTAGGTAGATCTTTTGACTTGGTTTTATTATAAGTAGCTCGCATGCTGAAAAAGTGTGGGCACCTCTGGTCTACAGCTTTGGCCTTCATTGACATTCTTACATCCAAATAACAACCCCGCTTAGTTTCCTAGATCAGATTAAATTTGATACCTTTAGATAGAGTATTTAGATCAGGGTGAGCAATTACCGGCCCTCCAGGTGTTTTGGACTTCAACTCCCAGAAATCCTAGCCAGTTTACCAGCTGTTAGGATTTCTGGGAGTTGAAGTTCAAAACACCTGGAGGGCCGGTAATTGCCCACCCCTGATTTAGACCATAATGCATTCTACAACCGAAATAATATTTAAAATGAAAACCAGAACCAGTGTGGCTGAGTTTCATCCAAAAGGTGTGCCCAGGCAATTTAAACTGCTAATTTAAACTGTCAGGGGTGCTTTGAATATGATTTTCCTGCTTCTTGGTGGGGGTTGGACTGGATGGCCTATGAGGTCTCCTCCAGCTCTATGATTCTAAGTGTACTGCTACCGTCAACAAACTTTGTGCTTGCAATAGCCTACCATGTTGTACATAGTGATGGTGATTTGCAGCAAGCCAAACAACATCAGACAGAAATCCAAGGTCGCCTCTATTAATTCACTCATCCCCAAAGGTAATCACTAAACAGTAATAATTAATAAGTTGCTGTCCACGACAATGACAGCTGTGTGAAATGATGATTGGAATATGACCGATAACTGCTATATGGTTGCTAATAATGCAAATGATTAGAATTTGTCAACTGCTCCCTTATGGCGAGATGAGATCATGTATCTCTACTTGTGTGTAGTGTTAACCATGCCAATGTGGGCTTCCCTATTCTCAGTGTCTATGTCAGAGTTTTTAAGGTTGGCTTTGAGTCCATATTTAAATCTCTTTTCCTGTCCACCAACATTACGCTTCACATTCTTGAGTTCGGAGTAGAGTAACTGCTTTGGGAGACGGCAATTGGGCATTCAGACAACGTGGTCAGTCCAGCGGAGTTGATGGCAGATGAGCATTGCTTCAATACTGGCGATCTTTGTTTCTTCCAATATGCTGACATATGTCTGCCTGTCTTCCCAAGAGATTTGCAGGATTTTTTTGGAGGCAGTGCTGATGGAATCGTTCCAGGAGTTGCGTGTGATGTCTGTAGACAGTCCACATCTCGCAGGCGTATAGCAGGGTCGGGAAGACAATGGCTTTATAAACAAGCACCTTGGTATCCCTATGGATGTCCCGGTCTTCAAACACTTTCTGCTTCATTTGAAAAAACGCTGCACTTGCAGAGCTCAGGCAGTGTTGTATTTCAGTGTCAATATTGACTTTTGTGGAAAGGTGGCTGCCAAGGTAGCGGAAATGGTCAACATTTTCTAATATTACACCATTAAGCTGTATTTTTGGCATTGCAGAGGGATTGGCTGGTGTCTGCTGGAAGAACTCTGTGGTTTTCTTGATGTTCAATGAGAGGCCGAGCTTCTCGTATGCTGGAAATGTGTTTAGAGTGGCTTGTAGGTCAGCCTGAAGAAAACAGAAGTCCTCTACCAGCCCGCACCACAGGAAGAACACCATCATCCCCACGTCAGCATAGGCAAATCTGTGCTTAAGTCCATTCGCCAGTTCACCTACCTGGGAAGCATCATCTCTTCAGACGCCAAGATTGATAAAGAGATAGATCACAGATTAGCAAAGGCATATAGTGCATTCGGAAGGCTTCACAAAAGAGTCTGGAGCAACAAGCACCTGAGGCAAAGCACAGAAATCAGTGCGTACAGAGCTATTGTTCTGTCTATTCTCCTCTATGGGTCTGAAACATGGGTCACCTATCGCCAACACCTATGACTCCTCGAGCGCTTTCATCAGTGCTGTCTTCGCACAATCCTAAATATGCACTGGACCGACTATGTGGCTAATGTTGCAGGCAGGGATTACCATCACTGAGGCCATGCTATTGAGAACACAGCTGCGCTGGGCAGGGCATGTCTCTAGGATGGAGGACCACCACCTCCCAAAGATACTACTCTATGGTGAACTCGCCATGGGTCAGCGCAAGAGAGGCACCTCAAAAAGAGATATAAGGATTCCCTGAAACAACATCTCAGGCTCAGCCAGATTGATCACTAACAATGGTCCACCCTGGCCTCACATCGGGAGGCATAGAGATGCACTATCCACAATACTGCGGCCTCTTTCGAGAAGACATGCCGAATGGGTCTCGAAGGGAAACGACAACACAGAAAGAACCACAACTTGGAAACAATATCACCCAAGGAGACTTTCTGCTGTGCTTTCTGCAACCGGACTTGCCTATCTCAGGTTGGCCTTTTTAGTCATCAACACGCTTGTAAAAAGCGTGGGATGAGTCCTTCCTAAGAATCTTCGTTTGCGAAGTAATGCCGAGAGAGAGAGAGGTCTTCTGTATCTTCATTAAAACCCTGTATCTTTATTAAAAGTGAGGGGTTTATTCAACTATATGCAAAATCAGGAACCTTTGATATCCATGTGATTTTTTTAAAGGGTTGTCCACTTGACTAGATTTCCTGAAAAAAAACAACAACAATGTGAATTCATTTTTAAAGATACATCTCTTCAACTAGTGTGAAAAAAAACCCCAGGAATGTGAAAATATACAAGGTTTACATTTTATTGTATTTGAGGGGTTTTTGTAAGCATAGTTCTTCCACTTCCAAATATGAAAAGAATGCCAATTTGGTCAGCTCTTTAGAAAAGGACTTGTTCAAATCTCAAGTTTTTTCCAGCTGAAATATGAAGAAGGCTACAAGTTGGCAAATAATTGGCTTAGCAAACAAATTCCACCCTTAGATATCAACATGAATCCTTCTGTTTGATTTCTCCCATTCCTTCCACACCAGAAAGATTGTGGAAACTGACAAGAGACATTTTATGGCATGCTCAGCAAATGATACACCAGAGGATTTTGATGTTCTGAAACTGACAGGTCATGAAAACTTGCCTAAAAGCAAGCGGAAGTTTAGTGGATGTCACGTACATTTAATTGCTTATAACATGGGTGCTCTTGGTTCAAGCCGTCTGAAACTTGACAGATCCCATGCCTTGGGGAGAAGTATCAACCCTACACATTTCATGCCATTTGGGTGGAAACTGTCGATAAGAAACAGAAAGAAAGTCTCTCCGAACCAACCAGGCTAAAGAATATCCCACTTTAAACATTGCTTATAAAACCAGGGCCCTTGATTTTATCTCTCTTGAGTTTTAAGAAGATCCAGTACATACTGCAGTATTTGAACTGAAAATCTTATGACTTCGGAATAGAAAGCTACACATTTACATTAGTGTGAAGACAGGCTGGATCTCTATTGCAATAGTGTAGGAACACAAAGCAATGGAGAACTATTAAAAGAGTAAGGATGGGGCAAACTGTTGGAAGGGAGGTTGCACAAACACAATAGCAATTACAGTGTGCCAACTTCCTAGCAGAAATAGGATTTGAACTGAAAAGTGTTATGATTTCAAGTTAGTTATAAGCTTACTGGTGCTGTTTTGTATTGTTTTGATTTGTGTGGTTTTGTTGATTACGACGTTGAATGTTTGCCTTTTTGTATGTATTTTTTGTGTGCCAGGAGCGACTTGAGAAACTGCAAGTCGCTTCTGGTGTGAGAGAATTGGCCGTCTGCAAGGATGTTGCCCAGGGGATGCCCGGATGTTTTGATGTTTTACCATCCTTGTGCACCTATGCTTCTCCCCATGTGGCCTTGCCCCCCCTAATCATGAGAGACGACTTCCAGTCCACATTCTCTTGCCCCTGACACACACACACACACAAATGAAAGAACAACAAGTGTGCTGATGGCTGTTCTCCTGTGATTTGTGATTATGTAAATGAACATGTTTTGTAACTTGAATGCATTGAGGAATTAGGGGTTTCATCAGATTTGTGTTTTTATATACTTAAACCACTGCAGTTGATAAATAATTCACGTGTCCATTTCAGACATATACTTCAAAACCGCTGGATCTCCCTCTGGTTTACGAATTACAACACAGCCGCATGTTAACTAAACTGCATCTCCTTAACTAAGTGTCTTTCAGAGAAGTAGTTCTTTTATTTTGTTCGAGGAGGGGTGGGTAGTCAGTGGATGACTACACACTCCTGCCAGGTGGCTTTATTATTGGTGGATCACTTCCCTCTTCCCAGTTCCAAGAGGCTGCCACCTCTCCAGGATTCAAGACTATATTTTTGTGAAGTAAACTTAATGGAGGGTGATTTTGGAATCAGAACAACCTTTCAGGCTGCCCCCTTCCCCAGAACAATGAAAAGACTGGAGACATGCTGCTCATTGTACTTCTGATGTTGTGTACCTTCACGACATTTCTGATTTGAGATGACCTTAAAGTGAGCCTATCACAAGGCTTTCTTGGCAAAAGTTGTTTACAGGACAGTTACCATCATCTTCACGCCTTTGTCTGAGGATATTTTCACGCAGCCATTTAATTCAAGTCAGAATGCATATCATGGAATCATAGAATACTTGAGTTGGAAGAGACTTCATGGGCCACCCAGTCCAACCCTCTGCCAAGAAGCAGGAAAATTGCATTCAAAGCACCCCCAACAGATGGCCATCCAGCCTCTGTTTAAAAGCCTCCAAAGAAGGAGCCTCCAGCACACTCTGGGGCAGATAATTCCACTGCTGAACAGCACTAACAGATAGGAAGTTCTTCCTCATGTTCAGCTGGAATCTCCTTTCCTGTAGTTTGAAGCCATTGATCAAAGAGCTATGGTTTGCTCTGGAGCAGGGGTGGGCAATTATTTTTTCCAAGGGGCCACACGAGAGCCAAAAAATATTATGGAGGGCCGCACCTAAAGGCTGAACTACATTCTAATCTACATAATTTATTTACTTACTATATTTACTATATATTATACATCATTAATATTAACATATTAATATATCAAGAAATATTCATATATTATTAGTATTAATATCATAATTATTATAGTATATATTAGGCATGAGAAAAAAGTTATGAAAATTAAAAGAAATCGTAAGTGATTCGTATGTAATGGGACATTCTAGTTTATACGCATCACGGCAGCTAACCAGGAAGTAGACTTTCTTTTACGGTCCTTGAGGCCAACAATTTGCGTTATGATCGTAATTAATTCTTAATTATTGTACTACTCACTTCTCCCTGTCTTCTCCCCCTCATTTCCTTCCCGCCTTCATTCATCTTCTTCTTTTTCCCGCATTTCTATGGGGAACTGGAAGTGACGCTGCTGCTAGGCATTCTGGAAAGTGTAGTCCTCCACGCTTCTCCCCCCCTCCCTTCTCTTCCCCGTTGCTCTGTCTTGCCCCACCGCACGGGCCAACTTCACACACACACACACACACACACTTCTCCTCCTTTCTCTCTCTGCACTCTCTCACATGCTTCTCTGCCCTCCTCTTTCCTGGTGGCTTCTCCCCCCTCCCTTCTCTTCCCCGTTGCTCTGTCTTGCCCCACCGCAGGGGCCAACTTCACACACACATACACACACACACGCTTCTCCTCCTTTCTCTCTCTGCACTCTCTCACATGCTTCTCTGCCCCCTCCTCTTTCCTGCTGGCTTCTCCCCCCCCCCTTCTCTTCCCCGTTGCTCTGTCTTGCCCCATCGCATGGGCCAACTTCAGCCCTCCAGGTGTTTTGGACTTCAACTCACACCATTCCTCACAGCCTCAGGCCTCTTCCTTTTCCTCTCAGCCTGGGCAAACTTGGGCCCTCGCTCCCTCAGGATCGGGGTGAGAGAGAGGCAGTGAGGAGCGGGGGGGAGCTCCTCCTTTTTTTTGCTGCTTCCAAGAATAGAATACCCCCCTCCCTCCCTGCTTCCTTCCCTCCCTCCTTCCTATTTGGAGAGTCCCATCTAGAATTCAGTGTGATTTATTCAAGTTTTGGCCTACAACTCCCAGAAATCCCAGCCAATTTACCAGCTGTTAGGATTTCTGGGAGTTGTAGGCCAAAACCATCTGGAATGCGCATGCGCTGGCATACGAACTACTAACGAGTTTCGTTAGTAATTAAGTTACATTTTAGAAATTTTTGGAAATTTTTTTGTAAGTCTTTCTATTACTAATAAAAAAATCCCCCCCATTAGATTTCCGATTTCCTATTTTTTGGTTCTAAACCATGCCTACTATATATATATAGACATAATATAGTGAAATTATAATATAATATAACATTATATTATATTATTTATTATATTATTACATTATTATAATAAAAAAAAATTATTATGAAATAATAATAAAAACCACTAAAATAAAGTTAAATTAAATTCAAGGAGACAAGGTGCGAACCAAGATGAAGGCTGACATCCTGAAGAGAGGAAGGATCCCAAGATGGAATGGTCCAATAGCCCCAGCCCAGAGGATTGCAAAGCGGACCCAGCCACCGCCGCAGCAGAGGAGAGCAGAGCAGCAGGCCATCGGAGGTTGCAGGCCTCCACCCACTCTTGCCCCCAGACGTTCCCCAGCTGATCGCCCTGCAGGGGAGCACTCGGAAATCTGAGGCGGCTCATCGCTGTGGCGACCCGGAAGACGATCAAGTCTTCCGGTTGCCATGGCGATCAGTCCCCGCAGGTCGCGGAGTGCTCCCGCTGCAAGTGTGGATCGCCTCCAGGGATGGCAGGCACTCCAAAGCCGCCGCTCCTCCGGCCTGTCTGCCAACACAGGCCCCACAGAGCCCGCGAAGGGATGGCGGCACCAGCACTCCTTCCTCTTGGCCCCGCCCCCGACACCCTTCTCCCGGGCCACACAGAACCGGCTGCCAGGCTGCATCCGGCCCGCGGGCTGCAGGTTGCCCACCCCTGCTCTGGAGTGTCGATACAGGCACTCCAAGAATTGACTGCGCTCTCCCATGGAGTCCACAAAGCTCCAATGATCTAGATCTATCCAAACCCAGGAGTAATTTTTTTTAGCTCCTCTGATTGAAAACAGCATTTGTCTGTAGGAATGCCAGGCAATGGAAAGCAATGTATCATTCACATGGGAATACTGTGCATTCTTGCTGGGCAGGAGGTGTTTGTTTACTTTCACTTTGAGTTGTTTATCCAGGTTCTGTTTGTGACTCTTGCATCTTTAAGAATGCTTGTTCCTCCTTGCAGCACTGCACTGTTTATGCAGTGATTGACATTTTATGGCACATTCCAAAATTTCCTGTGAGTTTTTAAATATGCGAGTTTTGGCTGGAAGCATTTTGGAGGTTGGATTGGGGATGAACATTTTGTAGACATCCTGACCTTGAGCTGGCTGCAAGCTGGTTATAGTGTCCATGTTAATACAATATATTGAATTATGTTATAGTATAATAATTTTAATGTAATAATAATAGTAATAATAATAGTATGATTACGGTATGGTGTGTGGAATATGCATTTGGTATCGGTGTTGTTGTATTGTAACACAGCATAATACTGCCAATCAGGGCCAGTTCGTCCATTAGGCGGACTACGCAGGCGCGTAGGGCGACGTCACCCGGGAGGGGCGTTGCCACCTGGGAGGGGCACCGCCCCGCCGGCTCCGCCCCACCCCGCCGCCTGCGCCGCTGCCCCGCCCGCCGTTGCACCAGCCAGGCCTCCACAGCCGGCTCCGCGGCCTGCGCCATGCCGCCGCACCGGCCGGGCCTTTGTTAGGCCGGCCACGCCTCTGCATGCGCATAAGCTTCTACAGGTGCTACAGCGCCTGTAGAAGCTTCCGCGCATGCACAAAAAGGCTCTGCACATGCGTACTGGCTCCAGAGCGCACCTCCCGCTTTGGAGCCAGTGTGCGTGCGTGCAGTTTCGCGCATGTGCACTGGCCTCCAAAGCGGGAGGCGCGCTCTGGAGTCAGTGCGCGTGCGCACAGATTGGCGCATGCGCACTGGGCTCCCCTCAAGAGCAACTGGGGGGGGGGTGCAATTTTTTTTTCACATACCCCCCGGGAACAGGTAGGTCCGCCCCTGCTGCCAATGATAATGTGATATAATAATTATACCGTGATATTATAATTTGTATATTTGTATTACATGCAATTTTGCTAACAATATTGCGATATGTTGTAGTGCAATATGATGTGTAGTGCTAATGTTGTGCTATGACAGTAATGTTAATTGTTGTTTTTTCAGTTTGCTGTAAGCCACTTCGGCAATATTGTTATATGTACATTGTAAGCCACTCTGGCAGTATTGTTGTTTGCTGTAAGCCGCTCTGAGTCCCCTTCGGGTTGAGAAGGGTGGCATATAAAAATAGTAAAATAAATAAATAAATAAATAAATAAATAAATAAATAAATAAATATGTAAGGCCTGAAAGTATGAGATGCCCGGTGTCAACAGTGGCCAAATAGATTTGAATATTGGTCTCCTGGAGTCCGAGTCCAGCACTCAAACACCACATGGCATTGGTTCCCAGTCTTAAGGAGTGCGAGCATATGATCTGTACTTACTATGAATCCTTCATTGTACTTTGACCACCTTAATATATCAAATATAATTTGTCTTATTTCCTTGGTCATCCATCCCTACGTAAGAATTGCATGAATCCTCTCTAGGCTTAGCAAGCAACAGTTCTGTTTTTCTTTAACTATAAGGGCGTTCAGCAGTAGGTGTTCAATTAGGCAGAACTTCAAAACCAATTTAAACCCTTTTATACAGCTTCGACTGAGTGTGCAGGAAAGGGCATACATTCATCTGAAGAATCGCGGTGCCACCATAAATGGTTTCCATGACTTCTCAGAGCATCTCTGGGTGAGTATTTAGGTAGCTGCAGTCTATCGAAGTGACATCACCCATGAAAAATGTTTTTTCCCTTCACTGCTTGATTCAGCCAGAAAGACTCAGATGAGAGATCTAATAGGCTGAGGCTGGTTGTTTACTTGTAAATAGAGATGGGAAGAAGCTGCTCAGAACAACTCCCTGCTCTGAGGTTTATAAGCTAGACATATGCAGTGGAAAAGAGCAGCGTTGTATTTGATTGATTGTGTTTTCTTTTGCTACCTCTACTTCTTAAGAATTATAGCTGGATATAAAAAAGTTGCTTCTGGAGTTGGTTTTCTAAACCATTTTATTCCATACATCAGCCTTTCTCAACCTCTGGGTCAGGAGCCCGGGGGGGCACGAGGGGTTTTTCAAAGGGGTTGCCAAAAGCCATCAGAAAACACAGTGTTTTGTGTTGCTCATGGGGGTTGCCCATATGGGAAGGTTGGCCCAATTCTATTATTGGAAGGGTTCAGAATGCACTTTGATTATAGGTGAACTATAAATCCCAGCAACTACAACTCCCAAATGTCAAGGTCTATTTTCCCCAAACTGCTCCAGTGTTCACATTTATTTATTTATCATTTTTCTATACAGCCCCTCTCAGCCTGAAGGCGACTCGGGGCGGTTTACACAAGGCAGTATCTGCCCTTCAATCAAAAACACAAGCAAAACCAAACCAAACAATAACCATATAACATAACAATTAGCAATTAAAACATACAAATGCAGTCTCAGCATCACGTTGAAATCATTTTCCGTCACATCGTCGTCATTCCATAGATGTAATTAAACCGTTATATTTCATCAGCAAATGCCTGCTCAAACGGCCAGGTCTTGACTTTCTTTCAAAATGTCAGGAGGGAGGGGGGCAATCTGATGTTACTAGGGAGGGCATTCCAAAGCCAAGGAGCCACCACTGAAAAGGCCCTGTCTCTCGTCCCCGCCAGTTGCGCCTGCGAAGAAGGCGGGATCGAGAGCAGGGCCTCTCCGGATGATCTTAAACATCTCGATGGTTCATAGGGAGAGATGCGTTCGGACAGGTAAGTTGGGCCAGAACCGTTTAGGGCTTTAAAGGCTAAAGCCAGCACTTTGAATTGTGCGCGGTAGCAAACTGGCAGCCAGTGGAGTTGGCACAACAGGGGAGTTGTACGCTCTCTGAATGCCACTCCTTTTATCAACCTGGCTGCTGTCCGTTGGACTAGTTGCAGCTTCCAAACAGTCTTCGAAAGCAACCCCACGTAGAGAGCATTGCAGTAATCTATACGGGATGTAACCAGAGCATGGACCACCGTGGCCAAGTCAGACATCCCATGGTACGGGTGCAGTTGGCGCACAAGTTTTAACAGTGCAAATGCTCCCCTGGTCACCGCCAAAACCTGGGGTTTCAGGCTCAGCGATGAATCCAGGATCACACCCAAACTGCGAACCTGCGTCTTCAGGGGGAGTGTAACCCAGTCCAACACAGGCTGTAACCCTATGCCCTGTTCGGCCTTACGACTGACCAGAAGTGCCTCTGTCTTGTCTGGATTCAATTTCAATTTGTTCGCCCTCATCCAATCTGACACAGCGGCCAGGCACCGGTTCAGGACTTGAACAGCCTCCTTAGTAGTAGGTGGGAAGGAGTGACAGAGTTGGACATCATCTGCGTACAGATGACACCGCACTCCGAAACTCCGGATGACCTCCCCCAGTGACTTCATGTAGATGTTAAACAACATGGTAGATAGTATTGAACCCTGAGGAACCCCACAAGACAATGGTTGTAGGGTTGAACAGGTATCTCCCAGTAACACCTTCTGAGATTGGCCCTCCAGAAAGGACCGGAGCCACTGCAAGACAGTACCTCCAAGGCCCATTCCCGCAAGGCGTCCCAGAAGGATTCATGCCAACTTTGGTCTAGACCAGATCCATCATCATTTGAGTCCACAGTCTCTCTGGATGTAGCTGAACTACAACTCCAAAACTCAAGGTCAATGACCACCAACCCCTTTCAGTATTTTCTGTTTGTCATGGGAGTTCTGTGTGCTAAGTTTGGTTCAATTCCATCATTGGTGGAGTTCAGAATGCTCTTTGATTGTAAGTGAACTATAAATCCCAGCAACTTCAAATCCCAAATGAAAACTCAACCCCCAAAACCCCACCAGTATTCCAATTTGGGTGTATTGGGTATTAGTGTCAAATTGGGTCCAGTGAATGAAAATCCATCCTGCATATCAGATATTTACATTAGGATTCATAATAGTAGCAAAATTACAGTTATGAAGTAGCAATGAAAATAATTTTATGGTTAGGGGGTCACCACAACATTAATTTAAGGGGTCTCAGCATTAGGAAGGTGGAGAAACACTGCCATACATCTTTGCATAAATTCAAAGCCATTTCAACTGAAATAATACAAGACAAATAACAGAATACTGAATACAACAATACCATCCAGGTTGTATAGTGCAGTCATTGGTCTGTTGGTCATGGGAGTTCTGTGTGCCAATATACAACCTGGATGTATAGTGCATGTATATGTATCCAGATTGTATAATGCAATCGTATAGTGAAAATGACAAGAGAAGTGACAAACGTTTGCTGCTATTGCAATGATGAATCTGGTCAGGGAGAGCCACTGAAGCACCAGTAAGAACTCCTGCAGCGGATAACACAAACAACAAACATTCCCCAATGGGAAGGGCTGTGATTCATTCACTGAGCATGCTTTTTTCCCATTACTTTATTTTGAAAGTGATGTTCAGTTGTTTGTTATAAGGATTGCCTCCAGACATAAAGGAATCCTCAGAGACAAACTTTCCTTGCCCTCCCTTAAGGAACATGGGTCAGAAAAGTGGCTTTGAAGACACAGCTAGATGACACTTAAGTTGGTTTCCAGATTATTATAAAAGTGTTATAAATATTATAAAGGTGGAAGCATCAACTCTGCTGGACTGGCCACGGTGCCCGAATGCCCGATCACCATCTCCCAAAGCAGATACTATACTCCAAGAAAAAGTGAAATTGTGGCTATTTGAACAAGCCTTTGGAATCTATTGCAACAGTCAAACACGATATTAGACGAAAGTGAACATTGGAATGGCTCAGACGATGATTTATGGGCAATGAGACTAACAATGAAGGCACTGGTTTTATATGTTGTTGAAGGATTTATTGAATGTATTTTTAATTCTGTTAATTGTATATTGTTAGGTATCGAATTGTTGCCTGGTTGTAAGCTGTCTTGAGTCACCTTCAAGTTTGAGAAAGGCGGGATAGAAATATCAACCCCAGGTCTCGGCAGGGGCCAGGGGAGCTTTTGCACAGCTTAGGCTTGTGCGCCAGCTGCGCTCGCATCTTGGGAAGTCAGACTTGGCTACGGTGGTCCACGCTCTGGTTACATCCCGTATAGACTACTGCAACACTCTCTATGTGGGGTTGCCTATGAAGACTGACCGGAAGCTGCAATTAGTCCAGCACACAGAAGCCAGACTACTAATGGGAGCGGGGTACAGGGAGCGCACAACTCCCCTGCCAATTAGCTTCCGAGCACAATTCAAAGTGCTGGTGTTGATCTACAAAACCCTATACGGTTCCGGCCCAGTTTACCTGTCCGAACATATTGCCCCCTTTGAACCGTCAAGAGTGCTAAGATCATCTGGAGAGACCCTGCTCTCGGTCCCACCTTCACAGGCACGTCTGGTGGGGACGAGGGACAGGGCCTTTTCTGTGGTGGCCCCCCGGCTGTGGAATTCCCTCCCAAATCAAATTAGATCTGCCACCTCCCTTCTGACATTTAGGAAGCAGGTGAAAATGTGGCTGTGCAATGAGGCCTTCGCAGAATGAAGGAGGAGATCGTGAAGTGACTAAAGTCGCTCACCATTTGATACGGACCAAATATATGGATTAAGTTGGACTTGATTTTACTTTGGCGAAAGGCTTCTTTAATAGTATTTATTGTATTGTATTTTATTGTAAATTTTATTTTGTAAATTTATGATGTTTTTAGATTTTAAATGTTAGCATTGAATACTTGCTGTTTGCATGTCTGAGTCCCTCTTCGGGGGTGAGGAGGCTGGGGTATAAAAGTTTTAAATAAATAATAAATAAATAAATATCATAAATAAATAAAAATTATTTATATCCCGCCCCATTTCCCAGAAGGACTCAGGGCAGCTTACAACATAAATACAATTAATAACGTATGCAAAATAAAACAAAACTGGTAATAAGATGACAAATCAATATAGAATATACGAGGGTTGGATGAAAAGTAATGCCTCCACCTTTGTAACTCCTCAACAGATGGCAGTACTGCTTTGCGGCAGGTACTGGCTTGTTCAGTAGACTCTCCTCTACAGTTTCATTTTGGCAGGAAGCCTTAGCATTGAACGGTTGTGTTGTTAAAGTGCAAAGTATGGAACCCTGCGCAGACAGTCGGTCGATGTGACTTAAGCAAGTGCAGTCATTGAATTCTTGATAGCCGAAGGTGTCACCCCAAAGGAGATTCATCAGAGTATGCAAGCTGAGTATGGTGATTGTGTTGATGTGGGTATTGTGCATTGTTGGGCAAGTAAGTTTAAAGATGTTGAGTTGGGAACATCTGACTTGCGTGACAAAGAGTTGGATGTCCTGTGACAGCAACTACCGAGTTTCACAAGCAAAAGGTTGACAGATTCATTCAGGACGATTGTTGAATCACTCAGAGAGAAGTTTCAAGCAAGTTAAAAAGCACAGTCTAAGGATTATTTCTGCGTTTGATTTATTAAAATATTCCCATCCAAACCCAAGTAACGAAGGTGGAGGCATTACTTTTCATTCAACCCTTGTAGAACGTAATAAAACAAAATAGAGAATTAAACAATAAGGAGTATAAAGCATTCGTTAAAACACATTTGACTAATTAGATAAAAATTAGATAAAAATTAGATACAAGCCAAAATACCCTTAGGGCTACCATAAGTCAGAAACAACTTGGATAGCAGCAACAACAGCAGCAGCAGCAGCAGCAATAAAGTTTAATACCAGAGAACCAATTCTTTCAAAACAATTTATTATCTAAGTAACAGTAACTAGGACATGAAGCAATGTATTTAAGCTGCAGAAAACGTGATTCCGCCTGAATCTTTGGAGGAACCTCCTGGCGGTAAGAATTGTTTGATGCTGGCTCAGAATGTGGTAAAGTGCGTTTTGTTAAACAGAGGCTGGACGACCATCTGTTGGCAGAACTTTGACAAGCTGGAAGATGTCCAGAGAAGGGCCACCAAATGGTCAAAGGTCTGGAGGCCAAGCTCTATGAGGAAAGGCTTGGGGAGTTGGGTACAAGGATAGAATATTGAGAGGGGACATGATAGCCATGTTCCAATATTTGAAAGGCCATCACATTAAGGAAAACTAAGGCTTTTTTGCTACTCTGTTGGCCAGGATAGGCAGCAAAGAAATCAAATTTCAGGAAAAGAGATTCCACCTCAACTTTAGGAAGGACTTCCTGCCAGTAACAGCTGATTAATACATGCCCGGATTACCCATAAGGCCAACGAGACCATGGCCTAGGGGCACAAGCCGAGGGGGGGGGGCGCAGATCATGGACCAAAAAAAACCCTGGTCCGCGCCCCTCTTTCCCCCTTTTTCATGCCCCTCCTCGCTCCTTTTCCCAGCAAAGTCTCTGCTCCATCTCTCTCTCTCTCTCTCTCTCTCTCTCTCTCTCTCTCTTGCTCTTTCTCTCTCTCTCTCACACACACACGCGCTCCCTCTCTCTTTCGCTCTCTCTCTCTCGTGCGCTTTCTCTCTCTTGCACATGCTCTCTCTCTCTCTTTCGTGCGCACCTTTGGAGTGAGTTTGCACCTGCTGCACTCTCCCAAGCCTCCTGACTCCCAAGGAGACCTTCAGAGCACAGCGGAGCTTTCCAGCCGGCGGGAATGCATGGGGACCTTGGAGGTGGTGGGATGGTGCCTACTCACCTTTCTCTTCTGCTCCGGAGGCACCATGGCGAAAGCCAGCCAAGTGTGGGTCTGAGTGGTGTGTGTATGTGTGTGTGGGCATAATTCCAAAGTGTGGCCTAGGGCGCAAAAAAGTGTTAATCCGGGCCTGGATTAACAGTTGAATATGCTTCTTCGGCGTGTGTGGGAATCTCCTTCTTGGGAGGTTTCTAGAGAATGGATGGCCATCTGTTGGGGTGATTTGATGTGGTGTTCCTGCATGGTAGGAGGTTGGACTGGATGGCCCTTGGGGTCACTTTCAGTTTTATGATTCTAGCTTTGAATGTCTCCAGGGATGTGAATATGTGCCAGGTTTTAATAGGAATAACAAGGAGCTATCCAAGGTGCTGAACCCATATGGGACGGAAGACCTTGAACAGCTTATTTGAAGTTCATTCTGAAACCCACAGTGAATTCACTGTACAATCAACATTGGATCTAGCAACCACTTCTACACACATGAACTTGGTTTTTGCCATTAGATCTTGGCTTATGACAGTGTTTCCCAACCTTTTTTGAGCTGCGGCACACTTTTAACATTCGGGGGCACACCACCAACCAAAATCCGGGGGCACACCACCAACCAAAATGACACAAAATGACACTCTAACACAGTAAAGAATGGCTGGGGGATGGTGGCCTGCTGGGAGCAGCTGCTGGGAGTGCTGAAGCTGGGGGAGGGGGAGGAGCCAGGCTGTGCCATGCCACGCCCCCTCCCCCGGCTTCAGCTCTCCCACAGCTTCTCCAGCCTTGAGGGGGCAATGTCAAGCCAGCGGTGGCAGAGCCAGCACAATGCTGGCTTGGCACTGTCCCCTCAAGATTGGAGAAGCTGAGGGAGAGTGGAAGCTGGGGGGAGGGGGTGGAGCCAGGCCACGCCATGCCCCTCCCTCTCCCCCGGCTTCCTTCTCCATGCGGCTTCAGCAAGTGAGGAGCGAGAGTCATGGTGGGAGTCATGGCGGATTGGAGGCTGGCTGGGGAAACGGCCAAAGGAGGCGGCGCCCTGGCCCGTTTTCTTTTTCTTCGCCACTGCCCGGCCCTTCCTCCTCTTCCCCCAAGCAACAGGAGTTCGGTAGGAGGAGGGGGGAAGGAAGGGGGGCAGAGAGCTTTTCTCGCAGCACAGCAGGAGGTCCATCATGGCACACTACTGTGCCACGTCACAGTGGTTGGGAAACACTGGCTTATGAGACAGGAAATTTTTTTCATGGAATCTCTATTTTCTATACAAACAGAGAGCATACAATCCCTCTGCTATGACAGCTCCACTGGTTGCCAATTTGCTACCAAGGACAATTCAAAGTGCTGGCTTTATGGTTCTGAACGGTTCTGGTCCAGCTTACTTGTCTGAATGTATCTCCTGCTATGAACCATTGTGAAGGCTAAGATAATAATAATATTTATTTATACCCCGCCGCCATCTACCTGAGGGGACTCAGGGCGGCTAACATGAGGCCAAGCCTGAAGAAACGATACAGCAAAATAAAATACAAAATACAAAACAGCAAGATTAAATAAAAGTAAAATACACACAGTAGGAAAATAAAATAAATAAAGTAAAATAACATAATAGAAAATCGAAACACAATGGGTGGGCCAGATGCTCAAGATAAAATAATAAAACCCTCGATGAGGTAGGAGTAGAAAAAGTGTTTTTGAGAGGAGCGCAAAAAGATCGAGCGATGGGGGTTACGTCTTCACTTTAGGATGGGGGAAAGGGCATCATAAGGACAAACACTGTGGATGGAACAGACGGAAATAGGATAAATGGTCACTTTCCAAAGGCACATCAGAAGAGCCAAGTTTTCAGATCTTTCTTAAAGGCTGCTAGGGTGGGGGCTTGCCTAATCTCACCAGGTAGTGAGTTCCAAAGCCGGGGGCCACAGTGGAGAAGGAGAGGCCCCTGCTCTTGGTCCCACCAATATCATAAGCGTGACTGGTGGAGACGAGAGACAGGGCTTTCTTAGTAGTGGCCCCTCGCCTGTGGAACTCTCTACCCAGTGACATTAGATTGGTCCCCCCCTCTTGTCCCTTAGAATGAATCTCAAAACTTGGTTATGAGACCAACAGTAGAGGCAGCAATTTAGCATGAGACCCAATTTGTGTGAATGACAACGGACTGACTTGGACTATGATTTCAAACCGGTGTGATTTAACCAATGTTTTAGTAATTTTATGTTTTAATTGCTTTTATCATTTATTACTGTTGTTGGCATTTAATGAATGCCTGTTGTGAAGCTGCCTTGAGTCCCCCTCCATGGCTGAGAAGGACAGAATTTAAATATGCAAAATAAATAAATAAATAAATAAATATACAGACAATGAAGATTCACATAGTTAAAGCAATAGTATTCCCCATAGTAACCTTTGGATGCGAGAGCTGGCCCATCATAAAGGCTGAGCGAAGAAAAATAGATGCTTTTGAACTATGGTGTTGGATGAAAATTCTGAGAGTGCCTTGGACGGCAAGAAAATCCAACCAGTCCACACTCCAGGAAATAATGCTGACTGCTCATGTGAGAGGCAAAGATTAAGTACTTTGGCCACATAATGAGAAGACAGGAAAGCTTGAAGAAGATAATGATCCTGGTGGAAAATGGAAGGAAAAAGGAAGAGGGGCTGACCAAGGGCAAGATGATGGTATTCTTGAAGTGACTGTTGAAGGCGCAGATTCGTAGTCTGGGAGTGATCCTGGACTCATCGCTGAGCCTGGAACCCCAGGTCTTGGCGGTGGCCAGGGGAGCTTTTGCACAATTCAGGCTTGTGTGCCAGCTGCGCCCGTATCTTGGGAAGTCAGACTTGGCCACAGTGGTCCACGCTCTGGTTACATCCTGTATAGACTACTGCAACACTCTCTATGTGGGGTTGCCTATGAAGACTGACCGGAAGCTGCAATTAGTCCAGCGCACAGAAGCCAGACTACTAATGGGAGCGGGGTACAGGAAGCGCACAACTCCCCTGTTGCGCCAGCTCCACTGGCTGCCAATTAGCTTCCGAGCACAATTCAAAGTGTTGGTGTTGACCTACAAAACCCTATACGGTTCCAGCCCAGTTTACCGGTCCAAACATATTCTCCCCTATGAACCATCAAGAGTGCTAAGATCGTCTGGAGAGGCCCTGCTCTCGGTCCTACCACCTTCGCAGGCGTGTCTGGTAGGGACGAGGGACAGGGCCTTTTCTGTGGTGGCCCCTCGGCTGTGGAATTCCCTCCCAAATGAAATTAGATCTGCCCCCTCCTTCCTGACTTTTGTGCAATGAGGCCTTCGCAGAATGAGGTGAAAAGACCACTTGATATGGACCGGGGTGAGAAGACCTTTTTAAATGTATTTATTGTATTGTATTTTATTGTAAATTTTATTGTAAATAAAAAGTTTTAAATGTTAGCATATATATTTATTTATTTATTTAAATAAATAAATAAATTGACCTTGAAGGAGCTGGAGGTGGTGATGGCTGACAGGAAGCTCTGGCGTGGGCTAATCCAGGAGATCACGAAGAGTCGGAAGCGACTGAACGAATAAACAACAATAACAAGTTTCTATCAAACCTAGTACCCCGTTCACTAGGATCCTGGCTGCTGTGTTTTGCTGTGAGTGGGCCTTTCATCCCCAACCTCCACCTTTTCCTTCTGCCTTCCTTGTCTTTGCAATCAAGTTCACCTTCCTGCTTGATCATGGCATGAAACTATAATCCTGCCTTTGTGATGCTGCAAGCCTTTTGACAGAAATGAGCATGGAACTGCTGCTTAATCATTAAGGCAACTTCTTTTGTAAGCAGGGCGGGCTTAGGAGCCAGATACTGGAATCATAGCTTGCATTTAGAGAGCCCCTTTCATCCCAGTGGATCTCAAAGCTCTTTAGAAGTGCAAAATTTTTGTGAAAAAAAATGTGAGGGGCGTTGATGCGTTTAGCTGTGTTCACGGCTGTTAAAATCCCATTCCCCCCCATGTTTAATATTTAGTGACAGCCAAGTAGGAAATTTATCTGGAAAGAAGCAAGCTTTTAAAAATATGTGGCATAATAAACTACAAGAGAGGCTGAATACAAGGTCCACGGCTTATTATAGTATGTGCAGCAGCAATGTGAAATGCTCTCAACCCACCCACCCTAAAAGATTTCTCTAATCTCATCAAGAATATCTTTTCTTTCTCACTTCCACTATACTTCTTAGCCATCATTATTGAAATCCGTTTTATCTTGTCCATGAGATGTGGGGATTCAAAGTGAAGAAAGCAGAATGGGAGATAAAGACCCTGCTGTCCTATAGAGTTCCCTCTAGAGCAGTGTTTCCCAACCTTTATTGAGCAGCGGCATTTACATTTACAAAATCCTGGGGCACACCACCAACCAAAATGACACAAAATGACACTCTAACACAGTAATACATATAGTTAATATGTTTTTAAATGTATTTATACACTCAGTGTGAAACCTGGGCCTGTTTCAATGAACACAACATAGATATCCTGACAGGAATGGCAGAAAGACACAAACTTCCAACACAGAACTCCCGTAACCAAGAGAAAATGCTATAAGAGTTTGGTGGGCATTGACCTTGAGTTTTGGAGTTGTAGTTCACCTATATCCAGAGAGCACTGTGGACTGAAACAATGTTGGATCAGGACCAAACTTGGCATGAATACTCAATATTCCCAAATGTGAACACAGATGGAGTTTGGGAAAAATAGAACTTGACATTTGGGAGTTACAGTTTCTGGGATTTATAGTTAACACATAATCAAAGAGCATCCTGAACTCTTGCAACAATGGAATTGAACCAAACTTGGCATATTGAACTCTCATTACCAACAGAAAGTACTGAAAGGGTTTGCTTGGGAATTGACCTTGACTTTGGAAGTTGTAGTTCACCTACACCAGAGAGCACTGTGAACTCAAACAATGTTATGTTATGTTGTTGTTTGTTTTCTATCCAGAATCACAATGTTGGAAGGAGGCTCACCACTTTAAGGTCCCTAAAAGAGGCATGGGAAAACTTCAGCCCTTTGGGTGCTTTGGACTTCAATTCCCACCATTCCTAACAGCCTGAGGCCCTTTCCTGCTTAAGTGGCTGAGGGGGGAAAGGAAAAGAGCCTGAGGCTGCTAGAAATGGTGGGAGTTGGAGTCCAAAACACCTGGAAGGTCCAAGTTTGCCCATGTCAGCTTTTGACAGAGACCTCTTCCTCCCCCTTCGCGCCCTTTCTTCCCCCTCCTGCTGAACACTTACTTTTTCTTCTACACTGCCGCTTCTGCCGCCATTTTGATCCAAGGGGGCAGCGTGAGTGTGTTCAGGAGAGGAGGGGGGAAGGAGGAAGACGTGACCCATGTGGGCGCTACTGCACAGACTCGCCCCAGAGCACAGTGAGGCAAAGCAAGCAGAGCGAGGCTGGGAAGAAGGGAGCCCGAGTGGAGAAGAAAAAGTGTTTGGCAGGAGAGGGAAGAAAGGGTATTGGAGGTTCCAATTTCCTACGGCACACCTGATGATCACTCACGGCACACTAGTGTGCCACGGCACATTGGTTGGGAAACACTGCTCTAGAGCGATACCCTGCCCCATGATGTTGCTGTTATACAGTAGAGTCTCACTTATCTGACATAAACGGGCTGGTAGAATGTCTGATAAATGAAATTTATTTATTTATTTATTTGCCACATTTGTATACCACCTTTCTCAATCCGAAGGCGACTCAAGGTGGTTGACAGTCAGCAACAATTTGATGCATCAACAATTATAAAATACAATTAAAACAATTAGCATATAATAAAAAATGTACAAAGCCATAAAAACATAATCATCAGCGTCTCCTTACTGAAAATCATTATCCAATTGCATTGTCAAGTTGTTTAGCATTTTCATATTTACTTGATTATGATGAATTAGTGAAAGATTGCTCAAAGAGCTAGGTTTTAACCTTTTTGCAGAAGGGAGGGGGGCAATCTTATATCCCTGGGAAGGGCGTTCCACAGCTGAGGGGCCACCATTGAGAAGGCCCTGTCTTTTGTCCCCACCAGATGCATCTGCAAAGGAAGCGGGACTGAGTGCAGAGCCTCCCCAGAAGATCTTAGAGTCCTAAATGGTTCATACTGTTACCCATCTGATGTGGCGCTAGACACCTAGAATACTAATAACAGGGACCCAAAGGGTTAAGGGCAAGACAATGCCTTGGGGCTAGAGCGGCCCAGCAGGAAGTGGCTGGATGTGCAAGAGGAGCGTGGAAATCACAAAGGGAAGGAGAGAGGACACTTCCACTTCTGGTCCTTCCTCTTTCCCCCCTTTCCTCCTCCCTCCTCCTTGTCTTGGCTTTTTCATTTATTGGGAATGGAGAGAGGGTTGGGGAGTGCTCCTTTAATTGAAGGGGAAATGCTGGAAGAAAAGGGGGGTGTTGGATAAGAGCGTTGGATAAGCCAGAATGTCAGATAAGCGAAGGTTGGATAAGCGAAACTCTACTGTATATGGCTTCTGCTGCCTCCCCAGAAAGGTTAAAATGTATCTTCTAAGGTTTTGTTAGGCCCCTTCCATACAGCTGAATAAAATCCCACATTCCCTTCTTTAAGCTTGGATATATGGCAGTATGGACTCAGATAACCCAGTTCAAAGCAGATATTGTGGGATTTTCTGCCTTGATATTCTGGGATATAGGGCTGTGTAGAAGAGCCCCTACTGTCTTAAGTTAATTTTTGAGCATATCATTTGGCCCTTGGATGCAGCTGGCATTTCTGGAACTGAGCTCACCCCTCTATCCACAGAACTCTTGCCAGCAGGAATAGAAGCAGAAGGGAGAACATAAGAACATAAGAACATAAGAAGAGCCATGCTGAATCGGGCCTCAGCCCATCTAGTCCAGCATTCTGTGTCACACAGTGGCCCACTAGTTGTACACGGGGATCTCTAGCAGAAAGGAGGGCAAAACCCTCACCTGCTCCCGACCCCCACAACCAGTACCCGGGAAATCCTGCCTGCCTCCATCAACACAGAGGTGGCACTTGGATGTCAATTTCAGTAACTACTGATTCCCTTGGTATCCATGAATCTGTCTAATCCTGCCTTGAAGCTGTCCAGGCTGACAGCTGTCACAACCTCCTCTGGAAGTGAGTTCCATAACCCAATGACCCTCTGGGTGAAGAAATATTTCCCTTTATTAGTCCTAACTTTCCTAACTTGGAGCTTTAGGGAGTGCCCCCTAGTCCTAGTGTTGGGTGACAGAGAAAATATTTTTTCTTTATTCACCTTTTCTATCCCATGCATGATTTTATACACTTCGATCAAGTCACCTCTTAAACGCCGTCTTTCAAGGCTGAAAAGACCAAGGTGTTGCAATCTGATTTCATAAGGGAGCTGCTCCATCCCTTGGATCATTTTTGTTGCCCTTCTTTGTACCTTTTCCAGTTCTGTTATATCCTTCTTGAGGTGCGGTGACCAGAATTGTACACAGTACTCCAGATGTGGCCTCACCATAGATTTGTAGAGAGGCAATACAACATTTGCCGACCTATTTTCGATTCCTTCCTGATCATGCCAAGCATAGAATTTGCTTTTTCGCTGCTGCAGCGCACTGGGTTGACATCTTCATTGAGCTGTCCACCAAAACCCCAAGATCCCTTTCCTGGTTTGTCTCAGAAAGCTTTGATCCCATCAGTTGATAAGTGTATTTGGGGTTCTTTGCCCGATGTGCATGACTTTACACTTGTTTAGGTTAAAATGCATTTGCCACTTTGTTGCCCATTCACTCAATTTCGAGAGATCTTTCTGGAGCTCTTTACAGTCAGTTTCATTTTTAACTACCCTGAACAATTTAGTGTCGTCTGCAAACTTTGCTACCTCAGAATTCACTTCCTACATCCAGGTCATTAATGAATAAATTAAAAGTAACGGACCCAAAATGGCTGAACCTTGGGGTACGCCACTTCTCACCTCTTTCCACCCGGAGAAATGTCCGTTTATTACCACCCTTTGTTTCCTACAGTTTAGCCAGGTTCCAATCCAGGACAAGGAGGAAATTGTTAAAAAACCAGACTAGATGATACCAGAAATAGCTGGTGTCAGATGTCTGGGAAACATCTCTTTCACTGAGATTGGCAGCATATTGGAGCCAGACATACCCATTTGTATGTATGGCAGGTGCTGGGCAAGTCATTAGTGACCTCAAGCTAGTCATCTCTTTGTGTTTACACTTTGGAGATTGTGAGATCCTGTGAAAAGAAAATGGTATTTAGCCTCAAATAGCACTGACAATGATCCAAAATGAGGGGAGAATGGGGATGGGTTGGGGGAGTCAGCCCAGCATTTAGAGATCACACTGAAATCTGAGAATATGCTTTCAAGAATATGGCAATATGAACATTTTTCTCAAATTACAGATTGTGATCAAACGTAAATTGTCTCACATTATCAACACCTTCCCAACTCCCTTGCTTTTTTCTTAGGCATTTTTGTTATTATTGAACTTTTTCCTAATAGAAAGGAACATTGTTTATTAGCATCTGTTGTGTTTGCTTAATTACCGTGCTTGTTAAAAAATTCCAAAAACCTCTGTTTCTGAGGATTTTATATTTATCTTGCTCTGTGGTACATCTGCACTGACACAATGAGGCGGTTTCAAGATGACTCGCAATCACAACAACCATAAAATGCCATCAGTGTACACTGTACACCACAGAATGGCTTTAAGGGTATACAGCCGCTTTGGGTCTCCTTGTGGAGAGAAAAGGTGGTGTTTAAATATACTTGATGATGATGATGATAATGAAGGTTGCAGGAAAGCTCAAGCTCAGTCCTTTAATGCAGTGATTTTCAACCAGTGTTCCACGGAACACTAGTGTGCCATGAGAGATCATCAGGTGTGCTGTGGGAAATTATTTTCGAACTTCATTCATATATAAACTATAAGGCGCATCTGTCCCTTTAAGAAATGGAACTATAGCACTCTCGCGTCACCTAAGAATTGACGCGAGAGTGCTATGGTCGTGCCATCTTGGATTCGCTCAGACGCAGCTAAGTAAACAAAGTTAGAGTTAGTGCTGGCCAAGAAAGCTATTTTGAAATTGCTCCCGTTTTCAACCACATATCTGTGTGAGATGAACTTCTCAAGCTTGACTGCGATAAAAACTAAAAACAGAGAGAGACTGACAGCTGTTGAGCAACAGCTTCGTGTGTGTCTTTCTACCATTCCTGCCAGGATATCCATTTTGTGTTCATCGAAACAGGCCCAGGTTTCACATTGAGTGTATAAATACATTTAAAAACATATTAACTATGTGTATTACTGTGTTAGAGTGTCATTTTGTACCATTTTGGTTGGTGGTGTGCCCCAGGATTTTGTAAATGTAAAAAATGTGCTGTGGCTCAAAAAAGGTTGAAAATCACTGCTTTAGTGCACTGCAGCAGATCCCAGGGTGAAATCAACTCTGCAAAAGGTGAAGTGCATTGTAGACAGTGACACCCATCTTTGATGTAACGCTTTGTAGGGTTCTGAACAAGGGGACAAGTGGGCTGCCAAAAATGAAATAAATCAACAATAGGCAGTCCCCGAGTTACAACCATCTAACTTACATATGCCTCATAGTTAAGAATTGAAGGGAGACAATAGGATGTGAGAGAAATCTACCTCTTGGATGGGAAATTCATTCTTGGAAGATTCATCATGTGGAAAAGCTGTCTCCTCTGAAGCTTTATCACCAATCCTTGTTTCCACAATAAATCATTTTTTTCAAAATCCAATTATCACAGGGGCAGAAAGTGAGATGAAATCTTCTGAATTGGGGCACAGACAGGGGTGTTAACCCTTCTGTATGCTATATAAAACATATATGTGTGTGTGTGTGTGTGTGAGAGAGAGAGAGAGAGAGAGAGAGAGAGAGAGAGAGAGAGAGAGAGACTGGAGTTACATTTCGAAAATACACCTGTTCTGACTGAAATGCAAATTCAGTTTAAGAACAAACATACAGAACTTGAGGACTGCCTGTTTTGTGGTTTATATCTGTTGTGGTTGTAGACCAGTGTTTCTCAACCTGGGGGTCGGTACCCCTGAGGGGTCATGAAGGGGTGTCAGAGGCATTGCCAAAGACCATCAGAAAACACAGTATTTTCTGTGGCTCATTGGGGTTCTGTGTGGGAAGTTTGGCCCAATTCTATCGTTGGTGGGGTTCAGAATGCTCTTTGATTGTAGATGAACTATAAATCTCACCAACTACAATCCACAATCTATTTTCCCCAAACTCCACAGTGTTCACATTTGGGCATGTTGAGTTTTCTTGCCAAGTTTGCTCCAGATTCATCATTGTTTGATTCCACAGTGCTCTCTGGATGTAGGTGAAGCACAACTCCAAAACTCAAGGTCAATGACCACCAAACTCTTCCAGTATTTTCTGTTGGTTATGGGATTTCTGTGTGCCAAGTTTGGTTCAATTCCATTGTTGGTGGAGTTCAGAATGCTTTTGATTGTAGGTGAACTATAAATACCAGCAACTACAACTCCCAAATGACAAACTCAATCCCCTCCCCCAACCACACCAGTGTTCAAATTTGGACATGTTGGGTATTTGTGCCGAATTTGGTCCAGTGAATGAGACTACACTACATCTGGCATTTCAGATATTTACATAGCGATTCATTACAGTAGCAAAATGACAGCTATGAAGAAGCAACGAAAATAATTTTATGGTTGGGGGTCAAAACAACATGAGGAATTGTATTAAGGGGTTGCTGCATTGGGAATGTTAAGAACTACTAAATTAAAGAATTATTAAAAAATATAGATTTTTAAAATAGCTTCTGCTATTCTCATTGGGAAGAGATGCAATCAGTGCCACCATCTCTGTTTCCTTCTTCCTGTTCTCATACCTTCTCATATGGTTGGGGGTCACCACAACATGAGGATCTGTATTAAGGGGCCGTGGCATTAGGCAGGTTGAGAACCACTGTTGTAGACCTTCCTAGAACCCTAGGAAAATTGCCATCTGTTTCCATGTTGACTGCCCAATCATTTCTGATTGCCAGGTTTATAATTCCATCCAAGTGTGTGTGTGTGTGTGTGTGTGTGTGTGTATGCATGCTTTAGATAGCATACAGAAAGGTTAACATCCCTGTAGCGTTAGTGCCCCTGTTTAGAAGATTTCACCTCACTTTCTGTCTCTGTGATTATTGCATTTTGAAAAAAAATGAACTTTTGTGGAGACAAGGATCAGCGAGAAAGCTTCAGTGGATACGCCTTTTCCTCATGATAACTCTTCCAGGAGTGTATTTCTCTTCCGAGGGGTAGCTTTCTCAAACTTACTGTTGTCTCATCCCATTCTTATTTATGAGTAATTTGTAAGTCAGATGTTTGTAACTCAGGAACTGCTTGTGTGTGTGTGTGTGTGTGTATTCCTGTTGTGCCCCCACAGCGCTTATTTTATATCTGTATTTTGTATTTGGTTGCCTTCACCTGCAAGGCTTTGTTTCACTGTTCTGCCATGTGGACATTTATGGGAGGAGCTGTGTTTTGGCTCCAAACCTGACGTCACCGCCCTTAACTCCTCCTCTTCTGAAGTTTACCTGAGAGGCAGGACTTCCTCTCTGGCCTCATTCCAGAGAGCATATGGACATATAAAGGTGAAATCTAAGCCATGGTGGGACAAAGCATCTTAGTTCATTTCTACAGAGCCAACCTACGCCTTCAGCCATAATTTACAGGGACATAGGAAGGTCAGCCTTCTCGCATAGCCTGTAGATTTTGGGGATTCAGAGAACTTTGTGAGTCAAAGGAACCATTGAAGGCAACAGGAACCTGGAATCAAAGAAAGGCACCATCATTCTGCAAAACAAAGAGGCAAGTGATGGCTCCCTTTTTCAAGGACCACTTTTGCAACCAATCTCAAGCATGTTGAGTCTAGCACTCATTCTTAAAGCTATTCCAGGTCTCCCTGTATGTGGGACGGCTTGTCTCTACCTTCAGGGCCCATAGCTTGCAATGTCCACCCTTTTAAAGCCAATTTTCTAGGCCCTGAAGGCAGAAGAATTCCTGAGCTCTGCTTTTTATATGAGGCACCTGGCCAACTGCTTTCTGAAACAGAATGCTAGTGCAGGTAGGTCTTCATCTGATTGAGCATGGTAGTCTTATCAGTAAACGCCAGCCATAAATTGTTTCTCTAAATTGAATCCCTACCTTTCTTTTTAGAGAGAATATTTCCCAAGAAATGAGAGTACAAATAAACATTCAAACCAACTATAACATGTAAAAGATGCCAGCAAATAGATAAAACAAGAACAGGAATTACTCTGTTCTTGGTGAAACTTGCAAAAGTTTGCAAAAGCTGGGCATGTCTTAGATAAACAGGAGAAGTTCATAATTAATTAAAATGGCTTTCTTGAATACAGAGTTTCTTATGTATATGTCTCTCTCTCTTGAGAAAACAATGGCAAGCCAGCTCTGTTATTTTTATTACCTTTGTGTCTTGTTTTTTCCCTCTCTTTATGCTAATAGTTATGCTAATAACCTTCCTGCATTAAGTTTCACTTTGTGCTGCATAAACTGACAGAGAGAGCAATATTTATCAAACATAAATATTAAAAGCACTATAAAGACTTCTAGGCAGCACTCATAATTATAATACTAATTTATTCCTAAATTACACTTGTAAGCACTGAGATGCCGTTCACTGCTGAACACGGCACAGAAGTGGCAAAATAACACAAATTGGTTATCCTTAATACCCCTAATTAATCAAGTAGGACGGTTGTCTGTGAACATAGAAGCAGCCTGATGGTACTGCTTGGCTGATACAGAGATAAGATTTACAGCTGTATTAAAGCTCAGCTAACTTCATAATATGTATTTATCTAGCCATATGTGGGCACTAGAGCCCGCAATACTGCATTGCCATAATAATTCCTTAGGCTGGATGCACCCATGAAGGAGAAGGTGGAACTTAGGACTGTACTATTTCAGAACGCAGAAATGTTCATTGATGCTAACTTTTCATCTATTTCACCTTAGGACAATTTCAGATTTTGCTTTAGGATGGCATTTGTTTGGGGAGAGGGGATATCTGTAATTTTATTTACTCATTTAATTTTTGAGCAAAGTGTAGGAGCTGTCTATAAAGGCAAGTCCCAGCGAGAAAGCACATTTTAAACTTAAAAGTGAGATACATAATACAAAATAGATTAGACTGTTTTGGATTCTTCAGCTCATTTCCTGAAAATACCAGCTCCCTTGAGAAACGCCCTTGGGCCAATGGGAAGGTTTCAAGGGAACATAGATTAGACATGAGAATGCAGGGTGTTAAAAGTCGGTAAACTATATTTTATCAGAGGCTCAGAGATAAGGCACAGAGATCCAGGTGAGTGAGACATGATGTCATGGGTGGCTTGGAGGGCTTCAATTAAGTGGGTTGTTTTCAGGCCTTTCAGAGGAGACAACGTTGCTATAGGAGATCATTTTCCTGTTTTTGCTCCCAAAGTCTTGGTTCAAGTATTATCAAGTTTATTGTTCTTGTTTGTACCTGTGTTTTCTTCCCATAGTTGACTCCTCATCACCAGACCCATCATCCCCTGAGAAACCCTCAAATGAATCGACATCAGTAGGATCAGTAAGTAGCTGCCGGATCCGTTCCTTCTGTTGTTCCTCATCAGACTCCTGCTCCCAAGTAGTCCGCTTTGCTCTTCTAGCCTCAACTTCCATGCTTTCAGCAGGACTCAGAGACTCATCTACAACAGATACAGACTAACATAGCCATTAGCCATGTCTTTGAATACGAATAAAATGTTTATTAGCCTTTATTATTAGAAAATAACTCTTCCTTTTCTCCCCAAATTATTTTCTTCTTTATCCAATGTATTCCTATCCTTTTATCCATTTTACTTAAATTTCAAACCATTTTGGCAGTGGGTGTATCTTTGCTGGACATGCTGGAGCAATTTTAAGTAGGCATTTTGAGATTGCTGCTAAGGAAAAAAAATATTTTCAGATTCAAGGACTTGTTTATTTGCTCTAAGTAATAGCTCAGTGGTGTCACTCTTAATAAAGAGCAGCACCACAATAGTCCTGTGTTTCTTAGAGAGCTTTTACAAGGCCACATTTATTTGTCTGTCCCTGCTTGGCTAATCAAACCAGTATAACTATACCTTGTAAATTAAGAACAATAAATAGTCTGTCAAGGCACTACCATTTGGATGGCTCTGGGATTTTTCCCATTACAAAGGCATTTGGAAGTTTGGGTTTTCAAATGTTTTGCTGCAGGTTTCATGCTGTGTGCAAATACCTACATGCACACACACACACTTATACACATATTTATTTATTCATTTATTATGTACAGTATTTATATTACGCTCTTCTCACCCTGCAGGGGACTCAGGGCAGATCAAAATGCACACAGACATGTTCAATGCCATAGACAACATATATAGACAGAGGCTATTTAACTTTCCAGCTTCATGAGGGTATGCTTTTTTGAATTCCAGCCACCGGGAGAGCTGTTACTTCACCAACCACTTGTGACACTGATGGAGTACTTCCTCATTTTTTGCATGCTGCTGTAGAGTTGTTTATGGCGTTGCAAATTAGTTAAATTAGCCTCCCCACATAAGCGGTACCTAAATGTCCTACTTGACAGATGCAACTGCCTTTTGGGCTGAAAAGGTCGACAGCAAGCTAGACAAATGGCCAGAAGCTCACTCTTACCTAGGCTGGTTTCGAACTCATAACGTCTCGGTCAGTAGTGATTTTAATGCAGCTGACTCCCAACCAGCTGCACCACAACCCGGTCCAGAAATAAACTGCACATTGCCTTGGGATACCAAGAATATAATTACAACATTTTATTTTTGGTATCCCAAGGCAACGTGCAGTTTATTTCTCATCAGAACTTTACAATTATTTTAAGTATGTATGTTTTCAAAATATTTTACTATTTTATGCTCGCATACAATTTTATTCACACTTTGTTACAACTTTTAACGGATGAATCTTTGGATTAGAGACCCCTACTCAGGTCTTGCACACTCAAGGCCATTGCTTCCTCAACTGAATTTATCCAAATGGTTCTGGCTCAGCTTACCTGATTGAACATATCTTCTTCTATGAACTATCTCAGAGATTAAGATCATCCAGGGAGGCCCTGCTCTCAGTCCCGCCTCCTTCACAGGCGCGACTGGTTGGAACGAGAGACAATGCCTTCTCAATGGTGGCTCCTCAGCTGTGGAACTCCCTCCCCAATGACATTAGATCAGCCCCCTCTCTCTTAGCTTTCAGAAGAAAGGTAAAAACTTGGCTGTGGGATCAGGCCTTCAGAGAATAGTGCAGTGCAATTAACAGATCTGGAATATATGGAATGACTATGGAACGGCTTGGACTATGACTATGGATGGTGTGATTTTAATATGGAATGGAATGTTTTTAAATGTTTAATATTGCTGTGTCATACTGTGTTTTGTGTCAGTATAATAATAATAATAATAATCTGCATGCAATACTTGCCGATACATCACACAGTCCTAGACACTTGGGAAATGTCCGATGTGTGATCCAATACAACAGCCAGCATCCTGATCTTGTTTGCTGTGTACTAATCTATGATGATGATGATGATATTGATGACAATGACAAAGCCACATGTTACCCGTCTCTCCTCATGGCTCGAGGATGAGTGGATTTTTATGCCCGCATAGATGAGTTCTTAGACTAAACGTAGCTGAAAGGTCTATAGGTCCTGTATTAAACCAATTTAACCGTGGTTTTGTTCTTTCTGCAGTGTCACTTTAAGACATTGAGCCACCACATGAAGGCAGAATGACAAGCTGACATTTTGTGTCTTTGTCTTCTCATGCCCCATTCTGCAGATATATTGTGTGATTAATTTATAGGGTTTTGTTTATTTATGCATATCTTCGCTGGCAAGACAGTCTCACTGTACAGGAACAATGTGGGAATAAATAATTGAAAGAGAGCTAACTCTAAAGCAGAAATTAAATGCACACTTAATCCTAAAAAGCAGTCCTGTGTCAACCTTTTCAAGAAGTTAATAGCTCATTCTAGTTTACCATTGTTTGAAAATAGGTTCTATCCCCACCTCTTCTGCTCCTTTCAGTGTTCTTTTGATGCAGACTGCAGTGCAATAGATTGTACACATCTTTGCTAGTTGGTGATGAGAATTTCAGATAAATATAGATAGAAATGTCAATTCTCTAGATCAGTGTTTCCCAACCTTTTTTGAGCCACGGCACACTTTTAACATTAAAAAAAATCCGGGGGCACACCACTAACCGAAATGACACAGAATGACATGCGAACATAGTAAAGAACGGCTGGAGGATGGTGGCCTGCTGGGAGCAGCTGCTGGGAGTGCTGAGGCCGGGGGAGGGGGCAGAGCCAGGCTGCACCATGCCCCGCCCCTCCCCTGGCTTCAGCTCTTCCACAGCTTCTCCAGCCTTGAGGGGGCAGTAGGAGAGAGGGCCCCCCATACCTGGCGTCGCTCTCCACCATGACTCCCGCCCCTCGCTTGCTGAAGCCATGCGGAGGAGGAGGAGGAGCAGCATGAGCGGTGGACGGGCTTCAGTGGGTGGGGCTCCTCCTCCGTGCAACTTCAGTGAACGAGGGGCGAGAGTCATGGTGGATTGGAGGCTGGCTGGGGAAACGGTCGAAGGAGGCGGCGCCCTGGCCCCTTCTTCTTTTTCTTTGCCGCCGCCTGGCCCTTCCTTCTCCTCCCCCAAGCAGCAGGAGTTCGGCAGGAGGAAGGGGTAGGAAGGGGGGCAGAGAGCTTTTCTCATGGCATAGCAGGAGGTCCATCACGGCACACTACTGTGCCGCGTCACAGCGGTTGGGAAACACTGCCCTATATAACGGCCTCAAGCCAGCATCCCCATTGCGTAGTGCAAATACTAGGGATGGTTAGGCCCAGTCAGAATCTTCGCAATTTGGATCAAATTCGGATCTAATTCCTTTCTGAAATGATTTTGAAGCGATTTGGGAACCCGGAAGTATCCTTGCCATTTTGAAGCCACTGACGCCATCTTTGTTCCGACTCAGGAAGTGAATCAGAAAAGACCCAGCATTTGGAGGCAAGCAGCAGCTTACATGCTAGGATGCTTGCCTCCAGCCAATGAGAGGAAACCATGTGGGGAGGGGCAGGGTTTCGGCACCGCCCCTCCCCACAGCCATTGCCCTTTAAAAAGGCCCACACGTACCTTATGGGCTCACTGCGAGCCATTTTTTTCCTTGATCAAACAAACCTAGTAAATACCCACATAAAGTCATGTGCCACAGCAGCACTATGTAACCCCCATATCAGTGCTACAAAATATGTGTCAATAACTGGATGCTATTGAACAAAATATGTGCAGAACTGCAATGCGAAGTATTGCACAGCCATAATGCAAAGTATAGGATGTGGAACCACAAAGCAAAATATATCTGCATAACCAGAATGCACAATGCACAACTTGCAAAGTCAAGACACAGATAAACAAGTTGTCTGTGCAATTCCACTTATGTTATTTTTTTGTTCCATATGCATAGGCTAACTTGTGTGTGCTTATGTCCCCACATGGATTCTCGCCAATGAGCCTCTTTTCTTATCTTCCCTGCACTTTCTGTTGACTCAATTTCCACTCAATGACAGCAATTCTCCTGGCTAGAGCTGGCTGTTATTGACCTATCCTCAGTGAGGTAGTTCTGCCATGATCAAATTAATTACATGGTCAAGTAGGGATTTGAACCCTGGTCAAATCACAACACCATGCAAACTCTCTAGAATTCTCTTAATACACATATTTTTGTGGTGCAGCTGGCTAAGTGTCAGCTGCATAAGATCTCTCTGACCAGTAGGTCATGAGTTTGAGGCCTGCCCGGGTCGAGGTGGGTGCTCAACCTTTAAGTGTAGCCTACTGTCGACCTTTTCAGCCCAAAAGACAGTTGCATCTGTCAAGTAGGAGGTAAAGGCACCACATTAAGTGGGGAGGCAAATTTTGACTGAATTATGTGGCCATTAAAGAACTCCAGGAACGCTGAGGAATGCGTAACGAACAACAAGGGATGCTGGGAATGCTGAGAGATGAGGAGTGCATCAGCTCCCCCTGGTGGCCAGAGTTTGCCTCTGTTCATCTATATGTTGTGTGTATGGAAACGGCAGGGATTGTCTGCTAAATATGTGTACCTGTAATCCGCTCTGAGTCCCCTTCGGGGTGAGAAGAGCAGAATATAAATAAAGTGTATTATTATTATTGTTGTTATTATTGCTATGAGAAGTCAGCAAATTATCCTTTTTTCCCTATTTTTTCCTATTTAATTTATTATCACTGTATTTTTACTAGCAGAGATAGGGAGAGGTACTTGTGGGGTTTCCTGCTTTGTGTGCCAGAATAACTTGGCTGGTTTTGAGAAAGATGTGCGCCATTTGGGGTGGGTAGGAAGCATCCTCAACCTTAGGTGGGCCTTGTTTGCAAGAACGTTTCCTTTTGCCAATTAATGATGCCTTATTTATTTTCACCATATTTTTTTCATGAGAGGAAGCGTTCTTTTTCTATTATTCCCCAGGATGTTTTTAAATATCAGCATGACATGGCTACAATCCAAAATGAGCAGCAGAACAAAACCGATTCTTCGAAGAAATGTGATTTGAAGCACAATTTGGGAACCCGGTATCTTATGGAAGGGGCTCAAGGAGTGAATGTGTGATCCTAGTGAAATTGTGGTTAATGTCCCCCTTGAACCGAGTACAAAATGCTGACAGAATGTCAATGATTTATTAAGACTGTTTGACTAATGGTATAGTGATAAGCAGTAAGCTGAACTGTAATTATCCATCCATCTGTAGAGTCCTACCAAGCTGGTCCTGCTAAGCTGGGATCTTATAGCTGGAACAAATATTTCTATGAATTGTAATGCAATTTACCAAGGTAAAGGGGTGAGAGAAGTGGGATAACTTAGTTTTCTGGATAAACAGCCTGTTTAAACGCAGGCGTAGGAGGACGGATGGACAGATTTGTTTGCAAGATGAATAGTATTATTTTCTTCACATTTGGAGAAACAAAACAAAACAAGACTGGCACTCGCTTCCGTTGTGATGAGAGGTCAGTGTGGTGATAATATATGCAGCAAACAAATCGGTCCTAATAATAACAAATATCCACATTTAAGGAGATGTGCAAAATCGAATTTTAGAAACATTCACAGTATGTTTTGGTCGTGTCAGGTGCGACTTGAGAAACTGCAAGTCACTTCTGGTGTGAGAGAATTGGCCATCTGCAAGGACATTGCCCAGGGCACACCCAGATGTTTTGATGTTTTACCATCCTTGTGGGAGGCTTCTCTCATGTCTCCACATACGGAGCTGGAGCTGACAGAGGGAGCTCATCTGTGCTCTCCCCAGATTCGAACCTCTGACCTGTCGGTCTTCAGTCCTGCTAGTACGAGGGTTTTAGCCCACTGTACCACTGGGGTTAAACATCACGAATAACATGGCAATTGTGCTATGCCAGTGGATTTTACTTAGCAGACTGAGAATCAGTGTACACTATATAATTTATTTATTTATTTATTTATTTATTTATTTCTTGGATTTCTACACCGCCACTCCTAGCGGCTCGGGGCGGTTTACAAGTAACCTTTATGAAAAAACAATAAAAACAGTAACTGAATAAAACAACGAATTTAAAACAGATTTAAATTCAAGACTCAAGGGCCTGCCTAAATAGGTAGGTTTTACATGCTTTGAGAAAGGTGTTCAAGCTTCACAAGGCCCGAGTCTCAGGTGGCAGGGCATTCCATAGAACCAGGGCGATGATGGGAAAAGCTTTTCGGCGGGTTGTTGTCAGGCAGAAGGATTTCACACTGGGAATATCTAAGAGGTTCTGATCCTCTGACTGTAGATATCTCAGGGGGTTATATGGGAACAGGCAATCCCTCAAGTACACTGGCCCCAGACCATATAAGGCCTTGAAAGTGATCCGGTGTTCAATAGGTAACTAGTGCAGGCCCTGGAGAACCGGTGTAATACAACAACTCGCAGGTTTTCCTGTGAGGAGTCGGGCTGCAGCGTTCTGCACTAGCTTAAGTTTCCGGATCACCGTCAGGGGTAGGCCAATGTAAAGAGCGTTACAGTAGTCAAGTCTTGAGATGACCGTGGCCTGGAAAACCGTGGCTAGGTCGTTATGGGACAAATAGGGGGCCAAATGCCTTGCCTGTCACACATGGAAGAAAGCAGTTCTGCCAACAGTGGAAATTCGAGCCTCCATTGACAGCAGAGGGTCCAAATGGACACCCAGGCTTTTTACTAATGACGACGGGCATAGTGCCATCCAGGGTCGGCAGGTGGATATCCCTATCGCCCGGGGTAGCCCAGCCATAGGATTTCTGTCTTCGCTGGATTCACCTTCAACCTGCTGGCTCGCAGCCATCCAGTAACGACTTCGAGGCACAGTACTGTTATTCCACTTGAATCTATAGGATTTCATCCTGTGAAATCTCCAAAGGACCTGGGACAACAACGTAAACTTTGTGTTGTCAAAAACTTTCATGGCCAGAATCACTGGGTTGCTGTGAGTTTTCCAGGCTGTCTGGCCATATTCCAGAAGCATTCTCTCCTGACGTTTCACCCACATCTATGCCAGGCATCCTCACAACCTTTGAGGGTGCCTGCCATAGATGTGGGTGAAACATCAGTAGAGAATGCATCTGGAACATGGCCAGACAGCCCAGAAAACTCACAGCAACTTTAAATTTTATTTGAAGTTAAGAGTGCAAAACATAACAATGTCGAAAGACTAATACACAGTTCATTGAAGAGCAATAACTTATTTCTAATGCTGAAGGCAATGTTCGCTTCTTAAAATATGGCTACAAAAGTGATGTTTGCTGAAAAAACAGTTTGCTATTTGTCTTTTAAAAAAATTGCGGAAGAGCTAGCTGCTTGCTGCTACCTTAGTGCATCGAGAACATGACTGTGTTTAGGCCCTATAATCACATCAGGGGAGTACCAAACATGGCTGTTGCACATTATTTAGACAAGTTCTCTTAGTCACGATTGGAGCGTGTGGTCTTGCTTGGATCTGAGTCCTCAATCAAACTCTGTGGTGACTCATGCAAAGACACCGAATGCTAAATCAAGGCAGCTTAGGGCTAAGACTCCTCTGTGTTGCCCTTTTGTTATAGAGACCTTGTAAACCTTCCTGTCAGTGAATATATACACATTTTCAGTCCTGATGGAAAATTGCTAAGGCTTCTAAATATAAATGGTGGGGAAAAATCACCATCCATTTAACAAACAAAGCAGCTTGTCAAAAAGAAAAGAAGATCAGGAAGGAAAGTGCCCTTACTGCTGTGAGTAAAATCTAAGTCCAAAATCCAAGTCCGGGTAAATTCATTATCTTGAGCCTTTTTTCAGTTGCTGCGGTTCACTTTTTGAACGCTTGGTCCCATAGCCAAGTCTTCAGTTTCCTTCTAAAAGATGAGAGGGAGGGGGCCAGTCTGATGTCCGTGAGGAGGGAATTTAACAGACGGGGGGCCACTCCTGAGAAGGCCCTGTCCCTCGTCCCCACCAATCGCATTTGCAACGGCGGTGGGATCGAGAGCAGGGCCTCTCCAGATGAGTTAAAATTTTGTGATGGTTCATAACAGGAGATACGTTCGGTCAGGTAATCTGGATCAGAACCGTTTAGGCTTTAAAGGTTAAAACCAGCACTTTGAATTGTGCTCGGAAGCCAATAGAGCTGGCGTAACAAAGGAGTTGTATGTTCCCTGTACACCAGTCTGGTGAGCAACCTGGCTGTTGACTGTTGGACTAGTTGAAGCTTCCGGGCAGTCTTCAGAGGCAGCCCCACGTAGAGTGCGTCAGGCCCAGATTACCCATAAGGCCAACCTAGGCCATGGCCTAGGGGCACAAGCCGAGGGGGGGGGGCGCAGATCACGGACCAAAAAGTATATGTTGAAACAAATAAAAACACAACACGTTTTTTCTACCCTCCCTCGGCCTCGCCCATAGATGCCTATGAGAGCGGGCCCTGTCCTGAAGACTACACTTCCCATCATGCACCTCTCTCCGCTTCTGCCTCCCTCCCCGCAGGAGAAAGACTACGCCTCCCGGCATGCCCCGCGGGGGCTGCGGTGGGGCCGGGCCAATGGGAGGCTGTGAGGGCAGAGCCAAGGGGTGTGGCCGGGTGGCGGAGAGAGAGTGAGCAGACTGGCCGGATGGCGGAGGGGGCCGAGGAGGGTCCGCCCTTCCAGCTGGGCAGGCCGCGCTTCAAGCAGGTAAGCGCCGGGGCGCTGCACGACAGGGACTGGGAAGGCCCTGCCGGAGATGGAGTTGCTCCCTCAGGGAGCCTGCATCGCTTGCCTCAGTGGCCCCGCCCCCTCAGCACCATCTTGTCCCCTCATTGGCCCTGCCGGGCGTCACTCCTCCATTTGAATTCCTGCCCTTGGGAAAGCACTTCTGTGATTGGCTCCTGCTTCCCTTGACTCCTCTTTGTGGGCGGTGCTTCTGTCTTAGCGTCCTGAGTTCGAGTCCTGCTTCGGGCAGAAAGCGTAACTGTGGAACTCCCTGCCACTGCATTGAGATGGCATTTTTAAAAATTGGGCCCAAGCACGGCACTGCTACAGGTGGATCTGGCCCAGGCACCCCGCGAGCCCCGCGAATACACCTGCGCTGATTGGCGCGGGTTGTTGTTGATTTATTTGGATATTACTGATCAACTGAGATGTATTGGGCTACCTGAGTGAATTTGAGGTAAGTTGTATGATATGATTTATTTTTAGTGTGAGTCTGAGTGATGTGTGTGTGTGTGTGGGGGGGTTGCGGTAGAGGTTGGCTTAAAGGGGGCATAATTTCAAAGTGTGGCCTAGGGCGCAAAAAGGTGTTAATCCAGGCTTGGAGTGTGTTGCAATAATGTATTTGGGATGTAACAAGAGCGTGGACCACCGTGGCCACGTTTGCCTGCATACTCTTTGTCATAATTATAGCTGCATATACATTTGCAGAAAATATGTTTCTGCCAATGAGCTACTATAGTTTCCTGGAGTTCTATTTCCATAGTTTTGTATCTAGAAAATGTCTCCAGTGGCAAGCAGCCTTGAAAGAATAATATCAATCCACTTGCTTTGTTTAGCATGCATGAGTTGGGTCCTGAACTCTGTTTGAAACTCTTTGAAAAGAGAGACATGATATCAGACAAAGCCTCGAGTAAAGGCTGAAGCAAGTTTTTTTCCCATTTGCATGAAAAGGACAGTTACTGCTAGCCTTGGCTGCTAAGCCAATGGAATGGACATTGCCTCCTTTCTCACCAGACTGTTGTTTCATTTTGCTTTGAGGTGAAGAAACAGGACATGCATTGTTTGCTAAGTTTTGAACTTAAAAAGGAGCTGCCTACTGACAAACATTTGCATTTCAGCTGGAGTCGCTGAGCTATTTGTGTCAGCATCACTTTGGTGCCTTTTCCACCATGTGAGATGTGGCTGGCATCCAGGATTCTCGCTGCCTGGGAATAAAGAGTTTGAAATAAGACTTTGCAATCTACCCACCAAAGCACCAAACTTGACATTATTGAATAAATAATAAGAAAAGCTATAGCAGCTCTTGAGTTTAATCTACACTTGACCTGCTGGGCTCGAGAAACAGATGAGATTGCGTTTAGATCTCAGTAGTTGCATTCTTGCTTGCATCTAATTAAACAGACAACACTTAAGTGCAACAACATTTTGAATTGGGGTTTTTTTTGGAATAAGCTTTGGTGGCAAACATACTGTTTCAAGGTCAAAGGACCGAACTGTCAGAATAACAAATCAGCCATGTCGGCAGTGATGAAGTCTATGCCTCATGATTGCAATTTCAGTCCTTTCCCCATAGTGACAGCACATCATCTATAAAATGATATTAAAGGGGATGGGAATGGGCTATCATTAGGCTGGCAAAGGGAGGCAGGAGAAGGAGAAGCATCTTTATCTTGTCTTTGCTGTGATTAATGTGGATTTTTCCAGAAACAGAAGGGGATGAAGCCTGAATGTTTTTTTTAAAAGAATAATTGAAATTAAATCATTTGACTTACAGTATTTATTTATTTACTTACTTATTTATTTACGGAAATGATTAGATTAGGAGATTTCTAGTTTCCAAAAGTACAACGTCCAAAAGTACGTCTGATGACACCCAGCTGGTGCTGAGGATGGAAGCAGACCAAGAAAAAGGGGTGGGGGTAGCTCTGGGCTAACAGAAAACACAAGAGGAGAACCACAAGGCTATAATAACAAGCTCAAAGATATTGCAAGATACTGTAACAGTTGGTCTAAATTAATAAACATGCAGCATCATATGTCAGCAATCTTATTATTCACACATGTATTGAAACATGACAAAACATATATGGCAGAAGCATGTGTGCCTGGAAATTACATACAAAGCTATGAGCCGTTACAAGTTTGTGTTAGCTATACAATATATAGTATTACAATGATCACAATTAACAAAAATGAGGGTCCATAAGGAGGGGAGGTGATTCCACCATAAATGATAATGTTGAAAAAAGTTCTAGGAGGCAACACAGGCGAAAAAGTCCCCCCCGCAATGTTGCGCGGCAAGGGAACGAAGCCGCGGCGCTGAGTGGAAGCGACCGCGTTGGGGAGAGCCTGCCGGAGAAGCCGGAAAAGGAGCAGCAAAGCAAGTAGCAATAGGTGAGAGTGACCTGTCGTGCCGTGGGGGCTCCGGTAAGAGCTCAGTGGACCCCACAAGTGGAAAGGAGAGCCGGGACAGAGCCGAACGGCTGGGTAATCTCCTGGCGCCAAGGTGGTTTGCCGTTTTCGCGTCTGTGTGTTATGCTGCTCCGACAACCGGGCAAGTCTCGTGGACCGACCACAGAGCAGAGCCGCGAGGGTTCAGTTAACCTGGCGAGCCAGGAGCGGTTAGGCCCTCGTAATCTACCCGCCTCCCTTGGACCCAATTATGCTCACCAATCTGTTAGGTAGATGCCACGAAATTGTTTATTCTGCTCAGCTGAGTAGGATGCGACCGCAAATTCCCTGATCCCGCAAAGACATGCATATACATTCAAAACATTGGTTTTTAAAGGTTACAGAACTGTCAAAACAATTGAAATTCCCGCCTGCCCCCTTCTGGGCCGGCTCCGTCGATGATTGGTCGGAGCGTAGAGATCAGCTGATGGATGGGGTGTTGACTGGCTCTGGGAGCCTATCGGCGCTTACCCATTCGCTACCCCAGCCAATCAGGAGTCTGTGGCCATATATGGATTTCCAGGAAGGGAAGCTCAGACGGAAATGGCTGTCAATATTGGCATATGAGTAAACAAAAGAGTCCTAGCTAGGTAAACGACCTTATATGACACACGTTGTGCATGAGGTGGCGTCTCCTGGGTATGTGGCCAGTTATCAGATGAGGACAGAGAGGCGGGGGGGTTGCCATCCTTAGCCGAGACACTTTTAATTCAGGACGATTCCGACGGCGAACATTCCGGGGATGGAGTGCGCGGGCCTGGTGTGGGACCTTAGTGAGACGTAGCCTTCCTGCTGGTGTACCGTGCACCCAACGCACCGGCGGGGGAGTCTGCCTAAGCTGCTGGAGGTGTGGTCGCAGAGTGGGCATTGAGGTTCCCTAAACTTATTGTCTTGGGGACTTCAATGTCACGCCGATACCCTCTCAACGGCAGCCATGGACCTGGTGTCTACCATGGAGACACTAGGACTCTCACTCTGTAGACCGGTCCCACGCATCAGGCCGGGCACCCTGGATCTGATCTTCGCCGCCGGAATTAATGTGACCCTAGCCTCCACTACGGAGGTTCCATGGTCGGATCACAGGGTCCTGGAAGTCGGCTGGGGTGGTTCCCCCCCCGGTAAGGGTGCCGAGCCCATTCTGGTTCACCCGAAGAGACTTATGGAACCCACTAGGTTCCTGAATGCTCTAAGGGAATGGGAACTTCCCAGCGACTCAGTCGATGGGCAGGTGTGGACTACTGGAACGCCAGTCTTTCCACGGCTCTGAGGCGAGGTCGCCCCAGGCGCTCTCCTCCCCCGCAGGAATCGCTCGCCTTGGTTTACCGAGGAGTTGCGGGCGATGAGCGGAGGAGGAGACAGCTAGAGAGGCGTGTGGCGGAGTCTCCGTGACGAAGCGTCGAAATCGACTTATAAACAGTTTAAAGAGGTTTATGAGCATGCTATCATTGAAGCCAAAAAATGTACTATTCTTCCCTGATAGAGTCGGCTAACTCACGCCCAGCGCAATTGTTTAGGATAATTCGGTCGCTGACAGCAATCCCAACTGTCCCAAATGATAGGGGTTTGGCGCCTTCCGCTGAGGCTTTCAGAGTTACTTCACCGACAAGATTTCGACCCTCCGCCGGGACATTCCTGCCACAGTTGATACAGTTAGTGAGCTCGAGACCCCGCCGCCACTCGGCGGAATCCACCTTCACCCGCTTCCAACTGCTGGGCGCAGCAGCTGTCGACAAGTTACTAGCTGCAGCCAGACCAACTACATGCTCCCTCGACCCGTGCCCCTCCTGGCTTATTAGAGCTTGCCGGGAGGGTTCACGAGGCCCCTGGGCACGATCATAAATAGCTCCCTTGAGCAAGGAGTCTTCCGGGGGGGACAAAAGAGGCAATGGTGAGACCGCTGCTGAAGAAGCGAATTTAGACCCATGGCTCCTCAAATTACCGGCCAGTTTCAACTTGCCTTTTCTAGGCAAGGTAATTGAGAGGCAGCAGCGGATCAGCTGCAGCAGTTCTTGGAAGACACAGCTGGACTTGATCCCTACCAGTCCGGCTTCCGTATTGGGCACGGGACGGAGACCGTGCTTGTCGCCATTACAGACCAACTTAGCGCCAGCTGGACCAGGAGTGGATCGGCACTGCTCGTCTTGTTAGATCTGGCGGCAGCTTTCGACACTGTAGATCATGCCTTGTTAACCCACCGTTTGGCCGGCGCCGGGGTTGGGGGGACTGCCCTTAAAGGGGTGGCCTCCTTCCTCCGGGGCCGGGGACAGCGTGTGGAGGCGGGGGAGGTCTCGGGAGATCCTCACTTGATTGTGGGGTCCCCAGGGTGTTCATCCTCCCCCTTATTATTCAACGTGTACATCGCCCCCCTGGCCCAGCTGGCCGCGACTTTGGTCTGGAGTGTCATCAGTACGCTGATGACACCCAGCTGGTGCTGAGAATGGGCGGCAGGCCGGATACCGTACCCGATTGTTTCCATCAATGCCTTGAAGGGGTGACTGGATGGCTACGTTCCAGCTGGCTGAAGGTGAATCCGTCGAAGACGGAGATCTTGTGGCCTGGTCGGCCTGGGGGGTGAGTGCCGGTTGCCTACCCTGGACGGCGAGCGGCAACCCGTCGCCGGTTGTTAAGAGCCTAGGCGTTCAGTTGGACCCCCTGCTGACCATGGAGACCCAGGTCTGCTGCGGCCAGCAGGGGCGTCGTTCTTCCACCTACGACAGGCTAGGCGACTGGCACCCTACCTCTCAGGGATGACCTGGCCCACGCGGTGATCAAGCGACGGTCATCTCGAGACTAGACTACTGTAGCGCCCTCTACGTTGGCCTTCCCCTGGCGACAATTCGGAAACTCAAGCTAGTGCAGAATGCCGCTGCTGCTTGCTGTGAGGCATGGTAAAGGAGCACATCACGCCCATCCCCGGCAACTGCACTGGCTGCCTGTTGAGTGCCGAATTGCCTTCAAGGTGTTGGTGTTAACCTTTAAGGCCTTACACGCCTAGGGCCTGCGTACTTGAGGACACGCCTTGCCCCATATGTACCCCGAGATCACTACGTTCAGGGAGTCTAATCTTCTCCCTAATCAATCGGTCCGCACCTGCCATTTGTCCGTGACTAGGCAAGGGCCTTTTCCGTGGCGGCACCGGTACTCTGGAACTCTCTCCCAGATGACGTCCGTGCCGCCAGGGAGCTCATTTCGTTCCGCCAGGGCCTGTAAAACGGCCCTGTTTAGACTGGCCTTCGGCTGGGTGAATAATGCCGACGTATCCATCTCTTGACCAGTACCCCAACACTGGAATGCCATGGTTTGACACAATTGTTAATCTCGGGACCAATGTGTATGTTTTCTGTTCTATGCTTTTATTGCTCTATGCTTTTATTGTACGGCGACATGAATGCTACATGTTAGCCGGGTTTTTATGCTGTGATCCGCCCCGAGCCTGCTGGGAGGAGCGGAATATAAGAAGGAATAATAAATAAATAAATAAATAAAATAAATAGGATTAGTGAATTTGAGGATGAATGGGAAAAGGAGGAAGAGACTTGATGACAGAAACTCACTCAAGCCTTTGTGTGACCGAGGGTCTATTTTGGGACACAATCTGGTTTCCGAGGCCATTTGTGGCTCCCGCTGTGTGAGCAAATATTTCATGTCCAGGTCCCAGAGGATGAATTAATTGGACTAAACTCCGATGATTAATACTTCCTTCAGGCTGATGGAATGTGGGCCCAAGACAAGGGCCTGGGTAATCAAAACAAGATTTCCATCAGAAATAGCTCATGCAATGAGAACAATGATGATCCATAAAAGGCTTAGGATGGGAATTCAGTTACTTCCTTTCAGCTGACACAATAGCGAAAATACAGGCAATCTTTCTTTACATGGGAAAGAGGGGAAGGGAAGGGCTACAAGGAGTCAGTGGGAACAGGGACGATATTGTACATACACATAGACACAGGGTGCAAACATATGGTTATGATTTCAGGTTTCCCACTGTGAGTTCAACATAAGCCGAACCCCATTGCTTCAGGCCAATTCTTTCCTCTGTGCTTACCCTGCTGGGCACAGGGGTTCCCAAGATGAGGGGAAAGAAAGAAAAGAAAATGGAAAAAGGATAAAGGCAAAATGAGTTCTCTTCCCTCCTCCCTTGGGGGCCTTGAACCCGGGGCCTCCGTTCCGAACGGCCTTAGCTCTACGGTGTGAACCACCGCACCTTTCCCTCCGGTACAGCTTCTCTTCGCAGTCTTAAGGTGCCCGGGGAGTGGGAATAGAAAAAAAAATAATTAAAAAATCAGGAAAAATACAGGAAAGGGTCGGAGAGGGGCAAGAACCTTGGCGGCAGGATCCTACAGCCCAGAGGGAGAGAGTGTGAGTTTTCACCCGGGAACAGGCGTGTGTGCGAAAGTTGGGACTTGTTCACTCGCGGAACGGCCTGCAGCTTGAAGCTGCCGACTCTCGGTAACACGTGGACGCTTCTTCGGGGCGCGTCGCTATTTCCAAGTATTATCTATAATAACATAACATAGTAATAACTCTAATGCCATTAGAGGCATTAGAGTTATTACTATGTTATGTTATTATAGCTAATACTTGGAAATAGCGACAGCCTCGAAGAAGCACCCACGGACGCCGAAAACGGCAAACCACCTTGGCGCCAGGAGATTACCCAGCCGTTCGGCTCTGTCCCGGCTCTCCTTTCCACTTGTGGGGTCCACTGAGCTCTTACCGAGCCCCACGGCACGACAGGTCGCTCTCACCTATTCCTACTTGCTTTGCTGCTCCTTTTCCGGCTTCTCCGGCAGGCTCTCCCAACGCGGTCGCTTCCACTCAGCGCCGCGGCTTGGGTTCCTTGCCGCGCAACATTGCGGGGGGACTTTTTCGCCTGTGTTGCCTCCTAGAACTTTTTCAACATTATCATTTACGGTGGAATCACCTCCCCCTCCTTATGGACCCTCATTGTTGTTAATTGGGATCATTGTAATACTATATATTTTATAACTAACACAAACTTGGAACTGCTCAGCGCTTTGTGTAATTTCCAGGCACACATGCTTCTGCCATATATGTTTTGTCATGTTTCAATACATGTGTGAATAATAAGATTGCTGACATATGATGCTGCATGTTTATTAATTTAGACCAACTGTTACAGTATCTTGCAATATCTTTGAGCTTGTTATTATAGCCTTGTGGTTCTCCTCTTGTGTTTTTTGCTGAGGATGGAAGGCCAGCCGGACTCTGTATCCGATTATTTCCATCAGTGCCTGGAAGCCGTGACTGGGTGGCTATGGGCCAGCAGGTTGAAGGTGAACCCGTCAAGGATGGAGGTCCTGTGGCTGGGTCGTCCCGGGGAGCTCCGGCTGCCAATAATGGATGGTGAGGTGGTTAGTCCGTTGCCACTGGTTAAAAGCCTGGGGGTCCAATTGGACCCTCTGCTGACGATGGAGGCTCAGGTCTCCACTGTGAGCAGAGCAGCATTTTTCCATCTGCGCCGGGCGAGGAGGCTGGCACCCTACTTTTCCGGTGACGACCTAGCCGCGGTAATCCAGGCTACGGTCATCTTGAGATTGGACTACTGTAACACCCTTTACATTGGCCTTCCTTTGTCGGTAATCTGGAAACTGAAGATGGTGTAAAACGCTGCAGCTCGACTGCTGGCTGGAGTGACACTAACATGCCACATCACACCAGTCCTCCAGCATTTGCACTGGCTTCCCATCGAGTACCAGATTGCCTTCAAAGTGCCGGTGTTAACCTTTAAGGCCTTGCATGGTCTGGGGCCAGTGTATCTGAAGGACCACCTCTCCCTGCACATTCCCCAGAGACCACTACGGTCCATGGACCAAAACCTATTGGAGGTTCCATCACTCACAATTTGCCGATTGTCATTGATGCAGCAGCGCACCTTTTCTGTAGTAGCACCTACCGTGTGGAACGCCCTCCTGGCAAAGGCACGAGCAATAACAGAGTGACAGGTCTTCAGGAGGGCCTGTAAGACCACCCTGTTCCGTCAGGTATTTAATCTCTAAGGTTGTGCTTTCCATTCTGGTCCTAATCTGTTTTTATTCTGTTTTTAACTACGTTGTGTTGTGTATTCATTGTTGTGAACCACCCTGAGCCTTTTTGGGAAGGGTGGTATATAAATCGAAATAATAAATAAATAAGCCAAAGCAGACAAAGGGGCCTCCAAACTTTTATTGTGTGTTTTCCCAAGGAAATTATTAGCAGATTAAAGGAGAGTTCTAGTTTCCTAAAGGACAACGTGTAATCCCAGACAAGGAAAGGAGGGCTGTGCAAACTGTTATGGGTTTGTTCCCCAAGGGAAAGATTAGATCAGGAGATTCCTAGTTTCCAAAAGGACAACGTGTAACCCCAGACAGAGAAGGGAGAGCTGTGCAAACTGTTATAGGTTTCTTCCCCAAGGAAAAGATTAGATTAGGAGATTTCTAGTTTTCAAAAGGACAATGTGTAACCTAAAGCAGACAAAGGGGCCTCCAAACTTTTATTGTGTGTTTTCCCAAGGAAATTATTAGCATATTAAAGGAGATTTCTAGTTTCCTGAAGGACAACGTGTAACCCCAGACAGAGAAGGGAGGGCTGTGCAAACTGTTATGGGTTTGTTCCCCAAGGAAAAGATTAGATTAGGAGATTTCTAGTTTCCCAAAGGAAAATGTATAACCCCAGATAGAGAAAGGAAGGCTGTGCAAACTGTTATGGGGTTGTTTCCCAAGGAAAAGATTAATTTAGGAGATTTCTAGTTTCCAAAAGACCAATGTGTAACCCCAGACAAAGGGGCCTCCAAACTTTTGTACATTTTCCCAAGGAAATTATTAACATATAATGGGATTTCTTGTTTTTCAAAACACAGAAGTCAAACCCCAGGAGAGGAAAGGGTCTTATAACTTGTATTCACCGCTTCAGGAAGGGAATTATTGGCAGAAAATGGGCTATCCAAAGTCCGAAGGAACTTTCTGGCATCCCAAAATCCAAAGTATAACTCAAAGGGGATTGAGGTGTGTTGAAAGTTAAAATCACTGCTTCAAAAAGGAAAATTGGCAGTGGCAGGCAAGAGAACACTTCTCCCAACTGCCCTGCCCTTCGTCCCTCCCCCCACACAAGCAAGCCTTGCAGGCAAGGGACCTGCTAACAGCCGTTCTCCCCAAGTTGTTCCCTTCCCTAACCCTGTTGTTCCTTTCCCAAGCGGTGGCACCTTCCCACCCAAGCTCCATTCCAGTTCGCGTCTCCGGCTCACAATGAGACCACGAGGCACGTGTGGGCCTTTCTAAGGAGCAATGGCTGCTGTGCTGAAACCCTGCCCCTCCTAAGGTGGTTTCCCCTCATTGGCTGGAGGCAAGCATTCTTGCATGCAAGCTGCAGCTTGCCTCCAAATGCTGGGTCTTTTCCGATTCACTTCCTGAGTCGGAACAAAGGTGGCGACAGTGGCTTCGAAATGGCAAGGATACTTCCAGGTTCCCAAAACGCTTCAAAATCGCTTCAGAAAGGAATTTGATCCGAATTTAATCCGAATTCCAAAGATTCTGACTGGGCCTAACCATGCCTAATACATATACACATGCACACACAAATATACATATATACACACACATATACATATACACATGCACACATACATGCACACATACACACACATATATATACACACGAATATGCAGATAGACAAGCACACACATATACACAATATGCATGTACACATATAAACACACAAATATATACATACACATATACACACACATATACACACACACCTATATATATGCAAACACACATATACACACATAAACACATATACACAGACTGGGCCACAGCAATTTTATTATTTATTTATTTAAAACTTTTATACCCCGGCCTTCTCACCTCTGAAAAGGGACTCAGACCGGCAAACAGCAAGTATTCAATACTAACATTTTAAATCTAAAAACATCATAAATTTACAATAAAATTATCAAATACAATACAATAAATACATTTAAAAAGCCTTTCACCAAAGTAAAATCAAGTCCAACTTAATCCATATATTTGGTCCGTATCAAGTGGTCAGCGACTTTAGTCACTTCGCGATCTCCTCCTTCATTCTGCAAAGGCCTCATTGCACAGCCACGTTTTCACCCGCTTCCTAAAGTCAGGAGGGAGGGGGCAGATCTAATTTAATTTGGGAGGGAAATCCACAGCCGGGGGGCCACCACAGAAAAGGCCCTGTCCCTCGTCCCCACCAGACACGCCTGTGAAAGTGGTGGGACCGAGAGCAGGGCCTCTCCAGACGATCTTAGCATTCTTGATGGTTCATAGGGGAGAAGACATTCAGACAGGTAAACTGGGCCGGGACCGTATAGGGTTTTGTAGGTTAAAACCAGCACTTTGAATTGTGCTCGGAAGCTAATTGGCAGCCAGTGGAGCTGGTGCAACAGGGGGGCATTGCGCTCCCTGTACCCCGATCCCGTTAGTAGTCTGGCTGCTGCGTGCTGGACTAATTTTTTTAATTAGATTTCTTAGCCGCCACTCCCGAGTGGCTCGGGGTGGCTTACAGTTTTAAAAATACAGAACAACAAAGTACATAAGCAATAAAAACAACGGCAATAAAACATTTAAAAGATTACATTAAACACCAATATTGCTTCGACTAGTATGTGTTAGACTGACTCAATCACAGAAAGCCTGCCGAAATAGCCAGGTCTTACAGGCTTTTCTGAAAGCCAAGAGGTCACAGAGTGACCTGGCCTCAGGTGGCAAGGAATTCCAAAGCGTGGGGGCAATGATGGAGAATGCCCTTCTTACAGTCAGTCACGTTTATTGAGTAACCGTCAGGTCATTTCAAATAAAAGCTCCAACAGCAGTAGCGGTATACAAGATAAAAGATAAAATCAGTACCTACTGTACAAGGCAAATACAATGCAACACATTAAAAGCTAAACTTGTTATAATTGTCTTACGTCAACACATAGGAAGGGGAACTATTAGCATAGGATGCTTAAGAGGACCAGTGATCAGTTGATGTGCCGCTTATTACCGCTGTACGGGCTGTTCCATGCCGCCTACTGGAGCTCATCTCCCGCACAGTTGACTCCAATAGACTCCATATACCGCTGTCTCTTTTTGTATGCTCTAAATAAGTAAGCAGCTACCTTATACACTGTTTGAAGGTTTGAGTCCGAGAGGAGGAAGTTAATTTTAAAGGTAGAGGGCCAAAATGTCCTTTTGGATAGTAAATAGCTAAGATATTTCTCCCTCTCCTCTGCATATATGGGACAGATCAACAGAATGTGGACTAGATCCTCGACTTCTGGTAGGCCGCAGACACAGACTCTGTCCTTATAAGGTGTGGCAGCATATCTGCCGGCCCTCACCATAGACTCGAATGATGTGAGGCGATAAGCTTTGGCGCTCAGAATAAAGAGAAGATCTTGGTCTTCAGATCTCAGTGATCTCGTGGGACAGTATGGGGTAAGGCAGTCCCTCAGGTACACTGGCCCCAGACCATACAAGGTCTTGAAAGTCAAAACTTTCGGGCAGTCTTCATAGGCAACCCCACGTAGAGAGCATTGCAGTAGTCTATACGAGATGTAACCAAGATACGGGCGTAGCTGGCGCACAAGCCTGAGGGGTTCCAGGCTCAGCGATGAGTCCAGGATCACTCCCAAACCGCAAACCTGCGCCTTCAGGTGGAGTGTAACCCCCTGCCAAGCATGGCAGGGGACGGCTAGTGCTAAATAAAAATGTAATTCTCCTTCTGTTTATTTATTAACCAATGCAACTGTAAGTTGTTTGTGAATCCAATGTAGTTGCAGAGATGTATGTCCAATGTCATTCATTGTGTAAAAGTGTAATAGTTCTGTAAAAGTTCTGAAATACCCTCTCACACTGGAAATTGCTATAAAAAGAACCTGTGCTTTAAAGCAGTGTTTCTCAACCAGTGTGCTGTGGCACACTAGTGTGCCGTGAGCGATCATCAGCTGTGCCGCAAGAAAAGCTCTCTGCCCCCCTTCCTTCCCCCCTCCTCCTGCCGAACTCCTGCTGCTTGGGAGAGAAGGAGGAAGGGACGGACGGCCGCAAAGAAAAAGAAGAAGGGACCAAGGCACCGCCTCCTTCGGCTGTTTCCCCAACCAGCCTCCAATCTGCCATGACTCCCACCATGACTCTCGCCCCTTGCTTGTTGAAGCCGCGCAGAAGAGCCCCGCCTACTGAAGCCCGTCCACTGCTCATGCTCCTCCTCTGTGAGAGAGCTGAAGCCAGGGGGGGGGGGCATGATGCAGCCTGGCTCCCCTCCCTCCCCCGGCTTCAGCACTCCCACAGCTTCGCCAGCCTTGAGGGGGCAGTGCCAAGCCAGCGATGGCAGAGCCAGCACAATGCTAGCTTGCCCCCTCAAAGCTGGTGAAGCTGTGGGAGAACTGAAGCTGGGGGGAGGGGAGGGGCATGGCGTGGCTCCGCCCCCTCCCCCAGCTTAAGCGCCTTCACAGCTTCTCCAGCCTTGAGGGGGCAGTGCCAAGCCAGCGGTGGCAGAGCCAGCACAATGCTGGCTTGGCACTGCCCCCTCAAGGCTGGAGAAGCTGTGGGAGAACTGAAGCCAGGGGGAGGAGGCGGGGCATGGTGTGGCCTGGCTCCTCCCCTGGCTTCGGCACTCCCAGCAGCTGCTCCCAGCAGCTCACCATCCCCCAGCCGTTCTTTACTGTGTTACAGTGTCATTTTGGTTGGTGGTGTGCCCCCGGATTTTTTTAATGTTAAAAGTGTGCCGCAGCTCAAAAAAGGTTGGGAAACACTGCTTTAAAGATATTGAAAAGTTATTCATGACAAGCCTACCTGTGAAATCTAGCACTGCTCGCTTAGCTGTCACCTTTGAATCCATGTTACCCTTCTGTCCTCTCCTTACATGTCACCCAGCCAAAAGTTCTGGGAATGCACTGGGCAATACTACTAAGTTTCATCTTTAAGGGAGGAGGTGTTATCTCACAAAACAAGGTCAGTAACTTTTTCACAAAGCCTGATTTACAGTAAATGGGGCATTACTTATGGGGCAGCATCTCTGAAAAGGTTGGGTGGCATTTAAATAAACGAATAGAAGAAGGGTCAGTTCCTTCACCTCAAAGCAATTGAAAAGCACAGTGATAAATGGTGCTGTGAGCTCTGGAGAGTAAGATGAAAATATTTCAAATGTGGAAAGAAAGCAGCTGAAAAACAAGTCTTTCTTTTTTTCTCTCTCTCTCTCCTTGCCCTCCTCCCTTCCTACAGAAGAGGATGGATTTATATATCCAATTAATTCATCTCATGAAAGGCGAGCAATAGCTTTCAGGCTATAAACCCTTGTTGGAGGACTCAATTAGCACAATTAAAGCACTTGGAAGTAAAAATGGATAAAAAATTGGATTTGAGAGCTGCAGACACAGAATTATTGTCCAAGTGATGGATAATCTCCTTTGACAAAGTGGTGTGCCAGCACTTCCAGCCTTCCGAGGTAGGACAGGCTGTCAAGTCTGCCTTTGTCTACACCCCCGAAAGATTAGATTATAACTGCTTGTATTTTTTACTATAAAGGTAAAGGTTTCCCCTGGCATTAAGTCTAATGTTGCTCATCTCCATTTCTAAGCTGAAGAGCTGGCGTTATCCATAGACGCCTCCTAGGTCATGTGGCCAGCATGACTGCATAGAGCAGTGTTTCCCAATCTTTTTTGAGCTGCGGCACACTTTTAACATTAAAAAAATCCGGGGGCACACCACCAACCAAAATGACACAAAATGACACTCTTAACACAGTAAAGAACGGCTGGGGGATGGTGGCCTGCCGGAAGCAGCTGCTGGGAGTGCCAAAGCCGGGGGAGGGGGCGGAGCCATGCCATGCCATGCTGTGACTCCTTAATACCGTTCCTCATGTTGTGGTGACCCCCAACCCTAAAATTATTTTTGTTGCCACTTCATAACTGTAATTTTGCTACTGTTATGAATCGTAAAGTAAAGATCTGATATGCAGGATGTATTTTCATTCACTGGATCAAATTTGGCACAAATACCCAAATTGAGTTTTGGAGTTGTAGTTCACCTACATCCAGAGAGCACTGTGGATTCAAATAATGATGGATCTGGACCAAACTTGGCACAAATACTCAGTATGCCCAAATGTGAACACTGGTGGAGTTTGTGGAAAATAGACCTTGACATTTGGGAGTTGTAGTTGCTGGGATTTCTAGTCCACCTACAATCAAAGAGCATTCTGAGCCCCACCAAGGATAGAATTGGGCCAAACTTCCCACACAGAGCCCCCATGACCAACAGAAAATACTGTTTTCTGATGGTCTTTGGCAATCGCTCTGACACCCCCTTGCAACCCCCCCCCCCCTCTGGGTGTCCCAATCCCCAGGTTGAGAAACGCTGCTTTAACTGAAAACTGCCAAGGGCTGAGCTAAGATATTGGGACTTTTGGTCCCTTTGGTTGAAGATATTATAATAAACTGCCACTGAGAGCAAAGGAGATGATGGTACTGTGATACAATGAAAGAACCAAGGCAAGGCAATGCAGCAGCAAATTATTATGATTTGTGTTCTAAATCTACACTACTCCAGTTATCTCCCCCGAGTTTTTAAATATTCTATATGTCCACGTGGCCCGCCCTGTCGGTTTTGTTTTTAGATTCACCTGTACTGTTGCGTTTTCACAGATGTATTTTATTGTGTTTATTGTTTTTATTATGTTTATTGTTCTTCTATGTTGTTGATATTTTATGATGTGTTGTGCGGGCATGGCCCCATGTAAGCCGTTCCGAGTCCCCTCTGGGGAGATGGATGCTGGTTAGAAATAAAATTTATTATTATTATTATTATTAAACACAACAATAGTAGTACACAGCAAACAATATCACTATGCTGGTTATTGTACTGGATCACATGTCGGATACGTCCCAAGTGTCTAGGACTATGTGATGTATCGGCGAATAATGCATGCAGCTCTTAGTAGGGTGGCCTTTTGCAGCTGACAGATTGTAATTTTGTCAGCGCCGATTGTGTTTAAGTGCAGGCCGAGGTCTTTAGATGCTAGGCCCAGTGTGTCGATCACCACTGGGACCACCTTGTCTGGCGTGTGGCAGAGTGTTTGCAGCTTGATCTTTAAATCCTCGTATTGTGTCACCTTTTCCAGTTGTTTCTCTTCAATCCTCCTTTCTCCTGGGATTGCAACATCGACAATCCATATTTGGTTTTGTAACACGATTGTGAGGTCAGGAGTATTGTGCTTCAAAACTCTGTCAGTCTGAATTTGGAAGTCCCAGAGTAGTTTGATGTGTTCATATTCTGTAAGTTTTTCTGTAACTTGTGATCCCACCAGTTCTTTGTCGCAGGCAGATGGTATTTGTGGGACAAGTTCCAATGGATCATCTGAGCAACGGTGTTATGCCTCTGCTTGTAGTCTTTCTGCGTGATCTTCTTGCAAGCAGCTGAGGATGTGATCTATTGTTTAATCTGCTTCCTTGCAGTGTCTACCCTTCTTCTTCTTTACTTTTCTCCCATGGGCAGGCCCAGATTACCCATAAGGCCAGACTAGGCCATGGCCTAGGGGCGCAAGGCCAGGGGGGGTCGCAAAAATCACGGGCCAAAGGTTTTTTTGAAACAAATACAAACGCAACGCCTGCGTGCGATGCGCACAGTGCGCCATCCATACAGCGCCCCATCCAAACCTTCCGCTGCCTCTGCGACGTTTACGCGCCTCCATTCTCAGTGCCGCAGCGTGGCCTGAGGAGGAGGAAGGGAGGAGGAGGGCAGCAGAGGAAAGGAGGGGCGGGCGCCCGGCCCACGCATGCGCGAAGACGAGCCATGAGGGAGCTTCCTTCCCCATCGGGTACTTCCATAGCCTTCTCCCTTCCCAGCCTCCTCTTGGCGGAAAGGGGTGGTTTTTCCCCTTCTGTTTACGGCATCTAGCCCACAAATGCCACGCGGACACAACAGGCTAATGAGAATATGCTTCATGCTTTACAGGTACTGGCTGAGTGGTTAATATTGTGCATTTTTAGCATGGAATGGCCTTGCAGTTCAAAGGTCTGGCTTCTTTCTGCATGTTTATAAATCTGTGGAGTAATGTCCATTGTGGGAAATGTAACTTTTGTCTGGGTGCATCTTTGAATGTACCATTGGCCACCTTTTTATCATGGGATGGCCTTGCAGTTCAAAGGTCTGGCTTCTTTCTGCATGTTTATAAATCTGTGGAGTAATGTCCAGGGTGGGAAAAGGAAATTTTCTCTTTGAATGTACCATTGGCCACCTTTTTTAGCATAACCTAATATCCAAGATTAGTTACTAATTCTTTGTTTCTCTCAATACAAAAAATCATCAGCAATACGTGTTTTGAAGATCAAAGGAGAAGATAAGGTTTTATTTTTAGTGTGGGTCTGAGTGATGTGGGGGTGGGGCAGTAGAGGTTGGCTTAAAGGGGGCGTAATTCCAAAGTGTGACCTAGGGTGCAAAAAGGTGTCAATCTGGGCCTGTCCATGGGTAGCACTCAACGTGGTGCACATGGCTAAAACATCAAAATAACATATCTTTAAAAAAATCTCAAAGGAATCTTCTCTAAGAAACCAACTCCAACTTTCTCTGTAACGTCAACATTGATTCCAAACATGGAATATGAATCTGACAGCACCGTAATTTGTCTTAAATAATTTGTTCACACCCTGTGAGCAAAGAAGCAGGCTTCAAAGTTCAGTGCTATCTATGATATATTTCTACAGCTCTCTTCCCAAACTTTGAAATCTGCATTGGAACCATAAATCCTGGAAGGGGAAAGGGGACTGGGGCTGAGAGGGGGTTGATGTTCCTGTGAAGTTAACTGTAAAATGGTTAGTCATGTTTCATAAAATGGTTAGTCAGAGCAAGTGTGGGTGGACTTGCCCTCAATTAGTTGTTCAAACATTTATGCTAAATATGGCAAAGTCTTGCTTGAATACAAGCCTGCCCAAAAGACAGATACATCAATAGACAAAAAGTCTAAGGAGTGGGTAGAGAGGCCATATTGGTAAACTTTGATCATTTGCTTTGACATATCGGGCATAGCCAGCACAGCTAAAGGAAAGCAATGCTGGGGTTGCAGTCAAGCAACACCTGCAGCATGTCATACTGGTTCTCCAATGCTGTCACCAAAATAATGAATTCTGGTGACGTCTGGTGAAAATTTCTTTGTTTATTGAAGAACAAGGACAAGATCAACAGCTGACGTGCCTATGTGAATGAAATATGGGACAAAGAACAAAGTCCACAAATCATCTCAGAATTGCTGAAGGCTTTGATGTACAGAATCACTTGGTTGCTGTGAGGTTTCCGGGCTGTATGGCCATGTTCCAGAAGCATTATCTCCTGATGTTTCACCCACATTTATGGCAGGCATCCTCAGAGGTTGAGGAGTCAGACCTTCAACCTCTGAGGATTTCTGCCATAGATGTGGGTGAAACATCAGGAGATAATGCTTCTGGAACATGGCCAAACAGCCCAGAAATATCACAGCAACCCATCTCAGAATTATTTCACATGAGATAATTTCTTGACTTAATTTGCCAGTCAGGAGATCCTAAGTAATCTTCATTATAGGGCAGTGGAGACTGCCCTATAATGCAGTTAATTCACATCCTGAAACTGGATTATAGGGCAGTGTAGATCTAGACAGTTCACAAATCCCACTTACTGGTAAGCTGCCACTGGGATCAACAGGGATCAATTCCTCTGTTGATTAAGACAGTGTTTCCCAACCAGTGTGCCATGGCACACTTGTGTGCCATGAGCGATCATCAGGTGTGCAGTGGGAAATTGGAACCTCCAATACCCTTTCTTCCCCCTCCTGCCGAACACTTTTTCTTCTCCACTCGGGCTCCCTTCTTCCCAGCCTCGCTCTGCTTGCTTTGCCTTGCTTTGCTCACGCTGCCACTTCTGCGGGAGGGGGGGAGGGATGAAGACGTGACCCGTGCGGGCGCTACTGCGCAGACTCACCCCACGTCTTCCTCCCTCCCCTCCACAGTGCTCTCTGGATATAGGTGAACTACAACTCCAAAACTCAAGGTCAATGCACACCAAACTCTTATAGTATTTTCTCTTGGTTATGGTAGTTCTGTGTGGGAGGTTTGATTCTATTCCATCATTGGTGGAGTTCAGAATGCTCTTTGTTTGCAGGTGAACTATAACTCCCAGCTGTTGAGCAAGACCTTCGTGTGTGTCTTTCTGCCATTCCTGCCAGGATATCTATGTTGTGTTCATCGAAACAGGCCCAGGTTTCACACTGAGTGTATAAATACATTTAAAAACATATTAACTATATGTATTACTGTGTTAGAGTGTCGTTTTGCGTCATTGTGGTTGGTGGTGTGCCCCAGGATTTTGTAAATGTAAAAAATGTGCCGTGGCTCAAAAAAGGTTGAAAAACACTGGATTAGAACATAAGAACATAAGAAGAGCCATGCTGAATCGGGCCTCAGCCCATCTAGTCCAGCATTCTGTGTCACACAGTGGCCCACTAGTTGTACACAGGGATCTCTAGCAGAAAGGAGGGCAAAACCTCACCTGCTCCCGACCCCCACAACCAGTACCCAGGAAAATCCTGCCTGCCTCCATCAACACAGAGGTGGCACTTGGATGTCCATTTCAGTAACTACTGATTCCCTTGGTATCCATGAATCTGTCTAATCCTGCCTTGAAGCTGTCCAGGCTGACAGCTGTCACAACCTCCTCTGGAAGTGAGTTCCATAACCCAATGACCCTCTGGGTGAAGAAATATTTCCCTTTATTAGTCCTAACTTTTTTACCTTGGAGCTTTAGGATTAAGATGTGGCTGCCTGACCCCCAACTATGAGCAATCTCCAACACAAGGGTTTTGCAATAGAGATCATCTTCTTCAGTTGTATTGGAGTTTGCTCATAAGGCTCTCTCTCTCTCTCTCTCTCTCTCTCTCTCTCTCTCTCTCTCTCTCTCTCTCTCTGTGTGTGTGTGAGAGAGACAGAGAGACAGAGAGAGAGAGGCAATGTCCGGTAGCCAGTTCTAAAGCAACAGGAAAACAGTGCAGTAATTCAGATTTCAGTTCCACAATATCAGGAAGGTTATAGCTGCTCATCCTAGCTCCATACTTTTGTAGTTTGTGAGACAACAGTGACAGAAATGCCACTCACAGAACATAATATCTTGCTGCTCATCTTTCCTATGCAAATTTCTTATTTTGCCTTCTGTGGAGGAAGTGGAGCCCCCAGTTCTTGGTTTGCCTATTTATCAATCAAAGCAAAGAAGCTTTCTCAGGAAATTGTGTCTCAGTCAAGAGGGCAAGCTGCCTGAAAATTAAACATCCATCTCCTTTACGCGATGCTTATTTTGAACTTCAGGCCGGTACTGCAAAGGCAGCCTGGGATACTTCACATCAAAAGAGATTTTCAGCATCAGTGGTTGCTCTTATTGATTCTGCTCTTCATGAATCATTTAGGTAGTCTACCTACATACAGGGACTTTCGGGAAGAAACACTGAGGTTGCTGAAGTTGTCTTCGTAAATCTTTTGAGACAATGCAGGAAAACAATAGTTTTTGAGGACAAATCTATATGAGATGGTAATTCATTAGCAGAAATGAAATAGTCAAGCTATACAGAGTACAAAAAAGTTTTCTTGTTCCTGAAAAGGCACAAGCTTTCGAAGACGAGTCCAATTTGTTAGATGCGGAAGTTGGGCAGGGGAGAAGCACTGAGGTCAGGTGGAAATGTAATTCATTGTTGTTTATTTTACATATGTCTTAGATGCTTTTCAGGCATAGTCATTAAAAATGACTGTGGTGCTTAAAAATAACTTCAGTTTGTTGTTGTTGCTGTTGTTATACAACTTATCTCTCTAAAACAGTGGTTCCCAACCTTGTTTTGACCAGGGCCCACTTTGACCAGGGATCATTTTGACCAGGGCCCACTTTCACCAGGGCCCACTTTCACCAGGGTCCTTTTTGACCAGGGCCCACTTTGACCAGGGACCATTTTGACCAGGGCCCACTTTGACCAGGGCCCACTTTGACCAGGGATCATTTTGACCAGGGCCCACTTTGACCAGGGCCCACTTTGACCAGGACCCACTTTGACCAGGGCCCACTTTCACCAGGGCCCTTTTTGACCAGGGACCATTTTGACCAGGGACCACTTTGACCAGGGTCCACTTGACCAGGTACCACTTTGATAAGGGACTACTCTCCAACATTACTACCAAAAAGAGGCGAGGCTGGTCAATTTTGCGGAAAATAAGTGGAAATAAAATGAATACAACAAATTTTGGTTTATGGACCAATTTTTTGTTCTTGTGGCCCACTACTGGGCTGTGGCCCACAGGTTGGGAACCAATGCTCTAAAAAGAGTTCCGAAGCAGCTAACACTAAAAACAATACAATAAGATATTACCAGGAGCACCTGGTAATATCGCAGCATACGGGGTTTAGTGATATTTTTAAACATGCTGCAATTAAGCATCAACTAGGTTTGTTCAAAGTGTGCCATTGTGTCTACATGACATCCAGGGACTTCCAGATCTTAGTCCCATGCTAGGGAAAGTTGGGGGATGCTACAGAGTTTGGACAAAATTCCTGAGCAGCCCTACAATTTGGGCACAGCGTGGACAGCATTATTGAGTCTGATGTGAATTGATTTGTTGTTGCCATGGACTGCCATCACAATTCAGTTTTCCCTGCCCAGCAAAAGGGACAAATCAGATCTACAGTGTTCCCTCACTTATTGCAGGGGTTACGTTCCAGGACCTCCCGCAATAAGTGAAAAACCGCAATGTAGGGATGCTCTATTTATTTTAAGAGTTGTACATTATTTTAGTAGTTATACATTATTTTAAGTCTTTATAAACTTAAAATAAAATGAAGGAAAGGAAGGAAAGGCCCTTCAAGGCTGGAGGGAGAGAGGACTGAGGAGGGAAAGCGGTGGCAGCAAAAACCCACAAAACAGTGAAAATACTGCAATACGTATTTTAAAATAATATTTTTTAAAAACTGCAAAACAGCGAGTCTGCTAAAAGCGAACTGCAAAGTAGCGAGGGAACACTGTGTGTTACTGCCATCTCTGCTGCAGACAGCTTTAGAGCCCTGGAAAAGCTTCTTGCTGTTGCGGAAGCATGGAGTTTTATTACTTTGGACTGGCCACAGATCTTAATCAGTGTAGATAAACGCCTAGTCCCAAAGGACCACAACATCACTTTGCATACTTTTTTGTGTGTCATGAGTGACTTGAGAAACTGCAAGTTGTTTCTGGTGTGAGAAAATTGGCCGTCTGCAAGGATGTTGCCCAGGAGATGCCCAAGTGTTTGCATTTATTTATTTATTTATTTATTTATTTATTTATTGTGATTTTACAGTATTAGCTTGAGAGTGGGGGAAAGAGGTGATGGGGTAGAGCAGTATTTCCCAACCTTTTTTGAGCCGCGGCACACTTGTTACATTTGCAAAATCCTGGGGCACACCACCAACCAAAATGACACAAAATGACACTTTAACACAGTAATACATATAGTTAATATGCTTTAAAAATGTATTTATACTCTCAGTGGGAAACCTGGGCCTGTTTCGATGAACTCAACATAGATATCCTGGCAGGAATGGCAGAAAGACACAAACTTCCCACACAGAACTCCCATAACCAAGAGAAAATACTATAAGAGTTTGGTGGGCATTGACCTTGAGTTTTGGAGTTGTAGTTCACCTACTGTACATCCAGAGAGCACTGTGGACTCAAACAATGTTGGATCAGGACCAAATTTGGCATGAATACTCAATATGCCCACTCCTAACATTTCCTATTTTCAAAGATATCTATATACGTAACTCATTTACATTCTTCATTACACATCTTACAAGTCTATCATAAATTTTATTCCTTTGTTTTTTATATATTCTTTAAATCCCGACCAGTCCGTCTTAATTTTGTTGTTGTTTAGATTTTGTGATAATATGTCCATTTGAATCACATCAAAAATTCTTTCAGGCTGCAAAGGTCGACAGCAGGCTATATTAAAGGTCGAGCACCCACCTCGACCCGGGCAGATCCCAAACTCATGACCTACTGGTGGTACTGGAACCAGGAGATTTTCTGGTGTGTTTGTCTTATTTCTTCTATTGTTTTGATGCTCCAGTTATTATTATTTGTCTTCTTTAATATCTGTTTATATGTTAGCCTGGGAGATGCCTCTCGCAAGGATGGTAAAACATCAAAACACTTGGGCATCTCCTGCTAACATATAAACAGGAGATGCCCAAGTGTTTTGATGTTTTATCATCCTTGTGGGAGGCATCTCCTAGGTTCCCAAATAAGAAGCTGGAGCTGACAGAGGGAGCTCATCCACGCTCTCCCTGGATTCGAACCACCGACCTGTCGGTCTTCAGTCCTGCCGGCACAAAGGTTTAACCCACTGTGTCACCGGGGGCTCCACTTTGCATACTGACTAACACAGCTCTTGAAACCTACTCTGTATTCAGTATTGCCTCATCTATTCAATCTTATCTTAACAGCTAGCAACTGTCTTCAGTGACGGAGTTGATGTTTCCAGCTCCCTCTCCGCAAAGAATATGACTTTAATTATCAGAAGCAGGACTACTGTCAAAATTCCTCATGTCTTGATCACTGGCAGGAGGGAACGGGAAACATCAAATGCCAGCTGTGTGCCAATCACCAGTTGAACAGACCTCCGTTGCTTGATGCAGCTGCTGGTTGTTCAGATGAGGTTAGGAACTTCTGGTTATTTCACGCTGTTCCAAATCTGTTGCTTGACAGTCACCTCAATCTTCCTAATGATGGGACCGGGACTGGTGCAGCCACAGGAAAAACATAGATACATTTTTGTGCATTTTCTTATTCCACTTTCACAATATGATGACCCCAATAAAGCTTGATGCACTGTCTGTTCCACCCGCTCCTCCATTTCAAATGCAAAAAAAAGCACAATCTAGTGAATCTGTTACAATAAACACAGATATACCCACACACACACACCACAAATTACATGATGCTCATTGAGATAGCAATTAAAAGGGCTTACAATAAAGCCCCTGTCACAGCATTCAATGTGTTATATTTAAACTCTCCAAGAAACGGAGCCCATAATTAGTGCTCTCTTCAAACTGTGCACTTCACTCTCAAAGAAAAAGACGCCTCTTAATCACACGGTAATCATATTCTGCAGGGAGAAGTGGAAACATGACAGGCCAATCAATTTTCAAAAATATTTAGAAAATGAGTGTAATTGTGGGGAGTACAAGTAAATAAGGCCTTTTCCTGCCCACCTCTTTTGCAGGAAGGAATCTGCATGTTGATTAATTATCTGTCCTTTGCAAAAGCTGCACCGCAACACCATCTCCAGAAGGAAAAATAAAATAAAATGAATTTCAATAAAACGACAGTGCCAATATTCAAGATGACTGTTGTTTAGAGTCAGCAATTCCTTATATGTATAAAAGTAGGCAAAGACTGGAGGGAGAAGGTACATTTCATAATTAAGTGCTCAACATAAAGCATATGATGCCATGGCAATACAGAGAGTCCATGATTGTGGTTCAAGATTGTATTCTTTCTGGGTTTTTTGTTGTGTCATGTAATGTATGTTAGTTCACTGTTACAGGAGTTTTAGGATAGCGATTAGTGTCTACTTGTGTTTACATTTGTCTGTCGCCCCCCATTTTTGTTTTTGTCTTTAGTGTTGATACGGTCAGTGGACTAATCCAGTGTTTTTCTGCTCTCCTTTTGAGGTAGGGCTGCACATTTTTTCACATTTACAAAATCCTTCGGAGCGCAGTGATCTGGTGGGATGATACACACCAACCAAAATGACACTCTAACACAGTAATACATATACTTAATATGTTTTTAAATGTATTTATACACTCAGTGTGAAACCTGGGCCTGTTTCGATGAACACAACATATATATGTCTTCCTCTCACATACTTATACATGGCTATCATGTCTTCTCTTAGCCTTCTCTTTTTATTTGTTGTTAGAAAAAGAACCAGTAGACATTGGGCAGAAAGTAAATTTCTGCTGCCATTTAATCCCTCCAACAGGTTACATTGCAGCTTCAGCAACTAAGCCACCTTGTCATTTAGGCTACAACGTTTACATTTGCCAAGCCTGAAATTTATTCTGAGTTGTGTACAGGCTGTTTGTTCTTCCGGCTGGTCCTTTTCTCCCCTTCACCTTTGTGCTCAGCATTTTGAGAGCCAGCCAATTGTGGGTAAAAGGGACCTACCAGCCAGTTGAGGGGCGTGTTGTTTACAAGGTAATCCATCACATCATCCAGTGATTCCTTCATTTTCTTTAGTTGCCCTTTACTGGTGGTAATGAGATTGTCAGAGACTTCATGGAAGGAAGATGCCGACCGGAAGCTTCGGTAGACTTCTCCTGCCATTTCCCCAACGTGGTGAACCTGGTCCTGGATATTCTGTGGCAAGCCCTGTATATTTGACACCAGGGTGAGGCAGGTGGTTTGAAGCTGCTGAGTCAGATTCCGTGCGATCATCAGCGTGCATGATTCAATGTGCTCAGCACTTTTCAAGTCATCCTCATCATTTTGGCTTGTGCTTTTTCTCCATTCTACCCAGGAATTGTATAGCTTTTGATGGGCATCTTGGAGTTTCTGGTTGGCACTATTCATATTCTTTCTGGCATATTCGATCAGATTAACCGTGGAATTAAATTGAGAAATTGTCTCTTGGCTTTTGATCTTAGCATCTCTAACCTTGCTTAAGGTCTGTTGGTAGGCACGTGATCGGACCTTTGAAGACAAAGATCCTAGTCGAACATAGTAGCTTGGCTTCTGAACTTCAACTTCAAATCCTTCCATCTTTGTAGCTTCTTTCTCCAGCTCTTCTTCTGTAAGTGGGAGGAACTGGTCTACAAGAGTTTCTGATCGACTGAGCGCAGTATCCACTCCGTTGGTCACAAGGCGCACCACCCGGCTCCCAGGACAGTGTTGATGCTACCAATAGCAACTGACTTGGTCAGCTCGACACTGTCCTGAACAGCTCCTTTGGTCAAGTCAACAACACCATTAATTCTTTGTGCAACAGTTTCCTTGGCACCAGTCACAGTGATTGTTACAGCATCCCTTGCTCCAACAACCGCATCCACTGCATTAGCAACAACCTTATCGGTTGGTTGATACAGAATGGGCAACCTCTCTTCTACTTTGTCCAGTCCTATACAAGCATAGCTGTTGGCAACAGCAATTTGCGGCTCCAGCTTTTGGATGATAGGCAGAGCACTGGTCGCGGCCACTGCAGTGATGGTCTTCACTCCTTTTTCTGCTAACTCACATACAGACTTCAGGTAGGGATGGTTATCTTTTGTGCTGACATAAGCCGAGGAAACCATATCATAGGTGGAACTCACCAGGGGAAGGCTAGCTACCCGGGAGACCACATTCTGCTGTGCATTGGTTGACACTACCGCCATGTTGTAGCCTTGAGCGTTTTGGAGTCTTGGGAAAGACAGGGTGGATGCCTGGGAAGTTCTACGCCTGCGCAACCACGCGCCCGACTGCCGCCCTTTTTATTTATTTATTTATTTATTTATATATATATTTGTTCGACTTAATATACCGCTCTCTCTGGAGCCCAGAGCGGTTTACAGAGTTAAAAACAGATGAACACATAAAATGCAATAAAACCAGATAAAACCCCCAGTTAAAATCAAATTTTTCAGGCTAAACATGCCCAGCTCTTCAAGCCGCTCCTCATAGGGCTTGTTCTCCAGACCCTTATGAAATTTCACCCTGAGTGAAACTTGCTTCCAGTTAACTATGGATGTCATGAAGCTGTTATAAACAGTTCCTTGGGGGGGGGGGAGGCAACCCTCAAAAAATCCAGTAAAATAGAAAAAACCCCAAAACATTTCCAAGCGGAGAAGCTCAATTTGTTTCATTGATCTGTGTGGCCTCTTTCGCTGCCTCCCTCCGCAAAAGCAGAGCAGAGTGATTGAGTTAGCATTTTCGCATTGGCTTGGATTTCTCGCGAGAACAGCCAAAGCCAGAAGCTCCACGTCGGTGAATTGGGCAGTGAGCGAACCTGGGAGCATCGGGAGGCTGAAGCAGCCCTGAGCGGGAGCTGGAGCCATGCTGAGTCGAGGCTCCTGAAGGCTTCCTCAAGGCGGGCCTGGCCCTGGCATTCGGCGGAGCCCTTCCTTTGCCTCGGGGAGGATCTTTGGGGAGGGAAAGAGGGAGAAAGAGCTGCTAGGAGGGGGAAGAGGGCCAATTTCCCACAGCACACCTGATGATCGCTCAGGGCACACTAATGTGCCACGGCACACTGGTTGGGAAACACTGGACTAATCAATAAACTTTGCTTTGCTAATACCATCTGGGGATGCAAGTTGGAGACCTACGATCCTAGATATAAGATGTAAGAAAGAAATTGAGAGATTGAGGAAGTCTGATTGTAATGCTTTATCCAGGATGTTCCCAGAATAACTTCCTTTCCATTCCCCTCCTAATGAGGCGATGCTGGGACCCACCGGATCTCTAAATTGGGATATATTTGGAAGGGATATTTGACATCAGGAAAAGACATAGAATAGTACAATGATTAAGGCTGAAAATGGATTTCATTTTTGGCAAAGGAAATAGAGTAGCACGAACATCATGTAACACTCCCCCCTCATGATACTCTCCAACTATCATTCTGTTTCAAAAGCCTTGTGTGAAGAAGAGCTAAATTATATGCTTGATTTGTTGCAAACTATGCCGGCCTCTTTGGCCACATTCCTGCATCCTCTAATGAAATTGCTGGTTCAACTTTCCTAGTAATGTAACAATGTTATTCAGTTTTCAAATTATACACACAGGCTCCCAAGTTCCTCAGCTTCATTAAATACTAAGGGATTAAAATGAGTATAAATTAATCAATGTGCTATAATCCGAAAAAATATAAAATAAGCCCTTGAGGAAGTAATGTAATCGTGGCTTTTTAATTAGCGTGACACCAGAGATTCATTGTTTTATGCAAAACAGGCCATATGTTTATGAATGGTTATATCTTTTTTTAAGGAAAGAGAAATCTCTGAACAGTACATGGGTGGCAATCTTGTAAAAATTATTAATTTATTTACTACATTAATACCCCGCCCTTCTCACCCTAAAGGGGACTCAGAATGGCTTACAAATAGGCAACATTCAATGCCATGTAAAAAGACATATAAATAAAATACTGTACATAATAATAATAATACTGTTTATTTATATTCCGCTCTTCTCACCCCGAAGGGGACTCAGTGCGGATTACATTACACATATGACAGACAGTCCCTGTCGGAAGACATACGAATTACATTACACAGTACACAGTGTAATTTTAGAAGGATTTCTTCTTCCTGGCTGCGTCACAGGATGTGCCTCACAGGGTGTAATTGCTTCATTACGTCATTGTTGTTATGTCATTGTGTCGTTATGTCACAAGGGGGTGCTGTTGTTCCATCCTCATGACGGGGAGCTTCTGTTTCCGCATTCCACCTTCTGGCAGCCGAACTTTTCCAGGCATTGTAAAATCCTTCTGTAAAAGCCCTTCCCCGCTTCGTGGTTCCCGGTTTTATCTAATCACAGCTGGGCTGTTTTCGAACTGCTGGGTGAGCAGTGGACAGGAGCTCACAGTGGACAGGAGCTCAGATTGCAAGCACAGCTGTGTTACCGCTGTGCTATCTCTCCGGCCCCATATACATATACTGTATATACTCAAGAATACAGTGTTCCCTCACTGTTTTGAGGTTCATTTCATGCGGACTCGCTGTTTTGCGTTTTTTAAAATAAATAAAAAAACAAGTAGCAAGGGAACACTGTATACCCATTACCAAGTGCGTTGTTTATCCAGCATAGATGCTGCCATAGACTTGAGTTGCAGAGTTACTCACAGACATGTGTGTGTGTGGCTGTCATGTATCATGTTTTGCAGGTGTTAGTGGCTGGTGCAGGTGGTGGTGGCCTAGCGGTGGTGGAAGGGTTAATGTCAGTTTTAGTTCTAAACGGTTGAGTAATCTGAAAGTAAGAGTTTTTTTTATTTATTTATTTACATCATTTATATTCCGCCCTTCTCACCCCACAGGGGACTCAGGGCGGATCACAATGCACATATACAGGCAAACATTCAATGCCATTAACATACAACATATATAGACAGACATAGAGGCAATTTAACATTCCAGCTTCTTGTCACCAGGGGGAGCTGTTGCATTTCTTCACTCTTTTTTGTGTACTTCTTAGAGATTCCTGGAGATTTTATGGCCTCATAAATCAGTTAAATTCAGCCTCTCCACAAAGTGGTACCTAAATTTCCTACTTGACAGATGCAACTGTCTTTCAGGTTGCAAAGGTCAGCAACGAGCTACACAAATTGGTTGAGAGCTCACCCGACCCAGGCAGGCCTTGAACTCATGACCTTCTGGCTTGTCGCCATTACAGACCAACTTCGCCACCAGCTGGACCATGGCGGGTCAGCCCTGCTTGTGTTGTTAGATCTCACAGCAGCGTTTGATACGGTAGATCACACACTATTGACCCACCGTTTAGCCGTGACTGGAGTTAGGGGGACTGCCCTTAAGTGGGTGGCCTCCTTCCTCCAAGACCGGGGACAACGTGTGGAGAGGGGGGAGGAGGTCTCTGAGAGACTCCCATTAAGTTGTGGGGTACCCAAGGGGGCCATCCTTTCCCCTTTATTATTCAACATCTATATGCATCTGCTGGCCCAGCTGGTTCGTGATTTTGGTCTGGAGTGTTATCAGTATGCTGATGACACCCAGCTGGTGCTGAGAATGGACGGCAGGCTGGACACCGTACCCGATTGTTTCCATCAATGCCTTGAGGCCGTGACTGGTTGGCTGCATTCCAGCCGGCTGAAGGTGAATCCATCGAAGATAGAGATTCTGTGGCCCGGTCGCCCTGGGTTGGATGAGTGCCGGTTGCCTACCCTGGATGGCGAGCAGTTAAACCCGTCATCTTTGGTAAAAAGCCTGGGGTTCCAGTTGGACCCCTTGCTGTCCATGGAGGCCCAGGTCTCCATGGTCAGCAAAACATCATTTTTCCATCTGCGACAGGCTAGGCGACTGGCCCCCTACCTATCCAGGGATGACCTGGCTGCGGTAATCCAAGCGACGGTCATCTCGAGGTTAGACTACTGTAACGCCCTCTACATAGGCCTTCCCCTGTCGACAATCCAGAAACTCAAGCTAGTGCAAATCGCTGCGGCTCGATTGCTGGTGGGAGCACTGATAAGAGAGCACGTTACCCCCATCTTGCAGCACTTGCACTGGCTACCAATCGAGTACCGAATTGTCTTCAAGGTGTTGGTTTTGACCTTCAAGGCCTTGTATGGTCTAGGGCCAGTGTACCTGAGGGACCGCCTCACCCCATATGTTCCCCCAAGATCACTACACTCGGAAGAGTGAAACCTAACTGTGCCATCAATTCGCTCTTGTCATCTCTCCACAACAAGGCAACGCGCCTTCTCAGTTGCGGCCCCGGCACTATGGAACACACTGCCGGATGATGTCCGGGCCATCACAGAGCTCATTCCATTTCGGAGGGCATGCAAAACCACCTTATTCAGGCTTGCCTTCAATTGAAGCCCTCGGATGTTGTAATCCACCTACCGTTCTCCGTTTCTATTGCATTTTATGTACTACTTGCATTTTATTGCATTTTATGTAACTGTATTGCATTTTTATGCAATTTTATGTCTATTGCTGTATGATTCATTTTAATTTGGTTGTATGTGAACCCGCCGCGAGCGTGCAGGAAGGAGCGGTATATAAAATCGAATAAATAAATAAATAAATAAATTATGCAGCTGACACCCAGCCAGCTGCGCCACATTCCCAGTTCATGGGTGAAAGCAATTAAGGGTGAAGTTATGCAAGAGATAGGTTGCAGCTGGGTGTTTCTGGATATAATGAACTAACCTTGGGACTGATCTTTGGGAGAAAAGTATTTATCTTATTTTGGTGGTAGATGCTGCTGGTTTCCCCCAGTTTTGTGGATTTTCGGTATCCTGACCTGTCTCCTGTACTCTTGGAATCCTATAACATTGAATCTTTGGACTGGCTTTTGACTACGGTATAAACTCTTGATCCCTGGACTTTGCTCATTGAACTCTCGGCGTTTGACCACTGGACTGGATCTTTTGACTACGTTTTTATCCTGAACCTGCAACAGTGTTTGCTATCAGTTTCTGTTTTATATTCTGTGGCTGAGTGCTATCTTTATGTTTTATGTTTTGGACTATTAAAATGGCCAGAAAGTTTTGTATCACACAGTTTTAATTAAACTGTTTGATACAAACTGGATCTTTGTTTGATTCACCTCTGCCTAAATACAGGCAGAGCCCTGGCATTGTGGCAGTGGCTGGCAAAATGCCTGGAGAGGGCTGGAGAGGGATGTCAAGGCAGCTTCCGCCAGGGCTTCTTTCTTGGAAGCCGGAAACATTGCCCCGACTGGTGGAGGCGGCGGGCTGTGAGGGAGGCATGTGTGTAGCTGGTGAAGAGCCCGGAAAGGGCTGCCAAGGCAGCTTCCACCAGGGCTTCTTCCTCGGATGACTGGGTGAGAGCCCCATGCCAGTGGGGAAGCAGGGAGGGAGAAGGGTGGCTCCAGCAAGAGGAGGGGAAGGGGGGAAGAGAGAGAGAGAGAGGAGGGGGGAGAGAGGGGTGGGCAGAGCTATATTGTACATATACAGTATAGCATCCCTACTTTGCAGTTTTTCACTTATCACGAGTGGTCCTGGAACGTAACCCCCGCGATAAGTGAGGGAACACCGTACACCATTTTTATGCTGAAAAAGCTTATACTCGAGTGAGCGTCATGTCCTATAATTTTACTGTTTTTATGTTTTCTGTTGTAGTTTGATATACTGTAAACCATCCTGAGCCAATTGGAAAGGACGGTATACAAATCAAAATAATAAATAAATAAATAAATAAATAAAATAAATGGTGGGAAGGCACGGGACTGAAAGAAGCCCTTTGCAGGGCTTCTACCCGCAGTGTGTCTTCTCTTCTTTCAGCACAGCAACCCGGCTTGCAAGCGGATTTCTTCCCTCCCACATCAGACTAACGCGGGAGGGAAGAAATCCGCTTGCAAACTGGGTTAAATACGGGTCTTGCCCCGTGTCCTTCTTGCAGGAACGAAGGAAAATGTAACAAAGCTCTGATATCCACTGGAGGTTGGTGCAATCTCTACAGCTGGTTGCCTCCAGCCAATGAGGGGAAAGCACCTTGGGAGGGGCGGGAATGTAATGCCGATTCCTTTCCAAAAATGGCGGTAGTGGCTTCGAAATGGCAAATTCACTTCCGGGTTGCTTACATCGCCTTGAAACCGCTTCAAAAGTGAATTTAATCCGAATTTATTCCAATTTTAGAAGCATACCGATGGACCTACCCAGGTCTAGAAGAGGGAGCAGGTTTGTTTTTTGAGACTAGGACAATGGGTTCAAAATGATAGGAAAAAAGATTCCACCTGAACATTAGGAAGAACTTCCTGACCATAAGAGCTGTTCAACAGTGGAACTCTCTGCCTTAGGGGGTGCAGAGGCTTCCGAGCAGGGCCGTAGCCAGGATTTTGATTCAGGGGGGGGCTGAGTTTGGTTCAGGGGGCTGAGACTGGGTGGAAGAGGGTCTACCCTAGCAAACCTTTTGTATTGTTATCCCAATAACCCCATTAATGTGGGATATAATGAGCATGGTGATCAGATCATGATTTAAATGCACGTAACAGTTTAAATAATGTACCAGTAAGGCCTTTTCGCAGACCACCCTGAGAATTTGGGGGGGGGGCTGAAGCCCCCTTCACAATTTAAGTCCTTATAACAATACAATTGTATGAGAAATTTGACAATAGGCACTGCCCTAAAGATTCCATGCATGCAGTAAGGTGCCAGTGAAGAACCTGATGGGAGACCTCGTCTGCCTGCGAGGCTCAGATGAAATCTTAAAGCCCCAAATAAAAGGCGCACCTGTTCTATTATGGGAAGTGAACTCCCTTTGTCCTCTGTTTGGGCTTAATGCCCAATTAAAAATCTGGCAGCTTTATTCAGAACAAAGGGTCTAATACTTATCCTTGGGAACAGCAGCTTTTTTCCTCTCCAACCCTTTTCCTATTTCTAAATTTACCTAATAAGAACAGTCTCTTCTATAGAGTTTCTCCACTCACTGGACCAAACCAATACAGTAGAGTCTCGCTTATCCAACCTTCGCTTATCCAACATTCCGTATTATCTGACATGCCTTGGCTGCTTCTGGCTTGGAAGAATAAAAACAAGGCTCTTCTTCTTCCTCTGAGAATTGCAATGAGGTTCCCCTTCCTTCCTTCCTTCCTTCCTTCCTTCCTTCCTTCCTTCCTTCCTTCCTTCCTTCCCTTCCTTCCTCCTTCCTCTCTTCCTTCCTCTCTTCCTTCTCTGGCTCCTGCTCCAAACTCCACTTGGCTGTCTCTCTCCTCCCTAGGGCCTCACATTCAGCCCAGGTGAGGCTTCGGGGAAGGGACCTCTGTGTGGATAATGGGGGAGCCCCACCAAGGCTGCCCACTGCCCTGGCTGCTCTGCCGGCCTCGCTCTCTGGTACTCTGGTACTCTGGACTTTGACGCCCATCTTTGCTTTGCCCCGCACCCTGCACCCCTCTCCCTCTCCCTCACCAGCAGTGGAAATGTTTGCTTTATGGAAGAGGGAGGGAAAGAAAGAAAATAAGAGAGCAGGCACTGAAGGCAGGAGCCAAACCCTACCTTTGCTTAGGTTTAATAGGCTGTTCCTTAATCCCTCTGTATTATCCAAGATTTCCATTTATCCAGTGTTCTGGTGGCCTGTTTATGTCGGATAAGTGAGACTCTACTATTGTCAGACCCCAGTTTGTCTCCAAAGCCAAGCAAGACCGAAGCCATGTTCTTTCCAAGACTTCAGCTAGGCCCGAAAACAAACCTTTACTGAAGCGCCTGAGTCAACCAGCGGTCAAGGACAAGCGCAGCCTTTCCTATTCTCAAGCCTATAAGGAGCGAGTGGAAGGCAGAGCCATGGTTCCTCCCGAATCTCCAGGTGCAACTGCTAATGAGCTGCCATTCCAGTCTTCACCGGGAGGCCTGAGACAGGCAAGCCCGCAAATTGGGCCTGAGAAGAAGTTCCGATGCAGTCTGCGTCTTCAGGGGCAGAAACCTATTTAAGTTGACTCCTATGGGCACTAGGCATCTCGTGCCAATGTTTCGCTTTCTTTTGTCAAGCTCCACGTATTCCAGTTCCAGACCGGGCCGTTGGGCCTTCAAGTCACCGTACTCAAGTAGATTGCCAAGCCTTTGTTTGCCAAGGACTTATCCAGGATTTAGCCCATTGGGGCACCAAGACTATTTCTTCCTTGTTTGAACCTTTTTACTCTTTTGGACTATTGCATTGCAATACTTAGATGCTGAGAACATCAGTGGACTATATTTTTACCTCTTCCTTTAACCTTTTTACTATTCTAAATAAAGCATTTAATCACGGCTGGTTTGTTGTGGTTTACTGAGGGATCATTCAGGTCCAGGGTGCAACAACTATAATTCCTATATCCACACTGCATGGAGACCATTATTTATTTTATGTATAATTCTTCTTTCCACCAAACCACCTGGTCTTTTGTGTTTAATTACTCTGCTCTGCATGGAAGGTAATGCCCCAATATTGTGATTTATGGCAGCCTGTCTTGATTCCGTCTCTACGTGGCTGGGATCGTTTATCTACTGGTTTTTTAATTGCAAGTCTAATACTCTGAATATTTTATTTATCCAAAAAAAATATGCATGCAGCTCAAAAAACAACCACTCCATAGTGAACCCTTTTATGGCCTCCTCTTGGTCTCCTCCCCATCACTGTTTAATAACTCCCATTTATCTGGAGAACACCAATAATACAGCGTGTAAATCATGGGCTGGGTTTCTGTAATCATTCTGTTAGGCACTGCCTTTGCTTTCATTTCAAACAGAAAGTGAAGAAAGTGCTGGTAAATTAAACCACGGCGCCCACAGAGAGACAGTGTTTTTCATATTAGGTCTGTTTTATTGCAAGTAATGGCAGGAGATGAGTCAATTTCAAGTTTTGATCACTGCCTCTGCCACTGTTTGATATATCAAAATGAACTTCTTATGATCTAAAAAGGAACAAGAAGAGAGAGGGAGAAAAAAAAAGAAAAACTATGTTTCAGGGTTTTGGTTTTTTTGCAGCGAGGATGCCAAGCTAACTGCATTGTTTTTATAAGTGCATAAAATTGCTTCTGGACTACCAACTTGTATTAAATGTTTCAGTTCAATGAATTCTGAAGGAGATGAGACAGTAAATAATGAAAAACAGAGTCGGGAAAAGAAAAGTGATGTCAATCTTACTTGTAACGAGAATGTCTTCCACACTCAGTGTACCAGGCTATGACTATGACTGGATTTTGAAAAGGTCAAATACCTAGTTAAGCTCTTCTAAGGAGAAAATTCAGCGGTGCAGGCATCACGTGGTTCTATCGGGCTTGGCTTTGACTTTTCCTCCAGCCATCGCTCAGCATCAAATACAAGGAGATGGCCAGCATCACAAGACATAAACGTTTCAAGTATTGGCCTGGCAGGAAACTCTGCGAGTAATTTTTCATGGAATCCAGGACTAACTCAAGACATGTCCGTGCCTGAAGCAGAAACAAGCTAGCATCTTAACACTTCATCCACCTGTAGCGCCCACCGTAGCTGAAGGCAACAGACTACTTTAGCAGGATCAGTGTAAGCTCAGGGAAATGGCCGGAGGTTGCCACTTCGATAGAGCAAGTCTAAATTCAAGAATCAATCCAATAATAATAAAAATAATAACAAACCCGTCATCAATCAGAAGAACTCAGGCCTCTGCTTGCAATCCACTTCTCATTACACCCGCATAGTGATGATGACAGACTTTACCTGCCCAGAAAATCAGGAGGCAGAGAGAGGGCTTCTGCAAGTGAAACAAATGGTAGAAGAGGAGAAACATGCATGGGCAGATTACGTAAAAGGCAGTCAACAACCAACATTGAGGGAAGTCAATAGTAGTACTTACTACATTGCCCTCTGTATAAGGATCCCAGAAAGAAGATTCTAGGAGGGTTTCTGGAGGATAGGGTGGCTTGGCAGCAGACAGCAATGATTAAGGATTTACTAGCAGACTACTCTAAAGATATAACAATAAAGGTTGCCATTTTTGCAGTGGCAGCTCAAAATATCCGTGCGAAACTAGTAAAATCCTTAGTGAAGGATGGGAAATAGCACAGGATGATACAGTGCGATATAGACATGACTGGAATTTAAAGAGTCAGTTTTAATGAGTTTTAATATTTGTACTGAAGTTTTATATAGTGATGTGTACTTTGGATGTCACTAATATGTGCGCTTAATTTGTCATGGCCTATGGCTAGAACAATAAAACTTATTCAATGCAATTCAATAGTAGTAAACTGCTTTCAAGTGCAAAAGACAAAGAGTGAATACCATAAAAACACAATACAGAGCAGAAGAGAAAACTGGCCAAAGAAGGCTCTCCACGGACAGTTCCTGGAAAAAAAGAGAGCCAAATGGACAAAGAAAAAACATGGATGTGGCCCACAAATGGAAATTTGAAAAAGGAGACAAAGGAGGGCCTGATTCTGGCAGCCCAAGAACAAGCCTTTAGAACAAATGCCATCAAAGCCAGAATTGAAAAGTCGATGACAGATCCCAAGTGTAGACTCTGCAAGGAAGCAAATGAAACAATAGATCACATCCTCAGCTGCTGCAAGAAGATTGTGCAGACGGACTACAAGCAGAGGCACAACACCATTGCTCAGATGATTCATTGGAACTTGTGCCACAAATACCATCTGCCTGCGACAAAGAACCGGTGGGATCACAAGCCGGAAAAAGTTTGCCAATACATCACACAGTCCTAGAAACTTGGGAAGAGTCCGATGTGCATTTGAAGCATCCTCCTCTCCTAAAGGGCCTGGTCTAGGGGATGATGGGAGCTGTAGTCCAGAAGAGAGTGGGGATATGCTATTGTGTGTTTTGTTTGCCAGGGGGAGTTGTTTTTGCGCATGTGCTGAAGCATCTTTTTGCTTTTTTGGCTTTTTAAGTCTCTTCCGCTGTGTGTTTCAGTATTTTTATGAGTGACGGTCACTTGTTGAACTTATAGGTGTACTGTGTCCAAATTTGGTGTCAATTCGTCCTGTGGTTTTGAGTTATGTTAATCCCACAAATAAATGTTACACACACACATACACACAAAACAAGAAAAGGGAGTGAACATATTGAGACTGATTGTCAGTGAGGTCTCAAAACATGGCTGACTGAATTTAACTTTCCTTCTTCCTTTGCCTTTTTTTGTACTGGGAAGGTGGATGGGTTAGGAGAGGAAAAGCTAGTTTCTGGCCCAAATACCAGCTCCAACTCCCATTACAGCTGGAGAGATTTTGTTGACAGGGAATGTGGGAGACAGAGATCATCCAGTCAGCACTGGTGCACTTTTCTCCAAAGTAGTTTAAAGGAAATGAAGAGAAAGACCTTTTCCTTTTTTTTGTTTTGTGCAATAGAATTGTTTGACAATAGCTTCCCATGGATGCATCCAGTCTCATGGCTCCTTCATCCCATCTGCTAAGCACGCAGGTAGATAAGAATGGATGCTCTGGGGATGTTTAGATACTGTGAAATGGCAGCATTTCTTCCCTTCGCAGAGGGATTACCTGTCCTTCCCCCATTCGATCTGCACTGCAATCATTGCTGTCGCCCTTTCCCTTTGCCCTCTGAAAGGCAGGCAGAGAGACCGTCCCATTTCCAGTCGCGGCACGTCCGTTCCCCTGATTGGAAAGCAGCCACACTCCAACAAGCATCTTTTCTGTTTACTGAGATGTAACACCAAGGAACAGCAATTCACACCTGCACCAAAGCTGTTATACCTCCCATTTCTTTTCTCTAATCTATTTTTATCTTGTTCATCTGTCCTGTTGTTTCTTGGCTAATATAATTTCTCCTCCTCTTTCCTCTTATGACAGCTGCCAGCTGTATCCTTGGGGACAGTGGGCTTAATCTATAGCAAAAACCACATATAAACCTCTTCTATTTATTGAGCGATTGCTGAGCAGGCAATATACAGTCTGTAGGTATTTTCCTTTGGCAGGCAACTCTTTCCATTAGACACTTGATTTGTTTGGAACTGGCTTGAAAAGAAGACTGATACCCTGATCTGTATCCATGGTCATGCCAGCAACTATGAATGCACTCCTCCTCTAGGGCTCTCCCACAGATCCACCGGAGCCCACTTGCTTGAGCCATTGCACAAAAGCAATGTACATAGAGTTTGACTTGTCACTCAGTCATTGATTCAATAGGACCATTCTAGATGGGCTAGCACTTGGATTTAGCATTGAGAGTTCAGGGTGGGGGAGGGGGGAAATGAACTATATGTGTGGGTAAGAATAATCTCCCCCCTTCACAACACATCTCCCCTTAAAACATATAAAGTTATCTATATGCACCGGGAATGTAGCTCAGCTGGCTAAGTGTCAGCTGCATAAAATCTCTCTGACCAATAGGTCATTAGTTTGAGGCCTGCCTGAGTCGAGGTGGGTGCTCAACCTTTAAGTGTAGCCTGCTGGTGACCTTTGCAGCCCGAAAGACAGTTGCATCTGTCAAATAGGAGATAAAGGTACCACATTATGTGGGGAGGCAAATTTTGACTCATAATTTTGAATTATGAGGCCATTAAAGAACTCCAGGAACGCTGAGGCATGCGGAAGGAACAACAAGGGATGCTGGGAATGCTGAGGGATGAGGAGTGTGTCAGCTCCCCCTGGTGGCCAGAGTTTGCCTCTGTTCGTCTATATGTGTGTATGTGGAAACGGCAGGGATTGTCTGCTAAGTATGTGTACCTGTAATCCGCTCTGAGTCCCCTTTGGGGTGAGAAGAGCAGAATATAAATAAAGTGTATTATTATTATGTCGGGTGGAGTGTGTGGGAGGCTTTACTATGTAATGGAAAATATTTCACTGGGACTGTGGTGCAGCTGGCTGGGAGTCAGCTGCATTAAGATCACTAGTGATTGAAAGGTAATGAGTTTGAAGCCAGCCTGGGTCAAAGTGAGCTTCCAACCAATTTGTGTAGCTTGCTGTCAACCTTTGCAGCCCAAAAAACAGTTGCATCTGTCAAGTAGGAAATTTAGGTATTAGCGGGGAGCAGGCATGTAGCCAGGGGGGGGCTAAGGGGGCTTCATCCCCCCCCCGAAATTCTCAGGGTGGTCCACGAAAAGGCCTTACTGGTACATTATTTAAACTGTTATGTTTATTCATATCATGATCTGATCACCATGCTCATTATATCCCACATTAATGGGGTTATTGGGATAACAATACAAAAGATTTGCTAGGGTAGACCCTCTTCCACCCAGTCTCAGCCCCCCCCGAACCAAACTCAGCCCCCTCCGAAACAAAATCCTGGCTACGGCCCTGGCGGGAGGTTAATTTAACTAATTTACGACACCATAAAAATCTCCAGCAAGCATGCAAAGAACGAGGAAGTACTTCATCAGTGTCACAAATGGACGGTGAAGCAACAGCTCCCCTGGTGGCCAGAATACCCTCATCAAAAGCTGGAATGTTAAATAGCTTCTGAGTTTCTGTCTATATATGTTGTATGTCTATATATATGTTTGCCATGTATATATACATTGTAATCCGCCCTGAGTCCCCTGTGGGGTGAGAAGGGCAGAATATAAATACTGTAAATAAATACCTAAATAATAAAATAATGTGTGGTATGGGAGCAACATTAAAAATAGATGATCTTACTTTTTACATACTTTTAAAGCAACAGATGATGATATAACTTGAATTCATATATTAAGATGTTTCCGATGAGTATTGTGTAACGTTTTACATGATTCTAACACATAGTTCAGGAGTATGATCTGAAAGACTGATGGACATCTGAGGCCAATTTTGGGGATTTGAATTAATTTAAGGTCAATTTAATGGTGTTACTTACCATTAAACCATTTACTCAGAAAATGGCTACAAGCTTCAAACTGAGCAATGACAGTTTATTAAAATCCCTGGTAGATAAGGAAACCAATCAGCTGTAGCAGTAAGTGGTGTACCTCCACCAATCAGCACACTGATAGTGACTTGTGCCAATCAGCACTGGAGCAACAAAAGTCAATTTTTTGAATTGCCGTCAAGTTTCTATAAATGTCTCTTTATATCTGATTTGAGAGTACTTTCTCTCCAACGTCTACTTTTGGCCTAAGTGAATAAAACCTCCGATCCTTTTCTTCACCCTGTTCGTGTCTGATTTGGAAATTTGGAGCTTAGGCACTTGGGGACCCTGAACCCCCAGTTTCTGTGGAGCTGAAATCACATAATACAACGAAAGGGGATGAGCACTTCCTGTACATTCCACGATTTTGGAAATACAAGACCAGTATGTGATTGATGACACCGATAACTTGTTTGCTCAAAAAGGTGTAATGACTCCTATATACATTCAGTGGACTCCACCGCAGAGTGAATGTATTATGTTGATATAAACATCATAACAGTTTAAATCCTCGTTAATATTTATTATCCATGGAAATACGTGGCAGTGATCATTTTAAAAATCCTATTCATTTCATAATTTTCAATAAGGAAAGTGCTGCTTCTTGTACAGAAAAATGATATTTTCTATGCAAAACCACAATATGAAAGTTTTGCACATATTAGGTGCTGAAAACTGAATAGGCTTTAAAAATTGTTTTCAAAGCTGTCAAGGTCAGACGCCTATTCAAACCAGTAGGTGTGAAAAAGAGTTTATTGTCCACAATCACCGGGCTTGACAAGCCCTTAAAACTAACTGAGCTCAACTAAAGATAGCCTACTTTGGCAGAAAACAAAACGGTCTTTGAGCAACAATTAACAGGGAAAAAACACAACTGAAGAGAGTTCAAATGCAGCTTCGTTTTGCAGTCCTAAATCGTCACGGAAAGGCAGTCCAGAGGGTTGAGCTTCAATCGCCGCCATGGATACCGAGCCAAACAGAGGGAGGAGGCCAGCCAAAGATCCAGAGCAGCAGTTAATGCATGGGAATAATTACACAACGTAACCCCTGAACCCCATTCTACCCTCCTCCATACCATACCCCATTCCTGCAGGCAGTCAGCATCTGGCACTCACAGTAGATCAAAGCAGTTCAAACCACGTCAAAACATGGTACGGGCAGCAGCGAACTAAACACAAAAGTACAGAATGTGATTCCCACAACCCCAGCTGAAACAACAGCATGCCAACCCCCAAAAACAAAGCAGATTTCCCAACTCACGTTACTCTGTACAGGATTCATGATACAAGACAGAAGTCCTAATACGCAACACCTTGCCTGCTGCAAAGTGAAGCACCCCAAAGCCCACAATTTATTAGTCTTCCACCTCAGACCCACCCGAGTTTGACAACGCCTCTTCATTCAACAGGCTCAGCTGCTGTTGTCTCAGCAGCTGCAGACCCTCTCCAAGTGTACCATCTTCTGTCAAGACTTAGGTCCCCCCAGCAGTCATCAGGATAGCCTGAGGGACATTCAGTATCATCAGAGAATCCTAAAAAGGTGTCACTGCTTGTGGGTTCAACACAAACAGCCTGAACCTCCTGTACCCTGGCCCAGTCCAGCTCTTCATCCGAAGTACTCCCTTCACTCTGACTTCCATCCTCCCCAGGGAAGCCCTCAAAAGACTCCTCATCAGGTAAGTATTTGTGATATTTTCTTGCATTGAGAGATCTCCTCTGCACTTTGCTCTCAAGTAAACCTTTTGCATCCCCTTTGAGGCATAGAATAGCTATCATCAGCCCCACCCAGTTCCATACTACTGCTAGATGCTAAAGAATCAGCCCCACCCAACTCTCTACTACCAGGAGCAACAAGAGCCCCAGGCTCTACTACAACAAAAGCCCTTTTCATAGTGGAAGGAAATTACTACAATTCCTCATTATATCCTTGAGAAGACAATTAGCGGGGAAAAATTTTCCTAGGTATGAAATGCTAGTTTAAATGCATCAAAGCTCTGAATGCAGGCTATAGTTATGTGTTTGTTTTTTTCATTTGAGCCCATGCAATTTCAAACAGATATGCCACTCTTTACAGGTGTCAAAGTGACTTGGCAACTGATGTGATGATGGTGGACTGGATAATGTCTCGAAAACCCTATAAAAATGTTTCTAGACGCAAAGTTATAGCTATCCACATTCCAGCAAATGTGTACGAAACATGCACACTGCCTGTACTTTTCAAGGGAAAGAACATTTCAAGTCTTAAGAAATTTCCGTAGCAGCCACATAAAATTCTGAGGTGTCCATTGGAATAACAGATGTAGTCTCTGTGGGAAGAAGATTTGCAGACTGCAAGTATCTCATTGAGATATGTAAGCCCTTATGTGCTCAGTTCACTGAACAACATTGCGTTTCATGTCATTATCTTGCCAAGAAGAACTGACAGGAGTGAGATGATGGGGTTTTTTTTTATCTTTGCAACAACATATGGAAGAAAAAATTCCCCTCTGGGACATGACTGCATTATGGGTTAAATCTTTTTTCCATCCCTGGTTACCCTAGTTAATTGAGATCAAACATGATGTTAGATCCACAGCATAGTTCTTCTTTAGTATCTCTTGGTCAATTGGTTAGACTCCTGAGTGACAGAATGTTCACACTGACTTATGCCATGCATTAAATGGTATCGTCAACCTCAGGTCTTCTAGATGTTTTGGTCCACAACTCCCAGGTTCTTGACAGTTGGATGTGCAGTTTGGGACTGATGGCAAATGAATTCCAACAATATCTGTAGGATACCAGGATGCACAAGGCTGCCTTACAGCTTTTGGATAGTAATATTTTCTTACCTCAAAGATCTAGTTTCATTGAAAGTGCTTCCAGACCAACATTCAGGCCCCGATTAACAACTTTTTGCACCCTAGGCCACACTTTGGAATTACACCCCCTTTAAGCCAACCTCTACAGCACCCCCCCCCCTCCTTTCATCTGCTCGTTCCCTTAGGGCCCCACATCCAGCTCTCCCGGTGTGGCCCCATTAGGTCTGCCACAGGAGTTTCCTTCTCGGCAGGCACTATGGATGCAGGCATAGGGAGAGGAGCCTCCTCCCTGATGCCGGGGCTTGAGGCACTTGGCTCCTATCCGGTATCGGGGATTGCGCATGCGTTGTATTCAGTAGCTGTACCGATGCTGCGCTTCTCCCCAATACCGGGGCTTGTCGTGTTGGGTTTCTCTCCTGTACTGGGGTTTCCGTTTCTCTCCTCCTTGTGTTTGGAGGAGGAATACCGGTGTTAGGGCTTGTCGCGTTGGGCTTCTCTGAAGGAGCCAAGTGGATGCTACTGGGGTTCCTCCTGTCGATGTGCTGTGTCAGAGCCCCTGTGCGCTGCTGCAAAATAGCAGAGGGGCCTGCTGCAAAGGAGGACCTTCGGTATCCTTCCTTCCTCATCTCCATGCGTGTTGTGTTTTTATTTGTTTCAACATTTTTTTTGGTTTGTGATCTGCGCCCCCCCCCCCCCGGCTTTCACCCCTAGGCCATGGCCTAGGTTGGCCTTATGGGTAATCCTGGCCTGCCTACATTAAGCTTGTTTTGGAGTATTGTCGAAGGTTTCCATTTATTTATTATTTGATCTTGTATGCCGCCACTCCCCGAGGGCTCGGAGCGACTCACAATACAGTATAGAAACACAGAATGGAAACACCATAAAAACAGCTTAACATTAATTAGTACCAAATTAAAATTCAAAGTTCGAATGCCAACCGAAACAGATTCCATGGCTGGAATCACTGGTTTGTTGTAGGTTTTTCAGGCTATATGGCCATGTTCTAGAAGCATTCTTTCCTGATGTTTTGCCTGCATCTATGGCAAGCATCCTCAGAGGTTGTGCATTCCACAGATATATAAACCCAAATTTCCTAGTTCCAACAGACCTCACTATTATGGTATATGCATGTATATGACTAAGTTTCTGTAAGGATCGTCTCCTCTGTGTGTGTGTGTGTATGTTAAGGGAAAAACACCTGGGTAATTGAAGCAATCAAGGTTAACAAGCTTGAACCACTTCCTGAATGGAGTATAACTTGGGGAGTGTTTTGTAACGGATTTTGGGATTTACTGAAACACTTGCTTCAGAACTTACATGGAGTAGGTTCCAGGCTGAGAGCCTATTATGCTTGTCTCCATGCACCATTGAAAGAAGAAGACATTTTCAAAGACAATGCATGAATTTAATGCAAAGGATTTTATGTGAGTTTATTTCTGAGGATGGACTGAGCTATTTCAAAGCTGGATATTTTTGTGTATGTTTATTTTGAAGCTGCATATTTGACTCTGTTACTTATTTACTCATTGTGGATGAAAAAAGGGCTGGGAAGTCTGGGCAGGACTGCACACATTCTGGGTTTGTCTTTGTATAATCAGCAACACTCACAACCTCTGGGGATGCTTGCTATAGATGCAGGTGAAACGTCAGGAGAGAATGCGTCTAGAACATGGCAGTATACCTGAGAAACCTACAACAACCCAGTGCTTTGGAGTAATTTTAAGTCCGCATTACCAGGGGGGAAAAACGGGCTTTCCTGTGTGTTGTCCACATTGCAGTGTGGTAACTATCATACTGCAATGAGGCCACCTCAAATCCCCCTTTAAGAGTCTTCTGCCTTCAGGGCCTAAAAATGGGCTTTAAAGGGATGGACATTGCAAGCTATGGCCCTGAAGGTAGAGTCAAGCCATCCCACATGCAGGGAGACCTGGAATATCTATAAGAATGAGTGCTAGACTCAAAAATAGTGAACCAAACAAGATTTATTGAATAACAACCAGTAAAAATGCTGGTGGCCCAAAATGCTTAGTTGGTTGCAATAGGAAGTCCTTGAAAAAGGATTATAATCACTTGCCTCTTTGTTTGCAAAGTGATGGTTCCTCTCTTAGATCCCAGGTATCCTGTTGCTCTCTGGCTTTTGGAGGCCCACAAAGTTCTGTTAAAAACCCCAAATCCACAGTCTTATGTTGAGGACAGGTCCTCCTTTGCACTGCAGGCTTGGTTGAGAGCAAAGGTTAGGCATAGTAGGTGAACTAAGATGCTTTTGTCGAAGCAATGGCTTAGATTCCACCTTGCTATGTCCCATGTGGTCTCTGGGATGAGGCCAGAGAGGAAGTCCAGCCTCTCAGGTGACCTCTGGAAGAGGAGGAGTCAAGGGCGGTGACATCAGGTTTGGAGCCAAGACACAACTCCGCCCCTAAGTGCCTACATTTATTTATTTATTTATTATTCAGTTTTATATTCCGCTCCTCCCTGCAGGCTCGGGGCGGATTACAACAACAGTAGAACACATAATAAAACATACAGTAAAAATTCGATAAAAACAGAGTACATAACCAAAGTGCCAGCAGATTACAGTTCTTAACTCAGGCGTCAACATGCCATCTGCATTCGAAATTAGCCAAATGCCAGCCTGAAAAGGGCAGTCTTACAGGCCCTTTGAAAAGGGGCAAGTTCTTGGATCTCCCGGACCTGGCTAGGAAGTGAATTCCAGATCGCGGGAGCCGCAGTAGAGAAAGCCCGTTGTCTCGTACTGGACAGATGGCAGGAGCGGGATGATGGAATAACCAACAAATTCTGCTCTTCCGAGCGCAGTGATCTCGGGGGAACATACGGGGTAAGGCGGTCCCTTAGGTACACAGGCCCTAGACCGTGCAAGGCCTTAAAGGTTAAAACCAGCACCTTGAAGGCAATCCGGTACTCAATGGGAAGCCAGTGCAGTTGCCGAAGGATGGGAGTAATGTGCTCCCTCACTGGTGCTCCCACCAGCAAGCGAGCGGCGGCATTCTGCACCAGCTTGAGTTTCCGGATTGTCGACAAAGGAAGGCCAACGTAGAGGGCGTTACAGTAGTCCAGCCTTGAGATGACCGTCGCCTGGATCACCGTGGCCAGGTCATCCCTGGACAGGTAGGGTGCCAGTCGCCTAGCCTGTCGTAGATGGAAAAACAACGTTTTGCTAGCCATAGAGACCTGGGCCTCCATGGATAGCAAGGGGTCCAATTGGACACCCAAGCTCTTAACAAGGGATGACGGGCTAAGTTGCTCGCCATCCAGGGTAGGCAACCGGCTCTCATCCAGCCCAGGGCGACCGGGCCACAAGATCTCCGTTTTCGACGGATTCACCTTCAGCCGGCTGGCAGAACTATGGACAAAGGCCCATGCAGGTAAAGGGCAACCAAATACAAAATACAGACATAAAACCAGCCCGTGGGGGCGCCACAAAGAGCCTTAATAATACAGGGAAACTTACAGAGGCACCATTAGAAGGACAGCATTTGGTACACTGTATACTCTATCAGAGGTTCCTTCCATACAACCCTATATCCCAGAATATCAAGGCAGAAAATCCCACAATATCTGCTTTGAACTGCGTTATCTGAGTCCACATTCAGATAATGTGGGATTTTCTGCCTTGATATTCTGGGATGTAGGGCTGTGTGGAAGGGCCCTTAGGTTCAGTGGAGAATACTTTTTCATCTCTACTGACAAAGAAAGGTTCAGTTGCAATTCCAGTTTTTGTTTTTACATTTAAGAGAAGTGAGTGCCATCTTGCTGTTTGCCAAAAGAAACGACACATTTTTGAGGATTTTCCGACTACAAACAATACATTTCAGCACGTGAATTAAAAACTCTACATAAAAGATAACGTGAACCATGCCCCCCAAAATAGGCTGCTCTGGGCAGCATCAAAATCTCCTTCCATTTGTTAGCCATCATGTTTGCATTTGCTTTGTTTGCTGCTTACAGAATCCCCCATTGTTAGCTTAATGGAAATGATTTCCTAGTCATTTGGCATTCATAAGTGAGATTAATGTCACTGTCAAGCTATTGTTGTGTGGATAGCAGGTCGACTGCCTTGACTGTTCCCATTGGCAATATGTCAGAGTTGCTCCCATAGGGTTAAGTGCTCTTTGGGATTAGAAAACTTCATTAAAATGGAAATATCCTTTAAAAAAATACTTGTTCTCGTATTCTGGCAGATTCAGTGTTGACATGGGCTTTGATCCCATAGCCTGTTGAAGTCAAGAGAGGATATTTCATTAACTTTTTATGAGCAACAATAAGGGCAATGGCAACTCAATGCTTGGGAAGGCCCAATGGACATTGACTTGAGATGCCCCTCTTGACATATATTTCTGCTATTCTCAGATCTAAATGATGATGTGCCCTTCAACAAAAGATAGTTCAAATCGTATCCCAATGGTACCAGCCTACTGTGAACCAGAAGGTGTTCTTTCTGCTTCAGTGCATCATGGTTTACTGGGGAGGGGAGGAAACCCAATGGCTGGCATTCTATCAATGACATTTACACACATACATTTAAATATATAAGTGAGAAAATTTACTGTGAAGATTGGTATTCCTCTTTTCCATCCCTGTAGTAGTTTCCAAAGTCCCCCTCCCTCCTGACAAATTGCAACTCTACTGAAGGACCCTCCTTATCCTGACAAGGAATGGGAAGGAGGTTACATTTGAATCTCATGATTAGGATCCTATGGTTAGGATATGCCATGCTTCATATATTCAACTGGTTGTAGCATATTGTTACTTCATGCTTGACATATAGATCGGAGCGAGGAAGGGAAGGGAGAAGGGAAAGAGAAAGACAAAGGGAAGGGAGGTTGTGTTGAAGGGAGGTTGGATGAAGAGGACAGCGGGCAAGCAAGCAAGCAGAGAAGAAGGACTCTTGCTTGCCGTGCCTGCTGATCTTCGTATTTCCTACACATCTCTCCTGACGATCCCGTCCTTCCCCACCGCGGCATTGCACCGCTGGGAGACGCCTCTTCGGCTGATTGGCTACGGTCCGCTTCCTGGTTTGGCTCTCCGGTCTTGCTGGTTGGCGTCTTCACAATCGGTGGAGACGCTTCATCGACCTCCTGGGGCATTTGCCCTTCACTGAGGGGTACCTATTTTGGGTTTCCCCCTCCCTCCTTCTCCATCCAGCCATTGGGTTTGGTGGAGGAGTTGCAGCTGCGCCGTGGCATTCGCACAGCGGCTTGGATCCTTCCCGGCTTGTACCAGCATTTGCTGCGCATCCACCCGCTCAGCTTCCAGGCCGGCGTCCTGATCACTTTGGGCTTTCCTCTCATACAGCCATATGTACTCAGGAAAGGGGGGGTCTTCCTCCTTTCGCCCAGGGAGCACCCCTCTTGAGGGGCCCCTGTCTCACATGTTTGTATATTCCATCTGTGTTTGATATGTCTGTATATGCTTAGGAGGTGCTTTGACCCCATTGTGGGTTTATCCAGGGTATCTGTGCCCCATTGCTTTGTTCTATGATATAGTGATATTTCACCTGTTGTACTCCCATCAGAGGCCTATTGCCTCACCATCCCTTTATCTTGTGATTATATTAAATGTTTTATATTATTGCTTATGACCTGTGTTGGTCTTGCATTGCACTGAGTATCTAGGGCATTTCTTCCTGTTACTCTCCTTCCCTTGTATTGCTTAGTTTCTCAGGCACCGTAGCCTCATTTTCTTGTGTGTTGGTTGCCGTGCCTGCCTGCCTGCCTGCCTGTGCAACCTGCCTTGCCGCTTGTGTGTTGTTGCTGTTGTTGGGGTTTGGGACGGGTGCATATATCACAAAATATATTGTATAACACACCAATTAAAGTACTAGATGTAAGTGCTAATGTAACACCTAATTAGGTGTTACATTAGCACTTACATCTAGTGCTTTAATTGGTGTGTTATACAATATATTTTGTGATATACGCAACTTTGTCTGATGCCAGTTTTGTGTTTTTGCTGACTTGCCTATCGGACTAGTTTGTTGTGCCTTAGTAGTTTTCTATAGCTCACCTCGTGTTTTCAGTTTGGGACGGGTGGGAAGCATGAGGGTTGTGTGTGGGTGACTGGCGTGGGTGGAAGGAGAAACATGGAGAAACCAAAGCAACATTGTAGCTGGTCTTTTTGGCCTCAGTGTTTTTTAAGTTGTGTTGCATATTGCTTCAAAAGAACTAGATCTCCCATTAATCCAAGCCACTCTTTGAACACAAACTTTTCTCCCTAAAGTTGTGAAATCAGTTTCCAAGGCAAAAAAGGCAGCGCTGTTTGCTATTTTCTTTTTTTTGCTGTGAGTTGCCTAAAAAGACACTACAAATCCTATACTTTCAAGTCTTGCGTATTGCGCAATCACGGCTGCCATTAACAAATTGATTTGGAAAGTTCGGAAAGTTCTGATTTTCCCCCCTGAAACATTCAGAATTCAATTCCAAATCGAAACATCAGCCGCCCGCCCCCACATCTGAAACGAGTTTTGAACCAATTTTTTAATCACCCAAGCTATTGTTAGATTGAGACCGTTACACGGCTTTCACAAGGACAACATTACATTGCCTCAGTCATTTTTAATTCATGTAAATAGCAAGCGGCTGAAGATCAGTGACAACTTTTATAAATTTCAAGCGGCAGTGTTACAAAATGCCTAAACTGTGGTTTAGTTTTTCTGAATTCTATAACAAATTATGGCTTGGAGGCTAAGACGTGCTTTTCTATTACACCAGCACTCAATCCCAGTTCTTTCCATTCTGGTTACAAAGGATCTGAAAAAGGTCTTTATTTTTCCCCCTCGCTGTTGATAGTACACAATACTCATCTCTAATATAAAATAAATTATTAGAGTATCACTTTGCATGAGAGTTTCCTTTCCAGGCATCTTTCTTCTGCTACTAAAATATACAAATGGCATATTTGTGTTTCCTTTGGGAAACATTTACAATTGTTAACTGTCACTATCTCTGCTTTTAAAGTTCCCATATCTGTAATCTTCAGCCCACTCACCTGAGGGAGTGGTATATTTTGGCAAAATATAGTTTGTTAGTGGTACTTTTAATAGCAGCCACTAATCATAAAACGGAAGTACTTTTATCTTGGGGACTGTAACAGTCACAATATTCTATATATGAATGAAAATAATGTCTGTGCAAGACATGGCTGAACCTATTTGCTTTTTACCCATGGGTTATGATATAAATATTTATATATTTGATGTATAAGCTCTATATTAATAGCCTGATCTCACTGAGGAGGGGATTTATTTAAATACTGAAGACATTACAACCCAGATAGATGACTGCCACTAGTGAACCTGAACATGATGCTAATCTTGAGGTTCATGTTGAACATGTGATCATCTATAATCAAATGCACAATGGAACATCCACGTCTTCAGTTCTTTGCGAAATGTGGACAGGGAGGGTGCTGGCCTAATCTGAATACAGTAACAACAATTGCACTGTGGAAATGCTACAAGTATCCACAAATCCACTGACAAAAACTCCATTTTACACTACTCCAGTTATCACTCCTTTGCACTTAAGAATAGTCTCCCATATTCCCAATTTGTCCGTTTAAAACGCAATTCGTCCACTGTACAATCATACAATGATGAAGCCAATAGACTCACTGTACATTTACAAGAAAGAGGATATCCCCTTCACATAATACAAAGAGCCAGAAATCCATAGAGACACCTTATTCCAACCTAAAACTAAACGTACCATGGACTGTGTAATCTGGCCAGTTACACTTACTCCACACAGTAAGCAGATCACAAACATAGTCAGAAAATATTGGAGCATTCTCCCTAACATTCCACCGTTTGACTCCCCGCCAATGGTTGCATTCAAACACACCAAGAACATAAAATATCTCCTTGTACACTAGACCTTGACCAAAAATCACACAACCAGTATTGTCACACCAAGTTGTAGACCGTGTGGCAACTGTTCATCCTGCAATCAGGTTTATATAGGGAAGACAGTATATAATCAGCACAAAAAGAAACAATTTAAAATAAAACATTACACCAATTGTTCAACAGAAAATGGCATATACGCCATTTTCTGTGGGTGTGGCCTAATTTACGTGGGGCTGTCGTCATGCCCCTTGAGGACCAGAATATCGGAACACCATTCTCGAATTCATAATAAAATGGACAAGACAATCTTATACAAACATTTCCTGTCTAAGGGACATCCTCTGGGTTCCTTTAAGTTCACTGGGTTAGAGAAAATTTACACACAGCCACATTGTAACAACCATGATCTCATTAGGTCTGAATCCCGTTGGATTACCCTACCCAATAGCGAATTTCCTACCGATTTAAACGACCCACTATCATTAAATGCCCTTTTAGTATAATCAGCTGTACCCACCCTGATTATAAATCCCGCAGCCTGTGCATGTTCTAGTTACCTTCGGGTCCACAGGATATACCATGAAGGTATCCATTCTCACCATGGTAGGACACTTCCTAACTTGTACTTTCCTAGCACTATTACTGTGGGAATAGGACTGTATATTAATTATATTATTGTTATTACAGAATTGTGTATATCTGTGACGCGTTGCATATTGCTGCTTATTTTGCCGCTTGAAAAAACCTACCTTAAGGCAAAACGGATCGGGCCCTGCAGCTCTACTGTTGCGGCCCCATTCCTGCGTCCTCTGGCGGGTTTCCCCAGGACACGGATCCTTGTACACACCACCGCTAAAGCTTGCACCGGGATACAGAGCCACCTTTAAACCCTATGTGGATTTACAAACTTCATCTTTTGTGTGGAACTCTTGTGTAGAACAAACAATTTTTGTGTAGAACTCTTGTGTAGAATGTCGAAAGAACTCCCTCCAAGACTTACCTTAAACACCTGTCTGGACTTACCTTCCCATGCATTTCTCCTAAAGGTACTGTAATTCAGCGGACATTATGTACTCTATTGTGTCCATTTGGACTTCAATGCAAAAACTTTGTGTATTGTATATATAACTGTGTTTGGGCATACTAGCCAACTTGTTGAAATATAATATTTGATAGAATTTATACAATGTTTGTCCCCCTTTGTGGAGCCTAATCTGAATGCCTGTATGGAAGATGAAGCAAGATTCACATGATGGGTATTGGTGATGCTGTGTTTGTCGAGATAAGGATACAGAGTAAGTCACAATATACCCTTTAATATTATGTGCTCTCTTGGAAAGATTAAGAAATGAAAGCTTTGCAAGAACCCCATTTATATCTTGACAGAAGATATTGTATAATAGAATGCTCCCTTGCGGTCTGGAAAAAGTTTGCTCCGAGCTTTGTAGCAAAAGTTATGTCAACAATAAAACATTACAGCAATGGAGTTGAGTAACATGATTCCCATAAAAGTATAGTGATGAAAACAAGATTGTTTTGGGATAGATACAACTAGTCCCTGCATTAAGGAGAATCTTTTGAAATATATCTGCTGACATTGCTGAAAATGTATATCACATTTGGTGAAAACATTTGCTTTGTCTTTTGTGTTGTCATGTCCAATCTGATACAGAAAATAGCTTATGAACAACACTCTTGTTCAACACTTGAAATTTGTTGTTGCTGTTGCTGTTGTGTGCCTTCAAGTCATTACCAAGTCCTAGGGGTTTCTTGGGAAGATTGGTTCAGAGGAGTTGCCATTATTTTTCTCTGAGGCCGAGAAAGGCAATGACTCTAAGTGGGACTGGCTTTAAATTTCAACTTTAGCTTCAAAGAGCTGCTATCAGGATGCTAAAGGATGCTTGTTATGAATGACTTTTCAATAACTTAAAGCATAGGTTCTTTTTCTTGCAATTTTCCAGTAAGACAAAGGGTATCAAAAGTTTTACACAACAGCATATAGACATACAGATTCTATGCAACTACATTCGATTCACAAACAACTTACAGTTACATTGGCTAACAAACAAATAAGGGGGAATTAAATTTTTATTCGGCATTTACTTACACCAGGGGTGCTCATTAGGTAGATCGCGATCTACTGGTAGATCGCGTAGGGCGTCCTGGTAGATCACAGGCAGGGTGGGAGGAAGGCTCAGTCCCGCCCCACAGGCACATCTCCCTTTCGCCCTCCATTTGTGCCTCTTCAAATTTTATAGCACTGCTGGTCACAGCTGACCTTCAGTTAGAACGCTCAAGGACCAGGGTTTTCCAGTTCTTGGTGTCTATGCCACAGTTTTTGAGGTTGACTTTAAGCCCATCTTAGATTTCTTTTCCTGTCCACCCAATTTGGCAACTGTGAAACACTGAATAATATGGAAAGTGTTGTAACTCCAACATTATCGATAAATATTCCACAATGGCCTCCAGTAAGTCCTCGGGAAATTAAAAGGCTAATTTCATCTATTAAATCAGGTAAAGCCCCAGGGCCTGACCTAATTATGCCAGAACTACTTAAAGCGAATATTACATGGTGGGCACCACTCCTGGCAACCCTTTTCACACACATAAATTGTACAGCCCAACTACCACCTACTTGGTCACAAGGCATTGTAGTGCCAATTTATAAGAAAGGGAATAAGAACAATCCAAATAATTATCGACTCATATGCCTATTATCAATCATAGGAAAAGTCTACGCTCAGTACCTTAATAATCATCTCCTTGACTGGATTGAGTCAGAAAAAAATTCTAGGGCAAGAACAAGCTGGTTTTAGTAAGGGAAAATCTACCATTGATCATTGTATTGTATTAAACCACCTTGTGGAGAAATATACGAGTATCCCTCCTAAAAGGCTTTATGCCGCCTTTATTGATTTAAGAGGAGCTTTTGACTCCATCTCTCGTACTACCCTTTGGGAAAAACTCTCTGCTTCCTCAATAGACAAAAGACTACTATGTTTAATTAGAAAGCTATACACAAATACAACAATCCAGGTCAGATGCGGTACCCAAGGAAATTTGAGTAAGTCTATCCGCATCAACAAGGGGGTATGCCAGGATGCATTTTAGCTCCCACACTTTTTAATCTATATATAAATGACTCAGCTGGTTGTATTTCACTACAGAATTCGCACCCTCCCAAACTATCGACAGTGAGCATACCTCTGCTTTTATATGCAGATGATGCAGTAATACTTGCCTACACAAAAGTGGGTCTGCAGTGAGCCTTGAAAGCTTTTCTGATGTACTGCAAGGAAAACCAATTAACTGTTAATTATGACAAATCCAAAATCATGGTTTTCTCCCAATTTTTTTTGTAGGTACAACTGGAAAATAGCTGGCTGCAAAATTGAACAAGTCACTCATTTCAAATACCTGGGAGTTATCTTTCACTGGCCAGGCTCATGGACATCTCACCGACAGATGTCAGTACTGAATGCGATTTCCACAGCCAAAGCAATAGTTTGCTTTTTCTTTGTTAAAGGTGGGAAGTTTATTCCATCAGCAATTAAGATATTTCAGGCAAAGGTGCTTCCACAATTACCGAGTTCCATTTGTGAGTGGAGAAATTGGCCAGTCAACACTTTGGTTTTATTGTTGCTGTTAAACACCATTTTTTTTCCTCCCCCGAAACAACTCTGGGAACTTTTCGAACTCTGCAGTTAATGCCTGAAGACAAAAGTGGATTTTCTTTGAGCTCCATTCCAAAAGAGCACATTACAAACAACAATAAAAGGTTTATTTCTGTGGGACTTAGAGAGGCGCTGTGCATAATCATAACCTGAAATATCTTGTGCATAATTGCTGAACTTAGATGTTTGTTCCACTAGGGATGATTCTGAATTCTTAAGGACTCTTCAAACCCCGTTCACGATGCCATAAAACCCAAGAACGAGTTCGGAAAATTAGAAATGCTTCAAAAGCCAAACGCTTCACTTAGAACATTATAAAATAAATGAAGCCAGGGGGACACACCAGCATGGGGTGAGGTTACTGCACTGTGCATAGTTCATTTCTTCACTTGCCCAAGCACACACCGCCCTCATAAGCTTTCTGCCTGCAGCCATTTGTGCTCCTTAAAGGAAGACTGCATCCTTCTCTCCTAGTCCCACAATCTAATGGCTCACTAGGGAGCCAAGGATCTGTTTGGCTTAATAAATGTTTTAATTACAGTTTTTGTTTTCTAAGCTTGGTGTTGCATAAAAAGGCCACTGCCTTGATAAGTGAGGTATTTAAAGAGACAATATTGGGAGATCCCAATGGTAGACGTTATGTGTGGGTTGCATTGCTTCTGTTGAGATGATAATACAAAAACAAATATTGTCCTTCACATATCCCTGGGTTTTCCACTTTATTGTTATTAACACAGACTGAAAATGTGAAACTACATTTGTGCTCTTCATCTTATGCCCTACCATAGAAGAAATGCCTCATAATTATGGCTGAGTAATGACTAGACTGGTGTTCTAGTCTAATGCCGCGACTCCTTAATACAGTTCCTCATGTTGTGTTGACCCCCAACCATAACATTATTTTCGTTGCTACCTCAAAAGGGTCTACGGTCGTCCACGCTCTGGTCACATCCCGAATAGATTACTGCAACGCACTCTACGTGGGATGCCTTTGAAGACAATTTGGAAATTGCAGTTAGTCCAACGGGCAGCAGCCAGATTACTAACCGGAGCTACATACAGGAAGCATACCATCCCCCTGTTGTGTCAGCTCCACTGGTTGCCTGTCCACTTCCAAGCTCAATTCAAAGTGCTGGTTTTGACCTTTAAAGCTCTGTACCAGACCTGGGCAATTGCCGGCCCTCCAGGTGTTTTGGACTTCAAATCCCAGAAATCCTAACAGCTGGTAAACGGGCTAGGATTTCTGGGAGTTGAAGTCCAAAACACCTGGAGGGCCGGCAATTGCCCAGGTCTGCCCTAAATGGTTCTGGCCCAGCTTACTTGTCCGAACACATCTGCCACTACGTCCCACCTCATAATTTAAGATCAGCCAGGGAGGCCCTGCTCTCGCTCTCACCAACTTCTCAAATGCGGTTGGTGGGGACGAGAGAGAGGGCCTTCTTGGTAGTGGCTCCTCGTCTGTGGTATGCGCTTCCAAGCGACATACGATCAACCCCACCCCTCCTGGCATTCAGGAAAAAAGTGAAATCGTGGCTCTGGGACCAGGCTTTTGCACATTAGCACAATGCAGCACTTTGGATTGTAATTGTAATTGGTAAGTTGATGTTTATGGCTCAATGCTTATGTGGTGGACGGAACTCTGTTTTTAATTTAAGTGTATGTGTATTATGTGTTAATGCTAATTGTATTTTAATCCTGAATGTCTATGGTTTTATATTGTATTTATATTGTGTATCAGCATCAAATTGTTGCCTTTTGTTAGGCCGCTCTGAGTCCCCCCTCGGGGGTTGAGAAGAGTGGGGTAGAAATGATGTAAATAAATAAAATAAATAAAAACTGTAATTTTGCTACTGTTAGGAATCATAATGCAGATATCTGATACACAGGATGTATTTTCATTCACTGGACCAAATTTGGCACAAAGACCCAATATGCCCAAATTGGTGGGGTTTGGGGGGGGATTGATATTGTCATTTGGAAGTTGTAGTTGCTGAGATTAATAATTAGCCTACAATCAAAGAGCATTCTGAACTCCACCAAATATAGAATTGAACCAAATTTGGAACACATAACTCCTATGACCAACAGAAAATGCTGGAAGGGTTTGGTGTGCATTGACCTTGAATTTTTGAGTTGTAGTTCACCTACATCCAGAGAGCACTGTAGGTTAATGATGGATCTGGACCAAACTTGGCACAAATACTCAATATGCCCAAATGTGAACACTGGTGGAGTTACTTACTTACTTGGACGATTCCTCGTAGCCCGAGGATGATGATCCTCCAAGTCTGGTGTCTTGGTGGTGGGTTTGTGGATCTGCATGTTCTCCCACAGTGAGAACATCGGTTTCCAGGTGGAAGGTGGTGCTGGTCAGGGTTGACTTGACATGCCTTCCTCTTGAGAAGTACTCCTCGGGTGGCCCCATGCCCAAACTGGGGGGGGGGGGACCACTACCACTGCCAAAAATAAGCCGCCAGCAAAAGACAGGAAGCTTCCAGTCTTTCCCATTAAATTAATGGAAAGAGTCAGCTTCTTCAAGCTTTTGCCTGTGTTATGGGGTGGGCAAAAGCTGGGACAATGTGGGATTCCTCGTAGCCTGAGGATGTTGGTCCTCCAGCCTGGTGTCTTGGTGGTGGGTTTGTAGGTGGCTGTGGATCTGCATGTTCTCCCGCAGTGACAACATCAGTTTCCAGGTGGAAGATGGTGCTGGTCAGGGTTGGCTTGACATGCCTTCCTTTTGAGAAGTAGTCCTGGGGTGGCTCCATGGCTAAACTGGAACCCCCCCCCCCCACTATCACTGCCAAAAATAAGCTGCCAGCAAAAAATGGGAAGCTTTCCGTCATTCCCTTGAAGTTAATGGAAAGAGCCAGCTTCTTCAAGCTTTCGCCAGTGTGATGAGGTGGGTGGAAGCTGGGGCAATGTGGGATGCAGGGTGATACGTCCCCATGCCTCCTGAGTGGGCACTGCTGAGATCACACAATCTGCAGCAATCCACAGCAATTCTGATGGCATGTACAACAAGGTCCTAGGTGAGGTCTGACCAATAAAGTGGTACTACTATCCATGCACATTGGAAGTATTGTGGCATGGATAATACTGACTTCGGTACACAAAATACATATTTAGCAACACAGAATGTTTGCGTGGTGAACAGCTGCTTCAACTTCCGGAACCCCACGTCCGCCTCCGGTGCCCACCGGAACAGCACCTTTCCGCAAACACTGAGTGATGGGGTCAGCCCACTTGGGAAAGTCCGGGATGAACTTTCTGTAGTAGTTGGCAAAGCCCAGGAATCTTTGAATGTCTTTTTTGCTGGCTGGAGCCGCCCAGTCTGCCACAGCTTGGACCTTGGTGTCATCCATGGCTATGCCCGTGGGAGAGATGCAGTAGCCCAGGAAATCGACCTCGCGTAGATCATACGCGCATTTCTCCAGCTTGGCATAGAGACCGTGGTCTCTCAGCCTCTGAAGCACTTCCTTCACATGGCGGTCATGGGTCGCCTGATCCGGAGAAAAAATTAGCAGGTCGTCCAGGTACACTGCCAGATAACGATCCAGCAGATCTCAAAAAATGTCATTCATGAAATGTTGGAAACAGGCGGGAGCATTGCACAAACCGAATCCCATTACGAGGTATTCGAAACTGCCCCACTTGGTCTGGAATGCGGTTTTCCATTCGTCTCCTTGCCGAATCCGCACCAGATTATAGGCCCCCCTCAGGTCCAGTTTAGTGAACACCTTGACACCCCGCATCCGCTCCAACAGTTCAGGGATCAAAGGCAGGGGGTAGCGGTTCCGAATCGTGATCTTGGTGAGCTCCCGATAGTCTTTACAGAGCCGCAATTCCCCCGATTTCTTCTTGACAAACAGGATGGGCGTTCCGGCCGGGACTGAGAAGGCGGATGAAGCCCTTTCGCAGATTCTCATCCAAAAACTCTCGGAGAGCCTGCTGCTCTGGTTCCGAGAGAGGGTAGAGTCTTCCACGGGGATAGGAGCTCCGGGCTCTAACTCAATGGCACAATCGTAGGGTCGGGGGGGGGTAGACGTTCCGCCTCCTTCTCGCTGAAAACATCCCAAAACCCTGCATACTTTTTGGGCAGCGTGGCAGCTTGTTCTACCTCTTGGGCTTGGCAAGCCCGGGCCGTCATACAATGTTCCTGGCAATGTTTAGATGAAAATGACAACTGTCTCTTGGCCCATGAGATTTGCGGAGAGTCAGCCAGACAATTCCCAGAATTACCTGGAAATCTGACAACTTGGTGACAAGAAAAGAAATGTCCTCTTTGTGGGAGCTTGTCCACATCTTGGTAGGGGCGGTGTACTGGGTCACGGCCCCTGCTTTCAAGGTTCTCCCATCAATGGTCTGGATGCCCTTGGGCTCTTTGAGATCATGGAACTGTAATCCAGCAGACTTGGGGTAGTCTGCATCGATGAGTGTTGTTGGTGGCCCCGAGTCGATCATGGCATGGACCATCATCGGTCCCTTCTCTTGCGACCAGAGGGAGACCATCACTAGGAACAATTGTCCAGTCTGGGGTTCTGGAGGAAGGGCAGTGACTGCGGCCGAGTTAGCGAACCCTCTTAAACTCGGCTGACCCCTTCCCCCGCCGTCTGGATGGCTTCTTTGGCCCCCTGGGACCCCTCGAATGCAGCCGAGGCCCGGGGGGTCTTGCCGCGTGGCTTCTGGGGGCATTCTCTAGAAAAGTGTCCAGCTCCCCCACAGTACCAACACAGATTTAAACGCTGACGCCGGGCCTTCTCGGCAGCGTCCACTTTGGGCCTCACATGCCCAAGCTGCATCGGTTCCACTTTATCCAAGGATGGGGGGGCCGGTGCGAACTGCCGGAACGGAAACTGGCTGGCGCCCGTCTCCCTCTGCGCCCCCGGTCGCTCCCCGGGCCCCTTGTCCCATCGTTTCCGGGTCTGCATTCCAGCTTCCACTCGTATGCTCACGGTGATCACCTCCTCCAGGTCTGCGGGCCGCATAGCCCCTCTCAGGATCTCCTGCTGCATCTCTGGCGACAGGCCCTTCATGTACTGGTAACGCAAGGCAGAAGGATTCCACTCCACTTGGGCGGCCAGCACACGGAATCGGGAGATGTATTGAGCCAAAGACATGTCCCTCATCGACAACCGATCCAACTCCCTTTCCGCCAACTCGGTATTCACTGGGTCCCCCCAAGTGATCTTGATAGCCTCCAGGAACGCCGCCAACGTGGCCACTTGTGGGGACGCTGCCTGGAGCTGTGTGGTCGCCCATGCCGCCGCTGTGCCCTCCAGCAGCGTGTAGACGAAGCCCACCTTGGCTCATTCAGTGGCAAACTCCGTTGCCAGTACATTTTGCTTGATGATGCCTTGCTCACTTTCCACACACTATGCACCATTATATAAACCAGGGCTGCCCAACTTCTACCGGCCCAGGGGCCTGAATTCCGGTCACTGATGACCTGATGACCTGGGGGGCCGAAGGGTCTGCCCCCACCCCAGCTCCGCCCCGCCCTGCCCCCGCCCCTCCCTGGCTCCAATTTACTTACAATTCATAAGGCATCCATACAATCAAATATAATCTTTTACTAAGGGAAAATGCAGGAGGGAATACATAAGGGGCATCCATACACAATTACATAATAATAACATAAAGGTTAGCCTACCTTCCCAAACGTGCAGGATCCAGGAGTAGCCGGACCGCGAGCAGAGGCGTCGACCAACCGAGGCAGCAGCCGAGAAGGTCCAAATCGCGTCTGCGTGGTCCGCAGGATTAAGTAGCCGAGATTTCGGCAACAGAGTATCGCGAGACTCTACGGAAGCCACACGAGATTTCGCAATCAACGCGGCGTGATCTCGCGTGAGAGCAAAATCCCATGTGGGCTTTCGTAGTCTCGCGATACTCTGCCCGGAACCCGGAAGTGGGTAATTTTAAAAATATTATTATTTTATTTATTTATTTATATTAAAAAAGCTTAGGGGCCGCAGGAATGGGCTGGGGGCCTTATATAAACAGTGGATTTAACAACTTATTTGTGATGCTTTCACTTCCAATGAAGAGACCCCTTCAAACTTCCCATTTTGTCAGTTGCTTGAATGCACTAATTTGCAACCAATCTTGGGAAAATATTGAGTTGTTTGCTGTAATTAATTTGGTCTTGAGTTAGCCGGAGTGTGGCATAATCTGCCTAATGTATAGAGTAGATGTTTCTTTAAAACGTTCCCACCTCTTGTGGGTCTGTTACCAACTTTGCTCTGATATAGATGCTTGGAGGTCAATGACTGCCCCATTGAGAAGCTGTACCAGTAGCAGTCTGATCCTACAATTCACTCTGAATGAATGTCTTTGTAGGCTTTCATGTATTTTTTTTTATAAAAGTGATTAGGATTCAGGAACATTATGTAGCTCATTAACAGTACTAGGGTTTGCTATGCAAAGCAACCATCTTTTGCTTTAAGACGCGTCAAAGCACTGGGCACAGTGATATATTACTTCACTTCAGCCATAGATAATACTATTCCTGTAAATATTGTTAACAGGGTGTCTTAGGGAGGAGCAATGGCATTTCATCTTGAGTTAGTTTCATTCCTACAGTTGTGATCTCCAGCTGAAACACAGCCTAAGTCTGTGTAACTGCCTTTGTGTGCATTAATCATGTCTTTCCCTTCGCTCCGTCCACTGCTTTCCTCCTCTCCTTCTATTCGTGATACAAATCTAGATTTTAATTAGCCTGGAAAATGGACGATGCCAAAGTCTTGAATGGTATGCAGCTGAATGTGTGAGAAGACACTGCATCAAAAGTGCACCTACCTTGTGGAATAACTACCTCATCACACTAGAGAATAAATCCACTTTAAATCCAGTTTCTGCCTCCTGCAGAATTCTGGGGTTTGTAGTTTAGTGAGGTTGTTAAAGGCTCCTCCCTGCACTACAAACTCCAGAATTCTGCAGGAGGCAGAAACCAGAGTTAAAGAGGATTCATTATCTGGTGTGATGAGGTCCTTAATGTATTTGGACACCACTTTAACTGCCATGCTTTGAAATCCTGGTCAATGTAGTTTTGCAAGGTCTAGAGCAGGGCTGCTCAGGAAGTCAATAGCGATCGACCAGTCAATCTCAGGACCGGAGGTCGATCCCAGCCGGATGGGGCACTTCTCAGAGGGGAGGGGAGCCAGGCCACACCAAGCCCTGCCCCCTCCCCCGGCTTTGGCACTCCCAGCAGCTGCTCCAGGCTTGAGGAGGGCAGGGCCAAGCCAGCCTTGTGCTAGCTATGCCACCACTGGCTTGGCATTGCCATCTGCAAGCCTGGAGAAGCTGCTGGGAGCTCCAAAGCCAGAGGGGTGGGGGGCGAGGCTTGGCGCAGCCTGGCTCCGCCCCCCCTCTGGCTTCCTCTCTACCAGCAGCTTCTCCAGGCTTGAGGAGGGCAATGCCAAGCCAGTGGTGGTATAGCTAGCACAAGGCTGGCTTGGCACTGCCATCCTCAAGCCTGGAGAAACTGCTGGTAGAGCGGAAGCCAGAGGGGGCGGAGCCAGGCTGCACCAAGCCCTGCCCCTGCCCCTCCCCTCTCCAGCCTAGAGGAGGTAGGTAAATCTTTCTGACTTGGTTTTATTATAAACTAGCTTGGGGACCCGGCGGTGCCTGGGTCATTTGAGAAGTGTCGCAGGATGTAGAGTGGGTCATGGGGGCTCTGTGTGCCAAGTTTGGTCTTGATCCATCAGTATTGGGAGTTGCAGTGGTATCATGAAATTACTGAAGGTAGTGCAAGTCCCATAATCTGTAGTCCACCCTCCTCCAACCTGCAGCAGGATGTAGAGTGGGTCATGGGGGCTGTGTGTGGCCTGTTTGGTCTGTATTGGTGAATGGATGAGGGTTGCATTGTTTTGAGGAAGTGAGTGAAGGTACTTCAAGTCCCAAAATCTGTGGTCCGTCTCACACAAAACTGCACCAGGATGTAGAGTGGGTCATGAGGGCTCTGTGTGCCAGGTTTGGTCTTGATCAGTCATTGGATTAGGTTTGTAGCAGTCTTGGAAAGAGAGGGAAGGTACTGCAAGTCCCATCATCCATGTTCTGCCCCCCTCCAAACTTCAGTAGGATGTAGAGTGGGTCACTGGGGCTCTGTGTACAAGTGTGGTCTTTATCGGTGTTTGTTGGGGGCCGTAGTGATCTGTGGGAACAGAGGGGTGTGAAAGTACTACAAATCCCATCATCCATTGTCAGTCCTCCCCTGAACCTCACCAGGATGTGAAGGTAGTCATGGGGGTTATGTGTGCCAAGTTTGGTCTCGATCAGTAATTGGATAAGGGTTGCAGTGGACTTGGGAAGTGAGTAGAGGTACTTCAAGTCCCATCATCCATGGTCCACCCTCCTCCAAACTGCACCAGGAGATAGAGTGGGTCATGGGGGTTGTGTGTGCCAAGTGTGGTCTGTATTGGTCCGTTTTGGTGGCCTCAGTGGTCTGTGGGAACCAAAGTGTTTGAAAGTACTACAAATCCCATAATCCGTGGGTCATGTCCCCCGAACCGTACCAGGACGTAAAGGGGGTTAGGGGGGTTATGTGTACCAAGTTTGGTGCAGGTCCATCACCCGCTCTGGTCGCTGTGGCCTGTGAAAATGGCTGCCAATCAGAACGCTGCCACATTTCCGCCCTTCCGCCCTTCCACCCTCCGCACACATACATACAAACATTCTGTTTCATTAAGGTATACAGATAGCTCGCATGCTGAAAAAGTGTGGGCATCCCTGGTCTAGAGCTTTCTCTTTCTAAATATGCTTGTGCCACATCAGGCAAAAAATTATCTCAGGAATCCATAGCATATTGTTTCCACAACAACCGAAAAATTTCAAAATCCAATTGTCATCGGGACAATCTTTTGAACAGACAGAAAAACAAATGTTATTCCTCTCTTATCCAACACTTAAAAATTGGCAGGAGTTACACTTTAAGTCACTGTTTTGACTTACATATAAATTCAAATTTTAAAAAGAAATAGAATACTTACACTCTCACATACAAATAGGACAGAAAGCAAGCAAGACTGGTGTATTTCATAGAATCATAGAGTTGGAAGATACCTTGTGGGCCATCCAGTCCAACCCCCTGCCAAGAAGCAGGAAAATTGCGTTCAAAGCACCCCCAACAGATGGCCATCCAGCCTCTGTTTAAAAACCTCCATAGAAGGAGCCGCCACCACACTCCAGGGCAGAGAGTTCCACTGCTGAGCAACTCTCACAGTTAGGAAGTTCTTCCTAATGTTCAGGTGTACTCTCCTTTCCTGTAGTCTGAAGCCATTGCTTTGTGCCCTAGTCTCCAGGGCAGCAGAAAACAAGCTTGCTTCCTCCTCCCTGTGACTTCCTCTCACATATTTATACATGGCTATCATGTCTCCTCTCACTCTTTTCTTCTGCAGGATAAACAGGCCCAGCTCTTTAAGCCACTCCTCATAGGGCTTGTCCTCCAGACCCTTGATCATTTTAGTTGCCCTCCTCTGGACACTTTCCAGCTTAATATCCCTCTTCAATTGTGGTACCCAGAATTGGACACAGTATTCCAGGTGTGGTCTAACCAATGCAGAATAGAGGGGTACCATGACTTCCCTGGACCTAGACACTATACTTCTATTGATGCAGGCCAAAATCCCATTGGCTTTTTTTGCCACCACATGACATTGTTGACTCATGTTTAACTTGTTGTCCTCAAGGACTCCAATATCCTTTCCACACGGACTGCTCTCGAGCCAGACGTCCCCCATTCTGTATCTTTGCATTTCATTTTTTTCTGCATAAGTGGAGTATCCTGCATTTGTCACTGTTGAACTTCATTTTGTTAGTTTTGGCCCATCTCTCTAATCTGTTAAGATTGTTTTAAATTCTGCTCCTGTCTTCTAGAGCAGTGTTTTTCAACCTTTTTTGAGCCGCGGCACGTTTTTTACATTTACAAAATCCTGGGGCACACCACCAACCAAAATGACACAAAATGACACTCTAACACAGTAATTCATATAGTTAATATGTTTTTAAATGTATTTATACACTCAGTGTGAAACCTGGGCCTGTTTCGATGAACACAACATAGATATCCTGGCAGGAATGGCAGAAAAACACGCACGAAGGTCTTGCTCAACAGCTGGGAGTTATAGTTCACCCGCAATCAAAGAGCATTCTGAACTCCACCAATGATGGAATGGAATCAAACTTCCCACACAGAACTCCCATAACCAAGAGAAAATACTATAAAAGTTTGGTGGGCATTGACCTTGAGTTTTGGAGTTGTAGTTCATCTATATCCAGAGAGCACTGTGAAGGTGAGAGAGGAAAACGTGGGGCGAGTCTGCGCAATAGCGCCCGCACGGGTCACGTCTTCCCCCCTCCCACAGAAGTGGCAGAGTGAGCAAAGCGAGGCAAAGCAAACAGAGCGAGGCTGGGAAGAAGAGCGCCCGAGTGGAGAAGAAAAAGTGTTCGGCAGGAGGGGGAAGAAAGGGTATTGGAGGTTCCAATTTCCCACGGCACACCTGATGATCGCTCATGGCACACTAGTGTGCCACGGCACACTGGTTGGGAAACACTGTTCTAGAGTATTGGCTATCTCTCCCAATTTGATGTCATCTGCAAACTTGATGATCATGCCTTCTAACCCTCGGTCTAAGTCATTAATAAAGATGTTGGACAGGACCGGGCCCAGGACGGAATCCTGCGGCACTCCGCTCATCACTTCTTTCCAGGATGAAGAGGAAGCATTGGTGAGCACCCTCTGGGTTTGTCCATTTAACCAATTACAGATCCACCTAACCATAGTTTTGCCTAGCCCACATTTGACTACTTTGTTTGCCAGAAGGTCATGGGGGACTTTGTCGAAGGCCTTGCTGAAATCCAGGTACGCTACATCCACGGCATTCCCTGCATCTACCCAGCTTGTGACAATCATTCACACAGCTTCCTGGTGCTCCCAGCAGACCAGCTAGTCTTTGAGTACAGGATTCAACCACACACTGCAATCTAAGTCAAGGCTTACCTGAAGCAAAGGAACAGAGATAGCTTCTTGCTTCCTTAACTTCTGTGGGAACTTGGTGGGAAATGACAACCTTCATCAAGCCGCCTTTAGCAATTTGTCTATGATCTTGTTGCTTATTGTTTCCTGTATGTATGGTCTGGTATGCAGCTTGCTTTACTCTATGGTTTCTGAGAAGTTATAAAAGGGGCTCCTCTTTCCTTTTGGCTATGTGACCTGCTGATAGCTGTTTTTGTGACAAAGAGAGATACCTTGGCAGGCTGGCACCTCAAAGATATTTGAAACCAGACTAATACATTGTGTACTGTGTATGCTGAACACCTGAAACTTGTGAGTAAACCAAATATGTTATTTCCACTACTACATTTTTGTCCCTTGAGTGCATGGTATGAAACAAGTTGTTTTATGGGAGAGTTTTTTTGGGCACTTAAAAGAAACACCTCTAAAGCCTTGCTGTTTTTATGCACTGGCAAATCTCTGTTTTCTTGACAGATCAGAGATTGCTGGTTATTCTGTCTAACAACTGAAACCATTCCCTAACATAATTATATTTGGTTGCATACTACAAGAGGAGATTCTGCTCTAAAAGGTTGTTTTTTGCTTTTCTCTGAAAGGTAATAATAATAATAATTATTTGTATTCTGCCCTATCCCCCTGAGGGGACACAGGGTGGATTCCAGCATACACAAACACAAAGGCAAACACAATCTCTGAGGATGCCTGCCATAGTTGCAGGTGAAATGTCAGGAGAGAATGCTTCTGGAACATGGCCATGCAGCCTGGAAAACTCACAACAACCCAGAGATTCTGGTCATGAAAGCCTTCGACAATACACAAAGTCAAACATTTAATGCCTAGAAACATTGTTTCTCTAATAGTTTATGTACTCTTAACAGTTTCTTCATATCTACTTGTTACTGTGAAAGGCTACAATGATTCAGAAGTTTAGAAGAGGGAATTTTGATCAGCCTTGACCATTGATTTAACAACTGGTTTATTGCATATCCTGTAGTGGTTTTGAAGTTTGAATACATGGCTTTTCCGATGTGCTCATATGTCTATTAATCACCCATTTCCACCAGTTGAAGGGATATGCATTCCCCAAGGGGTATTTGGGCGAAGCAGTGCAATCTGAATTGACCCATGACTTAAATTTTGTAGCATCAGGCTATATAATTCTACCCAAGCAGTTCGTCAGACCTATAGTTGTTATAGTTATTTTGGTATTAGCTATAGCTACAATTGTAAGAGCAAATTTCTGTCTATAGAAATGTTGTTACTAAGAGATTTTAAAATTTGAATGGGTTTTGGTTGTTTTGATTGATCCCCAAGTACTTAGAAACCGCATTTCCATTAGGAATAGAGCCATGTTTACAGGTTCTGTTGAAGAATTTCACTTTTAACTTTTAATTATGTGAACACTCCAATGTTTCCAAGGCCAATATTTTTTTAAATATCTTTGTTGATACTTATTTTGCAGCTGTTATGACCTTGTCAAGTTTAGCTGTAGATTCCGCAAAACATTTTTATAACACCCATATATAAAAGATGTGTGCTTCTGACTCTTTCTCACAAAACAGAAAGAGTTGTGAAGCAGACGCCAATTAAAGCCAAGCCCAGATGTAAAAGGGGGTAACAAAAGGTTTATTATACAATGGGACTAACAAAAAACTAGCCTAACCAGCAAAAACCCACAAAAACCCAGGGAAAGCCCAAAAAATCACTGCAGGAGAAGCCAAAACAAACTCAGGACGTCCTCTGGGACATCCTTCGGGGATGATCCAAAAGCGTAGTCTGTAACCGGTCTGGAGTCAAGGGTAGGAGAATGATGGAGGAAATGAGGAGACAGTCCAAGGTCCGACAGGAGAGAAGGTCCAGCGGGGTTCAAACCCCGCCACTAGGAACACACAGCTGTAGGAGTAAACTGGATCAGGAACATGATGCAAGATAACAGGAAACCAGACACAACTCCTTGCCCGCCGCAAGGAGTCATTTCCCAAACCCACAATTTATATCCCTAATGATCAGACTCGCCCGAAGAACACTCCTCTGGATCAGGCGATGCAGCTGCTGCCCTCTCTGCAGCTGATACCCTTTGTGAGTCTCTCCAGGCCCCCCAGTGTTTCTCAAAACTTAGTGCTTCCCAGTCATTCCCAGACATTTCAGAGGGCCAGTCTTTGTCACTGTCAAATCCCATAAACATATCACTACTGGAGTGAGCATTACACACTGTTGGGCAACACATACATCCCTAACATCCTTTACCAAGGTCCAGTCCAGCTTGGTATCACTCTCTTCTGACTCCAGTTCCTCATCTCCGTGAAAGCCCTCAAAGGATTCACAATCTGTGGGAGATGTAAGTATCTGCCAAATTCTCTTCCTCTGCTCTAAGTCTTCATTGCTGGAATTGCTTGCATTCCTTTTTCTGCTTGCTCCAACATTTGAAGTACTATCAGCCCCTCCCAATTGCATACTACTCTCAGACGCTGATGACTCAGCGTCTTCTACAGCTCTACTATCAGGCAACGCCGAGGGCTGAATTACAACAGCTACCATTATTTTAAAACTTACTTTGTACAGAAAAAAATATTTTCCAGACTTTTTAACTGTTACCATATTATTATAGTATTTGATAGCTAGGACTTCTTCACACAGGCCCAAATTCAGTGGCAGTGACTGGGTTTTAAAAGATACTTTAGCCATGGAGCCCGCCGGCTCCCATAACACCCTGGAAAAGTATTTCTGGAGCGGCACTGCTACAAAAATCCTGCTGCCTCTGCTGCAAACTACCAGTGTGGCATGATTGGGGGGGGGGGGCTCCCCATATTTCCATAAAGAAAGCTGGCTTAAAGAGGCTTCCCCCATGTTATGAGGTGGGAGGAAGCCGGGATGGTGTGGAGCAACAGATCCCCACGTCCTCTGGGTAGGTACCACCAGAATTCTGGGTGTGACAAGGTCCCTAGTCTAACTGGATACAATGAATAAGTGAGCTAAGAGCAAATCTGCCATTATGTTCCTGTTTAAAGTTTTTAGCACCCAGGTTGTATGTATGGAAATGTATACACATTTGTTATACATATCTATTTGATTAACATATGATTATGGTGATCCTGCTGTCAACCTATATTGTTTATAGTGTACTTGCAGAAGTGTACGCTCTACATGGATGAGAACTCCTTTCCAAGCTGTTAGCTTGCAGTGAAATTGTTTTAAATGAGGGAAGCAACCCAGCTTTTTGTAAGTTGGGCCTTTCTCACCCTGGGACTTTCTCACTCCGGTGGACTGGCCATGTTGTCCAAATGCCTGATCACCGTCTCCCAAAGCAGTCACTATACTCCCAACTCAAGAATGGGAAATATAATGTTGGTGGACAGGAAATGAGATTTAAAGATTGGCTTAAAGCCAACCTTAAAAACTGTGGCACAGACATCAAGAACTGGGAAGCCCTGGCCCTTAACTGGAGGTCAGCTGTGATTAGCAGTGCTGAAGAATTCAAAGAATGCAAATTAAATTCATGCTAATTAAACTTTTTTAAATGTAAAAGATGTAGATCCTTTGTCAACCCATTCCTATAGTTCAGCATTTCTCAACCTGGGGGTCAGGGCACCTGGGGGGTGTCACGAGGCGATGTCAGAGGGGTCACCAGAAACCATAAGAAAACACAGTATTTTCTATTGGTCATGGGGGTTCTGTGTGGGAAGTTTAGCCCAATTCTATCATTGATGGGGTTCAGAATGCTCTTTGATTGTAGGTGAACTATAAATACCAGCAACTACAACTCCAAAATGTCAAGGTCTGTTTCCCCCAAACTCCACCAGTGTTCACATTTGAGCATATGGAGTATTCATGCCAAGTTTGGTCCAGATCCAACATGGCTTGAGTCCACAGTGTTCTCTTGATGGAAGTGAACTGCAACTCCCAAACTCAAGGTCAATGCCCACCAAACCCTTCCAGTATTTTCTGCTGGTCATGGGAGTTCTGTGTGCCAAGTTTAGTTCAATTTCATTGCTGGTGGAGTTCAAAATACTCTTTGATTTTAGGTGAACTATAAATCCTAGGAACTACAATTCCCAAATGACAAAAAATCAATCCCCCCAACCCAACCAGTATTTAAATTTGGGCATGTTGGGTATTTGTGGCAAATTTGGTCCAGCGAATGAAAATACATCCTGCGTATCAGATATTTACATTACCATTCATAGCAGTAGCAAAATTACAGTTATGAAGTAGCAACAAAAATAATGTTATGGTTGGGGGCCACCACAACATGAGGAACTGTATTAAGGGGTCGTGGCATTTGGACTACAGTTCCCACCTATCCCACCAGCATGGTCAATAATAAGGTGAGCTGGGAGTTGAAATCACAATGATTTGGAAGGTCTCAGTCTGTGAAAGGTGGACATATGGTGACATTCTTCTACATTTTGGGGTTTTAAAATCATTCCATTGTTTATTTGGCTCACTAATGTATTTTGATGGGAAGCTTTTGCGATCACAAAATATTCTGCCTTTTTGTGCATCAGTGACTTGTCTGAACAGGTTGGATATGTCTTTTTCAAATGCCTTCATTGCAATGATTTCTAAAATAACCACATACATTTCAAGATTCCAAAAAGCCCAACCTTGATCATCTAAATGAAAAGTGGAAAGTCTTAGAACTCTGATTTTCTACTTCAACGAAAGGTCGAATTCTCCTTATGGATGCACATGTGGCAGTCCAAATGCATTCAGTCAGTGCCCCTGGCTGTCCTCTGAGAGCGGAGTTTGGACACAATGTTTAACTTCCTTTGGAATTTATCCAGTAATGGTGCTATAGCATACTCTCCCGAAGGAAATTATCTGGTTGCTTGACTGAGCTCCCTTTTAAAAATACATTCCTTCTCCCTTATGCAAGGCTCCTACCCTTCTTGTTTGGCTCAAGGCCTTTCCTCCACACTTCTCTTATCTCTTTCACCTGACCACCTCTGACTCATATTCTACTTTTTCAAAATAATGACCGTATTTCCTTTTACTTCTTACTTTTCTTTCAGTTATTTCTTTCTTGTTGTGAATGGTGATAAAACGGTATATGACTTGCAAAGAGATAGCTGTGTTGAGAGCCAATTTGGTGAAATGATTTGCCTGGCAAACTAGTAGGATTCAAGAGCCAACATTCAAATCTCTTCTCAGTAGGCCTGGTTTGGTTTTTAGTATTGTGAAGACACAGCTTACAGCGTGCGTCCACTTTGTGAGGATCTTTTTCTTCAATCTAACTGTGGACAACTGTGGCAGGGCAGAATGTCCTACCAATGCCACCACAATATGTAAGGATTTCAATTTATGTGAGGATTACTCACATAAATTGTATTTTTTCACTTGCTGCCACAATTAATTTAATGTGTTTGCCTACCCACTAAGAAACCGGTGTTTTCAAGGCTTGTGGGAGAAAGAATCACCAGAAGAGATGTTTTTAACAAAGAACAATCAAGTTTATTTAAACAATGTTTCGAGCTTGGAGGTTTCAAGAGTTCAAGAGCTTGGTTGGTTACAATCTACTTAGAGGTACTTTCTTAAGGTTACAAGTTGCTAACTATGGAGATACAGTCTAACACAAAGCCACTGCACTCCTAAAACTAATAACTCAACAGTTTACACACACACTGCTGGTCATTAACAGCTACTGCTTCCTTAGCAGGCTACACACCTACACTACCCTTTCCCCAGAGTAGAGTCAGGCTTAGAATAAACCCAGAGTCTTTTAAACCACACTGACAGCTGGCTAAACAGACTCCCTAATTCTCTCACACACCCTTTGGCGTTTTCAGTTAGTCACCAACTGAAAAATATTTGAATCCAAGGATTCTAAAGCCAACTGCAGGCTGAGCCTTCAGTTTCCATGGGAACGGAGGTTCTTGGAAGCTCTGCTAGATAATTTTACTGTTAACCCCTTAGGGTTAGTGAAGTTCCACCCTTACAAAATACTTACATATACATAAATAGCAACTACATTTACAACCTGCAACAAATAAATATGACTTCACCACAAGTATCTTGAACAAATTCATATTAAATTCGATTGTAAATTACTTTTGAAATATTTCTGAAGCGCTTTAAGCAACCCGAAAGTAAATTACCAAATTCAAAGGAAACGCCATTTTCAGAAAGGGTGTTCCCTTCCCTGGCCTTCCATTCCATGCGGATTTCTTCCCTCCTCCTGAAAACTGGGTTGGAAGCCATCTTAAACAGCCCTGTTCAGATCCAGAGGGAAGCCATGGACTTCCAAGCCCATGCCTTCCCTCCGGATCTGAAAGGCTCCGCGGGGGGGGGGGGAAGCCACGCCCAAAGTGGCTGCTTTACCCGCTTTGCACATGGTTTTCCTTCCTGACGTGGGGAGAGGGCATTCAAACAGGAAGGAAAGCCACATACAAAATGGGTTAAACACCCAGTTTGGATGCGGCCATTAACGAAGCATTTCCGAAATTTCCAAAATTTCTGAAATTTTGAAGCATTTCCCCAGAAAACTTCGGAAATCATTTAAAATTCAAAGAGCCAGCACCCACTACATCCGAAGCGAGTTTTGAATCATTTTTTTTGTTGGATCAACCAGCCCTACTTCTCAGCTATGGAAGCCAACTGAATGACTTTGGGCAAATCCCCGAGCCCTGACATTCATTACACTAGAGAAAAAAATCCACTTAAAATCCAGTTTCTGCCTCCTGCAGAATTCTGGGGTTTGTAGCTTAGGGAGGAGCCTTTAAGAGCCTCTCTAAACTACAAACCCCAGAGTTCTGCAGGAGACAAAAACTGGATTTTAAGTGGATGTTTTTCTCTAGTGTGATGAAAAGTCTTACTCTATTCTGCTTTGGTCTGAACATGCTTGAAGACAGAACAAGTTTGTTTCCTGCTTCTCCAGAGACAAGGGCACAGGCCAATGGATTTCATTCATGATTTGGTTTTTTTTTTCATGTCGTAATTTACTTGTTTCTGCTATGAGAGAATTGGCTGTCTAAAAGGACACTGCCCAGAGGTTGCCCGGATAGCTTACCATCCTGTGGGAGGCCTCTCTCATATCCCCACATGGGAAGCTGGAGCTGACAGATGGGAGCTCACCCCATCTCGCAGGTTCAAACTGTCGACCTTTAGGTCAGCAGCTCTGTGTGACTCCTGTGGGGCTCCATTTCCTGCATGCATGATCATCACAAAAATGTTGAGAAATTTAAAAAGTGGACGAATGTTCTGCACAGTGGCTTTTTTCTTTGGAAAAATCCCCAGAAATTGATCTTGTGAATATTCGGCTCAGCCCTAATAAATAATCAGGTAGAATGCAATTTGCGTGCTTCTTTTTTTCTGCCACAAGTATACAGGAGACAGACTTCCTTTATTATTATTTTTTAAACACCCCAAAATATGAAAAATTCAGGTTTGGTAATTCCGTGCTGACCAAGGCCCTCATGGATAGTCTCCTCAAAACCAATCTCCAACTTCACTGGAAGTGAAAATGGAGCCCCCGGTCAAACCCTTATGGCAGCTGAACTGCTGATTGCCAGGTTGTTGGTTTGAATCCAGGGAGCAAGGTGAGCTCCCATCTGGCAGCTCCAGCTTCCCATGCGGGGACATGAGAGAAACCTCCTACTGGATGGTAAAAACATCCGCGCATCCCCTGGGCAACATCCTTGCAGACGGCCAATTCTCTCACAGCAGAAGCGACTTGCAGTTTCTCAAGTCAGGATTCTCCAGAATCTGAATCTGTCATTTGCCAAATTCTTCTTCATATGTATGCCCTCAGCTTTTTAAAATACATTTCTCACACACTTTCTTTAGAGGCAGCCTGGCTTATTTTCAACAATTAAAGTCAGCCCTACTGCTTCAAGAATGTGTGCAGAGTGCAGCCACCCACACTGGGAATCAACACCTCCTCTTCTTCTGCTTTGCTCCATTCCTTCATAGCAAAGGAGGATGTCTGCATCATTTCCTCACTTCTAGGATGCTTCCAACACACATCAATATTTAATAAGTGGAACATATGGGGTGAGACACGAGCAAGCTCAGTCCCTTTCCAGAGTTAAAAACAATTGCACCAGCCATTAAGTGTGTGACAAGAATGTGATTTTGAGAGTCAACTACGAAAATCAAATGCTGAAAGCGGAAAGGAGGACCTCTCAAGTCATTGCCCATGAATGAGTTTCAATTCTTGACTGTGAGTCTGACCACGTTCCAGCTAGGCTGGATTTTGTTTTTCACCTTCAGTAGTAGTGCATATAGATAATCACTGCCTATTTATTTTGTTTCACTTAATGACATTCAGAAGGTAAAATCCTAAAATTCCCAGATAATATGGGATTCTGAGAGGTATCTACTAGGCATGAGAAAAAAGTTATGAAAATGAAATGATTCGCGGAAGAAATGCTACTTTTGAGTATTTCCGCATCTGGAACGCCAACCAGGAAGTGGACTTTCTTTATGAACTTCGGGGGCCAGGATTTTCTTAAGTGCGTTATTAGGTCGTAAGGGGGCACCCTCCTTCTCTCTCACCACCCTCCCGCCTCCCTTGCCAAAAGTATTATGGCAAGCAAGCCCCTAAACTACGCTCCTTCTTTCGGCTGGAAGCCTGGAAAAATGTAAACAGAGGCTTACTCAGATATAAATCTGCAAATTTGGATGAAGTGCCCTCCTTTGTGGATTTTTGAGTAAACCTCTCTGTTTACATTTTTCCAGGCTTCCTGCCTCTCCCGGGCTCATAGATATTCTGCAGCAAATCCCCCAAGAATATGTATGTGAGTGCACCCAGGCAGCAAACGCTGTGCCCGGGGATTTGCCTTCCCGGCTCATAGAGAAGAGCCTTTGCAGTTTGAGGAGGACCACAGTCAGAATACTTCGGTTTGAATTTTACCTCTTCTTATACCCATTGTTATTACTGCTGTATTATTGCATGTGCATGGAATGTAGGTATATGACCAGTTGGATTACTTATAATATTAGGCACTTACAGTAGCATTCATTCTATTATCCATTAGGTTGGTTTCTCACCCCAATACTCTTTGATGCTTTAGATCCTGGCAGGGCAGGAGGAGTGGATGGGCCCTCCCTGCCCCTTCTGCCTGCCAGGATCTAAAGCCTTGAAGAGGCTTCATGAGGGGCCAACTTCAGCCCTCCAGGTGTTTTGGACTTCAACTCCCACCATTCCTCACAGCCTCAGGCCTCTTCCTTTTCCTCTCAGCCTGGGCAAACTTGGGCCCTCGCTCCCTCAGGATCGGGAGAGAGAGAGGCTGCGAGGAGCGATGGGGGGGCTCCTCCACCTTTTTTTGCTGCTTCCAAGAATAGAATACCCCCTCCCTCCCTCCTTCCCTCCCTCCTTCCTATTTGGAGAGTCCCATCTAGAATTCAGTGTGATTTATTCAAGTTTTGGCCTACAACTCCCAAAAATCCCAGCCAATTTACCAGCTGTTAGGATTTCTGGGAGTTGTAGGCCAAAACCATCTGGAATGCGCATGCGCTGGCATACGAACTACTAACAAATTTCGTTAGTAATTAAGTTACATTTTAGAAATTTTTGAAATTTTTTTGTAAGTCTTTCTATTACTAATCAAACCCCCACCCCCATTTGATTTTAGAATCATGATTTTTGGGTTCGAAACCATGCCTAGTATCTACCTTATAAACAATTTTCCAGAGTTGTCTGTCTAGATCAGGGGTGCCCACACTTTTTCAGCATGCAAGCTACTTATAATAAAACCAAGTCAGAAAGCTCTACCTACCTCCTCAAGGCTGGATAAGCTGCTGGTAGAGCTGAAACTGGAGGAGGGGCTTGGTGCAGCCTGGCTCTGCCCCTTTCTGGCTTCAGCTCTACCAGCAGCTTCTCCAGCCTTGAGGATGGCAGTGCCAAGTCAGTGGTGGAATAGCTATCACAAGGCTGGCTTGGCCCTGCCTTCCTCAAGGCTGGAGAAGCTGCTGGGAGAGCTGAAGCTGGGGAGAGGGTGGCCTTGGTGCAGCCTGGCTCCGCCCCCTCTGGCTTCAGCTCTACCAGCAGCTTCTCCAGGCTTGAGGATGGCAGTGCCAAGCCAGTGGTGGCATAGCTAGCACAAGGCTGGCTTGGCCCTGTCCTCCTCAATGCTGGAGAAGCTGCTGGTAGAGCTGAAACCAGGGAGGGGACGGGACCTCCGGAGGCCCCGCCTCATGCTCCGCCTGCCTCTTTCTCATTTGGAAGAAACCCTGGAGCCTCCGCTACTGGCGAGAGAGAGGAGCGCCCTGCTTCTCTCTCATCTGGAAGCAAATGTGGATGGTGCGCAGCATGGAAGGTGCACATGGGCGAGAGGTTTGCACGGGCAGAGTGGAAGCGCCCTATCCAGCTGCGGTCGACCTCCTTCGGTCCCGCGATTGACTGATCGATCGCGATCGACTTTCTGGGCAGCCCTGGTCTAGTTGGTATGCTTTTTTCAAATGCTTTATTGAGAATTAATATGAAAGTTGTGTCTGCAGTGAGGCTAGAGCTATTGACTTGGAAACATCTTTTCCCAGGAATCAAATGCACTTATCATTCATTCCACTGATCATGTCACATCAACCAAGAAAAAAATAGTTCAAATCTCATTTTTATTTCTATTACTATGCATCAGCTGCAGGTTATTTTCTTTTAGATCATGGCAGTCATCGCAAATGTGGTCTTCTCATTAGGCAGAGTAAGACAGAGGGTGCTTCCAGACAGCACTAAATCATGGGTTTTAAATGGGGGCAAAAAATACCAGACTTCAGAAGAGGTCCACATACAGACCTGTTGGTCCCAGGATTTCTGCCTCCGTTTTCCAGACTTCATGCTTTGTTGCAAGATTTAGAGGCTCCCAAGATGGCCACTGTGGGACTTCCACCAGAAACTTCTGTGTTTATTTTTAAATTCCAAGATATGGATATGTGGATATGCGGAGAATCACAGTAGCGAATCTCTTGAAAAGTTCTGTTCTTTGTCCTAGCCAGAGAAACTGTGCCCTCTAGATGTTTCATGAAGTAGCTGTAACACAAACAACGTTTTTGCTTTCTACTCAAGTGTCATCTTCTTTTTAGGAACTGACCAATCAGGAACAAACATCTAAAACTACGGAACAAACTCAGATAAAAAATTATGTTATTTCTGATTGCAGGGACATAGAGACAAGCAAAAATCTCCATATTCAGCTCAAACCCACGATGTTCCCACACCTGGGCAAAGATAAAGTATTTTGGCCACATAATGAGGATAGAGGAAAACTTAGAGAAGACAGTGCTGCTGGGGAAAATGGAAGAAAAAAGGAAGAGGGGCCGAACAAAGACAAGATGGATGGATGGTATCCTTGAAGTGACTGACTTGACCTTGAAGGAGCTGGGGGTGGTGACGGCTGACAGGGAGATCTGGCGTGGGCTGGTTCATGAGGTCACGAAGAGTCAGAAGTGACTGAACAAATTAACAACAACAAAAGCAATTGCTTCCGCATTTACAGAGAACAGTGTCTGGCCACTTTCCTGTTTGCTGCGGAAGCTCCTGGGATAAGGGTACTGTCTCGATGGGCCCAGAGTAGTTACCTCAGGTCCTTCCACACAGCTGAATAAAATCCCACATTATCTGCTTTGAACTGGAATATATGACCATGTGGTTTCAGATAACCCAGTTCAAAGCAGGTATTGTGGGATTTTCCGCCTTGATATTCTGGGTTATATGACTGTGTGGATGGGCCCTCAGAGAACAGATAAAGCTGGGACAGTAGTTGTAGCCCATCAGCAATTGCTCTTTGACTCCCTATTTACACCCTCTCTTAGATCCTATCTACTCTGCAGTTTGAGAATGCATTATACAGAGGGCATAAGGCAGTGTAGATGGGGCCTTAGAAAGCAAAGCCGTGCATGTTATACAGCCAGTTTGCTGCTCCGTCTACATTGAACTTGATTATATGAGTCTACGTTGCTACGTGATCTAGTTCAATGCAGTTAATTACAGGCAGTCCCTGATTTACAAACATCCGACTTACAAACGACTCATAGTTAGGAATAGGCAAGACAACAGGAAGTGAGAGAAATCGACCCCTCCAAAAGGAAATTCACTCCTGAAAGAGTTATCATGGGGAAAAGTTATCATGTCTCCACTGAAGCTTTCCCACAAATCCTTGCTTCCACAACAAGCCAACATTTAAAAAATCCAATTATCATAGGTACAAGAAGTGAGGTGAAATCTTTTGAACAGGGGCACAGAAAGCAAAACAAACTTCTGTATGGCTCTCTCTCTCTGGCTAGAGTTACACTTAAAATGTACCTGTTGAAACTTACAAAATCAACTTAAGAACAAACCTACAGAACCTATCTTGTTTTTAATTTGGGGACAGCTTTTGCATTCTGAAACCGGATTATAAAGCAGTGTAGATTCAGTCCCAAAAGTCTCTCTCTTTCTCATAAACACACACACACACACACACACACACACACACACTGAATCTACACTGCATGTACTTGTGTGTGTGTATATAAAAGAGAGAGAGAGACTTTTGGGACTGAATCTACACTGCTTTATAATCCGGTTTCAGAATGCAAAAGCTGTCCTCAAATTAATAACAAGATAGGTTCTGTAGGTTTGTTCTTAAATTGAATTTGTAAGTTGGAACAGGTACATTATATATATATATATATCTCCCTGTCATTGTAACACAGCTTTGTAGTAATAACCATTAGGTTGTATACAGGGCCGTAGCAAGGATTTTGATTCGGGAGGGGCTGAGTCTGAGTGGGAGAGGGTCTACCCTACCAAACCTTTTGTATCGTTATCCCAATACCCCCATGCATATGGGAAATATTGAGCATGGTGATCAGATCATGATATGAATACACATAACAGTTTTAATAATGTACCAGTAAGGCCTTCTTGTGGACCACCCTGAGAATTTCAGGGGGCCACATCTCTGGTTAAAGATTGTCTAATATTTTCCATGATTTCTAACCTTTGAACACTAAACAATATTGCTACATGGTCTTTATTTGGCAAATTTTCATTTTGAATAGGGAAATGATATTTAATAGATGTTTTACGTATTCGGCTCCCCAGAAATCTACTATTTTGGGGCAAAGTAGCCACATACATTGCCAATAAACTCTTTGTTCTTCATCTTTTCCAGCATTGCTTTGCCAGCTCATTGTTTGAATTTGAATAGGTACTAATATATTTCATGAATACAGTGCAGTTTTTAAGATATTGATTTATAAAATAGAGTTGTCTAAATTGATTCTCTGATTATTCTATTTCCAAATCTGATTTCTCTTCACTTCTCAAACCTTTAGATTTTCTGAGCTTCTCGTGTAAGACATTGTGTCATTGCCATGGTTGAAGTAAGTTTCGTTTCTCCTGCTTCAGTACAGGGCCAATAAAAAGAATTTCCAGTGACTTGATCAGATATGTCTAAATCTGCCAGAAGCTCTGAGTCAAGGGTGTTTTTTTCCTGGTTGACTGGAGTGTGAGATTGTGAGAGTGGTTTCGGAATCACTTGGCTATAAAACTTTTCCATTGCACTCCTTTCTCCATTCAGGAAGATTTCAACAAATGCTTCATACAGTGCCTAAGAGAATTGCTGTACAGTTATCATTATGGTGCTTGAATAATGTAATTTAAAGAGACAAATATTTTAGTGTTGATTGTACTAGCTAAGCTTGCAAATGATAACAGAAATAGATTTGAAAACATTAGGTCCTTTCTGCATCGATACACAAAGATCAGAAATGGTGTAAAACCGAAAAGCTTGTTCATTATTTGTATTGTGTTGAATATAGCTGTGCATCCAATCCAAATAGTTCTTTCTGGCCTTTTTATGCCTCGTGGTCTGAACACACAATCACAGAATTAAAGGGAATGAGTTCTTCTGTGGTTATTAGTTCAAGAAAGTTTGAGGAATTCAGTCCACTCACTCTGAAACAACAAAAGACACCCAGGCCTAACTGAAACAAATATACCATATATACTCGAGCATAAGCTGAACCGGATATAAGCCGAGGCATCGAATTTTACCACAAAAAAGGGAAAACTTATTTCCTAGAGCAGGGGTGGGCAATTATTTTTTCCAAGGGGCCACACGAGAGCCAATAATATTATGGAGGGCCGCACCTAAAGGCTGAACTACATTCTAATCTACATAATTTATTTATTTACTATATTTACTATATTTTACACATCATTAATATTAACATATTAATATATCAAGAAATATTCATATATTATTAGTATTAATATCATAATTATTATATTATAGTATATATATAGACATTATAATATATTGAAATTATAATATAACATTATTATATTATATTATATTATTATATTATTATAATAAAATTATAATAAAATAATAATAAACACCACTAAAATAAAATAAAATAAATTCAAGAAGACAAGGTGCGAACCAAGATGAAGGGTGACATCCTCAAGAGAGGAAGGATCCCAAGATAGAATGGCCCAATGACCCCAGCCCAGAAGATGGCAAAACGGACCCAGCCGCCACCGCAGCAGAGGAGAGCAGAGCAGCAGGCGATCGGAGGCTGCAGGCCTCCGCCCGCTCTCGCACCCAGCCGTTCCCCAGCTGATCGCCCTGCTATGGAGTGCCGCTGCCACCATCCCATCACGGGCTCTGCGGGGCCTGTGTCGGCAGACAGGCTGGAGGAGCGGTGGCTTTGGGGTGCGTGCCATCCCTGGAGGTGATCCCAGCCTGCAGAGCACTGGGCGATCTGAGGCGGCTGTTCACCCTGGCGACCCTTCCTCTTGGCCCCGCCCCGATGCCCTTCTCCCTGGGCCGGACAGAAGTGGCTGCCGGGCCGGATTCGGGCCGCGGGCCGTAGGTTGCCCACCCCGGCCCTAGAGTATACGCCAAGGGTGAGAAAGTTAGCAGCTACTGGTAAATTTCAAAATAAAAATAGATACCAATAAAATTACATTAATTGAGACATTAAATTAATTACATTAATTGAAACATTAAATGGAGGTTAAATGTTTTGGAATACAGTAGAGTCTTTCTTATCCAACATAAACGGGACAGCAGTACATTGGATAAGTGAAAATGTTGGATAATAAGGCGAGATTAAACATCAAATTACATTATGACTTTACAAATTGAGCACCAAAACATCATTTTAAACAACAAATCAACAGAAAAAGCACTTCAATACACGGTAATGTTATGTAGTAATTACTATATTTACGAATTTAGCACCAAAACATCGCAATATATTGAAACATTTGTGGATCTGGGCGGGAGGCAGACTGCGTTGGATAATACAGAATGTTGGATGTACAAAGGTTGGATAAGCAAGACTCTCATGTCCAATATTGATTAAATCATTATTCTAAGCTTCTTCAATGTAAATGTGCTTATGTATCCTTCCAATAATAACCATAGTTTATTTTAACTATACATTTTGGAGAAAATGCTCTGTGTGTGTGAATAAGGAAAAGTAGGAAAGACTGGAGCCGAGAGAGGAGGAGAGGAAGGATAGCTGGGTTGACGTGCAGAGAGATGAGAGTCCTGGCGGGAATGCCGTCTCGAGGATAAGCTGAGCCTTAAAAAGGGCTGAAAAACTAGGCTTATACTCGAGTGTATATAGTAACCAATAGTTCTATGTAATATTTCTATGTACATAAATATAATTTTCTGGGCAAAAAGTGCTAGTCAATCATGTGTACATTTTATGCAAAATAAATCCTGAAAAATAACAGGGAAAATGGAAGCCTGATACAAATTTTTGTGCTATGCTCGCAAATACTACTAATTTTTTTAAAAAAGAAATGTTTGCAGGTATCATCTTTGCTCGTGACACTGAAAATACACTCATATTCACCATGCAATTTGTTGCATGAAAATTGGGAGGAAATATGAGTTGGGAAGTATTTTATCCAGCTTTTTAATGAGGGCCCAGCATTGATTTTGTTGAGTTGGAAGGAAGAATAAATTATTCCTACAAAGTTTGATCTTTTTTCTTTCCTGTGTATTTTTTAAGAGACACCAGCAAGGTTGTTGCACTTTTTTTTGGTTCCCTAACTAAAGGTGATTTGTCATAACTGTTAAAGAAAACTGAATGTTAATGACCTGTGAAATAGCAAAGTGTGAACTCAAATTCTTTGCAAACCAGGCTGCTAAATTTCCCATTGTGATCAAATGAAATGTTCATTTTAATTCAAATAGTAATCGCTACCTAACGTGGGTCTTTGTCCTTCCGCAGAAACTTTTAGGAGAGAAATAAAGCTTTTCTAGGATTCTAGATCCAGAAAGAGACTACAGTTCTGGTTTGACCACATACCTGGAAGCTGGTCAGTCTACTCAGAACAGAAAATTGAAGAGCAACGTGTATGGGACATTCTCCGGCTCCTATTGTGGGCATTCATACTACCCCAGGGTTGGGAGGAGTAACCGTGTACGGATCTACAGGTGTAAAATTACACCAGTACCAGGTTTGGATTATATCAGGAAAAACATTCATGCCTCTGAGGTTTAGAGAACACTTATATTGGGTCTATTAGACCACACTACAATAGGTAGCAAAAGGGAATTCACCTGCCTGGTGATTTCCATTGTAGATATTGTACTGTTTAGAAAGACCACCCCTCTTATTTTTCTTTCTTTCAGGAAACCCTAGGTGAAACACGAAGACCAGGTTTTATATATCACACAAAGGAGTCTGGAATAGATACCACACATAATACATAAGTCTATTGAATTCCATAATTTTCAACCCCCCCAACCCCCCACTGTGATCCCAGGCATTTTAGGTAAAGGCATCCCTACCTATATTACATAAGCTCTGCTGCACTCTGTTTAATATAAATATAAAATATTCCCAAAAAATTATTTATTTAGCAAAAAATATTTTGAATTTGCTACTTGTTAAGGAAAACAGCTTTGTTTTTAAAAAATATTGTAACATATTTATTCAATCTCCACTTGAAACTTTATTTCCTGTTGACTAATGTTAAAACAATAGTATTATGATCAGAAAAAAAATCATTAAAAACTCAGTTTTCCTAATACTGTCACACAGAGATTTTGAAAATACGAAATGGGGAAGAGATAGTTACAGAAAATTAAAAGATTAAAAAGATTTGCTAAACTTCACATTCTCTCCAGCATAATTTTAATACTTGATTATTAATTATGTGTAACTTGAGTGAATAGTTTTCAACATCCTCTCTCTATGAACTCTATGAATTTGTAAGTTAGGCTCACCCAAATTCAGTTTTATTTGTTTTCACTGATTTATATTCCCAAATCTGATTCTGTCGCACCCCAAGAGCCTCCAACGGCATCTTTCCTAGGGGCTGCATTTTGCCCGCTTGACTTCCAGAAACTTTCCAGCACAGCTCCCGGCTCCTTCAGTGGGCCTCTTCACTGTTCTCCTGTGCCTCCTAAACAACATGCCATGCGAAAGGCATGTCAAGGCCGAGTGGAGCCCACCAAGCTGATAGCAGAAGCGGGTACTAGGAGCAGTAAGCACTACTCCCCAGTCCAGGTGGTTCGCACTAACGAGGTCCCACATTCTTCAGGACTGAGGTTCTCAAAACAACCCGGGCTCATCCATCATCTAGTTTGATGTTCGACGGCCGGGCCCTGCTGACAGAAATCCTATAAAAGCTGTGAGATCCTGCTTAGCAGTATCTCGTACCAACGGCCGCTATTGCCATGATGTCAAAGTGAACTGGGCCTTTTGGCCAGCTACTAAGATCCAGCCAGCCAGCCTTCCTCGGCTGTCTCGTTCCAGCATCTAGCCTTGTTCCTGTTCATCGTCGAGCTCTGCAGGGAAGCCGCATTGCCTTTGCATGAACTTTGCCTCCAGTACCTGAAGCCGCCAACCTTCTTGCGCCGGTTGGGGGCTCAGAGACTATCTATCGCATCCCGCATTTGTTCCCGAATTTCCTCCGCTTGAGATCCTGCTGTTGCGGATACTCAAGCCTTGCTGATTCCAGTATTTGCTGCTAACCAGAGGCTGCATATTAAAGGCTTCCTGGACTATATCCTCACCTTGCTGCCTTATAATCAATAAAGCTTGTTGTACCTCAGCTGTCTTGTCTGTTGTCCGGGGAGGTCAAGTGTCAAGGGCCCAAGGGGGCGACAGATTCCCAAATGGGTCTCGATCCCCAAACTTAAAGCTGAGGGCCTGTTCATGGTCCTCAGATTGTTGGGGGCTAGGCTATCATTTGGGGAAAAAACCCATGAGTGCACACTTTGCTCACTACACACATATCTTATTTGAAATGTAAAAAATTGGAAAGAACACAATATTTAAATAGAGGGAGAAAAAGTGGAGGCAGTGACACACTTTGTATTTCTAGGTGCAAAGATTATTGCAGACACAGGCTGCAGCTAGGAAATCAGAAGACATTTACTTTTTGGGAGGGGAGCAATGACCAATCTTGATAAAATAGTTAAGAGTAGAGACATCACACTGGCAACGATGATCTGCATAGTTAAAGCAATGGTATTCCCTGAAGTAACCTATGGATGCGAGAGCTGGATTATAAGGAAGGCTGAGCAAAGGAAGGTAGATGCTTTTGAACTGTGGTGCTGGAGGATAATTCTGAGAGTGCCTTGGATCGCGAGAAGATCCAACCAGTCAATACTCCAGGAAATAATGCCCAGCTGATCACTGGAGGGAAAGATAGTAGAGGCAAATGTGAAGTACTTTTGTCACATAATGTGAAGACATGAAAGCTTGGAGAAGTTACTGATGCTGGGAAAATGGAAGGAAAAAGGAAGAGGGGCCGACTAAGGTAAGATGGATGGATGGAATCCTTGAAGGGACTGGCTTGACCTTGAAGGAGCTGGAGGTGGTGACGGCCGACAGGGAGCTCTGGTATGGGCTGGTTCATGAGGTCATGAAGAGTCGGAAGCAAATGAACGAATAGACAACAAAAAACAATATTTAAAATGAAAACAATTTTAACCAACATAAACGTAACAGTATTGTAATGGAAAGTGTGGACCTGCTCTTGCCTGATGATAGTTAAGTTAATTAGGATTGTTGTTGTTGTGTGCCTGAAAGTCATTTCAGACTATCACAAAGTTTTCTTGTCAAGATTTATTCAAAAGTGATTTGCCTTTGTCTCCACCTGGACTGAGAGTGTATGACTCCGTCCCTCCTTCCCTTCCCTCTTTCTCCCTCCTACCTTTCTGTCTTCCTCCATCATTCCCTCCCTCTCTTCCTCTCTCCCTTCCACAGTAGCGTGTGCAGCAGGGGAAGTGTGAAGGGGATGGACTGGTGGCCCGAGAATGGCAGATCAATGGCCTTGGCGGGCTGTATCTGGCCCGTTGGCCATCGTTTGGGAACCCCAGCTTTAGAATTGCCAAATGTAGCTGTTGTATTATTCAGTATATTTTTAAAGGTTGTCCTTCTGTATTGTTGCATATATTTCCAAATTTAGTTAGAGTTCCATGTAAACTCTCCATTCTACACAGTTTAACCTGAAAGGCATTTTATTCTCATGTGTAGCTTGGGCTTGCATGACATTATTCAGCTAGGGAATCAGATTGTTTTTCTGACATTACAAAGAAGAGGCTGGCGTGCAATATTATCTTCTTTTTCCTTTGCTGACATTAAGGCATCATCCTTTGCCATACTGTTGGGCTGGTTATGCCATCTGTCCTTTATTCTGCATCTGCCAAGATTTTTAATTCAAAGGTTCCTCTCCTGGTGATTTCATTTAAGAATCAATTTCATATCCATGTGTGTTGTTTTTTAAAGGTGACCAAAATTACATTTGCAAGTTTAGTTCTATAGTAAGATATTTTGTATAGGTAGTGAATTAATCTTGTCAACTTTCTAGTGCACATTCTCTTTGAAACTATTTCCTTGATGTGTGTGTACATGCCTATGAGTCACTTATCAATTTATGGCAATTCTGTGAATTTCATAGCATTTTTTAAGGCAAGGAATACTCAAAGGTGGTTTTGCCAATTTCTTTCTGTGAAATATAACCCATAGCATCTAGTATTCATTAGTGGTCTCCGATGAAGTATTAACCACGTAGGCCTGTTTTATCATGGAAAAAACGGCTTCAAAACTCGCTTTGGATGTAGGGGGCGCTGGCTCCTCGTATCTGATAGACTTCCACATTTTTCAGCAGTTTTTTTGGAATTCATTCGGATGTACTTCCGAAATTCGGAATGGCTTTGTTAATGGCGTCCGCGATCGCGCAATGCACAGAAAGCTGCTGAAGGGACAGTCAAAACTTGGGGGATTCCCTTTCCCTCCGTTTTTGACCGCTACTACTGACAAAACTAACCACACTAGTACAAAATATTGAACACATTTAACACATTAATAAAAATTAAAAAACATTTTAAACACAATGGAATGGGCGGAAATGACATACGAGCCCTTTCCGAATATATTCTGAATATATTGCGACGGAGACTTCAGAATGGCGAATCTACTTCCTGTTTCCTTAACTCTTTTCAGAATCACTTCGAAAGTCGAAAACATCCAAATTACATCCGAATTTCAGATGTATCCGAAGTTCAAAAGCAGGCCTGAACTTGTCTAGCTACCAAGATCAGGTAAGATCCAGTGCCATTAGGGTATAAAGCTAGGCTTTAAATTGAAACAACCTTGTAAAGAAAAGTTCAATGGCAATTACTTAGGACTTCATCACACCAGAGAATGAATCCACTTTAAATCTGGTTGCTGTCTTCTGCAGAATTCTGGGGTTTGTAGTTTGGGGAGGAGTCTTTAACAGCCTCACTAAACTACAAACCCTAGAATTCTGCAGGAGGCAGAAACCGGATTTAAAGTAGATTCATTTTCTAGTGTGAAGAAGTGGCAAAACTTACTTCCACGTGTTTACTAACACCCAAGATCTACGACATATTCTAATGGGCTTCTGAAGTCTGATGTGCTTTTAAAGGGACTGATGAGCTATTTATCTGGATATATTATGTTGATGCAGACTAGCATGGCTGTGTCTTTGAATGCAGACAAATCTTGAAATAGTAAAGCTAGACACAAAAAAGTGGATGTGGAAAGTGGGGTGAGTTCTCACTGCTCACACTCAGTGAAAAGACAGAGAGATTCTGGACCATTTCTGTTACTATCTGCAATTTCAGCTAGTATGAAAAGTGCTAAAATATTTGTCCCTTATTTGAATACCATATTTTTTTCATGTCAGAAGTGCTTCTGGTGTGAGGGATTTGACAGTCTGCAAGGACATTGCCTAAAGGATGCCTACCATCCTGTGAGAGGCTTCTTTCATGTCCACACACCCCATAATGATAACTGTACATTAATTTTTTTAGGCACTGTATGAAGCATAAAATTTAATGTCAGGAGCTTTGGAGAGAGGAAAGGAGGGGAAATTCCTCCTCTAAAGCTACTATCATCATATTAACAAGACTGGATCTCCGGGGAAGCTTCATGTCTCAGTTTTTGGGTGTTAACTAGGGGTGGATGTCTCTGGTTGTTATCCGTAGAAAACCGTTATTATTTTGTATTAAAATCAATTTAGACCCAAATTCGACCCGCAGCCAGCAACCCGGAAGTGACATTTCTAAATTGAAACCGGGTCCACCATTTCCGTTTTTATTTCTGCCCTTTCTTATCTTTAACCTGCGTGGATTCTCAGCTGGCCATAGAAGAGTGGAGCGCTGCCCTCCACTCTCCTCTGGCCAGCTGACAACCAACACAGGTTAAAGATAACCTGCCTTGGTTCTCAGCTGACAAGGGGAGAGTGGAGGCAATGCCCTCCACTCTCCCGTGCCAGCTGACAACCGACATGGGTTATCTTTAACCCGTGTTGGTTCTCAGCTGGCTAGGGGGTGTGGAGGGCATGCACACCATCCCTCCTCGCCAGCTGAGAATCAACCTGTGTTAGAGATATCGTGGGTTGATTCTGAGCTGGCGAGGGGGCGTGGAGGCGGGCATTCCCTGTGCACTGTGCATGCGTGGCACCAATAACAAAATAATAATGAATTTCGTAATTAAATACGAATCAATTTCGAAATTTCCCCCCCAAAAATTGGGAACAATTTCTATTTTGAAACAACAGTGGCTCCCCCCCCCATGAGTTTAGAAACAAATTTATTATGGATCAACTACCCCTAGTGTTAACAGTACATTTTTTGTGAAACGGGGGTCAGAAAGAGGGGGAGTGGCCATACCTTCCCCATACTGATCCTGAGTTGGTATGTGTCAGTATCTGGCCACTCCACCCTCCCCAGCAGAAAGTCCAATTGTAGCTGCTAAATGCAAGTGGAACCAGTGTTTCAAATATCAATTCCAATCACATTTTTGTCCCGCGTAGAAGGGACCTCAGTAGCATTATCAAGAAGTTGCCATCAAGCATAATTCTAGAGCTAATATTTCTCCCTTTATTTTATTCTTTTTTATTTTCTACAGTTGCCACACTGTCATATTAATTCTTTGTTATTTAATTTCACCTCCCTTTCTGCTATTTTCTCTGTGCACACTCTTTTGGGCATATAGCCCCAAAGGACTCCTTCCAAAAGTGTTCTTACCCTGATAAAAAGATTTCTTATTCAGATGGACATTTGAGGTAGCTTCTGTGCTCCAGTACAAAGCACAAAATTGAGTTGTACCCTATCTGCAAAACCTTTATGCCTCAGGCTAAAAGGAACAGAGCATCAATGCTTAAAGTGCTTCCATGAAAGAGTGATATTAATACAGCCAACCTTGCAATTTAAAATAAGCTATAGCATACGTCTTCCATGGATTGTCTGTTCTAGACCAGGGCTTTTAAAACTTTTTGCACTTGTGACTTCTTTCTGTGAATATTTTTTATATGAACCCCAGGTATATAGGAATATAAAATAGGTATGAAATTAAACATTTACAAGGCTTGCTCAACAGGTTGATTTTCTGCAGAGTCCACTGTAAACACTGCACATTATTGCTAAAAAATTCATATACATATCTAAAATAGTTACTGGATGGCATTCAGAAACCCTTTATTGTTGCCAAAATTTGCATGACCCCATTTTCTCTTATAGGACCTCTTCTGCCTTCCGGGTCGAAAAAGGGCTTTAAAAGGATGGACGTTGCAAGCTATGACCCCGAAGGTAGAGTATAGAGCCTTCCCACATGCAGGGAGACCCAGGATCCCTATAATAATGAGTGCTAGACTCAGAAATGGTGAACCAAAACAAGATTTATTGTATAACAACCAGAAAGGTTCTGGTGGCTCAAAAATGCTTGGGTTGGTTGCAAAGAGTCCATTAAACAAAGGGAAGGTGTTCGTTTGCTTCATGCAAAGCGAAGGTACCTCTCTTAGGATCCCAGGTGTCCTGTTCCTCTCTGGTAGGCCCATTTAGGGTTGGGAAACATAGTTTAAGAAGCAGCATTCTAGACTGCCTCCCATTGTGATTAAACTCACCGAGAAATCGCAAGTAGCAGGAAAAGTGACGAAAACTATTTCACTTGAACTCTTCACTATCAGAGTCTATCTCATTTCCAACACTGGAACGAAATGAGGTCCCATTTGCAGCAGTACCTTGTCAACATGTATGATATTAGTGTTGGAGCAATGGTTCCCAACCTTTTTTTAACCAGGGCCCACTTGACCAGGCATCACTTTGACCAGAGCCCATTTGAATGGGGGGCACTTGACCAGGGACCACTGCTAAATTGGTGGAAATTTGGAAATGTTATACAATGTCCTTATTGGAATGTGCCGAACCTTAATGAATAGGATTCATTTACTTCCAAGGTGCAGGTTAACTTTCCTCTACTGACTATCATATACTTAGTCACATCCTATATTGTGTCTTGATCACAGCGGAATATGAATGGTGGGAATGGTAGGGGATAGACATTCATACTTCACTTGTTCCACATGTCTGTGCACAAGATCATTGTTTGTAATCTTTTCCTTTGTTGAGAAAGTAACCTGTGCCAATGGATGTGCCAATCCATTGCCTAAAGTTATGTCCCCCACCTCATTTTTAGCAAGAAACAAAGTGAGAAACAAATATGAAAGGCGAGGGTGAGAACAATGTGACCCTCCAGATGTTGTTGGATTGCAACTATCTGCAGATCTATTTGCCATACAGATGGTGAGGGACGGTGAAAGATTTTTCTAAAGAAAAAGTGAAGGCTAATAAGAAGTGATTATTAACAACGAATGGTGCATTGTCTGCAAGAGGAAACTGATCCACTGTAACTGCAGTAATAAATGACTGGCTACAAAGAGCACGAACCCCCAGAGTTGGACACGATTAGACTTAATGTCAAGGGAAAACTTTTACTTATGTGCAGGGAGAGGAGTGGATTCAATTTCTGCCCATCTTTCAAATCCACTCTTTTCTACACACTGGGGAAACAGAACCCTATAGACACCCCTGGGATGGGTTGTGTGTTGTTCAATGGAATCCATGGGATTCCATTTTCAAAGTGTGTAGGAATGGAAGAAAACTCTATCTGATGAGGTCATCAGTCTTCGAGGAAAGCTGTCAGGAGCTGGTATGTAGGCAGAGGATAAATGTGATGTATTGTATATGGGCACTGTATATGTTGCCGCTTGTTCACCGCCTTGAGTCGCCTTCGGGTTGAGAGAGGCGGTATAGAAGCATGGCAAATGAATAAAAAAACAAAAAAACCAAATAAACCAAATAAATAAATAAATAAGACAACATCCACCTTGTGTCAAAACTATTTTACTTAAATCAGTAACTTAATAACTGGGCTGTTTCAAGGTCCGAGTTCAAACATAAGTATAGCACGCATCTGAAGTTTATTTATTTATTTATTTATTATTTCGACTTATATACCACCCTTCCCAATAGGCTCAGGGTGGTTCACAAACATAAACAAAGTTACAAAGTAAATACCACAATCCACCAACAGGGTGGAGGGGGGGAACCACCAGCCTCCACTGCCAAGTATGATGGATACTTTTCTCCCAAAGGGCAGTCTCTAGCAGATACATCTTATCTCTGCAGGACTCTGTCGGATTCCAGAGCAGGAACACCCCCGACCTTAAACACCACACCAACTTCGTAAAATCAGCAAGCACTTTATTGTAGAATATATGTAGGCAAAGCAGGAAAAATAGCAAAACAGTAAAAAGTCCAAAATCAAAGATAATCCATAACCTTCAAAGGGAAACCAGGTCAATTAGTACATAGAAATCCATGAAGCAAGGCACTTGAAAACATGAGACAAAAGAGCAGGAATTCCCAGACAAAAACTTAAGCTTGGTAACTTGGTACATGAAACACAGAGCACTTGAAAACAAGAACATGATAAAATAACTATGTTGACTCAACTGAGGCAACTATCTCCCATGAATCATTACAAACTCTCTCCAGAGCACAAAATGGAAAGGAAAGCATTTTTCCTAACTTTCTCATCAGTTAACAGTTTGTTATCTTTCTTTTGCTGCAGAACTGAACACCCAAGTCTCTAAAAGTTCTACCTCTGTTTACTAAAACTTTGCTTTCTGTCTAAGGTTTCACTAACCTCTCTTACCTGGCAAAGCAATCTCAGCATCATTTTCAGACAATTGTTCTGAGAAAAGCGATGAAAGGTCTTTCCCAGGAATGTGGCCTTGCTCAGGCTTCTCTTCTGAACTTAACTCCAGCCTGAGAAAAATCCTCATCCCCAGCCCATCATCAGAAAAACCATCCCCATTCCCATTATGCACATCATCCCCAACATGAACATCAGCATGAATATCATTCCCATCATGAGCATCAGCATAAACATCAGACACAATCACAGGCTAAACAGGCTTGCTTACAACTGTCTCCTCCCTGGTCACTGTCGCTGTGAGTTCCTACAGGATTACTCTGACTTTTACCACCAGGAGGGAGATTAACCCCTTCCATACCTTTTGCAGCAGCGCCACCCTGCTAGTCATGTTTTTATTTTACTCATCACCAAACTGCCAAGCATCCTGTATATACCAACCACTACCAACCGCTAGGTATGCCACTAATCAAATCAAATCAAATAATTTATTTCGGTCATAGACTAGCACAGGAAATAAAAAGAATATGCCACTATAATGACAACCCCCAACTGCTAGGTATTCCACTACCAACCACCATCAACTGCAGAACATGACAAAAGCAATGGCATATCACCTCTGAACAACTCTTATGATACAGCATTCATAAATGAGAAGTGACTTGAAGGCACAAAGCAACAACATATATCTATACCTAGACAGGTTCATAACTTTCTGCTACCTTTTAATGAGCATTCTTGAAATCTAGCCAAAATCTAGCCAATAGTCATGTGTGTGTGTGTGTGTGTGTGTGTGTAAATTTAATTAAACCAGAAAAGCTGGATGAAAAAAGAGATATTTGCTAGAATGCACAAATGGCTGGATATGGCTTGGAAATGATCGCATAGGGGGAAACTACAAAAATGTTTGTGCCAACGGTCTTTGTTCTTCTTGTAATACATATTACCCCTCACTTTAGAAATGCAATATAATTATCCATATAGTGTTCATTTCCCCAGTTTATTTGCCATCTTTATATTCCCTAATGGATTTCTTCAAGCTTCCCAAAGATAAAAGCACACACTGATTTTGTACCAGTGTGTTTAGGTGCCTCTTCTGTACATTCAAAGACGTTAATCTTTTCTTCTTACAATTGACCTACTTAATAGCCTGCATACATTTGATAAGACAATTTAATTGGCAGCTTTTTTTTGCATCTCTTTAGTATTTACAGCCTTAGTAAAGATGTAAGTAGAAACATTTAATTAAAGGAGGGAGGGAGCACAATGAAGACAGGCTGCAAAATTATATTGAGTGGAAAATGGCAAGTCCTTATATAAAATTGATTCACAGTTTTTGAAAATATTGTCATTTATCTGTTCAAAGAATGCAATCCTGCACATGGATGTATGGAAAGAGTTGATCATACCATTTCACACAGTGCTTGTTCTATTTGTTCTCCATCACATGCAATGAAATAGCCGGGGTGACAGCATAACAAGGGAGGTGGGAGTCGAGGTTCAAAATGTAAGGATTGGAGAAGAGTTCATTGCATAGGTAGAATTCCTATGGAGGCCACCATTTTGGTCTTCACTCCCCATAGTACCTACATCTCTGGTTTCCACCACCGTTTTTTGTGAGAAGATTCTGCTCCCTGTGATCTGCCTAACAGCGATTCTGGTCCTATTAAGGCCACGCCTACACTTACTACTTAGGTCAGTGTAGGTGAGAATCAGGCTCTTGGTGGCAAAGGACAACATAGAGCTGATCTGGAATAATGCAAATCAAGACCATTTTAGGTCCTATCTAAACTGCATTATATCAGCCTATATGGCAGTGTAGATGGGGTGTTCCTCAAAGTTGGGGAAAATTCAAATTTAGACACAGAATTCAGGATGTTCTCTGATATAGGGCCAGTTAGGATGGTTCACAAATGGAACCAGTCACAATTGTCTTCACTACCAGTCCCATATTTTCTGGCCTTGGGTGACCCTGGGAAATGGGATGGCAGTCATCTCCCTGACCTACTGTGTTGTGGTGATCTCTGGCTGTGAAATGTGTCCTATCTGTTCTCTGTTACATGCTGTGATGTCTGCTGGGACAGTAGGGCTCCAACGGAGGGGAGAGAGGACTCTTGCAAGTGCTCCCAACATCACAGCATGCAATGGCGATCAAGCAGGACATTGATGAATGATGTATAATTATTTGTATTCCTTTGAATAACTTCCAAAACTTCATCTACAGTGTAGAATTAATGCAGTTTGGAACTACTTTAATCATCATAGCTCACTGCCAAGAGAATCATGGGAATTGTACCTTTGCAAGTACTTTAGCCTTCTCTGCCAAAGAGTACTCTTGCCCCACTGAATTACAGGCCCTAGGATTCTGGAGTTAAAGTGGTGCCAAACAAGGTTAATTCCACAATGCAGATGGAGCCCAAAATATGAGAGCATTAAGATGAACCTATTGGGGCTTTCCTTGGCAAGATTGTTCAAGAAACGTTTGCCTTACTCCGAAGCTGAGAGTGTGAGCTGCCCAAAGTCACCCAATGAATTCCCATTTCTAAGGACTTCATCCCATGGGATAAATATAATGAAGTAAATTTTTGGTTTTCCCTTCAGTTTCACCATGCCTTGTTTAAAATAAAAAGGAAGATTTCCCTACCGCATCATACCTAATCTTTTTCTCCTCTTTCTTTAAGATGTATCTGTTTGATTTGCCATTACACGGGAGACATATGTCTCTTCCTACTGTCTCCTCTTTTGGTCTTATTCATCAAAATCCTTCAACTACAGCAGAGCTAAGGCATCAGTCTTAAGGAAATCACTTTTTCTGGGATTGTTTGACCTTAATACTCTTCAAATGAAACTGAGTTGAAGGCACCCTTTTAAAAAACTTATTTCAGTGGAAGCCACACCACCTAAAGGAGCATTAGTCATTGTTTAAAAAAAGATATAAATTACCTCCTCAATTCTAAAGAGGAAGAAAGGATTCTACACTACCCATCTCGGCTCCTCACTCCATGATGACATAATCATTTTATTTACAAATAGGCAGGAGGAATTCCCATCACAAGTTAAAATGGGCATTCTAAATGTCTCCATGTGGGGAATTGAAAACAAATCAATAGTCAATCAACTTAGGAATCGTGGAAAAAACACCACACTTTAGAAAATTTGAAATATCTGGAACCCACAGTTGAGGCTTGCAGCATGCGATTAACTCCATGAGTTGCAGATTCTTAAATGTGTAAAAACGTTGATTTCATTGTGTGTGATGAAGTCCTTTGTATAGATTTGAACCTCAGTCACAGACCAGTGCTCAAACCCACATGTCACACTGATTCTTATTGATTAGAGATAGGAAATTATAGGTCATCTAGTGCAATTAAATTGTCATTTAAGTGCAAATTGACCATAGAATTGTGCTGGAAATTCCAAGGGATATGTTCTCTCAGATAAAATAATAGTATTTTTTAATTCATGGTTTTTCACTTTCACAGGGATGTATGTTGTGCCCCAAACCCAAGTATTCAGTGGAGGGCTGACTGTAATTCTTATTGTGATGCAATATGATGTAATATATTGTATGTCTGGCAAGAATATAGAAAGATGATGGACTGATTTTACATTTTAATGCTAGCGCTAACGTTAGAAGGAAAATATTATACTAAAGAAAATATTTTACTAGTAATGAAATAGAAAAAAAGGCAACTGTTGGGATTTTGTGTTGAAAGTTTTGAAATAATGTAAGTGTTAGTACTGTTAAAAGGTAGAAAAGATGTAGTCTTTTTCATTATTCTTTAACTTTGATCTATTATGATTTATCTTTTAATGCCCTTGTTTCTCCTTACATATTTATTTGTGTGTTTTTGTGTGTATTTGTAGAATTTCAGTGTACTTGAACATTTTCAACTGAAAATATTATTTGCAAGCCCTCGATCTTACTAACAGGGTTTTTGTTTTCATTGTTTGTGCTCCTTTTATGGTTAACCTTGGGTACTATTCTGGTAAGTGGAAACTTGTGATAAAATTACATGTATGAATAAATACTAAAAGTTCTACTTAACAGCAATAATTTTTTTGGAATGCCTTTCCCAGAGAAATCTACTTGGCATTTTGTGATATAATCGATCAGACCATACCATTACAGATTCTCAGGATTTTAAAAGTCTGTATATTTTGTGGAAATATTGGAGTTTAAGATGCCCTTAAATACTGTGAGTTTGAAAAATATTTTCCCCTTGAATTAGTCCTCTATCATAGTTTTATCCTTGTTTTGAACTGATTGCTTTCTCATTTTATGGCTGTGATCCTGTACATTTTAGTGTAGTGTAAAGAATCTACACTAGCATCATTATGCTGAACCAAACAGTTGCAGTTCTGAATGAGAAGTGGACTTCATGGTCTTGAACTCACTCACTGTGCTTCTCATCCACTCAATGTTTTGACTACTTGAGGGACCACACTTATGCAACCTCTTAGTAAACCAGAAGTATTTACGGTATACAACTATTTTCTGATCTTTCTCTCTGTATGTATTTAAAACTATATTTGGATTTTATTGGGTAGCATTCTATATGTGCAACACAGTCACTAATAACATCTTATTATTTTCCAACTAAAATGAATGAGACCATGATTTGTTTGGAACTCCTCCTCTTTTTTCTTGTTTAAAAATAATTGCGACTGTTGTTTTTTTGCTAATCCTTCATTACCCCAGTGAATGAAACAGGGATGTTGTCTAAAACTGGGACTCCAAAATCAAATACCTAGAGGGGTCTGACCAGATAGTTATGGAAGGTCCCACCAATTGACATTCATTCAAAGAATGACTCTTCCCTCATAGACACAGTGGCCCAACCACAACCCCAAAGGACATAGGTCTAATCTCTTCACTCATTGGGTGGTTGACTTAGTCAACCAATATCCATCCCTCCTGGATATCCCTTGCCAGTTAGACAGGCCCGGATCATGGCCTTTTGGTGCCCTAGGCCAAAGCCTCTGATCCCGCCCCTGGCTCCACCCCCGACTCCGCCCCCACCCTGGCTCCGCCCTGGCTCCGCCCCGGCTCCGCCCCCACCCTGCCCCGCCCTGCCTCCTCGCCGGCGTGGCCAAAAAGGCCCTTTTCAGGCTGCCATGACGGCTTTAGGAGGGAGGGAGGAGTCGTGGGGAGTCTCCCCGCGGCTCCTCCCTCCCTCCTAAAGCCACCATGCCGGCCTGAAAAGGGCCTTTGCGGCTGCGCCGGCAACAAGGCGGGGTGGAGCCGGGGGCAGGGCGGAGCAGGGGGCAGAGCCTTTGGAGCCGAGCAAAGGGGGCGGCCATGGATGGCGCTTCCACCACCTCGCGCATGCACACTTTAAAAAAAATTGAAATTTTGTTTGATTTTTTTTGGAATTTTTGTAAAAAACTTTTGGGGGGTAAGGACTGCTGCCGCTCCATGGCTGCCTCCCTAGGCCATGGCCTAGGGTGGCCTTATGGGTAATCCAGGCCTGCAGCTAGAAAGATAATAAAGTCACCCGTTGTTCTGTCCTTGGGCCCGTCCACACAGCCCTATATTCCAGAATATCAAGGCAGAAAATTCCACAATATTTGCTTTGAACTCGGTTTTCTGATTCCACAGTCAGATAATGTGGGATTTCCTGCATTCGTATTCTGGGATAATAAGCTGTACGGAAGGGCCCTTAGTATCTCCCTAAAAATCCAGCAAGGTGCCACATATTGTTTCCTCAGGACCCATTGTGAGATTCCAGCTGACAGGATTAGAAGCATTATGAGCCTTGAACTTTGCCTCCATTATTTTCCTTAAGCACTCAAATGAGGTGGAGACTGAAAACAACTGCAAGCTTCAAACTGAGCAATGACAGTTTATTAACCGAGCAATAGGAGACCAGGAACCCAATCAGCAGCAACAGCAGGCAGCATGCCTTCACTAATCAATGCACGGGTTGTAATTTGCACCAATCAGTGCCCAGAGCTTTCAAGTCTCTATAAATGTCTCTGTATATATCTATTGTCTTTATGTCTGATTTGGGAGTACTTTCTCCGTGACATCCAATTTTGGCTGAAGTGAATAAAACCTCTGGTCTTGCCTTCACCTGTCATGTCTCATTAGAAACTTCAGCATTTAGGCAAGCTGGGAACCCAAACCCATGATTCAGTGGTGCTGCAAAGGCAACAGGTGTCTGAATTCTTCTAGGAGAATCAACATAGTGTTGTAGTTTGTGTTTCACACTAGGGCTCTGGGAGATCAGGGTTTGAATCCCCAATTAGCTATGCAAACCCACTCTCAGCCTCAGAGAGAGGCATTCGCAATCCCCCTCTTAACAAATGTAGCCAAGACATTATCATGATACGTTTACTTTTGGGCTGCCATAAGAAGGCACACAGCAACAGAAGTAGCAACAGCAACTAATGTAGACTTATTTAATCTTTTTTGAAATGTGATTTAACCCACAGGTAAACCCTAGCAATCCAATGGGTCAACTCCATGTCTCAGCTATGAGGCCTTCCACTGAATTGTTTTCTTCTTATTTTTCAAAACATCAGTTTCTTTTCCAGTAAACCAAAGAAGAATGGAAAAAATTTGTAAAAATAATTGTTTGCTCCATTATTTATTATTTTATTTATTTAGGGTATTTATACCTTGCTCTTCTCAACCCCCCCTGGGACAGGTGGGACACCTCAGAGTTGGACAGCCCCCCCTAGATCACACACACACAGGGAGATGCAATAAATGTAGTTTATTTAGAATAAAGGATAGTCCAAAATGGAAGAATGAAAGAGTAATTCAATAGTCCAAAAGTAAATCCAAAATTAGTCCCAAGAGCTTGCATCAAAACCAAAAGAGAACTAAGGCAAGACAAACCGCTCTGGCGGTCCACGAGAAACTTGAGTCCTGGAGCTTGAACCTTTCCAAGCTGAACGTAGCTTCAGGTCTGACGAGAATCCCTGGGGCACAAGCTAATAAGGAGAACTAGTTTCATACTGAGAGATCTGATCCTCCCTTACTTCGGAATGTCTGCCTGGCGAGGGAGTATAGAAATTCTCGTGGGTATCAAGGTCACTGGGCATCTCACTATCTACTTCAGAAGTTGCTTCCATGGAGTCATCAATATTCTCATTTTCAGTCCCATATCGACCACTAGGCTGACTAGGCTGGAACACCACATCGGGGGACTCAGGATGTCTTCCAGCCAGCACATATTCGATGCTTAAAATTAAGCACAATAAAATACACATCAAAAACAGTAATTATAAATAGTTAAAAATATTGAGTTAAGACAATAAAAACTACTAGAAAAGAAAGCCAGTCTGGTAGCCGTTGTCTCACCAAGTTCTGTGATTGGAGACTTAATTCAGCTTGTCCATAATCCGTTTCCATAGCTATTGTAATCATTGTCCTTGTCAAGTCTGCAAGATTAACAAAAGGCCTGGTCCCACATCCACGTTTTTAATTTCCTTCTAAAGGAAAGGATGGATGAAGATGACCTAAGTTCCCTGGGGAGTGATTTCCACAGACGGGGGCCACCACCAAGAAGGCCCTGTCCCTCGTTCCCAACAGGGGTGGGGCCGAGAACAGGGCCTCTCCAGAAGATCTTAAATTCCTAGATGGGACGTAAAAGGAGATACATTTGGACAGGTACGCTGGGCCGGAACTATATGGGGTTTTATAGGTCAAAACCAGCACTTTGAATTGTGCTGGGAACTGGATTGGCAGCCAGTGGAGCTGACATAACAGAGGAGTAGTACACTCCCTGTATGATGCCCCCGTGAGTAGTCTAGCTGCTGCCCATTGGACAAGTTGAAGTTTCCGAACAGTCTTCAAAGGCAACCCCACGTAGAGCGTGTTGCAGTAATCTATTTGGGATATAACAAGAGCGTGGACCACTGTGGCCAGATCAGACTTCCCAAGGTACAGGTGCAGCTGGCGCACAAGTTTTAATTGTGCAAAAGCTCTCCTGGCCACCGCTGAGACCTGGTTTTCCAGGTTCAGCTATGAGTCCAGGATCACTCCCAAGCTGCGAACCTGTGTCTTCAGGGGGAGTGTAACCCCATCTAACACTTGTACTTGGCTGCTCTAAAAAAGAATGACAAATGTCTAAGACAGAAAGGATACTTCCCCAATACTTAAAAATGCTGTCCACTTTCAGCATCTGAATTTTTGAGTACCAAGGGTGCCCCTTTTGTGTCAGAACTAGTTGCAAGAAGGTACGACAATTCTTGAAACTTTAATATTTGACCAGACAGTGACTTGACACAACACCGAATGTGTTGACATTTGAAAGCAAAGAGTATATGAATTTAGAAATCTCCCGAGTCTCTGAAGGCAACTAACGTTCAAATACAGGGAACGATAGAGTTTTTAATATACAAGAGCTTATGACACATTTGAATTTTTGGAATTGGATCAAGGCAGGAAAGTTCAACAGTTTTTAAAAAATTATTTGTTAAACAACAAATGTTTCTATAAAATAAAATAAAATATGCACTATTCTAAAGACAAAATGCAAAGCACAATCATCCTAAACTAATTTTGCCAACAATGGTTAAAAACAACACTACAAAACTATACTAAAATAGGACATGATACATAAATAATAAAGAAAAGTGAAGAAAAGACAAATGACTTCCTTTGTTTATGCAGAACCAATGACTGTAAAGGTTTCTCCCCCAGAGATGCTCTCAGAATTGCATTTGGGAAAATCTGTGATGCTTTCAGTGGGTTGAGTGTGCTTTTGTTAGTCACTGGCTGGATCTACACTGCCATATATGTGGTTTCAGAATGCAGATTAACTGCATTGAACTGGATATATGGCAGTGTAGACATATAATCCAGTTCAGTAGAGTTAATCTGCATACTGATACTGCATTACAGTACTGTATATGGCAGTGTAGATCCAGCCACTGTTGCCACTGTCTGTACTACTTCTCGACTCTGTTTGTAGATCTTCCCTTATAGGGATGTGCACATCATCCCCACAACTTGCATTCATTTATGTTCCTTGATTAGGTTTATTAATTATTTAGTCCGTTCAGCAGTTCACCTACCTGGGAAGCATCATCTCTTCAGACGCCAAGATTGACAAAGAGATAGATCACATATTAGCAAAAGCATAGAGTGCATTTGGAAGGCTTCACAAAAGAGTCTGGAGCAACAAACACCTGAGGCAAAGCACCAAAATCAGTGAGTACAGAGCTATCATACTGTCTATTCTCCTATATGGGTCTGAAACATGGGTCACCTATTGCCAACACCTACGACTCCTCGAACGCTTTCATCAGCACTGTCTTCGCACAATCCTAAATATACACTGGACCGACTATGTGACTAATGTTGCTGTCCTTGAGCAAGCAGGGATCACCAGCATTGAGGCCATGCTATTGAGAAACAAGCACAGGGCGCGTCTCTAGGATGGAGGACCACTGCCTCCCAAAGATACTACTCTATGGTGAACTCGCCACGAGTCAGCGCAAGAGAGGCACCCCCCAAAAGAGATATAAGGACTCCCAGAAACAAACATCTCAGGCTCGGCCAGATCACCAACAATGGTCCACCCTGGCCTCACATCGGGAGGCATGGAGACGCACTATCCACAATGCTGTGGCCTCTTTCGAGAAGACACGCCGAATGGGTCTCGAAGAGAAACAACAACACAGAAAGAACCGCAACTTGGAAACAACATCACCCAAGGAGACTTTCTGCTGTGCTTTCTGCAACCGAACTTGCCTACCTAGATTGGCCTTTTTAGTCATCAACACGCTTGTAAAAAGCGTGGGATGAGCCCTTCCTAAGAATCTTCGTTCGCGAAGTAATGCCGAGAGAGAGAGAGAGAGAGGTTTATTAATTTCCTCTTTTTTCTAAAGAAGTGAAATTACCTAACCTTTTTTTTTGGGCAGATGTGAACTTATTTAAAAGCATACACACTGCCTGGAAACAGATATGAATTCCCTCCAAAAGTCACTCAAATAAGAAGTAGCACAATAATAACCAATGATTGTATAAGGTTCATCTGCTTTAAGTTTTAGATTTAATCAACCATAGGAATTGTGGTTTGTACAATAAGAAGTATACTATGTTATTCAATACTCTTTGGATTTCAAACTACCTGGGGGTCAGGACCCATGGGGAGGGGGTGTCATGAGGGGGTGTCAGAGGGGTTGCCAAAGGTCATCCGAAAACACAGTATTTTCTGTTGCTCATGGGTGTTCTGTGTGAGAAGTTTAGCCCAATTCTATCGTTGGTGGAGTTCAGAATGCTCTTTGATTGTAGGTGAACTATAAATCCCAGCACTTACAATTCCCAAATGTCAAGGCCTACTTTCCCCAAACTCCACCTGTGTTCACCTTTGGGCATATTGAGTATCTCTGTCAAGTTTGGTCCAGACTTATCATTGTTTGAGTCCACAGTGCTCTCTGGATGTAGGTGAACTCCAAAACCCAACTCCAAAACTCAAGGTCAATGCCCACCTAGCCCTTCCAGTATTTTCTGTTGATCATGGGAGTTCTGTGTGCCAATTTTGGTTCAATTCCCAGCAAGTACAACCTCCAAATGACAAAATCAACACCCCCTCCCTCGGCAACCCTACCAGTGTTCAAATTTTGGGCATATCGGGTATTTCTGCCAAATTTGGTCCAGTGAAAGAAAATACATCCTGCATACCAAATATTTACATTATAAGAACATAAGAACATAAGAAGAGCCATGCTGAATCGGGCCTCAGCCCATCTAGTTCAGCATTCTGTGTCACACAGTGGCCCACTAGTTGTACACAGGGATCTCTATCAGAAAGGAGGGCAAAACCCTCACCTGCTCCCGACCCCCCACAACCAGTATCCGGGGAAAATCCTGCCTGCCTCCATCAACACAGAGGTGGCACTTGGATGTCCATTTCAGTAGCTACTGATTCCCTTGGTATCCATGAATCTGTCTAATCCTGCCTTGAAGCTGTCCAGGCTGACCACTGTCACAACCTCCTCTGGAAGTGAGTTCCATAACCCAATGACCCTCTGGGTGAAGAAATATTTCCCTTTATTAGTCCTAACTTTCCTACCTTGGAGCTTTAGGGAGTGCCCCCTAGTCCTAGTGTTGTGTGACAGAGAAAATATTTTTCTCTATTCACCCTTTCTATCCCATGCATGATTTTATACACTTCGATCAAGTCACCTCTTAAACGCCGTCTTTCAAGGCTGAAAAGACCAAGGTGTTGCAACCTGATTTCGCAAGGGAGCTGCTCCATCCCTTGGATCATTCTTGTTGCCCTTTTCTGTACCTTTTCCAGTTCCGTTATATCCTTCTTGAGGTGCGGTGACCAGAATTGTACACAGTACTCCAGATGTGGCCTCACCATAGATTTGTAGAGAGGCAATACAACATTTGACGACCTATTTTCGATTCCCTTCCTGATCATGCCAAGCATAGAATTTGCTTTTTTTACTGCTGCTGCGCACTGGGTTGACATCTTCATTGTGCTGTCCACCAAAACCCCAAGATCCCTTTCCTGGTTTGTCTCGGAAAGCTTTGACCCCATCAATTGGTATGTGTAGTTGGGGTTCTTTGCCCCGATGTGCATGACTTTACACTTGTTTAGGTTAAAATGCATTTGCCACTTTGTTGCCCATTCACTCAATTTCGAGAGATCTTTCTGGAGCTCTTTACAGTCAGTTTCATTTTTAACTACCCTGAACAATTTAGTGTCGTCTGCAAACTTTGCTACCTCAGAATTTACTCCTACATCCAGGTCATTAATGAATAAATTAAAAAGTAACGGACCCAAAACTGAACCTTGGGGTACGCCACTTCTCACCTCTTTCCACCCAGAGAAATGTCCGTTTATTACCACCCTTTGTTTCCTACAGTTTAGCCAGGTTCCAATCCAGGACAAGACCTGTCCTCTGATTCCATGGCTGAAGAGCTTATTTAGGAGCCTTTGGTGAGGGACTTTGTCAAAAGCCTTTTGAAAGTCAAGGTAAACAATATCGACTGGGTCCCCTTTATCTATGTGTTTATTTACACCCTCAAAGAATTCTAACAAGTTAGTAAGACATGATTTGCCTTTGCATTATGATTCATAACAATAGTAAAATTACAGTTATGAAGTAGCAATGAAGATAATTTTATAGTTGGGGGTCACTACAACATGAGGAACTGTATTAAGGGGTCGTGGCACTCAGAAGCTTATTGAAATAAGAAATAAACACACAAAAATACAGTTTTCCTATAAAAGAGACAAAACTTTGATTTCTGAAGAATTGAGGAAGAGTTGAGGAAGGCCAACTCAGATTTCCCTTATAGCTTATTCTAAGTAGTGGGAGCTGGGGAATAGAAATATTTTCTATTTCATCATCAATAAATACACAACTCTAAAACTCCTCTTAGTATAATACTATCTTACTTAAACTTTTCCTTTTCTTAATCATGGGAGGATTAATTATTCTCAAATGGTCTGATCAACAAAGATGAGAAAGGAATTAGGATTTTTCCCACCACCAGGATTGCCTTTGGAGGAAACAGTCAAACGCAATAAATGTAAATTTTGCCTTCATGATGCCCCATGAAGGCAAAAGTGTTCAGAACAGGCTCAAGAATGCAAATTATATTTAGATAAAAAGATTTCAGATCAATATTAGAAACTGCCTTATGTGACTTCTCTGGCAGGTAGCTATCGTTTGAGTTGCCTGCAGGAAGAGACCACTAAGATAAAAGAAAAATGTCAGTCATCTCCTGGCTTGCTTGTCAATAGATTATTGAGCAAAATTCAGTTAACTCACTTGACATACTGTTTTTAAAAAATGATTTCTACCTACCTCCAAGTCTTGTGAGGAGAGAAAAATGGAGGACACATTTTATTAAATGTTGGATTTATAGTTGTTTTCTGATGGCAGAACTCAGAAACTCTGTAACAGATTAGTACTTTATAGCAGTGTGTTCCCAACCAGTGTGCCATGGCACACTAGTGTGCCATGAGCGATCATCAGATGTGCCGTAGGAAATTGGCACTCTCCCCCCTCCTAGCAGCCTCCTCACAGGTGTCCATGAAACAAATTGAGCCTCTCCGCTTGGAATTTTTTAACCAACTATTTTATGGATTTTTCAATTTTTTTATTTAAAAAATATTTTTATCTTTTATCATTGTCCCACAATATTATACTGTTTATTTAACAGATTCATATCATTTCTAGCTATTACATCCATAGTTAACTGGATCATATTTTTCATACATTTTTGTTTCACCACTGTGTTCCCTCCCCCCCCCAGGGTGAAATTTCACAAAGGTCTGGATAACAAGCTCTATGAGGAGCGGCTTGAAGAACTGGGCATGTTTAGCCTGAAGAAGAGAAGGCTGAGAGAAGACATGATAGCCATGTATAAATATGTGAGAGGAAGTCATATATATGTTGTGTTCATCGAAACAGGCCCAGGTTCACACTGATGGTATAAATACATTTAAAAACATATTAACTATATGTATTACTGTGTTAGAGTGTCATTTTGTGTCATTTTGGTTGGTGGTGTGCCCCAGGATTTTGTAAATGTAAAAAATGTGCCGCGGCTCAAAAAAGGTTGAAAAACCACTGCTTTATAGCATAGCTATTTGTAGTAATTAAGTATTTATTTGTATTGTTTATTTACTACATCAGGGTGAAGTTAAACATTGTACAAAGTAAAGTGGGACGTTTATCTACCCAGATTCACTTCCAGTCTAAATGCAATTGGGCAAAGGAATGCCCACAATATGTAACACTGCTGCCACTTGCATCATATGTTGATTTATTGTAGTTTATGTGGGGGGTAGCGTTTTTTAAACTGGTTTTATGATGTCGTACTTTTAATATGTTTTAACATGGTGTTTTATTGCGGTAAACCGCTCTGAGCTTCGGATAGAGCGGTCTATCAAGCTGAAATAATAAATAAATAAATAAACACCTAACATAGCATCCACCATAGTGTAGACATTTGAGCTAGGAAACTTTGAGTACTGGGCTAATGCATAAGCACTCCACATTTGGCATCTGTCTTCCTGCTGTGCAGTGTTAATACACAAAGGAGCTTCCATGGATTTTGATCCAGAACATCCAGCAAGTTTGCAATAGGAATTATGTTGGAGATCTCATTGTGTTGTATGTTTTGTAGACATACAACCTTGAACTGGTTTAAAGCTGGGTTTTAATCATGGATACCAAGGGAATCAGTAGCTACTGAAATGGACATCCAAGTGCCACCTCTGTGTTGATGGAGGCAGGCAGGATTTCCCTGGGTACTGGTTGTGGGGGGTCGGGAGCAGGTGAGGGTTTTGCCCTCCTTTCTGCTAGAGATCCCTGTGTACAACTAGTGGGCCACTGTGTGACACAGAATGCTGGACTAGATGGGCTGAGGCCCGATTCAGCATGGCTCTTCTTATGTTCTTATGTTCTTATGTAATCCCTGTGTAGAAGGAACTGTTCTGTGTGCCTTCGAGTCATTTCTGACTTTTTGTTACTAGACTTGGGCCTATATCACTGATAATGAAAAGATTTGTAGTTTTTGGAGGGCCATTTTCATTTAATTTCCAAAAAACTGAAAGGGGAAGAGAGGGATGAAAAGACCAGTGAAATGGATTCAAAGAGCTGATATTCTCGGGAGGAGTTAAGTCCACAAAATACGTGAGTCAAGGGGATCTGCAGCATCTTTTTCTCCCCCTGGCAGAAGTAGTTACCTCCTCTTCCAGAGAGGCCCTGGGAACTTGCTTTCTCAGTGGCACTAGCATAGGGTGGCCACTGAAAAGTTCCTCTCAGAGCATGATGGGAGTTGAAGTTTTTCTCTCTGTGTCTCTCTCAGTCAATAAAAGGCCTGGTGGTGTCCATGCTCTGATTGTCTGAGAATGGACACAACCAGTGACTACAATTCTCCGAATCCTCTCTTGCGGTTTGTCTTAATTTTTAAAAAATGTTATGGTTAAAACTTAAAATAATTCTAAAAAATCAATAGATTGATGAATTGTTTTGAATCTTGGCCAGGTCCGGATCACCCATAAGGCCACACTAGGTCACGGCCTAGAGGGGCAGCTGAGGGGGGGGCGCCAGATCCGGACCCCCCAATTTTTTAAAAAAGTCGATCTTTGGGCGCTTCCGGGGGCGGGGCTTCTCTTCCTCCTCCTCTGCGATGCGCCCGGCTTCCTTGACTCAAATAAGCTGGGCATGTGGCGAGAAGGCAGAGGAAGGAAGGGAAGGCTCACCCGGGGGGGGGGGGGCCTTCCCTTCCTCCTCCTCCTCCGCGACGCACCCGGGTTCCTTGACTCAAGGAAGCCGGGTGCATGTTGAGGAGGAGGAGGAAGGAAGGGAAGGCTTCCACTTCTTTCCTCGCCTTGCCAGCACAGACTGTCTTGAGCCGGGTGCATGGCGAGGAGGAAGGAAGGGAAGGCTCGCCCCCGGGGGCGGGGCTTCCCTTCCTCCTCCGCGATGTGCCCGGCTTCCTTGACTCAAAAAAGCCGGGCGTGTGGCGAGGAGGAAGAGGAAGGCATGCCCCCCAGGGGCGGGGCTTCCCTTCCTCCTCCTCCACGACTCGCCCAGCTTCCTTGATTCAAGGAAGCCGGGCGCATGGCAAGGAGGAGGAGGAAGGAAGGGAAGGCTCGCCTCCGGGGCACGTGGAGGAAGAAGGAGGTGCACAGAGCTGTGAGGAGGAGGAGGAGGTGGGAGGTTGCAGTAGAGGTTGATTTGGGGGTGTAATTCCAAAGTGTGGCCTAGGGCACCAAAATTGGTTAATCCGGGCCTGATCTTGGCAGGTCTGCAGTTGTAAATGGGGTCTACATGTAGATAGGCCTTAAAATGGCTGAGGGCTGAGCCTTTAAAGTTTCCCATTATAGCCAATGGGCTGAATCTCTGCTGAATGAAATGGCACCGGGAATGTGGCGCAGCTGGCTGGGTGTCAGCTGCATAAGATCTCTACTGACCAGAAGGTCATGAGTTCGAGGCCTGCCCGGGTCAAGGTGGGTTCTCGACCTATTGTGTAGCCTGTTGTCGACCTTTGCAACCCGAAAGACAGTTGCATCTGTCAAGTAGGAAATTAAGGTACCACTTAGTGGGAAGGCTAAATTTAACTGATTTACGAGGCCATTCAAAAAAAGATCTTGAGGAAACAAGCTGAGGAATGAAGGAGTGCGACAACTCCACCTGGTGGCCAGATATTAAATTGCCTCTGTCTGTCTTCTGTGTTTGTGTGTCTAAATGCAATGTGTACATTGTAATCCGTCTTGAGTCCCATGCGGGGTGAGAAGGGCGGAATAGAAATGAAGTAAAATAAATAAATAAAAACAAATCTCCCCTTTCAAGTAACTTTCCGGTAAATGAAATGAGGTGTTAGATGAAAACAGACCTGATAACGGCATGTCTTTTGTCCTGAATTTACATGCCTAATTGTTACTCTAAGACAAACCTATCACAGGGTTTCTTGGAAAGATTTATTCTGAGCGTGAAAGAGAAAGTAGCCCATTCAACATCTCCTACTGGGTTTTCATGGCTTATAGAGAATTCAAACCCTGATCTCTATAGAGTCCAAAACTTCAAAACCACTACACCACTTGGTTGTAAACCAAACTGACTCTCTCCTACTTGGTTTAAAACACTTGAAGTTAACTGAGAGAGAAGAAGGGGACACATTAAGCAATAGAGGTAGTAGGGAGCTCCTGAACAGAAATGGATATTACTTGCATTGCACAACTTTTTCATGCATGCCTCTTAGCTGCCACTGATTCTTCTCCCTTCTCCCTTCTTTTTGGTTCGAAGATTAAGATGGTAGCGATGGGAGGATTTCTGGGAGTGGGTGGAGAGGGAGAAGAAAAGGAAGATATATATTGAAAGGTATTCTCTTAGAGTATATTAACATTCAGCTACTTCTGAGGCACTTTCTGCTAAGAGCTAGTGTGGGCTTGCTTTCCCTTTCTTTCTTTTTTCTTTCTTTCTTTCCCAGAAGTTCAAATGAACATCAAACAGCAAGGTCTTTATGACGGTTCAAAAAAGAGAAAAGCAAATCCTGTGAAATCATCATACAAGTAAGGCCAAGATCACTCTTGTGAGTATTCTTTAACATGCCGAATCCATAGAATTGGATTGCTCTGTTAGAGAATTAAGGCCACTTGACAGTTTGAGCAGCATTTTTTTCAGGATCAGAACCAAACTGTGAGGTTCAGGCTGTAAGATAGGATAGCCAATAATTTTCTAATAATTAGGGCAATGTATATAAATTGCAATACAATGAAATGCTAGAGACACTTTCCTTCTCCTCTTAGACCAGTGTTTCTCAACCTGGGGGTTGGGACCCCTGGGGGAGGGTTGTGATGGGGTTACAGAGGGGTCACCAAAGACCATCAGAAAACATATATTTCTGATGGTCTTAGGAACCCTTTTGGCTGTGAAGGCTGAAGATCTCTCCGCTTGTAATTGGCCGGCGTCTCAGCCAAGGTGAGGGCTGTTTTTGGGGCTCCAAACAGGAAGGGAAGAGCAGGCAAGCTCAGTGCATAACTGAAAGTCAGCTGTGAAGAGGCACAGATGGAGAACAAAAGAAAGAAACATGTCAAAAGGAAGGTGTGTCAAGCCAACCCTGACTGGAACTGCCTTCCAACGTTACACCAATGTCCTCACCGTGGAAGAACATGTGGATCAAGAATAGGGTTCCATAGTCACCTACGTATCCACCGCCAAGACACTACACTTGGAAGGCCATCATACTCGGACAATGAGGGATTGCCTAAGTGAAAAGTAAGGTGTCTTCAGTTGATGTTGCTTTTCCTTCCTTTTTAGGAAAGAAGCTACTAAAAGTGGAACACAGGGACACCCATGCCATTGACTAATGTCTTCATCACACTGGAGAAAGAAATCCACTTAAAATCTGGTTTCTGCCTCCTGCAGAATTCTGGAGTTTGTAGTTTAGTGAGGCTGTTTATTTATCTATTTATTTTATTTCTATTCCGCCTTTCTCACCCCGCAGAGGACTCAGGGCGGATTACAATGTTCACATTACATTTAGACACACATACACACAAGACAGACAGAGGCAATTTAACATCTGGCCACCAGGGGGAGCTGTCACACTCCTTCATTCCTCAGCGTGTTTCCTGGAGATCTTTTTATGGCCTCATAAATCAGTTAAATTTAGCCTCCCCACTAAGTGGTACCTTAATTTCCTACTTGACAGATGCAACTGTCTTTCGGGTTGCAAAGGTCAACAACAGGGGTAGGCCTTGAATTCATGACCTTCTGGTCAGTAGAGATCTTATGCAGCTGACACCCAGCCAGCTGCGCCACATTCCCGGTGCTGTTAAAAGCTCATCCCTAAACTACAAACCTTAGAATTCTGCAGGAGGAAGAAACTAGATTTTAAGTGGATTTTTTCTCTAGTGGGACGAGGCTAATAATCTTTCTTTTTGGTAAATGAAATAACTGTACCTAAAACAGTTGTGGTGTTACACCATGGAGATAGCACAAGTTCACTCCAAGCATAAAACATAAGATAAGTCTTAAAGTAGAGCATGAGAAGCACAGCTTGTGCATGGAGAATGCATGGAGTTGTATGAAAAAAGAAGCACAACAATTCCCTTCACCTCATCCAAAGGGATAATTAATAACTCATGGGGATAACTGAGCTGTTTTTCATCTCAGCTCCTGTAATATGCACACCAGGAAGCCTGGCTTCTGAAAATCAAGAGCATTCCAGCACTACAAATCTTAGGTTATTTGAAATCCTTTACAAAAAGCATGCTATAATGTATTTAGCAACGAGGTGTTCTTTTGAAGATAGGGATTGTCTCCTTGATCAAAAGCATCAAGCCTCCCTCGTGTCTCTCAAGAGCAGACAGTTGTTTTACAGCAATGGTGTGTTTTTAAATATTTCAGACAGTGAGTATGACAATTACATGAGGCAGAAATACCAGGTAAGAATGTATAAAATAAGACATTTGAGTTCGGAGTTGTAGGCGAAATCTCCAGAGCAGACATTAAAGCAAGGAGAAGTACCAGCATATCATCCTCGCTGCACCTCCTTTACCCTCTGCTCATTAAAACACCGATAAAGGAACTCTGTCAACATTAATACTGTGAAAAGTAAAACATACGTTAATATGTTCCTCATGTACATGCATTTAATTGCTATTATAATAAGGGAAAATGTGAATTCCTGATTTCAGCATGCTGTTTTTAAAATTTCACGAGCTTACTTTGTGGCTGCATGGGTTACAATCTATGGCATTTGTTCATGTGTGATTCCCATGAGGTCTGAAGCAGCTACATAACTGGGTCAATGTATTGTCAAAGGCTTTCATGGCCAGAATCATGGGTTGTTGTGAGTTTTCCCGGCTGTATGGCATTTTTTAATATTATTTATTTATTTACGTCATTTTTATCCCACCCATTTCAGTCCAAAGGCAACTCAGGGCCATATGGATATGTACGATTAGATCACACACACGCCATATGTATAAGAGGGGCGGAGTCAGGCTGTGCCAAGCCCCGCCCGGCTTTGGCACTCAGCAGCTTCTCCAGGCTTGAGGATGGCAGTGCCAAACCAGCCTTGTGCTAGCTATGCCACCACTGGCTTGGCATTGCCATCCTCAAACCTGGAGAAGCTGCTGGGAGCTCCAAAGCCAGGGGGAGGGGCAGAGCTTGGCGCAGCCTGGCTCCTCCCTGGCTTACTCTACCAGCAGCTTCTCAGTCTTGAGGATGGCAATGCCAAGCCAGTGGTGGCATAGCTAGCACAAGGCTGGCTTGGCACTGCCATCCTCAAGCCTGGAGAAGCTGCTGGTAGAGCTGAAGCCAGAGGGGCCGGAGCCAGGCCACACCAAGCCCCACCCCCTCCCCTCTCCTCTCCAGCCTTGAGGAGGTAGGTAGATCATTCTGACTTGGTTTTATTATAAGTAGCTCAAAGTTGTTAAAATAGTGTGGGCACCCCTGATTTAGAGGCTTTGGGGCTCCCAAGGACCAAACGGGACACTTTGCCTAACTCAAAGGGTTTATTTTTAAATACATGAGTTGTAAGCACTCAGGTTCTTCTCTTAGGTCCCCAAAACAAAGTAGAAAATCTTTACTTTATAGGTTTTTTTTGTGCCGATGTGGTCCTGGAAGCTTCAGCTGTTTGGCTCTCCAAATTCTCTCTCTCTCTCTCTCTCTCTCTGATCTCGAGGCAAGGAAGCTTCAAGTCCCAGTCAGATGGCCTATATGAAGGCAGGAAACCTTCCTCTTGGCTGCCAACTGACTGTTTTGAAGGCACTCCCAATATGTTGGGTGTACTGTATGAATCTCAAGATGTGAAGAAGTAGTACTGGAAGATAGCTTGACCAAGGCCTAGCTAGCAACCTTCCAACACATCCACTCTATAGAAGGTCTGGTGGTCTAATAAAAGAAAAAAGGGCATCCTCCAAAATCCTCCGGGAAACGGGTGGAGCGAGCTTGATTGGGTTCTGTAAATGATGATTGACAGGTATTAGGGACCAATCAATGCAACCAATACTTTTGCAAGCAGTGCAAAACTAAACAGGATTGCAGAAACACAATATAACAGTGCAAAACCTTATAAACTCAATGTTTTACATACAAGTGGCGTTTTCTGTGCTGTCACAAAGCAATAAAATGTATAAAAACAATGCCTTCCAGAAGCATACTCCCCTGACATTTCACCTGCATCTATGGCAGAGGTTGTGAGGTCTGTTGGAAACCTGGAAAATGGAGTTTATACAGTATATCTGTGGAATAATGTCCAGGGTGGGAGAAAGAACTCTTTGTCTGTTTGAGGTAGGTGTGAATGTTGCAATTGGCCACCTTGATTAGCATTCAATGGCCTAGCAGTTTCAAGGTCTGGCTTCTTACTGCCTGGGGGAATCCTTTGTCAGGGCCAGCTAATCACCTTCCAACAAAGAAGTTTTGTGGTGACAAGCAACAATAGGAGGCGATATGCTAGATCAGAGGTGAGCAACTTTTGGGGTTTAGAGAATCTATTAACCTCCACTAGGAAATCATGTGGGATAATGGGATCATCATAGTCATTCCATATTTTTTTGTCCCTCCAACACGCTCAGGGGGTATAAAAAGCAATTCTCCAGATTTTGTGAGCTTACTTACTTACTTAGGCGATCCTTCATTGTCTGAGTAGTTATTTATTTATTTACACTCTTTGTAATCCGCACTTCTTACCCCGAAGGGGACTCAGGATAGATCACAATGCACACATACATGGCAAACATTCAATGCCATTTTAGTTATACAAGACAGTCAGACAGATAGAGGTATTTTGGCATTTCCAACTTTGGCGCCTGGAGGTTATGCTCAATTCCGGACACAGGGGGGTGCTGTCTTCATCCACTATGACATTCTCTCATTGCCAGCATTTTTATGGTGTCGTAAAATACCTCCCTGCTTTAAGCGGTGCCTAATTTCTCTCCACACATCTCACCTGTTTTTGAACTGCTTAACTGTAGGTTAGACTTAACAGTCAAGTGCTCAATCTGACTCGAGCGTCTAACTTGCCACCTTCCGGTCGGCAGTGATCTATTGTTGCTGGCAATTAACCAGCTGTGCTAGTATTTCTAAATATTAGAATTAAATACTACACATTAGGTAAAGGTAAATGTTTTCACTTGACATTAAGTCCAGTCATGTCTGACTCCGTGGTGTGGTACTCATCTCTATTTCTAAGCTGAATACCCAGCATTGTCCATAGACACCTCCAAGGTCATGTGGCTGGCATGACTGCAAGGAGCGCCATTACCTTCCCGCTGGAGCGGTACATATGGATCTACTCACATTTGCATGTTTTCGAACTGCTAGGTTGGCAGAAGCTGGGGCTGACAGCAGAATCTCACGCCGCTCCCCGGATTCGAACCTGCGACCTTTCAGCGGTGTAACCCACTACCCATTATGAATACTATTTATTTCTAGTATGTGTGTTAATTGAGAGAAAGAGTTTCATAGAATCCTAGAATCATAGAGTTGGAAGAGACCTCATGGGCTATCCATGGCAACCCCCTGCCAAGAAGCAGGAAAATTGCATTCAAAACACCCCTGACAGGTGACCATCCAGCCTCTGCTTAAAATCCTGCTTTGCAACAGCTGCAGAGCTGTTTGGGCTGGAAGTCAGCCTGAAGAAAACGGAAGTTCTCTACCAGCCCACACCATCACCCCCACGTCAGCATAGGCAAATCTGTGCTTAAGTCCGTTCAGCAGTTCACCTACCTGGGAAGCATCATCTCTTCAGACGCCAAGATTGATAAAGAAATTGATCACAGACTAGCAAAGGCATATAGTGAATCTGGAAGGCTTCACAAAAGAGTCTGGAGCAACAAGCACCTGAGGCAAAGCACCAAAATCAGTGTGTACAGAGCTATTGTACTGTCCAGGGCCGTAGCCAGGATTTTGGTTCGTTCGGGGGGCTGAGACTGGGTGGAAGAGGGTCTACCCTAGCAAACCTTTTGTATTGTTATACCAATAACCCCATGAATGTGGGATATAATGAGCATGGTGATCAGATCATGATATGAATAAACATAACAGTTTAAATAATGTACCAGTAAGGTCTTTTTGCAGACCACCCTGAGAATTTCGGGGGGGGGGCCTGAAGCCCCTTAGCCCCGGCTACATGCCTGGTACTGTCTATTCTCCTTTATGGGTATGAAACATGGGTCACCTATCGCCAACACCTACGACTCCTCCAATGCTTTCATCAGCGCTGTCTTCGCACAATCCTAAATATCCACTGGACCGACTATGTGACAAATGTTGCTGTCCTTGAGCAAGCAGGGATCACCAGCATTGAGGCCATGCTACTAAGAACACAGCTGCGCTGGGCAGGGCACATCTGTAGGATGGAGGACCACCGCTTCCGAAAGATACTACTCTATGGTGAACTCGCCATGGGTCAGTGCAAGAGAGGCGCCCCCAAAAAGAGATATAAAGACTCCCTGAAACAACATCTCAGGCTTGGCCAGATTGATCACCAACAATGGTCCACCCTGGCCTCACATTGGAAGGCATGGAGACACACTATCCACAATGCTACGTCCTCTTTCGAGAAGGCACGCCGAATGAGTCTTGATGAGAAATGACAACGCAGAAAGAACCGCAACTTGGAAACAACATCACCCAAGGAGACTTTCTGCTGTGCTTTCTGCAACCGAACTTGCCTATCTCAGATTGGCCTTTTTAGTCATCAACGCGCTTGTAAAAAGTGTGGGATGAGTTCTTCCTAAGAATCTTCATTCGTGAAGTAATGCCGAGAGAGACTACAGAATTTAGGATACTTTTCAATTCTGCTGATTTACGTCAGGAAGATGCACACAGAACCCACTTGTCTAGATCAAGGTCATTATTCAGAGGCAAAAATGATGAATTAGATGATGTGTTTGTGGGCAGAGTTGATTAAAATTAAGTACTTTTGAGCGCAAAAGGTTAATGTTTTAAAGATGGATTGAAATGAACCATATCTGAACCCATGGGGATTGGAGAAAAATTACAAAATGCAAGATCTGAAGGACAAATCGTTGGAACCTTGACATTTAAAGCCCATCACATTAGAATAGATTACATACATTTGCCAACGGAAACTGAGATTAATATTCATTGGTTAGCCCCAATTAACCAATTGACACATCAAACACATACATGCGTAATAGTCACAAAATAGATTATGCCTGTCTATTTATACAAAGAAATCCCTAATCCTAGAGGAATGTTAATTTTCAATACAGGGTGGATTAAATGATTCACCCGTTCTGAGTAAAGATGGCTGGATGTGAAGTTAGCCCCACTGAATTCATTGTGAGGGATGGTTCTAAATATCCCACCCAGACATCTTTGTGCCCTTCCGAAATACTGTATACTTCTTTAAATTGCTTTGAGAGTTGACTGGAGAGGAAATCTTTCCTAATTGTAGCCAATGAAAGTTTGCTAAACCAGTGTTTCCCAACCAGTGCGCCGTGAGCGATCATCAGGTGTGCCGTGGGAAATTGGAACCTCCAATACCCTTTCTTCCCCCTCCTGCCGAACACTTTTTCTTCTCCGCTCGGCTCCCTTCTTCCCAGCCTCGCTCTGCTCGCTTTGCCTCGCTTTGCTCTCGCTCTCGCTTCTGCGGGAGGGGGGAGGGAGGAAGACGTGACCCATGCGGGTGCTAGTGCGCAGACTCGCCCCACGTCTTCCTCCCTCCTCTCCACAGTGCTCTCTGGATATAGGTGAACTACAACTCCAAAACTCATGGTCAATGCCCACCAAACTCTTCTAGTATTTTCTCTTGGTTATGGGAGTTCTGTGTGGGAAGTTTGATTCCATTCCATCATTGGTGGAGTTCAGAATGCTCTTTGATTGCTTGTGAACTATAACTCCCAGCTGTTGAACAAGACCTTCGTGTGTATCTTTCTGCCATTCCTGCCAGGATATCTATGTTGTGTTCATCGAAACAGGCCCAAGTTTCACACTGAGTGTATAGATACATCTAAAAACATATTAACTATATGTATTACTGTGTTAAGAGTGTCATTTTGTGTCATTTTGGTTGGTGATGTGCCCCAGGATTTTGTAAATGTAAAAAATGTGCTGCGGCTCAAAAAAGGTTGAAAAACACTGTGTTAAACTACAGTAATCCTTTGGTTTCTCACTGCCATATTTTTTTTACAAAACCAATTCCAGGATCACAACAGAGGTTTTAGATTCATCCGCACTACTGAGCTGCAGTTCTTTAATTCCCTTGTAATGCTTGAATTTGTTGTTTGTTGTGATATTTCGATGCTCGTCTAAGTATTTATTTATTTATTTACAACATTTATATGCCGCCCTTCTCACCCCAAAGGGGACTCAAAGCAGATTACTCTCTCTCCCCCCCTCTCTCTATATATGTACACACATACACACACATCATATATTATATTATTAGCATAGTACAATACCAGTATTATATATTACTGTGTTGTACTATACCATTGTATTGTAATATTATTAGTAATGTTACATGTAATATAAAATATATAATTATAATATGTATTATTATTAGTATTATATTGTATTACATTATAATATTATATGTATATATTGTATTATAGTATTAAGTATGGTACTATTTATTTATTTATTTACTCTATTTATACCCCGCCTCAAGGCGGCTTACACATGGCAATTACTTACTTTACTTACTTACTTAGCTTATCCCTCGTAGCTCAAGGGTGATGGTCTTCCAGATGTGGTGTCTTGGCGGTGTGTCCATAAGTGGCTGCGGGACCCTTTGCTTCTCCCGCAGTGAGGACATCGGTTTCCAGATGGAAGGTGGTCCCAGTCATGGTTAGCTTGATGTGCCTTCCTATTGGCATGTTTCTACTTCTATTCGTGCCTCTTCAAATTCTGGAGTGCTGCTGGTCACAACTGACCTCTACCTATAGCACTCAAGGGCCAGGGATTCCCAGTACTTAGTGTCTTTGCCACAGTTTTTAAGGTTGGCTTTAAGCCCATCTTTAAATTTCTTTTCCTGTCTGCCAATATTCTCTTTCCCATATTTGAGTTCAGAGTACAGTAATTGCTTTGGGAGATGGTGATCAGGCATTTGGACAACATGGCCAGTCCAGCGAAGTTGATGGTGGAGGAGCATCACTTCAATGCTGGTGGTCTTTGCTTCTTCCAGCATGCTGGCAGTTATTCAGTGCCTTACGACATATACAATTATTAAATGCTTTTAAATGGACTAGAGAAGGGCTGCCCAGGAAGTTGATCGTGATCGACCAGTCGATCGCGGGTCTAAAGAAGGTCGATCCCAGCACGCGGGGCACCTTGCGTGTGCATGCACCTTCCGCGGTCCTGCCTCTGTTGTTCCCGCAATGCCCCGCGGGTGGAGCCGGGGGGGAGGGAGCACAGGCGGGGCGCGCCCCCCTCGCTCCCTCATTCCAGCAATGCCCTGCGGGAGGAGCTGGCAGCGGGTATGAGGGAACGTGAGGCAGGGCTTCTCCAGGCTTGAGTTCCCACAATGCCATGCCAGGAGCCAGTGGTGGCATGAGGGGAGTGCGAGGCGGGCTGGGCCCCACCTGCGCATCCATCTTTCCCGCAATGCCGCGTGGGAGGAACCGGCAGCAGGTATGAGGGAGCGTGAGGCGGGGCTTTCGAAGGCCCCGCCTCACGCTTCATCATTCCCGCACTGCCTCGCGGGAGGAGCCGACAGCGGGTACGAGTGGTGGCATAGGTGGAGCTTTGAAGGCTGGCTTGGCACTGCCATCCCTCCCGCCTGACCCCTGCTGGAGAGCCGGAGCAGAGGAGCGGTGGAGAGAGGAGCAGCGTGTGGGAAGAGCAGCGCCTCCAGCTTTGGGGAGGTAGGTAGATCTTTCTGACTTGGTTTTATTAAAGTGGCTCGCATGCTGAAAAAGTGTGGGCACCCCTGCACTAGACGGTGAAACAACGTGCATCCGAGTAATTCAAGTTTGGGGATTGTTGTTCATTCATTGAAGGCACACTGGAACAGCCAAGTTTTTAGGCTGTGTGTGGATGTCCCCACCTCAGTTGCAGCCATAATTACAAAAATATCTGTGATACTACATTTGTCTAATTTCAGGCTGCAAAGAGCCCCAAAGGTTATGACTTGTCTCCCAGACCAAACTCTACTGGAGCAAAAATACGGAAGCTCACATTAATACCTATAGAAACACCTGAGATATTATGACATCAGACCTGTAGCAAGGATGAACAGCTTCGCTCTCATTTGCTTTATGATAGTTCATGGGATTCATGTATTTGACATTTTCACTTTCTTATGCAGCCTTTCCCCGGAGTGCAGTATGCCAGCAGTTTTACCACCTGGTGTATTATGCATGATCCTTAAATTGACACCCTCTAAATGTTTCCTTTGCAGGAAGCATGGCGTTTTATAGTTTTGTTTCTATGAAATTGGCATTTATTTAAAGCTTTCTCACCACCCTTGGCCAATGGTTTCTTAGAGTGATAAGCACCCACATCCCTACCTTTGAAGGTTAGCCAAACCAGGATGCTTGAAGCTTCTCAAGATGCATCAAATGCTTTACCTGATAATAATATTGCCAAATTATTATAGCGCAAGACAGCTTCTCACAGCAGCTTCACCTTAAGTTAAACCAATCAAAAACATTGGCGCTTCTATCATAAGAACTGTTGTGGCATTTTAATTTTAAGCTCTTGGAATATCATTGCCATTTTTATATACCCCATGAAACACCACGATTAAGAGATGAAACAATAATTATGCCATCGCACCCGGGCTGTAAATACTCAGTGATGGGCAAGGACGTGGTCTGTCTATACTGGGGGATTGCTTCTTGCCTTCCTTTAGAGCAGGGGTGCTCATTAGGTAGCTCGCGATCAACCAGTCGATCCCAAGCTGATATGAGGTTGATCCCAGGCGGATGTGGTGCTCCTGCGCGCTCGCACCCCGCGCTTGCATGCTTCTGCCGCAACCTTCCGCCCGCACGGGGCTTTTTCCGCCAATGAGGCTTTAGTGGGCGGGCCCTGGCGCTCGTCTCTTGCCACAGTGTGGTGACGTGACCGCCCATTGGTTGGTCCTGGGGAGGGGGGCGGGAGCAAGGCGAAGGCACGCGCAGGGATAGGATGTGAAGCTGCAGAAGGGAGGGAGTGTGTGTGTGAGTGAGAGAGAAGATCTCGCCGGAGGAGGATGGTCCCTGCAGTGGGGCAGCAGCTGACGAGCGCGCCCTCAATGCTGGTGAGTGAATCCTGTACGAGGTCCCAGTGCCACCGAGGACCGAGGTGAGAGAGAGACAGGGTGGAGCGCGAGGTGGGGTCCCATCCAGATTTCACTCACCGGCGTCGAGGGCGCGCTCGTTAGCTGCAGTCCCACCGCGGGGACCATCCTCCTCCGGCAAGGTCTTCTCTCTCATACACACATACACCATCCTGCAGCCTCGCATCCTATCCCTGTGCGCGCCTTCGCCTTGCTCCTGCCCCCCCCCCAGGAGCAACCAATGGGCGGTCACGTCACCACACCGTTTCAAGAGACGAGCACCAGGGCCCGCCCACTAAAGTCTCATTATCGGAAGAAGTCCAGCGCGGGCGGAAGGTGGCATCGGGAGTGCGCACGCATCGGAGGAGCGCGCGCGCGCCAGGTAGATCTTTGTGACTTGGTTGTTATAAAAGTAGCTCGCATGCTGAAAAAGTGTGGGCACCCCTGCTTTAGAGGCTTGGGGATCCTAAGGACCAAGCTGGACACTCTGGTTAACTCAAACAGGCTTTATTGTTCTTAACATGAGTTAACTCCACTCAGGCACTTCGCTTAGTTCCCCGAAATGATAAAGGAAAGATCTTACTTTACAGTCTCTCTGTAGCTTTAGTCCAGGAAGCGATAGTCGGATGGCTCTCCAAGTCCTCTCCTTCTCTATGGCCTCAAGGTAAGGACACCTGAAGCCCCAGTCAGATGGCCTATATTGAAGGCATGAAACCTTCTTCTGGATGCCAACTGACTGGTATGAAGGCGTCTGAGACTCCTCAGAGCTGGGCTTTCTGTATGAGTCCCAAGGAAAGTCAGTCTGGTGTTGGAAGATAGCCTGACCAAGGCCTGGCCTGGCAAACCTTCAGTCATGTCCTTTCCGGAGAAATCCTGGTAGTCTAATGAATGTGAAAGCAGCTTGCTCCCAGATCCCTGGGAAAAAGGGTGGAACAAACTCATCTGGGCTCTGCTAACGATGATAGACAGAAACCATGGATCAATCAATGCAACCAAAAAGTCTTGCAAACTGTGCAAGCTGGAAAAACACGTTTTAACAAAGCAAAACTTTGCAAACTCAAGATCCTTTATGTGGGGGGCGCTTACCGCACTGTCACAGTAATTACCCCAATCAGTAAATGCTATATTGAAAAAGTCAAGGTAACAAACATTGCCATTATAACTTGAAATTGACAAAATATTGAATATGGGAGCTGATATGGAAATTATACAAAGGAAAGGAAGCCTGAATAGATTTCATTATTATCTTTAATATATTTATTTATTATTTATTTATTTGCGGTATATCCCTTTTTAAAAATTGCTGACACAGGTAGAATAACATCACAATCCATCACCATTTCCAAATATTGAAATACATATTGAATACATATCACATATTGTTTTCATGGTGATCTTATCAATCCCACTTTTACCTCCCACTTGTGTATATCACAGCCCCGAAGGGAACTCAGGTTGGTTCACCGTGTTGTCAACAATTCAGTGACATTGATTAAAAAACAGTATAAAACATCAAAATTTGCCCTCAAAACATTAAACATAATTAAACACATCACATAAAATAACATCACAAACACACAAAGAAATAGCCATTGTCTGTAAACAGTCATTGCACTTTCAACTTTCACTTTAAATAATCCTATGATGGGCCAAATGCTTGGTTCCACAACCAGGTCTTTAGCTGTCTCCAAAGGTTTAGGAGGGAGTTGGCTGACATGATCTCACTTGAGAGAGAGTTCCACAGCTATGGGGCCACCACTGAGAAGACCCTGTCTCTTGTCCCTACCTGTGAGGCCGTTGGGCCAAGAGCAGGACCTCCCCAGAAGATCTTAATCTACAATCTTCAATACATGATTTCAAAATAATGTAATCTTACATTTAAAGGATGTTATATTATATTTAGCTTGGTTGCTGTCCCAACACACTTACACAGGATGTAATCAGGGGTGCACCTATACTGTAGAATTAATGTCACTGGCATAGCTCAAATACTAGGGAATCCTGGGATTTGTTGTTTGACGAAGTACCAACATTCTTTGGTAGAGACAGTTAAGGCCTCTTTAAAACTATAAATTCCAGCTTTGACCTATGGCAGTTAAAATGGTGACAAACTGCATTTATTTATTTACAGTATTTATATTCTGCCCTTCTCACCCCGAAGGGGACTCAGGGTGGATCACAATGCACACATGCACGACAAACATTCAATGCTGTTTTTAGACATACAAGACAGACAGACAAATAGTAGTATTTTAACAGTTTCCAACTTCTGTGTCTGGAGGTTATGCTTGATTCCGACCACAGGGGTGTGCTGTCATTTCATCCACTATGGCACTGAATCATTTTGCTCATATTTCCTCGATGGCTGGCATTTTCATGATGTCGTAAAATACCTCCCCGCTTTAAGTGGTATGCCAGGGACTCAGTTCAGCACGCACGAAATAACTCACAGATGAAATCTGGAATGTTACTCAACACTTTACTGTACAAAATCCAGGACTTTATGATGTCAGGAATGGCGTATTCCTTATATACATTTTACATTCATAGCCCCATCAATCAAGCTGTGCGTTACGCCCCCTGTCTTCTGGCTCTAAGTCTGTGCGCCAAAGCAATAACGGTCTAAGCTTTCCCAAGCCTTGCAGCTGGTCCTTATCTGCTGTGAAAACCTGGAGCGATTCCCAAGGATGCAGCCAGCTCTTAGGCTGCGGCCTTTGGGTCATGACATGGTACCTAATTTTTCTACTTACAGCTCAGCTGTTTTTGATCTGCTTAGGTGGACAGTAAGCTAGCCTTAACAGTTGAGTTCCCAATCTGACTCAGGATTCAAACTTGCCACCTTCCGGTCAGCATTAATTCCACAGTGTACATCAGTGGTTCCCAGTGGTCCATGGATGAATGAAAATATGGTCCATGGCTTCACCATTACTACACTGTTGCATCGAAACCACATGGTATAGTGCCGAGGCAGCAGGGCTGTTGGGAGGGGAGAGGCTGACTACACATGAAAGATTACTACTACCACATCAGCTCTATATTATTAAATATGGCCCGAAGGGCTTTTACCCTGGAAAGATGCCATGCCCTCCCATCAGCTGTATTGGAGGGGAGGTATCAGAAGACCCCCTTCAAGCAGAGACTATGCCCCTGTGAGTCTGGTCATGTGGAAACAACTGAGCACGTGCTTCTTTAATGCATGTTCTACAGAGATCTTAGATCCAATCTCATTGGGCCAGGCTTTTAAAATACCCGGGGCGCAGTGAAAAATATTATTCCACCCTGCTGCTTTTGGACTCTAACACTACAATAACTTACAGTGTTGCTAAGTTCTGTGCTGCTGCTCTTAATATCAGACAGAGGATGATTGACACCGTAAGGCAACAACAGCCTGTCTTTTGAAATATATTTTATACTGATTTGTAATCTAATTTTAAATAACTGATTACTGGGTAGCTGTCCTTCTCTTCCTAGGGCGCTTGTGCCCGCTTTGTGCTGGTCAGTGACCATAATAAAGTTTTGTTGTTGTTGTATTAAATATGGTTTCCGTGGATGAGCAGATGGCAAATACTGGATGGCAAATTTCTATATCAGAAACTAGATCTGTCCAATGTGGTCTGTCCAATACAATTTTCTGAATCAGCAACCCAAATAACCAAACTGAATCTAAAGTTGACCAAATTCATAACCCCTTTGTTACTAATATTGGAGAGTGGCCCCTGATCAAAGTGGTCCCCGGTCAAAAAAAGTTTGGGAACCACTGATCTAGATGCCCCCTAATACTGGATGCCACTATCAAGTGAATGAGATACGTAACACTCAAGGTCCCCTTCAAACAAAGGCAGTGTGCTGCTTGGTGAGAGAAAAGAAAGGGGAAAAAAGTGATCAGACATACTCTCCAAATGCACAGCTTCTTTTGTATGTCAAAAGGTTCTGGTGCAGAAATATTTTCATTCAGCTCTGAAATAAAACCCTTAGCTTTATTCCTCTTTTATCTTGCATTGCTTGTGTTGCCTTCCTAAAAAAAAGAGAGGATAGCTACATGCAAACAAAGAAAGCTGAAGATATTTCAAGAAAATGACATTTACAGCTTTTGATTTCCTCACTGCTATTGATAGTTATTATACACAGGGCTGCTGCATCTTCTCAATTCTGTGGCGAAGAGAGATACATTTTTAGAATGAGGAAAAATTCAATCAACGTTGGAGAGGCATAGAGTTTCGATTATTTAATCAAAATCTCCAGGATATGAAGAGATTCTCTGCAATCTCTGCTTGGAGGTGCTCTCGCTAAAAACGTATCCATAATGGTGCAAAAATCAGTGCATGAAGAAAACAGGGGGGGGGGAGATGAGTTTTGAAGGCCATTTTAGTGTATTTTTTGTATTTTAATTCTGTTTTTACCATATTGTTACTATTTAATTGTTTTTTTACACTTGTCTAGTGTGGAGTCTTAGCTGCCTTGAGTCCCTACGGGGAGGAAGGTGGGATATAAATAAAGGTGATGACGATGACAACAATAATATGAATAAATAACCTTTGCAAATCTGAGGCTTTTCCTTATCTTAGCTAATTCCACCATCCATTTAAAATAAAGTATTTTGCTGCAGGCTGGCTTTGCACTGCTGGGTCAATTGGCATGAATCCAACTCTTTTTAATTCCCTGCTTTGAATCTATGTTCACTTTTGACATGAGATACTAGAATGTCTCAGTGACAAGGCCCAAACTTTAATGGGAATGGGATGTCTTTTACTTATATAGAAAGCAGATTCATAGCAAGGCAGAAATAATTATCTATCTAGCCCACTACATGCCACTTCATCACACTAGAGCAGTGGTTCCCAAACTTTTTTGGCCTACCACTCCCTTTCCAGAAAAAAAAATTACTCACCGCCCCCCTAGAAATTATTTTTTTAATTTTTAAAATAACAATTAAACAGAAAGATATATATATATATTTCTACCTTTTCGTAAAATATAATAAAGAAAATTGTAAATTAGAAACATTGAAGTTTGAAATTATGAAACTATTTATTGAACTCAGAATAGAAAGGTAATACAAAAAAAGTTAAAACATTCGAAATCACCTTAATGAGAAGGATGAACCTGGTGTGCTGCTACCAATCTAGGAATCCTCGGCTCTATTTTCGTCAGCAGTAATCTCAAATCATCGTGATTGACTATTTTGCAATCGGTTTCTTTTTTTGTTAATAAATTGGTTACCGCACTGAATCCACGTTCCACTAAAAATGTTGAAGGACATTATTATTATTGTTATAAGACTCAACCAGTTGGAAGGGAACTCCAAATGTATTATTATTATTATCCCTTGCTTGGCAAGAGGAGGAGGAGGGAGCAGGAGGAGGGAAGAAGAGAGAGAGACGCACACACAGATGGATGGTAGCCTGTCACCTGGCTCACGCCACCCCCTTACAAGGGTTCAGCACCCCCCCAAATTCTCCTGAGCCTTCCAGCGCCCCCCTAGATCGCCCCACCGCCCACCAGGGGGTGGTACCGCCCAATTTGGGAACCACTGCAGTAGAGAAAAAATCCACTTAAAATCTGGTTTCTGCCTCCTGTAGAATTCTGGAATTTGTAGTTTAGTGAGGCAGTTAAAGGCTCCTCCCAAAAATATAAACCCAAGAATTCTGAAGAAGGCAATCACATATTGCGCAATCACGGCCGCCAATAACAAAGCGATTTGGAAATTTCGGAAAGTTCTGAAAGTTCTCATTTTTTTCTGAAACATTCGGAATTCAATTCCAAATTGAAATACCAGTGCCCCCTATATCCAAAACAAGTTTTGAACCATTTTTTAAAATCAACCAAGCCTACTTATTAGATCAATTCCTCTGCTTTGTGTTCCCCCCTTAAAAAATACCAATAGCTACTTAGTGCAGTGTTTCCCAACCGCTGTTCCTAGTGTGCGATCACCTGGTGTGCTGCGGAAAAACCTCTCTTCCCCCCTTTCTTCCCCCTCCTGCTGAACTCCTGCTGCTGCTGCTTGGGGGGGGGGGAGGAAGGGTCGGGCGGTGAAGAAGAAGGGGCCGGGGCGCTGCCTTCTTCGGCCGTTTCCCCAGCCAGCCAGCCTCCAATCGAGGGAGGGCAGGGAACAGAAGCGGAAGTGAGGAGCGCAGTCCGAGGCAGGCCCACCAGCTTCTTCTTTTGAACCACAGGAAAGAAGGAAGGAAGGCAGGCAACCACGGACCGAGTGAGTACCTTCCTTTCTGGTGTGGAAGAGGGAGAGAGCCATTCAGAAGGGAGCCACCTGGGGGTTCTGTGTGGGAAGTCTGGCCCAGTTCTATCATTGGTGGGGTTCAGAATGCTCTTTGATTTTAGGGGGAACTATAAATCCCAGCAACTACAACTCCCAAATGGCAAGGTCTATTTCCCCTGAACTCCATCTGCATTCATATTTGGGCATATTTTATTCATTTATTTATTTATTATTCATTATTATATACCGCTCCTTCCGGCAGGCTCGGGGCAGTTTACATAGTTCACATACAATATCACAGTACAGTTTAATACATTCTGCTGAAACATAAAAGCATAAAAGCATAAAAGTATAGAAATACAGCTACCCCTAAAAACAAGCATCTACAATAATCACAGATTAGTTCTAAACTTATGTCTGACTTCATATTGAGTATTCATTTCAAGTGTGGTCCAGATACATCATTATTTCAGTCCACAGTGCTCTCTGGGTGTAGGTGAACTACAACTTCCAAACTCAAGGTCAATTCCCAAGCAAACCCTTTCAGTACTTTCTGTTGGTAATGGGAGTTCAAAATGCCAAATTTGGTTCAATTCCATTGTTGCAAGAGTTCAGGATGGTTTTTGTTTGTGTGTTAACTATAAATCCCAGAAACTGTAACTCTCAAATGGCAAAGTCTATTTCCCCTGAACTCCATCTGCATTCATATTTGGGCATATTGAGTATTCATATCAAGTGCGGTCCAGATCCATCATTATTTCAGTCCACAGTGCTCTCTGGGTGTAGGTGAACTACAACTTGAAAACTAAAGGTCAATGCCCACCAAACTCTTATAGCATTTTCTCTTGGTTATGGGAGTTCTGTGTGGGAAGTTTGTGTCTTTCTGCCATTCCTGCCAGGATATCTATGTTGTGTTCATCGAAACAGGCCCAGGTTTCACACTGAGTGTATAAATACATTTTAAAACATATTAACTATATGTATTACTGTGTTAGAGTACCATTTTGTGTCATTTTGGTTGGTGGTGTGCTCTAGGATTCTGTAAATGTAAAAAATGTGCCCCGGCTCAAAAAAGGTTAAAAAACACTGATCTAGAGAGTAATGGGAATTCTGTGTGGGAAGTTTGATTCCATTCCATAATTGGTGGAGTTCAGGATGCTCTTTGATTGTGTGTTAACTATAAATCCCAGAAACTGTAACTCCCAAATGTCAAGGTCTATTTTCCCCAAACTCAATCTGTGTTTACATTTGGGCATATTGAGTGTTTATGCCAAGTTTGGTCCTGAGCCAACATTGTTTGAGTCCACAATGCTCTCTTGATATAGGTCAATGCCCACCAAACTCTTATAGTATTTTCTCTTGGTTATGGGAGTTCTGTGTGGGAAGTTTGTGTCTTTCTGCCATTCCTGCCAGGATATCTATGTTGTGTTCATCAAAACAGGCCCAGGTTTCCCACTGAGAGTATAAATACATTTAAAAACATATTAACTATATGTATTACTGTGTTAGAGTGTCATTTTGTGTCATTTTGGTTGGTGGTGTGCCCTAGGATTTTGTAAATGTAAAAAATGTGCCACGGCTCAAAAAAGGTTGAAAAACACTGATCTAGAGAGTAATGGGAGTTCTGTGTGGGAAGTTTGATTCCATTCCATAATTGGTGGAGTTCAGGATGCTCTTTGACTGTGTGTTAACTATAAATCCCAGAAACTGTAACTCCCAAATGTCAAGGTCTATTTTCCCCCAAACTCCATCTGTGTTCACATTTGGGCATATTGAGTATTCATGCCAAGTTTGGTCCTGATCCAACATTGTTTGAGTCCACAATGCTCTCTGGATATAGGTGAACTACAACTCCAAAACTCTAGGTCAATGCCCATCAAACTCTTATAGCATTTTCTCTTGGTTATGGGAGTTCGGTGTGGGAAGTTCGTGTTTTTTTGCCATTCCTGCCAGGATATCTATGTTGTGTTCATCGAAACAGGCCCAGATTTCACACTGAGTGTATAAATACATTTTAAAACACATTAGCTATATGTATTACTGTGTTAGAGTGTCATTTTGTGTCATCTTGGTTGGTGGTGTGCCCCAGGATTTTGTAAATGTATAAAATGTGCCGCGGCTCAAAAAAGGCTGGGAAACACTGACTTAGTGTTACAACAGTATTGGTCTCTGAGTGTTTTTCCTGAGACTTTAAGAAGGCCTAGGGACAATCTCTGACATGGTTGCAAATGTGGGTATCATTTGAAGAGCCCTCTGTAGAAACTTCTCATTCCAAAGGACTGCAGCCAACTTTCTTCACTGTTATTTTTTTTAAAAGGACACAAGGACACCACAGCAATACAGGCAAACATATTTTATCGCTCTCAAAGGAAACCTTCTCTGTAATGTAGGTCTGTGGGTGGAGAAAGTTCCTTCCCACACTGAGTTCATTTGAATGACCTGATTCTTCCACAGCAGTCTATGCTTGCTTATACATTGTTGGGGAAGGCAATGGAAATTGCTTTTCAGTTCTCTTATGTAGAATATGCACACAGGAGCAAAGAGCAAATATACTGTGAGAAAAGCAAACACAGATTTCATTTGCAACCAATGTTCCTATGATTATGTATATGTTGAAGTCCAAATTGAGAAACAGTGATACTTTTAGTGGCATGTGTAGCCATTAAATTTAGAAATATTGGTACCGTAGAGTCTCGCTTATCCAAACTTTGCTCATCCAACATTCGGTATTATCCAACACAGTCTGCCTCCTGCCTGGATCCAAAGCTGTTTCAATATATTGTGATGTTTTGGTGCTAAATTCATAAATACAGTAATTGCTACATCATGTTACCATGTATCGAACTGCGTTTTCTGTCAATTTGTTGTAAAACATGATGTTTTGGTGCTTAATTAGTAAAATTGTAATGTAATTTGACGTTTAATAGGCTTTTCCTTAATCCCTCCTTATTATCCTTATTATTTATCAACACCTTTTGATAAACTCTACAAGCTAGCTGGCCAAAAATCCAGCTCATTACCAAAAATCCACTTCTCCACCGCCTCCTGAAATTTTTGAAAAGAATGCTGGCCCCCATGCTTAAAATATGCCAAGACTGCTCTCAGCCAGTGTTTCCCACCCAGCGTGCCGTGGCACACTAGTGTGGCGTGAGCGATCATCAGGTGTGCCGTGGGAAATTGGAACCTCCAATACCCTTTCTTCCCCCTCCTGCCGAACACTTTTTCTTCTCAACTCAGGCTCCCTTCTTCCCATCCTTGATCTGCTCATTTTGCCTCGCTTTGCTCTGGGCAAGTCTGCGCAGTAGCGCCCGCACGGGTCACATCTTCCTCCCCCCTCCCCTCCTGAACATGCTCACGCTGCCCCCTCGGATCAAAATGGCGGCAGAAGAGGCAGTGTAGAAGAAAAAGTAAGTGTTCGGCAGGAGGGGGAAGAAAGGGTGCGAAGGGGAAGGGAGAGGAAGAGGTCTCTGTCGAAAGCTGGCATGGGCAAACTTGGACCTTCCAGGTTTTTTGGACTCCAACTCCCACCATTCCTAGCAGCCTCAGGCTCTTTTCCTCCCCCCCCCTCAGCCATTTAAGTAGGAAAGGGCCTCAGGCTGTTAGGAATGGTGGGAGTTGAAGTCCAAAGCACACAGAGGGCCGAAGTTTTCCCATGCCTGTTTCAGGGACCTTAAAGTGCTGAGCCTCCTTCCAACATTGTGATTCTGGATAGAAAACAAACAACATAAAAAAACATAATATTGTCTGAGTTCACAGTGCTCTCTGGGTGTAGGTGAACTACAACTTCCAAACTCAAGGTCAATTCCCACGCAAACCCTTTCAGTATTTTCTGTTGGTAATGAGAGTTTAATATGCCAAGGTTCAATTCCATTGTTGCAAGAGTTCAGGATGCTCTTTGATTGTGTGTTAACTATAAATCCCAGAAACGGTAACTCCCAAATGTCAAGGTCTATTTTCCCCAAACTCCATCTGTGTTCACATTTGGGCATATTGAGTATTCATGCCAAGTTTGGTCCTGATCCGACATTGTTTCAGTCCACAGTGCTCTCTGGATATAGGTGAACTACAACTCCAAAACCCAAGTTCAGTGCCCACCAAACTCTTATAGTATTTTCTCTTGGTTATGGGAGTTCTGTGTGGGAAGTTTGTGTCTTTCTGCCATTCCTGCCAGGATATCTACGTTGTGTTCATCGAAACAGGCCCAGGTTTCACACTGAGTGTATAAATACATTTAAAAACAAATTAACTATATGTATGACTGTGTTAGAGTGTCATTTTGTGTCATTTTGGTTGGTGGTGTGCCCCAGGATTTTGTAAATGTAAAAAGTGTGCCACGGCTCAAAAAAGGTTGGGAAACACTGCTCTAAGCTACACTTGAACCCAACCTAATGTGATGACCACAGTGGCTTATCACATTTTAAGTGTAACACTCAGTGAAATTTAGTCAATGTGATGAAGTGGAAAGTCAGCTTTCTCAACTGGGCATGTAAACAGCCTGAGAGCTAGTAATTTATTTGCCTCTTTGCTGAGAATGGTAGATGAGATTTGAAGAATTTGCGTACATTCAAAAATATACATTACTGACCTTCTAGACTTGTACTGTCTTCATTATGTGGTATTTAAAGTCTCTTTTGTGTAAGACTTCAAAGATGGCATCTTGCATCCCGTCTTTCATATTCAAGACAGTGCTCCACGATTTTGTGGTCTCCATTACTTTTAGTTGAACCACGAGGGGAAAGAAGAAAAAGATGAAAGTGCTGTCTCAGGAAGCAAAACCCCCAAACAGAAAATAACACCATTCTGAGCATCGCAAAGTATTGACACATGAAAACGTACTGATGATGTTCTTATATAGAGTTAAAACACAGGGTTGGAGCTTTTCTGTGTCAGAAACCGCAGTGAAGTATTTCAAAGTCTTTCAAGCAGGCAGTACCCTAGTAGCAATTCTGTAGGTCCCCACCCTGAAATTTCAGAAAAAAGACAACCCACAACCTACAGGAAAGACACATTCTATATATATGCAGTGTTTTGGTTTTTTTAAAAAAATAAACACATTTATTTGGATTTGCAAAAAAAACCCAAGTAAATATTTTGCCTTGAGTCCAGGATTTGCCTTCCACAGATGGCAGGTCTGTAATGACTTTGAATCAGATAGAATTTTATTTATTTCCTTTTTTTATTAGATTTACCGAAATATGTGTGTGTGTGTGTGTGTATTCTATTTCTGCCAATCTAGCAGTTCGAAAACATGCAAATGTGAGTAGATCAATAGGTACCGCTCCAGTGGGAAGGTATCAGCGCTCCATGCAGTCATGCCGGCCACATGACCTTGGAGGTGTCTATTGTCAATGCTGGCTCTTCGGCTTAGAAATGGAGATGAGCACCAACCTCCAGAGTCAGACACTACTGGACTTAATGTCAGGGGAAAACCTTTACCTTATATATTCTATAGATCTAGATCTATCTATCTATATTCTATAGATCTATCTATTCTATCTATCATCTATCTATCTATCTTTATCTAAATTATGTATGTGTGTATGTGTGTATGTGGCAGAGGTGTTGCTTAACTGACATTCAAGAATAAACTGAAATCCTGGCTTTGGAACCAGGCATTTGCAGATTGATGGATTGAACCAATAAAGACTAAGAGGTATTGGACCACAATGTTTGGATTGAGTTGGATGATGTTTTTAACTCAGCAAACTGTCTTTTTATATGTATTATTATGTATTTTTTAAATGTTATTTATTGTGTAGCATTGAATTTTTGCTGTTAGCCGTTCTGAGTCCCTCCACAGAGGTAGAGAAGAATGGGATATAGAAGTTCTGAATAATAAATTCAGAACTTGGCGTACCCCAAGGTTCAGTTTTGGGTCCGTTACTTTTTAATTTATTCATTAATGATCTGGACGTAGGAGTGAATTCTGAGGTAGCAAAGTTTGCAGACGACACTAAATTGTTCAGGGTAGTTAAAAATGAAACTGATTGTAAAGAGCTCCAGAAAGATCTCTCGAAATTGAGTGAACGGGCAACAAAGTGGCAAATGCATTTTAACCTAAACAAGTGTAAAGTCATGCACATCGGGGAAAAGAACCCCAACTACACCTACAAATTGATGGGGTCAAAGCTTTCCGAGACAAACCAGGAAAGGGATCTTGGGGTCTTGGTGGACAGCTCAATGAAGATGTCAACCCAGTGTGCAGCGGCAGTAAAAAAAGCAAAATTCTATGCTAGGCATGATCAGAAAGGGAATCGAAAATAGGTCAGCAAATGTTGTATTACCTCTCTCTACAAATCTATGGTAAGGCCACATTTGGAGTACTGTGTACAATTCTGGTCTCCGCACCTTAAGAGGGATATAACGGAACTGGAAAAGGTACAGAAAAGGGCAACAAGAATGATCCAAGGGATGGAGCGGCTCCCTTATGAAATCAGGTTGCAACGCCTTGGTCTTTTCAGCCTTGAAAGATGGCGTTTAAGAGGTGACTTGATCGAAGTGTATAAAATCATGCATGGGATAGAAAAGGTGAATAAAGAAAAATTATTTTCTTTGTCACAAAACACTAGGACTAGAGGGCACTCCCTGAAGCTCCAAGGTAGGAAAGTTAGGACTAATAAAGGGAAATATTTCTTCACCCAGAGGGTCATTGGGTTATGGAACTCACTTCCAGAAGAGGTTGTGACAGCTGTCAGCCTGAACAACTTCAAGGCAGGATTAGACAGGTTCATGGATACCAAGTGTATCGGTAGTTACTGAAAAGGACATTCAAGTGCCACCTCGGAGTTGGTTGAGGTAGGCAGGATTTCCTGGGTACTGGTTGTGGGGGTCGGGAGCAGGTCAGGGTTTTGCCCTCCTTCTGCTCGAGATCCCCGTGTACAACTGGTGGGCCACTGTGTGATACAGAATGCTGGACTAGATGGGCTGAGGTCCGATTCAGCATGGCTCTTCTTATGTTCTTATGTTCTTATAAATAAACTAGCTGATCCCGGCATGCGTTGCTGTGCCCTATTTAGGAGATGTGAGTGTGTATGTGCGTGTGTATGTATGTGTGTGTGTCTGAGTATGTATATGTGTTTGTGTGTGTATGTTTGTGTGTGTGTATGTGTGTGTCTGAGTATGTATATGTGTTTGTGTATGTATGTGTGTGTATGTGTTTGTGTATGTATGTATGTTTGTGTATGTATATGTATGTTTGTGTATGTATATGTGTTTGTGTATGTATGTGTGTATGTATGTGTGTGTATGTATGTGTGTGTATGTATGTGTAGGTAGATGTGTGTGTATGTGTGTGTGTATGTGTGTCTTTGTATGTATGTGTGGGTTTGTATGTGTGTGCCTGTGTATGTATGTGTGGGTATGTGTGTGTGTCTTTGTATGTGTGTGTGGGTATGTATGTGTCTTTGTATGTATGTGTGTGAATGTATGTATGTGTGTGTGTCTGTATATGTGTGTGTATGTATGTGTGGGTATGTATGTGTGTTTTTGTATGTATGTGTGTTAATGTATGTGCTTGTGTATGTATGTGTGTGTGTTTGTATATGTGTGTGTGTGTATGTGTGTGTTTGTGTATGTATATGTGTGTATGTATGTGCAGGTATTTGTGTGTGTATGTATGTGTGTGTGTCTGTGTATGTATGTGTGTGTATGTATGTGTGTGTCTGTGTATGTATGTGTGTGTATGTATGTGTGTGTGTGTGTACGTATGTGTGTGTATGTGTGTGTCTGTGTATGTATGTGTGTATGTGTCTGTGCATGTATGTGTGTGCATGTATGTGTGCGTCTGTGTATGTATGTGTGTGTATGTATGTGTGTGTCTGTGTATGTATGTGTGTCTGTGTATGTGTGTATGTATGTGTGTGTTTGTGTATGTATGTGTGTGTATGTATGTGTGGGTATGTGTGTGTTTTTGTATGTATGTGGCAAGGAGGAGGAGGAGGAGGAGGAGCGATCAGTTCCAGCGCCTCCTCCTCAGCTTCGTGATCGCCAGGCCTCCTCCCTCCGGCCGGTTCTTTCTGTATCCCGGCAGAGGAGGGGGTTGTCCTTTTCCCCGGGCACCTCTCTCTCTTCTCGCCCTGCTGTCCTCCCTTGATTTAAGGCAGGAGGGCAGGGAGAGGAGGAGAAAGAGATGGCCGGGAAAAGGGCAACATCCCTCCCTCCTTTGCTGGGGTGCAGCAAGAACCGGCCGGAGGAAGGCAGGCCTGGCGATCACGGAGCTGGCAAGGAGGTGGAGGCGCTGGAAAGTGCGAGGGAGGATGATCGCTCCCTCTTCTCCTCCTCCTGGTGGCTTCGTGGTTGCCAGGGCCTTCCTTGCTCCCGCGAAGAGGGCAACCTCCCCCCCCCTGCCGGGATGAAGAATGAACCGGCCGGAGCGAGGAAGGCCCTGGCAATCACACGAAGCCGGTAAGGAGGAGTAGGAGAGGGAGCGATCGCCCCGTCCTCGCTGCACTTTCCTGCGCCGCCTCCTCGCCAGGAGCAGCAGGGAAGTGGGGGAAAGAGGGCGAGAAGCCAGCGGAGTAGGCGGAGGCTGCGTCTTTATATATAGATAAATAAAACTCCAAGTGCTGAGAAGTCTCCAAAGACACTTCCTCCACTGACATTGCAGGTTATAGCGAGCACAATGAACATGTAACCCAAACGCTGTCAATATCCTCCCCAAACACCATACTGTGTCCACCACCCAAGGAATGCTTTCATTCAGGGACAATTTCATCTTAGATTTGACATGTTTCTTCCACCACAGCCAGGCATTCCAGCTACGAGAGAAAACAAATCCTGTCCCCAGAATTAGGACTGGGTTTGAATTCTCTTTAACCTTGTGAGTGACAACCTAAAGCTGCCACCCTTGAAAGTTGAACTTAGATTAATAGAATCATAGAGTTGGAAGAGACCTCCAATCATATAATATTATTATTCCTGGTCCAATTTAAAGGAGTTATCTATAAACTATGTATTATCTTTATTTTTGTACCAAAATCCAGTTGTCTCAAGGGGAATAAGAATCTATAGCTAGCTAGACAGATAGACAGAGAGAGAGAGAGAGAGAGAGAGAGAGAGAGAGAGATAGAATCTTAGAGATCGTAGAGTTGGAAGAGACCTTGTGGGCCATCCAGTCCAACCCCATTTTGCCAAGAAGCAAGAAAATCGCATTCAAAGCACCCCCAACAGATAGCCATCCAGCCTCTGTTTAAAAGTCTCTGAAGAAGGAACCTCCATCACACTCCAGGGCAGAGAGTTCCACTGCTAAACAGCTCTCACCATTAGTAAGTTCTTCCTAATATTTAGATGGAATCTCCTTTCCAGTAATTTGAAGCCATTGTTCCATTGTGTCCTAGTGTCCAGGGCAGCAGAAAACAACCTTGCTTCCTCCTCCCTATTATTTTGGCTCACATATTTATACATGGCCCTCATCATGTCTCCCCCATCCTTTTCAGCTTCTTAGAAGTGCATTTCGCTACTCCCTCCACCAGAAGCGCTCATTCCCAATAGCGCATGCGCGAAACTAGCTGTTTGCGCACATGTGTGCTCCGGTGCGCCATCGTCAGCACACTGAAGTCCCAGGGGGCGCCAAAAAAAGGTTGGTTTACTATAATTTTTTACCTTCGTCTGGTCCTGGGTCTGACCAAGGCAGAACAGAGGGGAAGCATGACTTCCCTGCATCTAGGCACTATACCCCTATTTATGCAAGCAAAAATCCCATTGGCTTTTAAAAAACTTGACAGATGCTATTGAAATTCTACTTCATTTTCAAATAATGTATCTAAATTAACAATTTTTTTTCATATTCAGGATGGATAGTACTTGAGATATTTTTATATGCAAAAAATAATTATGAAGAGAGCAAAATTTGACACAAGTTTCGTCTTCACTAGCATTGATGGAAGCTACATTCACCAAGGTCTTGTATCCTCTGGTAACATTTTCAGTAGTACTCTCAGAGGTCTGGAGGGTGATCCCCCTTTTCAATCAATCCTGTCAATTGCACACAGTTAAACCACTCTCCCTCCTCCCCATGTTCATTCTACCCAAGCATGGATCTCCATGGGTGTCTCAGAAGTTAAAAACAATGAATGGAAATAATCTGAATCAATATTTAATTGGACTAAATGATAGCAATGCTCATGAATATTTATATGTGTACTTGTTTAGAAGAATCTATACAACTCGACTCTAGAGCTTGTAATCAGTTTACAAAAACAAGAGAAAATACAAACCAAAACAATGTTTTGAAAAGCATCTATACATTAAAAGTCCCTGAGGTTTTCATATACCATATTTCATAGAATCATACAGTTGCAAGAGACCTAATGGGCCATCGAGTCCAACCCCCTGTCAAGAAGCAGAAAAATTGCATTCAAAGCACCCCTGACAGATAGCCATCCAGCTTCTGTTTAAAAGCCACCATAGAAGGAGCCTTCACCTGTCACGATACTGGGTCTTGGCTCGGCCCCTTAAGCACACACACAGAGACAATGATCAATTAACTATTTTTGAATAATAAAGAACAGGTGAAAAAGTAGAATGTCCAAGTAAAAAGCATGGTTAGCGGTGAAATGTCCATGTAAAAGCAGGGAATCTCTCAAAAGCAAAGTCCATAAAAACAAAGCGAAACAAGGCAAAACAAGGTCTCCATAGAACAAGGCAAGGCAAGGTACAAGGCCCAAGGTAGTTTCTTGGCAAGGCAAGGCAAGCCAACGCTGGCTTCAGGGATCAGGAACGCTACACTTCCTTCAGATCAAAAGTGACCGTTCAACTGAGGATCCGTTCCCACAGAACGTATATTTAAGTTCCTCCTTTGTGAGACCAACGACGCTCTAGGCTTCACCTCCATTCCTTTCTATTGGACTCGATGCTCCTTCTGCGGTCAAAGCTCCTTCCCTCCCGATCCACAGCTGTCTCACTATCTTCATGAGAAACGTCCTCCCTTTCTGTTTCCATTGACTCATCCCCCGTGAGTTCCCAGATTCGCTCTTGGGAACCTCTCCCACCTGGTTTCTCATACGAGTTATCTGAATCTGGGTCAGACTGACCTCCCTCGTCCTCGTAGGCCTCGGGACAATCATCTTCCCATTGCAAGCTCTCTGTAGGAGATGCAGACCCATCGGCCCCATCATCCATTTCACCTGAATCCCCATCAATCGGGTCCAGAGCAATTGGGACCCCCGGGGCATTCCCTGACCCCCCCGGCTGAGCTGGAGGCTGGGTTGCTACATCACCACACTCCGAGGCAGAGAGTTCCACTGCTGAACAGCTCTCACAGTCAGGAAGTTCTTCCTAATGTTCAGATGGAATCTCCTTTCTATGAATCTAAAACCCTATTGATAGTAAAATGAGATTTGTCTTCTTCCAAGATGGCCAGGTGTGACGAATTGCCTATATTTTGGGCCAGAAGAAGCCCAGGAGGAAAAAGCCCTTTTTGGTGGGTGGCCAGTAAATGGTCTGTTTTGGAGGAACGGCCATTGTAAGGTTAGGGATCCCAGGTTAGGCTGAGTTAGCCTAGGAAAAGGGGATATGGAACCTTAGGGAGCCAGTAGGCAGTTGGGCCATGCACCAGGGGAAGATTGTCAGTTAGAATTTAAAAACTGACAGTTGGAGGAGCAGTCAGGCAGAGGGGAGGCTCGGAACTCTGGAGAGGGAGATGTTGGTCAGCCTCTGACAGAGAAGGTCAGAGTGAGTTTAGCTCCTGAGTGAGTTAGCAGCATTTTGCTGGGTTTGTAGGACTCTAGCTGAGAATAGGCAGAGTCAGGTAGTTATAGGTAGCAGATAATACTTCAGCAGTATTATCTGTGGTGCTGAGTTTAATTGTAACTTATTGAAGATTGTGCCAGTTTGTTTTTGTAACCACACACTCCATCGCCTCATTGTAACCATTACGCAAAGTGCCTGTGACCTCTCACAAGTTGTTAAAATACACACAGTTTTTTGTTCATCCAGTCCTGCCTCCCTGTGTTTCCATCCTCCCTGAGTTTAATGGTGGCAGCATTTTAAGAAGTGAAAACTCTCCAGCCTCTACAGATATAAGCTCCCTTGTATTCTGCCCAGCCTTGAGACTAAGGCGAGCCCTCACCACAGTACTTGGTGGCAGCGAGGGTTATAAAAAACCACCAGCCTCGCCACACCAGGCATCCAGGAGATCACTCTCTTCTGACCTCCTGTTGTCCAAACTGTGGCAAGAGACATCTTTACCTAAAACAGTGTTTCACAACCTTCTTAATGCCTCAACCCCTTCATACAGTTCCTCATGTTGTGGTGACCCTCAACCATAACATTATTTTCATTGCTACTTCATAACTGTCATAAATTGTAATGTAAATATCCGATATACAGGATGTGTTTTCATTCATTGGACCAAATTTGGCACAAGTATCCAATAATCCAAAATTTGAATTCTGGTAGAGTTGGAGGGGCATTGCTTATGTCATCTGGGAATGGTAGATGCTGGGATTAATAGTTAACTTACAAATTCTGAAATCCACCAACGATGGAATTGAACCAAACTTGGCACAGAAAACTGCTGTGACCAACAGAAAATACTGGAAGGGTTTGGTGGGCAATTGACCTTGAGTTTTTAAGTTGTAGTTCACCTACATCCAGAGAGCATTGTGGACTCAAACAATGATGGATCGGGACCAAACTTGGCACAAATAGTCAATGTGTTCAAATGTGAACACTGGTGGAGTTTGGAGAAAATAGACTTGACATTTGAGAGTTGTAATTGCTGGAATTTATAGTTCACCAACAATCAAAGAGCATTCTGAACGCCACAAACGATAGAACTGGGCCAAACTTCCCACAGAGAACCCCCATGACCAACAGAAAATATTGTGTTTTCAGATGGTCTTTGGTGACCCCTCTGACAACCCCTTGCGACCCCCCCCCAGGGGTCCTAACCCCCAGGTTGAGAAACACTGGCCTAAAACCTTGTTTGGAAGTCATATTTATTGTGCATAGCTCATAACAGTTTGGCTATGCCACTACAGCCAGATGCAAAATGATGACATGGCATCAGCACTGAGATCTCGCTGAGCTTTCCAGGGATTTTAACACATATGACTATGAGGACATAAACAGATGCCTCTCTGGTCCTGTACACTTGCCACAAAGTGCACACTTGCCACATGGGGAAGTTTCAGTGGCTTTTCAGCAAGCTTGAGAGTATACATATGGATTAGAATAGCATAGGTCTTCATAAGGATATTTTAGATCAGTGTTTCCCAACCAGTATGCCATGGCACACTAGTGTGCCGTGAGCGATCCTCAGGTGTGCCGTGGGAAATTGGAACCTCCAATACCCTTTCTTCCCCCTCCTACCAAACACTTTTTCTTCTCCACTCGGGCTCCCTTCTTCCCAGCCTCGCTCTGCTTGCTTTGCCTCGCTTTGCTCTGGGGCGAGTCTGCGCAGTAGCGCTCGCACGGGTCACGTCTTCCTCCCTCCCCCTCACTTCCTGAACACCCTCACGCTGCCCCCTCGGATCAAAATGGTGGCAGAAGCGGCAGTGTAGAAGAAAAAGTAAGTGTTCAGCAGGAGGAGGAAGAAAGGGCGCAAAGGGGAAGGGGGAGGAAGAGGTCTCTGTCGAAAGCTGGCATGGGCAAACTTGGACCTTCCAGGTGTTTTGGACTCCAACTCCCACCATTCCTAGCAGCCTCAGGCCCCTTTCCTTTCCCCCCCTCAGCCACTTAAGCAGGAAAGGGCCTCAGGCTGTTAGGAATGGTGGGAGTTGAAGTCCAAAGCACCCAGAGGGTCGAAGTTTTCCCATGCCTGTTTTAGTGACCTTAAAGTGGTGAGCCTCCTTCCAACATTGTGATTCTGGATAGAAAACAAACAACAACATAACATAACATTGTTTGAGTCCACAGTGTTCTCCGGGTGTAGGTGAACTACAACTTCAAAACTCAAGGTCAATTCCCAAGCAAACCCTTTCAGTACTTTCTGTTGGTAATGAGAGTTCAATATGCCAAGCTTGGTTCAATTCCATTGTTGCAAGAGTTCAGGATGCTCTTTGATTGTGTGTTAACTATAAATCCCAGAAACTGTAACTCCCAAATGTCAAGGTCTATTTTCCCCAAACTTCATCTGTGTTCACATTTGGGCATATTGAGTATTCATGCCAAGTTTGGTCCTGATCCAACATTGTTTGAGTCCACAGTACTCTCTGGATATAGGTGAACTACAACTCCAAAACTCAAGGTCAATGCCCACCAAACTCTTATAGCATTTTCTCTTGGTTATGGGAGTTCTGTGTGGGAAATTTGTGTCTTTCTGCCTTTCCTGCCAGGATATCTATGTTGTGTTCATCGAAACAGACCCAGGTTTCATGAATACATTTAAAAACATATTAACTATATGTATTACTGTGTTAGAGTGTCATTTTGTGTCATTTTTGTTGGTGGTGTGCCCCAGGATTTTGTAAATGTAAAAAATGTGCCGCGGCTCAAAAAAGGGTGAAAAACACTGTTTTAGATTGATTCCATTGAATAGTCATATGAAAGGAAACTTGCATGCGTGAAGCTGCCATATACTATATTTACTTTAAAATGAAATGACACACATTCCGTATTAGAGGCAGTAGCAGCAACAAAATATTATCTCACACAATGCCAGGGAAGTACTTAGAAGCATTTATGAAAATGCACAGAGTAATTTCTAGAACTGAGGGGTTTTTTTCATCCGCAGTATTTGCTCCGGTACATGTAAAATTCAGCATGCCTTCTATTTCATTTTCTGCTCGACTAAGCTTTGCAAGGAGCAATGGCTATTCACTGCTTAATGCCAAGTGTCATTTTCTTTCACAGCTTTGGCAGCTCAACCAGGAAGGCCAGAGGAAAGTGAAGCTGGAAATGCTGCTCTGGCCTCTGGGTCAGTGGCTGGAGGTTGATGTTCCAGACCGTTTCCATTCAATATCATAATCATTGCTGACATTAAGTCTGCTGGCATGAGGTGGCTATTTCAGTCTTAAAGAGAAGGATTCGGTAGACGTAGCTAAGGCAAATTCAGAGCAGACATCAAGGCTTTTGGTTGGCATTTTCTTCAATATTTCTAAGATTTTAACCTTGATTTGTGAATTTTTACAACCTTTTGGACTTCATGTTTACAGTTGTTCACAACTGAACATGGCCCTCAAACCTACCCTTTAAGCTGGGATGCACCCCAGTCAGAGGATTTCTCTTCTGCCTTCAGGGCCTGTAAAATAGGCTTTCAAAAGGATGGACATGCAAGCTATGGGCCCTGAAGGTAGAGAAAAACCATCCCATGCACAGGGCGACCTGGAATATCTTTAATAATGAGTGCTAGACTCAAAATAGTGAACTAAAACCAAGATTTATTGAATAACAACCAGTAAAAATGCTGGCAGCCCAAAATGCTTGTAGTTGGTTGCAAAAGGGGTCCTTGAAAAAGGGGGCGATCACTTGCCTCTTTGTTTGCAGAGTGATGGTACTTTCTTTGATTCCAGGTTCCTGTTGCTGTCAAATGGCTTGTAGGCCCACAAAGTCCTTCAAAAGCCCCAAAAATCCACAGTCTATGTTGAGGGTAGATCCTCCTTTGCACTGCAGGCTTCGGTTGAGAGCGTAGGGTTGGCTTTGTAGGTGAACTAAGATGCTTTGTCACAGCAGTGGCTTAGATTTCACCTTGCTGTGTCCATGTGCTCTTCTGGAATGAGAACAGAGAGGAAGTTCTGCCTCTCAGGTAAACTCCGGAAGAGGAGGAGTTAAGGATGGTGATGTCAGGTTTGGAGCCAAGACACAGCTCCTCCTATAAATGTCCACATGGCAGAACAATGGAACAAAGGCCATGCAGATAAAGGCCAAACCAGGTACACAATACAGATATAATACGAACCCCGTGGGGGCGCAATAGTTTCTGAGATGTTGCCAGTTGGGGAACTGGGAAATGATGGCTACAGTGCTCTTCTAGTTTTGGGGGCACATTGAGAGAAGCAGATGTGACTAATTGTCTGGCTCAGTGCCATCTCCAAAGAAATGGCCACCCAACCTCTACTTAAAATCCTCCAGAAAAGGGGACACCATTGGACTACCAGGCAAAATATTCCACTGCTGAACAGCTCTTACTGTCAGAATTTTTTCCCCTAATGTTCAGCTGGAATCTCTTTCCCTGCATTTTGAATCCATCACTCTGTGTCCTATTCTCCAGAGCAGCAGAAAACATCATTAATGTGACATATATAGCTCCAGCTAAAATGAAAGGATGGTCAGAAACAACCTGTTTTTTCTTGTTGGTGTAATGATTCAGGAAGACCACTGGAAAATTGTCTATCTCACAAACATCCAAACTGTGAAGTCTTGGCTCTGCCTTTTCCTCTCCTTTGCATCAGTTTCCCCTGTTTACAGACCTTCCCAATAGTGTAGATAACTTCCTTTGTATTAATTTTGGGTGGAGCTTAAAATCTCCCCAGAGCTCAGCCTTATTTGGTCTATTCCATTTCCCTGTATAGAGCTCTCTTGCTGAACTCTTTTTTTTCTATAGCAGAGCTACTGTGTTTTAGGCTTGGGGTTGTCTGGTAATCCTAAAACCAAGCAATTCAAATAGGGACTCTTTAGCAGTATTTTATACCACCAGTCCAAAGGACAACAGAAGCATTGGCCAGCCTAAGCTTCACAGGAGAGAAGATTAAGACTGTTTATAATCCATCACTTTGTATCAGAGGCAGAAGATTCCAGAAAAATGACCGCAACCAGTAAAATCTCCTTTTGTAATGTACTGTATTGTTTTAAGTTATCTTATGATAGTACTGGATGGAGTTAACCCTTTATTCATCCTGTTTGGTTATCTTTTCACCTTGCCTCAAAGTGCCTCTGTCTGCAAAGGGTCTTAATCTTAACAGAAGGTATGAGATAGTCCCCAAGTAAAATGAGACAATATAGTTTCCCCAAAGGCTTGGGCATGCCAACACACAAAGTAATTGTACTTAAGTAATTCTAGCTTTTCTGGCATATTCTCATATCCATACACCTCTGCTCAAGCTAAGAAATCGCTGTGGAGCATTAGCAAACAAGAGATTGTTTGTCCTGTACATAGTGAATAATGTGTTTCTTAAAAAATCACACTTATGTTCTTATCAAAGTGTACTTCAAATACATTTTTCTCTAAGGACATACCTTGAAGATAGACAAATATTTTCTCTCCTTAATTGTGGAGAAACTGCACCATCTAAAAAGAAACAGGAGAAGGATATGTGTCAAGACCCATCTACTCATGCATGGTAATGTGATAGAAAAGACAGCAGAATGTGAAATGGACTATATCATTTTGAAGCAATTGTGAAGATGTATCCCTATAAATAAAATTAATAAAACTTCACCTTCCTGCAAACAGAAAATTGGCAGAGCAAGGAAAATGGCCCTACTTCAGTACTTGGTGTACAAGCAGAGCATGCCAAACTGTGTTCCCTTGTCTGCCATCTGTAGTGTTACAGATTGTGCCATTGCTACCACTTTCTCCTGCAGCATGCGTAAACTATATCTAGGGAAGTGATAAAAAGACTGTAGGATTAAACTTTCCCAGAAGTCTTTGGGCTCTTAGCTTCTGATGCTTTATTTTTTCCCCAACTTTGGACAAATATCCTAAATGGCTGGAGTGAGGGGGACAGTTCTTAAATGGCTGACCTCCTTCCTCCACCAGTGGTCTCAGCGTGTGAGGAGGGGCGAGGTGGACTCCGAGGGCTCCTCATTAGTTTGTGGAGTTCCGCAAGGGGCCATTCTCTCCCCTCTGTTATTCAACATCTACATGCAGCCGCTTGCACAGCTGGTGCGGAGTTATGGGCTGGAGTGCCACCAGTACGCTGATGACACCCAGCTCATTCTGAGGATGGAGGACAGGCCGGGATCCATCCCCGATAATTTCCAACACTGCCTCGAGGCCGTTACTGGATGGCTGCGTGCCAGTAGGTTGAGGGTGAATCCGGTGAAGACGGAGATCTTGTGGTCGGGCCGCTCGGGTGGTGTAGATGTCCAGCTTCCGACCCTGGACGGTGTGGCGCTATGCCCATCGCCTTCCGTTAAGAGCCTGGGGGTCCATCTGGACTCCCAGCTGACCATGGAGGCCCAGGTCTCCGCGGTCAGCAAGGTTGCTTTTTTCATCTGCGACAGGCTCGGAGGCTGGCCCCTATATCTCCCGGAATGACCTGGCCACGGTGATCCAAGCTACGGTCATCTCAAGGCTGGATTACTGTAACACGCTTTACGTTGGCCTTCCTTTGTCGGCGACCCGGAAGCTCAAGCTGGTGCAGAACACTGCCGCCCGGCTCCTGTCTGGAACCCCAGCAGGCCGCCACATCACACCTGTTTTGCAGGATCTGCACTGGCTCCCAATCGAGCACCGGATCTCCTTCAAGGTGTTGGTTCTTACCTTTAAGGCCTTGCATGGCCTGGGGCCAGCGTACTTGAGGGACCGACTCACCCCACACTGTCCCTCGAGATCACTACGCTCCGAGGATGCTAATTTGTTAGAGATACCCTCGGCGAAATCGGCTAAACTGACATCTACTCGCCGGAGGGCGTTCTCCGTTATAGCTCCTACGCTGTGGAACGCCCTCCCGGCTGGAACGCGGGCTATAAAGGACCTGCTCCCGTTTAGACGCCTGCAAAACTTATTTGTTTAAGCAGGCCTTCGGTGAGTAGGTCCTGCCCATGTTCCGCTTTAGCCGCTGTCCTGGGGTGTCACGCTATCTAATTTCTGAACTGTACCTGGGGGTTTTGTATTTTGCTGTTTTAACTGTTTAATTGTCTTAGATGTTTTATCGCATTGCTTGTGTGTAGTTGTACCTTCGGTTCCTGTGAGCCGCCGCGAGCCTCAGGGAGTCGGCGGCATAGAAATCCGAATAATAAATAAATAAATAAATAAATAAATTCATGTGTTTCAAGGTTGAGAGGTTATAATCTTTCAGGTTTTGCTCATTTGCGGTTCCTAGCATTCCTTGCCATTGACTATGTTTTTTAAATAATAATCTTTATTCAACAATGTTTCTTTATATATATATATATATATATATATATATATATATATATTTATTTATTATGGTTTTTTGACAGAAATAAAATATAGTTGGGGAGAAAGGGTGTCAGGGAAGGGCTTGAGATAGAGTAGGGAGGGAGTGAAGTGGAATAGAGTTAGGATAAATAAGGGGGGGGAATAAAAGAAAGGGAAGGGGAGAATATAGCAGGGTATGGTGCAAATAGAGATTGAAATACAGAATAAATCTTCCAGATCGGTCTGTGAGGAGTACATTTTATACTAGAATCGTCACTCCCCATTCTTCTTTAAACCTGCTTCCCCTTCTTTGGCTGCGAGAGCTCTTAGTCAAATCTTTAATGTTTTTAAATATAGTTCTAAAGGTTGCCAGTCCGTTCTAGTTTTGTAACTTTGGTCATTAATGAAACTGTTCAGTTTGTCTAGTTCCATTAACTCGTATAATTTGGCTAACCATTCTTCTATTTGTGGAGTGTCTTCTTTTTTCCAGTTTTTTGCCAGCAGTATTCTGGCCGCCGCGGTCATATGACACAAAAGTTTGTCTTTCTTCCGGTCAAATTTCTCCTCTGTTAGGTTTATCAAATAGTACTCGGGTTTTAGGTCAAATTTCTCCTTCCATGTTTTTGTATATGCGAGTGAACCATTTTCCAAAATTTTTGTACTTTTGGGCAAGTCCACCAGCAGTGAAAAAAAGTCCCTGGTTGTTTTCTTACATATAATAAAATTGAAAAAAAAAAAATGGAAAGTGTCAGAGAATAGATCACTGGTGAGAGGGGAAGAGGGGGGAAATAGAGAAGAAAGGGAGGGGAAAAGAAGAACATTTTTAAAAAGAGGAAAAAAATTGTGAGTGCAGAATATGATAAAACAGAGGATAGATCTAGAGTTCCTTAGGCTCGCAGGTCTACTTCCAGTCCATTCCACAGGGTTCTTTGTGTAGCTTGTGAATATTGCTTCCAAATCGCTAATTTTTGGGTTGCCAACTTTCCTCCTTCATTTCTTTCTTCAGTCTTTTTCTGTCTTCCTTTCTCCTTTCCTCTCTTTCTTCTTTTTATGCATTTTCCTCCCCTTTTCTTCCTCTTTAATATTTATTTCTTTTAGATATGTTTTTACTTGTTTCCAGTCTGTTCTACTTTTATGGTTTTGGTCTTGGACTATACTTCTCAGGATGTCTAGATCTATAATCTCTCTTAGATTCAGTAGCCAGTCTTCTACACTCAGAGGGTTCTTGCTTTTCTACACTCAGAGGGTTCTGTGCTATTTCGATCCTGGCTGCCGCGGACATGTAGAAAAATATCTTGTCCTCATTACTCTCAATATCATAGTCCATGATGTTTAACAGGTAGTAGTCTGGTTTAAGATCGATTTTATGTTTGAGAATTTTTTCAACATGGAGATGTATAGAACTCCAAAATTTCTTAATCTTTTTACATGACCACCAGCAATGTAGATAGGTTCCTTTTAGGTCCTCACACTTCCAGCATTTGTCTTTTACATTTTTATAGTATTTTGCCAGTTTCACTGGTGTGAGATGCCAGTGGAAAAACATTTTATACCAGTTTTCTGTAACATTAGTAAAACCTGAGTATTTAATTTTTTTCCTCCAAAGCACTTCCCAGTCCTTTAAAAGGATGGAGTGGTTGAGTTCCTGTGCCCATTTCACCATCTTATCTTTTATTAGTTTATTTTCGGTATCCCACTCTAAAAGCTTGTTATAAAGTAGGCTGATTTGTTTCTTCTCTGATTTCATCTCCTTATCCCAAATTGTTTCTTGTGTATTGAAATCTTTTCTTTTGTCTTGTTTAAAGTATTCTCTTTCTTGAGCATATTGACTATTGACTATGTTGACTAGGGCTTGGCTATGATGACAATCAAACAATATCTGAATGAGAGACACATGTCATTCCTGATACATTTGCATGGGTTTTGTCCCTCTGGAAAACAAAGATCTAAAATGGAATCTGACAAATCTACATACATAGAGAAGATGGGCTGTCTGGAGACGGCTCTAGCTATCCCTAGGTTGGGATCCATGTGCACGTGCCTTGCTTTTTTCCTTCCTACCTTGTTTGTTTGTTTTGCTTCTCTCTAAGCCTGATTTCTGCCCCTTGTTTTGTTGTTTATTTGATCAGTTGCTTCTGACTCTTCGTGACCAGCCCATACCCGAGTACCCTGTTGGCTGTGGACACCTGCATCTCCTTCAAGGTCAACCCATTCACTTCAAGGATACCATCCATCCATCTTGCCCTTGGTCGGCCCCTCTTCCTTTTTCCTTCCATTTCCCCCAGCATCATTATCTGCCCCTTAGAGGGAAATAAACTCCTGAAAGAGACAAAGTCATGGAGAAAGTTTCTTTTGTGGTGTCTCTTATTCTGTTAATAAAACTAAGCTTTATCACCAATCCTTGTTTCTACAACTATAGTGGACAGAGGGGGGAGGATACCATCCATCCATCTTGGGGGGGAGGAAAGAAACATTTAAAATGTAACTGTTTCAACTTACAAATAAATCCAGTTTATTTATTTACTATATTTCTAACCTGCCCTTCTCAACCCCCAAGGGGGGGACAACATAAACCTACAGAATCTATCATGTTCATAACTTGGGGACTGTCTTTACTGCTTTAGCTTGACAATCTGAGGGAATGAAGGAAGCACTGTAGGGAAAGAGATGTTTCTCAGCTAAGAATATAGCTAAGAACCAAATTGAATATACTGCAAAGTCTCGCTTATCCAACATAAACGGCCCAGCAGAACGTTGGATAAGCAAAAATGTTGGATAATAAGGAGGGATTAAGGAAAAGCCTATTAGATGTCAAATTATGCCTTGAGTCACCTTTGAGCTGAGAAAGGCAGTATATAAATATGGTAAATAAATAAATAAATACGTTATGATTTTGCTATTTAAGCACCAAAATATGTTTTACAACAATCGACAGAAAAAGCAGTTCAATACACAGTAACAGTTATTTAAATAATAATATTGCTATGTTGTGTGTTGGCATCAAATTGTTGCTGGTGTAAGCCACCCTGAGCCCCCCCCTCAGGGGTTGAGAAGGACAGGATACAAATGTTTTAAATAAATAATTAATAAACAAATAACATCATGTAGTAATTACTATAATTACAAATTTCGCACCAAAACAGACAAAGGTTCTTTCTTTCTCCCACCGTGAACACTATTTGGGGCAGGAGGCAGACTGCGTTGGATAATACAGAACACTGGATGAGTGAAGGTTGGATAAGCGAGGCTCTACTGTAGGCTCTACTACAAATTTCCAGTTTTAGCATGGTCACAGTTGCTCGTGGAGAAAGAAAGAACTAAACAACTACTGAGAAGAAAAGTTGTCTGTAGTGACACAATATTTGTTCTAAATGGTTATGACTGATTTTCAGTGAATTAGACACAGCAATGCTTTCTCTCATTCTGTGCATTAGAAAATGACATTGTGAGAAAATTATTTCATTAAACCTGTTAGAAAAATTGTAGAAAATGCTATCTGATGCCACATTTCATATTCTTGCCAATATTAAGAAGAGGCAGTGGTCGTAGAAAGAAACTAAATAAAGAAGTATCGGAAATGTTTATGTTGTTCTAAACCTTGATGAGGCCCCCACTGCCCTTTTTTTCCTGCCAAAGCACATTATAAAATAGGTTGTGGATAAAAATATTTACATAAATTAGAATGCTTGTTTGTATTCACATACCACACAACTTTTATCACATTTTTTCACAGTGCAGCGACAAAAATAGCATTATTTGGAAAAGACCAGGGTCAAATGAAATGTAAAAATATAATGAAAATTTAATTCCCACTATGACTTACAATTGCATTATTAATAAGTGTGTGTGTGTTGAGGCTAAGGTTTGGAGGTGGGATTGTGCTTTGTGTTCTTGTCTTTGAGAGTTTTGATGGTTTACATGCCATCCTGGTTGTAATTGGGATGACATGTAGCCCACATTTTTTTGTGAGGAGTGAGGGTGGGAACCCGTGCCAAAGCAGGTTTTTAAAGCCCACATTGGTGTGGATGTTGGCGCTGTCTGGAAGGGCACTTAAATTACCTATTTGGAATAACCTCATTTCTTCCCTTCCCTCAAACTCACTTTTGAAGAATAAAATCTACTTCATATTTTTGAGAGATTATATATTGAACCAAGAGCTCCCTCCCCCATTGAAGACTCTTCTTTAATTCATTTTATCCTTTGCTAGCAGTTGCCGACACTCTGTTATAATATATCACTTCCCATTTGTCAAAAAGCCAGATTTGCTTTGTGAAGTATAGAGTCCAGAAAGTGCAAACATTGTCACTTATCCCTCAGCTTTCCCATAGTTCTTCTTGGGATTGTACCAGAAACATGAACCAGCTATGCTCTTTTGATTTTGCTTTGCTTTATTCCTACTGGACAACTGCATTGCACTTGTAAGCTCATTCAGTGACTGCTGTTGCCAAGACTGCTGTGTTTGTACAATGATCCTGCCAAGACTTATATGGGCATATGTGCTGCATGGAAATTGTGCATTGGACTAGGTGCTTGTCTGGCCTAGAACAGGAAGAGTTGAGCCAGCAGCTGAAAGGCAATATTCCTGGGTTCTCCAATAACACATCAGGGGAAAAATTACAGACACATAATTTTCCTTTGGTAGTTACAATTGAATGCTCAACCCCCATAGGTTTTGGGAAGCAATTGCATATGAAGAAGGAATCGCTTCAAGCAAAGGGTTTGGTTCTTCAATTCAAAGAAATTCGACTTAAAGATTAATAATAATAATAATATAATAAAACCTTATTTATAACCCGCATCCATCTCCCCAAAGGGGACTCAGAGAGGCTTACATGGGGCTGCGCCCGAACAACACATCACAAAAAATATCAAAAAACATCAGAAAACAATAAACACAATGAAAGCAATAAACACAATAAAATAAATCCATCTTTGAAAACACAAGAACATAGGTGAATCTAAAACAGAAACGACAGGGCGAGCCACATGTACATCTAAAATTATTATTTATTTATTTATTTATTTATTTATTTACTGTATTTCTAACCTGTCCTTCTCAACCCCCAGGCTGGTTCATGGGAGGAGAGCCGGTCACGAAGGTAGGCGGGTCCCAAACTATTTAGGGCTTTATAGATAATCACCTGCACCTTAAAGAAGGACTTCATCATATGAGTGGAGGAAAAGTGGGAGAAAGCAGGGACAGTGAGCGACAGCAGAGGGAACACTCTTATGACCTCATTAGATGGGCAAAATTGCCCATCATAAGACAATTGTGTCTTTCTTCAGGTACAGAGCCCCCTGTATTCCATCACATGATGTCCATCTACTTCTGGTGGGTCTCTGTGCCTGAAGAGAGGTGCAATTGTCTCAGGAGGCAGTGGTGGCAACATGATTGGCATCCCATGTTGTATTGAAAATAACAAGGGGAAGTCGGACGGTGATGCTTCCCCCCCATGCGATAAGGTGAATCTGGGCAATGCGGGGTGTGGGGCAAAGGGCTTCTCATGCTCCCTGCCAGATTTGCCACAATCTGTGGCATATCTCCCCAATATCATCTGGATCGGGGACCTTCATATGATGAGGTCCTTACTCTGTTCTTTTCCTTGAAGGTCCATCTTCTGTCACCCCACATCCTTTCCCTGTTGAGGTCTGCCTTTCCCCCACTTTCTCCCATTTGCATTCTGGGCTCTGTTTCTTTGTGCTGCATAAACAGAGCCCCACAGAGTCTCACCAGAAGTTGCCTTATGTCATATAATGAGGTCCTAAGAAATGTTAAATATAGGAATAAACCAATGGTGTCACTTGGGTTTGTGCTATCCAGTATGGTAACTCATGTGCTCAACCCCATGAACTTCTTCTCCTACCAGACCATATGGAATCTTTATCAATATTTTTGTAATAATATTACTTTTATATCATATTTCCCATGCTACATAGTTCTGGTGATTTGAATATTGGATTACGGCCCTTGTGACCGGGGTTTGAATCCCTTCTTGGCCATTTAAACCTACTGGTTGACTTTGGGTGAGTCATTATTTTATTTATTTATTTGTCATGTTTTTATACTACCCCTCTCAGCCCGAAGACGACTTGGGATGGTTTACACAAGGCAGTCTCTGCCCTCAATACAACCCAAGCAAACAAACCAAGAAAAATCAATTAACAACAAATTAACAATTAAAAACATACAATTGCAGTCTCAGCGTCATGTTGAAATCATAGAGTCATACACTATCTTCCTCAGAAAAACCTGTGCTAAGTTTATCTTAGAGCCATCACAATTCACCAATGACCTGAAGCCACACAACAATTGCAAAAGTACACCTGTTGACTTCTGTCCTTTCCATAAAGTTGAGAGAAAGAGGGTGCAATAGAGGTCTTTGATCACTGCAATAATGTGCCTGTCCAACAGCACGAGAACAACAGGAGATGAATTATTTGGGCAGTATAAAGGTGGATGAAGGTCTGAAAACCAAAGTGAAACAATAGAGAGGAAATTATTTTAATGCTCATGCTGAGAAAGTGCCATTGCATGGACAAGAACTTCTGCAATGGAGGAAATATGGAGGACAGAAAATATAGCAAAGATAAACCCCAAACCATGTGTGTATCTAATGTAGATGAAATGGGACATTGTCAGTTTAATTAATCATGACATTGCTAATGATATCGAACAAACAGACCTGGTATTTTCAAAGAGTAGGACAGGTCTTTGTGTAATTCTGCAATATAAGGGGGGAATGAATAGAATTTAGGGTCCATTTTAAAGCCTGAGCTATGACCTCATCAGTAAGGAGAAACATTATTGTGTGGGTCGGCAATACAAGGATTTATAATCCCTAGAAATCTCATTCCTTACAATGTAATCATTTTTATATAGAATATTGAACCACATGAAAGAAACATGTTTCAAAGATTTGAAGTGCAATGTATTTTTTAAAAATGAACTGCTGAAGAGATGCCATAAATTGGGAGTAGAGCACAGGTGGGGAAATGATGGGGACTTTATTTCACAATGGCAGCAAAGTTGCAAAACTCCTTTCTCCAGGAGGTTCTCTTTTTCTGTTAGAAAAGTTTGTTGAATAGAGGCATTTTGTAGTATTTAGGACTCAACTACACTGAATAGTTTAGCCAAATGTAAATATGCCCTGGAGCCATTGTATACTTCTTGTTGTCACGGCTGCTATTCCTAGCTGGCTGCAAAGCTCCATGACAGCTCCTGGCCATCATGGACACTTCAGGCAATGTCAGAACAGGATGCCCATGCAATCCCAGTCTGGTGTTGCTGTCCTGTTTGGACAACAGATTGGGCTGAATTAGACCCAATCCAGATATCTGTCTGTCCCGAAGCTGTGGAAGTATCCTCTGACTTTGTCTGAAGTTGGGTTAAGTTGATTTAAATATAAAACTTTCAGGATACTGACTAGAAGTACCTGTGCATCATGAGGACACGGCAGGGAATTTGATTTGTGTAGACAAGTTTTATACTGCTTACAGGATATTAGAGGCAAAGATGAAGTACTTTGGCCACATAATGAGAAGACAGGAAAGCTTGGAGAAGAGAATGGTGTTGGGTAAAAGGAAAGGAAAAAGGAGGAGGGGCTGACCAAGGGCAAGGTGTAGGGATTATTTATTTATTTATTTATTTGTTTAAAACTTTTGTACCCTGATCTTCTCACCTCTATCAAGGGACTCAGACCGGCATAAAAGCAAAAATTCAATGCTATACAATTTAAAAACAACTACAATAACATATTAAAATACATAAAAACCCAGCATAAAACCACATCGCCATTAAAACAATTCCACTCAATCTGTAAATGTGGTCATACATTCAGACAATAGCCAATCTCAGCCTATTCTGGGAAGGCTTGGTTCCGCATCCAGGTCTTCACCAGCCTCCTAAAGGACAACAGGGAGGGGGCAGATCTAGCATCACTTGGGAGAGAGTACCACAGCCGAGGGGCGACCACAGAGAAGGCCCTGTCTCTCGTCCCCACCAGCCGCGCTTGCGAAGCCGGAGGGACCGAGAACAGGGTCTCTCCGGAGGATCTTAATGTCCTTGATGGTTCATAGGGGAGAATCCGTTCAGACAGGTAAGCTAGGCCAGAACCGTATAGGGTTTTGCAGGTTAAAACCAGCACTTTGAATTGTGCCCAGAAGTTAATTGGCAGCCAGTGGAGCTGGCGCAGCAAGGGAGTTGTATGCTCCCTGTGCCCTGCTCCTGTTAGTAACCTGGCTGCCGAACGTTGGACTAATTGCAGCTTCCGAGCAGTCTGCAGAGGCAACCCCACGTAGAGAGTGTTGCAGTAGTCTATTCAGGATGTAACCAGAGCATGGACTACCGTGGCCAAGTCAGACTTCCCAAGGTACAGGTGCAGCTGGCACACAAGCTTTAACTGTGCAAAAGCTCTCCCGGCCACCGCCGAGATCTGGGGCTCCAGGCTCAGCGATGAATCCAGGATCACTCCCAGACTGCGAATCTGCGCCTTCAGGGGGAGTGTAACCCCGTCAAGCACAGGCTGTAACCCTGTGCCCTGTTCGGCCTTACGACTGACCAGGAGTACCTCTGTCTTGTCTGGATTAAGTTTCAATTTGTTAGCCCTCATCCAGTCCGTTACAGCGGCCAAGCACCGGTTCAGGACTTGAACAGCCTCCTTAGTAGCAGGTGGAAAGGAGTGACAGAGTTGGACATCATCTGCGTACAGATTACACCGCACCCCGAAACTCCAGATGGTATCCCTGAAGTGATTGGCTTGACATTGAGGGAGTTGGAGGTGGCAACGGCTGACAGGGAGCTCTGGCATGGGCTGGTTCGTGAGGTCACGAAGAATCGGTAGCGACTGAACAAATAAACAATAAGAAAGACAAGTTCTCATTAGTAATTCCATATTGTCTGCATTACAAATACACTTTCTGCCCTCCACCCTGCAAATCAAAGGACAAATCAAAGTGGGGGGGGGGGGATGATGGATGCACGTCCTACCCCCAACCCTCGGTTTCCTGCCTCACCATCACAAGCAGAGACAGAGAGAAAGGAATAAAGGAAATAAGCCCCCCCCCCCACTCACTCAAGTGAAAATAAAAGAAAGAGGCGGCCCAACCACAATCACCCATTCCTCCCAAAATCACCTCCTCATCCCTGCCTGGATAGGCTGCACAAAAGTTCTAAAAACTAGGTGGCCCCTGGACTCTGCCCCCTCCCTGTCTGTTGCATGGAGTTGGTCCAAAAGACAAGGTTCCTTGGCCAAAGTGTGCCGTGATGTGACAGCAGTGGAGATGCTTCTCAATTGCCTGGATTCAGCCAGCAAAATCTTCAAAAGCTTTTCCGGATAACCATGAGCCATCATGCCAGATGGTGGGACATTTAGCTCACCTGATGATTTATGGATATTCATCACTTTTGGCTGAATCAAAGCATTTAGTTGAGTTCATGTAAACCTCCAGCAGCATCCATGCTTGCAAACTTACCAAAAAGACAAAGTGCCATCTCTAAAGTTGCTATCACCCATTCTGTGGTGTAACTTGGTTCTGTCTGCACCTCAAACCCCCCCCCCCCTCCATATTGACCACCGGAATAGATTATCTCAAGGAGTGGCTGATTCTTTATCATTGGAAATTGTGTGGATTGGGATATTTTAGAAGTGCTATAATTGTATATTCATGCATGGCAAGGAGCTGGACTAGTTGGTACTTGTGGATCTTTCCAAATTTTAAACTATGTTATTCTTTTTAAAAATTTTACACCTTTGTATTTTATTAAGAGTACAAAGGATAGCTTATTCAAAGAGACCAAAACCCATGTCATCATCAGATTCTTCAGACTCTTCTTTTTTCTCTCTTCCTCTTCCTTTTTCTCAACAGGAACAGCACTGCCAGCCAGGGCCAAAGCAGCTGGGGCCCAACTGCTGACTCCTATCTTGCAGATGAGGCTTCCAATGTGGATGTTGGCTAAGGCCTTTGCAAAGAGGCCAGGCCAGAAAGGTTCATCATTGACTCTTGCTGCTTTGATAAGGGCATTGATAAGGCGAGCCTGGAGATTGAGGCCATGGTGGGTTATTATTATTATTATTAATAATATAATATAATATTAATATAATAATAATAATAACTATATTATTTTAATTGTTAAAGATCCTAAGATCCTTAGCATTTTATGAATCATAACTAGTGGATGTTTTTAGAACAGGGCTGCCCAGGAAGTCGATTGCGATCGACCAGTCAATCCCGGGACTGAAGGAGGTCGATCCCAGCCGGATAGGGCGCTTCTCAGAGGGGGGCGGAGCAGCTTGTCCCAGCAGCTTCTCCAGGCTTGAGGATGGCAGTGCCAAGACAGCCTTGTGCTAGCTATGTCACCACTGGATTGGCATTGCCATCCTCAAGCCTGGAGAAGCTGCTGGGAGCTCCAAAGCCAGAGGGGAGGGGGCGGGGCTTGCTGCCACCTGGCTCCGCCCCCTCTGGCTTCCGCTCTACCAGCAGCTTTTCCAGGCTTCGGGATGGCAATGTCAAGCCAGTGGTGGCATAGCTAGCACAAGGCTGGCTTGGCACTGCCATCCTCAAGCCTGGAGAAGCTGCTGGTAGAGCTGAAGCCAGAGGGGGGTGGAGCCAGGTCGCGCCAAGCCCTGCCCTGCCCCCGCCTCTCCCCTCTCCAGCCTTGAGGAGGTAGGTAGATCTTTCTGACTTGGTTTTATTATAAGTAGCTCGCGTGCTGAAAAAGTATGGGCACCCCTTTGTAGAAGAATATCTACTGTTTTCACTAATTCATAATTGCAAGAAGTGTTTTTGAGAGCATCCAGGGAAAGTTTAAATTAAAGATAAATTCAGGAGATGGACTCAAAAATTACATCATGATTTCTTCTCTGATATGTATCACCTGATTTGTAAAGTCCTGTGTAGGCTTCTACAAGGAATACAAAACTGTCCTTCTCCTTCTCAAAAGCTGAGAAGGCGTTTTCCCGCATCCTCCTTCATCTAGGCTAGAAAAAGTATCACCCGAGTTTCTGCATGACAGTATTCTTTTAAAGAATAGAGTCAACAGGAGCATCATTCAGGGAGATCAAGGGTAGCAATCTTTACCTCCACAGGTGAGAGATCAGTGAAAGGACTAAAGGAAGTGTCACAACAGAGAGCTCAATAGAAGGCTGCTATGAATGGCTGATATACCTGGTTTAAACTCCTTTGTTGACTGAAGCCCTTGCAATATCAAAGATGGGGGGGGGGGGGATTTAAAATGCTTCATGTTTCAATGTGAACATCTCTGTTTTCAGCTCTGCTATTTGTAGAAATGCAACTTCTCTGATCTTTTCAAATTTCTACTTCATTTGGAGGCAGAATGCTACTATTTTTTTAAAAAACCTAAAGAAACATGAATTTATTTGTTAGGGACAGATGAGCACCAAAAGATATGCATGAGTAAAAACAACATAAAATGTCTTATATTGGGATAGGTTTTTTTGAAAAAGATGTATCTGGCATGTGTACAAAAGTATACCTATATATATAAACACACTAGTCAAAAGGCATACTTGTATAGTTTTAGTTGTTCAAATCAACACTTAATTGCCTTTTAAAATGGCAAATATTGGCATATTTAAATGTGGAAAAATAAAGGCTGTTGATTAGTCCCAATGAGAGTGGACCAAATGACCTCATGGCAGCGTTTGATACTGTCGATTACCAACTTTTGACATACCGCCTGGCGGTGGCAGGGGTGAGGGGGACAGCCCTCAACTGGCTGTCCTCCTTCCTCCAAAACCGCCTGCAGCGAGTGAAGTGGGGAGGGGTGGTCTCCGAGGGCTCCCCCTTACACTGTGGAGTCCCTCAGGGGGCCATTCTCTCCCCGCTGTTATTTAACATCTACATGCGACTACTCGCCCAATAGGTACAGAGTTTTGGGCTGGAATGTCATCAGTACGCTGATGACACCCAGCTCATTCTGAGGTGGACTCTGTACCCGATAATTTCCATCTCTGCCTAGAAGCCGTAACTGGATGGCTGCGAGCCAGTAAGTTGAGGGTGAACCCGGCGAAGACGGAGATCTTGTGGCTGGGGTAGAGACCCAGTTGCCAACGTTCGACGGTGTGGCTCTTCGCCCGCAACCATCAGTAAAGAGACTAGGGGTTCGGCTGGACGCCCAGCTGTCTATGGAGGCGCAGATTGCCTGCGCCTGCAAGATAGCTTTCTACCACCTACGACAGGCAAAACGTCTGGCTCCTTACCTCTCCCGCTGCGACCTGGCCACGGTGATCCAAGCCACGGTCATCTCGAGGCTCGATTACTGTAATGCGCTGTACATTGGCCTACCCTTGTTGGCGATCCGGAAACTCAAGCTGGTGCAGAATGCTGCAGCACATCTGCTCTCAGGAGCATCAAGATCTGCCGACGTGACTCCACTTTTGCACGAGCTGCACTGGCTTCCTATTGAATTCCGGGTCACCTTCAAGGTGTTAGTTTTAACTTTCAAGGCCTTATATGGTTTGGGGCCAGTGTACCTGAGGGAGCAGCTTACCCCTTATGTGCCCAGGAGATCACTGCGCTCAGAGGAGCTAAATCTATTGGATGTGCCGGGCATTAAGGTCTATAGACTTGCTAGCACGTGGCAGAGGGCGTTTGCCGTAGCTGCCCCAACCCTGTGGAACACCCTCCCCGAAGAGCTGCAAGCCATCCGGGACTTAATGCCATTCCGTAGAGCTGTAAAGACCTGGCTATTCAGACAGGCATTTGGTCCATATCCAATGCCGTGTTATCAGCATCCTGTTGTGTCGCTGTCAGCATATGCCTACTGCCATTGCAGTTCTGCTGGAATTTGATTTTAACTGGGGGTTTTATCTGGTTTTATTGCATTTTATGTGGTTATTAGGCATGGATTAGAACCCAAAAATAGGAAATCGAAAATCTAATGGGGGGGGGTATTTTTTTGATTAGTAATAGAAAGACTTACAAAAAAATTTCAAAAATTTCTAAAATGTAACGTAATTACTAACGAAATTCGTTAGTAGTTCATATGCCAGCGCATGCGTATTCCAGATGGTTTTGGCCTACAACTCCCAGAAATCCTAACAGCTGGTAAATTGGCTGGGATTTCTGGGAGTTGTAGGCCAAAACTTGAATAAATCACACTGAATTCTAGATGGGACTCTCCAAATAGGAAGGAGGGAGGGAAGGAGGGAGGGAGGGAGGGGGTATTCTATTCTTGGAAGCAGCAAAAAAGGAGGAGCCCCCCTCGCTCCTCGCTGCCTCTCTCACCCCGATCCTGAGGGAGCGAGGGCCCAAGTTTGCCCAGGCTGAGAGGAAAAGGAAGAGGCCTGAGGCTGTGAGGAATGGTGGGAGTTGAAGTCCAAAACACCTGGAGGGCTGAAGTTGGCCCGTCATGAAGCCTCTTCAAGGCTTTAGATCCTGGCAGGCAGAAGGGGCAGGGAGGTCCACTCCTCCTGCCCTGCCAGGATCTAAAGCGCATCAAGGCTTGGCACGCTTTAGATCCTGTGAGAAACCAACCTAATGTATAATAGAATAAATGCTAACTTATAGAGTAAGTGCCTAAATATTATAAGTAATCCAACTGGTCATATACCTACATTCCATGCACATGCAATAATACAGCAGTAATAACAATGGGTATAAGAAGAGGTAAAATTCAAACCGAAGTATTCTGACTGGTCCCTCCTCAAGCGGTGCAAATGGGCTCTTCTCTATGAGCCCGGGATTCTGCAGCAAGCAACCGCTGTGCCCGGGCTTTTGGCTTTTCCCGGGAGAGGCTGCCTCCTGTTTGCAGTTTGCACCGCTTGAGGAGGGACTACAGTCAGAATACTTCAGTTTGAATTTTACCTCTTCTTATACCCATTGTTATTACTGCTGTATTATTGCATGTGCATGGAATGTAGGTATACTACCCCAATACTCTTTGATGCTTTAGATCCTGGCAGGCAGGAGGGGCAGGGGAAGCCTGGAAAAATGTAAACAGAGAGGTTTACTCAGAAGTAAATCCACAAAGGAGGGCACTTCATCCAAAGTGCCCTCCTTTACAGATTTACTCATGAGTAAACCTCTGTTTACTTCCTTTGCAGATTTACTTCTGAGTAAACCTCTCTGTTTACATTTTTCCAGGCTTCCAGCCGAAAGAAGAAGCGAGTTTAGGGCTTGCCTTGCCATAATACTTATTGGCAAGGGAGGCGGGAGGGTGGTGAGAGAGAAGGAGGGTGCCCCCCCCCTTACGACCTAATAACGATTCTTAAGAAAATCCTGGCCCCCGAGTTCTATAAAGAAAGTCCACTTCCTGGTTGGCATTCCAGATGCGGAAATACTCAAAAGTAGCATTTCTTACGAATTTCTTACGAATCTTTTAATTTTCATAACTTTTTTCTCATGCCTAGTGGTTATCTGTTTTTAACTCTGTAAACCGCTCTGGGCTCCAGAGAGAGCGGTATATTAAGTTGAACGAATAAATAAATAAATTTATATGCTGAGCGAATATGTAGGTAAAAAGCTTGAGAATGGCAGCTCTAACTATACCTTCCAACGATCCTGTTTTTGGCAAGGACAATCCTAATTATTCCTCTGCTCTCTCACTAATTCAGCCACTTCCAAAATGTTCAGTTTCTTTTTTCCTCCTCCAACTTTCCCCTTTGTCCTTTATTTAATACAGTTGCTGCAGACTAAGAACACGCCTACACTAAACTATAAATCTGCCTGAATGCCACTGTTTTGATGGCCCCAGACTTCATGTGCTCTGATGGGGCAGTTCACATTTCACCTCTGAGTTGCCACTGCCATCTCAACTGGCCATAGAGTGCTGCCTCTGGTACATGCCACCACTGTTACATGCCCCATTCTGAAATCAGCAGAAGTACCTGAGATGGCCTGGAGCTCACACAGAGCTCCATGGCTGGCCAGGATTGGTAGCAATATATAGAACACAGATATCTGTTACTAAGATACACAAAGTATTATGTTATTGTTGTTGAAACTTCAAATATGATGTCATATGACAGATTTATTACTTATACAGGTAAACACAATATCAAGGAAAAACTTCTCTTTGTCATGGATAAATGTCCATATTCATGTAGATAAGCATAAGATGTAGATGCAGATGGCCAGGATTGATGGCAGTAGCGACACAGGCCAGTCCCGTAGCCAGGATTTTGATTTGGGGGAATGACTGAGTTTGATTCAGGGGAAGGGGGGCTGAATCTGAGTGAGAGAGGATCTACCCTAGCAAACCTTTTGTATCGTTATCTCAATACCCTCATGCATATGGGATATATTGAGCATGGTGATCAGATCATGATATGAATAAACATAGCAGTTTAAATAATGTACCAGTAAGGCCTTCTTGTGGATCACAGAGAATTTAACTGATTTTTGGAATGTTAAATTGCCTCTATGTCTGTCTATATATGTTGTATGTCAATGGCATTGAATGTTTGCCTGTATATGTGCATTGTAATCCATCCTGAGTCCCCTGTGGGGGGAGAAGGGTGGAATATAAATGATGTAAATAAATAAATTTGGGGCTGAAGCACCTCAAGCGCCCCCTCAAGCGCCCCCGGGCTACATGGCTGACACAGGCACAATCTATCTCCTTTCCTTGTGCTGATGAATCCTGGGAAAGGGTGCTAGTTCTGGTATCAGTCTAGAGACTCATCAGTTCAAATGAGATCTGATCCCACTATCCAGAGTACTCTGAACCCCCAGGATACTTCAGAGTTTTCCTCAACTATGCTGCCATTAGGGCAAAGTTGGTTTAAAAAACCCATGATATTCAATGGGAGTCGCTGTGTGCTCCATTCAGTATGAGTCTTGGTTTTTGGTCTCTGGTAGATAAGCCCTACATTGAAAGTGCAGAAGTAGTACATACTCCATTTGTTCAGCAATGGGGAAAAGACAAGAAGAAAGGGCTGAATGTTGGCCAAATGCAAACTGAAGACTTTCCAAACTTATATGCTCTTTCTCATTCATTACACCGACCAACACATTTTGGTGCCTCAAATGTGTCTTTGGTTGTGATTCCACAAATGACACCCGTTTTCCCCTATCACCTGCAGCTTTTGAGATACAGAACATATGCCATCTTCTCGCCTATAAGAAATCATTATCTATAGCTAAGAAACTAGAGCTGATGCAACCTATCAGCCTGGAGCCATGAGGAGAGTTGGATAGAAAATAATAATAATAATAATAATAATAATAGAATGAAATTTTCTGAATTACCACCCCAAGTCACCCCAGGAACAGACCTAAAAACCAAGATACCAAGAAATATATATATTTTTGGTACAGCTGTACTTGTATAACCTTTGCCATTTTGACCTTTACCAGTAACTACACATGTAACTACCAGTAACTTGCACCGGGAATGTGGCAAAGCTGGCTAAGTGTCAGCTGCATAAGATCTCTCTGACCAGTAGGTCATGAGTTTGAGGCCTGCCCGGGTCGAGATGGGTGCTCTACCTTTAAGTGTAGCCTGCTGTCGACCTTTGCAGCCCGAAAGACAGTTGCATCTGTCAAGTAGGAGATAAAGGTACCACATTAAGTGGGGAGGCAAATGTGACTGAATTATGAGGCCATTAAAAGAACTCCAGGCCCCAGACACATGGAGAGAGGCAGTGATAGTGATGATCCCAAAGGACTCCTTGGACGTGGCGGATGTAAGAAACTATCGACCCATTTCTTTACTAAACTGTGACTATAAAATATTTGCCCTTATTGTTGCCAATAGATTAAAAGAATTTCTGAAAAACTGGGTCGGAGAGGACCAAGCAGGCTTTCTGCCTAATAGAGGTACGAAAGACAATTTAAGAGTAGTTTTGGATATTATTGAATACTATGAAATAAATACACAAGAAGAGATGGCTTTTTTATCGCTTGATGCGGAAAAGGCCTTCGATAATATAAATTGGAGCTTAATTGAATCTGTTTTAAACGAATTAGACATGGGATATGGCATTAAGAATGCCTTCGGCGCGATTTATTCAATCCAAGAAGCCCGATTAAAAATAAATAATGAGACATCGGTTAAATTCCAAATTGAAAAAGGAACCAGACAGGGTTGCCCGCTGTCTCCCCTGTTGTTCGTCCTGTCGATAGAAATACTGCTGAGAGGGATAAGAGAGGACAAGGATCTAATAGGTTTAAAATTAGCAAATCAGGAGTACAAAATAAGAGCTTTCGCAGATGATGTTATCTGCATTATACACGACCCAATTAAAAATATCCAAATTTGGATGCAAAAACTCGAAGAATTTGGTAATTTGGCTGGATTCAAATTTAATAAGAAAAAACGGTCTTCCTGACCAAAAATATGTCGAAAAAGAACCAAGAGATTCTGCAGCAGATAACGGGATTTCAGGTAAAAAAGAAAATAAAATATCTAGGGATATGGCTGACGGCCAAAAACTCCCAATTATTGCAAAATAATTATGAGGACAAATGGAAGGAGATAAAAAAGGAAATAAACAATTGGAAATGCCTGAATCTCTCGTTACTTGGGAGAATAGCAGCCATAAAGACGAACATTCTCCCCAAACTCCTTTATTTATTCCAAAACATCCCGATTATTAGGAACCAAAAAATATTTCAAGTGTGGAACAAAGATCTGTCTAACTTCATTTGGAACGGAAGGAAACCAAGAATTAAATACAAGGTAATGATCGACAGGACAAGCAGGGGGGGATTCGGACTCCCTGATCTCAAATCATATTATGAGGCGTGTGCCTTATTATGGATAAAAGAATGGATTATGCTAAAAAATGTGAAATTGCTCACTCTGGAGGGATTTAACCTCAGAGTGGGCTGGCACTCTTACCTCTGGTATGAGCAGGAAAAACTTGAAAAAAAATCGGCAACCATTTTGTTAGATCAGCACTAATTAAAGTCTGGAACAAACTCAGACCATTCTTTTACTCTAAAACCCCACTCTGGGTTTCTCCCATAGAGGCAAAACATAGAAGGTTACTAGGATGGCAAACTTGGCCAACTTATAACGATCTCCTGAAGAAAAATGTGGGTGGAATTGAACTAAAGTCTCTAGATGAACTGAGGCTCCAATTCAAGAATATGTCTTGGCTTCAATATATGCAAGTTAAGGAAATATTTAAGAAAGATAATATTATAGGCTTCGAGAATAAGGAAGAATTCTGGGAAAAGCTATTGGTAAAAAGAAGCAAAAATATCACCATGCTATATAACAAACTATTAGACTGGGAGACGGAGACTGAGACAGTCAAAAGCTGCATGATAAATTGGGCTAAAAATATAGGACGCCAGATTAAATTACAAGAATGGCAACAAATCTGGAATAAAAAAATTAAATATGTATATGCAGCCAACTTGAAGGAGAATTGGCTCAAGATTTTCCATAGATGGTACTTGACTCCTAAGAAACTTAGTATTATGTATAAAAACAACTCAGACCGGTGTTGGAAATGCAAATTGCATGAAGGAAGCTTTTACCATCTATGGTGGACTTGTGACAAAGCAGCCAAATTCTGGAAGAATATCCAGGAAATAGCACAAAAAATTTTGCAAAAAGAGATATCATTGAAACCGAAATTCTTCCTTCTCAGCCTAACCGATAAAGAAATTCAACTGAATGAAAATGAGGACAGACTGTTCACATATCTGATCACTGCGGCTCGAATAGTCTACGCTACAGTTTGGAAGTTGGAGAAGACGCCAGACATGGACGCTTGGCAGGACAAAATTTGGGAAATTAGAAATATGGACAAGCTGACCTTTTATTTAAAACAAAGTAGCGGTAAACCAATTAAAATTACGGACTGGTCCCCATTTGAAGACTACTTAAAGTCTGCCTAGTGTAACAACATCAAGACACAATAAATCTGAATAGCCCTTGGGATAAGGGAAGGCTATAAAGCAAGTTAAAGACTTGTAGCAGCTGTATCAAACGTAACTTTTTGAAGAAATAACTTTTTTGTTAGGTAATTAAATAATGTTAATGGATTATTTACTCAAAGAAAACTAATGGATCTTGACTGACTGTATAATACTGGAAGTGATTTATGTTTTAAGTATGTTTGTCTTGTTTGGTTGACCCCTTCCAAATTTTCCTTACCTACCCTTCCCCCCCTCCTTTCCCTTCCTCCCCCTCCCCCTCACTTGCACTGTCGTCTATGTATCACTGCAATATTGAAAAATTTCACAATAAAGATTTATTTTTTTTTTAAAAAAAAAGAACTCCAGGAATGCTGAGGAATGCGGAAGGAACAACAAGGGACGCAGGGAATGCTGAGAGATGAGGAGGGCATCAGCTCCCCCTGCTGGCCAGAGTTTGCCTCTGTTTGTCTATATGTGTGTATGTGTAAACGGCAGGGATTGTCTGCTAAGTATGTGTACCTGTAATCCGCTCTGAGTCCCCTTCGGGGTGAGAAGAGCGGAATATAAATAAAGTGTATTATTTATAGCCTTTTATAAGCCAATTATTCTTACAGAGAATGTATTGATAATGAAGGTGGGAAAAGGGCACAGAGTAAAGTTTAATGTCCCGAGTTCAGGAACTTATTGCTCCTAAACAGAGAAACAATTTAGATTGAGGTCTTGGTTTCATTTTAAAAATATGGCTAAATTATTCCGTCTCTGAAAAGTTGAGCAAATTTTTGGTGAAAAGAAATTTCAAAGCATCCCTAGTTGAAAGTATTGGCAGACCGGGTGTTAGACTGTTTCTCATCCTGAGAAGAGCAAATATGTAGGCATAACAGAGAGAGAAATAATTTTTTGCAGGCTGGTAGCTGTGAGCTATTAGACACAGGCCTTTCTTTTTTCAGTTTTATCTCTTCCTCTGATCCTAATTGATTTAGGGAAGTCAGGCATTTGGTAAGTACAGTTACATCTTTGGCAGCAGCCAATGTCGTTCTGCAAGCTGGCTTTTCACTAGCTTTATAGCCAGCTAAATTTGAGCTCTAAAAATTAAGTAGCTGGAGGCTTCATGAGACCGGAGTAGTTTACATAATACAGGAGCAGCTCAGGAAAACATTGCTCATATAGATTGACCCCGGCTGACCTGGAAATGACAATCCATTAAAGCAAAAATGCACACACGGAGACACACATCAAGAGCAGAAAGCAATGGAGCTTTTCCTTTGTTGATTATACCACGATCCAGAAGAGGGCAACATATATTCACATGTCCTTGCCCTATTATACCTGGAAAGGAGATAGACGCTATAGATGTGATGTTATCTGTTATTGGATTTGTGACTTAGATAAAACAGAAGAACGCTGCTTTCAGCTCTCCAAAGACTCTTTCTCAGAATGAAATGATGTTGCCTAAATGCATTTTATTAGATAATGGGGCGTGTTGCGTTCCAAGGCTCTTAATGCAAAGGGAGAAGAAAACAAAAAGAAAATGCTGCATTTATGGAATTTTTCCACAAGGTGTAGTGATACTCACTGGCTTAGGTGGATGTAACATGGTGCGTGACAAATTTGGAAAGCCAACACAAGATATGGAACAAAGGAATAGAAACATAGAATCACAGAGTTAGAAGAGACCTCATGGGTCATCCAGTCCAACCCCCTGCCAAGAAGCAGGAATACGAGGGCGGCTCAATAAGTCAGTGACTTTTTGAATGAAACACATTTTTCAACGTAGTCGCCTTTGAGCTCTATACACTTTGTCCAATGTTTCTCCATTTTTTTATCCCTTCCACAAAAAAAAAAGATTTGTCGAGGTCATTAAAATAGGTATTTCTTTGTGAGATGATTTCATCGTTGGAGTCAAATCTCTTTCCGCCAAGCCATTTCTTCAGGTTTGGAAACAAGAAATAGTCACACGGGGCCAAATCCGGAGAATAGGGCAGATGAGGGAGCAATTCGTATCTCAGTTCATGGATTGTTGCCATGGCAACTGCACATGTGTGCACCCTTGCATTGTCCTGGTGCAAAAGAACGATTTTCTTGGCCAAATGTGGTCATTTTTTCTTCAAATCCTCATTAAATCGACCCAATAAGTTGACATTATATTCACCATTGATTGTTTTGAAGGTAGTCAATATGGATTATACTGCGTGCATCCCAAAAAATGGTCGCCATGACTTTATTGGCTGACAAACCTACCTTGGCCTTCTTTGGCGCCGATTCACTCTGAGAAACCCACTGTTTTGACTGCTGTTTGGTCTCTGGTGTGTTGTGGTGGATCCACGTTTTATCCACGGTAATGAAATGGTGCAAAAACTCATCCACATTGCGGTTGAATAATGCCAAACACTCCTGCGAAATTGTCACATGATTGCGTTTGTGGTCAATTGTGTGCAAACGCGGCACCCATCTTGCGGAAAGCTTTCTCATACCCAAGTGATCATTTAAAATTAAAACCACTGAGCCATGTGAGATGCCTGTGGCTTCCACAATCTCTTGCACTTTCAATCTCCAATCGGCCAACAACATATCATGATTTTTTCCATTGTTTCGGGTGTAGAGACCTCAACTGGGCATCCAGAACGTTCAGCTTCTTCTGTGCTTGTATGGCCACAACAAAATTCAGTAAACCCCTTTTTTACCATTGAAATTGATGGTGTAGAATCCCCATCGTATTTATCAAGCTTAGCCTTGGTTAATGAGCACACGAAATTCACTTTTTTCCATTTTCTCCTCAAATCACGTTGTAGTCTGCTATCAATGGCTGTCAAACACAAACTAAATGACGCAGCTTGTTCAAATTTTGGCAGGAGTCAACTGACAGATGCCTGTTGACAGGAGCAGCATTGCCCTTTCAGTTAAGAGGCGGGAAATTCAAAAAGTCACAGACTTATTGACCCGCCCTCGTATTGCATTCAAAGCCACAGATGGCCATCCAGCCTCTGTTTAAAAACCTCCAAAGAAGGAGCCTCCACCACACTCCGGGGCAAACAGTTCCAATTCTGGGGCAAAGAGTCTGGAAGGGGATCAGGGCTATGAGTTCATGCTACTTCCTTCACTCTTAACCTCTTCATGTTGATGGAAATTCTGGATTCAAACTGCAGCCTCATTTGGCTGAGTGTCTTGGAACAATAACAGTGCTTGACAAAACCAGGAATCTGATTGTATGGGATTCCCAATCATGCAAAAACATTAGAATTGAATTTAACTGAAGGTTATTATAGTTACATTTCAGACCTTCCCCATCAAATGGCAGAGACAGGGGTAGAGGAGGCAGAATCAGAATGTCTTCCCCCTAAGGATGCATTTCTTCACTAATGGCTTCATCATACTGATGCCCCCTCTCTGTTTAGTTCTGTGTCTCCAGCAATTGCAGGTGAAATGTAAGGTGCAGGCGGTGTCTTACGGTGACCCTCATGCTCTTCCTCCTTCCCCATCATATGGGGACATCAGGGCAAGGCGTGTTGGAGCCCTGTCCCAGCTTCCATCAGATGGGGGAAAGGCTGATTGGAGCTACCCAAAACACTGCTTACCTTCCATTGTTGGGGAGGAAGTGTCACCACTTTGGCCATCAATGGGGCGGGGCTACGGCCTGCATCATATGTTGGCACTTGGCAGGCCCTGTCCCTGAAGAGGAGCAAGGAGCCCCCCCCCGGGTGTGATGAGGTGGATAGTTTTTCCTCAGTGGTAGCTATTTTCTTCTTGCTGTGAGAAAGCCTTTGAAAAGCATAGTTTTCAAAGGTTAGTCACAATTCAGAACTTATTCCATTCAAAATTAGCATGTGGTTGTGCAGAAAACAGAATTTTCAGCATACAAAAAAATTTCAGTGAAAAAATCTTTCTGTGCAGATTAGACTATGGAAATAAACTCTGAGAATTTTATGCAGACTAATCCCCATCATAGTATTTTTGTGTGTGTAGAAAACAGCATTTTCTCCATGGGAAAACATTTATGCCTTCAAATATTATTTTCTATGCAGAAATTACTGTTTTCCACACAAAACAATAATGTGCACATTTTGTGTAGAATATAGGTGTACCTACACTGTAAAATTAATGAGGTCTGACATCACTTCGCTTAATTCACGGCTCAATTCTAGGAACTCATGGGAGTTGGAGTTGTTTATGCTTTCTCTGCCAAAGAGGCTGAGGCCTCACCCAACATCAAATCCCATGCACTCCGTGACCCCAAACTGCAAAGATTCCTATCAGTCCAGTATTCTTCTTGTAAGCATTTCCTCGACACTTGACAAATATATTCCTAGACAATTTTATAAATATATTTTTTAAAAAATATTGTTACATGGCTATTATTTCCCCATCTCTCTTCCATGCTTGCATTCATCATATAATTGCCGATCAAGTATTATTTATTTTATTTATTATGCTTTGGGACAAAATGCACATCTATGCCAACTAGGGTAGTAATAGCTTATGAGATGAGGAAACATACAGTTTTTATGTTGTGTCCTCATTTGAAGCACTTGCCGCAGACTCGGAAAGTGCGGACTAAAATGTTTAACATATTTGTTGGATGCTCATGCAATAATGATGTCCCTTCAGGAAGAGAGGGTGGTCTAGAGGCCAAGATGCAGCACACTAGAGTTATTCTTCTTAATTAACTTTGTCTTCATGTAATTAAGTAACTTCATATAATGCTGTTCAAATCTGGACTGTTTTAAAAGTCTCCACAATTCTAGCTAACACGGCCCTTTTCCTTCTCAGAGCTATAAAAATTGTTTTCAGTGGATCAATCCAATAAGCTTCATATGATAGCCCTTAAATAGAAACATCAATTTTTCGATCTTCCTATAAAATTTATCCTGAGTCAGAGGAATACATTTGACATATAAGCTTACTTCTGCCAGAATCAGGGATTACATACTAGGGGCATTCCTCAACTGCGAGATTTGCTTCAGACCCAGATTTAGCTATTTGAAAAAATAGACCAATTCATCTTTGACTTATTCATATGCCATCCAGCTTAGCTCAGGTTCAGTTCAAAATCTCAGTTTGGAGATTCTTCAGGCTTCCCATGAAACACAGAAATCAGCAAGTGGGTATAGTCTTTTCTGCTTGTAAGAACTGGATTATTATTGTTATTGTTATTGTTGTTATTATTATTATATTTATACCCCACTTTTTCTCTCCAAAGGAGACTCGCACCTTCCAAATTTTAGTTCCTATCAGACAGAAAGATGAAACGGGTTTGAGTCACACATATTTATTTATTTATTTATTTGCTATATTTATATCCCGCCTTTCTCTACCCCGGAGGGGACTCGAAGCAGCTTACAGATAGCCCCAGTGCGAGATCCCTGACAGCTCGGCGGCACGCTGTGATGAGTTTGCCAAGGTCTTGCGGATAAGGTGGCTCTGATCCGTTCTGATTTCGATACCACTTTAACGGCAGTCTCTGAGGATGTGACACGAGCATCTGCTTGTCCGGTTTTGATGGATTCGTTTCAATTGGTTCAGCTTGAGGATGTGGACAAGATCCTTGGAGAGGCGAGGCCCACTACATGCATCCTAGACCCCTGCCCATCCTGGCTGATCAAGGAAGCCAGAGGGGTTTGGCAGAGTGGGTGAAGGTGGTGGTTAATGCCTCCCTTCGGGAAGGCACCATTCCAGCCAGCTTAAAGCAAGCTGTTATAAAACCGCTGTTGAAGAAACCATCACTGGACCCCACTCAATTAGTGAACTATCGGCCAGTTTCCAATCTCCCCTATTTGGGCAAAGTCATGGAACGTGTGGTGGCTTCGCAACTCCAGGGGTTCTTGGTGGACACTGATTATCTGGATCCGGCACAGTCTGGCTTTAGGCCGGGACATGGGACTGAGACAGCCTTGGTCGCCTTGGTAGATGATCTACGCCGGAACTTAACAGGGGAGTGTGTCCCTGTTGGTTCTGCTGGACCTCTCAGCGGCTTTCGATACCGTTGACCACGGTATCCTTCTGGGTCGCCTTGCAGATATGGGGCTTGGGGGCACTGCATTGCAGTGGCTCCAATCCTTCCTGGAAGGTCGTACCCAGAAGATGTCATTGGGTGACACCTGTTCGGCTCCACAGCCGTTGTCCTGTGGAGTCCCTCAGGGCTCAGTACTGTCCCCGATGTTGTTCAACATCTACATGAAACCGCTGGGAGAGATCATTCGGAGTTTCGGAGTCAGGTGTTATCTGTACGCAGATGATGTCCAGATCTGTCACTCCTTCCCACCTGTCACCAAGGAGGCTGTCCGGACCTTGAACCGGTGCTTGGCCGCTGTGTCGGACTGGATGAGGGCTAGCAAATTGAAACTAAATCCAGACAAGACAGAGGTCCTCCTGGTCAGTCGTAGGCCGAACAGGGTATAGGGTTACAGCCTGTGTTGGACGGGGTTACACTCCCCCTGAAGACGCAGGTTCGCAGCTTGGGAGTGATCCTGGACTCAGCGCTGAGCCTGGAACCCCAGGTCTCAGCGGTGGCCAGGGAGCTTTTGCACAGTTGAGACTCGTGCGCCAGCTGCGCCCGTAGCTTGGGAAGTCTGATCTGGCTACGGTCGTCCACGCTCTGGTCACATCCCGAATAGATTACTGCAACGCACTCCGTGGGGCTGCCTTTGAAGACAGTTCGGAAATTGCAATTAGTTCAGCGGGCGGCAGCCAGATTACTAACGGGAGCTACATACAGGGAGCACACTACCCCCCTGCTGTGTCAGCTCCACTGGCTGCCTGTCCAATTCCGGGCTCAATTCAAAGTGCTGGTTTTGACCTTTAAAGCTCTATACGGTTCTGGCCCAGCTTACTTGTCCGAACGCATCGGCCGCTACGTCCCATCCCGTAACCTAAGATCATCCGGGGAGGCCCTGCTCTCGCTCCCGCCGACCTCTCAGATGCGGTTGGTGGGGACGATGGACAGGGCCTTCTCGGTGGTGGCCCCCCCGCCTGTGGAATGCGCTCCCTATGGAGGTGCGGTCCACCTCATCCCTCCTGACATTCAGGAAAAAGGTGAAATCCTGGCTCTGGGACCAGGCGTTCCCACACCAGCACTAGGCAGCATGTGAGATGGGATTCTAATGGGAGGGAGGAAGGGGGTCAATGTTTTTAGGGTTGAATACTGTTTTAATTGGAATGACTGTAGATGTTGCTGAGGGATTGTATTTTAATGTTTTAATGTATTTTAATGTGTTGTGGGGTTTGGGGTTTTACGCTGTTGATGTGGCATCGAATTGTGCCGTGCTGTAAGCCGCTCTGAGTCCCCCCTCGGGGGTTGAGAAGAGCGGGGTAAAATCCTGAAATAATAAATAATACAGATAGGGAAGAATTCAATGCCTTCACAACAATGTATAGCTAAAAGACATTAAAATCAAAATTAAATACATTAAAATATTATAAAACATTACTATCAGAATAAAATCATGCAATCCGCAGTCGTAATCCAGGTCATTCCAGTAGTCATTGCACATAGTTCCATTTAATCTAATTGCACTATGGGTTCTTCTCTGAAGCCTTGATCCCACAGCCACGTTTTCACTCATTTTCTGAAGGTCAGCGAAGATGGGGCTGCTCTAACATCACTGGGGCGGGAATTCCACAGCTGAGGGGCAACCACTGAGAAGGCCCTGTCTCTTGTTCCCACCAGTTGCACCCATGAAGGAGGTGGGACTGAGAGCAGGGCCTCCCCAGATAATCTTAATCTCCGAGATGGTTCATAGGGGGAGATCTGTTCGGACAGGTAAACTGGGCTGAAGTCTCCACAAAGGAGTTTCACACCTTCCAAATTTCAGTTCCTATCAGACAGAAAGATGAAAGGGGTTTGAGTCACACACATGTACATTTTATTTTTAAAATAGTCAAAAGAATATGGAATAATTTGGATTAAAACTGAGATTACATCTGAATGTACTTGAGTTCCAACAGCGAGACTGTGGTGTCAATTAAAGCTTTTCTAAATATGAAAGGGTGTGCATATGATTGTTTGAAAAAAAATCTTTCCCAGCCAATTTCTTCTGAGCTTCCCAGTCAGTGCGTATCTGCAGATTAATTTTATGGCCTGTCAGATACCATTAAGAAAATATTTGCTTTTCTGGCTCATACTTCATCTAGTTAATGGGAAGGAATGAAATCAGGCCCGTGTCAAGTCTCAGAGGATATTGCAGACCTAAAAAACTCTCTTGGATTTCATGTAACAATTTCACCCATTCCTGGGAAAGGCTCAGTCTAACCAACTTGGCTCTGTTCCTTGCCTTGATGGTTGCCCTTGACTTTGCTGAAAATAGAAGACAAGCTTCTATAATTAAATTACAGAACGAAAAGCTGCAAGGTAGGCAAAGGTTCAGTCATGAAATCTCCTTGCAATATGTTGGTTACCAGAATAAATAGGGGGAAAGATACGTTAATCCTTTTTAAAAAAAAATCTACACCATTTAATACATTCTAAATTTAGCTATGGTTTCGGTATTAAGTTTCTTAAAAGAAAAACTAGAGTGATAGCTGATGGAAAGCAGGCCGGGTGTATTAACAAGATGGAATGTTTTGGCTTTGGAGGGGGGGGAAATGTATCCCGGGTTTATATTCCAGCAGTGGGTTGCATATTGCAGTGATGAGTACAATATGACTTCTTAGAGAAAAGTGGGGTGCAAATATGCAGTGTTTGGTTACTGCCGAGGCAATCTTCACAAACTGCCTTACTAAGTTCCCTAGCAAAGTTTGGAAAGTTACCTTTCAAAAGTCATTTTTCTGCTTTTTACTCATGGTAATGTTGAAATGGAAATGTGCTGAAAACTAGTGAACGAGCTTGATAATATTAACTCATTAGTCTTTTTCCACTGCCTTGGGCTGACTTGCTAACTTTCCTGATTAATGGAAAAGGTAATCCTATAATTTAACATGCTAATTGTCATTAAAATGATTGAATTCATTTCAGAGGGTTATGTCTCACACAATAATAGGAACGTGATAACAAAGCTTAATGTTTTCCTCATGTCTTTCCGATTTCTGCTCTAGTTGCTGTCGGTCCACTTCCAGGCTAAATACAAAGTACTGGTCGTTACCTATAAAGCTCTAAATAATTTGGGTCCCAGGCCATTTGACCTTTAATGCCTTGTATGGTTCAGGGCCAGTGTACCTGAGGGACCATCTCACCCCATATATTCCCCCGAGATCACTACGTTCAGAAGAACAGAACCTCCTGTTAGTCCCGTCGATCCACTCTTGCCAGCTATCTTCAACGAGATCGAGAGCCTTCTATGTGGCTGCACCATCCCTTTGAAACTCCATGCCGGATGAGGTCCGCGCCATCAATGGAGAGCTTGTAAGACATTCTTGTTCAAACAAGCTTTCAACCTCACCGGTCCTTGAAGATAGATATTAAGCTTAGAAATCTAAACTGCTGACTCCTGTAGATGCTTGTTTTATGTGTCGTTGTGTAGTTTATGCTTTTATGCTTTTAGTATGTTGTATTAAATTGAACTGTGGATATTTTTATGTGAATTATGTAAACCGCCCCGAGCCTGCTGGAAGGAGCGGTATATATAAGAATGAATAATAAATAAATAATAAATAAATAATCACAACTCCCTATACAGACCATCCAGTGCACTGCGGTAAATGAAAAAGGCCCTCCTCTCGGTTCCACCCCCGCCTCAAGCTCGGCTGGTGGGAATGAGAGAGGGGGCCTTCTCTGTGGTTTTTCCCATCTCTAGAAGTCCCTCCCTAAAGAAGTAAAAAGGCCCCCACCTCCTTTAAGAAACTTCTAAAAATGCACCTATGCACTTTAGTGTATGGAAAGGAGGAAGACTAAGACACTTTAAGTACTTGTAATGCTGGCTAGTCCCATTTGTACTACATGCCTGCCATGTTATATTTCAAATTAGCATTGGTGCCAGCTATTTTTAATGCAACTGTATTTTAAATTTGTTGTAATGTTTACCTATTTTTTAGTTAACTATGTCTTATTGGGTTGTTTTGTTTTATTTTTCATTACAGTGCTTAATTCTTTGTAGTAAACTCACTGCTATTACTGTTGCGTTATTGTGTATTATTTTGCTATGTTTGTACTCACCTGAGGCACTGAATGCTTGCCTTTTCATATGTATAAACCACCCGAGTCCCTTCAGGAAAAGATGGTGATCTAGAAATAAAGTTTTTCATATACAAAAACACAGCATGTCACAGCAAATTAGAGCTATATGCTGGATTTCATATCACAAAATCACAAGGCAAACACTTCCCAAGCGTCTATGACTGTGTGATGTATTTTCGAATGATATGCGCAGATCCAAGTAAGGTGGCCTTTTGCAGTCGACAGATCATGATTTTGTCAATCTTTATTGTTTCCAAATGCCGGCTGAGATCTTTTGGCACGGCACCCAGTACGTCAATGACCACTGGGATCACCTGTATTGGTTTATGCCAGAGCCTTTGCAGTTCGATTTTGAGGTCTTGACAACGGCTGAGGTCTTGACATCAGTTTTTCCTGTTGTTTTTCCTCAATGCAACTGTCACCTGGTATGGCAACATCAATAATGCAAACTTTTTCCTTTTCTACAATAGTGATGTCTAAAAAAGAAAAGAAAAATGCTTTTATGTTGTTGTTACGACATGTTACGACTCGTATTATTATTAATTATTATTATGTCTCTATTGGCTTTCTCTCTCTGTACCCAAGTAGTGTGAGTTAGAAGCTCCCACATTACTTCTGCCCTGGTCAAATGGACTCTTTCCTACTTATACTAGACTCCAAAACCATGCTGGGGATAAAGCCTACCCACATATGTCACTTTTGTTGCCCTGTGGTAATCCATGTCCAGGTTGTCCTATATGTCTTTGGATGCATTATACAAAACCACATCTCCAGAGAAATCATCTGAAATTCAGACCACAGTCCCACCACACTCCATAACTAAGGTCAAAGCCTTTCCATAACAAAACACAAGTTGGGGGGGGGGGCGTGTCTACACAGGTACAAGTAAACACGCTGGAACAATTTATGCAAATATCATAAATAAATTTATTAATAAGCAATAAAGGTATAACTACAATATGGTTAGGACACTACTTAATGGTGAGTATGTCAGACAATGGTTCCTACCGATAGTGGAATGAAGTCCAAAGTGAGCTATATCTGCTGAGAAACTGAAATAGTCCTGGTCAAAGTTCCAATGGACAAACAAAGTTCAACGTGGTGAAATCAAGTAGATGGAGGAAAGTAGATGGTAATGAAATAATTATTTATAATCCACATAAGGTAGGTAGCCAATATTGTAAATCCACAATGGGTGGTAGTGGCCGCAAGCCCCTACGGAGGGGTCAAACAACCCTGGCGAAGTTCAGGGAGAGTCAGTCACCGATGCAAATGGAGTCCACACAGATAAAAGGCCAACGAGGGAGTGAATACCCTGGAATTCCCTTCTCGTTTCGACTATGCAGTCTTTCTCAAGGCCAGGTGGAGATCGTCGGAAGAAGCATATGGTGCAGATATATAGTAAGAGGTAATAACATACAGTTGATCTTGAACAAATGGCTCAATAGAACGAACACACAGGTGTCATGATGGCAATGCTGGTCATTGATCATAATAAATCTTATACTTGTACTAAGCCTTTCCATCCCTTGAGTTCCCCTTACAGCATTTCAAGGACTACAGTACTCTTCTATCCCCCTCATAGCATGCTCATTTCATGCTACTGTTGAGAAGGGCTTCTCCATTGCCCCATATCTCTTTCCTATCCATTTTTCTCTTGTGGACTTCACTGCTGCAGTGTTGGGGTTGCTTCAGTTAGAGTCCAGAAGATATTTCAGTCATGAAAAACATAATGTCAGTGTAATTTGTGCCTTCCTTTAAAAGGCTCAGCTCAGTTGGCAAAAGTGTCTCTGAACACAGCACTATTTTATTCTAATTGTATTAATTTTGGTTACTAGCTATGGCAAAAATTGCTACACAGGTGCAAATTACATCTTTTTGTTACCTCTACTATACCTGGCTCTTAAGGGCAATGCTTTCTTCTTCAAAGCTCCATCAGAGATTCTTCCTCTTTGTCACAAGATAAGGCAAGAGTGAGGAACATCTAGTCCTTCAGAGGTTGCTTCACACCAAATCCCATCAGCTCTAGTTATTGATGAGAGATGGTGGGAATTGCTTTCAACAATATACGAAACACTACAAGTTGTTCATGTCTTGGATAGAATATTGGGAAATGTTTTTGATTAGCAGCAAAATAGCAGAATACGGATACAGGATATTGATTTCAGTTGCTACTTTCTTAAACCATTTGATGCTCTTGTCATCTTGCAGTAGGTTCTCTTTACCCTTATTTTTTCTATCTATGGTAAATAAGTGTTGGGTTTGTAAGTCCCTCTGTTTGCGGAGTTAGAAAGAGGAGTTAAAAAATAAAAATAACTCTACAATTGACAAGAATTTCTCACATCTTTCTGCCTAGCAGGACTAACAAGCCCAGTGTATTTTGATTCTGTCCCTCCTCTAATTACATTCTGCCCTCAGGCAGCCTTTTATACCCAGTAAATCTTCTGTCAGATTGTAGAAACCTTTGCAATAATAGATTATAATGAAGATTAAGCTGACAGGTACATAACTGATTTATTTTAGATTACTTCTACAGTAAAAGAGGAAAAATAACAGCCAACGCTGATTAATGAGAAAGCTTACATGTTGCACTCTTACTTCTGCTTCAAGTATGAAACAGCAGGATAAAATGAACCAATGGTAACATAGACATCATGAGACAGTATGGAATACCTGGCATAAATAGCCTAAAGCAGGGGTTTCTCAAACTTTTTCAGTCATTTTTATTTATTATTTCGATTTGTATACTAGGCATGGTTTAGAACCCAAAAATAGCAAATCGCAAATCTAATGGGGGGAGGGGGATTTTTTTTGATTAGTAATAGGAAGACTTACAAAAAAATTTCCAAAAAGTTCTAAAATGTAACTTAATTACTAACGAATTTTGTTAGTAATTGTATGCCAGAGCATGCGCATTCAGATGGTTTTGGCCTTACAACTCCCAGAAATCCTAACAGCTGGTAAATTGGCTGGGATTTCTGGGAGTTGTAGGCCAAAACTTGAATAAATCACACTGAATTCTAGATGGGACTCTCCAAATAGGAAGGAGGGAGGGAGTGGGTATTCTATTCTTGGAAGCAGCAAAAGAAAAGGAGGAGGAGCCCCCCCCCTCGCTCCTCACTGCCTCTCTCTCACCCCGATCCCGAGGGAGCGAGGGCCCAAGTTTGCCCAGGCTGGTCATATACCTACATTCTATGCACATGCAATAATACAGCAGTAATAACAATGGGTATAAGAATAGGTAAAATTCAAACCGAAGTATTCTGACTGGTCCCTGCCTCATGCGGTGCAAACGGGCTCTTCTCTGTGAGCCCGGGAAATTAGCCCGGAAAAAGACAGCGTTTTCTGCTTGGGTGCACACACATACATATTCTTTGGGGGTTGCTGCAGAATCTTCTCTATGAGGCCGGGATTCTGCAACAAATCCCCTCCCAAGAATATGTGTGTGTGCTCCCAAGCAGCAAACGCTGGCTTTTCCCGGCTAAATTCCCGAGCCCGTTTGCACCGCATGAGGAGAGACCAGTCAGAATACTTCGGTTTGAATTTCACCTCTTCTTATACCCATTGTTATTACTGCTGTATTATTGCATCTGCATGGAATTAGGTATGACCAGTTGGATTACTTATAATATTAGGCACATTAGGTTGGTTTCTCACCCCAATACTCTTTGATGCCTTAGATCCTGGCTGGCAGGCAGGAGAGGCAGAAGCCTGGAAAAATGTAAACAGAGAGCTTTACTCAAGTAAATCCACAAAGGAGGGTCCTTCATCCAAAGTGCCCTCCTTTGCAGATTTACTTCTGAGTAATCCTCTGTTTACATTTTTCCAGGCTTCCTTCCAGCCGAAAGAAGGAGCAAGTTTAGGGCTTGCCTTGCCATAATATTGGCAAGGGAGGCAGGAGGGTGGTGAGAGAGAAGGAGGGTGCCCCCCTTATGCCCCCCCCTCCCCTTACGACCTAATAATGACACTTAAGAAAATCCTGGCCCCCCAAGTTCGAAAAAGAAAGTCCACTTCCTGGTTGGCGTTCCAGGTGCAGAAACGCTCAAAAGTAGCATTTCTTACGAATTTCTTACGAAACGAATCATTTTCATAACTTTTTTCTCATGCCTATTGTATACCGTCCTTTCCACATTGGCTCAGAACGGTTTACAGTACATCGAACTATAGTAAAGAGACATAAAACAGTAAAATATCAGACAATTTAAACAATATTCTGCTACAACCATGAGAGGCTAAAGGCTAAATGCCTGCTGGAACAGCACCATTTTACAAGCTTTCCAGAAAGCCGGTAGCTCGCTAATTTCCTGCACTTCAGATGGTAAATTGTTCCACAGGTATGGTGCTGCCACAGAAGGCTCTCTGCCTGGTTGACGACAAGTGGATAGTTCGCAGGGAGGGAATCTGCAAGAAGTTAAGATCCTCAGATCGAAGAGATCTCTGGGGAACATATGGGAGTAAACGGTCCCTCAAGTACACCGGCCCCAGACCATACAAGGCCTTAAAGGTCAAGACCAACACTTTGAAGATGATCCAGTGCTCAATTGGCAACCAGTGCAGACGGTTTGGGGTGATATGAGCCCTGGCCAGCACTCCAGCCAAGAGTCTCGCTGCCGCGTTCTGCACCAGTTTGAGCTTCCGGATGACCGACAAAGGAAGACCAATGTAAAGGGCATTACAGTAGTCTAACCTCGAGGTGACCATCGCCTGGATTACCATGGCTAGGGCATTACCAGAGAGATAGGGCGCCAGCCACCTAGCCTGCCACAGATGGTAGAAGGCGGATCTGCTGACGGTGGAGACCTGAGCCTCCATCATCATCAGCGGGTCGAACTGGACCCCCAGACTCTTCACTAAAGGCGACAGGCGTAATGCCTCGCCGTCTAGAGTAGGCAACCGGAGCTCACACCCACCCAGTTGACCCAGCCAAAGGATCTCCATCTTCGATGGATTCACTCTCTACTGACTGGCTCATAGCCAACCAGTCACAGCTTCAAGGCATTGTTGGAAACAATTGGGTACAGAGTCTGGTTGGCCGTCCATCCTCAGGACCAGCTGGGTGTCATCAGCGTACTGATGACACTCCAGATGAAAGCTCTGCAATAATTTAGCAAGTGGCCGCATGTAGATGTCAAACAATAAAGGGGAGCCCTTCTTGAATAAAAAGTTTCTCATGGAGCCCTACAAAATGCGTACATGTTTGGTTGTGGGGCCAAACATTCGAGCAGCAGACACAGTGATAATAATTGGAAATGACTTATGTGATTGACAATGGACAGAAGTCATAGGAAAGATGGATCATGGCAAGAAACCACTCTTTCTAGGTTCAAGGCATCAGACTTTTCCCCACTTACCCCCCAGCCCACAAAATGGGATGAACTCCATAGTAATCTTGGCTTTTAATATTTAAGTTTTTCCTCATTTAAAATATAAAAATTGGTGTGGGAGGATACTGCACTGGTGATCATCACTGAAGATCTAAATTATCAGTGCCACTCACAGCTTTGCATCATTTGCCATGCTTTTTGACTCAAATAGCAATAAAAAAGCATTTACTTTCTACGCACTTAAGAAACTGCCCTTCACTCGACGCAAGCTTCAAATGTGGGGTAGAGTTATTTTGCCATTTCTAAAGTCGCCATAAAATGAGAGGTTCATTTATATCTTTTTTAAAGAATGGCTAATGCTCCTTCAGGTGGTGTTGCTCCCACTGAAATAAGTGTTTAAAAAGGGTGCTTTAACTCAGCTTCATTGTAAGGGTGTTGATTAGAAACGATGCCAGAAAAGGTGGCTTCTTAAGTCTGATGCCTTAAGCCCAGGTGTTATTGAAGGATCTGAGGAGAAAGGATCCCAGAAAAAGTGGTTTTTTAAAGTCTGATGCCTTGAACCCAGGTCTTATTGAAGGAAATAAGGAGAAAAGATCCCAGAAAGAGTGGTTTCTTAAGACGGATGCCTTAAATCTAGGTGTTATTAAAGGATATAAGAAAAAGAATCCCAGAAAGGGTGTTTTCTTAAGTCTGATGCTTTAAACCCAGGTCTTATTGAAGAATATTATGAGAAAGGTTCCCAGAAAGGGTGGTTTCTAAGGACTGATGCCCTAAACATGATAGAAAGGGGAACCTGGGAAGTTCCCCCCATTGCCACCAATGGGCCATATTTTCCCAAAGCAAAAACAGATCTTTCAGCTGCCGGATCAAAAAAGGAAATTTTGCTGGCCTGACTTCGGGAGGCTCCCAAAAATTGATCGGGGGACCACCTAAATCTGGAAACTGAAAAAGGGCACAGGGTTTAGCCGAATTACACAGTCCTAGAAGATATATAATAATAAAAGTGGGGTTACGGATGAAATTTAACAACCAGGTAGCTTCCTTCTGGCCTACAGCCCACATTCAATGGAAAATGGAAAACAATATTTGAAGCTAAATTTTGAAATAGCTTTGGCCAGTAGTTGGGACCCTAAGATGGAAGCCCAGGTCTCTACCATCAGTAAGTCGGCCTTTTTCCATCTTCGGCAGACTAGTCAGCCGGTGCCCTACCTGTCCGGGGATGACCTGGCCACAATGGTTCATGCCACAGTAACCTTAAGATTTGAGTATTGTAATGCCTTTTATGTTGGCTTTCCCTTCTCGGTGACCCGGAGACTTCGACTAGTACAGAATGCGGTGGCCAGACTCCCCACGGGAATCCCTGTGAGGAACGATATAACACCTGTTCTATACCGACTGCACTGGCTTCCGGTCGAGTTCCGTATTACTCACAAGGTGCTGGTTCTAACCTTTAAGGTCTTGCATGGTCAAGGGCTGGCATACCTACGGGAACGCCTCTCTCCGTGTCAACCCTTGAGACCGCGTCGATCAGACCATCAGAATCTATTACAGGTCCCAGGCCCTAAGGATGCCCATTTGACATCAACCCAGCGTAGAGCTTTTTCGGTGATTGCCCCATCACTTTGGAACGCCCTCCCTCCTTACATCAGAGCCACCCATGATCTAAAAGACTTTCACACGGCTTGTAAAAGTGGCTGTTTGAGAGGGCGTTCGGCTGAGAAACTGGTTAGATTGTTAATTGCTTTTAGATGTTAGATACTTTAGATGTTTTTAGATGTTTCAGGTATTTAGCTGTGTGTTTTTACTGTAAATCACCCAGAGCCATCTGGGATGGGTGATTAATAAATCCCAAAATAAATAAATAAGTAAGTAAAATAAGATTAAACCAACAAGTGTAAGCAAAAACCTGGAATTATGGCTTATATCAGTGGTTCCCAAACATTTTTGGCCTACCGCCCCCTTTCCAGAAAAAAATTCACTCACGGCCCCTTAGAAATTATTTTTTAAAAAAAATGTAATAGCAATTAAACAGAAAGATATATATATTAATGCTGTGGTTCTCAGCCTGCCAGTTAGAATCCCTGGGCAGGCGTTGCCTGGAAATCGCAGCGCCCTCCCCTCCTCTCCTCAATTCTGCCCAGGGCGCAGTCCTGTATCGCTCCTTCCTTCCAAGACCCGTTGGATTGGAAGGGGCGATACAGGACTGCACAGTGGGCGGAGTTGAGGAAAGGAAGGGGGTGCACGCTGCGGTTTCCAGGCAACGCCTGCCCAGGGATTCCAACTGGCAGGCTGAGAACCACTGCATTAATACATATATTCCAACTGGCAGGCGCACACTCGCGCACTTGCGAGTTGGAATCCCGCCATTGCCCCCTTACAGGGCTTCAGTGCCCCCAAATTCTTCTGAGCCTCCCACCGCCCCCTTGGATCGCCTCACCACCCACTAGGGGGCGGTACTGCCCACTTTGGGAACCACAGGCTTATATGGACTGATAGAATATGAACCTGTGTGTTTTTGTGGTAAAGGGAGCTAGACACTGAAAGTAGCTCTCATAGATCGAAAGAAAAAGAGTTATGTGCTGGAGATATGATAGTGTTTAGCCCAGTTTCCAGAATTCATTCATAGCTACTTGATTACTTAATTCTTCTTTGCTGCCTTTATCTCCCTCTTTTTCCCTTCAGTGTGTTTCACTCAAGGTCCTACTGATCTGCTACATTTAAACATAAATCAAAGAGATTTTTCCCTTTGTTTTTAAGAGTTACTTACAAAGCCTGACCCCTGTGAAAAGAGGGCATAAGATGTATGATGCCAGAAGAGGCCATCTGAGACTAATTATACAGTGATGGCAATCTGAGTAGAGTAGCAATTTTGACTCAATTACATGGTGCACAGTGTCACTGGAAGAAGAACCCGGTTAATTCTTAAATAATATACTGTGCCCTAAGCTCGTACATGCACGGACACACAAACCCACCCATACAATTATCGGCACAGTTATTGTGTAAATTATTGATGCTTGAATATGATGTACAAGCAAAAGAAAAGAGCATTTTTAAGTACGCCAATTAGAAACTGAAGAAAACTATTTCCCTTTTCTGTAGCACTGAAGATAATATCAACAAAAGCAATTTTAACATACATCAAAAGTTTTTTGTTTTTTGTTTACAAAATCCCTGATGGAAGCTCTGGTTCAACATGTCACTGCCTTGAAGTCAATGACAAGATGGTACATCCACCCAATTTGATGTACAGAACCAGTAGTGCAGTTGTCTTCCAATGCTAGCAATGGGGTAGTATTCCCTACTACATCAAAGTCAGTGGGAGCTCATCACGCCATACAAATACAGTGTTCCCTCGCTACTTCGCGGTTCGCTTATTACGGACTCGCTGTTTTGTGGATTTCAAAAATATTAATTTAAAATATATATCATGGTATTTTTGCTGTTTTGCGGGGGTTTGCTGCCACCTCTCTCTAAGGTGCTTTCCCTCCTCAGTCCTCCCTCCCTCCAGCATTGAAGGGCCTTTCCTTCCTTTTCTTCACTTTATTTTAGGTGTATAAAGATTTAAAATAGTGTATAACTACTAAAATAATGTATAAATATTAAAATAAATAGAGCATCCCTACATTGCAGTTTTTTACTTATTGCAAGGGGTCCTGGAACCTAACTCCAGCAATAAATGAGGAGGCAATGTATACCACTATATTCCACTTTAACTTCCATAATAATAATATTACAGTATAGTGATATAGTACAATATAGTAATATATAATACTAATATTGTGCTGTGCTAATATAATATATTGTATACACAAATAATATTGATAATATTATAGTGTAATACAATATAATACTAATAATAATACAATATAATAATTAAATATTTTATATTACCTGTAATATTGCTAATAATATTGCAGTATAGTGGTATAGTACAATATAGTAATATATAATACTAATATTGTGCTGTGCTAATAATATAATATATTGTATACACATCCTGGCCTCACATCGGGAGGCATGGAGACGCACTATCCACAATGCTGCGGCCTCTTTCAAGAAGACACGCCGAACGGGTCTCAAAGAGAAACGCAGAAAGAACCACAACTTGGAAACAACATCACCCAAGGAGACTTTCTGCTATGCTTTCTGTAACCAGACTTGCCTATCTCAGATTGGCCTTTTTAGTCATCAACGCGCTTGTAAAAAGCGTGGGATGAGTCCTTCCTAAAGAATCTTCGTTCGCGAAGTAATGCCGAGAGAAAGAGAGAGAGAGAGAGAGAGAGAAATACAATATAATACTACTAATAATACTATATAATAATTATATATTTTATATTACCTGTAATATTGCTAATAATATTGCAGTTTAGTGGTATAGTATAATATAGTAATATATAATACTAATATTGTGCTATGCTAATGATATAATTTATGGGATGTACATATGACTTATAAGCCACTCTGAGTCCCCTTTGGGGTGAGAAGGGCAGGATATAAATGTCGTAAATAAATAAATAAATAAAGTGCCGGTGTGGGATTCCATGGAACTTTGCTGTGGCAGTTAAAATACTTTGGCTGATATGTCAGCTGCACCCCTTCCTAGAATCAGAAGACATAAAGATGGCATTTCATGCAATATTAAGCTCAAGGTTGGACTTCTGCAACACACTTTACATTGAGCTGCCTCTATACCAAGTTTGAAAACTCCAGTTATTTCAAATCATGGCAGCCAGACTGGGTATGGAGATATTTAGGAGTGAGCATATTATACTTATACTAAAATCACTCCAGTGGTTAGCAGTTTCCAAGCAAAATAAAAAGAGTTGGTAACATGACCTTTAAAGCCCTACATGGTTTGAGTCCAGATTACCTACAGAATCACCTTTTCCTGTATAATCTGCTCCATACACTTAGGTCTTCTGGGAGAGATGAACTTCAACTCACCAGAACGTGACTGGCATCCAGAGGGCTTTTTCATCAGCCGTTGGGTCATTCCTAGGAAGAGATCCAACAGCTAAATGAGTTGTCAACATTTAAAACACATTTTAATTTACACCTTATTAGCATTGGGGTTTAAATCTTCATTCTATGTTTCTTAATATATGTATTTTATGGTTCTTTGTTTTATCTATACATTTTATTTATATTGTACTCCACCACAAGGAGAGGCAAGTAATAAATAAAAATATTATTATTGCTATTATGTGGTGTGAATGAGCCACAAGTGAGTTAGAGAGCCCAGAGCATGCTTTTTGGCACAGACAGCTTTGTCCTTCGAGGGAAGCATCTGTGGAGTTCAGGGAGAGCTACTAATGCTGTCTCCACATACTTGCTGTCTGAGGCAGCTGCCTCCCTCTGCCTATGGGTAGGGCCAATTTGCCATGCAAGAAAGTTCAGCCAGATTATCCATCAAGAAGTATGGCTCATATTAGTAGCTGGAATTATTGAGCAGCTGAAACATCATCATCATCACCACCGCCAACAAAGCAATAATAAAACAATAATAAAAGCTCATTCTGAGGATAGGGGGGGGGGGCAGGTCCAAAACCGTACCCGCTAATTTCCATCTTCTGCCTTGAAGCCTTTACTGGATGGTTGCGAGCCAGCAAAGACGGAGATCCTCTGGCTGGGTTGTAGGGATGTCCAGCTTCCGACCCTGGACGGCATGGCGTTATGCCCGTCATCCTCAGTAAAGAGCCTTGGAGTTCTTTTGGACCCTCTGCTGTCAATGGAGACACAAATCTCCGCTGTCAGCAGAGTGGCATTTTCCCATCTTTGCCAGGCTGAAAGACTGGCCCCTTACTTGTTTCGGAATGACTTGGCCACGGTGATCCAAGCCACGGTTATCTCAAGGTTAAACTACTGTAATGCTCTCTACATTGGCCTGCCTCTGTTGGTGACCCGGAAACTCAAGCTGGTGCAGAACGCTGCAGCTCGGTTGCTCGCAGGAGTTCCTGCAAGCTGCCACATTACACCAATTCTGCGGGAAGTGCACTGGCTTCCTATTGAGTACCGGATCACCTTCAAAGTGTTAGTCTTGACTTTTAAGGCCCTGTATGGTCTGGGGCCAGTGTACCTAAGGGGCCGCTTAACCCCATACTGTCCCACAAGAACACTTAGATCTGAAGACTGGAATCTTCTAGCCGTGCCCAATGTCAAACAATGCACAGAGAAGGGCCTTCTCCATCATCGCCCCAGTTCTCTGGAATGCACTACCCCCGGAGGTTCGGGCCTTGCATAATCTGTTGTCTTTTCGGAAGGCTTGCAAGTCGGCCCTATTCCGGCAGGCCTTTGAGTTGTAATGTGCTATCCCCTAGGATTTATGTTATCTCTTAAGAATGGTTTTATCCTTGTGGTTTTATTGCTGTTGTAGATTTGTTTTTTTAATGTGGTGCTTGATGTAAGATGCCCCGAGCCGGCTGGGAGTGGCGGCGAATAAATCTAACAAACAAACAAACAAATAAATAATAATAAACTTTATTTATACCCCGCCCCATCTCCCCAATGGGGACTTGGGGCGGCTCACATGAGGCCAAGCCCAAACAACAAATTACAATAAAATCAAATCAAAACACTAGCAATGAACACAATAAAAAAGATACATACATATAAATGAAAACAATATACAACTAGATATTTAAAATCACAAAGACAGGGCGGGCTGCAAGCACAAAATTTGGTAAACATTCAATGTCAGGAAAAACATAACAAATCACATCAAATCATGAACAATCAAACAACATCAAGGTATATAAATAAAGCAACTCAAAAATAACAAATGAAAAATATACAAATAGAACAATTGGGATACATTTCTTGAATGACTCTAATGATAAGAAGAAATTAAAACATTTAAACATAAAATACAATTTGTGGCAAGTCGCCCGGGTTGAAGTAAATCTCTGAGTCAAACAACAACAACAACAACTTCTTTATTCTCATATCCTCCCCGAAGGGATTCAAGAAGGCTTACATATGGGACAAAATGTCCACAAGACATAAAAGCAAAAACAAGACAATAAAACAAAAACACAATTAAAATAAAAACATAGTAAAATATAATAGATAAAAACACAATTAAATAAAACATAAGAGTATAAAGCAGTAGGATTGAAACTCCATCCAAACAATGTTCAACAAAATCCGATAACCAGAACTACTAAAATGGGTGAGACCAGGCTAAAAAAGGGGCCGGGCATGGGATAGTGCAAAGCAGCCTAACGTAAGTCTGGTGAATTGGATGAAGCACACAGTGAGTGCTAATTCTCCCTGTATTTGTCAGACCCCAGCCTGAAACCCCCCAGCCCAATTCCTTAGTTAAACTAAACCAAAGCCATGTTGTTTCTGAGCAAAGCCATGTTGTTTCTGAGTTGCCAGCTAGGCCAGAAAATCAGCTCCTGCAGAAGCCTGCAGTTCAATCCCCGTTCAAGGCCAGGCGCAACTCAGCTTCATCCCGGGGCGATAAGGAGTGCTGGGAAAGTGAAGTCAAGTTAACTCCTTTTTACCCAGGTGCAGGCACTAATGAGTTCACATACCAAGTTGATACAGGAGGCTTGAGAGCTGGAGATCAGTTCGTGAGACTCAGTTACGACACACCTTTGCGTCGTAAGGATCAAAGCCTTTGAGACCTACAAGAGTTGGGACTGAGAGATGTGTAGTATCTCTTTCCAACATTTGGATTCAAGCCTTCATGGAACTTTGCCTGAGCCATTGAGCCTTCCAGCCTTTGAACTCTATTTGCCAAGCCTTTGTTTCAAGAACTTATCCCTGGATTTGGCCCATTGGGCCATAAAGACTCTTCTTACCTATTTTGATCCTGTTTTGCTTTTGGACTATTGCTTTGCAATAACCTGATGCTTGAGAGCATCCCTGGACTATAATTCTATCTTCTTTGCTCTTCTCATTATTCTAAATAAAGCATTTAACCTCAGCTGGTTTCCAGTGGTTTATTGAGGGATCTTTCAGGCCTACAGTGCAACAGTATTATGCTTTAGCGCAGCAGTTCTCAACCTGTAGGTTGTGACCCCCTTGGGGGTCGAATGACCCTTTCACAGGAGTCGTCTAAGTCCATCGGAAAACACATATTTCTGATGGTCTTAGGAAACAAGACACCACTAACTTTTTTCACACTCCCTTTGCTTCCTGGAGGCCTCTTTTTCTCCATAGTGACATCACATACTCTTGCCCCCTCTGCCATTTTAGGAGGAAGAGACAGGAGCAACGGAGGTGAGGTCAAGAGAGAAAAGGAAGGAGGTGGAAGTGGAAGTGAAAAAGGGGATGGTGAGGTAGGGGGTCTAGGGAGGGGCCCTGTGGGGAGGGGAGGACAGGGCTTAGAGAGGGGTGGAGTGGCCCCTCTATGGCCGAATCCCAGGGAGAAAGAGAAGTAACAATGAAAATACATCCTGCATATCAGATATTTACATTGCGATTCATAACAGAAGTAAAATTATAATTATGAAGTGGCAAGAAAAATAATTTTATGGTTGGGGATCACCACAACATGAGGAACTGTATTAAAGGGTTATCGCATTAGGACGATTGAGAAACACTGCTTTGGCATAATGTCTGTATGGACACTATGAAGTATATTAGTTATACTGTTGAAGGCCAGAATCACTGGGTTGTTGTAAGATTTTTTGGCTGTGTGGCCATGTTCCAGAAGCATTTTCAACCTCTGAGGATGCCTGCCATAGATGCAGGTGAAACGTCAGGAGAAAATGCTTCTTGAACATGGCCATACAGCCCGAAAAACTTACAACAACCCAATGATATTATTTTATTTGTGACAAATTCTGTGTGATTAGCTTTAAATGAAAATGTTTTTAAAAGTTCAAAACTAAAATACTCAGTTACCGGGAGTTTGTCCTAATAATGGGGTTTACTTCTGAGCTGACACCTGTTGGATATGTCTTAAGTTATGTCTTAAGCACCGGGAATGTGGCGCAGCTGGCTGGGTGTCAGCTGCATAAGATCTCTACTGACCAGAAGGTCATGAGTTCGAGGCCTGCCCAGGTCGAGATGGGCTCTCGACCTATTGTGTAGCCTGTTGTCGACCTTTGCAACCTGAAAGACAGTTGCATCTGTCAAGTAGGAAATCTAAGGTACCACTTCGCGGGGAGGCTAAATTTAACTGATTTACGAGGTCATTAAAAAGATCTCCAGAAAACACGCTGAGGAATGAAGGAGTGCGACAGCTCCCCCTGGTGGCCAGATGTTAAATTGCCTCCGTCTGTCTTGTGTGTTTGTGTGTCTAAATGTAATGTAATCCGCCCTGAGTCCCCTGCAGGGTGTGAAGGGCAGAATAGAAATAAAGTAAATAAATAAATTAAGTTCCATTGGGAAAGTTAAGCATGCGAACCTGCCTATTGTAATTCATAGGTTTTCAAAGTACTCGGTCATTGACTGGATTATGGCTTCCATTTTATTTATGATCTGTTACACCCTTAACTAAGAAATATATACATTTAGACGTGTCACAAATGACAACCATATTTAATGGAGTGCATTTTAGAGTGAATACAGACTAGAAGCATTTGTATTTCTACAGCCAGTTACAAGTAGGACTGCAATGAGATGTCTAAATAATGGGAAATAAATCTTGGTTAAAATTAATTTGGAGGGGAAAGAACCCTAGATACGACCTCCGGCTGGAACTAATAGACTGTTTTACTGCAAAGATAACAACGAAGAGAAATTATTGTGAATTGATTCTAAATGTATTAGCCACAGCAAAAAGAAAAAAAAATGTTTCCCAGATGGAAGCAATTGGAACTGCTGTTAAAATTGATGTCAGTTTTCCCACCCCAGAAAATGTGAACTGTGAAGTACGTAGATAAATAAGCCAGAGGTTTCCCAAACATGGATAAGCATATGGATTGATTGCCATCTTTCATGTTGCATGGGAACCAGAAGTTTGACAAAATGATTAATGCTCAAATATCCACCGGAGTGGTAACTTTAAGCCTATGCCTAGAGATACTTCTAGAATCTTTGGGAAATAATCCAGTTTCCAAATTGTTTGAAATGCAAATACAAGGGTGTGTGCATTTGGATTCAAATAACATTAGTGTATTTCCCCAGAAAATTTAGAACAGTGCAAAAGGATGTGACATTTTGGGCACATCCTTTTTTCTATTATCTATTAATGATAGCGTTAATAGATAATTGATAGGATGGCCAATGCAAAACAGGGCAGGGTTTGTTTATTATTATTAACTTTATATATACCCCACACCCATCTCCCCAAGGGGACTCGGGGCTGCTTACATGAGGCCAAGCCTAATAACACATAATAACAAAACAATAGCAATTTAAAAACAATACAATCAATGAAACTCAAACACAAGCAGTAACAGACAATTTAAAACTATTTCAGGCAGGCCAAATGTGAATGCTAAATTTTTAAAATAAATAAACACTGGGTGCAAAGAGAGGTAGTTTGCATATAGCAGGAAGGCTTCAAGGACAATATGGGGCAGACACCCAACAGGTACTTCTGAGGACATTTGCAGAGAATGAACACAGCAGGGCGTCAATTACTTTATTCAGGGAAGGCACATTGGAACAGCCACGTCTTCAGGCTCCTCCTAAAGACTGCCAAAGTGGGGGCTTGTCTGATATCCTTGGGGAGCGCATTCCAGAGTCGGGGCGCCACTACAGAGAAGGCCCCCTCTCTCGTCCCCACCAACCATGTCTGAGAGGCCGGTGGGAGCAAGAGTAAGGTCTCTCCAGATGATCAGAAAAATCGCCTGGATTTGTAAACAGAGATGTGATCACATAGGTAGGCAGGTCCCAAAAACGTTTTGGGCTTTGTAGGTAAGAACCTGAACCTTGAATTGGGACCAGAAGATGAATGGCAGCCAATGGAGCTCCTTAAACAGCGGGGTTGACTGCTCCCTGTAAGTCGCTCCAGTTAGCAATCTGGCTTCCGCCCGTTGGACCAATTGAAACTTCTGGGCCATCTTCAAGGGCAGCCCCACATAGAGTGCATTACAGTAATCCAATCTGGAGGTGACTAAGGTGTGGACCACAGTGGCCACATCCGACTTCACGAGGTACGGTCACAGCTGTTTGCCTTCAGTAGATGTTCAGATGAGAGAATTTCAGTAAATATGATAACTGTTGCCTAGATTATCTCTCCCTTTTTGCTAGGCTAACTCAGTTGTACCTAGAAGCTTCAGTAGCTTCGTTTAATGCTATCAAATATGTCAGTCGAAAGATTTTCTCCTGCCCTTTATGAGCACCCAGATGTCATTTCTATCTGTAATATCTCCTAATGAGCTTCTCTATTACATGTAGATGAACTGAATGAAAAAATGGCTTCCAGCTATCTATTATAATATTGGCATTTTCAAAAATGCACACACACACACATACACAAACACATACATGCACACCAAAACAATAAAAAATAGTTATTCTTCTTTTATTATCTATACTGAGCACAAAATGGCACTACACCTCACTGTTATCATTTCCATTTAAATTTTATGTGCGTAAATGTAATGACACTATCACTCAATATTTTGACTACATGGAACTATGGCCCAGCTGGAAAAGTTCAATTAGAGGAATATGGAACAGTGGTGTGGTGGGAAGAGCCAAACTTCCTTTGTTGCAACAGATCAACACGTTCCTCAGATAAATAAAAGTATGCCAGAGCCATTGTTCAAGAATACTTGGAGAAATAGGAGAGATCTCAGTAGACTTCAGGAGGATGTATGTTGTCCCCATCTTCAAATAGGAGGGGAAAGGACTTGAGCAGCTAATAATTATTGATATCAATAGCTTGATATCAATATCAGGAAATGATGTAGAATAGATTAACAGTTTGTGGATAGTTTGAAATGAATATAATTGCAAGGAGTCAGCATGGTTTCCTTCAAAAGCAAGTTATGTAAACCTCATCTTAAGTCTTTTTGGAAAGTTTGATACAACAGAGGATTGTTATATCTTAATTTCAGTGAGGCTCTCAACATGGAGATCCTCTGGCTGGGTCGTCCGGGCAGTAGGGATGTCCAGCTTCGGACTCTGCATGGCGTGGTGTTATGTCTGTCATCTTCAGTAAAGAGCCTTGGAGTTCTTTTGGACCCTCTGCTGTCAATGGAGGCGCAAATCTCCGCTGTCAGCAGAGTGGTGTTTTTCCATCTTCGCCAGGCTAGGAGGCTGGCCCCTTACTTGTCTCGGCACGACTTGGCCACGGTGATCCAAGCCACGGTCATCTCAAGGTTAGACTACTGTAATGTTCTCTACATTGGCAGAACGCCCAGCTCGGTTGCTCGCAGAAGCTCCTGCGAGCTGCCACATTACACCAATTCTGCGGGAAGTGCACTGGCTTTCTATTGAGTACCGGATCACCTTCAAAGTGTTAGTCTTGACTTTCAAGGCCTTGTATGGTCTGGGGCCAGTGTACCTAAGGGACCACCTAACCCCATACTGTCCCTTGAGAACACTTAGATCTGAAGAGTGGAATCTTCTAGCCATGCCCAATGTTAAACAATACCACCTAACTTCAACATGGAGAAGGGCGTTCTCCATCATCGCCACAGTTCTCTGGAACGTACTACCCCCGGAGGTTCGGGCCTTGCGTAATCTGTTGGCTTTTTGGAAGGACTGCAAGTCAGCCCTATTCCGGCAGGCCTTTGAGTTGTAATGTGCTATCCCCTAGGACTTGTGTTATCTCTTAGGAATTGTTTTATCCTTGTGGTTTTATTGCTGTGGAGATTTGTTGTTTTATTGTGGTGCTTGATGTAAGCCGCCCTGAGCCAGCTGGGAGTGGCGGCCAATAAATCTAATAAATAAATAAACACACATAACCCCATGATAATATTGCAATGAATCTGGTGAAATGTGGGCTAGAGAGTGCAGCAGCTATGAAGATTCATAACTGGTTGGCCAACCAAATGCAAGTGGGATTGGTTATTCTCCACACACATGTAGCAATATGAAATCAAGTCCAAAATACGCATTTTGTGCCACTTCACTACACAGCTTGCATTTTACGAGCCATTTCAATGTCAGAGATACATATGAACTGAATAATTTGTGTATTTTTTCCACTGCTCATTTAAGAGTTTAAGATTATAACTTGGTCTGTTTCCCCAAAGGAAATTACAAAGCAAGACAGAGGCTTGAAGAGAGACCATGGTTCAAAGCACAGCTGACCTACTGAGGTCAACAGAGCCTCAAGAGGCTATTGAGAGAGACAATTGGATTATCCATGGATTGAGAGCAATTTTATAGGACCAGAGTTAACATTCAAAGCAGGGGAAGTGAAAGGCCAGCAAATGAGCTCAGGTAAATGGAAAGTGCTTGGAGGAAAATAGGGCTGAGGATGAACATAGAAGGTCCACAAGGCTATGGACCTTAAAAAACCTGACACTATTTATTTATTTATTTATTTACGGCATTTATATTCCACCTTTTTGACCTCAAAGGGGACTCAGAGTGCCTTACAGGTTATATGTACGTACACTATATTATATTATTAACATAGCACAGTATTAGTATTATATATTACTATAGTGTACTATACCACTATCCTGCAATATTATTAATAATATAAATATATATATTATATTGTATTATTAGTATTATGTTGTATTACAATATTATGATCAATATTATATGTGCAAACAGTATATTATGATTATTAGCATAGTATTGTAATAATATTAGTATTATATCTAACGAAATTGTACTATACCACTTCGTATGCTTGCTCTTGCCAGTTAGTAGTGGCAACTATTTTATTCATGACAAAATAATAGACCTTGTAACTGAAATTAAGATACGGAGATAATATCTGAAAGTATTTGAACATTATGAACATGTGTGTTGAGAAACACTAACAAGAAGAATCCTGGGTCGACAAGACTCTTTGGTGTTTCAGCCTTATTCTGAGCAAAATGGCATTCTTTATCTATCAAATAATATTTCTGTATAGAAACATTATTTACTGATCAGAGAATGCTGTTTTGCATGCAGAAAAAGGCTATTTTCTGTGCAAACAATCACAGAAGCGTTTTGTGAAGAATAAGTACCCAATTGTCTATGAAAACAGCAAGGTTTTTGAAGACTTTTTTTCCACAAAGGGAAGAAAATTGATAAAATTACTTTTGCTTTCTTTGATAGGAATAATAGTGGAGAATGACATCCCTAGCTGAAATATTGAGCTGAGTTCTTGCCTTACAGTTTCTCATCTGTCTCCCGTTAAATTGATACTAAAATTGGCTGTGAAGGCTCGGGATGGATGAGGATTTTTTGTTGTGAAGTAATGGGTATTAGAAGTAAAAAAGCATGTAAAATAAAAGGCAGCATAATTCCTAGCCTATGCCACGGTTTCAGAATGCCCTGAAATCATCTAGGGATGTAATTCTTCACTTTTCCCAGAAATAAGCAATATGTAATTTTATCAATTTTCTCTTTTTTATCAATCTTCAAACACTGTACAGAGTCTTACTCTAGGCACAGACTTTTTATGGAGAAAAAGGATTATCTGCATAGAAAATTATATTTCTGCACAGAAAATGGCTGTAGTTGGAGGACTTGTCTTGTGTGAAATTTGCATGTGGTTTCCATGTTCAGAAAACAGCATCTCTGTATAGGAGAAAGAGAAGGCTTGTTAATGGAAGCTCTGAGAAAGAAATGAAAAAGAGAAATAATAGTATAAATTAGACTATTTACCGTCCATCCCCGAAATAATGAGACAGACAACCATAGTTGGATTCAAATTTGGGCAACCTTTATTTAAAGTTACCTATTTAACTTCTGTTGAAATTGAAATTGATAGAGTGTATCATAGTGGTGAAATGTGAATTTATGTATGTATATATCTGGTGCTGTCTCAGAGCAAAGATGCAATGTACACTGCTGGAGCAGAAAGGGTTAACCAGCAGGTTATGTAGATTGGGAAGTGACGAAGGACGTCTGTACCAGCGTCCCTCGGCGTTTTGTATAAAAGCCATGCTATCTGTCCTTGTCGCATGTTCGAAGAGATTGTGCTGTAGAGTGAGATGGATTATTGTGTGTGAGTAAAAGAATTGTTTTTTTTGTACTGAAGACTCAGTGTTCTATGTTATCCGAGAAGCTTCATAACAACCTTGGTTTATCACCAAGCCTACGCTTCAAGAAATAATAACAACTTCAACCTAACTGAACTTAGGTGTCAAGGGAACAAGGTGTGGCCAGGCCGAGGTAGCGACCGCGAGCGGTCGACCCCTCAATTGCACTGGGAGACTCCCCTGAGTCCTCTATAAGACAGAACTGGGCAAACTCTCAAGAAAACGCAGGAAACAACTTCTCTGAAATATTTTACCGTACTCTCAAATTTCTGAGCCAATGATATCCCCTCACCCTTCAACTGCCGCCCAGGTAAGTGAATTTGTGCATTGGCCCAACCAACTTTGAGGAGTGCATGAGTGTATATGGATCTATGGATTTCCCTAAACTATTTACGCTGGCCTATTTATAACACCGTCATCCCAGCTAGCCCTTAATAACAGTATAGGGTAGGCAACCCCCCCCGAGAATATAGAGGGGGGGAAGGCAACCACTATACTGTCAACTGGGCGGGAGTGGTGGGTCAATGTCTCCAGAAAGAATGAGGCAGGAGGCTGGCCAGAACAGTTAGCCAGCCTCCGCCCATTCCCCTGGAAAATTCCATAGAGGCAACCAATCGCCTCTGTCTTCGTGGAAGGAGGTAATTACCTTTTCCCACCCACTGCACAGGCAGGGAAAGGGCAGTTTGTAGCAAAAGGAAGAACAAGGAAATGGTAGGTCACTGCATGCGTTTGAGGGCAAAATATTAACAGGTGACAGAGAAAAGACAGAAGTGCTCAACACCTTTTTTTGCCTCAGTCTTCTTCTAAAAGGTTAACACTACAGTGCTCAGCGTGGAGATAATGGAGCATATGATACAGTGGGAGAAATGCTCTATAGAGGAAAGAGATGATTCAGCTATCCTTTTAAGTAACGACATGTCTTGCTACATATCTTTGCTTGCCCTTGTCCTGTGACTTTATTTTACAGAAATAAAGTATGTTGTTAGAAGTCTTATAGTAGTATTAAAAGAATATGTGCAATCCTGATGCTGCAGTTTTCTTTCCTAGAATATCTGCATGAAGACAGTGCACCATAATTTTGCTAAACAGAGGCATTCAGATTGCTAACCCAAGTACAAATGTAATGAGCACTGGCTGGATTTTTGCTTTGCAATGTAATCATATCCATTAGTCTTGTGCATTTTTAATAGAATCGCTAACCATTTCTGTTTGTTTCATTCGTAAGGCCCCGTTTTAATTTTCAAGCGCCTCTTTCAAAAACGGGCGCATTTCCAAATAAGCTTTTTTGTTCTAGGTCCAAAAGAACACATTTTTTTGGACCATTGACCAAAATGGGTGACCTTCCCAGGCTCCCCTTCCCCTCAGTTTTAGGGCTAGAGTGAAAAAAATCACCACACATGGAGGGCACTTCTACCACTCTTACCCCACCAAGTTTTATAATGTTTGGGTCATCTGATTTTTAAGGATTTTTTTTCTTTCAATAAATAAAATATTAGAAACATTCCCTCTTTCCCCCTGCCGACCCTCTCCTCTAACTTCTCAAGGAGGAGGAGCAGGAGGGAGGCAGAGCAGGGAGGGCACCATTCCTTCCTTCCATATGTCAAAGGTGTTCCACTCACCACACATACAGCCCTGTGCCCATCCCTGGGCTGGATGTAGGCAAACTACAACTCCAAAACTCAAGGTAAATGCCCACCAAACCCTTCCAGTATTTTCTGTTGGTCATGGAAGTCCTGTGTGCCAAGTTAGGTTCAATTCCATCATTGGTGGAGTTCAGAATGTTCTTTGATTGTAGGTGAACTATAAATGCCAGAAACTACAAATCCCAGATGACAAAATGAATCCTTTCCAACCCCACCAGTAATCAAATTTGGGCGTATCGGGTGTTTGTGCCAAATTAATACATCCTGCATATCAGATATTTACATTATAATTCATAACAGTAGCAAAATGACAGTTAGGAAGTAGCAACGAAAATAATTTTATGGTTGAGGGTCAGTACCACATGCGGAGCGGTATTAAGGGGACATGGCATTAAGAAGCTTGAGAAACACTGAATTAAGCGGAGTAGTGAGAAATCCTTCACACAGTCTGTACTTCACCCATTGAACTTGCAACCAGTTATGATACCTGAAAACTGGAATGATTTTTAAAGGGTAGGTAAATTAATGGAGAATGCTATCAATAGCAACTAGTCCTGTAGACGACTTGTAATCTGCATATGAGAGGAAACATGCCATTGCTAGGAAACGGAATCAGTGGGGTCTTGCGGTTGATGTCCCATAGAGAGCTGTTTGAGAGGCCTTTGGTTTGATTCAGCACAGTCGTCCTTTTATTCTTGTGCTCCCATCACAACAAAGCATTCTTTTAACTGTCTGTGAATGAAATATTGAGATATATAACTTAGCAGCTCCACCCTGTGAGCGGCAGAATGCTTCCCAAACCATGGAAATAATGAACCTCTTTTATTTTAAATATCTCATTTCCTTGCTGACATGAAGTATGTTTTTGTCATATTTTTATGCTTCCCCCACATCCCAAGCTAAGAATTTGATACTTGATAAAGTGAGTTAAGAATGGTTTAGCTCTCATCAAAATGTCATCAAAGCCTGGCTGTGGAAAAGATGAATGGCATTGCTACCTTTGAAAAAAATCTGACAGTTTTTTTTGTATTGGGGATATCCAAGTGGCCTTTAGAGGAAATCAGGTTTTATCTTCAACATACTTCAGAAATACTTTGTAGCCAACAACAAGATGAGACTCATAGAAACTCTGCTTCTAGAACTCTTGAGTTATTGTCAAGACAAGAATGACTGGAAGAAAGTGATATGCTAAGTCAAATTCCATTCTGCCAGTAAGGTGCAAATTCAGAGGATTCTAGTCAAAGAAGAAGAGACAGGAAAAATATGCAGTGGCATTATATCTTATCTTATATAATGCCACTGAGCCAGGGTTTAACACAGATGATAAATCACCAGCAATGATAAGATCTACCAGCTGTAAGGTTGCCAGTTCGACGCCCCGGGTCGGTATGAGCTGCCGACTGTCAAGCCCAACTTACTCTTGACCTAAGAAGTTTGAAAACAGCTTGAATTGTAATTAAAGAAATTAGGTGCTGCTAAAACAAACGGGGGAGGTATTTTATGACACCATAAAATGATCAGAAGTCCTGATGGCTCTTATTATAGAGTTTGGAGCGACAGCACCCTCCTGTGGTTGTATTTGAGTACAAATCACAAGGCGCCAAAAAGCTGGATGTTGATGTTGACACAACATACCTGTTGCAACTAGAGCTTGAACCGGACCCTGAGTAAACCACGACACAGTTTCTGTGGTTAAATGCTTTATTGAGAATAAATGAGAGAAGCAAAAGGCAAAATAGAAATCAGCCAGGTTGCGCCCAATCCAGGATCCAGGCTCCCCAAAGGCTTGAAATAGTTCCAAAGTAGAGCAATGTATAAATGCCGCAAATGGCTAGTCCTGAAAAGTCTCTGAGTCAAAGCTTGGTAAGTAAAGAAAGGTTCCAACTAGAAGACCACCGTGGTCCAACACAGTTCCAAAGACAAGGCAAGGAAATCAAAAGTTGACTCGAGATGCGAAGCCCTCTCCGGACCCAGCTTTTAAGGGCCCTGATGACTCCGTTCCCGAATACGCTGACTGCGTCGGACAACTTTCCCAGGATCGGCTGGGAAGGTTTCGGTTCCCACCGCTTCTTGGCCAGATTGGAATGTTCCCTCATTAGAGCAAACACCTGGAGGTTGGGGAGTATCGCTAGTCTCATGAATCTTAGCTGGCTTATCGGCGCGAGAACTAACAGGGATGCACCTGGCCTTGGAAGCTTGGAGCTCACTTAGAGCTGACTGCAGTGGCCTGCTTTCAGGCCTCTTTGAATCCAGGGCAGTAACATGGCGTTGCTCTGGTTTGGGCTTGGAAAGTGTCTGGGGGTGTGACACCACCTCCTTTCTGTTCTGTCTGTCTCTGTATTGTCTATCCAAAATGGCATTGAATGTTTGCTGCTTATGTGTACTGCAATCTGCCCCAGGTCCCCTTAGGGAGAAAGGGTGGAACATAAAGTGTTGTTGTTATTGTTATTATCATCATTATTATCATTCTTATGTTATTATTATAACAGTGGTTCTCAACCTTCCTAATGCCGTGACCTCTTAATACAGTTCTTCATGTTATGGTGACCCCCAACCATAGAATTATATTTGTTGCTACTTCATAACTGTCATTTTGCAACTGTTATGAATTGTAATGTAAATATCTGATATGCAGGACGTGTTTTCAGTCACTGGACCAAATTTGGCACAAATACCCGATATGCCCAAATTTGAATGCTGGTGGGGTTGGGGGAGGTATTGATTTTGTCATTTGGGAGTTGTAGCTGCTGAGATTTATAGTTAACCTACAATCAAAGAGCATCCTGGACTTTACTGATAGAATTAGGCCAAACTTCCCACACAGAACCCCCATGACGAGCAGAAAATACTGTGTTTTCCGATGGGCTCTGGTGACCCCTCTGACACCCTCTCGCGAGTATTAAGAGGAACAAAGCAAAAACCACTACCATAAAAAAACAAAATCAATAGCAATGTTCATTATTTACCAAAGTACACAATTATCTTGACATCTTCATCTGCTACAGAAAGGTAGAATATAAAATGGATCAATCTGTCTATAATTCAATAAATAAAATTTGACAAGTTTCCCAAGGCAAAATAGGTATAATTTTTGTTCAAATCAAGAGGCAGAGCATTCCTCCTTATGATGTCATTTGAGACGGAAAATTTTCTTAAAATGCACACTTTTATTTCAGTAGGAAATAGAAGAATCTGGCTTTGCAGCCTTCAAAAGTAAAATAAAAGAATACATGATTGGTCATTTCAAGTTACATTGATATGAATTGGAATATGATATATTGTAATCACTTTTGGAAATCCAGAGGGCAAAGAGATCACATTATTTCACTTGAGCAGAAATTGAAAATGCAATAGTTCTCTGAACTCTGGAAACTTATTGATTCCAAGTGATTATGGCCTCTCCCATTACCAAATATTTTTCCAAACTCAACAGCCCCAAAAGTTGCAACCTGTCCCCCAGTGGTCTGACCAGTTCAGTTGCCCTTTTGTGCACCTTTTCCAATGGTACGAATTAACTTTAGTTGCAAGGACCAGATCTGTGCACTCGACAGACAGTTCCCTAGTTGCAAATGGGGTTGAGACAACAAAGAGTGAAGGAAATCCACCCCTAGGAAGGGTAATTCACTCCTTGAAGAACTATCATGGGGAAAAAAATGTTTCCAGTGAAGTTTTATCAACAATCCTTGTTTTCAAAATCCAATTGTCACAGGGACAGAAAGTGAGGTGAAATCTTCTGAACAGGGGCACAGAAAACAAAGCAAACATTCCCTTCCTGCCAGTCCTGATGTCCCCCGTGACCTGAAAAACAGTTTTAGGGGTTTGTAGAGAATGAAAAATGGAAACAGGATTTGAACAGCTGTTTCACTATGCATAAGGGCACCAGGATCCAACCTCACATTAACAACAACAACAATTTCTATTATTATTATTATTTGAAACACAACACGATTGGTACACAACAAACAAGATCACTCTGCTGGCTTTTGTATTTAATCACATGCCAGACACTTCCCAACTATCTAGAACTGTGTGATGTATCAGTGAATAATGCTTGCAGATCCAAGTAGGGTAGCCTTTTGCAGCTGATAGATGATACTTTTGTCAGCCCCAATTGTGTTTAAGTGCTGGCCAAGATCTTTACGCACTGCACCCAGTGTGCCGATCATCACTGTGACCACCTTTGCCGGCTTGTGCCAGAGCCTTTGCAGTTCGATCTTCAAATCATCGGATCATGTAAGCTTTTCCAGTTGCTTGTCATCACTCCTGCTTTTGCCTGGGATTGCAACATCGAGGATTTATACTTGTCCCCCGTCCCCCCCATGGTCGTGAGGTTAGGAGTATTGTCCTCCAAAACTCTGTCGGTCTGAATTCAGAAGTCCCAGAGTAGTTTGATGTGTTCATTTTGTGTAACTTTTTCAGGTTCGTGATCCCACCAGTTCTTTGTCACAGGCAGATGGTATTTGTGGCACAAGGTCCAGCGGATCATCTGAGCAACAGTATTATGTCTCTGCTTATAGTCTTCCCGCACAATCTTCTTGCAGCAGCTGGGTATGTGATCTATAGTTTTGTCTGCTTCCTTGCAGAGTCTACACTTGGAATCTGTAGTCAACTTTTCAATTCTGGCTTCAATGGCATTTGTTTTAATTGCTTGTTCTTGGGCTGCAAAAATCAGGCCCTCCGTCACCTTTTTCAAAGTTCTATTTGTGAGCTACATCCATGTTTTTTCTTTGTCAATTTTGCTCTCAATTTTTCCCAGGAACTGTCCATGAAGAGACTTCTTTTGCAAGTTTTCTCTTCTGCTCTGCATTGTATTTTTACGGTACTCACTATTTGTCTTTTGCACTTTATGCAGTTTTCTACTATTGACATCCATCCATGTTGCTTCTTGACTTGTATTATTATTATTTATTATTATTATTTCATACCAACTCTCTCTTCCTATAAATTGAGGGTGAACAACAGTTTGAAATAGAGCAATAAATGGACACATAATACAGTTAAAAACGTGAATGCTAATTAAAAATAATCAGTTAAAAGAGCATTAGCATCAGCCAAAAAAAGCATACACATAAAAAACAATCAATTCATAATTTAAAAACTCATAATTTAAAAACCACCTGGAGACACCTGCCAGAAGAGATTGGTCTTTAATGATGTTTTAAACTCAGACAACACTTCCAGCTGTTTAGTCTTCCCCAGAAAGTCATTGCACAACTGGGGGGCAGCTAAAGAAAAAATCCTCTAGTTAACAGATGCCAGCTGGTAAATGTTTCCAAGAAGACCTGAGTGTTTGAGGTGTTTATACAAAGTGTTAGACAGAGTGAAAGTGCCACCTTAGATAGCTGAGCACCTTGGTGGAAAATGTGTTTTCTGGCTAGTAAATGCCAAAACTAACCTGTTGGCAATTAGCTCAGCTCTAGAGGCAAACAAAATCCACGTGCCTTATTCGTAGCCCCCTTCCCTCCTCCGGTGGCAATATATGAAGGTTGGCGTAGCAGCCAGAGAAGTAAAATCATCCCCATCTAATAATAATAATAATAATAATTTATTTCTAACCCGTATCCATCTCCCCAAAGGGGACTCGGAGCGGCTTACATGGGGCCATGCCCAAACAACACATCACAAAATATCAACAACATTAAAAAACAATAAACATAATAAAAGCAATAAACACAATAAAATACATTGGTGAAAGCACAACAGTACAGGTGAGTCTAAAAACAGAACCGACAGGGCGGGCCACATGAACATATAGGATGTTTCACCCCCCTCCCATTTCTACACACTTCTTAAACAATTGATAGACAAAGGACCACAGAGCCCATCATATGACAAAGACAGACTTCCAGTGGTTATCTGTGTGTTTTATCAGTGAACTGTTTCAGAAGCATGGAGAAAAAGGGGGGAAACTGAAACCGAGGAAAAATCATCTTCTGAGGTCCTGATATACCTGGAAGTGGTAGAAAGCACTTTAAAACATGTGGGATGGGATCTGGCGGATTAGCCTGTATGGAGTCATTTCAATGACATGGAAGAATGAGCATTCCTCTGGGTGGTCTCCTATGATCTACTTTTCTTTCTTTTTACAAAATCCTTCTGCATGAGCCTGCCACAGTACTTTTGAAAAGTAATGGAATCCTAAGGAATAGTGCAACTGCAATATATCATCACGTTACTTTCACTACATTTTCTCCTTCATACTAATCTAGGCTTTTGAAATTGTGCTATCACTAATTTTTAACTTTCTTCTTATTTTTTTAAAACCAACCATAGGAACTTAGAATGCTGCCTTGGGTCTCATCTAGAATAGCGGTTCTCAAAGTGTGCTCTGTGCAGCCCTTGGGGCTCCACGAAGTACACTGAGGGGCTCCATGGTTTCCTCCTCTTCCCCTTGAACCTTTCCCCCTCTTTTGTGTTCCTCCCCCTCCCCGCCTCCCTCACCACCAAAAGCCTTTTCTATCTGTCTCCCTTGCAGCAAAAGCCATTTTCCCTCTGCCCCCTTGCCCCCAAAAGCCCTTTCCCTCACCTCCCTTATAATAATAATAATACACTTTATTTATATTCCACTCTTCTCACCCCGAAGGGGACTCAGAGCAGATTACATTATACATACGGCAGACAGTCCCTGCCGACTGACATACAATTATAATACATTGTACAGACGAACATGTGCAGACAAACATGTGCAATTAGAAGGATTTTTCTCTTCTGGCCGTGTCGTGGGTGCGGTTGCTCCATTACATAACAAGGGGGTGCTGTTGCTTCATCCTCAGACGAGAGCCTCTGGTTCCGCATTCTACCTCCGGCAGCCGATCTTCCTTATTTTTATTCGGGTGTTGTAAAGTCCTTATAAAAATCCTTCCCCACTGAGCGGTCCCTAGTTCATCTACTCAAAGCTGGCTTGTTTTCGATCTGTTAGGTGGACAGTGAACAGGGCTCACAGCTGGGTGTCCAGACCAGCCTGGGAATTGAACATGCAACCTTCTGTTTGCAAACACAGCTGTTGTTACCGCTGTGCTATCTCTCTGGCCCGCTTTGTCCCCAAAACTTTTTTTGCTCAACTTCCTCAGCAAACCCCCCCCCCCATTGCTCAGGGAATGCTTTTATTGTGCTTTTCCTGATTGGCAGAAGGAGATTGGACTGGATGACCCCTAGGGTTCTTCCTATTATTATCATCATTACAAAGGCTGGATGGTCATTTGTTGGTGGTGCTTTGATTGTGCTTTTTCTGCATGGCAGAAGGGGGTTGAACTGGATGGTCCCTGGGGTTGTTCCTATTACTATTATTATCATTTCAAAGGCTGGATGGACATTCTGTTGGGGGCACTTTGATTGTGCTTTTCCTGCATGACAGAAAGGGATTGGACTGGGTGGCCCCTGGGGTCTTCCACTGAAATATTGCTAAGTTTATGTTGGTCAAAAAAATTGCCCATACCTGATATATATACATCATAAATAATACATAAATATTTATTGGGGTTTCATGAGAAACTTTTGCTTCAAAAAGGGCACAGTAGCTGAAAAAGTTTGAGAACCCCTGCTCTAGCATAATGGAATTGAGAGGGAAAGTAAAGGAGCCAATAATAATAATAATAATAATAATAATACTTTATTTATATACGACTCTATCTCCCCAAAGGGGACTCAGGGCGGTATCCAAGTAACATCACCAAAACATAAAGAGTAAACAGCATAACGAAAAATTAACAAAACAACATAGGCAAAAAATATCACAACACATATACATTAAAAGTAATCCTGCCTGTTCAGAGCAATAAAAGGCCAGGCCAAGGCTAGTGCAAACTCAGAAATATGAGGGACCGGGAATAAAGTGCAGTGCTATGACAGGCTACCAGCAATAACTGATACAGATCTGTGGTTGCTCATTTCCAGGACCCTTTAGAGGAGTGACTGGGATAATTGGTAGGAAGTATAAGGCCATATTCAACAATGTTTAGGGCTGGGCTATAACTGGTAGTTCTCAAAGGCGACCAGGTCTTTGAAACCACCAGGTCTTCAAGCTCTTAGGAAAAGACGGGAAGGATGGGGCTTGTCTTATTTCCCTTGGAAGGGCATTCCAGAGGTGTGATGTCTTAAGAATGATGCCTTGTGTCTCTTCTAAACAGATGGTTGTGATGGGAGGAGGTGATGAGGGTAAGTAAATCTCCATCTTCTTTGGATTGATCCAAAGATTTTTTTTCTTGTTTTCTCCCATTTTCTCCAGCTCCGTCTGATGAAGAGAACTCACTCTCATAAAATACTGTTCCAATGTGTCCATGGAGTACTGTGCTGTTTCTAGTCCACTCTACTGAACCTGTACATTTGGAGACAAACTCAAATATCAACTCCTTACATTTCTTGTGGTATCTCTAAAAATATTTATTTCTACTTAGGACATGCAGAGGATGTAACTACATTTTGGAATTTTAGAGACATATGCTTGCATTTATTTTTTAAGAAACAACAACTGCGATCCCACATATGTTTTTGCTCTTCTGCATCTGCTACAGGAATATAGCCAGATGCCTCTTTGGTGCCTCTTGCCCTCGAATGGCCAGTTAATGACCATGTTACATCTCTCTATCACACATCCTTGGCAACAGGGGATTCCTATAAGAGGAGAGAAAAGGAGGAGAGGGTTTCAACTGGATGGTTTTATTTTCCTCCTTTCTATGCAGGAACTCTGCCAAACTTGCAATGCTTACTTAAGAAAAAGGTTCTATTGAAGTCAATATGATTTTTTCCTAAATACTAGTGCTGTGCCTCTGAAGTGATGGGTGTGAATTCAGATTAGGGATGGAGATATGTTTGTTTCTTGTCTATGTCTGTACCAAATTGGTATTATGATATATTTGAACATTAATTTAGCATAATTTTCTGTATTATTTCATTGTTCAGGTGGAAGACACAAGGAAGCGCCAAAGAGAAAGGTAGTCCATTTTATGGGAGTAGGGGGTTGATGGGGTTAAACAATTTTTCAGATTTTTCTTGTTATTCCCCCCACCCGTGTCGCAGTCGTCAAAACAACAATAGTTTATGATATGGGAAAGGGGAGGGGGGAATAACCAGTGAAAATGGGGAAAATGGTTTTCCTCCTTCAACTCCCCCCCCCCCCCCAATAAACTATCCTTTTCTGTTTGGACCCAACCTGGATAATGAAATCGTATCTTATTTTAAAATAGACATTGTATTAAAGGAAATTGTGAGCCCATTTCCCTTGAAAAATGCTTTTTGTGGGGTAAGCATGCTACTCTGAACTGATATTGGATGCACATTTTTGCCTAAAAATGTGTATTTATTGATTGAAACTAAGGAGTGAAAAGGGAGTCCCCGGTGGTGCAGTGGGTTGAAGCGCTGAGCTGCTGAACTTGCTGACCAAAAGATCGCAGGTTCATATCCGAGGAGGGACGTGAGATTCTGATGTCAGCCCTAGCTTCTGCCAACCTAGCAGTTTGAAAAAATGCAAATGTGAGTAGATCAATAGGTCTCTGGTGGGAAGGTAATGGTGCTCCATGCAGTCATGCCTGCCACATGACCTTGGAGGTGTCTGCGAACAAAGCTGGCTCTTTGGCTTAGAAATGGGGATGGGCACTGCAATGATTTCTGTTGACTGTTTGACTAACTGGACAGGGTGAATCTTATTTTAAAATCCCACCGCTGCCGCCAAAATATGAAGGGATGCAGCTTACAGCTGCCACCAAAATATGTGAGGAATCTTTTCCTTCAAACTATCTGTGGAGAACTGTGTCAGGGCAGGGACCCAAACTCCCACTGACACTATTTATTAACCTCTGCTGCCACCATTCACTATACTTGGCTACCCACTGGAAAGAATTGGTTTTAGAGGCATGTGTGTGAAGGAATTATGAGAAGGGATATCTTTCTTAAAGAACTGTAAAGTTTATTATGTAAGTGTAGAAGTTTCAGAGTTCAAAGCTTAGGTGGTTACAATATCTTCTCAGAGGCACGTATCTTAAAGTTACAATATACTAACTATGGAGATACAATTTAACACTATATAGCTGTACTCCCAGAACCAATAGAGTCTTTACTCTAACTACTGGTCCTTTTAAACTCAACTGCTCTCCCAGCAGTTCAAACACAGCTTTCCTTCTACTGTTTCACAGAGTAGAGTCAGAATCCCATTTAAAACTGCTGAGAGCTGGCTAAAACTGACTCTCAAACTCTTCACACACCCTCTTTTTCGACATTCCTGCCAACTGACCAAGCTTGAATTCGAAGCTTCTAAGGCCAGTTGCAGGCTCTGCCTCCTGTTTCCACAGTAACTGAAACCCCTTGGAGGTGCGGCATGCTAATATCTCTGTTAACCCTTTAGGGTTTGCTAAATTTTTACCCCTTCAACACACATACAAATATACAAACATTAACCATATTCAAAACCTGTAACAAAGAAATATGACTTCACCACAGGCACCAACCCCCAGAGTCGGACACGACTGGACTTAATGTCAGGGACAACCTTTACCTTTTACCTAAGGAGTGGAAATATCCCCTATGATATTTTGCTCCATTGTAGCCAAGGCTTTGCTTAATTCTTTCATATTCCTTGCCATCTTTGTATCCACACAGGGCTCCTGGTCTGTTAAAGATTCCTTTATTTAGGGTTACAAACTCTTAGGAGTCTTCTTGATGTTTTTAGCGTCCTACACATTCCGAATAATTGATCAATTACTTACTTTATTTTCCTTGCCTTCAGATGGATTATTAATCCAAAGTTTGGGGAGACAGAGTTGTTGAAGCATCTATTCCAATCTACACATGCACAGGTAGTCCCCCATAGCTTACAGTTAAGCTTCAAACATGTTTTCAAAATTGTTTTTACAATTTGTGTGCTTTAGACAGAACTCTAATTTAATTCCCTTTAAACTTTTGTATCTATTCTTACAAACTTTGTTCTAAATGTTTGCAAGATCTCTTTAATCCTTTGCTAGGAGAATGGATGAATAAATACATTAATCTGTGTTGTTTCAGTCTGAGTCAAAATGTGCAAGCACCATAAGGAAAACTATTTTTTGAATTAAAAAATCTGGTCATTTATTCCAGAATTTCTGCCTTCAGACTTATCAGTTAAATTGCCATTAAACCATGCCAGGAATTATTTAAGTAACAGTCTGTTAGCCTTTGCTTTCATTTGGTGATGCCATGTAACTCTTTCTCCAAGACAAATGGTGTTTATTTCCGATCCTTGCACACAGCTATATTCTCTTCTTCCCTCCCACACCAAACAGAATGCATGTTCTAAATCAAAGGCCACGTACAAAGCAGCATGTTTGGTGACTCTTGACAACTACAGTTATTTTTTTCCTCCTTTCTTTCTGGAAACATAGCGAACTCTCTGCTTGTTCTTGCCTTCCATTTCATTAACTAAATATGTCCAACTGTCCAACAGGCCAAATACAACATACTGAATGCAGACATTAAAGCCAAATTATGGGTCTGGAGCAGTCAATAAATCAGAAGTGGTATAATTTCAAATTTTGTTAGCACAGTGCAGTGTCAAGGATGATGGGAAATACAGTCCTAGAATTTCTGAAATGCCACAGATTCTGCATCCCTGCCTTAAAGGTCTCAAGAGAGCCTTTCACAATGGATAACATATTTTTAAGTACAACATATAGTTTTCCTAGCTTTCCTTTATGTGCTCTGCATTTTTTGTACTTTCTCTGAATTCTGTGTTAGTCCTATGCTGCACAGAGCCATTTAAGATTTAATTAGGGCTTTGCTTCCAAATTTTTAATAATTTATGGATATGTTTCTGCTTGTCAATATCCTTCCTGAACTTTGGTGCCCAGAATTGGACACAGTGTTATTCCAGATGGGATTTGACGGAAGCAGAATATAGTGGGGTGATTACTTCCCTCAGTCTCAGTCTTCTGTCCCCAGGGCCTGAAAAGGGCTTTAAAAGGCTGGGTGATGCAAGCTTTGGCCCTGAGAATAGAGGTAAAGCCTTCCCACATGCAGGGAGACCCAGGATATAGCTTTAAGAATGAGTTCAGGACTCAGAAGAGGGTGAACTCAAACAAGATTTATTGAATACAACCAGTAAAAAATGCTGGTGGCCCAAAAAGATTAGTTGGTTGCAAAAGGTCCTTTAAACAAAAGGAATTTCAATCACTTGCCTATGTTTGCAGAGTGACGGTGCCTATCTTGATTCCAGGTTCTTCTGTTGCACTCTGGACTTTGTAGACACACTAAGTTCTGTAAAGGCCCCAAAATCCACAGTCTCTGGTGAGGATGGGTCCTCCTATGCACTGCAGCTTGGCTGAGAGCGAAGGAAGACTTAATAGGTGAAATAATAATGCTTGTCCCAGCTAGCTGAGATTCAGCCTTGCTTTGTCCTTGTGTCCTTTGGAATGAGGCCAGAGGGGATGTCCAGCCTCTCAGGTAAACTCTGGTAAAAGGAGGAGTTGAGGGCGGAGACGCCAGGTTTTGGAGACAGGATGCAGCTCCGCCCCTGAGTGACTGCATGGCAGCAACAAAGGAACAAAGGCCTTGCAGGTGAGGGCAGCAAAATACAAACTGCAGATATATTATCAGCCCCATGGGGGCGTCACACTCAGCATTATACTCTTATTGATGAAGTCTAGAATTGCATTGGCTTTTTTGGCTGACGCAACATACTATTGACTCATATTCAGCTTGTGACCTCCTAAGACTTCTAAATCCCTATCATATGTACAGTTTTCAAGCCATGTGCCATCCATCCTATATCTGTGCATTACAGTTTATTGCCAGAGTGTAATACCATTGCTCCCAGTTGAAATTCATTTTGTTAGTTTTGGACCAGCTCTGTAATCTGTTAAGGTCATTTTGGATTCTGATCCTGTCCTCTGGAGTGTTAGCTATTCCTCCCAATTTGGTGTCATCTGCATATTTGCATTCTGTTTCATATTCCATGCCATTGATAAAGATGTTGCACTGGTTCCTTTTCATTCATTTATTTTCATTTATTTACCGCATTTGTATACGTTCTCTCTAGGATGAAGAGGAGCCATTGGGAAGCACGCTTTGGGTTCTGCCAATTGATCAATTTACAACCTACGTAACAGTTGCATTATCTAGCCCACATTTTATTAGCTTCTTTGTGAGAACATCATGGGGAACCTTGCCAAGCCTTGCTAAAATCAATATTAGGGGTGTAAAAATCTTCATTTTTAAATCGTAAGTCGTATCTATCTAATTCATGTTTTGTATATACGAACAGATATTAAGAAACACAGAGGGCACCCACACAAAAACTTAAGTGTCAGCTTCTGCTGGTAGCGCCTAGCAATTAAACAGCATTCACATTTTAGGTGGATGTAGCCAGCTTTATTGCTCCTACACAAAGAGAAAGAAAATAACTACTAATTTTCCCATGTACCTCCAGCTCCTTTTCTAGTTCTCTTCCCTTCCCCCCTTCCAATCCCTCCCATAGCCTTCTCCAACTCCTGTGAATGACTTTTCCTGATTATTGCTACCTCACAGGACTGTTATCCTCCTCCAGGTTCATTTGTTAATGTTGACCTTGCTTCAGGTATGTTGGCAAGGGCAGGAGTCAAGTGCTTGTTCTTCCAAGCTTTGAATCACGTCCGGACAAAGAATCAAAATTCAACTAATACTTTTTCTTTTGAATTCTGTAATGCTCGGAAGTCAGTTTCATTTTCAGCGCAAGTGAGGTGAAGTAAAAAAGGCTGCCATTCTGCTTTAAATGAAGAAGAGATAGGCTGCCCCTCATAATGAGGACGGGAAAGCAGTTGGACTGGATGAGCTGAGTGAGCTGGGAAAGAGACAAAAACCACAAAATTCTGGGAAATGTATTTTAGGAAAGCGAGGAGCCCTATTGCAGATAATTCAAAACACCCTGCTGTAAACTACATTTCCCAGAATTCTACTCAGCATCAAGGAGCCCCAAGTACGAGAGTTGAATGAAAAGTAATGCCTCCACCTTCATAACTCCTCAACAGATGGCAGTACTGGTATGCGGCAGGTACTGGCTTGTTCAGTAGACTCTCCTCTACAGTTTCATTTGCACGGGAAACCTTAGCATTGAATGGTTGTGTTGCTAAAGGGCAAAGTATGGAAACCTGCACAGACAGTCAGTCAATGCGACTTAAGCAACGTGCAGTCATTGAATTCTTGACAGCAGAAGGTGTCACCCCAAAGGAGCTTCATCAGAGAATGCAAGCTGTTTATGGCGATTGTGTTGATGTGAGTGCTGTGCGTTGTTGGGCAAGTAAGTTTAAAGATGTTGAGGTGGGAACATCTGACTTGCGTGACGAATAAAGAGTTTTACGTCCTGTGACAGCAACCACTAAATTTCACAAGCAAAAGGTTGACAGATTGATTCTGGATGATCATCGTATCACTCAGAGAGAAATTTCAAGCATAATTGGCATTTCACAAGAACATGTGAGCCACATTATTGCTTTGCTTGGGTACTGGAAGATCTGTGCACGATGGGTACCCAGGATGCTGAAGCCTGAAATGAAAGCACACCACAGCAGAACTTCAGAGACTGGATCTCATCACTGTACAGCATCCTCCATACAGTCCAGATTTAGCACCGTCTGACTTCTATCTGTTCCTGGTACTGAAAGACGATCCATGGTGACATCATTATGCTTCTGATGAAAATGTTGAGAGAACTCTGAGATGCTGGTGTCGGCTCCTTCCGTGACGGCTTCAGAAAACTTGTTCATTGTTGGAAGAAATGTATCCAATTGTCTGGTGATTATGTGGAAAAGTGAATAGTGGTAGTTAAAGAGCACATTCTAAAGATTATTTCTGAGTTTCATTTATTAAAATATTCCCATCCAAACCCAAGTAATGAAGGTGGAGGCATTACTTTTCATTCAACCCTCGTAGGTTAGGGGAGAAATTTGTCCCTCCTAGCAGCAGCCCGTTTCAATAAATTGTTGAATCTGCAAAGAGGACTGATTGCTTCTTCAATACTAGTAAGTAAATCTTTGCTGGGCTGGGAAGAAATCCCTAAATTGAAGTTCTATTGGTTAAAGTCATTCAATGAGATAGCTGTTGCAGCTTTAAAAACTGTGTTTCCATCAAAACCTTTTTAAAATCCCCAAAATTGGTATATGTATGAATATTTCTGAAAGTTGGGGGAATGATCACCTGTTATCTTGTGTCACTGTATAGAAAATTCAAGAAGATAGCTCTTGTAGTTTTTTTAAGTGTTGTTTGTAAAAACCTCAAAAACTCCCCAAAAATCAAAGGATGAGTGAAACGTTCTGAAAATTGATGGGCTAACAGTGGTAAATGTGTTCTATAATTTATTTATTTATTTAGAACTTTTATATCCTGTTCTTCTCTACTTCCGTGGAGGGACTCAGAATGGCTAACAGCAAAAATTCAATGCTAGACAATAAATAACATTTTAAAACAACATACATAATAAAATAAGTTAAAATACAAATAAAACAATTCACCAAGGTAAATATCATATCATCCCACCAGATCACTGCGCTCTGAAGAGCTAAACCTCCTGGTCATCCCAAATGTGAGGACCTACCATCTGTCCGCAACCTGCCGCCGGGCTTTCTCTGTTGCAGCCCCTATCATGTGGAACGCACTGCCCGCCGGCATCCGTGCCACCCAGGGCCTCCTCCTGTTCAGGAGAGCAGTTAAGACATTGCTGTTCCAACAAGCCTTCGGAGTTAGCTAAACTTTAGCTCACACCGCCTAGCTGTCAGCCCACTGCGACTCCATTTGTTGTTTCAACTGTTCTAATTGTAATTCCATCTTAATGGTATTACTGTGAGTTATTATGAGTTATCTGACAATTGTATTTTACGAACTGTTGTAAGTCGCCCCGAGCCGTTGGGGGGCGACAGACAAATGCGAAATAATAAATAAATAAATAAAATAAAACATCATCCAACTCAGTCCGCACATTGTGGTCCAATAACTCTTAGTCTATAATCATAGCAAATTTCATGCCAATAGCTCTAACAATGAGGGAGAACAGAGCCCCCATATTTTCCCCATTGGCACAAGTACTTAACAAAAAGAAACAAAAAAGTAGTTAACTCATTATAGTTTCGATACAGACCCTGTCCAATATCGGAAACACTTTAGAAATTGAAACACTTCTTTCATTGCTTGCACAAACCTAATACAGTACAGCTTCGTTCTTAAGTTGAATTTGTATGTAGATTCAGGAAGGACTCATCCCACGCTTTCTACAAGCACGTTGATGATTTGGAGGTTGGATGTGTCCTTCGAGCCTGTGCAATGGACTCTTCTGGTGGAGCGCAGCGTGCACAGAACTGGCCTCACCCTTTGAACCAAAGGTTCGTCTGCCGGGGCCTAGCAAGCTTAGGACGGTGGCAGCGAGGTCCTCAGGTCGTAGGTTTGGTTCGGGTTTCTTTCTCTTAGATTGTTGATCTTACGGGGTTAAATGAGCACCATCTGCCCGGGTTTGAAATCAGAGTTTTCTTCTTCAAGAATGGTGGTCAAAAGAGCCCATCCTGCCTGTTGACGCTCTTTGTCAGACCCTTCAGTTGTGACCTGTCTGGCATTGGAGGCCCTACCGGTGGCTATTATGCCACCGCCAGCATAGCTCACAACTTCATTAGGGTATGCAAGCCTCTTCCCCACAATAAGGGGGTGCCAAGGGAGAGGGAAAAACAGAACAGATAGATTTTTAAAGTGCAACTCCATAGATAGATATAGATAGATAGATAGATAGATAGATAGATAGGCTTTGGATAGCATAGGGAAGGGTTAACACCCCTGTGGTGTTTGTTTTGTTGCCTGGGCCTTTGTCAAGAAGATTGTTGACATTTTGTGAACATGGCATTCCTTTCTAAAGTTAGCCAACTGCATCCTGATTTACAAGAAAGTAGATCACCATGATCCTCAGTAACTGCTGTTTGGGGGATCTCCATGATTCCTACATATTATCTATTGAATATGTAGGGATCATACATATGAATGAGTTATGGATGCATAATTTTAAATTTTGAATGCACAAGTGTTGTAAATGAGCCTCCAGTTACTACAGGTAGTAGCATGGAGGAAGGTGCTGAGGCAGTAACATCAAGTAGTAGCTCAGTTTGGGGCGCGGCTCTGGGTGATCAGGCTCCTACAGCTGGGGTAAAGAGAGTGGCTAGTGCTTCAAGCCTTGACTCAGACAGAGAACAGAGGAGAAAGATTCAGCATCTACTTAGGGAACCTTCTGAGTCTGATACATTTGAAGGGTTTCCAGGGAATGCAGAATTACAGTCAGAAGAAAGTGATACAGACCTAGATTCAGCATTGGTGCAGGAAGTGAGAGATGTATGCAATGCGGACTCGGGGGACTGTACATTTCTGGGGTTTCAAACGGATCAGGACTGGCCATCTTCTCATTCAGAAACTGAGTGAGGCCCTTTAAGTCAAGAAGAGCTTTGGCTGGCTTGGAGATCTGGACATGGTACAACAGCTGCAGGGAATGGGAATGCTGCTGCTTTGGAGCAGGGCGGGTTCTCGGATGACTCTGATTGTTAGTGCTATATAAGAAGTGAGTATTGGCTTGACCCTCATGGTGGTCAAGGAGTTGCTATTCTGGTTTGTGTATCCTGTGTTCCTGTGTCTTGGTTCCTGGTTTCCAGATTACTCGTGAGTTATTGGGTTCTTTATCCACTTTGTTCCTTGGGAGAGCTGCTATGGCAGCTCTAGCTGATATTGGGAAAATGTGGGGGTTTTTGGGATTCATGTCTGCTTTTTGTGTTTAGCTGCTGCCGTGTACCTCTTGACCTTCACTGTGACTGCTGTGAGTTTCCTGCTACAGAGTGTTTGGTATAGTATTACATGGAGGAAGGAAGATGCTGTGTTTTATGGGGGCTGTGAATTATGTGTTTTCTGTATATTTAGCTCCTGTCGACTCTGGAATGTCTCCTCCTTTTCTGTATGCTATTCTCCTGTCCTGTGACCCCGGATTGATGTTGGACTACGCCTTATGGACATCCCTTTGACTGAACGCCGCAGAAGGACGTCTGCTGTTTGTTTTTGAGTTCTTTTCTTCTCAGCATTTTTGGTTTTGGGGTTTCCTGGGATTATTGGGGGTTTTGTACAGCCGAAGATAGGCTATTTTTTGTTATTCCAACTCCCATTTGATGTGTAAATAAACTTTTGTTATCTTTTAACTCCTGGACTCAGCCACTGCCGTCTCTGTACCACAACACAAGTGCTTTCATGAATTCTGGCCAATACTAGTGATTGAAATGGTCAGTTCTGAGAAGCATAGATCACTTCTCAAAGCAAAGGATGGAAATGAGTCTAAAGACATCGCTCAAGCTTGAAAATAAAATAAAATTGAGTGCTCAATTTCCCTGAAGTATTTGAATAAACCTACAACTATTTGAACAAGCTGTACTTCAGTGAATGGATATACAGGAATTAATGACCTCATGATAAGATAACATTAAAATCAATTTGAAAATTTATTTAGGGATCCTGTTAGAATGAGCTTTGGGAGACATTCTCCCTGAATGTACAAGGTGAATGTTGTAAATTTATCTTCAAAGATAATTATGCCTTAGTTCATTATTACTTAGTTCGCACTTCTAAAAACATCCGAGGCAGAAAGGTGAGATCATTCTATAGGTATTTTATTAGCAGTTGCCTTCCCTCATAATATACTTCCCAAGTACATATTCATCGATGTAACATATTTGTAAAAGGGTGCATTTCCCCACTGTCACCCCTATTTTGAAGTGAATGGCCTTTTCTTTTTGGGGTGGGGGGCATTTACATTGAAATAGGTGAAATCTGTTAGTTATGATTTTTTTAAATTATATTACATTTTTTAAAAAATGTTATTTTCTTTGTATTGCAGATTTAATTAGATCCCAGATTATATTGATGGACATTTGGGTAAATTCCATTAGTATGGTGTTCCCAGTAGGAATGTGCAATTTTTTCGTTAGTCCTTGTAAGTCGGATCAAATTTGTTAAATGCTTACTTAGGAGGCAATATCCGACACGTGGGTGTGGCCAACACCAAAATCTTAAGAAGCAAAACTTACCCAATATTTTTTCTTTTGCATTTTGTAAATCTCCGAAACCTCCCAAAGTCAGATTTATTTTTAGTGGAAGCAAGCAAAGCAAAGTGAGAAAGGCCACCTTTCCTCTTTAATTTAACAGCCTCTCACCATTAGAAGAGGAAGCAAAAAGGAGAAAGCAGAGTTTGCTGGGAAAGAAAGCACAGAATCCTTGGAAATGTAGTTTGGGAAGGCGAAGAGCCCTATGCCAGAGAATTCCAAATTCCCAGAATTCTGCTCAGCATTAGAAAGCCCAAATCAGGAGAGGGGAGAGATGTTTCCCTCTTTTGCAGCCACCAGCCAGAGTTCCAATAAATGGTTGAATCTGCAAAGAGGAGGACTGACTGATACTTCTAGTAAGTAAATCTCTGTGATGAGCTGGGAAGAAATCCCTAAAAGGAAGTCTTATTGGTTAATATGAGAGATAAGTGCCGTAGCTGGCTAAGTGTCAGCTGCATAAGATCTCTCTGACCAGTAGGTCATGAGTTCGAGGTCTGCCCGGGTCGAGGTGGGTGCTCGACCTTAAGTGTAGCCTGCTGTCAACCTCTGCAGCCCGAAAGACCGTTCATTTGTCAAGTAGGAGATAAAGGAACCACATTAAGTGGGAGGCAAATTTTGACTGAATTATGATGCCATAAAGAACTCCAGGAATCGCTGAGGAATGCAGAAGGACAACAAGGGAAGCTGGAAAACACTGATAGAGATGAGTGCGTCAGCTCCCCCTGGTGGCCAGAAGTTTGCCTCTGTTTGTCTATGTTCGTCAATATATGTCTAAATATGTTGTTGTCTATACTGTATATGTTGAACTGCAGGGATTGTCTGCAAGTATGTGTACTGTAATCTGCTTTGAGTCCCCTTTGGGGTGAGAAGAGTGGAATATAAATAAAGTAAGTAAGTAAATAAATATTTAATGACAAAACTGTTTATTTATTTATTTATTTATTAGTCAATTTTATATTCCGCTCCTCCCATAAACAACAAGGATAAAATTACAAATGTACAGTGAAATTCGATAAAAACAATAAAAACACAGTCATAATCCATAGCCAACTGATTACAGGTCGTCGATCTTAGATTCGAATATTGGTGAGCCTCTTGTGGCTTTTCAATCAAAAAAATCACTTGGACAATTTTCTAATGAGTCCATTAATGAAATCTAACACCAAACAATGACTATTTATAATAAATAGCATCACAAAACCCAGGCAACAACAGGTACCTACTGTTTGAATGAGTAGGAACTTTTACAAGTTAAGCATTCAAAGTATTACAAGATGGGTGAAAATTTTCCCCTTCATTCACATTGTTGAAACCTTAAATTCTTTTTATCTTAAATATGGAGACATTTATTTTTGATTTGGGCAAATTTTTTGTTTTAAAAAAAGCCAAATTGTTCTGAGCTTCTTTGTTTCAGTTTTCTCCAGAAAGTCCTAATTGGTGAAAATGGAACAAATGAGGGTTCTCGTAAATTGCTAGAAAAGAATTGTGTGTCTTAGACAACAGTTGCTAACATAAGCAGAGCTGAATTTTAAGAGAGAGCGAGAGATCAGCTGGTTGCAGCTTTGTACTTGTTTTTGCTTTGTGAGGGCACATCAAACTAAGCATGCTGGAAATGTCACTAATTTGACAGTGGTAGAAATGAAAAGAACCATAAAGCCAGACTAATGCTCGAGCTGGTGGCAGCTGGTGGGATGTTTACCTTCAAAAGGCCAATGGTGGGTTATATTGTTGAACAAGGAGTCTAACATGGATTATCTCACTTACCTCTCATTTGCATTGGACCTAAAGGGAAGGCAGCTGCAGATTGTGTTTGCAATAGTGTAAATATCAGAATAGCAATACTCGATTAATTGGGACAAGTCCTGAAGGCAGGATAGCAAATAGTGATTAATCATCCAAGAGCTACAACAAACACTTCCAAGACCTAAACATGATGGCTTTCCCTCTGATTTCTTCCTATAGATAATTGAGGGGAAAAAAGCTAATTGTGACTTAAAGAGCTATATTTTATGATAAATTTGAGAAAATAATGGGCAGACATATTCTTCTCCCTTCTTGGCTTTTCTTCACAAACGAAGATTCAGGAAATACTCATCCCACACTTTCTACAAGTGTGTCGATGATTCGGAGGTTGGATGTGTCCTTCGAGCCTGTGCAATGGGCCTTTCTGGTGCAGTTCAGCGTGCACAGAACTGGCCTCACCCTTTAAACCAGGGGTGCTCATTAGGTAGATCGCGATCTACTGGTAGATCACGTAGGGCATCCTGGTAGATCGCAGGCAGGGCGGGAGGAAGGCTCAGTCCCACCCCGCAGGCTCCTGACGCCGCCCAGGTGCAGAAGGAGGTTGGACTGGATGGCCCTTGGAGGCCTCCTCCTATTCTAGGAACCCATTGTTGTTGTTGTTGTTGTTATTATTATTATTATCAGAGGCTGAATGGCCATCTGTGAGGAATGTTTTGATTGTGTTTTCCCCTTATGGCAGGAGGTTGGACTGGATGGCCCTTGGAGGTCTCCTTCTACTCTAGGAACCTATTTTGTTGTTGTTACTATTATTATTAGTAGTAGCAGAGGCTGAATGAATATTATCATCATTATTATTATGAATAAATGCAGGGGCTTATTATACTCACATTTAGTAGAATTCAGTCTTAAAATATTATATTATATTGCTCTCACTGAAATAAATTCCAAATATTTTGCTTTTATGGCTCTCCGAGTAGTGGGTAGGTAGATCATTTTGACTTCGTTGTTTTATAAGTAGCTTGCATGCAGAAAAAGTGTGAGCACCCTGCTTTAAACCAAAGGTTCATTTGCTGGGGCCCAGCAAACTTAGGACGGTGGCAGCGAGGTCCTCAGGTCGTAGATTTGGTTCGAGTTTCCTTCTCTTAGGTGGTTTACCATACAGGGTTAAACGAGCACCATCTGCCCAGGTTTGAAATCAGAGTTTTCCTTCTCTTAGGATGGTTGCCAAAAGGCTAGAGAGCCCATCCTGCCCTTTGACGTTCTTTGTCAGACCCTGCGGCATGGGAGACCCTACCGGTGGCTATTATGCCACCGCCAGCATAGCTCACAACTTTATTAGGGTACGCAAGCCTCTCCCCCACAACAAGGGGGCACCAACGGAGAGGTAGCAGACATATTAGGAGAGGGATAATTAAAGTTACAGCCAGGCAACTGCTGGGAGAGATCATCCAGTGTTTTAGAATTCGATGCCTCCTATATGCAGATGACACCCAACTCTACTACTCCTTTCCACCTAAAGCCAAGGAAGTTATCCTGACCCTAAACCAGTGCTTGTCATCAGTAATGGACTGGATGAGGGCAAAAAAAAGGAGAAACTTAATACCGAGAAGACAGAGGTACTTCTGTTCAGTTGTAAGAGAGATCAGGGAATAGGGACCCAGCCTGTGCTGGATGGGGTCACACTCTCCCTGAAGACACAGTTCTGCAATTTGGAGGTCCTTCTGGACTTGGCCTTGTGGCCCAGGTATCTGCGGTGGCTGGGAAAACCTTTGCACAATTAAAACTTGTGCACCAACTGCACCCATTCCTTGAGAAGCCCGATCTGGCCACGGTGGTCTATGTCTTAATTACATTATGTCTGGATTACTGTAATTTGCTTTATGTGGGGCTGCCTCTGAAGAAACTTCAACTGGTCCAAAGAGCTACAGCCAGCTTGCTCACTGGGGCTGACTGCAGGGAGCAGAGAACCCCCCTGTTGTAGCAGTTCCACTGGCTGCCAGTCTGTTTCCAAGCACAATTCCAAGTGCTAGTTATTACCTTTAAAGTTATTGTTATAATTTTATGTGACATGTTTTATACTTTTGTACCGTTTTTACCTATTGTATGTTATATGTGCACCCTGGAGTGCCTTGTAAGCTGCCCCGAGTCCCTTTGGGGAGATGGCGGTGGGATATAAATAAAGATTATTATATATTATTTGAAACACAACACGACTGGTACACAGCAAACAAGGTCACTATGCTGGCTGCTGTATTCACTCACACGTCGGACATTCCCCAAATATATAGGACTGTGTGATGTATTGGTGAATAATGTGTGCAGACCCAGTAGGGTGGCCTTTTGCAGCTGACAGATGGTAATTTGGTCAGCGCCAATTGTTTTTAAGTGCAGGCCAAGGTCTTTAGGCACTGCACCCAATGTGCCGATCACCACTGGGATCCCCTTGACTGGCTTGTGTCAGAGTCTTTGCAGTTCGATCTTTAAATCCTCATATCATGTCAACTTTGCCAGTTATTTCTCTTTAATCCTGCTGTGACGATCGTAATACGATTGTGAGGTCGGGAGTATTGTGCTCCAAAACTCTGTTAGCCTGAAATCGGAAGTCCCAGAGTAGTTTGACATGTTCATTTTGTGTAACTTTTTCATGCTTGTGATTCCACCAGTTCTTTGTCACTGGCAAAATAATAATTATAATTATAATTATTATTATTATTTCTGCTTTCCTGAAGGTTGAAATGGAATGTATGTTTTGAAAGAACTTGTGTGTGTGTGTATGTATGTGTGTGCGCGCGCACACACACACACACATATATGAATATGTTTGGGAAGATAACCTATTGAATTCAGGAAGAAATTTGCAAAATTTGGAATTAAAAAAAAATTCTCCAAAATAGTTCATACTAAAATTTCACCTATGTCATGGGACACATATAGAGCCGTCTGTCTTATCTCAATGTTCGGTTCCAAGACTCTTAAAAGAGTCACAATCTCAAAAGGTTTGGAGAAATTTCAGTTGAGCACCTTAGTTTTCTGTTTTTATTTTTCAAATAGAAACGAGAGACAGGGACGAGAGACAGGGCCTTCTCAGTGGTGGCTCCTCGGCTTTGGAACACCCTTCCTAGTGACATCAGGTCAGCCCCCTCCCTCCTGACATTTTGTAAGAACGTCAAGTCTTGGCTGTTCGAACAGGCATTTGCAGACGAACTTTAATTAATTGAGACCAACGGAATATTATGACAATGCAACGGAAACCAATTTTAAGAATTAGATGCTGAGATTTGTATTTTGTAGTTTTTAACTGTTAATTTGTATGGTTTTTATATGGTTGTTTTCATCATATTATGATGTGATTTGTATGTGGGCACTTGCTGCCGCTTGTTCACCACCTCGAGTCGCCTTCGGGCTGAGAGAGGTGGTATAGAAGCATCTCTATCTCTATCTCTATATATAATAAAGCGGAATGTTTGTTTGTATGTTTGTATGTGGCAGCGTTCTGATTGGCTGCCACTTTCACAGGCCACAGCGACCAGAGTGGGCGATGGACCTGCACCAAACTTGGTACATATAACCCCCTGACACCCTTTACATACTGGTGGGGTTTGGGGTATATGGACCACGGATTATGGGATTTGTAGTACTTTCCAACACTTTGGTTCCCACAGACCACTGTGGCCACCTAAAAGGACCAATACAGACCACACTTGGCACACACAGCCCCCATTACCCACTCTACGTCCTGGTGCAGTTTGGAGGAGGGCGGACCATGGATTATGGGACTTGAAGTACCTCTATTCACTTCCCAAGTCCGCTGCGACCCTCATCCGATTACTGATCGAGACCACACATGCCACACATAACCCCCATGACTGCCTTCACGTCCTGGTGAGGTTTGGGGGAGGACTGACAATGGATGATGGGATTTGTAGTACTTTCACAACCCTCTGTTCCCACAGACCACTGCAGGCCCTGACAAACACTGATAAAAATCACACTTGGCAGACAGAGCCTCCATGACCCACTCTACGTTCTGGTGCTGTTTGGAGGTGGGTGGACCACAGGTGATGGGACTTGCAGTACCTTCAGTAACTTCAGGATAACACTGCAACTCCCAATAATGAGGGATCAAGGCCAAACTTGCTAGACAGAGCTTCCATGACCCACTCTATGTCCTGGTGCTGTTTGGAGGTGGGTGGACCACAGATGATGGGACTTGCAGTACCTTCAGTAATTTCAGGATACCACTGCAACTCCCTATAATGAGGGATCAAGGCCACACTTGGCAGACAGAGCCTCCATGATCCACTCTACGTCCTGGTGCTGTTTGGAGGATGTTGGACCATGGACGATGGGACTCGCAGTACCATCACTAACTTCCTGACACCACTGTGAGCCACATCAATAGCTACTACAGACCAACTAATACGTTTCTCAAAAAACTCGGGCACCGCCGGGTCCCCAAGCTAGTAGTAAATAAAACAAATAAATATCTTTCTCCATGAAAAAAATAATCTCATCCATGTCTTACACTGCATATTCCCATTGATGTGAGGGGGGAAATTTAAAGAACTTCTGTCATGTTCATGAAATGAACTCGAATGGAGAAGTCAATACATTGTCTTAAGAACTGCCCCTTTTGTACTTATTTATATCATGCCAATGAGAGTTCCCCATTTCCTTCTCTCTCCCTCCCCATCTCTCTCTCACACACACACATACAGAGCGAGAGAGACTTGTGTGTGTGATCATATCACTGGAGTTTGACAAGCGAGAAGCCTCTGTTCTCTGACATTTACAATGCAATTCACACAGTCCCAAGGAAAGCAAAGACCTGGCAGCTAAGAACACTTTGGAAATATTTTATTGAAACAGGACTTCTGTCTCTTCAGAGGAGCACAGTTAGAGCTCTCTGCCCTTTTAATTACACCAGCCTGAAGCCTGAAGCCTAATCGATACATTTTTGTCGATCAGAGAATGTGCAACGTCTCTTTTAAGCATTCAGCTCCAGATCTTTTCATCTCGAGAATAGAATTGGATACTGTGTGCACTTTGTCCAGTTCAGCAGTATCTCCCCCCGCACCCCCTAAGTTCACCCACTGAGCAGCATAGGATATTCTACCGGCATGAGAGAGTGCCACAAATGATCTTTGCTCCAACAGCAGCTGCGATAGCTTGAACACAGGTGATTTTTAGCTCTGTAGGGGTGGAAAAATCCATAAACCTGTGCTATATAACAACAGAACTGCTCTGCTTGCAGCCTCAAAAGCAAATTAAACCATATACTAAGCAGCCTGTCCAACTTATGTGGAACAGCAGCAGATAACTGAAGGACCGCTCTATTAATGTTGAAGGCATTCGCTAATACACTGACATAGTGTAAAGAACATATAATGTGCTAAACAGCTGGGAACATTGCCTAAAACAGTTGTATTTCCATCACTGAAAGGTTCTCATTTAGAATCATAGAGTTGGAAGAGATCTTATGGGCCATCCAATCCAACCCCCTGCCAAGATGCAGGAAAATTAATTGATTTACAGTATTTATATTCCGCCCTTCTCATCCCGCAGGGCAGTGTTTCCCAACCTTTTTTGAGCCACGGCACACTTTTTACACTTGCAAAATCCTGGGGCACACCACCAACCAAAATGACACAAAATGACACTCTAACACAGTAATACATATAGTTAATATGTTTTTAAAATGTATTTATACACTCAGTGTGAAACCTGGGCCTGTTTTGATGAACACAACATAGATATCCTGGCAGGAATGGCAGAAAGGCACAAACTTTCCACACAGAACTCCTATAACCAAGAGAAAATGCTATAAGAGTTTGGTGGGCATTGACCTTGAGTTTTGGAGTTGTAGTTCACCTATATCCAGAGAGCACTGTGGACTCAAACAATGTTGGATCAGGACCAAACTTGGCATGAATACTCAATATGCCCAAATATGAACGCAGATGGAGTTCAGGGAAAATAGACCTTGACATTGTAGTCGTAGTTGGGATTTATAGTTCCCCTACAATCAAAGATCATTGTGAATCCCACCAATGATAGAACTGGGCTAAACTTCCCATACAGAACCCCCAGGAGGCAAGATGAGGTCTCTACTTGGGGAAAGGGAGGCGGGCCTTCCCAATGCATGGAGAGGGAGAGACCAAGTAGACAATGGGTGGGGAGGGGGGTGTTTGTAATTTTGTGCCTTTATCGAGGTAGGTTTCTTAGGGTTTTTATACTTCAACACACTAGACTCCCCCCCCCCCTTCCTGGAGGTTCCAATTTTACAAGGCACACCTGATGATTGCTCACGGCACACTAGTGTGCCCCGGCACACTGGTTGAGAAGCACTGCCGCAGGGGACTCAGGGCGGATTACAATATACATATACATGGCAAACATTCAATGTCATAGACACACAACATATATAGACAGACACTCAGAGGCTATTTAACATTCCAGCTTCTTCCTTCGCTCAGCTTTCCCTATGGTCCAGCTCTCACATCCGTAGGTTACTACAGGGAATACCATTGCTTTTACTATGCGGATCATAAGCCCTTAATGCATATCAGTTCTCTGTGGTTTTGTATAATCACTCTCCAAGCTTCAAACTGGTTTCAGGATTTCCAATGTAATCATCTGAACAGCGAAACCACTTCCTTCAATGCCAGCTTGAAACTGCATTAAATGGTCCATATAGATGGGGCCCCAGTAGAGAATTTCATTGTCGGAATTCCAACTTCAAGGATTCTTCTGTCTGCACATGTGATAAAAATTGCATATTTTCTTTCTTACGCTGATATATTTTCAACATTACCACAGTCATTTCTCATTTTTGTACATAATCCATAACTGGGCTGGTTCATGAGGTCACAAAGTGTCGGAAGTGACTGAACAAATAAACAACAACACATCACTGAAATAGAAAACAGAAAGATGGGGTATTATATTGGTGTTTTCATCTTGAGGGTGGGAGATGAGAATGCCATTTAAAATTGCATATCATTATCCAGCAGATATTTTCTGAGAGCAATCTCACTATTTTGCTACTCCACATAAAAACACATAATGAGTTTTTATGCTAGTAGACTACAATTCTGGATGTCCTCGAACAGCTGTTTTCTTGAAAAACTGACAGCCATTGCAGTCAGGTGCATAAAAGTGGAACACTGAGAGGTGTTTTTGTTACTTTGGAAAATAATACGTTCTTTAAAAGCAAATACAAGCAGTGTTTTGTTACTTGTACCTGATGTTGAAGCAACTGGCGTATTCTGTGTACTGCACATTTTTGGTTTGCTCATGTTTAGTTTACCTTTCTTGTCTTTAGATGATTCTGCTTCCAAACTCCATCATCCACAGCATTGGAAACACATGTGTTCTCATACAGGAGAAAACTGGAATAGATACTCACTTAATTTATATTTTAATACTAGCTTAGGTAATAATAATATAATAATATTTATTTGTACCCCACCACCATCTCCCCAAAGGGACTTGGGGCGGCTCACAGAAGCACTCCCAAGTGCCACATGCAGACAACAATACATAAGTATAAATACAATAACATACTGTAAGTATAATCAACAAAACATAAAAATCTCAGTAATAAAATTATAAAAAATTGAAAATTATAAAATTCTTAAAATGCAGTGGAACCTGCTGGCCAGCTATCTGCCATAACAATCAATCAAAGTACGGGTCAATACTATCAATGATTCATCACATTGGCCATGGATTACTCAGGATCAAAGGCCTGTCTGAACAGCCATGTTTTTAGACTCACCCGGAAGGCCTGAAGAGAGGGGGCTAATCTAATTTCTTTCAGGAGAGCATTCCAGAGCTGGGGAGCCGCCACCGAGAAGACCCTCTCTTTTGTCCCCACCACCAGTGCTTTTGCCGAGACCAAAAGAAGGGCCTTCCCAGCAGATCTTAATGCCTGTGCTGATTTGTAGAAGGAGATGAGTTCTCGAAGATAGGTTGGACCCGAAGCATATAGGGCTTTATAGGTTACAACCTGCACTTTGCATTGGGCCCAGAAACTTATTGGGAGCCAGTGGAGCTGCTTAAAAAAAAAGGGGTGTGTGTGTGTGTGTAGTATTTATTTATTTATTTACTTTATTTATATTCTGCTCTTCTCACCCCGAAGGGGACTCAGAGTGGATTACAGTACACAAACTTGCAGACAATCCCTGCAGTTCAACATATGACATATAAACATGTGACATTTATCACAGTACGGTACAGTACATACATTTTTGACATATTACACACATATAGATGAACAGAGGCAAACTTTCTGGCCACCAGGGGGAGATGACGCACTTCTAATCTCTCTAAGTATGCTCTCTAAAGCTCATACCAGATAATAATCTTGCTTCCACTCTTTGCACTAAGTGCAGTTTCCGAGTTGTCTTCAAAGGCAGCTCCATGTAGAGGTACCCAACAATATCTGGGTTAGGAATTTTGCATTTGAAATATTCATGCTTGGGTTTCGTATTTTATGAACCGAATAGAAAATTCAAAAGGATGTGGGTAAACTAAAACTCCCATCATCATCTGACATTGCCCCCAAACCACACCAGTAGTTAAAGCTGGTCATGACAGATACTGTATGTATGCAAGGTATGGTTCAAATCTATTGGTGGAGTTCACTGTGCTTTCTGGATATGGTATTGAGGATACGATCGCCCAAGTGTATTGGTCCAGAAACCAATAAGGATAGGCTCCATTTTGTTATGGATACCAATAATTCCTAGGTTGAATCTGACAAATTAGCCTCCAGGGGTATGTTGAAGTCACCTGAAAGCAAGATCTGGACAACTCCAACAACACCTCTGAAACCAGTTCTATGATTGTTCTTGGACTTCTCCATGAGACAACTGTAAAACCAATGCACTCTTTGTGCTTAGGGAAGAGGCTATCCCTTCAGCAGTGTTGGCCAGATAATGGGAGAGTCTTTTGTCACAGGTAGAAATGTTTGGTTGGATTTCTCTGTAAAAATAGATCCTGGCCTGGTTGTGATGATGACAAGGATGATAGATTAGATAGATTTGTTTATTGATTAGTCCTCTGACCATATGAACAGTATCAATCAAAACTTTATTACGGTCACAGACCAGCACAAGCGCCCTAAGAGGAGAAGGACAACTCCCCAGTAAACAGTTATTTAAAATCAGACTAGAAATCAGTATAAAAATATATTTTAAAAGATAGGATATTGTTGCTTTACGATGTCAATCATCACCCGTCTGATATTAAGGGCAGCAGCACAGAACTTAGCAACACTGTAAGTCATTGCAGTGTTAGAGTCCGAAAGCAGCAGGGTGGGATAACATCTTTCACTGCGCCCCGGGTACTTTAAAACATATGAACAGTAAAAAACAAACAATACAAAGACACAATAAACACAAATCCTTATCCTAACACTCCTGTAATAATTAGCTAAAATATATTTAAGCATTTTGATTAAATCTTAAGTTTGGTAAAATTGGATTAAATTCAATTACAACATGATTTTAAATAAGTTCATCATCATGATAAGAGACCCCATTTTTATTAGTGGGTAAAAGCTATAGATCAGGGGTGCTCAGAATGGTGATCGCGATCACCAGGGTGATCTTTGGGCCTCATCCTGGTGATCTTCAGGCCCCTGACCAGGTTTTTTGCTGTTGGTCCTCTTCACGCGCCCCTGCACGCTGCAAAGAAGTCCTCCGTCGTTGCTCCTCCCCACTCCCTGCTCGCGCACCGCCTCCAAAAGCTCCAGAGTCCAAGAGGCAGAATGGACCCCCTCTTTTGGATTCCTCCTCCTCCCTTCGTCCTTCTCCAGCCACTCAGAGTCGTAGGAGACCAAAGGGGGCGGGCCTGGATGACGCGATGCATGGCTGGCCCCGCGCGCATGCGCAGAAGTGCCCAATTCTGCCTCTCAGACTTCTCGTGAGCTCTTGGAGGCGGCACGCATGCTGGTGGCGTGGAAATAGGAGCAACGACAGAGGAGAAGAAGAAGAACGCTTTGGGGTCATTTGCCTACCGCATTTCAAAGGTCGGTCTTTTTTTACTTTGGGGTGGGTGCTTGATTGTTCTGTGGCATGTCTCTTTGTTTATTTTTAATGTTTAAAAATGGCCTTTTAGCTCCAAAGCCTCTCTGCTTGCTTTGTTCCTTGAGAAATATATGTTGGGGAATATGGAAATGTGGGAGAAATGGGGTGGTTGGCTGTATTTTTGCATGCCCCTTTGTTTACCTTGCTGAGTATTAAATGGCCTTGCAGTTCAAAAGCCTCTCTTCTTACTTTCTGGCTGATAATATGTGTGGTAATATGGCAGTGTGGGAGAAATGGGGTGGTTGGATGTATTTTTATGCTCTGTTTTATATTGTTGTTATTAAATTGAAATGTTGATGTTTTATAACTTCATTTTATGTAAACTGCCCCGAGCCTGCTGGAAGGAGCGGTACATAAAAATGAATAATAAATATAAATAAATAAATAAGAAAATAGTTATACGTTTTACATTTCTAGGTAGGTGAGCTTTGGGACTTGGTTTATTAATCAGTAGCTCCCATGCTGAAAAAGTGTGAGCACCCCTGCTATAGATCAATGAAAATATCACAGAAAGCCCCTGAGAATGACTTCCATCACTTGAACTTTTTCCCACCTCATGTCTATTTATCTGGCCCTTTCCACCTTCCTATAACACTTTCTTTTATCTTCATTCCTCTTTCACACTTCTCTCTTCCTCACTCCACAGCTATATTTCTCTCCTTTTTTGCTTCACCCTTCAATCTTCTTCTTTCTTCCACTCTCGCCCTCACTTTTCATCCCTTGCCTCCCCTTATTCTTTTGCTCCTTTGCTTCTCACGTGCCTCGTTTGTATGTCTCATCCTCCTTTCCCTTCTTCCTTTCTTTTTTGCCATATCTTATTTCTCTTCCACCATATAGACCACCATTTCTCAATCTGGAGGAATTAAAACTACACAGGTGAGAACAAACAAAACAGATGAACTGCTATATAGAATAGAATATCAAAACTATGACAACAAATCGCTGAAAGTTACAACGTGAAACATGGATTCCACTGGAGGAAGAAGTATTAGTAGTATCGATACAGAGTCAAGATTCCATAGTCTCTTTAGAAGGGGAAAACATAAGCTCCAAGGTGAAAAGTCCACGGTAATCCATAATAATAAAGCGGTGAGCATATGTTCACCCAAATGTGAATCAAGTTTCAAATAGCAGTCCACTAAACCACCACAATGCTGTGGCAACGTATGTCAGTCCAATGGGAGGAAATCCAAGGACACGGAGATCGCAAATTTTATTGGCGTCTCCAATAAAATGTGGATTATAAGAAAAGCCAATGGCATGCAGATTCTTTAATCATGGCCTGGGAGCCGTTTCACTCTCTGGCTTTTTCAAGGCACAAATATAACAATAAGGTGTTCAGTACTCCTGGAGGAGTCGCAAGGAGGTGTCAGAGGGGTCGCCAAAGATAATCAGAAAACAAAGTATTTTCTGTTGGTCATGGGGATTATGTGTGGGAAGTTTGGCCCAGTTCTATCATTGGTGGAGTTCACAATGCTTTTTGTGGGTGAACTATAAGTCCCAGCAACTACAAGTCCCAAATATCAAGGTCTATTTTCCACAAACTCCACCAGTATTCACATTTGGGCATATTGAGGATTCGTGCCAAGTTTGGTCCAGATCCATCATTGTTTGAATTCATAGTGCTCTCTGGATGCAGGTGAACTCCAAAACTCAACTCCAAAACTAAAGGTCAATGGCAACCAACACTTTCAATATTTTCTATTGGTCATGGAAGTTCTGTGTGCCAAGTTTGCTTCAATTCATTGGTGGAGTTCAGAATGATTGTAGGTTAACTATTAGGCATGAGAAAAAAGTTATGAAAATCAAAAGAATTCGTAAGTGATTCGTATGTAATGGGACTTTTGAGCTTTTACGGATCGCAAGGCCAATCCCGGATGTGGACTTTCTTTTTCGAACCCCCTGGGCCCAAAATTTCGTTAAATTCTAAATATTTTGGAAGGCTCCCTATTACCCCTCCAAAATCCAAAATCCCAGACATTACTCACAGTCAGATGGGGCCTTTCCATGCTCGAGGCCTACTTTAACTGAAAGGCCTTCCTCCAGGAAGAGAAAACCAGCCAGAACCATAGAGAGATCGAAACGGAAGTCCTAGGGCGGCTGGAGGACTCAGGAAAAAGCACTTTAAACTGCAGGGAAAGGAGCCTGGAAAGGGCTGCTGTGTAGGTGGCCCCTTCCCGCTAAGAAATAACCTGACCCAGGCTTGGGTCGGCTTATATCTTAGCGGGGGAAAGGGCTGCTGTGTAGGTGGCCCCTTCCCCGCTAAGAAATAACCTGACCCAGGCTTGGGTGGCATATCTTAGCGGGGAAAGGGCTGCCGTGCGGGCGACCCCCTTTCCCGCTAAGATATAAGCCGACCCAGGCTTTGGTGTGCTTATAACTTAGCGGGGAAAGGGCTGCCGTGCGGGCGGCCCCTTTCCCGCTAAGATATAAGCCGACTCAGGCTTGGGTCGGCATATATCTTAGCGGGGAAAGGGCTGCCGTGCGGGCTGCCCCTTTCCGCTAAGATATAAGCCGACCCAGGCTTGGGTGGCTTATATCTTAGCGGGAAAGGGCTGCCGTGGCGGGCGGCCCCTTCCCCGCTAAGAAATATCCCGACCCAGGCCTGGGAAACAGGAGGAAACTCGGCCCGGGCTGCTTCCAAGCGCGATTTGGAAACAGCTCGGGCTTGATTCGGAGGAATTTCCTCCTGTTTCCCAGGCTGTCTCTCAGAAGCGGAGGGAGAGCCTGGAGACCAGGAGGAAATTCCTCCGATTGGGAACTCGCAGGGGTTAAGGGAGGCATCGATGCCACCCTGTGCTCCTGTGAGGTCCCATCAACCGTGTTCCCCTTAATACGGGTTGGATTCTGACCTGGCAGGGGGAGGGAGACATCGATGCCACCCTTCCCCTGCGAAGCTCACAATCCAACCCGTGTTACAGGGAACACGGGTTGGATTGTGCTTCAGTCGGCTGATATCTTAGCCAAGAAGAGGCTGGCCGCGGCCAGCGTCTTCATGGCTGAGATATAAGCCGACCCAGGCTTGGGTCGGGTTATTTCTTAGCGGGGAAGGGGCCGCCCGCACGGCAGCCCTTTCCCCGCTAAGATATAACCCGACCCAGGCCAGTTGGACAGCCCTGTTCTAGTTTACCAAGAGCACGTTCCTCATACCCTCCAGGTCACTATCACCCTTACTACATTCTTACTATTAGAATTTATTATTTAATTCTAATAAATGCTCTGGAGAAGCAAGCCTTGACTATTTTATTTAATAATAATAATACTAATAATAATATATTAATGCTTTATATCTCCCTGCAAGGAAACCAAGGAAATGTTGCCCCTTGATTTGCCTGTGCTTAAAACAGTGTCAGTCCTGTTTCCCTGCTTCTCAGACTTTAGAACCAATTTAGAATTTCGTTAGTAATTACGTTACATTTTAGAACTTTTTGGAAAATTTTTTGTAAGTCTTTCTATTACTAATAAACCCCCCCCCCCCCATTTGATTTTAGAATCGCCATTTTTGGGTTCTAAACCATGCCTATTAACTATAAATCCCAGCATCTACAACTCCCAAATGACAAAATCAATTACTCTTAAACCCCACCAGTATTGGGTATTTTGCACCAAATTTAGTCCAGTGAATGAAAATGCATCCTGCAAATCAGATATTTACTTTATGATTCATAACGGTAGCAAAATTACAGTTATGAAGTAGCGATGAAAATAATTTTATGATAGGGGATCACGACACCAGGAGGAACTGTATTAAGGGGTTGTGGCATTAGGAAGGTTGAGAGCCACTCATATAGACAGTTGTTGCCTCTTCTCATATCCCTGTCTTTATTTGTCCACTCCTCCAAGTTGCTGTAGACAGGCATTGCCATGTGTGTGCCAAACCTCTGCAAATGCAAAATTCTGGCCTTATTTTCCAAACACATCCATTCTCCATTTGCTCCTCGTGCACTTCATTATGGCCAGCGACAAGCAGTGCTCAGCTGCCACAGGGGGTCTTGTCCAGAAAGTATGAGCCAAAGCACAAATCAATGAAATGATTGTAATTTTCTTCCCTTCTTTTGACTTGCTTAGAGAGTCATTTACATGCACATTTTAAACTCAGAGTTTCCTGCTGGGATCCAACACAAACAAAACATCCAATGTTTTTGTAAAGAAAATGCAAATATGACGATATAGTAAAGTGAGATGTAATTTTGTGGTTATTTATGTACAATACCTCAATTGTAAGTGTATATCATATCTGGCAGGTATAATGAATAATTCTGCAGATGTTCTTGCACGGCAAAGAAATGAAATATGTGGATGTTTTTGAAGTTGAACTAGATTCCTCGAGCCATAAATATTCAGAGTGATGGAGTTACAGAGGACACACTATAATTGAAGCACTTGATGCTACTCACAATCTTTGGGTGGCACCTTTAGAGGGCAATGGTGGTTTTCCGGATGTAATTGAATTGCAATTCCAATAAATTGTTGTCAGCAAGAGAAACATTTGGATTGCTGTGCATTCACCTCGAAGTACTAATCCAGATGCTCAAAGTTTGATTTATTAAGCCACAGTTCAGAATCTGAGAATGAACCTTGATATCATAGTTTCCTTCTGTACCTCACCTCAGCATCACGTCTATCATCTGCTGCATTAATCCTAGTTTAATTAAACAACACCTAGACATTACAACCAAACCAAGAACCTTAGTCTAGTTTGTTGCCAGTTTCCTAACTAGCACCCTGATCACAGCCTAAAATCTACTCAATGAGGTGAAGAGAGAGAGAGAACCATTCCTTACTACTAAATGAGCGTGAGCCTTAATGACCATTTATTAGTTGTAAATACCATATATACTTGAGTATAAGCCAGGTTTTTAGTCCCTTTTTCAGGCTGAAAAAGCCCCCCTTGGCTTATACTAAGGTTAAAGTTATTTATTATTTTACTCTGTTGTTGTTGTTGTTACATGTATTACTTTATTCTATTTATTATTGTTATTTTTCCATTTATTATTTTACTCTATTATTATTAATAGGCACATTTACATTGAAGAAGGTTAGAATAATGGTTTAATCAGAGCTGGACAGAGCTGGACAGTCTTATCTTAAATTACAGTTTTTTGTAAATATTCACCAACAACAACAAAACTTTATTACGGTCACTGAAGTTTTGTTTGATGTAAATATTCAAAAACATTTAACCTGCTGATGCCTCAATGAATGTAATGTTATTGGTATCTATTTTTATTTTGAAACTTACTTGTAAGCTGCTGCATTTCCCACCCTTGGCTTGTACTCGAGTCAATACGTTTTCCCAGTTTTTAGTGGTAAAATTAGGTGCCTTGGCTTATATTTGTGTCGGCTTATACTTGAGTATATATGGTATTAGAATAATACTTTGCATGATATTGTTAAAGTCGGTATGTTGCAGTCTACTTTTCCAACATCACAGGCGCCATCAGTTGGGATGATTGATGTATTTTTTTGGGACAGGGAAATTCAAAAGTCAATAGATGGGAAATAGGTATTTATTTATTTATTTATTTAATCACACTTGATGGGCCGCCCTTCTCAGAAGCCTCGGGGCGGCTCACAGCATATACATACAATCAAGTATAAACGATGATTAAAACGAGGTTAACATATCTAAAAATACAATAAAAACACGAAAACCATATGCTAACAAGGTAATATACAATAGGTCAGATGGGCAACTGAGGCAACATATAACAGTGCCGGCAGTTCATCCTACTCCAAACGCTTGCTGAAAGAGAAAGGTCTTCACCGCTTTCTCGAAGGAGAGGACCTTCTGCATGGCGCGTACGTCAGAAGGCAGCAAGTTCCAAAGTGTTGGAACTATTATTGAAAAGGCCTGCCGGCGAGTTGCCGTCAGGCGGTACATTTTAGGTGAAGGAATAACCAAGAGGTTCTGCTCCTCAGAGTGCAGCGATCTGGTGGGATAATATGGGATGAGGCGGTCCCTCAGGCACACTGGTCCCAGGCCATGTAAGGCCTTAAAAGTTAGAACTAACACTTTGAAGGTGATCCAGCATTCTAACGGCAGCCAGTGCGGTTCGCACAGAATGGGTGTGATGTGAACGCTCAGCGCACTCCCCATGAGGAGGCGTTCTGCACCAGCTTGAGTATGTGGTACATTCAGGTATGTGGTACATTCAGGCACAAGTGAGTTACATAGAATTGGGGAGAGGGAACTGTCCTGCTGCACCGTCACAATTCCTCACACTGCAGAGATGGAGACCCCGGTGGCATAATGTGTCAAACTCTTGCTCTGGCTGAACTGCTGACTGAAAAGTTGGTGGTTCAAATCCAGAGAGTGGGGTGAGCTCCCATCTGTCAGCTCCAGCATTCCATGTAGGGACATGAGAAAAGCCTTCCACAGGATGGTAAAATATCTAGGCGTTCCCTGGGCAACATCCTTGCTGACAATCAATTCTCTCACACCAGAAGCGATTTGCAGTTTCTCAAGTTGCTCCTGACATGAAAACAAAAACACTGCTGAGATGAAGTGGAACCTTTACTACACAAACAAATTATAGGGATATAATGATACGTTCAAAGGCTAATATTTCAACTTTGTCCAGACCTATCTCATCCAATATCATGCTCATTTTCATGTGTGGCTTTTCATTGAAAGATGGGATAATATATATTTAAAAGGTTTGCTTCCTATCTATTTTCTTTATGTGTGGTGATAAAATGCCATTGAAATTCAAGCCCCTTTTGGCTGAATTCAACCCCTTCCGAATGATGCCGTGCTCATTCCATTGTGCTTTCTCTTTCTTATGGGAAACAGAGTCTGAACCATCAAAACGGCAGGTTCATAAATTACATTTTGTTAACATTAATTTACTAGATAATAAGTTAGTTACATGTTTAATTCAGGCTTCTTCTTCTGGTTAGTGTGCAGCATTGTTGGACTGCCTGAATGTTTACCCATTATCGGTGGCAGTGATGATGATTTAGCACAGGTGGCAATACTTTTCACATTTTCATACCCAGATCTATTGCATGAGGAGACATTCAAGTTTTTAAACTGTTTTCTTACACTAAGGCTTCGTTTTGTTTGAGTACTTTCAATATCCCTGCTTTGATATTTATGCTTGAAGCTGAACATTTGAATGTGAATGTATTCTGCTTTACATTTTGAGCCAATTCAAGAATCGAAATGCAGATATTCTAAATTTATGATTTTCTAAACTGATGAAACTTTTCTCCAATTAAAAAAAGGACAACATGAGTCGATCAGTGGAAAAGACACACAGAAGTGTATAAAAAGGTGGAAATGGAAGAAAAAGAATGTTGCAGCACTGGATTATGACATTTTTCTAACAAAACAGTGGTTAAAATGTGCATCTTCAAGACAATCGGAATTATACTTGCTGTGATTGCACTCCCGAGCCTTTTGGAAACTATATTGCCTGGCTTTACTCGAGGGCTATCTGATATCTTCTGTTAAGATTAAGACCATTAGCAGACAGAGGCACTTTAGGCAAGGTGAAAAAATAACCAAAATGAGTTTACTGAAATGAGATGATAAAAGGGTTAATTCCACCCTGGACTATCATAAGGTAACTTAAAACAATACATTACAAAAGGAGCCTTTGCTGGTTGCAGTTATCTTTCTGGAATCTTTGAAAGTCTTTTGCCTCCGGTGTAAAGCGATGGATTATAAATTGTTGCTTGCAAACTGTCTTAATCTTCTGTCCCGTGAAGCTTAGGCTAGCTAAAAGCTTCTGTTGTCCTTTGGACTGTTGGTATAAAAATACTGCTAAATGCAGCAGGTGCTAAGATTGCCTGTTTTGGATTGCTAGGCCTAGGATACCAGACAATATCCAAGCCTCTAATTCACTGTAGCTCTGCTGTAGAAAAGAGGAGGAGTCTAGCAAAGAGCTCTGTGCAGGGAAAAAGAATAGACTAACTAATATCAGCCTCTGGGGGGATTTTAAGCTCTACCCAAAAAATAATAATAGGAAGTTATCTACACCAGTGTTTCCCAACCAGTGTGCCTTGGCACACTAGTGTGCTGTGAGCAATCATCAGATGTGACGTGGGAAATTGGAACCTCCAATACCCTTTCTTCCCCCTCCTGCCGAATACTTTTTCTTCTCCACTTGGGCTCCCTTCTTCCCAGCCTCGTTCTCCTCTCTTTGCCTCGCTTTGCTCTGGGGCGAGTCTGCGCAGTAGCGCCCACATGGGTCATGCCTTCCCCCCTCCCCCTCCCTTCCTGAACACGCTCAAGCTGCCCCCTTGGATCAAAATGGTGGCAGAAGCGGCAGTGTAGAAGAAAAAGTAAGTGTTCGGCAGGAGGGGGAAGAAAGGGCGTGAAGGGGAAGGGGGAGGAAGAGGTCTCCGTCAAAAGCTGGCAAGGGCAATCCAGCTGTTTTGGATTCCAACTCCCACCATTCCTAGCAGCCTTAGGCTCTCCCCCCCCCCCCCAGCTATTTAAGCAGGAAAGGGCCTCAGGCTGTTAGGAATGGTGGGAGTTGACATCCAAAGCACTCAGAGGGCCGAAGTTTTCCCATGCCTGTTTTAGGGACCTTAAAGTGGTGAGCCTCCTTCCAACATTGTGATTCTGGATAGAAAACAAACAACAATATAACATAACATTGTTTGGGTCCACAGTGCTCTCTGGTGAACTACAACTTCCAAACTCAGGGTTAATTCCCAAGTAAACCCTTTCAGTACTTTCTGTTGGTAATGAGAGTTCAATATGCCAAGTTTGGTTCAATTCCATTGTTTCAAGAGTTCGGGATGCTCTCTGATTGTGTGTTAACTATAAATCTCAGAAACTGTAACTCCCAAATGTCAAGGTCTATTTTCCCCAAACTCCATCTGTGTTCACATTTGGGCATACTGAGTATTCATGCCAAGTTTGGTCCTGATCCAACATTGTTTCAGTCCACAGTGCTCTCTGGATATAGGTGAACTACAACTCCAAAACTCAAGGTCAATGCCCACCAAACTCTTATAGTATTTTCTCTTGGTTATGGGAGTTCTATGTGGGAAGTTTGTGTCTTTCTGCCATTCCTGACAGGATATCTTATGTTGTGTTCATTGAAACAGGCCCATTTAAAAACATATTAACTATATGTATTACTGTGTTAGAGTATCATTTTGTGTCATTTTGGTTGGTGGTGTGCGCCAGGATTTTGTAAATGTAAAAAATGTTCCGCAGCTCAAAAAAGGTGGAAAAACACTGATCTATACTAGGCATGGTTTCGAATCCAAAAATGGCAATTCTAAAATCAAATGGGGGGGGGGGGATTTTTTTATTAGTAAAAGAAAGACTTACAAAAAATTTTCCAAAAATTTCTAAATGTAACTTAAGTACTAACGAAATTCGTTAGTAATTCGTATGCCAGAGCATGCGCATTCCAGATGGTTTTTGGCCTACAACTCCCAGAAATCCTAACAGCTGGTAAATTGGCTGGGATTTCTGGGAGTTGTAGGCCAAAAACTTGAATAAACCACACTGAATTCTAGATGGGACTCTCCAAATAGGAAGGAGGGAGGGAGGCAGCAGAGCAACGGGGAAGAGAAGCATCTGAGAGAGCGCAGGGAGAGAGAGGAGGAGAAGTGCGTGTGTGTGTGTGTGTGAAGCTGGCCCCTGCGATGGGGCATGGCAGCAGAGCAACGGGGAAGAGAAGGAGGGGGGGGAAGCATGGAGGACTACACTTTTCAGAATGCATTGCCTACCTAGCAGCAGCATCACTTCCAGTTCCCCATAGAAATGCGGGAAAAAGAAGAAGCTGAATGAAGGCAGGAAGGACATGAGGGGAAGAAGACAGGGAAAAGTGAGTACATAGTACAATAATTAATTAATTAATAATTAAGAATTTATTACGATCATAACGCAAATTGTTGGCCTCAAGGACCGTAAAAGGAAGTCTACTTCCGGGTTCGCGGCAGCGATCCGTAAAAGCTCAAAAGTCCCATTACATACGAATCTCTTACGAATCCTTTTAATTTCCGTTTCATTTTTCTCATGCCTAATCTATACTATTGGGAAGGCCTATAAACAGGGGGAACTAAACAGAGGAGAGGAAAAGGCAGAGCCAAGACTTCACACTTCCACAATACTGTAATATAAAATGATGCTTGACTATATTTTTTTTCATATAACTATATACTGCTGGATATAAGATAAGTAAATTCCAACTTTTTCCAAACTTTCTTCAGCTTTGCATATAACAGGACCAGGTCCTGCAAAGTATATCTCATTTCCAGTTCTTTTTTATTTTTTTAACACCTACCAGCAAAAATCTAAATTTTTTTTGCAAACAATTGAAGGGGAAGGTGGGAAGAGATCCTTTCCTTCTTCTTTTCTTTCCCATTTTCACTCTCTCGCTGTCCCTACCTTAAAAAGTCAACATCAAATGGGCTTTGTTGAAGCCTCTGATATCTTCAGGAGCATATTACAAAAACCGTTTTGGGCCATTTCTAGGAGAAAGTATCTTGAAAAATAAGATCAAATATTTCTTCTCAGTCAAACAAATGGGCACCAGGAGTAGACATTAGAAAATCTTGCAGCCACACAATGTATCATCGTGAAGCATATAAATATATGTATGGATCCCACAAGGGCAGAAATCTCCTGGATAATCGTCTAGCCCAGGAGCTGATTTGGGAGCTATCTGATAGAGACAAATGCTCTAGCAATTACAACGTTGTCCACTGCAAAGCTGAAAAATCACAACGATTTGATCTGCTAGACAGAAGCTTTTCCAGACAAAGATTTCGAACATTAAAGGATTATGAGTGTCCTATCCTAAACAGGGATGGAGACTCTCCATTCAGCGGGTGATTTATTATGCTTGAGTGAGCATAAACAATTTGTATAGTAAATATTCAAAGTTCAATCTCCATAGATAAAGTACTTGAAAATGAAACTAAACGTTGAGAGAGAAAAATAACAGAGCACTCAAAATGTGGCAATTTGGACTAGAAATAAGAAGATTTAAAAAAAAAAAAATTAAATAAATAAATAAAGAGGAGATTGCAAATAGACTGCTCCACTAGTTTCCATTGTATGTCAGGGAAGGCTGTAATACTATATCATTTCTGATCACCATGCTCATTATATCCCACATTAATGGGGTGGGATAACAATACAAAAGGCTGGTCCCTCTTCCACCCAGTCTCAGCCCCCGAAAAACTCAGCCCCAATCAAAATTGCTAACATTCTAATAATAATAGAATAATAAATATTTCTTATGGCTGGAGGCTGGTCTCGGCACAGTCAAAACACCCCAACATTGCAAACATTCTATAGATAGATACAAATATGTTTATAGTTATGTAACAAAGGTTTGTAAGTGCAAGTTGCTTGAGGATATTAACACTTGGATTGTTGTTTAGAGATGTGTTTAGAGATTTTGCTCCCTAGTGGATAGATGGCTATTGATATGAAATGAGGGACAGAAATATGTACAAATCTGTATAATGCATTATAGAAAGTATGAAAGAGCCTTATGATGCTGTAAGGCAGTGTTTCTCAATCTGGGGGTCGGGACCCAGGGGGGTGTAAAGGGGGGTGTCAGAGGGGTCACCAAAACACTGTATTTTTGGTTGGTCATGTATTTTCTGTTGCCGCAATTCCATCCTTGGTGGGGTTCAGAATGCTCTGATTGTTGGTGAAGTATAAATCCCAGCAACTTCAACTCCCAAATGTCAAGATCTATTTTCCTCAAACTCCACCAGTGTTCACATTTGGGCATATTGCGTATTAGGGCTGGATATGTCCGGTTTTAAATTCTTTGAAATCAGTTTAATTTCATATATAAAATTAATTTCAAATGTCAGTTTTTTGACCCTTGTTCACATTTGGGCCTAACTGGATATCTGGAAGTGTAATTTCTATACCAAACCCTTGGGGCATAACCTGGCCAAACCCGGGTTTTTTTTTAAAGGTCACGTTATTAGGTCGATTTTTCTCCCTCCTCAGTTCTCAACTCGCGAGAGGAGACTGGAGGGCAGCAGCACCCGCCTTTCTCCTCTCAAGAGCTGAGGCGGGCTCCTCGCTTCCACAGGAGAAGAGGAGGGGGGTTAAGAGTTAACCCACCTCCTCCTCTCCTCTGGCAGGGGTGCGTCTGTGCATGGCGTGGTTTAGATCTTGGGAGGGAAGGAGGGGTGTCCTCTCCTGCTTTGCTCTCAAGATCTAATCCATGCCAAGCCATGGCGCAAGATCTTGGGAGCGATCCATGCCAAGCCATGGCGCGCGCCAAGTCATGTTAGAGATCTTGGGAGGGAAGCAGGAGCGGACCATACACTCCTCCGTTCCTCCGTTCCTCTCCCGCAAGCTCAGAGGCATCCCGGGTTATATTTAACCCGCGATGCTTCTGAGCTGGGGGGGGGGAGGGAGGGAAGAGGGGAGGGCTCACCCTTCATTCTTCCCTCCCAGCTGATGTAACGAATAATAACAAAAATTCATTATTAGTTACGTTTTAAATTTATTAAAAAAATTTTTTTTAATCATCTTTATTAAGAGTTTCACGTTATAAGAAGTAAAAGAGTTACACAAGCAAACAAACAGTGTGTGAACGTTCCCAGGGTTGTAACAGTCCATAAAAGAAGGAAATAGACAGAGTGGTAAAGAAAAAGAGTGATGCAAAGAAAGCTGTGTGCTGGACAAGTGAAGGTTTGGTGTTGGTTCTTTTCCTTGCTTCACGACTTCCACGGTCAGTTCATCCTTCTTTTAGCTCTAAAATAGTTAAGCTCTTTTGCCGGCTCAATCTATGTGTGAAAGAGAGCATGTTTTATCTCCGCCAAACATTTACCACAGAGGCTATATCTGAATTTTCTGTCCGTGTTTTGCTACCTGCCCCACTATTCTTTTGCGTCCCCCCTACCCTTATCTATAGTTTATGTTCTACCCGCCCTTTACCCTAAGCTCTATGTTCTTTTCCTTTCTAAAATATTCTATTAGTCCCGACCAATCCCATTTTTTGTTTCTAGTTTCTTTTTTTTTATCCTCTCTTAATACATCAGTCAAGGCTTCCATCTGGACCACATCAACCACCTTGAGGAGCCATTCCTCCAATGTGGGTTCTTCCTGGGACTTCCAATACTTAGCATATACCATCCTGGCAGCCGTGATGGTCAAGTTCAGAATTTTTTTGTCTTTGAAATCCCACCCAGGGTCTACAATTCCTAATAATAGCACTTCCGGGGTTCTCGGCACGTCCTTCTTCAGTAATTTTTTCAGTTAGAGGTGTACCTTCCTCCAGAATCTATCAGCCTTAGGGCAGAGCCACCACAGGTGGAAATACGTGCCAGCAATTTTTGCTTTACAATTCCAGCAATCTGGGCTGGAATTTCTGTAAATTTTGGCTAATTTGTTTGGAGTCAGGTACCACCTGTATATCATTTTCATCCAGCTTTCTTTGTAGCTATGACAGTAGGAAACATCGACATTATTTTTCCAAATATATCTCCAAGTATCTTCTTTTATCTTAAATCCCAAATTTCTCGTCCATTGTTTTTTATAGCTCTCCTCCTCCTTGTTCTCGGTAAACCACTTTAGCAGTACCTTATAGAGTCTTCCCACTTTTTTCTGTTTGTTATCGAATATTATCTCCTCTATCTCGTTTTTTTCCTCCTCAAACCCTTTCCTTTCATCTTCTTTAAACTTTTCCCTTAGCTGTAGGTAGGAGAACCAATCTATCTCCTCTTCCCCTCTGAGTTGTGACTTATCTTTCAGGACATAGTTGTTACCATTCCATCTTACAGTGTCATTGTATGTCACCCATTTCCTACTGTCCAGCTGTCGCAATCTGAAAGCCTCTGACGGTGAGATCCACATTGGGGTTCTCGATCCAAAATTTATTTTATGTTTACTCCATGTCTTGAGCAGGGTCTTTCTAATACAATGATTGTTAAAATTGGCATCTGCCTTTAGTTTATTATAATGTAAATATCCGTGGAAGCCGAATTTTAGGTCGAAACCTTCTAGATCTAATAGCCTGTTGTTCTTAAGCCTGCACCACTCCCCGATCCAGTTTAGGCAGTTAGCCTAAATTCATTATTAGTTACGTTTTAAATTTATTTAAAAAAATTGTAATAATTTCTATAATGACCCATCAACAGAAATCCCCCCCCCCCATGAGTTTAGAATCAATTTTTTTATGGATCAACCACCCCTATTGCATATCCGTGTCAAGTTTGGTCCAGATCCATAATTGTTTGAGTCCACAATGCTCTCTGGATGTAGGTGAACTACAACTCCAAAACTCAAGGTCAATGTCCACCAAAAATGTCCAGTATTTTCTGTTGGTCATAGGAGTTCTGTGTGCCAAATTTGGTTCAATTCCATAGTTGGTGTAGCTCAGAATGCTCTTTGATTGTAGGTTACCTATAAATCCCAGCAACTCCCAAATGACAAAGTCAATCCCCCTTAAACATGATTTATGGTATCATGTTTAAGAAACAAGTTTCTTGTTTAGTTTTGTGGGGTTTTTTTCTTGTGATGTGTAGTCCTGCAACTCTTACACAACTCACCTTTCTGTGAGGTCTAATAATGGGAGCATGGTTCGTTGTTGTAGCTTCAATGGAAATGGGTCCCATGCTGTTGGTATCTGGAAAGAGAAGCTTTCTTCCGAAATTCAGAATTTGCATCTCCCCCCTTTCTCCTTAGTAAAGATATCTGTGAATTTCTGCAAAGGTCTTTCGAAATGGCAACCTTGTTTTGGTAATACAAGGATAAAAGTAATTCAGACGAAAATATAGTAGAATCAATGCTAAAAAATAATACCACCTAATGGAGAGAAGAAAAATACATAATGGAGAAAGAAAGCTCATGCTACAGTATTCTTTTCAATCTCCAATAAGGTTAGATTTGCATCTTTCCACATCATTCAGCGATTTGGGGGATGCTGGTGAGCTTATCGCTAGAATTCCCAGTTGCCTACATGGGGTATAAATAATTGTTAAAAAGCACAACCTGGAGTGAAACATAGCAATGAACTATACATACTGTAATCATGGTAAAGATCAGATATCACACGTTGCCATGATGTGACTTTTTAGTGTCAATGATAAAAAGAAATTAATTGCACAGATTTAATATGGATATGCCAGTGAACATTCGGAAATGTCTGGACAGCTCGGAAATAAGTTGTAAGATTAATTTGTCACATGTGACATGTGTTGAACCTTAGTTTACCATTGAGCCTATCGTGAAAACTTACAGCCAATATTCCTGTTGTGAAACCAGTGTGGGTAATGCTTGCCTCTAGCTTTGCCTCAGGCCACATATCCTGCTGCCGCCTTCTCTGTATATATCGTATCTATGTACACAGAATATTAACAAGAGGCTAAATTCATATTAAGATTGAGATCATGCCACAAAACTGAAAACGCACATGGGGAATATAGCAGATTAAGGAAATACACAAGGAATGGGCTGAACTGAAAGATGGTGAAAAACCTGCATGCTTAGCAGCCGGTCAAAAATCAATAATCTCACAAAAGTAAAAATATAGAGCAGTGTTTCCCAACCTTTTTTTGAGCCGCGGCATATATTTTACATTTACAAAATCCTGGGGCACACCACCAACCAAAATGACACAAAATGACACAGTATTTATACACTCAGTATGAAACCTGGGCCTGTTTCGATGAACACAACATAGATATCCTGGCAGGAATGGCAGAAAGACACAAACTTCCCACACAGAACTCCCATAACCAAGAGAAAATGCTATAAGAGATTAGTGGGCATTGACCTTGAGTTTTGGAGTTGTAGTTCACCTATATCCAGAGAGCACTGTGGACTCAAACAATGTTGGATCAGGACCAAATTTGGCATGAATACTCACTATGTCCAAATGTGAACACAGATGGAGTTTGGGGAAAATAGACCTTGACATTTGGGAGTTACAGTTTCTGGGATTTATAGTTAACACACAATCAGAGAGCATCCTGAACTCTTGCAACAATGGAATCGAACCAAACTTGGCATATTGAACTCTCATTACCAACAGAAAGTACTGAAAGGGTTTGCTTAGGAATTGACCTTGAGTTTGGAAGTTGTAGTTCACCTACACCCAGAGAGCACTGTGAACTCAAACAATGTTATGTTGTTGTTTGTTTTCTATCCAGAATCACAATGTTGGAAGGAGGCTCACCACTTTAAGGTCCCTAAAAACAGGCATGGGAAAACTCGGCCCTCTGGGTGCTTTGGACCTCAACTCCCACCTTTCCTAACAGCCTGAGGCCCTTTCCTGCTTAAGTGGCTGGGGGAGGAAAAGGGCCTTAGGCTGCTATGAATGGTGGGAATTGGAGTCCAAAACACCTGGAAAGTCCAAGTTTGCCCATGCCAGCTTTCAACAAGGACCTCTTCCTTCCCCTTCGCACCCTTTCTTCCCCCTCCTGGTGAACACTTTTCTTTTCCACTTGGGCTCCCTTCTTCCCAGCCTCACCCTGCTCGCTTTGCCTTGCTTTGCTCACGCTGCCGCTTCTGCCGCAAGATGTGGGGCGAGTCTGTGCAGTAGCGCCTGCACGGGTCACGTCTTCCTCCCTCCCCCCTCCCCTCCTGAACACGCTCATGCTGCCCCCCTCGGATCAAAATGATGGCAGAAGCGGCAGCGTGAGCAAAGCGAGGCAAAGCAAGCAGAGCAAGGCTGGGAAGAAGGGAGCCTGAGTGGAGAAGAAAAAGTAAGTGTTTGGCAGGAGGGGGAAGAAAGGGTATTGGAGGTTCCAATTTTCCACGGCACACCTGATGATCGCTCACGGCACACTGGTTGGGAAACACTACTCTAGGCAATGTCCTTGCAGACGGCCAATCCTCTCACACCAGAAGCAACTTGTAGTTTCTCATCATTCCTTACACACACACACACACACACAAAACAACACCATAAATTGTTCACTTGATGAAAATGAACAATAACAACAAATCAAAATATGATTTTGGCCTTCATGTGAAAATACCTTCAGAAATCCCTAGTCACTGATCAAATACAGCAGCAAAAGAAGCTTACAGGTCAGATGAGGAAGTCCTTTAGAATACATCTAGTCCTCTTTTTAAAAAAAATATTTTATTACTTTCCAAATTTTTTTACCATCCATACAAACATATACATAAAAACACAGTGCCCTGTGCATGTGACCCTCCCCCCACACAAACATCCACACCCCTCCACCCCTGCTGAGGATTGCGTCTTCTTTTTCTTCTTTTCTCTTCTGCAAGCTTTCCGGACATTTTACATTTCATTACATCTTAAACAACAACTCCAACTTATTTCTAATGGTTTGGTCCCGGGTTCTCCAAACAATATATCCTCTCACCCGATCCCATCGTCCCAACAGCTCTCGCACTTTATCCTCCTGTAATTGATTAAGCCTCATTTCCATAATTTCAAATTGAATGTGTTCTACCAAGTACCGCAGCCAGTTCTCAATTGTCCATTTCGTGGAGTCCTTCCAGCCTAGAACCACCACCGCCTGGGCGCTTTCTATCATCGCTACCTTCATTTCCGGATATTCCCCCATCTTGTTCTTTTTTTTACCAACACCGCCTTCTCTTTTGTGATGGTCCAATTTATATTCAATACTCTATTGATCTCCCTTCTACCTCTTTCCAGAATTTTTGGACCACCTCGCATTCCCATAATAGGTGCATATACACTCCTTTGTCTCGGCATCCGTGCCAACACCGTGTACCCATATTTTGGGAAAGATAGGTCAATTGGGCCAAGTGCGGTGCCACTTGTGCAGTATTTTCCTCCTTGCCTCCCTCACTCTTGTGTTTTTAGTCTTAGCAATATCCCCCACTATCCTCTCCATCTCTGCTTCTGAGACCTGCAGCTCCCTCTCCCAGATTGTGGTTAACTCTTCTACCGTACTTCCTCCTGATGTTACTAATATTTTGTATATCCTTCCAACCTGGACCCTTTTCCCTTCCTTCTTTTCCCTGATTATCTTCTCAAATTCCGTGTCCTCTCTTTGCAAGGCCTCTCTCACCTCCCTCTGCCTAAGGTAGTTGCATATTGCCCTGATTTGCAGCCACCGCCTTCCTCCCAACCAGTTCTCCAGCCTCTCTCTCCTGATTCTGCCCCCTTCGTCCACTAGTTGCTCCAGTCTCGTCACCCCCTTCTCTCTCAATTCCCTTATTATTCTGCTCAGGTTTTCCTCCCTCTCGGGGTTCATGATCTCCAGGGAGGCTACTTTTGATACTCCCAGCACTATCTTCCTTTGCCAAGATCTCCACACTTCCACCGTGGCCCTCATTGGTCCCATCAATTTCTCCACCTCCCTTTTTTCCCATCTCCTAAATATCAATTCCTCTCTTCCCAATGCGTTCGCTTCTTTTTCCAGTGTTACCCATCTCTTGTCGTCCTCCATCAGTCTCTCAATTTGAAAGGCATCTCTGTATACATCTAGTCCTCAGGCCAGAGAGTCACCATCCCTGGGGCTGCTTCATGTTCAGTAGGTCAAGCCTAGAGCAGATTGAGAAATAGTTTGCGGTTTTTGTTTCTCAGACATGGTATAGTTTCATAAATATGCAGACTATGGAGTGGGGATTTTTTGGGGTTTTAAAAAAAAGATACATTTCTTTTATTCCCCTTTTGCAATTTCCAATCCACTTCCCACCATCAGGTAGAAGCATTATGTAGCCGTAGTTAGATGAGTCAGCATCATAACAATCTGGCATGCAAGTCTGACAAAATGTCATCCCTCCTGAAGTTCTAAAGTGGCAAACATTTATCTTCAGCTGAGCAAAATGTGATCATTTCGCTCTGCTTGATTCCCAGCTGCTTACAGATACTTTAAATATAAATGACACATCCTGTGTTTGCTAGAGCTCAGCATCTTCCAAGGTTTGTGCTCCAAGCAAGATATGAAACCAATAAGCTGCACTAATAGTAAGCAGTAACAGTAATAGGTTTATTGACTGATTGATTGATCATATGTGTGTGAGAGGGAAAGCGAGGAAGAGAGAGCAAATGGGCAGTTCTGTGTATTTTAGAGTCATGTCAATTGCATGTGAGTCCCCTCTGGGAGATAGGGTGGGATATAAATTAAATTATTATTATTATTATTTGAAGCACAACTAGATGAGTCCACAGCACACACTCTGCTGGCTGTTGTATTGGATCACACGTCGGACACTTCTCAAGTGTCTAGGACTGTGTGATGTATTGGCGAATAATGCGTGCAGATCCCAGTAAGGTGTCCTTCTGCAGCTGGTCGATGGTAATTTTGTCAGCGCTGATTGTGTTTAAGTGCAGGCCAAGGTCTTTAGGCACTGCACTCACTGTGCCGATCACCACTGGGACCACCTTTACTGGCTTGTGCCAGATTCTTTGCAGTTCGAGCTGTTAACCCCAGCTTCTGCCAACCTAGCAGTTCAAAAACATGCAAATGTGAGATCAATAAGTACCGGGAAGGTAACGGCGCTCCATGCAGTTATGCTGGCCACATGACTTAAGAGGTGTCTATGGACAACGCTGGCTCTTTGGCTAAGAAATCAAGATGAACACCATCCCCCAGAGTTGTGTACAACTGGACTTAATGCCAGGGGAAAACCTTTACTACTTATACACTGTAGAATGAATGCAGTTTGACACCACTGTAATTGCTATGGCTCAATGCTATGGAATCATGGCACTGGTGCTATAGTTTTACAAGCCTTCTCTGCCAAAGAGTCTACCAATCCACAAATCCTAGCATTCCATAGCATTGAGCTATGGCAGTCAAAGTGTGTCAAAGTGTATTCATTCTACAGTGTAGGTGCAACTTATGTCCAACTTCTTCTGATTCATGCATGACATACATTGTGCAGCTTCAGACTTTTCTTTCACCTTTGAGCACATGAATGTTTGGCCATTCTTTTGGCTTGAACCTAGTTGCCTCATTATCCACATTGCTAGTTGTAGCTTCCCTCTTCTCTAGGGTTGGATAGATTTGTTCGGAAGAGCCTGAAACTCGTAACAAACTTGCAACGTTTGACTTTCGAAGCAGTTTTGAACCACGCAGGAAAGCTGGGAGAGGCAAATCCGAATTTGAACCACTACCCTTTCCCCCCTGGAAATATTCCATAATGTTTCCCAAGGTTATTTTAATTTTCAGAACCATTAACTTTGGTAAAGCCTAAAAAGTTTTAAAATCTCATGCTTTCCCTCCCTGAAGATGCAAGGGAGGGATGAGGTAGGTGTGGATAAGCACAGCCATTGTTGTAGTTTGTGAAGGCCAGGCTCCCAATGGTAGAGACTGCAAAAGGCCATGCTGTTAAACTCCACTTCCCACACCACCTTGCCACTCATTAGCCCTATAGCTGTCTGTAGCAGTCTTTATCTACATATAAAATAAACTGATCGAATCTATAAAGGTGTCTAAAGAAGGCAGCAAAGCAATAAGCAAGTTTTGCAAAGCCAAGAGAAAATAAATTGCTTTAAAACCAATCAAGTCAGACCACACCTGGAACACTTTGTCCAATTCTGGGCACCACAATTGAAGGGAGATGTTGACAAGATATAATGTGTCCAGAGAAGGCGACTCAAAGGATCAAGGGTCTGGAGAACAAGCCCTATGAGGAGCGGCTTAAAGAGCTGGGCATGTCTAGCCTCTGAGAGGAGACATGATGGAGGCCATGTGAGAGGAAATCATAGGGAGGAGGGCGCAGGCTTGTTTTCTCCTGCCCTGGAAACTAGGACGCAGAACAATGGCTTCAAACTACAAGAAAGGAGATTCCACTTGAACATTAGGAAGAACTTTCTGACTGTGAGAGCAGTTCAGCAGTGGAACTCTCTGCCCCGGAGTGTGGTGGAGGTTCCTTCTTTGGGTGCTTTTAAACAGAGGCTGGATGGCCATCTGTCAGGAGTGCTTTGCATCTCAACCTCTGACATTCAACCAGACTTTTATGCACTTGTTATAGATCAACAGAGACTTGATTTCTCTCACTGAATAAGAAAAAAATGCCTGAAGTAAAGGGGAGGGGGGGGAACCTAAAACAAATGGGCTCGGGAATCGCCGGAAAGTCCTGAAGGCACCCAACAGGAGCCAAAAGCGAGTCTGGCGAATCCCGGAAAAATGTGCTTTGAAGCGAATGTGACTGAAAATGATCATTAATATAATGAATCACAAATGATACAAATGTTCACATTTTGTTAACCATTGTTTTGTAAAATTTTAGTGAATAAATGTCATTTTTCCTATGACAACCTCTCTTTTTCATTGCTCGTAACATATATTCTTATCAGTCTTATTAATATATCAAAAACGCAATTTAGTGCCTTTTTATTATTATTAAAGAAATTCAATTGATATTATGTAGAATGTAGCTCAGTCTGTAGGTGTGGCCCTCCATAATATTTTTTGGCTCTTGTGTGGCCCCTTCGAAAAAATAATTGCCCACCCCTGGTCTTGAGGGTCCCCTCCAAACCACTAGAGGAAGTAAATGGATGTCAGGAGAGTTTGGATGGTTTCTTTCTGCCCAGAAGAAGGGGTCAGTCTAGATGTCCCTTGATGGGGTCTGTACTATGATTTCTGTTCTCCACCAATTTAATACAGTTTGTGCCACACAAACAAAGTGTTTGGAGGAGAACAACTACTTTCAAAATAAAGACCACCTAATGAAACAGGAAATAACACTTTCAAACCAGGAACAGATTTTCTTTATTATTAAAAAAAATGTTTTGTATAAAAACTTTGAAAATTCGCCAAAAATCCATGGATAAGTGAGCTAACAGTGGTTCATGTGTTCTACCACTGTAGAAAGTCTAATCAGGAATGGTCTAAAACTGAGGGAGAATCCCCTGAAGTTTCCCCAGTGCCAGGGCTGTTTTTTTCCCTACTGTGCATGCGTGTCTGCCATTAATGAATCGATTCAGAAGTTTTGGAAAGTTTTGAATTATTTTTTTTTAAAAAAATTGGAAGTGACTTTAGAATTGAACCACCAGTGCCTCCTACATCCGAAATCAGTTTTGCACCATTTTTTTGGGGATCAACCAAGCCTACTCTTCTCTATTCCAATAGCTCATCAAATGCCATCTGTTTTCGGAATTTCATCTTCTGGAACTATCTCATGTTTCATTTTGGATTGTTTCATCACAGGGTTTCCATGATGAAAGATGGGTTTATCGTGCCTACTTTTGTGCACGTAGTAAGAAGCGTTACCTAAAGCAGTGATTTTCAACCAGTGTGCTGTGGAACACTAGTGCGCCGTGAGAGATCATCAGGTGTGCCGTGGGAAATTATTTTCGAACTTCATTCAAAAATAAACTATAAGGCATATCAGTCCCTTTAAGAAATGGAACCATAGCACGCTCGCATCACCTAAGAAGTGACGCGAGAGTGCTATGGTCGCGCCATCTTGGATTCGCTCAGACGCGGCTAAGTAAACAAAGTTAGAGTTAGTGCTGCAGCAGCGCGTCAAGTGACAGTGGCAATTTGGGATCACAGCAAGGCAAGCGAGTGACCGTGATGGAGAAGTTTTTGAGAAGGGAAAATGCAAATGCCGAACAGGGCCCTGGACAAAATTATGACACAGATGAAGGCTCTAATATGAGTGGTGGACAAAAGAAAAAAGAAAAGATGGTGAGATGAGCTTCTCAAGCTTGACTGCGATAAAAACTAAAAACAGAGAGAAACTGACAGCTGTTGAGCAAGAGCTTTGTGTGTGTCTTTCTACCATTCCTGCCAGGATATCTATTTTGTGTTCATCGAAACAGGCCCAGGTTTCACACTAAGTGAGTGTATAAATACATTTAAAAACATATTAACTATATGTATTACTGTATTAGAGTGTCATTTTGGTTGGTGGTGTGCCCCAGGATTTTGTAAATGTAAAAAATGTGCCGTGGCTCAAAAAGGGTTGAAAATCACTGACCTAAAGTGTCACTGTGGATGTCTCAGAGATTGTCAGAGAGTGTCCTTTCCCAATACTGCTGCTGCCCAGTAGCTGCTTGGCACATTTAGCCCGGCTCCTCTGAAGACGGAAAACTCTACTAACAATAATCTCTTGCTTCACAGGAGCACACAATGCCACCACCCGTATGTGATTTTGCCTCTCCTAACTAGACGTAGGCTTGAAATTTAATGCCAGCAGTTTTAGCAACCAAAATCCACTTTTGCATAAAGTTTCTACATTAACCAAGTGTCCCAACTGTCCCACCCCTTCTTTATCATCTTTTCTCATTTCCATGTCCTGCCATTGGCCATAATTAATCTGGCACAGATATGATACCCTGACATGACCTTCTCATTATTTGTCTTAACTTGGAAGACAAATGGAGTGATTACCTGGGGGAATATTGCACTATTGAAACACCTATAGTTGAAAACATACCATAAATCTCCACTTATGGCCCATTATGTTCTGCTAATAGACTATCAAACCCCTCCCCATGCTAATGTTCTGTCACATTTGCATACACGAAAAGGTGAAGAATGTAGGAAACAGTAGATGAATCAATGAAAGATGATATATAATGGGATTTTGGAACCTCTGGAATGGCTCTTCAAAAATGATTTTAAATGCAGAATTACAACTCTATGCTTTCAATGCAAGTCATTTTTGTGGAAAGTCCTTTGAAACTAAGGCAAAGATGCAATCTAGAGGAGCCATTTATATGCATGAAAGACTGTTGAATGCATCCCTTCTCTTTTGGAAAGAAAACAAACTCTATTACCTAAGACAAGGAACAGATCCGCCACTCGTGTCCAGCCACAGAGCAATATCCAAGTTTTTGGCTGTCTAGGCCCCTCTGTGGATGTAACAGACTCATGTAACCACCAAGGGACTGGGCTGTGGCACAGCTGGTTAGTAGGCAGCTTCATTAAATCACTACTGACTGAGAGGTCTTGAGTTCAAAGCCAGCCCAGGTCGGAGTGAGCTTCCAACTATTAATAGTCTAACTTGCTGTCAACCTATGTAGCCCTAAAGACAGTTGCATTGTCCAGTAGGAAATTTAGGTACCGCTTTATGCAGGGAGGCTAATTTAATTTATGACACCATAAAACCTTCCAGCAGCATGCGTAAGAATGAGGAAGTACTCCATCAAGGACTTGGTATCACAAGTGGATGGTGAAGTGGCAGCTCCCCTTGTGGGCGGAATTGAGCATACCATCATGAAGCCGGAAAGCTGGAATGGTAAATTGCCTCTGTGTCTGTGTATATATGTTGTATGTCTAATGGCATTGAATATTTGCCATGTATATGTGCATTGTAATCTGCCCTGAGTCCCCTACAGGTTGAGAAAAGTGGAATATAAATACTGTAAGTAAATCTATTACATATAATAAAAGTCAGTGTTTGCGGGCGGTGTTGCGGCCGAGTGACTGAGCGGAGGGAGGAATATGTGCGAGTGTTTTGATTGGCTGCCACTGTGGGATTATTTGCATAACGGGCTCTGATTGGCCAGCCTCAGAACTCCAACATTGTACGGCCCCAGACAGAGAGGATTGGTTGCCACTGAAATGGTATTTGCATAACGTACTCTGATTGGCCAACCACATTCCACCATTCCAAGGTGACTCAGAGGGAAAAGGATATGCCTCAGGCAGTCACCAACTGCGGCCCACGGTAATGACAGATCACGACCAAACTTGCCAAACAGGGGAACAATGGCCCACTTCACAACCTGGTGTTGTTTAGGGCACGACGGGCCATGAATGATGGGATTTGCAGTACATTCACCTCATACACTTCCCAAACAACACTGTAGCCCCTAAAAATCCCATACCATGCCCAAACGGCCCAAGACAGAGGGGATTGGCGGCCACTGAAATCGTATTTGCATAACGGACTCCGAATGGCCATCCACATTCCAACATTCTAAGGTGACTCAGAGGAAAAAGGAAAAGCCTCAGTCAGTCATACACTGCGGCCCACAGTAGTGATGGATCAGGACAAAAAATGGCAAACAGGGGCCCAATGGCCCACTTCACAACCTGGTGTGGTTTAGGGCAGGATAGCCCACGAATAATGGGATATTAAGTACCTTCACCTCAGTCACTTCCAAAACAACACTGTAGTCCCTATACATCACAGACCAGGCCCAAAATTGACAACAAGGCATCCTTAACTTGATTTTCCTGACTAGGCCTCAGCACATGGGATATTGTTAGGCTCCCTCAACTTGATTTTCCTGACTAGGCCCCCGGGACTCGCAGTACCTTCACTAAGTTCTTGAGACCACTGCAAGCCACATAAACATCTAATAGGAACCAACCTTGGCACACAATGCCTTCCTCAAATAACCCGGGCACCACCGGGTCCTCAGCTAGTGAATAAATAAAGAAGGAGGTACATTTGCGCCACTCATTATTGCTGGTCATGTGGACATCCTATTTTGAAATCAGGTAATGGCCAGGAGCCTCTAGTTGGCATCCTCAAGGATGTTAAACTTCATCAGAGTGTGAATTAATTATCTAAGGCACCCTTGATCTAAGCTTTTTTTGGCAGATGCTTTACTCATTACAGCTTTCTGCAAGACCATTGCTAGGTATGTGTCAACTAGGCACAAATTGTGACTAAAAGTTTGGAATGTGGATCCAAAGTCTAAATTCAGTATGTCTACGTTTCACTTTGCCAGGGGTAGGCTGCTTCATTGAAAGAATGATACCATTTATTTGACTTGGTAAAAAAAAAAGGAAACAGAGTGCAAAGATAATTGTGAGGATTTGGCTTTCCCTGCTTCCATTCTTCATACTTTAGTTATGGAATCTTCAGCTTATCTGCAAGATGACCCTGCTCTGGGAGGAATAAAAGAATCAATGACCAGAAATGTTTAATGTTTGCTTGCAATTGCTGGATCATGCAAATAATTGGTTAATTCTTTGTTAACTGTAAAATAAAATGCATGAACTTCATTGGTTGGGCAATGCCCGGGGATCAGGCTGAGCCTGGGACTTTTGGTTACTGCTGCATTTTTGTTTGGGCTTGAGCTATGCAGGTGCAGAGAGAGACAGTTTGAAGAGAGAAGCAGAGAGGGGGGTGGTGTTGAAGTGCACTATGCCAGTCTTTCTCAACCAGTGTGCCGTGGCACACTAGTGTGCCGTGACAGACCTCCTGCTGTGCAGACCCCCTTCCTCCCCCTCCTGTGAACTCCTGCTGCTTGGGGGAGGAGGAAGGGCCGAGCAGTGGCGAAGAAAAAGAAGAAGGGGCCGGGGCGCCGCTTCCTTCGGCCGTTTCCCCAACCAGCCTCCAATCTGCCATGACTCTCGCCCCTCGCTCGTTGAAGCCGCGTGGAGGAGGAGCCCCGCCCACTGAAGCCCGTCCACCGCTCATGCTCCTCCTCTGTAGGAGAGCTGAAGCTGGGGAGGGGCCCCACTGGCTCTGCCCTCCCCGGCAAGGCTCCCAGCAGCTGCTCCAGCCTTGAGGGGACAGTGCCAAGCCAGCATTGTGCTGGCTCTGGCACCACTGGCTTGGCACTGCCCCCTCAAGGCTGGAGCAGCTGCTGGGAGAGGTGAAGCTGGGGTTAGGGGGCGGGGCATGGTGCAGCCTGGCTCCATCCACATGGACAAAGAAACTGATCACATTGTACATATGTTGTCTGAATTTAAGAAGAATAAACTACTTGTTCTTTACTGTTCACCTGCGTAGCATATTTTCTTTCTCTGGCAAGGCAGTGTGTGTGGGCTGATCAAGCATGAACTACATGTGGTTGATTTTACACCACAGCAATTTGATAATTTCAGTTTCAAACCCACTAATTCCTGAAACATTCGGCATTATCCAGGAAAATGATGCATGTCCTTGTCCTTCTATAAATGGTAATAAATAAAAGATTTTACCATTCAATCTGATAAACACAGCTAAAGATGCAGTATTCAGTCCAGCAGGGATCACATCACATTATTAAGTAATTTAAGTATTTGAGTGTAATGGTCCTTAATTCACTATCAAAAGCTAATTGATTAAATTATAAAGCAACCCTACACTTAATTTTTCAGAAATGCCTACAATATAGGATAGCAGTTTATTATTCCTGGGAAGGATTGGACTTTGGGATGTTCTTTCTCACTTCGGCTTGATGTGGGAGAGAAGCAATTCACAGAGAAAAGTTGGTTTTGGACTCCAAAGTTGCAGTTTATTTATTTATTTACATCATTTCTACCCTGCTCTTCTCAACCCCCGAGGGGGGACTCAGAGTGGCTTTACAAAAGGCAACAATTCGATGCTGATACAAAATATAAATACAATATAAAACCATAAACATTCAGCATTAAAATACAGTTAGCATTAACACTTAATACACACTCACTTAAGTTAAAAACAGTGTTCCGTCCACAACATGAGCATTGAGCCATATCCATCAACTTGCCGTTACAATTCCAATCCAAAGTGCTGCATTGTGCTAATGTGCAAAAGCCAGGTCCCATAGCCAAGATTTTGCTTTTTTCCTGAATGCCAGAAGGGATGGGTTTGATCGTATGTCGCTTGGAAGCGCATTCCACAGGCAGGGAGCCACCACCGAGAAGGCCCTGTCTCTCGACCCCACCAACCATGTTTGAGAAGTTGGCGGGAGCAAGAGCAGGGCCTCCCCAGATTATCTTAAATTATGAGGTGGGACGTAGAGGCAGATGGGTTCGGACATACTCTTTTAGGTATAGAAGAAGATGAAAGATTATCCACATGGGCCAATATTTGTCTTGTCATTTTTTGGTTAATGTGGGGTCAAATCAGTCTTCAGGTATCCAATTTAACAGAGGAAAAAGCCCAAACCTGTACCAAAATTTGGGCTTTATCCTGCATTTGGGAAGTGCAGACACCCACCTCTGATTCCAAAGCAGAATTGATGGTGGTTATCTTGAAACTATCCTGTGATCTCTGGACTCAGGTGGTCCAAGGATGTAGGATGGTTCTCCCATCACTGCTGCCAGATAAAAGGAGGAAAAGGGCACCTACCTCGTTTTCAGAACCTTTTCTTCCTGGTTCTGTACCATATAATAGGCAAGAAAGGCTGGGAGGAGCAAGGGTTTACTCTTTCCAGATTCTTTTGCCAGCCACATGGCATGGGACCAGGAAGAGAAGCTGCTCATTTTACCTAGCAGCAATGGGTAGGATAGAAGCTGGCATTCAGACTCCTGCTCAGCAGCGGCAAACCAGTTACAGCACAGCTGGGCAATATGGATGTCTTCCCACAGCCAGGGTGATCTGGTGTTTCCACATCATTCCACAATGTGGGGAGAAACCAACATTTTCCAAATGCTGCATTCAAAAAAGCCGATTCAAACTGCAAATATGATTAAACAGGACTTTAAGGATATCATGGCTGTAATAATGGACAATTGTCAGTTGTGTATCTGAGACGATTCCCTTGGTTACGGGAATGGTCTCACAGTGCTTTATGCTCCAATAAGGACAGGAGCTCAGCTGTTTCACATCTAATACTATTGTTATAATTGTTTCAAGCCTCAATCCAAGAATATACATCTGTGTAAGTCACTGTGTATATTGTTTTATTTATGATTCCTTGTGTCTATGACAGCAGGAATAAAGAAGAGGTGAAGGAGAAGAGACAGTGGTAATAGAAGTTACGTACCCCACTGATAGGGGTTATAGTAGTAGACATCTAATCCTTGGAGGCTAATGAAAAATTCTTAGTTCCATTCTTGAATGCTAAATGCATCTTTCTCTTTTGACATTATACCTAAATTATACACTTGAAACTGTTCCCTTTCCTTGTGATTTCAAATTTTATCTTAGCAGCCTCTACTAAGGCATTAGAGGAAAGGATTTAGAACCTTAATGAAGAGACTCACCATGCCTTTAGTCCTTATGGGCCTGTAATTTTAGGTACAGAAAGCTTTGGACAAAATGTATATGCTGAGTCCTAGCAATATCCATTAATTGCTGCGTGTAACTTTCCTAGAGTTGTCACATTGGAATAAACCAAGCAGATTTCAGGCTTACGAGATGTTCAGAGATTGATTTGAGATGCAAATTCACAATTTTAAAGCCCTAAACGGTTCGGGTCCAACTTATCTGTCCAAATGCATCTCTCCCTATGAACCATCGAGATGTTTAAGATCATCTGGAGAGGCCCTGCTCTCGGTCCCGCCTTCTTCGCAGGCACGACTGGGATGAGAGACAGGTCCTTATCAGTGGTGGCTCCTCGGCTTTGGAATGCCCTCCCTAGAGACATCAGATCAGCCCCCTCCCTCCTACATAAGAACATAAGAACATAAGAAGAGCCATGCTGAATCGGACCTCAGCCCATCTAGTCCAGCATTCTGTGTCACACAGTGGCCCACTACTTGTACACGGGGATCTCTAGCAGAAAGGAGGGCAAAACCCTCACCTGCTCCCGACCCCCCACAACCAGTACCCGGGGAAATCCTGCCTGCCTCAATCAACACAGAGGTGGCACTTGGATGTCCATTTCAGTAACTACTGATTCCCTTGGTATCCATGAATCTGTCTAATCCTGCCTTGAAGCTGTCCAGGCTGACAGCTGTCACAACCTCCTCTGGAAGTGAGTTCCATAACCCAATGACCCTCTGGGTGAAGAAATATTTCCCTTTATTAGTCCTAACTTTCCTACCTTGGAGCTTTAGGGAGTGCCCCCTAGTCCTAGTGTTGTGTGACAGAGAAAATATTTTTTCTTTATTCACCTTTTCTATCCCATGCATGATTTTATACACTTCAATCAAGTCACCTCTTAAACGCCGTCTTTCAAGGCTGAAAAGACCAACCTGATTTCATAAGGGAGCTGCTCCATCCCTTGGATCATTTTTGTTGCCCTTCTTTGTACCTTTTCCAGTTCCAGCTCCTGACATTTCACAAGAAAGTCAAGACCTGGCTGTTTGAGCAGGCATTTGCTGATGAAACATAAAGCTTTAATTAGATATGTGGAATGATGACGATGTGACGGAAACTGATTTCGACATGACGCTGAGACTGTAATTGTATGTTTTTCATTGTTAGTTTGTTGTTATATGGTTATTTTTTTGTTTGTTTGCTTGTGTTGTATTGAGGGCAGAGACTGCCTTGTGTAAACCGTCCCGAGTCGCCTTCGGGCTGAGAGGGGCGGTATAGAAACGTGACAAATAATAATAATAATTTAAAGTTCTGAGTCCAGGATTATCCCACTATACCTGCCACCACAACCCCAGTACTAGAACCAAACAACATTCATAGTTCATAGCCTTTCATATCACTCCTGGATACTCTCAAGCTTTTGTCATTTCAGCAATATATGTTAAAGAAAGAAGGGAATAACATCTTGGAGGTAGTTGATAGGGATGCAATTCCTCACTGAGGTTCTTCTCAAAGGAATAATAATAAATAATAAGCTTTATTTATACCCCGCCACCATCTCCCCAAAGGGGACTCGGGGCAGCTTACATGAGGCCGGACCCAAAAATGCAAATACAATAGAATAACATGAAAAGCATCCAATAAAAGCATCACAATAAAATAAATAAAAATAAATACAATAAACAATGCAAAATAACGTAGTCAAGAATCAAACACAAGTTAAACAATTTTCTTCATGTTGTAATAAGATCCTCAAGAACCCCACACTTTTAGAAACCTATTTACAATTCAGAATACTTGTTATTTATTTGTTCAGTTTCTTCCAAGTCTTTGGGAACAGCCCACGCCAGACTCTTCGTGACCTCCTGGACCAGCCCACACCAGAGCTCCCTGTCGGCAGTTGCCACCCCCATCTCCTTCAAGGTCAAGCCAGTCACATCAAGGATAACATCCATACATCTTGCCCTTAATCAGCCCCTCTTCCTTTTTCCTTCCATGTTCTCCAGCATCATTATCTTCTCCAAGCTTTTCTGTCTTCTCATTCTGTGGCCAAAATACTTCATCTTTGCCTTTAATATCCTTCCCTCCAGTGAATGGTTGAGCTTTATTTCCTGGAGTGTGGACTGGTTGGATCTTCTTGCGGTCCAAGGCACTCTCGGAATTTTCCTCTCACACCAAAGTTCAAAATTCAGGATTAGCTTGTACAAAACTCACATGAGATTGTTTTGCACAGAACATAAGATTTTCTTCACAGAAAATGCTATTTCTGGTTGGACACTGTTTTCATCCCAAAAGAAACATGTGAGAAGTCTGCAAATAAAGTCCTGAAATGACCATTAGTCCAGGAGACTTCTAATCAACGTGTCAAAACACTCTAGAAACATATTTCCAACTGTTTTATGAAGACTTTATCATCATTAGTACTTGACCATCACTGACACTAAAGATGAAAAAAATGTTAATATGATGTGACAGAAGACACTGATCACTGGAAGAAGAGTAGATGCTGGTCAAATGTTGACATTATTTAAAGTAAGAAGAATAAAGTAACATTAACTGGTTCTCTAACTATAAGTGCTAAAGCAAGATATGTCAGTGGAAATCAGGTTTTGGATGTTGGAGACAACAGTATGACTTGAACTATAATAAATAATGGTATCTTATTTAGCTCTTGAAGGAAGTTTAAGACCCCCTTTTCAAGCAATCACTTTCAACTTACAACATGGCTTTATCACTCAGATACACTTCTAAATGATAGAAGCAAGTGCAATAAAGAGCCTTGGGAGTAGTTCAGTGATAGTTGTATAACATTATTTTATTGTAACTTCCATTACCTATTCTCTAAAAATACTATACATTTTCTGCTTTCTACCAAATCCGTTGAAAAATTGACTCCCAGTCATTTTCTTAGACAAACTTTAATAGATGCTTGAGTGCTCCTACAGCCTATGAACCAGGTTATAAATGATTAACGCACTTACCTTGTGGCATGCTGGAAAGCTATCTATCATGATTGGTTTTTGACAGTACAAGGCTACATTAAAAGGATTGAAGTTTGGGGAGGTACAACTCTGAAACATATTTTCTAAAACTGATTGTGCTATGTGGTTTTATTATCACATTGTATGGTGCTTTGGTACATTTTGAAGAGCAAGGTTTAAATATCATCAGCTTAATTTTAATTAATGAAAAATTAACTGTTAATATTTTGTTATTTTAATCAGAGTTCAAGTTTTGATATGATAGATTATTTTATCAGTGCTCTTTCTTCTTATCACCAATAAAGAGGATCTGCATTATAACAGTCTGTGTTTTTTTGTCTTTTATTGTTGTCTAGCTGAGGACACGGCGGTGCCCGGGTTATTTGAGGAAGGCATTGTGTGCCAAGGTTGGTTCCTATTAGATGTTTATGTGGCTTGCAGTGGTCTCAGGAACTTAGTGAAGGTACTGTGAGTCCCATTGACCATGGTCCATCCCCCTCCAAACAGCACCAGGATGTAGAGTGGGTCATGGGGGCTCTGTGTGCCAAGTGTGGTCTTGATCAGTCATTGGATGAGGGTTGCAGTGGTCTCAGAAAGTGAGTGAAGGTATTTCAACTCCCATCATCCATGGTCCGTCCCACTCAAAACTGCACCAGGATGTGAAGTGGGCCATTGGTCCCCTGTTTTTCAAATTTGGTCCTGATCTGTCATTACTGCGGGCGGCAGTGGCTGACTGCCTGGGGCCTTTTTTTCCCCTCTGAGTCATTTTAGAATGTTGGAATGTGGTTGGCCAGTCGGAGTCCTTTATGCAAATACAATTTCAGTGGCAGCCAATCCCCTCTGTCTGGGGCCGTAGAATGTTGGAGTTCTTAGGCTGGCCAATCAGAGCCTTTTATGCAAATAATCCCACAGTTGCAGCCAATTTAAATGCTGGCACATATTCCTCCCACCGCACCACTGCCCACAAACACTGACTTTTATTAGATAGATAGATAGATAGTAGGCATGGTTTCGAACCCAAAAATGGCGATTCTAAAATCAAATGGGGGGGGGGGGTGATTAGTAAAAGAAAGACTTACAAAAAATTTCCAAAAATTTCTAAATGTAACTTAATTACTAACGAAATTCGTTAGTAGTTCGTATGCCAGAGCATGCGCATTCCAGATGAGTTTTTTGACAAACTCCCAGAAATCCTAACAGCTGGTAAATTGGCTGGGATTTCTGGGAGTTGTAGGCCAAAACTTGAATAAATCACACTGAATTCTAGATGGGACTCTCCAAATAGGAAGGAGGGAGGGGGTATTCTATTCTTGGAAGCAGCAAAAAAGGAGGAGCCCCCCCCCCCGCTCCTCGCGGCCTCTCTCACCCCGATCCTGAGGGAGCGAGGGCCCAAGTTTGCCCAGGCTGAGAGGAAAAGGAAGAGGCCTGAGGCTGTGAGGAATGGTGGGAGTTGAAGTCCAAAACACCTACCTGGAGGGCTGAAGTTGGCCCCTGCGATGGGGCAAGGCAGAGCAACGGGGAAGAGAAGGGAGGGGGAGAAGCATCTGAGAGAGCGCAGGGAGAGAGAGGAGGAGAAGCGTGTGTGTGTGTGAGAAGTTGGCCCCTGCGATGGGGCAAGGCAGAGCAACGGGGAAGAGAAGGGAGGGGGGAGAAGCCAGCAGGAAAGAGGAGGGGGCAGAGAAGCATCTGAGAGAGTGCAGGGAGAGAGAGGAGGAGAAGCGTGCATGTGTGTGTGTGAGAAGTTGGCCCCTGCGATGGGGCAAGGCAGAGCAACGGGGAAGAGAAGGGAGGGGGGGAGAAGCGTGGAGGACTACACTTTCCAGAATGCATTGCCTAGCAGCAGCGTCACTTCCAGTTCCCCATAGAAATGCGGGAAAAAGAAGAAGCTGAATGAAGGTGGGAAGGAAATGAGGGGGAGAAGACAGGGAGAAGTGAGTACGTAGTACAATAATTAAGAATTTATTACGACCATAATGCAAATTGTTGGGCTCAAGGACCGTAAAAGAAAGTCTACTTCCTGGTTAGCTGCCGTGATGCGTATAAACTAGAAAGTCCCATTACATACGAATCACTTACGATTTCTTTTGATTTTCATAACTTTTTCTCATGCCTAATAGATAGATATGGTCAGTAGAATAATCAATATACAGATCTATCTATCTACAACTTGTATTGGATAGAGGGCAGGAGACTATGTTGCATTGACCTCTTCTCTTCATACCACTAGAGGCACCTAAGCATCCAACATAGTCCAAATGAAATATTGTGTTGACAACTTGCATATGTAGGTATACTCTTCTGTTGGTTGCTTTGTGATGTATTTGAGGTAATGAATCAGTGAGATACAATCATGCCCCCAACATCTGATTAGTATAAGTCAACAATGATTGTGGCTAATGGATAGCATACAGGTTTACATCGTAGACTTGATTTTGAAGAGGATTCTCATTACACATTTATGTCATGAGTATGGCATAACACATGCATTAGACTGCCTACCTGTTAGTCTGTTGACATTTTAGAGAATTAATCCGAAATAGAGCAGGGATTCCACATTTCCTATTTTATCTTGAGGTCTACATTAAAAAGCAGTCCGTAATCTTGCTGTAAGTAGACAGAGCATCGTATTACTTGATTCTTGATGGTAGAAAATATGACTTGGTCTATACTTGAAGCAGAACAAGGTGGCAAAGTTCTGAGGAAATAGCATGGACTGAATCCCTTCATGTTATAAGAAGGAATCAAACGCTTTTGTGACTTTGTAGCTGAGATTTTACATTACTGTGTATGGAGCATAAGGTTATTTCCAAGATGGAAGAAATAATAATAATAATAATAATAATAATCGTGTTAATAAGCCAATTATGTCATAGATGTTGCAATCCCAAGCAACAGCAGGACTGAATAGAAACAACTTGAAATGCTGACATGATGTGAGGATTTAGAGATTGAACTGCAAAGACTCTGGCACAAGCCAATAAAGGTAGTCCCAGTGGTGATCAGCACACTGGGTGCAGTGCCTAAAGACCTTGGCATGCCCTTAAACACAATCGGTACTGACAAAATTGCCATCTGTCAGCTGCAAAAAGCCAACGTACTGGGATCTGCACGTATTATTTGCCGATATATCGCACAGTCCTAGACACTTGGGAAGCATCTGACATATGATTCAATACAACAGCCAGCATAGTGATCTTGTTTGCTGTGTGTACTAATCTTGTTGTGTTTCTAATAATAATAATAATAATAATAATAATAATATATTTATAACCTGCCCTATCTCCCCAAGGGGCCTCAGAAAAAAATAACAATTTTTATCTTTGACTGAGCTGAAAATCAGATGGGATAAGAAGATAGGACACTAAATTAGAATATATTAGAAACAAAGAGTTGCAAAGCTATTTTATGTAAGAGATGGATGGTCTCCAGAGCCATAGTTCCGTGATTGAACCACTATATGCAGGACAAAAAATAAAATATCAGTACGATCAGTATGCAGTATGCAATGATTACTGCAGACGCAGACTGTAGCCAGGAAATCAGAAGACGCTTACTTCTTGGAAGGAGAGCAATGTCCAATCTTGATAAAATAGCAAAGAGTAGAGACATCACACTGGCAATGAAGATCCACATAGTTAAAACAATGGTACTCCCCATAGTAACGTACAGATGTGAGAGCTGGACCTTAGGGAAGGCTGAGCGAAGGAAGATACATGCTTTTGAACTGTGGTGTTGGAGGAAAGTTCTGAGAGTGCCTTGGACTGCGAAAAGAAACAACCAGTCCATACTTCAGGAAATAAAGCCCGACTGCTCATTGGAGGGAAAGATATTAGAGGCAAAGATAAAGTACTTTGGCCACATCTTGAAAAGAAAGGAAAGCTCAGAGAAGACAATGATGTTGGGGAAAATGGAAGGAAAAAGGAAGAGGGGCTGACCAAGGGCAAGATGGATGGATGGCATCCTTGAAGTGACTGGCTTGACTCTGAAGGAGCTGGGGGAGGTGACAACTGACAGGGAGCTCTGGCCATGAAGGGTTGGTCCATGAAGTCATAAAGAGTCGGAAGCGACTGAACGAACGAACAACAACCTGACCATACCCAGTTGGCTAAAAATTAACTGGCAACCCATCCAGTTGGTTATGTTTACTGCCACATTGTATGCAATAGCTATCATATGAGGATAACCAGAAACCCTTGGCAGGATGCCAGAGAAGCCATCGACTGCTGCTTGTTTATAAGGGTATTGTCCTTCCAACTCTGTTGCACTCCTGTGAAATGTGGGCCAATGCTAATTCCATCACTGTTGCCTCTGAAAAATCCTTCAAATCCCTTGGGAAGGCAAGCGGATAAATGCCAGCATTCTGGAAGAAGCAAAGACTACCGGCGATGATCCTGCACCATCAACTTCTCTGGACTACCCACATTGTCTGAATACCCAACCACCATCTTCCAAAGCAGTTACTTTATTCTCAGCTCAAGAATGGGAAACATAATGCTGGTGGACAGCAAAGGGGATTGAATGATGTGCTTAAATCTAACTTGAAAAATGTGGCATATAGTAGAAGGCTTTCATGGCCAGAATCACCGGGTTGTTGTAGGTTTTTTGAGCTATATGACCATTTTCTGGAAGTGTTCTCTCCTGATGTTTCACCTGCATCTATGGCAGGCATCCTCAGAGGTTGTGAGGTTTGTTGGAAACTAGGAAAATGGGGTTTATATATCTGCCCCTGGTGGCATAATGGGTTAAACGCTTGTGCTGGCAGGACTGAAATCTAGGTCGAATCTAGGGAGAGTGTGAATGAGCTCCCTCTGTCAGCTCTAGCTTTCCATGTGGGGACATGAGACAAGGATGGTAAACATCCTGGGACAACATCATTGCAGACGGCCAATTCTCTTACGTGAGAAGGAGCGACTTGCAGTTTCCCAAGTCTCTCCTGACATGAAAAAAATGAAATTGATCGATACATGAGTATTAGGGGTGGATACCTCCGGTTTAAATTACTTTGAAATCCATTATTTTTCGTATTTGAAATAATGTCTATCATATATCGACCCTTGGGGTCCAACCCGGAAGAGAAATTTCAAAACCCGGGGTCGCCATTTTTTCTAAAGGTCTTGTTATTACGTCGTATTTTTCCCTCCTCAGTTCTCAACTCGCAAAAGGAGACTGGGTCTCAGGTGTTTTGGCCTACAACTCCCAGAAATCCCAGCCAGTTTACCAGCTGTTAGGATTTTTGGGAGCTGGAGGCCAAAACATCCCTCTCCTTCCTTCAGTTGCAGCAACGGAAGGAAGAGGGAAGGCGCCTCCTCCGCTTTATTGCCAAGGAGAGGAGGACGAGGGGATTCGCGGCCGTGCGCCTCCTCCTGTCTTTGGGAATAACACGGGAATAGTATTTTTTGTATTAATTTCTATAACGAACCAAAAAATGAATTTCCCCCCAACCGAGTTTAGAATCAAATTTTTCATGGATCAACCACCCCTAATGAGTATATATTGTACTTAAAGATTTACATATACAAAAGGCGATAATGCCACATTTTCCTATTTGCAATTTTACAAGCTTAAGAGAACAAAACAGTAAATTCTAAACCCCTAGCAAAAAAGAATTGCCAAGCATTGCCAAAGAGATCGGTGTGTAGGAAACATATCTGTTTCAAAATTACACATAATTACAAGTACAATGTATATTAAATTATGTACAGCTTTTTTTAAAAAACCCAACAAACTGATATAGCAATAGGGTGAGGCGCAACTGTCCTTGAAAAAAAATGCAAACTTCAAAAAATGAAAAAAGACAGATTATTCTCTATATACTACTATTCTACACCATTCCCCAATTTTTAAACAAACCCCTTTCTATCCAACTTTCTTCTGCAAGCCAAGGACATTTATTTTTTTAAAAACCCTTCTCTTTTTCTTACTGTGCCAAATTCAATGCATGCGCAAAGATCAGGAGAGGGAGAAACACCCGGTGATTTACCCCAAAAAACGTTACAGGGGAGAAGGGAACAATTACACAAACAGCAATTGTCATCCCAAACCTAGTGCAGGCTTTGATGTTCCCATTATGATAGCAATTAAGCATATGGAGAGTTTAGTTTTCATCATCAGCTCAGAGTGGGAAAGCAGATTCAATCTAAACCTATAATAAGAGTAAAATTGATCAGAAATGTAACCCTGTAATATGCTCCGAAATTAGATGTTTGTCTGCTGTTAGGTTTTGGCAGAGGTTGCTGTTGAAGGGATGCCAGTCAGCAGTGCTGGCAAGACTTCTCACTGGCCAGGACAATTCCAGAGATTTATGAAGGGAGATAAATGTGGCTGCATTTTTCCCCTCACCAAATCATTCCTTCGGAAGGAGAAGCAGGAAACAGGGAAAATAGCAGTTTTACAATCCAGCAAATCACTGGAGAGATTCCACGAAAAACATTGACAATGAACCTACCATTAGGGATTATGCACCCACTGGAAATGTTCCCCTAAAATGGCTGAAGAACTGAAATGGAAATATGCTATTTATTAAATGGAATCACATTGAGTGGCATGTATTACAGCAGTGTTTCTCAACCTGCGGGTTGGGACCCCTTGGGGGGGTTGCGAGGCGGTGCCAGAGTTGGTGTCATAGTGTGTTATTCTTGTTGTGTGCCTTTAAGATGTTTTAGACCTAGGATGACTCTAAGGCAACATTTCTCAACCTTGGGGTCAGGACCCCTACGGGGAGTGGCAAGGGGGTGTCAAAGGGGTCGCAAAAGACCATTAAAAACACAGTATTTTCTGTTGGTCATGGAGTTCTGTATGGGTAATTAGGCCTAATTCTATTGTTGGTGGGGTTCAGAATGCTCTTTGATTGTAGGTGAACTATAAATCCCAGGAACTACAACTCCCAAATGTCAAGGTCCCCCCCCCCCCAACTCCACCAGTGTTCACATTTGGCCAGTTCATGCTCCCTCAAACTGTTTCAGGGCCAGACTAGAGTTTGTTACTCTTGTTGTGTGCCTTTAAGTTGTTTCAGACCTAGGATGATCTTAAGCCAGTGTTTCTCAACCTGGGGGTTGGGACCCCTAGGGCGGTTGTGAGGAAAGTTTGGCCCAATTCTATTGTTAGTGAGGTTCAGACGATCTTTGATTGTAGATGAACTATAAATCCCAAATGTCAAGGTCAATTTTTCCCCAACTTCACCAGTGTTTCAATTTGGGCATATTGAGTATTCATGCCAAGTTTGATCCGGATCCATCATTGCTTGAGTCCACAGTGCTCTCTGGATGTAGGTGAACTACAACTCCAAAACTGAAGGTCAATGTCCACCAAAAACTTCCAGTATTTTCTGTTGGTCATGGGAGTTCTGTGTGCCAAGTTTGGTTCAATTCAATCATTGGTGGATTTCAGAATGATTGTAGGTGAATTATAAATCCCAGCAACTACAACTCCCAAATTACAAAATCAACCCCCCCCCCCAACCCCACTAATATTCAAATTTGGGTATATTGGGTATTTGTGCCAATTTTTGTCCAGTGAATGAAAATACATCCTGCATATCTGATATTTACATGATAATTCATAACAGTATCAAAACTACAGTTATGAAGTAGCAACGGAAATAATTTTATGGTTGAGGATCACCACAACATGAGGAACTGTATTAAGGGGTCACGGCATTAGGAAGGTTGAGAAACACTGGCTTACAGGGATGGCATGCTGGGCATTTTGATTGGCAAAGATGATCCAATTATTTGCCTCCACTTCTCTAGATCGGGGAATGCACCATGCAATTCTGAGTGACTGTAAACAGCATGGTCAGCTCCAATCTGAACCATCCCACTGTCCACATGAGTTTAGTTGCTAAATTGGACAACTGTTCACATTTGGCACTGAGGCTAACAAGGTCTTACAATCTGCCTAGTGAGAGAGGCCTGGCTGACTCTACTATGTTATATAAGAGGAACCGGACACTCTGCCACTGAAAGCTTTAAGAAGGAAGAGGCTAGGAAGAGATATACTGGGGCTGTTCTCTCCCTCATTCTTGTGTGAAATGTTTGTGACAGTAAGTCATAACAGGATCAAGTATGTGTGTGAGTGTGTGTGTTAAAGAAAACCTTATGATGTTAATTATTATGTGCAGCTGCTAATGTAGGTCAGCCAGCAAGTTTGGGAGGAGTCCCCTGTGACGAACTGTCTGGGTTTTTTTGGCCAGGAGAAGCTCAGTGAAGAAGCCCAGTTTAGTGGGGCGGCCATTTTGTGTTCTGTTTAAAAAGAATGCCCATTTTTGGTTGGCTATTTCCAAGAGAAGGCTGAGCTTGGAAGCAGCCTGGGGGGAGGGACAGAGAAGCCTGCTGATTGGTTAGAAGCCAGTGGGAGGAGCTTAGGCCAAGCACAGAGAAGAGTGTCCGTTGGAAATTCAAAATGACAGTTGGGAGTTGGACTCAGAGACAGTCAGTCCGTCAGTGGGACTCTGGCAAGGAGTCAGGGAGCAGTTGGTCTCTGGCAGAGAGACTGTTAGCAGCTAGTGGAACGGTTAGGACTCTGAAAGTGAAAAGACTCAGTTAGATTAAGGAGAATAGAAAGAGGGAAGAACAGATAATACCTCAGTAAAGGATTATCTGGAATACAAGTTCAAAAGTTCATTGAAATGTTGAAAGAGTTTATTGTAACTAAGCACTGTACTGTTTTAAAAAGTAACCACAAGCTCCAAACCAACATTGAAATTGTTACGCTATAATGCCTGTGACCTCTCACAATATCTCTAAATAAACACTGTTATTCTTTGTTTCATTCACACTTGCCTCCCAGTGTCTCAATCTATATATATATTTCTCTTCACGTCGTGCAACGGGAGATATAGACAAAGAAACTATAAGCCTCAGAAACACCAAACTCGACAGCCCCATTAGCCATATCACTAGGTACAACCAGAGCCAAAAAAATCGCCCCTAGGAACCTCGCAACACCCCAAACACCAGCCCCCAAAAGGCAACAACGGAATTCCCATCCCGGCCTCTCCGCTGCCAGCACAAACGTTTAGAAACGTTCATGCATGCCAGCCAGAGCGCCCGGCCCCATCCCAAACACTTCGCCACCGACCGCACATGGCGGCCAAAGCGAGGCGGCCTGATCCCACATACTTCGCCACAAAACGTCCCCAAAACAACACCCCCCGCCCCCTTCCTACGTCCCAAAAACCCTAAACAACAAATCAACAACATACCCTCCCCGTTCCAAAGCACATGGCGGCCAAAGCGAGCCGGCCCGACGCGCCGCCCTGGGAGCCAGGGAAGGAGGGGTGGGCCTAAGGAAGGGGAAGCAGGCGCCTCCTTTCCCCTTCCTTAGACCCGCCTCCTCCGTCCCGGCTCCCGCGGCGCCGCCAGATCGCGATCCGCGGCGCCCTGGGAGCCAGGGACGGGGTGGGCCTAAGGAAGGGAGAAGCAGGCGCCTGCTTCCCCCTTCCTTAGGCCCACCCCTCCGTCCCGGCTCCCACAGTGCCGCCAAAATCGTGATCCGCGGCGCCTGGGAGCCAGGGACGGAGGGGTGGGCTAAGGAAGGAGAAGCAGGCGCCTGCCCCCTTCCTTAGGCCCACCCCCCCTCCGTCCCGGCTCCCTCAGCGCTGCCCAGAGCGCGATCGGGGGCGCCCTGGGAGCCAGGGACGGAGGGGTGGGCCTAAGGAAGGGTGAAGCAGGCACCTGCTTCCCCCTCCTTAGGCCCACCCCCCGTCCCGGCTCCCACAGCGCCCGCCCAAATCGCGATCCGCGGCACCCTGGGAGCCAGGGACGGAGGGAGGTGGGCCTGAGAAAAGGGAGCAGGCGCCTGCTTCCCCTTCCTTAGGCCCACCCCTCCGTCCCGGCTCCCGCAGCGCCCCAGATCGCGATCCACGGTGCCCTGGGAGCCAGGGACGGAGGGGGTGGGCCTAAGGAAGGGAGAAGCAGGCGCCTGCTTCCCCTTCCTTAGCCCACCCCCTCCGTCCCCGGCTCCCCGCAGCCGCCCAGATCGCGATCCGTGGCGCCCTGGGAGCCAGGGACGGAGGGTGGGGCCTAAGGAAGGGGGAAGTAGGCGCCGGCTTCCCCCTTCCTTAGGCCCACCCCCCTCCGTCCCGGCTCCCGCAGCGCCGCCCAGATCGTGATCCGCGGCGCCCTGGGAGCCAGGGACGGAGGGGGTGGGCCTAAGGAAGGTAGAATCAGGCGCCTGCTTCCCCCTTCCCTAGGCCCGCCTCCTCCGCAGCGGCGGCACCAGCGGCGGCACTCTCCTCCTCCTCCATCCCTCGCCAGCCGCCGCTTACTGAGAGGCCGCTGCCGCTCTCCCACACCCCCCTTTGGATGATTTGGGGCTGCCGGTGCTCCCTGGGCAGCCACTTCACACCCCCCCTAAATCTTTCCTTCACCCCAGTCCCCTTCCAAAGCCCTGGCCAAACCTGGGCCTAACAAGGGTTTTTGGACTTCAACTCCCACAGGCCCACGTTTCCCCAGTTTTAGGAGGTCAAGTGAAAAACCCCTGAAAGGCCCAAGTTTGCCCAAGCGAAACTTGAGCCTCTTAGGGGTTTTGGACTTCAACTCCCACAATTCCTCACAACCCAACCCCTTCCAAAGGCCCCCTTCAACTCCCACAGGCCAAAGTTTCCCAGTTGTGAAGTCCAAAAACCCCTGTGAGGCCTGTGGAAGGGGCCTGGGGCTGTGAGGAAATGTGGGAATACAGGTCTACAATCCCAAAAAGGCCCAAGTTTGCCCAGGCCTTTGGAAGAAGATGAGGTCAGGGGAAAGTAAAACGTAGAAGGCATGAAGGATGGAAGAAAGCAAGGAAGGACGGGAGGAAAAGGAAGAATACCAGGAAAGAGGGAAGAAAAAAGGAAGGAAGGATAGAAGGAAGGAAAAAAAAAGACTATGCCACAGCATCTCCTAAATAGTGCACAGCAACGCGTGCCGGGTACAGCTAGTCCTATATAAGAGGGGAAACTGGAAATCCCTGAATGGTGGCAGCGGAAAGAAGAGAAACCTCTTCAGTTTGAAATAAAAGTTCCCTCACAATTAGCCCCAGCTTAAAATAAAGAGAGCCCTCGCAATAAGAATTGGTGGTAGCGGTGGGATGGCCTGCCCTGCCACGGTATTAAAACAGCCTTCCTCCACATCCCCCCCCCCCCCCGAGGGTTGAGGTGGGTGGGGTAAAAATAACGTCATTTTTTTTAAAAAAAATATAACTATGGATTTTAGAATACAGTTGCTCTAACAGTGATGCTCTTTGCTATGGTGGAATAGCTATTTGCTCAAGCTTTATATTCTGCTCGCTCATTTGGATGAAGATGAAGAAGCCTTATTCTGTGTTAATTACAAGGACTATGTATATTTGTTGGACTGTTTGATTTTGTATGCAACACTGCAAGTTTATATTTAAACTCTGCTGACAAGAGTAAAGTTTTTTCTGTTTCTTTTCCTCTGGATTGTGTGTCTTTTTGCATTGGACCTTATCTGCTTATGCGCACAATGTTTCTTAAAGTCAGAATCTCACTTTGGGGTCCTCTGTCTCGTATTAGTAGTGGTGTGTAATGAAGCCAAGACCACTGAGCATAAGCAAATTTTATTATCATAATTCTATTTCCTTAATTCCACTGCTATAAACATGCTCAGCATCTTCAATAACGGAGAACAGATTGTGTCAGAGAGCATCTATGGAGGAGGATCACATAAAAATGTGCTTCTGGCTAAACAGAAAATGAGTGTAATCAACTGTAAGGCTGACAAACACTGGCACAGCCTTAGAATCACAGGTTCAACGAGTATCCTTTTTTATTACTACCATTTCCAGATGTATAAATCTTAGTCCTATTGCTTTTTTGGAGGCAGCATTTTTCAATCATTGCCACTGAAGTATTGCATACAGACTGAAAAATCTTTCTGCAACAAATCCTTTGTTTTCAAGTCTTTTCAGCCAGTAGTAATACAGTACAGTAGTAATAAATTCTCTGGCCTGTCACCAAATTCCTTCAATTATCTCAATTACTCATTAGCTGATTCAATGCCTTGCCATTTGTCACCTTCCCACATGAACCGAAAGTCAGATTCACAGCTCTGTGCCCATGATATGTTAGAAGCCTTGGTGGCACTTTGTATATCAATATCCATTGAAGTCATATAGAGGCCAACTAGCAAAGGAGGAAGGGGGAGGGGACATGCCTTAGAGGGTCGTTAGATTTTGCAATAATATATTTGGCTGATGTGACCAAAATGCAAAGTGAACTTTTAATAAAAAGCCATCTTGTTCCTCTGTTGGCTCTGATTTTCATCAAATTAAATGAGCAAATGGAAATACTTGAATACGTCTCTTGTTTCAAGTAGTTTTACCAATGTTCAGATTATGACTCAACGTCCATAGTGCAACATTGGAATTTGAAAATACCACATCACAGAATGCGATAAATCCACATATATTCTTTTTAGAAAAGGGTTCTTCACATCGGGCTTCCTTCACACTGAGGAAGTTTGTTCTTTCACACATTTTCTGAATACTTTTGGATATTCTTTCATGTCTGTCTCATCTGTCTTTTGTCTTCTTGGAGACAACCTGGAGTCGAGCCTTTTGTATATTGGATTGTTGTGTGTTTTCTGGGCTGTGTGGCCATGTTCCAGAAGCATTCTCTCCTCATGTTTCACCTGCATCTATGGTGGGCATCCCCAGAGGTTGTGATGTCCTCGCAACCCCTGAGGATGCCTGCCATAGATGCAGAAAATTCTGTTTCCTGTGCAGAGAATTCACATACAAATTCTGTGCAGAATGTCTCAACATGCTAGAATTATTTTTTTTAGAAAAGGGTTCTTCACATCAGGATTCCTTCACATTGAAGAAGTATGCTCTTTCACACATTTTCTAAATATTTTTGAATATTCTTTCATGACCGTCTCATCTGTTTTTTGTCTTTTTGGAGACGACCTGGAGACAACGGCCTTTTGTATATTAGATTGTTGTGTGTTTTCTGGGCTGTATGGCCATGTTCCAGAAGCATTCTCTCCTCATGTTTCCCCTGCATCTATGGTAGTCATCCCCAAAGGTTGTGATGTCCTCAAAAACCCCGAGGATGCCTGCCATAGATGCAGAAAATTCTGTTTCCTGTGCAGAGAATTCACATACAAATTCTGTGCAGAATGTCTCAACATGCTAGAATTATTTTTTAGAAAAGGGTTCTTCACATCAGGATTCCTTCACATTGAAGAAGTATGCTCTTTCACACATTTTCTAAATATTTTTGAATATTCTTTCATGTCTGTCTCATCTGTTTTTTTGTATGCTTGGAGATCACCTGGAGTTGAGCCTTTTGCATATTGCATATCACCTGGAGTTGAGCCTTTTGCCAGCAGGCTGAAGGTGAACCCGTCAAAGATGGAGGTCCTGTGGCTGGGTCGCCCTGGGGGGGGGGGGGAGCTCCGGCTGCCAATAATGGATGGTGAGGTGGTTAGCCTGTCGCCTCTGGTTAAAAGCCTGGGAGTCCAACTGGACCCTCTGCTGACGATGGAGGCTCAGGTCTCCACCGTGAGCAGAGCAGCGTTTTTCCATCTGCGCCAGGCAAGGCGGCTGCTGCCCTACCTTTCCGGTGATGACCTGGCTACGGTAATCCAGGCCACGGTCATCTTGAGACTGGACCACTGTAATGCCCTTTACATTGGCCTTCCTATGTCGGTAATCCGGAAACGGAAGATGGTGCAAAACGCTGTGGCCCGACTGCTGGCTGGAGTGACACTATCATGCCACATCACACCAGGCCTACAGCGCTTGCACTGGCTCCCCATCGAGTACCGGATTGCCTTCAAAGGTGCTAACCTTTAAGGCCTTGCATGGTCTGGGGCCAATGTACCTGAAGGACCGCCTATCCGTGCATGTTCCCCAGAGACCACTATGGTGCATGGATCAAAACCTACTAGAGGTTCCATCACTTAAGATCTGCCTCTTGTCATTGACGCAGCAGCACACTTTTTCTGTAGCAGCGCCTACCCTTTGGAACGCCCTCCCGGAGGAGGCACAAGCAATAACTGATCTACAGGCTTTTCGGAGGGCCTGTAAGGCCAACCTGTTCTGCCAGGTGTTCAATCTCTAAGCTGTAACCTCTACTCTGGTCTTAATCTGTTTTTATTATGTTTTCAAGTATGTTGTGTTTTGTTGTTCATTGCTGTGAACCACCCTGAGCCTTTTCGGGAAAGGTGGTATATAAGTCGGAATAATAAATAAATAAATAAATATTGGGTTGTTGTGTGTTTTCCGGGATGTATGGCCATGTTCCAGAAGCATTTTCTCCTGACGTTTTGCAGGCACCTATGGCAGGCATCCTTAGAGCTTGTGACTTTCTCAAGGATGCCTCAAGGATCCTCATATTGAGCATATCCCATTTATAAGATCCTTTCTCTCAGTCCCACTACCATCACAGGTGTGTTGGATGGAGACATTGGAGAGTGTTTATTAAGTGGCTGCTGCCAAGCTGTGAAACTCCATGGGAGGTTCACTTGCCTCTTTCTCTGCTCTCTTGTTCTGATGTGAATCAATCTTTTTAAATCTTTAATTTTGCCTTATATGTACTGTTTTAACTTAGTGCTCTTTAACAAATAGAATCCTCTATTTAATACCTTGACTTGAGCTGAACTTTCTTTTAATTTCTTTATAAACCACTTGGGAGTCCCTTCCCTAGAAAAAGGCAAGACATAAATGGACCAAATAAATAGTTTATCCCAGTTTCCATAAAACCTCTATTTTCTGTGTTCTCTTACTGGAGAACTGGTCCCCCTGTGAGCGAGCTCTTTCCCTACCCCCACATTCTCCTTCTTTCTCTTTGACTTTGCAGTCAAGTTCACCTTCCTGTTTGATCATGGAATGAAACTACTTGAGATTCAGTCTCCTCTCTGCTAAAACATACTATAGCAAGGATTTCAGCAGTTCTACTCACCCTTAGAGAAAACCAGATAGACAGCAATTATTTCATGGAAATTTAAATAGCAATGGTATGTGGAATAGTAATTAACAGCAGGAAAAAAACTCTGAGTCTAATCCAAGACAGATGTCAGAAAGACACTAATGCACTGCAATCTATATTTTCCCAGGCTTTCCTGAATATTTGCATTGTGATTTTGAGTCCTCTGTTCTATTAGTTTTGGCAAATGTAATTTATTTAAAACTTCTTTTAATGGTGTTTGGATTTTTAAAAGCTGCACTTGCTGGGCATTTCTTTAGTAAAGAAGAATATTAATATATTAAATGAAATAAGTATGTAGGTTACAACACCTCTTTTCCTTGACATCTGACTTGAATGAAATTAAATTCCAAAGAAAGTTCAGCTTTGCCTCCATTTTTTTCTAAAACAGTCTAGAAATTTTCATTTATATTTAACTTAAATCTGCTGGTTTTTTGTTGGATTCTTATTAACTCTCATGTAGAGGTCTGATGACATGAGAGTTAGAAATATGCCTTTGAGTTTATGCATATATTAAGCTTCTTCCTTGAGCAAGGGGTGTTTCCAGAGGGATTAAAAGAGGCAGTGGTTTCTCCATTGCTGACGAAACCGGGATTAGATCCAGGGGTCCCTCTCAATTACTGCCCGGTTTCAAACCTATCGTTCCTGGGTTCCTTCAGCAATGGAGCAGTTGCAGACCTTCATAGATGACAAAGCCTGGCAAGACCCCTTCCAGTCCGGCTTCCATTTGGGGCATGGGATGGAGACGGTCCTGGTCTACATCACAGACCAGCTACGTTGCCAGCTGTACCAAGGCGGATTGGCGCTGCTCGTGTTATTGGACCTCACAGCAGCATTTGATACTGTCAATTATGATCTTTTGACTCACCGTCTTGCCGGGGCCGGGGTGAGGGGGACAGCCTTGAATTGGCTGTCCTCCTTCCTCCGGAACCGGTCACAGCGAGTGAGGAGGGGCGAGGTGGTCGCCGGGGGCTCCCCCTTAGTTTGTGGGGTCCCCCAGGGGGCCATGCTCTCCTCTCTATTATTTAACATCTATATGCATCCACTTGCTCAGCTGGTGCATAGCTTTGGGCTGGAATGTCACCAGTACGCTGATGACACCCAGCTCATTCTGAGGATGGAGGGCAGGCCTGAAACTGTACCTGATAATTTCCATCTCTGCCTTGAGGCTGTTACTGGATGGCTGCGAGCTAGTAGGTTGAAGGTGAATCCAGCGAAAACGGAGATCCTCTGGCTGGGTCGTCCGGGCAATAGGGACGTCCAGCTTCTGACCCTGGACTGCGTAGCGCTATGCCCGTCGTCTTCAGTAAAGAGCCTTGGAGTTCTCCTGGACCCTCTGCTGTCAATGGAGGCTCAAGTCTCTGCTGTTAGCAGAGTGGCGTTTTTCCATCTTCGTCAGGCTCAGAGGCTGGCCCCTACTTGTATCGGCATGACCTGGCCACGGTGATCCAAGCTAGGGTCATCCCAAGCTAGACTACTGTAATGCGCTCAACATTGTCCTGCCTTTGTCGGTGACTTGGAAACTCAAGCTGGTGCAGAACGCCCTATCGATTTCTTTTAAATATTCCTTTGAAAAATTCCCAATTAAGGTTATCGAAAGCCTTTTCTGCAGCCATCAATGCGAGTGAATTCCACCAATTCTGCAGGAACTGCACTGGCTCCCTATTGGGTACTGGATCACCTTCAAAGTACTAGTTTTGATTTTCAAGGCCTTGTATGGTCTGAGGCCAGTGTACCTGAGGGACCGCCTAACCCCATACTGTCCCATGAGAACACTTAGATCTGAAGAGAAGAACCTTCTAGCCATGCCCAGTGTCAAGCAATACCATCTAAATTCAACGCGGAGAACGGCGTTCTCCATCATCACCCCAGTCCTCTGGAACGCATTACCTCCGGAGGTTAGGGCCTTGCGCAATCTGTTGGCTCTTTGGAAGGCCTTCAAGCTGGCCCTATTCCGGCAGGCCTTTGAGCTGTGATATGCTATCTTCTGAGACTGTGTTTTTTTTAGGAATTGTTTTATTCTGTTATTGTACATTGTGATTTTATCGTGGTGTTGATGTAAGCCGCCCCGAGCCACTGGGAGTGGTGGCTAATAAGTCTAATAAATAAATAAATAAATAAATAAATAAATAAATAAATAAAATAAAAATTCTAGTGACTTAAAACCATACAAGCCAATGAGCACACAACCCAGTTACTATATACATGGGAAAAACTATATTTCTGTATTGGCACTGCTACTGAACTACGTATAATATTCAGCTTTGTAAGGGATCGTCAACTGTAGAGGGTCTCTTGGGATGTTGCTCCACTTTGTCATAAAATGAGGGTCACAGAGAACCTCAAGGAGGAACAAATGTTTCTGGAAATATCAATATTTCCCAATTCTTTTATTTTGAATTATGTTGGTTTCCTCTCTCAGTCCCTTGTGTCTTGCCTCCTTCACCTCCTATTGATCATGTATTGTTGTTCAAACACAGGAATAACAAGATCGGATACAAGGTATGGGATGAAATATGGGCAACATTATTAATTGTTAACTATATCATTGTCCTGCTTGTGAGAGAGTAGCTGGAGTATTAGGTTTCACCAAAACTACACATTCACAAACGCCCCAGGGGAAAAACACTAGAGACCCTGAGAGTAATTCCTGAATCCAATGTTGCACCTACTCCAGGTACAAACTACTACAGTGGTTCTCAACCCGTGGGTCCCCAGGTGTTTTGGCCTACAAATCCCAGAAATTCCAGCCAGCTGTTAGGATTTCTGGGAGTTGAAGGCCAAAACATCTGGGGACCCACAAGTAGAGGACCACTGAACTAGAAGGTTGATTAATTTGGGGCTGTAGGCCTTCATGCATGTAACAACAACAACAACAACAACACTTTATTTATATTCTGCCCTATCTCCCCAAGGGGACTAAGGGAGGATCACAGTACACATACACGGCAAACATTCAATGCCATTTTGGACAGACAGGATAGAGAAAGAAAGAACAGAAAGGAGGCATGTAGTGACGACATCCAGCTTTTTGGCACCTTGGAGGTTGTATTCAAATCCAACCATAAGGGGGTGCTGTCTCTCCATCCTCTATGACGAAGAGCCATCAGGACTTCCTTCTTCCTTTCGGTTGCCTGGCATTTTCCGATCTTTTCTTTTATGGTGTCGTAAAATACATCCCCCGCATGGTTAGCGGTATCTAATTTCTGTACTTTACAGCTCTACGCTGTTTTCGAACTGCTTAGGTAAGCAGTGAACTGGGCTGACAGTCGGGAGCTCACGCTGACCCAGGGCTTTGAACTGGCAACCTTTCGGTTGGTATATCATATCATTGCTGGTGATTTACTAGCTATGCTAAAGCCCGATTAGATGTACACAGATCTAATATGGGAAAGGGCCCCTGTTGTTGTTAGTCCTTTCGCAAGTTTGTCAAGACTTAACCCACTTTGATACCATTCCAGCCTGGTGTCCTTGGCAAAACTATAAGTTCCCTAATTATAAACTATACTTTATTTGTTTGGGGATGAGTAGTGGTGCTCTATAACAATATAAGGATTTATAGTTTGTTGTAGCACCAGAGCTCTCTGGCAGAAAACGGCAAGTATCTCATAAAAATGTAAGTCCTAAGACTCTTGAGTCATGGTAACAAAAGTGGTGTCAACTGCTATAATTATGTCGTGTGGCTATAACTCCCATCCAGATAAAATTTGCATAGGCTCAAGCATGATTCTTTGATTTGTTATTCTGGGAAATGTGTTGCTATTGACTATAAAGTGCTGGATAGGAACAGGCTTATGCATCACATTTTTGCAATATTCTCGTTTGTTTTTTTAAATCCTGCAAATAAACAATTAACAAAGGGAAGAACAAGACACTTCCTTTCTGATAGTTTATACAACATTTAAAGAAAGAACCTTTTTACATGTAGGTAAAAGAAGATGCCTTCTTTTATGGCAGTGTTTCTCAACCTTCTGAATGCCGCAATCCCTTAATTCAGTTCCTCATGTCGTGCTGACCCAAAACCAAAAATTTTCGTTGCTACTTCATAAGAGTAATTGCTACTGATATGAATTGTAATGTAAATATCTGATATGCAGGATGTATTTTCATTTACTGGACCAAATTTGGCACAAATACCCCTTATGCCCAAAGTTGAATACTGGTGGAGTTGGGAGGGGGGTTGATTTGTCCTTTGGGAGTTGTAGTTCCTGGGATTTATATTTCATCTACATCCAGAGAGACCTTGAGTTTTGGAGTTGTTGTTCACTACATCCAGAGAGTACTGTGGACTCCAACATTGATGGATCCAGGCAAAACCTGGCACAGATACTCAATATGCCCATGGTGGAGTTTGGGGGAAAATAGACCTTGACATTTGTGAGTTGTAGTTGCTGGGATTTATAGGGCTGGAGAGATAGCACAGCGGTAATAACAGCTGTGCTGGCAATCTGAAGGTTGCATGTTCGAATCCCGGGCTGGTTTGGACAACCAGTTGTGAGCCCTGTGCACTGTTCACCCAACAGTTCGAAAACAGCTCAGCTGTGATTAGATAAAACTGGGAACCGCCAAGCGGGAAAGGATTTTTTCAAAAAGAAGTACTTACAATGCCTAAATAAAGATCAGCTGCCGGAAGGTGGAATACAAAAAACAGAGACTATCAGTCATGAGGATGAAGCAACAGCACCCCTTTGTGACGTAATGACGCAATCATACCCTGTGACGTTTCCTGTGATGAAGCCTGAAGAAAAATCTTTCTAAAAATATTGTACTTGTCTTATGTTGTATGTAATTGTATGTGGAACCGGCAGGGACTGTCTGCCGTATGTGTGATGTAATCCACTCTGAGTCCCCTTCGGGGTGAGAAGAGCGGAATATAAATAAAGTGTATTATTATTATTATTATTATTATTAAAAGAGCATTCTGAACCCCACAAATGATAGAATTGGGCCAAACTTCACATACAGAATTCCCATGACCAACAGACAATACTTTTTTCTGATGGTCTTTGGCAACCCCTCTGACACCCCCGCCATGACCCCCCCAGGGGTTCTGACCCCCAGATTGAGAAACACTGTCCTATGGTGTGAAGTGCTACCATCTCACCTTAGAATACTTTGGTACCATTTTTCTGAAAGTGTGAGGCCTGTCATGTATATTTTCCAGGACAAGTGAGATGCAAATGTTATAAACAAGTGTTGATGTTTTCTCTAGAAATTAAGTCACTTTGTGAGGAAGAGAGGGTGGAATATAAAATAAAGTAAATAACTAAATACGTAGCTGCAAGTGCTTCCTCTTTCAGTTCTGAATTGTTAAACGGAGCTTTAAGCAGAATTCATGTGGCCAGCAAATTCATGTGGCTAGGGAGTATGTGAGAATCACCGTTGGCATCAACTGTGTGAGTAAAAAGAGTGGGAAAAATTTAAAAAAATGAACAGCCATTCCTATATAATTAACCGTAACTGACCCGGAGGGATGCAGTTTTATCTTGCAGCTCAGCAGATGGTCAATAACCTGCCCAGGAGATTGCATTTCTTCCCTTCCTTCATTTGCTTTAGGAATTGCAGCTCAGATTTGACCATCCTAATATACATGCCCCCTGATCTATGGGGATTAATGTGCTCTGGCGAAGGAGAGGGAAGATGGAGACTTCCTTGCCATTGCCAGCTAATCTAAAAACGAAGATTGAGAAAAAAATGTATGTCTAGATGCTGGAGAGGAATGGGCGTGCAAGAGAGCCTGTTGTGAAATTAAAATGTAAATCAAAACGTAATTGGTTTTGGGTGCCTAGTTTAGATAAGATTTACTTGTGAAGAATGGCTTCCCAAACACAATGGTCCCAGTAGCATGTGGCACACTCACATTTAATAATGGCAGCCAATTCCGGCCATAAATATTGCAAAGAATGCCATCGCAATGAGAAGCCTTGTGAACCATAATAAACCCCCCTGTGATTAATTCCAAAAACCACTGTGTTCATATTAGACCTGGGGTGGCCTCCCTGATGAGATCAATACAATGCAGCTGAGCGATTGCAATGGAGGCATTATTATCTTTTAATCCTGGGGAGAATAATGACTTTCTAGTTTTTTTTCTCTCCAAAAAAATAGTTCAGCATTCTTTGCACTTGCTTATTTTTTTCCCCACTGTGCAACCTTGAAGGTGCTTGTTTTATTTTGAATTGAGCCCCCCCCACCACCACCACCACCTCTATCTTTTCTCCTGAAATGAAGATACATTAGTGCCTCTTCAAGGATTTATCAATAATATGACACGGCCACTGTTTGCACAGCCAACAGCTAAAAGGCACATTTATATGCTGAGACTTACAATTGGTCACAGTGACCTTCCCTGTCAGCCTTGGTTTTTGCTGCAGACAAAATGCCTACCGTGAATGAGTGGTAAAGAGGAAAAGCATTCGGAAAAAGGGAGACGGTACAGAAGAAAATGAGGGGGAGAAGGATATGATAAGATATCGCTCTCCAAGAAGCCAGAAACAACTTGTTAGAAGGTAGACTGCATGCATTACACTGAACACAGTCATCTAATTCTCTGACACATTTCTTTTTAGCTAACTGAAATACACGGCTGGTTCCTCATTTGCTTTGGATTTCATGTTATTACTCCTCATACAGCCTAATAACTAGGCATATGAGATTTTGTGAATTAGAAACTCTTTAGTTTTCCGTCATTGCTTTTTCTTTTCCCGTCTGCCCTTCACTCCTATTTCATTCTTGTTCCTCCCTGTTGCATTTTCTCCCCCTCTATTCCACATCATAAAACATGTTCTTCTGTATACTATGTTATCCCATTTCTTAACTAGGCAACATACATTCCCTTCTACACTTTTTGCTACTGTCTATTAATTAATCACTTGAAAAACACAAGGATTCAAAATGGAAGCCATTTCTACTGATGATGAAACTTTAGGACAGTCTGCCACCTAGTGACTGAAGGCAGTACTGCTGGCCAAAAGAGTTATTAGCTAAATGAAATTAATTATCAGTTTATTAATTATATATGCTAGTCAGGGCTGTAGCCAGGGGGGGGGGTCAAGGGTTCAATCCCCCCCTGAAATGTGTCAGTTTGTTTTTAAAAAACTGGTATACTCATTAATTTAACTGGTTAATCAAAAAAAACTAGTTCAAAAATACATTCCACCCCCAACCCCCTGAAATATGTCACTTTTTTAAAAAAAACACTGTTTACTCATTAACAGGTTTTTTTAAAAAAGTGACATATTTCAGAACACTTCTTTCTTTTACAAATGTTTAATTTGTTAGTTGATTCCTGTTGGGTGAGATATATTTGGGCAAATTAGCTCTTCATTTTGGGTGAAAAGGAGTCACATAGTTGGCTGAGTTGCAACACAATGCAATTGTATCATTTTATTTATTTATTTATTTATTTACAATATTTATATTTCGCCCTTCTCATCCCGCAGGGGACTCAGGGTGGATTACAATGCACTTATACATGGTAAACATTCAATGCCATAGATACACAATGTATATAGACAAACACAGAGGTAATGTAAGCTTCCTGAGGGTATGCTCAAATTCTGTCCACTGGGAGAGCTGTTGCTTCACAGTCCACTTGTGACACCAAGTCCTTGAATGAGTACTTCCTCATTCTTTTGCCCACTGCTGGAGATTTTTATGGTATCATTAATTAATTAAATTAGCCTCTCTGCATAAGCAGTATCTAAATTTCCTACTTGATGGATGCCACTGTCTTTTGGGCTGGCTTTGAACTCATGACCTTTCGGTCAAGGTAATTTAATGCAGCTGACTCCTAGCCAACTGCACCACAACAGTTTATTTTTTAAAAAGGAAAAAAAATATTTAGATTTGCTTTATCTCTTTATATGGAGACGCAAAGTGGCTAACAATAAAAAAAATTACAACTTAAAATACACAAATATACAATAATAAAATAGTATATTATTATATATTGTCAGTATTATTATATTTAATATACTAGTATTATTATATTATCATATTTATTATATTTTATTACATTATGATATTATTAATAATATTATATATTATATTGTTAACTTAGCACAATATTAGTATTATATATTACTATATTGTACCACTATACTACAATATTATTAGTAACGAACATCTAAAAGTTGACATCTTTGCCATCCTTGTTCTGGAGATTGAGCAAACTTGACTATTTTAGATTCAAAATACTTTCATATTTTGTCCACTTCCTTTTGTCACGTGTTCCCCATATTTTATATATTGTGGAAATTGCTCTTGGTATTAGTGAGTACAAATATAAAAAGTGTGCAGTGACAGATTTTGAAAGTCTTTGAACTAAAAAAAAGGTACCGTCTTAGAATGTGGCCTTAATATTTTTTGTTGATTTTTACTTCTCTCTTTCAAATATGAAGATTGATAAGGGGTCACCGAAAAGTTCCAGTGTTTACAAATGTTCTCCAGCCAGTCCCTATTAACAATGCTAAATGGTTTTGCAAATGTAATCCCCCTTTTTAGTTTTGTTCCCACTTAATTGAATTAGGAAAGCATAACAACACAATAGGTTACTTTTATGCCCTTTGCTTTGTCATATGCATTTGCTGCATAATGATTTCTTGAACATGTGAAGCTGTGTTTGGCAAAAATAAAAAGGCCAACCCTATGCTTATAATAATTATTTATATTCATGTCCCTGCTTCATGCCTTAAGTTTTAATCGGCAGCAATTAAAATTATTTTTCAAGCTTTCTTATTCATTTTAATTTGCTAAAACTCATGCAGACGATGTGACAAAAGCTAATCCTTTAGAGAGAAGTTTCTACTAATTCTAATATATGAAATGGGAAGTAGATGTCATTCATCAAGCAGCAAGCAATGGTGATTTTTCTTCTATCAAATGTTTGCTTTTTTCAGTTCAGAGTAAATTTCATAATGTTCTGCCCTCTCATTTTACTTTTCCAATCATTCAAAAAGGTCAGTTAGTATGGGAATGTATGATTAGTCCAGGGTCACTCAGAGTGCCTTCAGAGCTAAACACTTATGCAATGTCTAAGATGAATAAAATCCCACATTATCTACTTTGAATTGGAATATATGGCAGTGTGGACTCAGATAACCCAGTTCAAAGCCCATATTGTGGGATTTTATGCCTTGATATTCTGGGTTATATGGCTGTGTGGAAGGACCGCTGGTCTCTAGAATCATAGGCTGGATCTATACTGCCCTATAATCCAGTTTCAGAATGCAGGTTATCTGCATTGAACTGGATTATATCAGTCTACACTGCCCTATAATCCAGATCAATGTAGTTGTTAATCCACATTCTGAAACTGGATTATAGGGCAGTGTAGATTTAGTCATAGACTATTACACTGATCTGGTTCTCGAATCTAATTGCTAGTCCAAAAAAAGTAGACTCACAGTCTCATTTATGAATGATAAATTAATACTTGTCTTAATACTTAATTAATTAATACTTAAGCACCGGCTAAGTGTCAGCTGCATAAGATCTCTCTGACCAGTAGGTCATGAGTTCGAGGCCTGCCCGGGTCGAGGTGGGTGCTCAACCTTTAAGTGTAGCCTGCTGTCGACCTTTGCAGCTCTAAAGACAGTTGGATCTGTCAAGTAGGTGATAAAGGTACCACATTAAGTGGGAGGCAAATTTTGACTGAATTATGAGGCCATTAAGAACTCCAGGAATGCGGAAGAACAACAAGGGATGCTGGGAACGCTGAGAGATGAGGAGTGCGTCAGCTCCCCCTGGTGGCCAGAGTTTGCCTCTGTTTGTTAATATGTGTGTTTGTGAAATAGCAGGAATTGGCTGCTAAAGTATGTGTATCTGTAATCCGCTCTGTGTCCCCTTCGAGGAGAGCGGAATATAAATAAAGTAAGTAAATAAATAATTCCTTTGATTCATTGGATTTTCTTTAGAGGAAATTAGCAATCAAGTTTAGGGCAAAATATTATTTGAATCTGAAAGATGCGAACTTGTGTAAATAGTAATTTGGTTGTCTCTGTCAAATCGGGGCAGTTGGAGGATATAGAATCAAACCCAATATCTATCTATATATATAAAGGAGACGTGGTCGTGCAAAGAGGGATATGCACGGCCAAACCATAACCCCCCCAAACAAAAAACCCACGAGACACATTCCCCCAGACCACGAGGTACAGACATAACACAAAAACCCACCTCACTAACTTCCAACCCCCAAAAACAGCCCCCCCTAAACCGCCCATTGACTCCCGTTCTGCGCTGCCCGCGAGCGCTAGACAGAGGGAGACCAACCGCGCAGGCGCACAACGGAGCCGGCAAGAATAAAGAGGACAAGGCAGAGGAGGAAAAAACAGCGGCGAGGGGGGAAAGATCATAGCCCACCCCCAGGCCCTCACCCCTCGCTCACCGACTCCTCCTCCTTCTCCATGCCGCTGGCCATCTCCGAAACAGCACGATTTCGCCAGGGGGCCTCGCTACCATGACGGCGCCACCGTACCCGCCTCCTCCGCCGCCTCCTCGCACTCCTTCCCCAATTCCCACTGGCCCACTTACCTTACTTCTGGCCTCTGGCCGCCCACCAGAACTCCTTCTGGGACTCTGGGTTGACCTCTCCTGCCCGTCTCCGCCGCTTCTCGGGCGACCGGGAAGCCAGAGCCCAAAACTACAAAAACCCAAAAACTACAAAAACAAATGGCCGACAAACCACTTCCGGTACGCCAGAAAAGGCTCCGCCGGAAGTTGGAGCAACAAGAAAAGGAATCCACCTGGAAACACGGACAACAGGGGGATCTTCGGCAGGAGGCGCTCTGTAAAGGAGGGCGAAAGGGGCCCAAGCGCTCTCTCTCCCTTCGCCCTCCTCTTCTGGGAGTGGAAAGGAGGCAGCGGAGGACAGCGAGAAGGCAACACAGGAGGGCGAAGGGAGAGAGATCGCTTGGGCCCCTTTCGCCCTCCTTTACAGAGCGCCTCCTGCCGAAGATCCCCCGTCGCCCCCTTCGGCAGGGAAGTGGCGAAGGGGGAGCCATGGCGGTGGCGCTCTGAAAGGAGGGTGAAAGGGGCCCAAGCGATCTCTCTCCCTTCGCCCTCCTCTGTTGCCTTCTCGCTGTCCTCCGCTGCCTCCTTTCCACTCCCAGAAGAGGAGGGCGAAGGGAGAGAGAGCGCTTGGGCCCCTTTCACCCTCCTTTACAGAGCGCCTCCTGCAGAAGATCCCCCTTCGCCCCCCCCCCCCTTCGCCAGGGAAGTGGCGAAGGGGGAGCGATGCCGGCGGCCCTCTGAAAATAAAGGCTAAAGGGCCCCAATAAACAAAAACCCATTACAAAAAAAACCCTCCAACACAAAACAACACAAAGCCACACATATAGACACACATACACATATATAAACACACATATACACACGTAAACATATATACACATACATACGCACACATATACGTACACACACACATACATATCTATACACATAAACACAAATACACACATACATATATTAACACACACACATATACCCCCACATATAAACACACACATATACATAACCATACATATCTATACACATAAACACACATACACACAAATACGCACATACATATACATACACACACAAATATATACAAACACCAATATATGCACATACACATATAAACACACACATATATACACATACCCATAAATACACAAACACATATATTAACACACACACACACATACCCCCACATATAAACACACACATATACATACACACATACACACAACCATACACATGTATACACACACAAAACACATACTCACATCATTTCCAAACCTTACATACTTAGACTTTCCCGCATCTCCTACATAGGGCACAGCAACGCGTGCCGGGTACAGCTAGTGTAGTCTAAAACCCTATCTTCCACAGGGGTTAAATAAATCACATCAAGGAACCCATATGTGTGATATGAGGCATATACAGTGTTCCCTCACTACTTCGCGGTTCACTGATTGTGGATTTGTTGTTTTGTGGATTTAAAAAAATATTAATTTAAAATATATATGATGGTATTTTTGCTGTTTTGTGGGGTTTTGCCGCTGCTGCTCTCCAAGGCGCTTTCCCTCCTCAGTCTTCCCTCCCTCCCTCAAGCCTTGAAGGGCCTTTCCTTCATTTCCTTCACTTTATTTTAAATTTATAAAGACTTAAAATAGTGTATAACTACTAAAATAATGTATAAATATTAAAATAAACAGAGCATCCCTACATCACGGTTTTTCACTTATTGTGGGAGGTCTTGGAACCGAACCCCAGCAATAAGTGAGGCAACACTGTAGCTTTTTCTGAACTGTTTATTCCCAGTCAGGAATATTTATTTATTTTATTTGCTATGCTTCTATTCCGCCTCTCTCAGCCCGAAGGCGAATATTTCCTTTGCAACTAGATACAGTGATTCACCATCATGGCCTGAGCCAATTGTTCTCTAGGGGTGTATCTTATCTGCCTTTTAATAGGCTTGTGCATTTGGGCTAAACTTCAGTCTGTTTCATATCTTGGCTTTCTGTGGGGGCCCCGATCCATTTTCGGGCATCTCTCGAAATTAGGAGGACAGATATCTGTTTTCGGTCCAGGGTGCCAAAAGATCAGTCTTCTATCAGCCAATTATAAGGGAAAGGCCTCCCAGACTCCCCTTCCAATCATTTCAGGCATTTAAAGCTATTTAACTCTAGAGGAGAGATGCTCAGATGCAGGCAGGTGCACACTTTAAGGAGGCTTCTTACCTGTTTCTACGCTAGAGGAGAGGCGCAAGACAAGGAGTCAAGTTCTTCTGACTTTCTTGCAGAGAGGAAGGGAGGCACTCGGCTATGTGCAGGCAGGCACATATGCTTCTTGCATGCCATACGCTCACTCTTCAAGGCAAGGAGGCAAGTTCTTCTAGCTTTCTACAAAAGGGGAAGGGAGGTGCTTGGTTGTGCTGGCAGGTGTGCACACTTCCTGCACATCACACATGCAACCTCCAAGGCAAAGAGGCAAGTTCTTCGGACTTTCTTATAGAGGGGAGGTGCTCGGCTGAAAGCAAGCAGGCGCATGTGCTTCCTGCATACCTTACATACAAGCACACTTTCCAAGGCAAGGAGGCATGGAGCACAAAAAGCAGGCAACGAGTTGGAATTGGCTCCTGTTTGCTTTTGTTTTCAGCTGATTTTTGAACCAAGAGGGATAATAAATAATAAATAATACACTTTATTTATATTCCACACTTCTCACCCCGAAGGGGACTCAGTGCGGATTACAGAATGCATACAGCAGAAAATCCCTGCCAAAATTAGACATACAAGACATACAATAACATATAACAGGAAGATCCCCTGGACCAGGCAATGTTGTTATATTTGTTTGTTGTTATATTCGTCACTGGGTGCTGCTGCTCCATTCCGTCACAGGGGGGCACTGTTGTTCCATCCTCCTTCTACCTCCTCCTTCTTGACGAAGAGCCTGCCAGCCAGCCAGCCGAATTCTTCTTCCGGTAGTCGTCTTCAATATTTATTGAAGTTAAAAAGTCCTTTAGGATTCCTCCCCCGCTTATGCGGTACCTAATTTATCTGCTTAGGTTAACAGGGGCAGGCTTACAGCTGACTTGCCCAGGTCAGCCCGGGATTCGAACTTGTCACGTTCGGATCTTTACAGCTACAGCTTGCAGCTAACCACTGTGCTAATCTCCCGGCCTAACCCGGCTAATCTCCCAGCTGGATCTTCCCGTTATGTGCTCCCAAAGGTAACTAAAGCAATGAAAGGATGGAGCAAATGGGAGAAAGGAATTCAGCGCACAACTCTACCTTTTAAGCCCCAAGTGGCTGTCAATGAATGTGTCTTGTAGCAATACATTTCACAGGTGAATATGTGTTTTTTTTATTGTAACTAAATCTTCCACCCACTGTCTTCCTTGAATAAGCCTCAGGTCCTGACAAATTCCACATCTGCATGCACACACATACTACTTCAATGTTTTTGTACTTAGCTGCACTTGCCAACAGAATTCCAAGATCCTCCTTTCTCTCCCTTCTTTGAGTGCATTACACTGTAGATTTAATGCTGTTTGGTTGCCGTGTTTCAATGCTATGAAATCCTAAGATTTGTCGTTTGGTGAGGCACCAGCACTCTTCAGCAGAGGAGTCCAAATACCTAGTCAGACTACAACCCATGTCTCCATAGCTTTGAGCCATGACAGTTTAAATGGTGTAGATGCACACTTTGACTACTCTTGACATGCTCATGTTATTCTTTTCAGAACACTGAAAACAGGGAAGGGTCCTCCACCACACCAGGTGGCAGCAGGTTAGTTGAAGGAGTATGAGTCAAATGGGGAAGGGAAATCGGGAGGAATGGATGCCATCTGATGCAGTTGCTTCATTCTGTCCAATATCAGAGCCAGCTCTGATGCACGTTCCAGGATGGGGAACAGCTGCCATTTCAGAAACTTCCCAAGGGGTAGAAGAACAAAGACCGTGTTTTTTCAAACTTGCTGTAGGCACAAACAAAAGGTTTCAGAAAAGGAGACCCCACTGCTACTGCGAGGTTATGCCAAAGTGAAATAAAAAAGCATAGTAGATCTATGCTGTGCTCTTTCTCTGTACCTCTCTCCTGCACTGTCATCCACAACACTATTTCCTGCAATGAATAATAGTACTGCAACGAGGAAACCAAAAGGTCTGGGAGGTGTGTCAAATTGTGCTGCTGCTGTGGTAGTGAACATAGCAATGCAAGCACCAATAAATAGAAGAGATGCTGTGCTGGTAAATGAGAAAGGGAAGCAGGGTATAATCATTGGCAGTACAAAAAGAAACCAAGGGATTTGTTTTTAAAGCAATTGTATGTGTGTATAGCTGGATAATGATCACAGCAAGGAAAGGGAGGGTGAAATAGCAAACCACAGAGAGAATCAGCATCCAGGAGACAGAGCTGGATGAGGGACGGCATAACAGCAGAACATAACCACAAAGAAGACCTGCCAAGTGGCTTGAATAGAAACCAACATTATAGTCAGTGGGGGTTTCAATTATTTAAACAGAAAAGGAAGATAATGCCAGAAAAACAGTTTACTTGTTTACAGAAAAAGGAGCAAAAGAGAGTCAGCAGGAAAAGGGAGTTACATGTACTGGAATGATATATAGCCCAAAATAAACTTACTTGACAGATAACAACCTAATATCACTTCAGAATAAGAAATAACAGACTCAAGGTCATCACTCCCATCTTCTTTTGCATGCCCAATGCCAGGCAAAGGAGGCAACAATGATTTCAATATTTATTGCAATCAGTTTGGAGAATCAAGCCAAACCTTTTTTAATGATTCATTCCATTATCATTCAGGGCCTTAGCAGTTAAAGTGGTGCTAAACTGCATCAATACTACATTGTGGATTGACCCATAGTTAACCTGTTCACTAGGCATGAGAAAAATGAAACGGAAATTAAAAGAAATCGTAAGTGATTCGTATGTAATGGGCCTTTCAAGTTTATACGGATCACAAAACCAATCCCGGAAGTGGACTTTCTTTTACGCACCCCCTGGGCCCAAAATTTCGTTAGATTATTAAATATTTCGGATGTCCCCCAACAGGAAAATTTCCCCTCCAAAATAGCTTTGCAGACATAACTCACAGTGAAATCGGGGCCTTTCCATGCTTGCAGCCTAATTAGAGTGGAAGGCCTCTTCCAGGAAGTGAAAAGGGAGCCGGAAACGATAGAGAGCCTGAAATCGAGACTCCTAGAGGGGCTGGAGGACTGACGAAAAAGCGATTTAAACACCCAGGAAGGGGGTTTAGATAGAAGGACAGAGTAGGAGGACATAAGAACTGCTGAGAGAAGGGCAGCAGGAGTGAAAAGAGCACAGAGAGGAGAAGGAAGAGTTCAGAATCAAGAAAAGCCATAGAGTTCCAACGGAGGTCCTAGACTGCTATGGTAAAACTGAATGGGGAAAAAAGATGGAGTGAGGAGAACTCTACAGATTAGCAAGGCCTGCACCAGAGGTAGGCCTAGGCATTTATTTAATAATATTAATAATAATAATATATTAATGCATTATATGTGTCCCTGCAAAGGAACCCTGTCCTTTAATAATATTAATAATAATAATAATATATTAATGCATTATATGTGTCCCTGCAAAGGAACCCTGTCCTTTAATAATATTAATAATAATAATAATATATTAATGCTTTATATCTCCCTGCAAGGAAACCAAGGGAAATGTTGCCCCTTGATTTGCCTGTGTTTAAAACAGTGTCAGTCCTGTTTCCCTGCTTTGCCTACTTTAGAACTACTAACGAATTTCGTAAGTAATTAAGTTACATTTCAGAAATTTTTGGAATTTTTTTTGTAAGTCTTTCTTTTACTAAACAAAAAAAAATCCCCCCCCCCCTCCATTTGATATAAGAATCGCCATTTTGGGATTCTAAAACATGCCTACTGTTCACAGATAATATCCTGATTTTCTAGTTTCGTTTCAGTCTTTGAATTTTAAGCCATTTACAAAAATGATGGTGTCACAATTAATTTTGCAAAGTCTACACTTGCATACTTTAACATCCCAGTTGTTGGGAGGGGGCTGGGCATGTTTAGCTTGGAGAAAGGTTTGCTGAGAGGGGACATGGTAGCTATGTTTTAATATTTGAAAGGATGCCCCATGGAGAAGGGGCATGCTTGGTTTCTGCTGCTCTGGAGACTAGGAAACAAGGGAGAAATTGATTCTGTTTGCAAGAAAGAAGACTCCAGCTAAACTTTAGGAAGAACCACCTGATTCGGCAGTGGAATATGCAGCTCTGGAGTTGGGTGGAATCACCTACTCTGGAGGTTTTTAAGCAGATGCTGGTTAGTCATCTGTCAAGGGTGCTTTGAATGCATTTTCCTGCATAGCAGGGTGTTGAACTATATGACCCTTTTGGTCTTTTCCAGTTCCGATGATTCTGTGTAGGACAATATACTTTACAATGTGAATGGATATTTAGGATTTAGCTATTTTGAGGTTAAACTAGCATACATACCCAGGATTGGGTCTCATTCACATCAAACCAGTCTTGATCTTCCTAAGTTTGATATCCAACGGTTTGTTTACAGGCTGAGGTTGTAATGATAGAGGTCTTCAGGTTTTTCCCCCCAATGTTCTTTAACATTTTCAGGGTGTTCCATGGGACCCTAAGTGTTGTTTGGAGAAGGCCTCATTTAGAGAGCTTCTTGTTCATTTTCCATGTTATCTTTCTTCCTTGGGGGTCTAAGTTTAGGAGTGATCTTAATAGTCATCGTGGATTGAATTAATCTATGATCAAATTATCCACTAATAACTTTACTAGACTGGCCACATTGTCCAAATATCCAATTACTGTCTCCCAAAGCAGTTACTTTCGTCCCAGTGAAGAATTAAAAACAGAATGTCAGTGGACAGCAAAAGAAATTAAAAGATGGGCTGAAATGAAACCTACAAAAATGTGGAATAAATACTGAGAACTGGGAATCCCTGGCCCTCGACCATTGGAACTGGAGGTCAGCTGTTACCAACAGTACTATGGATTTTTTAGAGGTATGTATAGAGGGCGAAAAGGAGAAATCTGTCAATGTTATGATAGCTTCTTAGGAAACACACCCAACCTTCCTCTGAAATGTAAAAATGCAGGTTTATTCAGCTGGGACTTTGGGTAGATAACTCCAACAAAATCCCATAGTCCCCGTGGCTCGTTCACACAAAACATTTATACTCTTGGCTTACACTTAAATCATTCTTAAGCCACTATATAGTTTTCATTGGTACAAAAACATCAGCAGAGATGATGCAAGCAAAGATGAAATATGCAAAGAAACCCCTCCTTCTTTGCATGTACTGTACATTCCCTCATCACATGGTACGTCCTACTGTCTCAAACAGCATCATGCAGGTGAAAATGTCTCTATGATCTTACTGACCCCTTCACCAAGAGGAAGGCTCATCAAGCAAACCCTTGTGTTGGGACTGCTTTCCACCTGGAAATCTAGGTTTTCAATGTGAAAGACGATGTGCATCCAGTATAGGCCAACAAAAGCAAGGGACCAACAGGTCTCCGTAATAAATCCAATCAAAAGAATAATAACTTCCCCAATGTTGGTCCCTTGTTTTTGTTGGATTAGTGGCACTCCCCTGTTTGTATTACATCCAGTATAGGCCTCTACAGTCGCTTTTGGACCCACCACCAAGATCATACTTAGCCACGAGTGATAGCCAATAATGAAAAAGGAATTAATACTTGCAGTTGCCCAGGTGTTGGAGGGGCCATTGCCCTCTGCTTTTGTCCATTCTTTCTCTTTCCCTCCTTTCATACTTTCCCCCTTTCCTTCCTCTTCTTTCCCTTTCTCCTTTTCCCTTTCTTTTTTCTTTCCCTTTCTTTTTTTGTCTTTTTCCCCTTCCTTCTCTTTCTCTCCCCTTTCTCCCTTCCCAAGTTCTACCTCATGATGTCTCCATGTCAACATGGTTCTCTTGTGGCTGTTTCCTTCCTTCCTCCATTCCCCTTGTATTCCCCTTATACACATGCCATGTTTTCTTTCAAGCGATATCCAAGAGGGTCACTTCACCTAACAGCAACCTTTGTGGTACAAGCAGACAGACAGACATACTTTGACTTTTATATATTACACAGTAGGCATGGTTTAGAACCCAAAAATAGGGAACCGAAAATCAAATGGGGGGGGGGGGGGGATTTTTTTTATATTAGTAATAGAAAGACTTACAAAAAAATTCCAAAAATTTCTAAAATGTAACGTAATTACTAACGAAATTCGTTAGTAGTTCTAAAGTAGGCAAAGCAGGGAAACAGGACTGACACTGTTTTAAGCACAGGCAAATCAAGGGGCAACATTTCCCTTGGTTTCCTTGCAGGGAGATATAATGCATTAATATATTATTATTAATATTATTATTAATATTATAAAAGGACAGGGTTTCTTTGCAGGGACATATAATGCATTAATATATTATTATTATTGATATTATAAAAGGACAGGGTTTCTTTGCAGGGACATATAATGCATTAATATATTATTATTAATATTATTAAATAAAATAGTTGCCCACCTCTGGTGCAGGCCTTGCTAATCTGTAGAGTTCTCCTCACTCCAGCTTTTCCCCATTCAGTTTTACCATAGCACTCTAGGAATCTCTGTTTGAACTCTATGGCTTTTCTTGATTCTGAACTCTTCCTTCTCCTCTCCGTGCTCTTTTCACTCCTGCTGCCCTTCTCTCAGCAGTTCTTATGTCCTTCTTCTCCGTCCTTCTATCTAAACCCCCTTCCTGGGTGTTTAAACCGCTTTTTCCCTCAGTCCTCCAGGCCCCTCTAGGAGTCCCGACCTGGATCTCTCTATCGTTTCCAGCTCCTTTTTCACTTCCTGGAGGTAGGCCTTTCACTCTAATTAGGCTCCAAGCATGGAAAGGCCCCGATTTGACTGTGAGTTATGTCTGCAAAGCTATTTTGGGGGGAAATTTTCCTGTTGGGGGCATCCAAAATATTTACTAATCTAACAAAAATTTGGGCCCAGGGAGTGCAGAAAAGAAAGTCCACTTCTGGGATTGCCACTGCGATGCGTATAAACTTGAAAGTCCCATACATTCGAATCCCTTCCGATTTCTTTTAATTTTCATAACTTTTTTCTCATGCCTATTACACAGCCCAACAAAAAATGTGTTTTGGTTTTTAGGTCTCTTCCTAGGGTTTTTTTGAGGCACTGATTCATAAAATTGCAATGGGTAGACCACATCCATTCTAATTTCTTAGATATGGTTGAATTTATAAAAATAACTTTCAAGTTTAATTATTTTTGTATTAAATAAGAAGATTTTCATGTAGTACACTTTTCCTTTAATTTTAATATGTTTCCTATATGCATAAAAGATATTAATTTAAATACTACGTTAAACTACCTTGATTTCTTATAGGTGAACAGAGTAAGAAGTGGAATATGGCATATCTTCTGTATCTCAAAAACTGGAGCTGATAGGGGGAAATTGCTGTTATTTTTGGAATAAGTGGGTAAAATATCCCCCAAAACAGGTCTAACATTTGAGGCACCACAATGTGTGTTGACCAGTACTCACTCAGCAGTAATCAAGTTGAGGAAAATAATCTTTTCTATATTTCTTATAAAGCTCTATTTATTAGGAAAAGTTTTAAGGATCAAAATATGGGTATTAGCAAGGTTACCATATTTATTCCAGGCTGGACTTTTGCACAACAGGTTAACCACCAGCTGCAGTAAATCTTGCCAACCAAAAGATTGACAGTTCGAAGTCTGGATCAGGGTGAGCTCCTGGCCTTTAGCCCAGCTTTTGCCTACCTAGCAGTTTCAAAAACTGCGATGTGAGTAGGTTCCGCTTAAGAGAGGAGGTATTTAAGGCACCCATAAGGAAATGTCAGAAAATGCCAGTGATTTCATCAAGGAGAAAGTTTATGAACAAAGCTGTTTGGTGGGAAAAGTGGAGCAACAGCACCCCACTGTAGCCAGAACCAAGCACAGCCTCCAAGATGCCGAAGATGGGAAAACCTATATATACCTCTATCTATGTACAATTGTTTGTCTTATCAGTGTATGACGACATTGAATGTTTGCTGTATATATGTTGCTTGGTTTGCTCAGAGTCCCCTTCGGGGTGAGAAGGGTAGAATATAAATACTGTAAGTAAATAAATAATACCTGGAGTTGTTTACACTACAAAATAATTCAGGTTTAATTTAGAGAATTCTTCTTTGGATTCTCCTTTTTAATGTCACAGCTACTCCAAGTAAACTGTGTCCAAGCAAGGATTAGAATTTTGATCTCCAGAATTGTAATCCTACACTGAAACACCTACATCACACTGGATCTTCATTTGTACCTTAAATGATTTTTAAACAATTACACATCTCTAATTAAATCTGTTGAAAACAATAACAATTCAGTTTGACAACAAGTCCCTTATGAAAAAAATGCTGGACTTGGACTGAAGTCTGGCAATGACTCAGAGCATTCATAATAAGCAAAGCATACCCTTACTTCAGCTCAGCAATAACTTTATTTTGTGTGAAATCTCTCTGAGATGAATGCTTTCCAAGAGGGCTGCTCTTGGAAACAAGGCAATTTACAATGAGAGCTGGATGGATACAGTTTATGATCCTATTTGCCATTTTGTCTGACATTTTTTAAACTTAAATTGATAATGGCAACTTGCAGCAGTCAGTGAATATGAATTAGTAGAGCTGTGAAGTGAACACTGACACAAAAGCAGACACACAAGTTCACAACAAACATTCAAATGAGGGACAGTCCATGCTTAAGGTATCCCTTGTTGTCAGGTTAATAAAACAAGACAGGGTGTTTTGAGGGTCCTCTGAATGCCAATGAAAGTAATAGTGTTGACATTGACAGTTTGCAGATAAGGGGAGAGTGAAACTGTCAAAATATTATTCCGGCAAGGCACCACATACAGTTCCTCATGTTGTGGTGACCTCCAACCAAAAAAAATATTTTTGTTGCTACTTCATAGTTGTAATTTTGCTACTGTTATGAATCGTAATGTAAATATCTGATATGCAGGATGTATTTTCACTCACTGGACCAAATTTGGCGCAAAGACCCGATATACCCAAATTTGAATACTGCTAGGGTTGGGGGAGGGATTGATTTTGTCATTTGGGAGTTGTAGTTGAACTCCCAAGTGATGGAATTGAACCAAACTTGGCACACAGAACTGCCATGACCAATAAAAAATACTGGAAGGGTTTGGTGGGCATTGAGTTTTGGAGTTGTAGTTTACCTATATTCAGAGAGCACTGTAGACTAAAACAATGATGGATCTGGACCAAACTTGGCACGAGTACTCAATATGCCCAAATGCGAACATTGGTGGAGTTTGGGGGAAAATAGACTTGACATTTGGGAGTTGTAGTTGCTGGGATTTATAGTTCACCTAAAATCAAAGAGCATTCTGAACCCAACCAACGATAGAATTGGGCCAAACAGAACCCAATGATCAAAAGAAAATACTGTGTTTTTTGATGATCTTTGATGACTTCTCTGACTCCCCCTCATGACCCCCCCCCAGGGGTCCTGACTCCCAGGTTGAGAAATGCTGCCGTAAGGTGAGAATAAGAAGAAGGACATTTGATCCATCATTTCTATGTTACCCATTCTGATTGCTAGACTTCTCCATGTTCCTTGGTTATGGTCTTCCCTGCTCATCTCCCAAAGCTGTGGTTAACATTGAGATGCCAAGGAGAAACCATGGGATTTCTGGAATATAAAACATTGGCTTCTTTCTACCACAGAGTGATGTCTCTTTCCCAACTCATTATCTCAAAAACAATCAAGGTTTTCTTTCATTACTCTCGAGATAGAGTGCTAGTTAGAGGTGAAGCATCCTTCTGTTCTTGTCTCCAGTGTTTATAAAATCAGATCATTAAATTCCTGTAGAGTTCTCAAAAACCCGTTCACCAGTGAATCCTTTTGTTCCACAGTAGATAAACAAAATCTATCCACATATTAATATGCATGTGGCACTTCCTTTACATTTATGATGTATAGTCACGTATTATTGTGACCAGGGTGTCAGGGTCACTCTTGTAAGGGTATGGAAATGTTTACACATCTATGAAATCTTATTAAGCAAACACAGAAGGTCAGCCTTAAACCTGGAAAGCACCGGGTGTGTGATATCAAGCTTTAGACCAGGGAAATGGTCTTACATTGATTATGTGTTCTGTTGGCTTTGTTTCAACAGCTACACGATAGAAGGAGAAGATATCTTGTTCCTGAGAAACTATATTCATTTTAATCATTCCCCGTCAAACTGTTGATTCCTAACATAACTCCTTGCAGTCCAGAAAAAGATTAATATTAATTTTGGCTAATAACAAATTATTAATCTCGGATCTAATGATAATCTAGAAATATATTATTTTATTTTTACAGTGTCTGCTGTTCACTTGTTATTTCACAAAATAGAAATGCTGCCACCATGGGATGCAGAGCTAACCTTACGAAATGGGGCTACAAAGTGGAGTCCATGACATGGGAGTGTGAAGAAGAACCAACCTCAGACCATTTACTACAATGCAGTCTGGGCCTTGCCACATGCACAATGGAGGACCTTCTTACAGCGATACCAGAGGCATTCCAAGTGGCCAGCTTCTGGTAAAAGGAAATTTAGTATACTGCCAAGTACCCTCGGTTTGCTTCTGATTTTTTTTAACTTTGTTTGTGTTTTTAAAATACATTATGAATGTATTCTCAATTTGCTTCTGGGACGATAAATAAATACAGTCGTAAATCGGGGTTATACACACTGGAAAAACAAACAAAGCGCAAAAAGGCTACACAACAAGTGTAGGCTATGGGTAAGGCTCACAATGATTCAATAATCTCCCCACAAAGTATTCGAACAAGATTGAATGTGTCAAATACTACAAGGTATAAATCTTATCAAGACATATCATATTACACAGTTCAACTAACACCTCCCTTAAATAGCCTTTAGACCAGGCACCAAGAAATGCAGAAGGTGTCAAATTTGCCCTTTAATAGACCCTGCTCCAACTATCACCAACAACAGCAATGGCAGGGTTTTAAATTAAGGGATGAGATTTTGTGCACCACAACTGGAATAATATATTGTATCAAATGTGGTTGCGGCTGTGCCCGCCATTATATCGGTATGATGTCCAGAAGCCTGAAAATCCGGATTATGGAACATCTTTCGCGCATTCGATGCGAGACACAGGATTCTGCTTTCTATCAGCATTATTTTCAAGCTAAGGTTGCACCTGAATCATTAAGGGTTATAGGACTGGAAAGAGTTAAATTTCTGGCACATTGTGACCAGCATAAACATCTGCTGTGTGTAGAAAGAAAATGGATTCTGCTTATGTCTTCAGAAACCCCAGGAGGACTCAATGACATTCTATTGGTCCAATCTTTACTTCTGTAATTAAGTCCACCTGAAAAACTCCCCATATAAACCTCCCCCCCCAGAATCTATGGTTGCTGCATCCAGCCCTAGAAGATACTTCCTAGTGATGTTATTGACGACTTGATTTGTGGTATGTACACTATGTAGCTTCGCTGATTGTCTTTCTTCCTCCATTGTTAAACTGTATACTCACTGTTGGTTACCTATGTTTACCCAGATTGTCTTCTAGTAAATGTACCAGTGTAATTCGCTCTACTACTATACCAAGGAGGAGCGTCCCAAAGCCGGAACGCCCTGACGAAGCGTGTTTACCATGTGAAACGGCCAGACTGTGGCGTCCATAGACCTTTAGCTGTAGGCGTGTTTCCAGCTATCCGACCCTCTGGTTGTGACGCCGGCTCCTCTCCTTGTTTGGTTCGAGACCCGTGAGTTTGTGGGTCCAGAGACTTGGGACATTACTGACTTTGTAGGCTCTCCAAGCCTCACAGGACTATCTCCCCATCGTTTGCTTTATTACTGAGTTTTGCCTTTGTATTGATGTGTTTATAATGATGTTCGTTGAACTGTGTAATATGATATGTCTTAATAAGATTTATACCTTGTAGTATTTAACACATTCAATCTTGTTCGAATACTTTGTGGGGAGATTATTGAATCATTGTGAGCCTTACCCATAGCTTACGATAAATAAATAACCATATTTATTTGAATCTAATGAGCAACCTTTTTGGTTAAATTATATAGCCAAAATTGAGATGTGCACTAGATTCGATGGCACATTATACTTGAGTATTACAGTAATTAATTTGCCAACAACTTAAATATAACTAAGTTATAATGTCATTACCACTTAATTTGGAATAATATCATTGTTTTTCAATGCAACTCTGCATTGTAATTCTTTTTAAAATGAAAAATGTGCCCCCTTAATTGTTGGAATTGTTGGAATAAGAATATCCCATAATTGAGCTGTTAGTTATTGCTGAACTTTGTGCTCCAGTTTGGGTACGTCATTGAAGTGAATGAGTGGGGAGTGTATTCTGTATCCAACATAAACAGGCCAGCAAAACATTGGATAAAGGACAATACTAGTAAGGAGGGATTAAGGAACAGTCGATTAAACGTCAAATTACATTATGACTTTACAAATTAAGCCCCAAAACATAATGTTTACCAAGAAATCGACAGAAAAAAACAGTTCAATACATCGGTTGTAGTAGTTTTTTTCAGACTATATGGCCATGTTCTAGCGGCATTCTCTCCTGACATTTCGCCTGCATCTATGGCAAGCATCCCCAGTTCAATACATGGTAACTTTATGTAGTAATTACTATATTTCTGAATATAGCACATAAACATTACAATTTATTGAAACAGTTGTGGATCCGGGCGGGAGGCAGACTGCGTTGGATAATACAGAACATTGGATGAGTGAAGGTTGGATAACTGAGACTATACTGTACTAATATTGCAATATATTGGTATGATATAATATCATAATATATAATACTAATATTGTGCTATGCTAATAATATTATATATAATATTAATAATAATAAGACTATACTATATAAGCAACAATTACAGTATTCACCTGTGCTTAAGTCCATTCAGCAAAGTCATATAGTGCATCTGGAAGGCTTCACAAAAGAGATTGGAGCAACAAGCACCTGAGGCACAGCACCAAAATCAGTGTGTACAGAACTATCATACTGTCTATTCTCCTATATGGGTCTGAAACATGGGTCACCTATTTCCAGCACCTACTACTCCTCGAACGCTTTAATCAGCGCTGTCTTCGCACAATCCTAAATATACATTGGACTGACTATGTGACGAATGTTGCTTTCCTTGAGCAAGCAGGGATAAGAACATAAGAACATAAGAACATAAGAAGAGCCATGCTGAATCAGGCCTCAGCCCATCTAGTCCAGCATTCTGTGTCACACAGTGGCCCACTAGTTGTTCACAGGGATCTCTAGCAGAAAGGAGGGCAAAACCCTCACCTGCTCCCAACCCCCCACAACCAGTACCCGGGGAAAATCCTGCCTGCCTCCATCAACACTTGGATGTCCATTTCAGTAACTACTGATTCCCTTGGTATCCATGAATCTGTCTAATCCTGCCTTGAAGCTGTCCAGGCTGACCCGCATTGAGGCCATGCTATTGAAAACACAACTGCGCTGGGCAGAGCGCGTCTCTAGGATGGAGGACCACCGCCTCCCAAAGATACTACTCTACGGTGAACTTGCCATGGGTCAGCGCAAGAGAGGCGCCCCCAAAAAGAGATATAAGGACTCCCTGAAACAACATCTCAGGCTCGGCCAGATTGATCACCAAAAATGGTCCACCCTGGCCTCACATCGGGAGGCATGGAGAAACACTATCCACAATGCTGCGGCCTCTTTCAAGAAGACACGTCGAACGGGTCTCGAAGAGAAACGACAACGCAGAAAGAACCACAACTTGGAAACAACATCACCCAAGGAGACATTCTGCTGTGCTTTCTACAACCGGACTTGCCTATCTCAGATTGGCCCTTTTAGTCATCAATGTGCCTGTAAAAAGTGTGGGATGAGTCTTTCCTAAAGCACCTTCGTTCGCAAAGTAATGCCGAGACAGTATTCCAATTCACTGACATTAATTCAAAATGTAGCAATTTTAGTCGCATTTCAGAAACTAGACAGCAAAGAGTTATTTTTCAAAAAAATTTTGTAAGTTTTCCTAAATGTAACAAATTCCTTTTAAAAAGGTAACCTTCAAGACTCGAGATTTTACATAAAAAGTGTCATAACAAATGCATTTCATGTGGTTATTATCTCTCCGTCAGGCCATTGCAGTCCCCTGAAGGAGAAAGGAGCTAAAGCAATGTGTGATTTTTATGTCCCCCAATTGTTCACTGTTCATTTATTTAACATGGAGGTCTAGTCCAGTGCAGCTTGAGAGAGTTTTTCAGAAGCCAATTTTCTTGTAACTCTGTTCTTTTATTTCAAGGTTTAGTTTGGAAAACCCGTCTAGCCCGAGTAATACGATAGCTGCAAAGTTAGTAATATCACTTTTGACACTTTGGGTTCTTTTTGGGAGGGAAAAGGCCCATTAAAACATTTCTCCAATTATTAACATTTCCTGCACTGTCTAGACAGACATTAAGCTGCAGGAACACTGTGTGTGTTGTCTGCCATGTCTATATAACTGTATACGTTTTCGGGGGGAAAAGCCACCAAATACAATATAATCTTTATTCCTGTTTATTTGTAATTGGGGAAGGGAGGGGAAAACACCATTACACATGCTTGAGGTCTTCATTTTGGCTGATATTTGATTAGATATTCCACATTGTTCTATCCTTTTCTTTGCGTTTTTAATTTTATTTATTTATTTATTTATACTTCAAATGTTTAGACCGCCACTCCCCAGGGGCTCGGAGCGGTTTACAGAATTGAAGAACCAACACAGTATAAGTAAACAAAATTAGCATACAAACAAAATACAATACAATTTAACAACACAATAATTTACCATTAACCATCATAGGGTCTAAGGGAGGGATTCATCATAGCTGGGAAGGGATTTCTCTCCCTAGCTTCCATAGCATCAGGGTATTTTGCTTTCATTTTGGGGCTATGGGAGCCTGATCTGACCCAGCTCCCAAAGCCCCAAACCCCTGGACCTGTATTTCTTATATTTGCTCCTCTCCAGTACACCACCAGGATTGGTCCTAGGGCTGTCCTTGTTTCCAACGCTCACCCCAGAGTTTATGAAGTTAGCCCGATGTCCTTGGCAGCCCTCTGGGTTTCCTCTGTTCAAAGAGAGGGACTTCGTCTCCTTAGGAACGCCAGTCACTTGGGTATTTGTTAGCTCCGGACTCTCCACTGGCGGACCGGAAGTCAGGTGGTTCTTCAGTTTCCTCTTCCGGCTTCTCTTCTGGCACCTGCACACTTGTCCTTCCAGTCTAGATCCGAGGAGGAGGAGGAAGACCTCCTCCCCTCAGTGTCCTCAAGGCCATCCGCCATTTTGTGCGGCCCCCTCCATGTTCCTGACTCGCTGCCATCAGGAAACCACAACATCGGGGACGAGGCTTCTGGGCACAGGCCAGGATCTCCATAATGTCTAACGGTACCTGGTCTCTCCAGGGGCACTCCATCGGTACGAGGCAGCTGGGCTGGCCGGTGCTTGTCTCGACCGGCCATGGACCTCCTGTAGCTACATCTGAACTCGGATCAGGATTGGGCGCATTGGAGGGGCAACACGCCTCACAGAGGTTGTTTTACTGTATTATTCCTCCCTCCTTTTGTGTTATATCAGATTCCTCACAGGAATAATCTTATAGAATTGGAGAGTTGGAAGAGACCACAAAGATCATCAATTCCAACCGCCTACGGTGTAGAAACACCAAATCAAAACAATCCCCAACAGATGGACATGCAGCTTCTGCTTAAAACCGTCCATAGAAGGAGATTGCATCACTTTTCGAAGCAGTATATTTCACTGCCAAATATCTATTACCATCAGGAAGTTCTTCCTAATTTTCAGGTAGATATTTTTTCTTGCAATTTAAATCCATTGCTCCTTAGTGTCCTAGCCACTATAGCAGCACTTCTCAACCTGGGGGTCAGGACCCTTGGGAGGGGTCATGAAGGGGTATCAGAGGGGTCACCAAAGACCATTGGAAAACACAATATTTTCTGTTGTTCATATGGGTTCTGTGTGGGAAGTTTGGCCCAATCCTATCATTGGTCGGGTTCAGATTGTAGGTTTAATATAAATCCCAGCAACTACAACTCCCAAATGTCAAGGTCTATTTTCTCCAAATTCAACCAGTGTTCTCATTTGGGCACATGGAGTATTCATGCCAAGTTTGGTCGAGATCAATCATTGTTGGAGTCCACAGTGATCTCTGGGTGAAGGATGTAAGTGAACTACAACTCCCAAACTCAAGGTCAATGCTTACCAAACCCTTCCAGTATTTTCTGTTGGTCATAGGAGTTCTGTTTACCAAGTTTATTTATTTATTTATTTACTTACTTACTCAGTCCTCAGACGACTCCTCAGACGACTCAGGGAAGTTTAGAGAGGCCCAATACACCATAAAATATTTAAAAGCACATAATATAAAACCATAACAATAGTATTAACAACATACTAATAAAAACATTGTCCAATCTTTTTGTTCATAGGTAAATTCCTATGTCATTTACCTTGCATTTTCAAATACTTGTTCAAACAACCAAGTCTTGACTCTTTTCCAAAATGTTAAGAGGGAGGGGGCCAAGCTAATGTCCCCAGGAAGGGCGTTCCATAGCCGAGGGGCCACCACTGAGAAGTCCCTGTCTCTCATCTCCACCAAATGTGTTTGGTTCAATTCCATCATTGGTGGAGTTCAGAATGCTCTTTGATTGTAGGTGAACTATAAATAGCATCAACTACAACTCCCAAATGAAAAAATCAAACCCCTCCCCAACCCCACCAGTATTCAAATTTGGGCATCTCAGGTATTTGTGCCAAGCAGAATTTCCAAATCCCACATCAATAGAACATGGCACAAGGCATCCAATTGTGATGTTTAGCAACCAGTATGCATTTTCAAACTATTGCTTAGCAGTGAAGGCAATGGTGGAAATCTTTGCCTGCCTGCCTGGCTGGCACACTGTACACGATCCATTTCACTTTGATCAGGCCTTCAAAATAGGCTGGCAAAGAGCTAATTCGTCTGTCAGTTCCACCTGCAAGATGATTTTCTTCTCACATTACATTTTTAAAATCAAACATTTCTTAAGATCTTCACACATCCTTCATTTTCTTAAGCAAGGCTCCATATTTCAAAACCTCTTAAGGTGGTACAATGTATTTATTTTTTAATCTGAAGCATATGTGTGTGTGTGTGTGTGTGTGTGTGTATGGAAAAGAAAAGAAAATAGAAAGACAAAGACCATTTATATAATAATTTTCTCTTCATTTGTGATGCACGTTAATCATATAAAATTGTCACAAAGGTAACATAATGCCTGATGATCTTTTGTTGTTATGTTGGTATTGTTGTGTGTTTTCTTGATTTGTTTGTTTGTTTGTTTGTAAATCTGCTCCACCCCTATCTCACCCCGTGTTTTTTGTTTTAGTGTTTTATCCTAGACATGCAGCCCACTCACTGTTACTGTGTTATGTATCATCTTATTTTAAGTTTACATTGTTTGTTGTATTTTTATGCCTTATGTAACTTATTATGTTATTGTTTGCGTTTTGATTTCATTTATTGTATTGTGTTATTGGGCTTGGCCTCAGGTAAGCCGCCCCGAGTTCCCATTGGGGAGGTGGTGGAAGGGTATAAATAAAGATTATTATTATTATTATTATTATTATTTGACCCTAAGGCAAATTTAGCATAGGGTTTCGTTGACAATCTTGTTTTAAAGGAAGTTTGCCATTGTTTTTCTCTGAGTCTGAGCTCATGTGATTTGTCTTAACTTGCCTAATGAGTTTTTCCTGCTGAGTAGGGATTTGAACCCTGATCTAACATGACTTTATCACATGGTGGAGCTCCTTGTGCTATTTTGCTAGAAAGTGTGATGAAATGACAGGCACAATGGGTGACTATGTTGTCCTGCATAGCACTGTTCCATGGCACGGGAGAAATGTCTCCCTAACTGGGCGGAAGTGTGCTGGCTCCACACAACACAACATGAGAAGGTTCCCATGTTTGGAGGGAAGTGTCCAAGGACTCTCCCACCCTGGTTGTAGGCAAGGCCTTCACTGGAAGTCACACAATGTTGTGTGATGGCAGGCATGGGGCTCCATGTTCAAAGCAAGCTGGAAGCATCCTAAGATGCCTGGTGTGGTTAATGTGATGAGGTCCTTCGTTTAACATTACTATGACTGGATCTACACTGCCATACAATGCAGTTTGAAGTGCATTATATGGCCAGTGTAGACCCATATAATGCACTTCAGTGTAGACCCATATAATGCACCAGGAGCCCCTGGGTGGCGCAGTGGGTTAAACCACTGAGCTGCTGAACTTGCTGACCGAAAGGTTAGCTGTTCGAAACCGGGGAGCGGGGTAAGCTCTCACTGTTAAGGCCCAGGTTCTGCCAACTTAGGAGTTCGAAAACATGCAAATGTGAATAGATTAATACGGACTGCTTCTGCGGGAAGGTAATTGCACTCCATGCAGCCATGCTGGCCACATAATCTTGGAGGTGTTTATGGACAATGTTGGCTCTTCAGCTTAGAAATGGAGATGAGCACCATTCCCCCAGAGTTGGACATGACTAGACTTAATGTCAGGGGAAACATTTACCTTTACACTGCATTATATGGCAGTGTAGATCCACCCTACACCACAGTGACCCTCATATGTTGGTGTATGGCCCCATCTACACTGCCATATAGTGCAGTTTCAAATTACAGTTTAACTGCACTGGACTGCATTATTTGTGTCTATGATATCAGAGGTGACCCCCCTTTTTCTTAGGCTCTGTAGAAGGCAGTTTAAAACCAAGGGATTCATAGTTTTCCCAAGAACACCAGGCTGGAAGTGATCCCATAATCCCCTATCTGTCCCCCACATGGGAACCTAAGGCTCTTCCCATGGCCCCATGGCCCCACATGACAATGCCTCTGTAACCTACACTTTATGAATACACCCAGTTATTTTCCTTTGCATTACTCTTATGGACTTTTGCTCATTCCCAAAGACTTTTTCCTTTCTGTCTAGGACCCCTTGGGCATTATTTTATGAATCTAATAAACTGTGTATCTTTCTGGTGGGTAGCCAGAGGTGATCAGGATGGTCTATTTTCCCCCATAAACCCCAATGTATCTCCCCTCATGTTTTCCCCCATGTATGTAATTTTAAAAATATGAAAATGCCACTGTTTACCTTTAGCCAGCTACCTTGGGTGAGGCTTGCCAGCTGCAAGTTTGTGATTCAATCACCCCTCCACTAGCCTCATTTGTATGACAATGGCAGGAGCCAGCTCTTTCCAAAAGGGTCTTTCCCCCTTGGGCCAAAACTGGTTTTTGCTAATCAATAGACCAAGGCCTCTGAGTTTCACCTATCTTGGGCTATTGATTAATAGGCAAAACTATTTCTATATTTCATAAATGGCCACCTCTATCAGCCTCGGAAACTGGGACATGGCTACAGCTTCTTCATTTGTTTACCATCCAAAGAACTGAGACCCTGCAGCAATATATTAATCTGTGTCTATCAAACAGAGAAAAACACAGATGAGGACATTTGATCATCAACCAAAAGACAATCGAATTGCTGAACAAGAGGGTTCTTGCTGAACACTTGGCCACTTGATCTACATATTTAATCCCATCAAAAAAAATCTGCCTTCATTGTTCTACTCATCACTCACCTCTTCGCCCCATTGGCTGGAAACCGAAAGAAGATGCAGCCAGCCAGCAAGATTCCATCCAATCAACACAAAGCTGGTCTGGGGGCAGGAAGTGGGAAATTTGAATCTGTAACCTTATAAAATGGCATGTATTTTGAATGTAACTTTATGACTGCTTTGCGACTAGGATATTGCGGTTGTCATCCTCCTCAGCTGACAGGAATAAAGACTTCAGTGGCATCTTCTTCCGGACTTCTTTGGTGAGATCATTTAGGCAAGGGATTTTTAATTTCTTTTAAAACTCGCCAGAAGTTTTTGCTGAAACCCTCACTTTAGGGGTACTTCTGGGCCTCTTCCCCCTCTGGGCCACGCTATTTCCAAAATGTTTGGTAACATCTACACTACTATATAACTCTGTTAAATTGTATTATGAGCTGCATTATATGGCAGTGTAGGTGGGACCTAACCCCCCCCGTTGCCATGGTTAGTATGCAGAAGGGTTGTATAGTATAACTATCATGTACTATGTGCAAGCAGATTTACAATTTGCAAGAATGATGTAGGGTTTTGATCATTTTTACCTTAAAGCAACGGGAAACCAAAGAGCTTTCCACACCTTGTGTCTTGCATTTGGAATCCAAACAGTGTTTGAGGAAGGAGAAATGTAGAGTGGGTTGTTGGTGTCTTCTGGGATTTGGTTTTAGGACCAGCATACCAAAATCCATTGATGCTCAAGTCCCATTATATACAACAGAGAGGTCTCTCAACAGATTCCTGGGAATTTGAAACCTTGTCTTCATTTCTGCGCACATAAACTGTGGAGAATAGTCTTTGTTCGTTCAGTAAGGAAACAGTAACAGATGGAGGGATGACAAGCGAAGAGGGCAAATAATTGGGAAAGATGGATGATGTTGTTTTTTTAAAACATAATTTCCATCATTGCCGGGGATTTTCTAATAGCACTTAAAGAGAATTCTACTACACTTGATAACGTATTAAACACTTACTCTCCACCCCCACAATAATATTTGCAGCTTATAAGTATTGTCTCATCCATCTTTGCAACATTAAACATTAGCCTCAAATACATTTTGACTTTTGTTATTTGACTTGAATATTTGGCATTGTAGGCATTCCACCATTTTATTTGCATTAGAAAGAATGCAGAAATTGGAATATCATTTAGAAACAGCTCAGTGAGCAGGTAGTTTGATCCCACTTCATGGAAAAATGCCACTTGATAACCGTGGACATCATTATTACATCAAATATGTAATGAACATCTTGCATGAGGCCTTGTCTGTCAGATTATGGCTTGCATGTAACTCTCCTTTGGCATAACATAATTTATGCGAACCCATGGTACCATATACTCTTGCCCTGACTTACTGTAAGGCCCTAGAAGTTGCTCCCTGTGGACAATCTACTTCAGAGCAAGAAGACAGGATTACAGATGTGTCTCACTAACTCCACATAACCAGATGCCCAATAATGAGTACTGAGATGCTCAGAGGACCCAAACATATTTTAGTGCTGTCATCACTTTGCACCTGGCTATAGAGATGCAGCTCGATGTTTCTTTGGCTTACCTATCATATACGGCTCCAATCCAGGTTATCTGAAGGACTGTATCCCTTTCTATAAACCTGGGAGACATCTGGGCATTGCCTTCTCTCTGTTCCACCACATACTCAAGCACATTTGGTGGGAACACAGGAGAGGGCCTTTTGGTAGCTGATCCCAGATTGTGGAACTCCCTCCCAGGAGAGTCAAGACCTTTCTCAACCAACAGGCATTTGGAGAAGGATAAGGAGCATGTTGCTGGGGAGGTTGTGCATGGGATTTGGGGTGATTGTGTGTTTTAGGACCGCGTCTCCTATAAACCTGGTAGACATCTATGATCAACTGGGGATTGCCTTTGCTCCGTCCCACCACCCACTAAAGCACATTTGGTGGGAACACGGGAGAGGGTCTTTTTGGTGGTTGTTCCCAGATTGCAGAAATCCCTCCCAGGAGAGACCAGGATGGCCCCATCCCTGCTTGCCTTCTGCAAGCAAGTCAAGACCTTTCCCAACCAGGCATTTGGAGCAGGGGTACATTACTGGAGAGGTTGTGTGTGGAATTTGGGTGGGTGAGGGTTGTGTGTTTAAATTTAAATTTAATTGTATTTATTATGTTTTGAATGTATTTTTAACCAGACACACTGCACTATTTAATTTTTAATTTTTTTAATTAAAAAAATTGCTTTGTTTTAAATGTATGAAAATGTGTGGTTGTTAGCTGCTCTGAGTCTCCCAGGAATAAAGACAGGGTATAAAGTAAGTAAATACCTTCTCACTGTGAAGCACAAAACAGTCATTTGGCCTGACTTCAAGAGCTTTGCAACCAATCAGATGGGAGCTTTGGACGTTGAGTAGAGAGGAAATAGATAGCAACCTTTGCGATGCTCAGAAATAGTCATATATTTGTATGTCACTTTAAAATGCTGGTCTAGATCTTAGCTATCTACACTGCCATACAATCAAGTTTCTGAACACAGGTATTTTGGATTTCCAACTCCCAGAAATCCCAGCCAGCTTTCCTTCTGTTAGGAATTGTGGGAGCTGGAGGCCCAAAGTTTTAGACAAAGAAGAAAATGTACAACTAAATCTACCCTCTTAACTTGTGTTGAATTTTACTCCTTGCTTACAATAACTTCAGTCCTGTAAAAACAACAAGATCAGGTTCTGGGTTAGGAAGGAGCAGGCCTAATCTCACCCAGGACTTAATCACATGCAAGTTCCCCCATTTCTCCACACTTCTAAAACATTTTATAGATGAAGCGCCATGGAGCCCATCATACAAGGCAAACAGGCTTCTGTTGTCTGTAGTGTTTCATCAGTGAACTGTTGAAAGTGTGGAGAAGTGGAGGGGGGGACTGGAGCTGGCGAGAAACCATCTTCTGAGCTCCTGATGTGCATGGAAACTAGAGTAAGTGCTTATTTACATGTGGGATGGGATCTGTCAGATTCATCCTTGTTGAATTATTTTAGTGACATGGAGAAAAGGGCATTCTGGTGGGTGGTCTCCTGCTGAGCACTGATGCTCCACTTCTTTACCAAAATCTGGCTGCATGACCTGGCATGGTAATTTTAAAAAAACGAATAATTAAGAATAGCATAATTGTAAGATGTTACCACTTTGCTTTCACTGTATTTTCTCCTTCATAGTAATCTTGGCTTTTGAAATTGCACTATTGCTAGCTTTTTAACTTCTTTTTTTCTTTTTTACCAATTATAGTAAATTCTAGAGCATAGAAGAGTTATGGAACAATTTATAATAACCTTATACTTCTGCCCTCAATTTGAGCAGAGTGGGCAGGGACTGCACTTGCTTGTGGGATGGAACAGAATCCAGATCATTTCAAGACAAGGGGTAAAAATTCATTTGGAAAATGATCCACAAAGAATGTAAAAAGATTTTGAAAATTGAATTTCCGATGAAACCAGAATTTTACTTATTTTTAAAAAATATTTTATTATTTTCCAAAATTTTTACCATCCATACAAACATATACATAAAAACACAGTGCCCTGTGCATGTGACCCTCCCCCCCACACAAACATCCACACCCCTCCACCCCTGCTGAGGATTGCGTCTTCTTTTTCTTCTTTTCTCTTCTGCAAGCTTTCCGGACATTTTACATTTCATTACATCTTAAACAACAACTCCAACTTATTTCTAATGGTTTGATCCCGGGTTCTCCAAACAATATATCCTCTCACCCGGTCCCATCGTCCCAACAGCTCCCGCACTTTATCCTCCTGTAATTGATTAACCCTCATTTCCATAATTTCAAATTGAATGTGTTCCACCAAGTACCGCAGCCAGTTCTCAATTGTCCATTTCGTGGAGTCCTTCCAGCCTAGAACCACCACCGCCTGGGCGCTTTCTATCATCGCTACCTTCATTTCCGGATGTTCCCCCATCTTGTTCTTTTTTACCAACACCGCTGTCTCTTTTGTGATGGTCCAATTTATATTCAATACTCTATTGATCTCCCCTTCTACCTCTTTCCAGAATTTTTGGACCACCTCGCATTCCCATAATAGGTGCATATACACTCCTTTGTCTCGGCATCCATGCCAACACCGTGTACCCATATTTTGGGAAAGGTAGGTCAATTGGGCCGGAGTGCGGTGCCACTTGTGCAGTATTTTCCTCCTTGTCATCCTCACTCTTGTGTTTTTAGTCTTAGCAATATCCCCCAATATCCCCACTATCCTCTCCATCTCTGCTCCTGAGACCTGCAACTCCCTCTCCCACATTGTGGTTACCTCTTCTACCGTACTCCCTCCTAATGATATTAATATTTTGTAGGTCCTTCCGACCTGGACCCTTTTCCCTTCCTTCTTTTCCCTGATTATCTTCTCAAATTCCGTGTCCTCTCTTTGCAAGGCCTCTCTCACCTCCCTCTGCCTAAGGTAGTTGCATATTGCCCTGATTTGCAACCACCGCCTTCCTCCCAACCAGTTCTCCAGCCTCTCTCTCCTGATTCTGCCCCCTTCGTCCACTAGTTGCTCCAGTCTCGTCACCCCCTTCTCTCTCAATTCCCTTATTATTCTGCTCAGGTTTTCCTCCCTCTCGGGGTTCATGATCTCCAGGGAGGCTACTTTTGATACTCCCGGCGCTATCTTCCTTTGCCAAGATCTCCACACTCCCACCGTGGCCCTCATTGGTCCCATCAATTTCTCCACCTCCTTTTTTTCCCATCTCCTAAATATCAGTTCCTCTCTTCCCAATGCGTTCGCTTCTTTTTCCAGTGCTACCCATCTCTTATCATCCTCCTGCAGCTCCATCAGTCTCTCAATTTGAAAGGCATCTCTGTATAGTTCTAGGCTAGGGATTCCCCATCCTCCTCCTGTTTCGTTTGCTATCCTCCATTTTTTCCTTATCCTTGGTTTCTTTCCTCCTTCCACCCAATAATTCAATTTCCTATCCCATTCTTTTATCTTTTTCCCTGGGAGGACCCCTGGCAAGGCCTGGGCTAGGTATACAATTTTTGGCAAGATCATCATTTTAATTGCTCTTATTAGGCATGTTGGACGATGAAATTTTTAAAGAACTAAATACAGAAAAATTGTTCATATTCTTTGCCACGGCGGCAAGAATTATACTTGCAAGATACTGGAAAGAAGATCAAATCCCTACAAGAATACAGTGGGTTCAGAAATTATTGGATATTAAAGACATGGACGAATTGACATATTGGCTCAAACAGAACAATGGAAGAGGTTTGAAAAGAACAAATTGGAAAGTAATAGAGGAATACGTGGAGAAAGAATTATAAAATTATTATAAAAAATTCCCTAATTTTTTTCTACTTCATATAAAAATAGAGATGGACAGATAAACAGTAAGTACAGAGGATGAACATATAAAAAATATCTAAAAGGTTAAGCGAAATATATGTTATATGACTAAAAGTACTATAGAAGACTACACATAAACAATGGATATTAAGAATTCAAGAGGAGTGGAAAAAGAATGGAAATCACAGAATTTTTATTTTTTTTAATTCTTTTTTTCTTTTTAAAATTCTTTTTTCTCTCCCCCCCCCATTTCCCCTGATTTCCCCCTCTCTCCTCTTTCCCAATCTTTTTATTTTCCTACTGTTCTATAATCTTATATTGTTCTCCCTCTTTCATTGTATCTTTATTAAAGCAATAAAAAATTTATTGAAAATAAAAATTCACTTGAAAAATGAAACAATTTATTTTTAAATGCAATGAGACAATACGCTACGAAAAGAAGATGCACCCTCCTCTTTCCGCAACTCATGGGATGAGGTTCCTCAGGTGAGTGGAAACTTGAACCCCAAACTCTCAAATCCTTGTCTCAGCACTGAAATCTTTCCACCGCCTTGTTTAATTTATTAGGATTTAACATTGATTAGAATTTGCCCGTGTATCTTTATTTCTTAGGAGCTAGGATCAGTAAACTGACTCATAGAGAGAAGCAAACAGAATTGCAATGAATTCTGTCTCCATTCCTTTCATATATTTGAAGGAGCGTGTCAAATGCTGCAAAAGCAAGGGAGGTGTTTGATTGGGACCGGCTTTCTAGAAATGAATGGAAGGACTTTAACACCAACACAAGCAAAATGTACAACCTGACCTTTCTTACCTCCTTTGCCAGTCAGGTTTCCTCCGCATTCCAGTAAGGCTCGACATATTAATCATCTGCTCCTGACCACAGCCCACTAGAGACATAACACACTGAACACACTGCATTTGACAGACCACAGTCCTATTTCTAGGCTTTAAGGCAGCTTGACAGCTGCTTCCTGCAAATAATGGAAAAAAGCATGCAAGGGAATCTTGTTTAAAACCCAAATTGTACCACACAGTAGTCTACCTTTCCAGGAGGTTGTGCCTACATTAAAACACATCACCCTTTTGCCTGATTCCACAAAGTAGGCATTTGATGGGTTTTTGATAGAGTTGAGAACCAAATTTGATTCCAGCAAATGTAGGAATTTGAATTAGGTTTTGATTTCAGTGTCCTTTTTACGCATTTTTCGGGAACTTACCAATATCAGGAAGGGAAAAATGTTTTCGTGTCAGTAATGTGGCTGGCTATAATTTTATTTCAGCAAATGTATACAATAGGGGTGTGCAATTAGGGAAAAAAAAACCACTATATTGTATGGCAGTATATTGTATTATTTGCATTACATTGTACTTTTGTAATATTGTTCTGCTATCAGCATATACTGCCATACAATATAGTGGTTTTTATCTATATATGCTATGTCTTGGTATTCCTTTGACACTGCCCCTTTAAACATTGTGGTTTAGCAGTGTGTATAACAGCTGGCTAAGTGTCAGCTGCATAAGATCTCTCTGACCAGTAGGTCATGAGTTTGAGGCCTGCCTGGGTCGAGGTGGGTGCTCGACCTTTAAGTGTAGCCTGCTGTCGACCTTTGCAGCCCAAAAGACAGTTGCATCTGTCAAGTAGGAGGTTAAGGTACCATATTAAGTGGGGAGGCAACTTCTGACTGAATTATGAGGTCATTAAAAGAACTCCAGGAATGGGGAAGGAACAACAAGGGACGATGAGAGATGAGTAGTGCGCCAGCTCCCCCTGGTGGCCATAGTTTGCCTCTGTTCGTCTATGTGTTGTGTATGTGAAAAACAGCAGGGATTGTCTGCTAGTATGTGTATCTGTAATCCGCTCTGAGTCCCCTTCGGGGTGAGAAGAGCACAATATAAATAAAGTAAATAAATAAGTTGTGATCTGGCCTTTGGCTGCAATGGGGTGACTTCCCAGGCTCCTTTTTCTGTCATTTTATTATTATTCAACTTTATTTATACCCCGCTCCCATCTCCCCAGAGGGACTCGGGGCGGCTTACACGAGGCCAAGCCCAACAACACAGCAATAAAGCAACAAGCAATAGGGCTATTGGGATGAAAGTGATCACACTTGGAGGTCACATTTGCCAATGCAAGCCCCTCCAGTTTCAGAATATTCCACATATCCATGGATTTTTAGGATTTTTTTTAAAGTTTCTAGATAAAATGTCCTTTAAAATAAACCCAAAGAGGTATCCCCTGGAATTTCTCTGCAGTAACAATATAAGAGCATCAGCAGGGCATAATTCCTGACAATTTTCAGAAAGAGCCACTCATCCCACAATTTATAGGGAATTTTTTAAGTTTCTGGGGAAAATGTCATTTAAAAATAACCCAAAGTATCTCTTTTGGGGGGAGGAAGGAAGCAAGAAAATAGAGAGGACTGGGGAGTGGGGAAAAGAGATCCAAATTCTCCTTCTGGAGACTCAAGGGGAGTCAGGGTTAAGCTGTCACCCTCCTTTCCTAAACCACCCCAACAAAAAGTTAAGAAATACTTAAACAAGCACACACAAAAACATGTTTTAAAACTCTCACAGCCACTCACCCTATACATGCCCGTCACCCACCCTCACCAACCTAGTGAAATAGGGAAAAAAGGACAGAAGGATATCAAAGTAAGTAAATTTAATTAAATTGCCAAAGGAAAGAAAACTGATGCAAAAAAGAGATCCAAAGCAGCAATTGCACTGAGAGATACAAGAAATGGATTGGACTAGCACATGATCTCTTTCTGTCAACAGCCAGGATGCCACAAGAAAATGAGAAGCTTGCCCTGGTATGTATAGACCAGCTTGACTAAAAGATATGTGAGCATCTTTTGTCTTTGGATTGGCTCAGGCAGCAGGACTCACAGGGAACCCCTGTGGTTGCTGCTCCATGCTCCATGTGTAGCTGAAAGAAACCGAAAGCAGCCAGTATTGGCCACTGCATGTTTTGTTGTGGCTGAAAGAAAATTGAGCTGCATTGTCCATTCCAATTCGAGGGGATTTGGTGCCTAAAAATGCGGGTATATCCAGAGCCCGCTTTGAAAAATGAAATGGCACATACCCCTAGTATTCAATCTGCAAACTGTGAGAATATTAATGAAAACAGTGGATATATTTCACTGTCTTGCTGTTGGAAGGAAAACAATCTCATTAGATTGTTTTCTTCCTTTGCATAGCTTTTAAAACGCACAAACTAGCCGAGATCAATGCAAAGAAATATTAGGAACTGCAAGAAAATATATTTCACTTGAATATTAGGAAGAACTTCTTGATGCTAAGAACTGCTCAACATTGGAACATATTGCTACTTCAATTGTAGTAAAGCTAGGAAGTTTTGGGGAATCATATATAGAGAAATACAAAATGCTCTTGAGATAAAATTTGATTTTAAGCCTGAATTTCTGTTACTGGGGTTAATAGATTTTCAACTAGATGACAACAAAGAAAAACTTTTCATATATTGCATCTCAGCGGCCAGAATGATTAATACCAGAAGATGGAAGGAAACGACCATCCCTGATATAATGGACTGGAGAAAATAAATATTGGATATAGCCAACATGGATTGTTTAACAAATGCTCTCGCTGAAAATATCAAAATGAAGAAAACAGACTTGACTTTATTAATTGAATATTTAAAGAAAGTTAAGACAAATTGGATGATTGATTTATAACATCAGATAAAATGAGGAAAATTTGAATTGAAGTTTGGAAACAATGACTTTAAGTTTAAATTTGTTTACTACATGGTTTCAGATCATTAAGGGATTGTTGATCAAGAAGGAAGTACTCGTATATGTTATTTTGTATGTTATGTGATTTCTTTGTGTGGGGTGGGGGAGAATGAGGGAGGGGGTATGATGTACTGTTTGTGATATTGTGTTTTGGAAAGTTATGTCATATTGTTTTAAAACATTGTGAAAATTTAATAAAAACTATTTTTTTTTAAAAAAATGGAACATATTGCCTCAAGTCTTCTTCCATTTTAACAGAAACTAGATAGACACCTATTGGGAGGGTTTTGCGTGTTCCTACATGGGGTTGGACTGGATGGTCATTATGGTCTCTTCCAACTTAATTATCCTAGGTATTCAATCTGTAAACTGTGAGAATCTTAATGAAAATGGTGGATATATTTCACTGTCTTGCTGTTGGAAGGAAAACAGTATCATCAGATTGTTTTCTTCCTTTGCATAGCTTTTAAAAATGCACAAACTAGCCAAGATCAATGCACAGAAACATTAGAAACTGCAAGAAAATATATTTCACTTGAATATTAGGAAGAACTTCTTGATGTTAATTGATGTTTTTCAATTAATTATTAATTTTCAATTGATTATTAATTTTCAATTAATGTTGTTGTTCTTGTTGTTGCTGTTGTTGCTTCTCCTGAAATGTCTCTTTGCCCCTTCCTCACACTTTCATTCTGTCAGATAATATTAATAGTTTGGCTGCTCATTTTGAAAAGCAAAAAATTTCTTCAGGTCCACAGAGAGGCTGCCTGGAAATGGTTTAGACATTCTTTTTCTCTGACTCAGAAAGCCATCTCTTATTCTGGAATCTCCCAGGACTCTCCCATTAGGATAGTTCTACAAATACATCCACTTTCCTTCTTATAGCTCTTTCTACTCTCCTTCACAACTGTCCAGAATATCAGGGTCTGAATAAACAAAAGTTGACTAAAAGATAAATAAAACTTGGTCTGGAAAAATGTCAGGCTATACAACCATGTTATTCCAAAGAACTACTTGAAATACAAAATGCGGAGGGCATACATATTAGCTCAGGATCTTGGGTTGTCTCACTTTCACAAAAAAGGAATAAAAACCTCTAAAGAGGGGAAACATATCTGGATTCAGACTCCCATGCCTGGAGACTGTATCCTTGAGAGTTGAGGCCCAGGGTGTGGATGGTATTATTGAATTACTGGCTCAGACTATCCCTCTCTCCTTTGGGCCTTGTATCTCTCACTATGAAGGACAACTTTCAATCCAGTTGGCAAAGGGAGATAGTAGACCAAATTGTATCCCTGGGTCTATCCCCAGAACTACTAACATGTTCTAATGGTTTTATATAAGTTTTATATTGTTATTTTGAATGTTTTTCATCGCACTTTTATGAATGCATGGCATCGAATTGTGTCAATCTGTAACCCGCCTTGAGTCGCTGTATGGTTGAGAAAGGTGGGCTATAAATGTTGTAAATAAATAAATAAATAACCAGCATGGGATATGACCAAGCCAAATCCCAGATCAAACAAAAAATAACAGACATTGAGTGCCAAACCAATCTATCTACCATCCCCTCTTTTATCATCAATGCAAACAGTAGGGCAGGGGTGCTCATTAGGTAGATCGCGATCTACTGGTAGATCGCGTAGGGTGTCCTGGTAGATCGCAGGCAGGGCAGGAGGAAGGCTCAGTCCCGCCCTGCAGGCTCCCAACGCTGCCCAAGTGCTGCCGGCCCTGGGTTATCTGACGTCCCTTCCACACAGTTGAATAAAATCCTATGTTATCTGCTTTGAATCAGATTATATGGCAGTGTGGACTCAGAAAGCCCAGTTCAAAGCAGATACTGTGTTATATGTTTCACATTTTTGTAGTGGGTAGGTAGATCATTTTGACTTGGTTGTTTTATATGTAGCTCACATCCTGAAAAAGTGTGAGCACCCCTGCAGTAGGGGATGTACCTCCCCTATGGAATAACTATATTTTTCATAATTTCTTAGCAGTGACCACAAGGGCCATTAATGACAACCCCCTTAGCACTGAAAATTTGGCTTTCCAAGTGCAATCAGAGCTGCCATATCAAATTAACCGATATCCCTGAATGCTTCACATTCATTACATATGCAAAGGGACATTCAAAAAGTCTTCCCAGAGAATCTCTTTGCTATTGTGTACTGGTAATATCCAGCCCACAACTTGTTGTCACAATGGAAATTTAAAAGGTGGTACAAGTTCGGATCTTTATATTTTCAAGTTGTGTTTCCAGTTAGTCTATTTTTTTGCCTTGAAGAAATTCAAAAATTGAACACTACTCTGTGCTATAAAACTGTACCAAAGAGATTAGAATGGTGAGGTTCTTTTTTTCTTGTCCTGAATAAGGCATGATAGATTTCTCAGATTTTATTAGTTTTTGTTCCATAATACCCATATTAAGGCTTGATTCTTTTGGAAAAGCATAATTGGCATTATTCCTTTAAGTAGAACAAATCAAGGCTAGCTTTGCCATGGGATGCACAGAATGCTGATGAGGAATTAGCGGAAAAGGCCAAGTAAGGTTTGGATGAAATTGAGAAGGATGAAAAAAAAAAGTAGACTAGAATCCTTCTAATTAACAATGATGGAGTAACAGTGCTTTACAGTGACTTTAAGGCTTTAGAATGAAATGTTTAATCTGGAAAGCCACATTAAATGTAATCATGTGAGACTGAAGCTAGAATCCTGTTGGCTTACTGGACTACTCATTGCAGCTTGTTTCTCCTCTACCTTATTTGCTACCTTTACATTTATGTAGTAATACATTTGTTTGTTTATTTATTTAATTATATTTTTATTTATTAGATTTATCAACCGCCACTCCCAATTGGTTCGGGGCGATTTACACTCAGAACAATGCAATACAATAAAAATGATAAAACAGTTACAATAAGATACAATTTAACTTATGTATTAGGACTCAAAAGCCTGCTTGAACAGAGCGGTCTTACAGGCTTTATGAAAAGCTAGCAAATTTCTTAAAGCTCGAGTCTCAGAGGGTAACGCATTCCAAAGAACTCAAGCAATAATGGAGAATGCCCTTCTCCGAGTTGTGGTCAATTTGTACCTCACCTTTCTCTCACCAAGGCACCCAGAATAGAGAAAAGACACTTGAAAATCTTCAAATAATGGATGAAAAACATGTTTTTTTTAAATGTTGAGAAACCCTGAAGAGAAGAATCCTGGGCTGACAAGAATCTTCACATATTAGGACTTATTCTGCACAGAATTTGTACAGAAAGCGCTAATTTCTGCACGGGAATCAACATTTTCTGCATATGATACAATATTTCAAGGCAGAAACATTCAATTTCTGGACATAAAATGCTGTTTTCTGTGGATACATTTCCCTAAATCAGGTTTTATTTGGCATACAAATTGCAGATGATTAACATAGCAAAGATTTACTGCACAGAAAACAGTATTTTTCACACATGAATTAATAGGTCTTCATTGCAGCACTCCAACATTTTGTGCAGAATAAGTCCTGCTCTCCCCTCCCTAGTTGAGCGTCTCAGAAACAGCCCTCTCCTTGTCTGAGAGGCCGGCCAATCACAGCAGATGAAGGCTTTGGTGGGAGGATTCACCATCTGATTCCAAAAAGGTAGACATGGACAGGCAGAGAGATCTTCAGCCTTCTCTACCAAAGAGGTTCCTAAAACCATCAGAAATATATGTTTTCCGATGGTCTTTGGTGAACCCTCTGAAACCCCCTCATGCCCCCCCTCGGGTCCCAACCACCAGAGTGAGAAACATTGGTCTACAGCTTTATGAAATCTGCATTTCCCAGTTGTCATCGAAGTGTGTTCATCCTTCCATTTAACTCCCTCTGCCTATTACAGATTGTATGAATGCTTAGGATACTGATTGTCAATATTTGGTGCCCGAATTTGCTTCTTTGCATTGGTATGGGAAACCCCTTGTATGCTACAGGGTTGATAAATATTTTGATTATGCCAATATTTATTCTGTTTCAATTCTATGTTGTTTACTTGGGCTACTCTGTTTCCATCCTCAAACCCCCCCCCGTTTCTTCTTTTGCTTTCTGGATTAGCCGTACGTGTGCTCCCAATCAGTCAAGGATTGCATATTGTGAGATCTCTTTCTCTCTCTATAAACCAATGTCAAATAGTGGAGGGTAATGCGATCTGTTTAAAAGATGTATTACTGCTCCTTCTACATCCAATTTTTTTTCCTGGGAAATATTCCCAATATTTGGATTTTTAAAAAAGAAACTCCCTTTCTGTATGATTATTATTTTATGATTTGCAGATCGGCTGCTGTTCTCCATAGAAAAATAACCTTTGTGCAAGTATTTTGTCATGTATGTCAAAGCTTTTCTTTTTTTCAGTTCTGCTGCATGATTAGAACCTGAGATAGAAGAATTGGTAGGAAAGGGTTAATGCATTTAGTTAACAGTTTAAAGGCTTTAAAAAACCCAATCTAATGCCAATATATTGATTAACATTATTGCTGTAGTTACTGTGCATTTTTTCCTTGGTGGACAGACAGCAAAATGTCTTGAGCTTCCCGTGTGTGCTCATTTAGGTATGAACGTTGTGTGAATTTTGAACTTTCAATATATGTACCTTTCTACCTCAACCCTTTGCCTCTTACCCTATCCTTTCAGATGAAAGTATTGATTCCTTTCAGCAAAACGTCCCAGGTCTCCACGCTCCTTGCCTGTTCGCAGAATAAAGCTGAATAAATAAATACATTAGAATGTTTACTACAAAATGCCTTCTGACCCTTATTGATGTGGCATGGTGACTTGACATATGTGTATACAACTTGAGTCCCCTTAGTTATTGGCAAGGTTTGGACATTGTATATTCAGAAGGTGATCAATGCTGAGCCTCGAGACATGACAAAACACGGTAAAACACCAGTTGTTATTCTGCCTTTTACTAAATCAAGACATTGCCAGGAGTCTACATGATTTATAAAGCTCTGAGAGTTTTCCTCAGTGTTGAAATACATATGATCATTGTAATTCCATTCAGTTTTAATACATAAATTCCTGGGGTGAAGAACCTGCCAAAAGACTGCTGAATAGGAAAAGAAAAGACAGCACAGGTTGAGTATCTCTGATCCAAAATGCTTGGGATTTGGATTGTTTCGAATTTTGGATATTTTAGGATTATAGAGTACTTGTAATTTCATATATGGTGATCCAGGTGAAGGTCATCTCAAGACTAGACTACTGTAACACCCTCAACATTGGCCTTCCTTTGTCCGTGATCTGGAAACTCAAGTTGGTGCAGAATGCTGCAGCTCGCTTGCTCGCTAGTGTTCCGGTTAGATGCCATATAACTTCCATCTTGCAGTACCGGATTGCGTTCAAAGTGTTGGTATTAACCTTTAAGGCCTTACATGGTCTAGGGCCTGTGTACCTGAGGGACCATCTCTCCCCGTATGTTCCCCAGAGATCACTACGGTCCAGTGAACAAAACTTACTGGAAGCCCCCACTGTTCGAACCTACTACCTGTCTTCTACCAGACAGAGAGCTTTCTCAGTGGTAGCTCCGACTCTCTGGAACACCTTACCAGATGATGTACAGGCTCTTAGAGAGTTATCTGCCTTCCGAAGAGCCTGCAAGACAGCTCTATTTCGGCAGGCTTTCAATCTCAATGACCCAGTGTAATCTACTCCATATTTGTATGGCTGTCTATTAGTACAGTGGGGGACTGTTTTATTGTGGTTTATGGTGGTTTTATTGATGTTTTATTGTTGTTTTATTATGTTTCTACTGCATATGTTCATTGTGTGAACCGCCCTGAGCCTATGGGAATGGAGTGGTATATAAAATGGAATAATAAATAAAATAAATAAATAAAATAAATACATCTATATAATGAAATATCTTGGAGATGAGACCCAAGTCCAAATGGAAAATGCATGTATGCTTCAGTTACATCTTATATATGAGGATTATCCAGAAAGTAAGGTTACAAAGCATATAGCTCTCGCGGGGAATTTTCTCAGGGGAAGTTGGTCTCAGTGCCATGTAACGGGAAGCCAGAAATGAAAGAGCAGTGCAAGTCGATAGTAGCTCATCAACTAGCGTTGTGTTGAAGGTTAGAGATGAGTGTCCTCATTCCGTTTCCTCCAAGTGCAAAGTTTGCACTGTAATATTCTACCTAAATGCTAAGGGCATGAACGACGCTGCGATTCATCGCGAAATCCTTTCAGTTTATGGAGAGGACATAATGTCAAGACAATACTTAACAAAATGGGTATGGTATATATTGTGAGACCATGAAGAAACTTCGCAGAGCCATCCAAAACAAATGTCGTGGGATGCTGACAGTGGGAGTCCATCTCCTTCATGACAACACACGTCCGCACACTACTCATGCAACATAAGAGTTTAAAGTGTAAAGAGTTTGTTTACTTCATTTGTTTGGGGTGTTTTAAGCCACCCCTCTCACAGCCCCAATCTCCCACCCAGTAACTATCATCTGTTCAAGAAATTAAAGGAACACCTGGGTGGAAAACACTTTTTCGACAATGACGATGTGAAAATTGAAGTGATGAACTGACTTAAAAAGGAGGAAGGAAACTTCTATGACACAGGCCTCAAAAACGCACCCCACGGATGACAAAATGTATTGAACTGAATTGTGATTATATGGAAAAGCAATGTAATACTCATGCTACATTCCATGTAAGTTTTATTAAAATATATTCATTCTTTGTATTTTAAAAAAATCTTGTAACCTTACTTTCCGTATAACCCTCGAACACATCCTAAAGGTAATTTTATACACAACAATGAGCCATCAAAAAGCAAAACCAATCATATGGACGATTTTGGAGTATTTCATATTGCAGAATTCCAGATAATGGATGTTCAATCTGTTTTTAATAGAAAATAATTTTGGCAATCTTGAGAGATAGATTAACATTCTGGAATGCTGTGTTTCTGCTTCAGAAATATTTTTAGCTAAAGGGTGATAGTAATGTACAGGTATATTGGCCAGAGAAAGGAGAACCTTTGAAACAACTTTCGCCATCCGGTGTCTCTTGGAAATTATGCAATAATTACATCTTTTAAATAGACATCGGGCTTAATTTAGTTATGATGTCTCAGTGGTAATCAGGCACTTAGATCTCCTGGCCGCATTCCATACCATTCTTGTATCTATCTTTCAATTCTTTACCCTGAAAATAGCTGAAGCAAACTAAAATTTCAGTCAAGGGACACGGCGATACTCTGGATATAGATAGAAAGTTGCACATCTAAATTCCTTGTAAAGTTGGGAATGTTAGGCTTGAAGTTTAATTTGCAAATGTCAAACATTAGAAATGGTGGACATAATTTATAATTTAATTAATTGGTAACACCTTCAGTTAAATTACTTGCGGTACTACCAGTAGTAACACATCAAGTGATTTAAGTGGTTGCATCATCATTGATCCTGGGCACACCATGAGATTTACAAAAAATGGCTAGCCACTGTTGACTCTACAGCAGGGGTGGGCAACCTACAGCCCATGGGCCAGATCCGGCCCGTTAGCCGCTTCTGTCCGGCCTGGGGAGAAAGGCGTTGGGGGCGGGGCCAAGAGGAAGAGTGCCGCTGCTGCCATCCCATTGCGGGCTCTGTGGGGCCTGTGTCGGCAGACAGGCTGGAGAAGCGGCGCCTTTGGAGTGCCTGCCATCCCTGGAGGGGATCCGGGCCTGCAGCGGGAGCACTCAGCCGCCTCAGATGCTGAGTGCTCCCCCTGCAGACCCGGATCCCCTCCAGTGATGGCAGGCACTCCAAAGCCGCCGCTCCTCCAGCCTGTCTACCGACGCAGGCCTCACAGAGCCTGCGATGGGATGGCGGCAGCCGCACTCCATAGCAGGGCGATCAGCTGGGGAACAGCTGGGGGTGAGAGCGGGCGGAGGCCTGCAGCCTCTGATCGCCTGCTGCTCTGCTCTCCTCTGCTGCAGCGGTGGCTGGGTCTGCTTTGCCATCCTCTGGGCTGGGGTCAATGGGCCATTCCATCTTGGGATACATCCTCTCTTGAGGATGTCAGCCTTCATCTTGGTTCGCAGTTATATTATAATTTCAATATATTATAATGTCTTATTAATACTAATAATATTTGAATATTTCTTGATATATTAATATGTTAATATTAATGATGTGTAATATATAGTAAATATAGTAAATAAATAAATAAATAATGTAGATTAGAATGTAGTTCAGCCTTTAGGTGCGGTCTTCCATAATATTTTTTGGCTCTCGTGTGGCCCCTTGGAAAAAATAATTGTCCACCCCTGCTCTACAGGCATACATGCTATTAGTAATTTTATAAAGCCCAGGGATGGGATGGGTTTCCATGGGTCTGAGGTTTATTTATAGAATGATAGCATTGCAGGGTTGGGGCATCTAATACAGTCGCCTGCTATGAAGGAATGCACGGAATGTGGGGGGTTCGCCTTTAAAAAGAGACTGGCGGTTCTCCTTCAGGAGAGCTTTGATTGTGTCAAAGCACTTCTGACAAACAGTGGGTTGGACTAAATGGCATGTGTAGTCTCTTTTAATGCGATGGTTCTTTGAATTCCATGGGATGAATACATAATTTCACATCCAAAAAGGCACAGATTCATGAGTTTTGCTGATTAATTACATTCTAGTTCAGATATCTCATCCATTTCCTGCTATAATGTGGTCAATGGACTGTACCCATGTAAACGTATAGTTTGCAATACATGACGTAATGATAACTGATTAACATTTGACATGATTATTCTATAGACCAGGGATTCTTAGTCTATGGTGGTGGAGCAGGTTAAACCACTGAGCTGCTGAAGTTGATGACTGAAAGGTTGGTGGTTCACATCTGGGGAACGGGGTGAGCTGCCACTGTTAGACCCAGCTTCTGCCAACCTAGCAGTTCAAAAACATGCAAATGTGAGTAGATCAATAGGTACCGCTTCTGCAGGAAGGTAACGGAACTCCATGCAGTCATAACAACCACATCGCCTTAGAGGTGTCTACGGGCAATGCCAGCTCTTCGGCTTAGAAATGGAGATGAGTACCAACCCTCAGAGTTGAACACGACTAGACTTACTGTCAGGGGAAATCTTTACCAAACTAGGTGTGCAATAAATGCAAACTGATTTGTTTGGTGTTGTAACTTAGCAATGACTCTCAAAAACACACAGAATCTCTCCTTGCCTCCATCCCCCCCCCAAATCTGGAAATGCTTAGAACAGTGTTTCCCAACTGGTGTGATGTGGCACACCACTGTTCCGTGACGGATCAGCTGGTGTGCCGTGAAAAATGTCTCCCACCCCTTTCTCCCCCTCCTGCTGAACTCCTGCTGCTTGGAGGAGGAGGAGGAAGGGCCAGGTGGCGGCAAAGAAAAGAAAGAAGGGGCCGGATTGCCGCCTCCTTCAGCCATTTTCCCAGTCTCCAATCGAAGGTGGGAGGAGGGAAGGGTGTCATCGCTCGGCCCCCACCCCACTTCCCAGCGGCAGAAGCTTGCTCCTGCCTGATTGGGTCATGGCAGAGAGCAGCCCCCATCCCCGGCGCTGCTCTCCACCATGACTCTGGCCCCTCGGTCACTGAGGCCACGTGGAGGAGCATGAGCGCTCATGCTCCTCCTCCTCTGCGCGGACTCAGCGAGCGATGGGCCGGACTCATGGCAGAGAGTGGCGCTGGGGACGGGGAATTGCCGCCTTCTCCCTCTCCCCCGCCGCCCCTTTCTCCCGTGAGCTGCTACCCATGGCAATGGGAGCGGCTGAGGCTGGCAGCGGGACCCTGGGCTGGGGCCTGGGCTTGGTGGCAGCCCTCGGCCTGGTTTACTGCCTGAGGGGCCCGCTTGCCAAGTTTGGTCCAGATCCATCATTGTTTGAGTCCACAATGTTCTCTGGATGTAGGTGAACTACAAATCCAAAACTCAAGGTCAATTAACTATATGTATTACTGTGTTAGAGTGTCATTTTGGTTGGTAATGTGCCCCAGGATTTTTTTTAATGTTAAAAGTGTGCCGCGGTTCAAAAAAGGTTGGGAAACACTGGCTTAGACTGCGGTGGCAAAAAAACGCAAACTCAGTGCTTAGAGGCAGGCCAGGGAAGAACTTATTTGTGCTGGTAAATCTCAATAAACAAACAGGGACCACACCTAAAAAGATATGGAAATGTGCTAAAAGGCAAGCTAGGCACTGGCTGGCAGCAATAATTGAGAAGAACCAATTTGTGCCACCCACAAAAGTTGTGGAAATATGGCACAAAGGCAAGATATAATTGAAAAGAACTGTTAAATCTCAAAAATCTGCTTTGGTGCAGGTTCAAGTTATGTCTGTAAGTGCCCCAAGTGAAGGGCAGCTTAGCAATGATGGAGAGGTAACTGCATTTCTCTGTGTAACTATTATAATAATGCCTGGCGGGTCAGAACTGATCTGGCACATTTCAAATTGTACTGACCATCCCCATCTCGATGTTCTGTTAGACATATTGAAGCATCCAATTGAGTAAATGGGAAATGGTTTTGAGTTTCTATGCACATATTTCTGGCACGTTGGCTTATGATAAGATGTGTGCTTTTTTTTTTAAAGTAAAGGTTTCCTCTGACAGAGAGACTAAAAACGCTCTTAAAAGGTAGAATACATAAGGATCAAAATGGTTTTCTACCAAATAGACATCTAAAGACGAATATACGAACAATTATAGATATTATAGAATATTATAATAAAAATATTAATAAAAAAGTAGCACTGATTTTTTTGGATGCCGAAAAGGCCTTCAATAGGACCAATTGGGAATATTTGGAATACTTATTAAAAGAGATGGATATAGGTTACCAATTTGCTAACACAATAAAAGCAATATATACCAAACAAAAGGCCAGGATCTTAGTAAACGGTACCAAAACCAATCCAATTAAGATACAAAAAGGGGTAAGACAGGGCTGCCCACTATCTCCGCTGCTGTTTATTCTGATATTAGAATTGCTGTTGGAAGAGATTAGAAGAGATGAGACTCTGAAAGGGTTAAGAATAAAAGGAGAGTCAATAAAAACACAGGCCTTTGCGGATGATCTGGTGATGATTGTCGAAGAACCAAATGCACTGCTGGCCAAATGGCTGGAGAGAATTGAGCAGTTTGGAAGAATGGCAGCCTTTAAAGTAAATAAAACCAAAACACAGATGATGACGCTAAACTTAACTGAGACCGAGAGGCTCGACCTAGAGGAAAAAACAGAACTATCAATAGTAAAGAAGGTGAAGTACCTGGGGATAAATATAACAACCAAAAACTCCCAATTATATAAAAACAATTATGAAGGTACATGGGAGAAGATTAAAGGGATTTTGGGAAATGGTCTAAGCTGAATTTATCTTTCCTCGGGAGGGTCGCGGCAGTGAAAATGATGGCCCTCCCAAAAATGAATTTTTTGTTCGCAACGCTCCCGATCATCAAAAAAGACTCCCAATTTAATATCTGGTCGAGGGACATCTCCAGATTTATCTGGAGTGGGAAAAAACCCAGAGTACGAATGAAAATACTCCAAGAAAATAAAATAAATGGAGGTTTGGGTGTCCCCGACCTGAGGAGATACTTTGAGGTGAACTGCTTGGCTTGGGTCGGAGCTTGGAGAAAACTAGAGGATAATAGATTTTGAATTTAGAAGGCCATGATCTCAAATTTGGATTTCACGGTTACCTGGGATATAACAAAATAATAATGGATAAGAATTTTAAAAATCACTATATTAGAGACCCTCTATTTAGAATTTGGAATAAATACAGCTTAAAAGTTCATCCCAAAACCCCCACCTGGCTATCACCGGTGGAGGCATTTCAAATAAGGCAATTGGAGGACACCAAATTGTATACTTACAAAGATTTAATATATTGGAATGGTCTAAACTATATACTCAAAAGTAAAGAGCAACTAGTATCTGAAGGAAGGGAGTTGGGCTGGCTACCCTATTATCAAGTGGCTGAAAAGTTTAAATCAGACATAAAAAGAGGGTTTGAGAGCGACCAGAAAGAGCTGGAGAAGGTTCTGCTAGGACCGGATAAAAATTTAGTCAGAAAGATTTATAGCCAGCTTTTCCAAAATGATCCAAAGATAGAGGATCATGTGAAAAAATGGTCACGAAATATTGGATACAAGATAAATTGGAACACCTGGCAAACCATCTGGAAAAAAACGCAAACTCTTCAGTCTGCTATAAGTACCAGGAAAATTGGATTAAAATTTTATACAGATGGTATCTTGCCCCTGATAAATTGGCCAAAATATACAAAAATGTTAAAATGGAATGCTGGAACTGCGGGGCCTGGAGCGGAACCTTCTTTCACCTATGGTGGCTGTGCCCAAAAGCCGAAAAATATTGGAAACTCATAATTACAGAAATAAACAAAATTTTCTCAAAAAAGATGGAGAGGAAGCCAGACATACTCCTTTTAGGGATTATGGATCCAAGCTTTGACACCAATGAAAAGCGTATTTTATTGGCCATAACCACCGCAGCCAAACTGGTATATGCCAGGTAGTGGAAATCAGCCAGCGAACCAAGGAAAGAGGAATGGCTTTATAAGGTGATAGAAACTGTCCAGATGGAGTGGTTGACAGAAGAGCTTAAAACTACTGAAAAGAATTCGATAAGAAAAACCGATTGGACGATTGTACAAAATTACTTTAAGAGGGAACATAAGATGGACCTAACATTGAATTGGAATCACTAGTGAAAATGCATTAGGCAGACTCGGCTGGATCAAATAGATGGTATATGCATATAAATGGTGTAAGAGTAAGGGCAAACCAGGCTAGAATAGTATATAAGTTCATACCCGTAAGCAACAGGGATTGGATACAAATAAGAGTATTGAACATTTGTTTATATTTTTCTATAGGCACAGATAGACAATCGGTAAAGCGGAGGAGGAAGACTAAGAGTATAACCACAAGTTGTAAAATATATATGGACTGATTTACCCCCCAACCCCCTTGTAATGTGTTTCACACCTGCCCCTTCCCCATTTTCCTTCCCCATCTTTCCCTTCACCCCCTGCTACCTTACCTTTTCCTTTTCCCCCTTTTCATACTGTCATTGTGTTATATGTTTCTTTTAATGTTTGAAACCACAATAAAGAACTTTTTTTTTTTAAAAAAAGGTTTCCTCTGACATAAAGTCTAGTCGTGTCCAACTCTGGAGGGTGATTCTCATCTCCATGTCTATTCCAAAGCACCGGGAAGTGGCGCAGCTGCCTAAGTGTCAGCTGCATAAGATATCTCTGACCTGTAGATCATGAGTTTGAGGCCTGCCCGGGTCGGGGTGGGTGCCCGACCTTAAGTGTAGCCTGCTGTCGACCTTTGCAGCCCGAAAGACAGTTCATTTGTCAAGTAGGAGGTAAAGGTAGCACATTAAGTGGGGAGGCAAATTTTGACTGATTTATGAGCCCATTAAAGAACTCCAGGAATCACTGAAAGGAATGCGGAAGAACAACAAGGGAAGCTGGAAAATGCTGAGAGAGATGAGGAGTGTGTCAGCTCCCCCTGGTGGTCAGAAGTTTGTCAGAAGTTTACCAGAAAATTGTCTCTTTGTTTGTCTTTGTTCGTTTAAGTTCGTCAATATGTGTATATGTTAAACTGTAGGGATTGTCTGCAGTGTATATGTACTGTAATCCGCTCTGAGTACCCTTCGGGGTGAGAAGAGCGGAATATAAATGAAGTAAATAAATAAATAATAAGAGCTGGCATTGTCCGTAGATACCTCCAAGGTGATGTGGTTGGCATGATCAATAGACCTATTGATCTATTCACATACATTTTTCTCAAAAAAACAGAACATCATGTTCTTTTCACTGCCCCAAAAACTAGCAAATTTTTGATAGTTTGGGCCTTGCTTTCCAATCTTTAGCATCAATTTGCCTTTTTATTTACAGTCCTGAGTATGACCAATTTTCCCAGTTCCATCTGTCTTTTAGATAAGTCACTTGACCCTTCATGGGCCAAGAATCACCGTGAAATACATGGTATTACTTTAAGCTTCTTTACTCCATAGCAATTCATTGTGATTTCCCCCTTATATGTGTGTGCTTTAGAAATGCAATCAAACGTGTTTCCTTCTGTGGCTTGACCGTGCTTTCCCCTCCTTACAAGGAGCAGCATAGTTTTTGCTTGGGTCATTTCATCCGGCCTTAGATGACAGTTGCTTGTGGCTGTTGAATCCTAGATGGATTTTTAATCATTCTTAAGGTGCAGTCTTGTAGGGAGAATGAAAGGCCATTCGGAGAAAATGTTTTTTGTAGCTATTTGAATAACAACATGCCAAATACTTAAAATAGCCTCTCACCCCGCCGTCTTCAGTGCAGTCTAGAGAGTAGATTATCTTTATAATAATTGAATGTTTCTAAATCAAGATTAATTTCCAAAGACTTTCTTGATAACCCACATCTTCATTCATTATTTATTTCTAGTAATATATTTACAGTGCAATTACCGTCATCTAATAAAAAGGAAGACGCTATGAAAAAAAAACAACAACCAATATTTATCTCTGGCAGAAGTTAATCTAGTTCCCAAAGCAATCAGTGGTCCTAATTAAGTAAAAATAATAACATTTTTTTCTTGACAAGTTGCCTGTCTGGTCTTATAAACAGATCCCAGACAGTGTGTTGACAGCATAGGATGATGGCGCCTCCAGCTACTGGCAGCTATGGGGAACCTCGGTTGCCCTTTATTGAAGATGGAGCACTAGAACACTTCTGCTCTTACATCCTTGCTGCTGGAAAAAGAGATGGCCCAGCTGTGTCTGGGTTGGGAGGGGGTTGCTATCTTTCATTTTCTGTGGATTATTGCAGTTGTGAACTGTAGATGCTTGTCTTTATTACAAAGGCTAGAGTGACACACTGGTATTTGTCAGAGATTCAGAAAATGAGATATGGGATCCAAGTTTGACTGTTATGGAGCTGTGTGTAATCTTAGTCACTCATTTACCTACCTCACAGGATTGATCTGAACATAAAAAGATCTGGACCTCCTTGGAGGAGGGTCTAGAGCAGACCTGGGCATCTTATGGTGTGCAGGCCAAATGCAGCCCGCAGGGCAATGCCATCTGGCCCGCGGCTTCCTTCCTGAAGAAAGGGAGGCGAAGGAGGTGATCTCCCATTGGGGCGGCTACAAAGCAACGTGATGCTTTGTGTCCTTATGGGAGAAAAGGGAGGGAGGGAGGGAGGAGAGTGCCTTCTCCTATCCCTCTCTGCGGCTCCAGAGGAACTTCCGCAGAAAGCCCCGCCTCCCTGAGGGTCTCCTGCTCGCTGCCGCCTGTGACCTCACTGACGCAGGCGAGAAAGAGGAGACCTTCCGGTGAAAGAGCAGAGGAGGCAGTGTTGGAAAGAAGAGGAGAAGAGGTAAAGGCGGGTTGGGGACTCTGGATGGCGTGTGTGGTTTACTAGGCATGCCCCTGCATGGTTGTAAGTTTTTTCGCTGCTTGGCTGGCGGGCCAAACAAACACAAGGGAACTATAAGGGAGTGGAAGTGGAAGATTACAACAATAGTAGCAACATCAACTTATTCCCGTCGCGCCCCCCCTTTTTTTCTCCCCACCTGGATTTATATCTACTATAGTTTGTATGTTTATTTTCCTATTTTGTGGGGAAGACAGTATCTACTTTTGTCTTCTGTGCCGTGGTCACAGCCTACAGCACTGTGTGGAACTCTCTCCCAAGTACCTTCTCCAGCTGATGTTTTTCCTTCCCCTCTCCCTCAATCGCCATGCCTACACCGGTTTATTTATATCTCATAAATAAACCATAAATTAATAAATAGTTCATTGGAAATTGGGTGGGTGGGCGATGCACCTCCCAAAATATGTAGCACATCCTTCTGCCGTTCGATTTTTATTTTTCTACTAGCTTGGGGACCCGGCGGTGCCCGGGTCATTTGAGAAGTGCAGCAGGATGTAGAGTGGGTCATGGGGGCTCTGTGTGCCAAGTTTGGTCTTGATCCATCATTATTGTGAGTTGCAGTGGTATCATGAAATTACTGAAGGTAGTGGAAGTCCCATCATCTGTGGTCCACCCTCCCCCAAAGTGTAGTAGGATGTAGATTGGGTCATGGGGGCTCTGTGTGCTAAGTTTGGTCTGTATTGGTGAATGGATGAAGGTTGCATTGTTTTTAGGAAGTGAGTGAAGGTACTTCAAGTCCCATCATCTGTGGTCCGTCTCACACTAAACAGCACCAGGATGTAGAGTGGGTCATGAGGGCTCTGTGTGCCAGGTTTGGTGTTGATCAGTCATTGGATTAGGTTTGTAGCAGGCTTGGAAAGTGAGGGAAGGTACTGCAAGTCCCATCATCCATGTTCTGGCCCCCTCCAAACTTCAGTAGGATGTAGAGTGGGTCACTGGGGCTCTGTGTGCCAAGTGTGGTCTTTCTGGGTGTTTGTTGGGGGCCGCAGTGGTTTGTGGGAACAGAGGGATGTGAAAGTACTACAAATCCCATCATCCATTGTCAGTCCTCCCCCGAACCTCACCAGGACATGAAGGCAGTCATGGGGGTTATGCGTGCCAAGTGTGGTCTCGATCAGTAATTGGATGAGGGTCGCAGCGGACTTGGGAAGTGAGTAGAGGTACTTCAAGTCCCATCATTCATGGTCCACCCTCCTCTGATCTGCACCAGGATGCAGAGTGGGTCATGAGGGCTCTGTGTGGCAGGTTTCGTGTTGATCAGTCATAGGATTAGGTTTGTAGCAGTCTTGGAAAGTGAGGGAAGGTACTGCAAGTCCCATCATCCATGTTCTGGCCCCCTCCAAACTTCAGTAGTATGTAGAGTGGGTCACTGGGGCTCTGTGTGCCAAGTGTGGTCTTTATCAGTGTTTGTTGGGGGCCACAGTGGTCTGTGGGAACAGAGGGGTGTGAAAGTACTACAAATCCCATCATCCATTGTCAGTCCTCCCCCAAACCTCACCAGGACGTGAAGGCAGTCATGGGGGTTATGTATGGCAAGTTTGGTCTCGATCAGTGATTGGATGAGGGTTGCAGCGGACTTGGGAAGTGAGTAGAGCACTTCAAGTCCCATCATCCATGGTCCACCCTCCTCCAAACTGCACCAGGATGTAGAGTGGGTCATGAGGGCTGTGTGTGCTAAGTGTGGTCTGTATTGGTCCTTTTTGGTGGCCTCAGTGGTCTGTGGGAACCAAAGTGTTTGAAAGTACTACAAATCCCATAATCCGTGGGTCATGTTCCCCGAACCGCACCAGGACGTAAAGGGGGTTAGGGGGGTTATGTGTACCAAGTTTGGTGCAGGTCCATCACCCGCACTGGTCGCTGTGGCCTGTGAAAGTGGCTGCCACATATCCGCCCTTCCGCCCTCCCGCCCTCCCGCCCTTCCACCCTCCGCACACATACATACATACAAACATTCCGCTTTATAAAGGTATACAGATGTTTCTTTGGGATGTTATTAGGGTTCCCATATGTCCCTTATTCTAAGGGACGTCCCTTATTTTGGCCCTAAAATTTGTGTCCCTTATTTTCAGGCCCTGTCCCTTATTTTTGACTAGCAGGACAGGACTGGGGGGGGTTTGACCAGAGGAAGGTGCGTGCTGTAGTTTCCACGGCAATGCCTGCCCGGGGATTCCAACTCGCAGGGCAGCCTGCGTCCCTGTTGGAAGAAAGAGGCGATACAGGACTTTTTCAAAGTACAGTAGACTAATTAACCGTTACCCAAGGGGAATGTTGGATCATGTTGGATAAAGATAGTTTCTGGTTGCTTGAGAGTTACTCTTAAAATAGGCCTAGCTGTGAATCCCAATACTATACAATGCTGTGTATCCCATACTATACTATACCATTAACTATTGACATAATGTTCATGAAGATGTACTGTCTTATATAATTTATTTTATTTTAATGTTTAGACAGTGCACTTTTAAAGTCAGCAAAGTCAAGTACTAAAAATACAGATGGAGAAAATAAGGTAGTTCTAATGTTTTTTCTGCATGACAAAGCATGCAGAACATACCATGTACTGTTAAGAGGGTGTAAGTTAGTTTCTTTTGTGAGTTTCAATCATTATCTTATTCTGTTAATAAAACTATTTCTACCTAATGTTTGAATTTCAAGTTTTTAATGAAGTGTCCCTTATTTTTGTGAAAAATCCCATAAATGTCCCTTATTTCTTATATCAAAAAATGGCAACCCTAGATGTTATGCAGCAGTGTATTGAAGTCTGCAACAGAAAGAACCTGTGAAAAACAAGAATCTGGGCAGACAAAAGGAATTCCATGTTGGAAAGTGCAGTATTCAAAATGTCGATTGCCAATTCTGTGTAATTAGTGTGGCTGAAATACCTATAGCTAATTGCTCCCTGCTTTTGTGAAGTCTAGACACTCCTGCATCAACCAGTCACTGCATCCAGTTTTAATTAGTGAAGGAGTTTCTATCTTAAACGTCCCTAAGTGATTTCTAAACTCTAGCAACAGCATCTAGTTTTAAAAGTGTTTCCCAAGAATTCTTCAACGATGTGAGTTAAATGCCATTTCAAAACTCCAAGTAGGTCTCTTGCTGAAATCCGATCCATTAGGAAACACATTATCTCATCTATAAGAGAAATCGCTTTGCCATGCAGCACCTAGATGTGCTGAAAGTCAAACCCGCGTAACACAAAAATATTGTCATAACAAAGAAAATTGTAAAATTACCTTTTCAAAGAATGAAGGTTGGAAGGCTTTGATTGGGTTGTTTGTGAATGTGTAGGCCACATAGCAAGAGAGCTGCAAAGCCATTTAAATTTCATGAGGGAGAAATTGAAAGCCATTTGCTGGAAGGGCATTATCTTGTCTGAACTAACTTTAGCTTAGCTTTTCATTTCAGGCTAGGCATTTATTTATTTATTTATGACATTTCTATGCTGCCCTTCTCACCCCGAAGGGGACTCAAAGCGGCTTACAAGTCATATGAACATACAACATACTACATTACTAGCATAGTACTAATACATCATTCATAATCTCTCTCTGGTATTACTTTACGAACAAAGATTCTTTAGGAAGGACTCATCCCACACTTTTTACAAGTACGCTGATGACTAAAAAGGCCAATCTGGGATAGGCAAGTTCGGTTGCAGCAAGCACTGCAGAAAGGCTCCTTGGGTGATGTTGTCTCCAAGTTGCGGTTCTTTATGCATTGTCGTTTCTCTTCGAGACCCGTTTGGCGTGTCTTCTAGAAAGAGGCAGCAGCATTATGGATAGTGCATCTCCATGCCTCCCAATGTGAGGCCAGGGTGGACCATTGTTAGTGATCAATCTGGCCGATCCTGAGATGTTGTTTCAGGGAGTCCTTATATCTCTTTTTGGGGCGCCTCTCTTGCGCTGACCTGTGGCGAGTTCACCGTAGAGGGAGGCGGTGGTCCTCCATCCTAGAGACGTGCCCTGCCCAGCGCAGCTGTGTTCTCAATAGCATGGCCTTAACGCTGGTGATCCCTGCTTGCTCAAGGACAGCAACATTTGTCACATAGTCAGTCCAGTGTACATTTAGGATTGTGCAAAGACAGTGCTGATGAAAGCGTTCGAGGAGTCGTAGGTGTTGGCGATAGGTGACCCATGTTTCAGACCCATAGAAGAGAATAGACAGTATGATAGTTCTGTACACACTGATTTTGGTGCTTTGCCTGAGGTGCTTGTTTCTCCAGACTCTTTTGTGAAGCCTAGCGAATGCACTATCTTGGCTTTTCTTCGCGAAAGAAGATTCAGGTAGGACTCATCCCACGCTTTCTACATGGCGTTGATGATTCGGAGGTTGGATTTGTCCTTCGAGCCTTTGCAATGGTGTCAACATAAGATCAACACCAATGAAGAAGAGTCAACATCTGGCCAGGAAACTCTGATGTGGCCAGGATGGAAGATGTCTATCATTAATTTACAACTTTGGGACTACATCTGCAGAATATTCCTATAAAAGACTCAGTCTAATAATGCTCAAAGTGTGGCAGACCTGAGAAGTCTGTTCCACCCGCCTCTCTGGTCCATGGGAAGGACAAAGATGGTGTATTTGGAGAGTGTCAGATATGCTATAGGAAAGCATGATTCTGTACACTTTGGGGCTTCTTTCTCAAGGGAAGAGGAAGAAGTGCGCCTTTGGAGTCTTAGATTTTGTGCAGGGAGTCAGGTTCTGCTGTATGGAAAACAGAGATCTGGTCCTTGGCATTGTGCTTAAGGAAAGGATGCATTTTGGCGTTTTGAAGTTATGGCGTTATAGATGTTTTGGAACTATGCATTGGAAGGGCTGCAGGAATGCAGTGTCTGGCCTAACAGGGGCTTCTCCAAAGAGGGAGAAAAGAATAAAATAATATTTGAATGCCTGAGGAAGAATGCATGTACATGTGGTGTGAATGTTGAGTAAAAATGTAATTCCCCTTTGTTTGTTTGTTAACCAATATAATTGTGAATCCAGGAAATGCTCGATTTGTTCCAACATCGACAGCAGTAAGGAGATTTACAGTCCTGCAAAAGGCAGGTCCTTCAAAGTGCGAGACTTCGCCACCTGTGCCTCTAATTTGTCCATTTACACAATTTCATGTGGTTGCCCCTTAATTTATGTGGGGCAAATGAAGAGAGAAATTAGAAAAAGATTCATTGAACATCGTTCGAGAATATCACAGGATGCCACAGACTCTTGTTTTTATGTCCATTGTAAAACAGAGAAACATTCAGCAGCCTTTCTTAAGATCAGAGTTTTGGAAAGGATTGTGCCTAATACTCAATGTGATATCACCACCCAATTAAGGCAGAGTGAAAATTGCTGGATTTTACTGTTAGATTCTGAATGGCCACCTGGCCTTAACGATTTAATTAGTATTAACTTTATTCTTAATTAATTTACACCATTACTTAAGGCCGAGATACTCCTGTGTACTTTACCTTTGGGTCACCCTCATTTTGAATGCAAGGGTTATGCTATTGTTGCTGATGAATATGGTATGTATATAATACTATTATTTGTTTCCTCCCGGGCTATTACTGTTCTTTGGTGCTTTTGTCTTATTATATTTATGTATATATTACTGCTTGTACTGGAACGCCTTCTTTATATGGTTCATCTTAAGCTTTGATAAAACCAGCAATGGTGAAACGGATTCCTGGCCTCTAAATTCAAGCATTTGCAACCCGTCGGCTTGATTTAAAGCTTTAGAGGGCTTCATTTTGCTCCTTCCGCGTTCACCAGTTGCTTCCCAGTCAATGTGGACACCCGTCTTTGTGCCACGATAGTCCGGAGTCTCCTTTTGTTTTGACCTCACTTTCACCGTTCTCCTGGGCTCTACCATCTTGTGGATTACAATTACCCCCTGTAGAATTTATGGTTCACTCCTAGTCGGAACCTACATCGCTTTGTGGAACTATACAAGTACCTTTCTGGTCTATGTGTATTGGATTATATTTTCCCGTACGGAACTTGCTACAGAGCAGCCAGATGTGTTCATTATCTGCTTGGGACTTCAGGCGATATGATATGATGTTGTGTCTTTAACTACTGTTTATAACTATTATATATTATAATATTATTGTGATACCACACATTTATTGCTTCTGTGATCTTTGTGCACTATCCTTCCTTGTGTTTTGTTTACGGATAGCCCTACTTATTCTTATTAGACTACAAAGAAAAGCCACTGAAATCCACAAGCATGTGGGCAATTTCAACAGAAAGGATGAAACAATGAAAATGAACCAAATTTGGCTACAGGTATTAAAAAAACTCTAAAATCAGGGCAGTGAATAAAGAGCAATACACAAAAAGCAGGGGAATTCCAGACAGAAATCAATCAAAGCCAGCTAACACTTCCCAACAAAGGATTTCCTCAGGCAGGAAAAGGCAGGCTTTGAAGCTGCGAGGCCATTCAGTGCTAATTGCAACATTCACACCTGCCTTAAACAGACAAGAGTTCTTTCTCTCACCTTTGACATTCCACAGATATTTTAAAAAACCCACTTACCTAATTTCCAACAAACCTCACAACCACTGAGGTCACCTGCCATAGAGGTGGGTGAAACGTCAGGAGAGAATATTTCTGGAATACGGCCATACAGCCCAGAAAACTCACACCAATCCAGAACCTATCTTGTTTATAACTTGAGGACTGTCTGTATCTAGATAATATCTTTTAATATATCTTTAGGCCTAGATAGTCCAGAGTTTTGGTATCATTTCCATGCATGAATCTAGTTTATGCAAGCTACATCCATTTGAGTAGCATTTGAAACCTCCTTTCAAGATAGTTGTCATACCTCCACTTATGTCTGTTTAGTGGCTTAGGAAAGGACACAATTAAGCAGCAGAAAAAGTAGTGCGTCCTGCCAGATTTCCAGACAGAAGAAGGTGGCTGCTCCCAGTGCAACCTTATTTCTTTTTCTCTGCCTGGAAAACAGGTACCTATTACTCAGTTTCTTGCTTCCCTCAACCAATAAATGTCTTAGCAGTGTCTCACTGGGCCTGACAGCTACCTTGTGCTGGAGGACACTGAGCTGTGCATGCAGAGTTAGATGTGATCTCTTCTATGTTGTACTTCTTTATTTCACTCATTTGTATTGTGTGCGACTAGCCTGAAGCTTGAGCAATAAAAAACGACCACAATGCAACTTTTGGAAAATGTCATCTGTACTTCAGGGCATGGATTCAAAGCCACCAATATTTGTTTTCCATTCTGTTCAGCCCTTTAAAATATAACACCAGAGCCCGAGTGACTGGAATAAGCTTCAAAATGTCGACTTCACGGACATCTTTCAGAAAATTGTCTTTTTGAAATGTGGCCCCTAAAAAAAATTAACTTATGGAAAAGAATTCCTGCTCCGGCAATTATATTATTAAATGAGATTTATTAGAAGCAACACAACTAATTTTCAGTGACTTGTGGAGAGTCTATGTATTGTGCCAGTGACTGTGTCAGAAGCTTAAATAAATTGTAAGAAGTCAATATTTATGAAATCTGCAAGTATTCTAATGTGGAGACAAAGGTGTTGCCACAAAGCCATCTTGTCCATCCCGTGAAAGAAATCGACTGTGCAGTTGGAATAATTCATGAAATCAAAGGGGGGAGGAGGGGGAAAGCTTTAAATTTTTCGATCCTGGCCTTAAAGGCATTTGTTCTGATGGCTTGTTTCTAGGCTGCAAGACACGGGCCTTCTATGTCTTTCTTTAGTGTTCCCTTAGTGAGCCATAACCAGGTCTTCTCCTTGTCAACTTTTTTTTCAATTTTGTCAAGGAACTGCCTATGCAATGCTTTGTTGTGTTGTTGTTGTTGTTGTTGTTGTGGTTGTTGTTTCTTCCCTTTCCCTCCAATCCATCCTCTTCATGCTCCTTAACTCTCCTTTCCTCTCTCTATTTTCCCTCAAAGCAGAGGGAATCTTCACCCCTTTCTTGCTCCCTCCAAAATAGAGGGAAGGATGAGGAAAGAAAGAAAGAAAGAAAGAAAGAGGAGAGGAGGGGTAGGAAAAGAGAGGGAAGGGATAAAGGAAGAAATAAAGATAGGAAACAGAGAGGGAAGGGAGAGAAGAAAGGGAGAAAGAAAGACAGTTGCCTACCCATCCCCAAAATAAAGAGACACACAACATTTCATTGGGTTCAAATTGGGCAACTTTTATTTAAATGTTACCTATTTAGTTTTCCTTAATTTAACTCAAGGGGTGTCAGGAATATGGTGAATCCATGCCTGGTAGCACCCTACCCGGCTTAATATAAGTAATTTATGGGTGAAACACCTGGATTGCCTGATAACGCAACCAGGGCAACCCTTTAAGGGAAATGAGTGAGAGGTCTATTCTCAAGGTATTGAGATCAGCCTCTTCCCATTCCAGGGCCATTAAACTTTACCTCACCCATCACTTGGAACTTTAAGGTGAGTGTTTAAGTTAATGGCCATCACCCCTGACGGGGGGTGCTTTAGGTGCACACCAAATATGGCATTTCCCTAGCTATTTTCCGCTAAGGCCTATTTATGAAAATCCCTCACCCCATCTAGCCCCTAAACAGTAAAGGGGGGTAGGCAAAAAAAAACACCCCGCACCCAAAATGTAGGGTGAACGGGTAAAAAATTCCTCCCCGGTTCCAATGGGCAAACATAGCCGATTAATGGGCGGGAGTGTTGGGCCGACGTTCAGGCTCCAACTGAGTCTGCTGGGGGCTGGCCCTCCCATAGGCAGGCCATGTCCCCAGATCCAGTCGTCGAAGGGAGGCAAATTCCTTTCCTCCCAGTTGCACTGGGGGAAAGGGTGGTCAAGTGAAAGAAAGGTAGGTAGGGAAAAAAAAGATGGGAATAATTCAGAAAATGTAATATACGGTATTAGTTTGAATCTCAGACTGTGGCTCTGAACCCACTGGGTGAAATTAGACAAGCCACATTCTCCCAGCCTCCAAAGAAGACAAACACAAATAATCTTTGAATAAAACTCTGTGACAAAGTTGCCTTAGCACAGTGGTTCTCAACCTTCCTAATGCCACAACCCCTTAATACAGTGCCTCATGTTATGCTTCCCAACCATAAAATTATTTTCATTGCTACTCCATAACTGTAATTTTGCTATTGTTATGAATTGTAATGCAAATGTCTGATATGCACTAGATGCAACTGGAAATCGATTTAATAATGAGACGCTGATATTGTGTTTTTAACGTTAAATGTTAATTTGTATATGTTGAAATTGTATTGATAATTGTTGATTTGTTTGTCTTGAGCAGTTCCTACACCGCCTCGAGTTGCCTTCGGGCTGAGAGAGGCGGTCTAGAAGCAAAGTAAACAAACAAACAAACAAATAAATAAATATGCAGGATGTATTTTAATTCATTGGACCAAATTTGGCACAAACATCCAATACACCCAAATTCAAATACTGGTTCGGCTGGGGTGGGGGGTAAATTTTGTCATTTGGGAGTTGTAGTTGCAGGGATTTATAGTTCACCTACAATCAAATTGCCTTCTAAACTCCAACAACAATAGAATTGGGCCAAACTTAGCACACAGAACTCCCATGACCAAGAGAAAATACTGGAAGGGTTTGGTGGGCATTGACCTTGAGTTTTGGAGTTGTAGCTCACCTTCATCCAGAGAGCACTGTGGACTCAAACAATGATGGATCTGGACCAAACTTGGCACGGATACTCAATATGCCCAAATGGGAACACTGGGGGAAGTTTGGGGGAAATTGACCTTGACATTTGGTATTTATAGTTCATCTATAAATTCTGAACCCCATCAACAATAGAATTGGGCCAAACGTCCCACACAGAATCCCCATGACCAACAGAAAAGACCAACAGAGCGAATCAGAGGGGTCTTTGGTGACCTCTGTGACACCTCCTCACAACCCCCCTAGGGGTCCCAACCCCCAGGTTGAGAAACCTTGGCTTAGAATCATCCTAGGTCTGAAACAACTTAAAGGCACACAACAAGAGTAACATACTCTAGTCTGGCCCTGAAACAGTCTGAGGGAGCATGAACTGGCCCTCTGTTTTAAAAGTTTGACCTCTATATTAAATTATCTAAAAATGATATATTACTTACATTTCCTCCTCTTCTTCCTTCAGCTCAAGTTCTATCTTCCATCTGACCTGGATGTTTTGAGTAGTGTTGTTTCCATTGCAAAATACCAGAATTTTCTATTTAGACACTAATATTTAGTCCTCACGGTGAGCATATTAACCAGAGTGTGTGCCATTGCTAATATTGCCATGGAAACAAGTGATCAAACCCATTATTATGGCTTGCGTATATATGATAACTGGTTACAGAACACTGAATTACATACTCCCACTCAGATCTGGTAAACAGATTATCAAAAAGGAGGAAAAAATCCACAGTAGCCAGAAATAACACTTCATTTCACTGTATCTCGCAAAAGAACATGACACACGCCTTTTCATGTTCAGTTTCATTAGAACCCATGGTCAAATACCTGTTCTGTCCAAATGTCAATATGCTGTATCTGTATAAAAGTGCCTCCAAAGACCCATGTAAGTTGTATTGTTCATGCTTTCAGTCTAGATGGTTTGTCTCATTACACCAGTGTTTCCCAACTAGTGTGCCGTGAGCGAGCATCAGGTGTGCTGTGGGAAATTGGAACCTCCAATAACCTTTCTTCCCCCTCCTGCTGAATACTTTTTCTTCTCCACTTGGGCTCCCTTCTTCCCAGCCTTGCTCTGTTTGCCTTGACCACACTGCTGCTTCTGCTGCCATTTTGCTCCGAGGGGGCAGCGTGAGCGTGTTCAGGAGGGGAGGGGGAGGGAGGAAGACGTGACCCGTGTGAACGCTACTGCGCACTCGCCCCACATCTTCTTCTCTCCCCCCTCCCCTCCTGAACACGCTCATGCTGCCCCATCGGATCAAAATGGCGGAAGAAGCGGTAGCGTGAGCAAAGCGAGGCAAAGTGAGCAGAGTGTGGCTGGGAAGAGGGGAGCCTGAGTGGAGAAGAAAAACTAAGTGTTCGGCAGGAGGGGGAAGAAAGGACACGAAGGGGAAGGGGGAGGAAGAGGTCTTTGTCAAAAGCTGGCATGGGCAAACTTGGCCCTTCCAGGTGTTTTGGACTCCATCTCCCACCATTCCTAGAAGCTTCAGGCTCTTTTCCTTTTCCCCCTCAGCCACTTAAGCAGGAAAGGGCCCCAGGCTGTTAGGAATGGTGGGAGTTGAAGTCCAAAGCACCCAGAGGGCCGACGTTTTCCCGTGCCTGTTTTAGGGACTTTAAAGTGGTGAGCCTCCTTCCAACATTGTGATTCTGGATAGAAAACAAACAACAACATAACATAACATTGTTTGAGTCCACATGCTCTCTGGGTGTAGGTGAACTACAACTTCCAAATTCAAGGTCAAATCCCAAGCAAACCCTTTCAGTACTTTCTGTTGATAATGAGAGTTCAATATGCCAAATTTGATTCAATTCCATTGTTGCAAGAGTTCAGGATGCTCTTTGATTGTGTGGTAACTATAAATCCCAGAAACTGTAACTCCCAAATGTCAAGGTCTATTTTCCCCAAACTCCATCTGTGTTCACATTTGGGCATATTGAGTATGCATGCCAAGTTTGGTTCTGATCCAACATTGTTTGAGTCCACAGTGCTCTCTGGATATAGGTGAACTACAACTCCAAAACTCAAGCTCAATGCCCACCAAACTCTTATAGTATTTTCTCTTGGTTATGGGAGTTCTGTGTGGGAAGTTTGTGTCTTTCTTCCATTCCTGCCTGGATATCTATGTTGTGTTCATCGAACCAGGTCCAGGTTTCACACTGAGTGTATAAATACATTTAAAAACATATTAACTATATGTATTACTGTGTTAGAGTGTCATTTTGTGTCATTTTGGTTGGTGGTGTGTCCCAGGATTTTGTAAACGGAAAAAATGTGCCGCAGCTCAAAGAAGGTTGAAAACAACTGCATTACACAATGGAATAATGAATCAGGCACTGAACTTAAATGTTAGAGAATTTGGTCATGCAGCAGCCCAGAAACCGTTGTAATGAACGCCAAGCAGTTTGTCCAATTTTAGTCTTGGGAAATACAGCCTTTTAGTAATTTCAACCCAAATGTATCCTTCCCTTCTGGGGTCTGGGACCAAAGTCCAGAAACAGAGCAAGTGGCAGCTGGCTGCTCAATACCACCTGAGAGGTTAGTGCCTGGGATACATTTCCCCATCTGTCCAATGGATGCTGTTTCCATCCAAACAATCCTGACAGATTTTCCTGGTTATGTCTTCAGGGAAAGCCAAATCATTACTTTGGGTGATTATGCTTTCTGCCCATTCTTTGAAGCATTTGTAAATAATTTGAACTAGTATATCTGATACATAGGCTCTTCTTTCTCTCATCCCCATAGACAGAAACATCCATGTTCCATTTAGGAGAAACAGCTCTTTACCTTCAAAATTTGGAGCAAATTGTGATCATGTTTGGGCCATCATGAGCAAAACTGTGTTGTGACACAGCCTCCAAGACAGAAAAGACAATTAAATTCTCTGTGCTTATGAGTGAATGTCTGCTGTAAATAACCTTGTCAATTGCATCCCACTGCAAACCCCTTGGATGAGACTATTGACACACACTGACTATGGAGGCAAACAGCCGGGAAGAAAATCAGTGGAAAGATGTTACTATGGAAAACAGGGACAGAGACCAACGGGGAGAAAAATGGGCTCCACAGTGATCCAGAAATAGCATTCAAAATAGAGCAAAAGAAAATACTTTCGTATTTAAATGTTTCCTCTAGGTTTTTCTTTACTAATGTCAAATACTTCATGAATTTCTTTGTTCTTGTTTTGTTTCTTTGTTATTTGTCTCACCTCCAGCAAAGCACTTAAAATGGCTGAGAATAGTAGAATATAATATCAATATACAAGTTTTGTGTTCTTTAAATATTTAGTATTTTTCTGTTATTCTATGAGACTTCATATCTCATTCTGCGACTGTACCTCGAGAAGTCTCACATGACCCTAGTGGTCCACACCTTAGTCACCTCCAGGTTGGATTACTGCAATGCACTCTATATGGGGTTGCCTTTGAAGATGGCCTGGAAACATGCTCAGATTACCCATAAGGTCAACGAGGCCATGGCCTAGGGGAGCAAGCTGGGGGGGGGGGCAGATCATGGACCAAAAAAACCCCTGGTCTGCGCCCCTCTTTCCCCCTTTCTCATGCCCCTCCTCGCTCCTTCTCCTGGCAAAGTCTCTGCTCCATCCCCTCCGTCTGTCATGCGCACACTCTCTCTTGCGTGCTTTCTCTCACGCGTGTGCGCGCTCTCTTGCGCTCTCTCTCTTTCTCTCTCTCACGCACTCTCTCTCGCGCATGCACGCTCTCTCTCGCACTCTCTCTTGTTCTCTCTCTCTCTCAGGAGCCTTTGGAGCGAGTTTGCACCCGCTGCGCTCTCCCCAAGCCTCCCAACTCCCAAGGAGACCTTCAGAGCACAGTGGAGCTTTCCAGCCAGTGGGAATGGGGACCTTGAAGGTGGCGGGAGGTTGGCTTAAGGGGGTGTAATTTCAAAGTGTGGCCTAGGGTGCAAAAAAGTGTTAATCCGGGCCTGCCTGGAAACTGCAGTTAGTGCAAAGGTTGGTGGCCAGGTTGTTAACTGGAGCAAATTACAGGGAGCAGTCAACCCTCCTGTTTAAACAACTCTACTGGCTGCTGATAAGTTTCCGGTCTTAATTCAAGGTGAATATTTTCACCTATAAAGCCCTATATGGTTCAGGACCTGCCTATCTTTGTGATTGCATGTTCCCCTATGAACCTGCATGATCTCTAAGATCTTCTGGGGAGGTTCTCCTCTCGCTCCCACCTCTGTCACAAGTGTGAATGTGGGGAGAGGGCCTTCTCGGTGGTGGCCCTCCAGATCTGTAATTCTCTCCTCAGGGAAATCAGGCTGGCACCCATCTTGTTCATCTTTCACAAAGATTGTGCTTTTGATCAGATGGTTCCCCAGAAAATTTTGGCCTCTAACTATAACCCAAAATTCAGTCCTTGCCCTTCCCTTCTGTCCGTTGCCCAGAGATATCGTGTTCCACCTCATATTGTGCTTTATCCCCATTTTTTTATATGGTGCTTGCATTTCATCTATCAGCCCTTTCCTCACAATCATTTGTTTTGGCTCCCGCCTGCCTGAGCCCAGAGTTGTTTTGTATATAATAGTTGTTTTTATATTGTGTTATGCTCTTGTTTGTATGTTTTTGTTTTATTTTGTTTTATCTTGCTGTTTTATTAATATTAATGTGTTATTTTAACTATGTTGATGAGGCTTGTCCCCATGTAAGCTGCCCTAGTCCCTTGGGGGAGATGGAGACAGGGTACAAAAATAAAGTTATTATTATTATTTGAAACACAACAAGGTAAGTCCACAGCAAACAAGATCGCTCTGCTAGCTGTTGTATTGGCTCACACGTCGGGAATTCCCAGGTGTCTAGGACTGTGTGATGTATCGGTGAATAATGCATGCAGATCCCAGTAAGATGGCCTTCTGCAGCTGGTCGATGGTAATTTTGTCAGCGCTGATTGTGTTTAAGTGCAGGCCAAGGTCTTTAGGCACTGCACCCAGTTTTCCGATCACCACTGAGACCACCTTGACTGGCTTATGCCAGAGTGTTTGCAGTTCGATCTTTAAATCCTCATATCATGCCAGCTTTTCCAGTTGTTTCTCTGCAATCCTGCTGTCATCTGGGATTGCGACATCGATGATTCATAGTTTGTTTTTTAACACAATTGTGAGGTCAGGAGTATTATGCTTCAAAACTCTGTCTTTCTGAATCTGGAGTTTGGCGTGTTCATTCTCTGTAACTTTTTCTGGCTTGTGATCCCACCAGTTCTTTGTCACAGGCAGATGGTATTATCATCATCAATTTAATATTTGTTAATTGCCCTCCATCCAGAATGCTCTGGGCGATTTACATAAAAGCAAAGTTAAAAAAGGATAAAATATTGCATAGACCAAATATAAAAATTAAAATTACAAATCATTTGAGGTGCAGGTTCCAATGAATCACCTGAGCAACAGAGTTATGCCTCTGCTTGTAGTCTGTCTGCGCGATCTTCTTGCAGCAGCTGAGGATGTGATCTATTGTTTCATTTGCTTCCTTGCAGAGTCTACATTTGGTATCTGTCATCGACTTTTCAATTCTGGCTTTGATGGCATTTGTTCTAATGGTTTGTTCTTGGGCTGCCAGAATCAGGCCCTCCTTTATCTCCTTTTTCAAAGTTCCATTTGTGAGCCACATCCATGTTTTTTCTTTGTCAATTTGGCTCTCAATTTTTCCCAGGAACTGTCCATGGAGAGCCTTCTTTGGCCAGTTTTCTCTTCTGCTTTGCATTGTGTTTTTATGGTATTCACTCTCTGTTTTTTGCACTTTAAGCAGTTTTCTACTATTGACTTCCCTCAATGTTGGTTGTTGTTGTTGTTATTATTATTATATCCATCACAGTTCTTATCTAAAAATAACTGTTTAGATGCATTGGGCATTTAATGTGGGAAAAGGGCTGTAGGTGTTCATCTCTTATCCCTCCCAGGATTAAACACTTCTCTTTCAAACACTGGAGAACCACAATCAGAGTAAAAATTACAGCTATTTATGGAAGAAGATTCTGATTCCAAATAAGGCAACTTTCTTCATTGGAAATGTTATTAACTGAGATGGACAAAAAAGACAGTTAATCTTCCAGAACTGCATATAGAATGTCTGTGAATGTGTGCACATTGTTGATGTGGTTTATTAAAAAGATTTCTGTTTCTTTCTTCATAATGTTTAATATGTACATGTTCAAGCAATGTTTTGGGTAACTGGGACAGTATAAAGAACATATTGCTTTACTGATTATCTCAGTATGCAATAGCAGAGGTTCGTTAGACACCTAATTAATGTGCCATTTGTAAGAGGTTGCAGCTCTCAATAAAATGAAATAAATAAGTAAACTGGTCTGTTAATTGGTAGTAATGAGCCGGTAAAACCCATATGGGATTACAGACAACAGAAACCTGCAAAAGCTCCTTGGGCAATTCAATAAATAATATTCGAGTCACAAAATTCATTCTTTTAGCTCACATCACTGGCTGTCCCTCCAAGCTTGCCTCCAGTGGCAAACCTGATTGATTTTGCTACCTTGATGTCATGTGTGATGGCTACCTGGCTGCACAACACTAGCAGCACTAACAATAAAACAGCCAGAAATATTTACCAATTGCTTCTTCACCCCCTTCCCACTTTATAGATCAGATATGAGGGAAATGTAGTCCTCCCGGTGTTTCTGGACTGTGGTTCCGATGGGTAAGCAGCTCCAATGGCGAAGAATTGTGGGAGCCTGAATGTGTCATGGTTCTTTTTACACAGTGTACGAGATCACAAAATAGATTTGGATCCATTGGGAAATATCTGGCTTGTTTTTAGACAGTTGGCAAAGATTTCTGACTCCCACTTGTTCACCAATAGCAGCAGTGAAAGTATTGAATGAAAGCTTGGCATAACCAGGTGTGAATTATAGGGGCAAAAACATTAAGCTATGTTCAGTTCTAGTAACCAGAATGAATTACTAAGACTTAATATTCTATAGTTTTGTGTAGTTTTTGTTTGTTTGTTTTGGAACCAAGTTTCAAGCTCCCTTGAGAAAGGAAAAGCCCAGCAGTGATCTAGGCTGCATCCAGACAGTTTGCAAAATGCTCAAGTTCCCATGTGTGGCGAAGTCATATTTCTTTATTAATATGGTTGATATTTATATATATGTATACATGTTGAAGGGGTAAAAACTTGGCAAACCCTAAAGGGTTAATGGAGATATTTGCGTGCAGAACTTTCAAGGGGTTTCCATTACTGTGAAAACAGGAGGTGGAGCCTGCAACTGGCCTTAGAATCTTCGAATTCAAACTTTAGCAGTTGACATCGAAAGTCGAAGGAGAGAGGGTATGTGGAGAGTTAGAGAGTCCGTTTTAGCCAGCTGTCAGCAGGTTTAAAAAAAGACTCTGACTCTACTCTGTGAAAGAGTAGAAGAAAAGCTGTGTTGAACTGCTGGGAAAGCAGTTGGGTTTAAGGAGTTAGTGTAAAGACTGCTGAGCTATTGGTTCTGGGAGTGCAGCTACATAGTATCAAGTCGTATCTCCATAGTTAGTGTATTGTAACCTTAAGATATGCGCCTCTAAGAAGATACTGTAACCATCTAAGCTTTGAACTCTGAAACCTCCACGCTTAGAACACTGAATAAACTTTATGGTTCTTTAACAAAGATATGTTAAAGAACCGTAAACCCCGCAGTTCCTTCACCCACAAGCCTTGAAAACAACTTCTTCGTAGTGGGCAGCCAAGTATATTGAATGGTGGCAGCGAAAGTTAACAAATAGTGCCAGTGGGAGTTTGGGTTAGAGTAATACCCTGCCCTAACACAGTAATCGAAAGGTCAGTGGGAAAGCTGACCTGTGTGAATACTTATTACATTATATGGTGGCAGCAAGAGGGATTAAAAGAAGTCTTTATATAAACTGGTGGCAAGGGTGGAATAAAAAAACTACCCGGCCACAGTTGAAAGTGTAATATAGAGGGCCCTTACACCACGTTTATACGTTCGGTGTCCAAATAACATCTCAGGTAAAAGTGAGTTAATTCGGCATAAAGCACAAAAACCCTGATATATCCCAAATTAATTATATAGACCCTCCTTTTGTAGTTCCAGTAAGAGCTGTGTAGCAAAAGGGAACCTATCAACCTGTTTTTCGTCTATATCCATCCTTCTGTGCACCTGTACTTTATATGTATGAAAAGACACTGACCAAAATCCTACACCAGAGAATGATTAGCTGGAATACCTGGAATATGTTATGCATATGTATGTGAATGTTTGGGTTTGACTGCATAGAAGAATTCAGATCCTCTGTACATGACAACCTTCTTTCTCTCTCTCAAATTACCTGTTTTCACATATGTGACCCCATCACATTGGCGAATTTCCTGGTCGTAAAACACTTCGTTGATGCAACCAGCACTGAGATAGCTGGATCTCATCACATGATGCACACATACTTCTGGCTGTTTTGGCAAAGTGTTCTATGATGGGGAACTCTGAACATGGAAGACTACCTGAGTTCAAATAGAATATGCTGTAGACAAACTAGAAAGGTATGCTTTCATACATGTGATGGGCAAGTGGGTATGTGAGTGATGTGGAGCACTGGATTCACCTTGTTGCCCCATGATTTGCCCCACTGCCTACTCATCCATGTGATGAGGTTCTTGGTGCCTATTCCATGAACATTCAATGGTACATGTTTCAGGGGAAGGGGATTTCATTATATGATAAGGCAGAATCACTATTCCTGAAATGTCAAGAAACAGCAGGCTTCCTCCCAAATTTTCAGAATGGACCCATGGGCTTTCAATATTTTTTTCAACTTATATTACAATTTATTATCAATCATTTGCCAAGGAATTGGCAAAAAGAAATGCAAGAACGACAAGCAGCACAACAATCAATTTAAAAAGTTACTTGTTTTCAGCACATTAAAATGTACATTTCAAAAACATCAATGAATAGTTTTGAGTGAGTAATAATTTTCCAAGCTCTCTTCATGACCTCTATTGGCCACTTAGGACCCTTTCACATAGTACTAGATCCTGAGAGGAACTGGGATATTATATCCCAGTTCTTCCCAGGATTTAATCCTCATGCCCATCCCAAACCCTGGGCTTTTTCAGAGGTTAATCCAGGAGGGTGTGGAATTTATTTATTTATTTACTTTATTTATATTCTGCTCTTCGCACCCTGAAGGGGACTCAAAGCGGATTACAGTACACATACTTGCAGAGAATCCCTGTAGTTCAACATATGACATATAGACAAACATACAGCATATAGACAAACAGAGGCAAACTTCTGGCCACCAGGGGGAGCCGACACACTCCTAATCTCTCAGCGTTTTTCAGAGTCCCTTTGTTGTTCCTTCCGCATTCCTCAGTGATTTCTGGAGTTCTTTAATGGCCTCATAAATCAGTCAAAATTTCCCTCCCCACTTTAATGTAGTACCTTTATCTCCTACTTGACAAATGCAACTGTCCTTCGGGCTGCAAAGGTCGACAGCCAGCTACACTTAAGGTCGAGCACCCAACTCGACCAGGGCAGGCCTCGAACTCATGACCTACTGGTCAGAGAGATCTTATGCAGCTGACACTTAGCCAGCTGCGCCACATTCCCGGTGCTTGGAACCAGCCTCCAGACCCCCATTTAGCTCCTGGTGTGTCAAAATGACATATTGGGATGTTGGGAAGAGGGTGGAGGGAGATTCCTCCCTCCCCCAACCTCCTGACATGTCATTTTGATGCACCAGGAGTTTTCAACAGAAGGGCCTGAGCATGCAACAGGCTCATCAGGTAAGTTCAGGGGCTAAATGCTGATCTGGAAGAGGATAGTGGGGTGCCATCCTGCTCCTTTGGGCTCAGGAGCCTGAAGATCCAGGATTGCTACATTAAGGTCTGGATCTTTCTAGGAGTTTAATCAATTTGGAATAAACAGGGAAATCCCAGTTTACCCCGGATTAATTCGGGTTTACCTGAGGTGTCATTTGGGTGCTTTAGTTAAACTTAAGACAGTTTATCAATGGCCCAAAGAAAAGCCGGTACAATACATGAGATCAAATTGCGTGCATCAGAAATGATTAATGAGTCACAATCATTCAGATTATAGAAAGGAATGAATGTTAGCAGAAAGATATCCTTGAACCAAAGAGTAAAATGTTCTGCCAGAGTGATGCACTGTTATTCCAAGAGCAACTCACCACCTCTCATTTCAATGTGGTAAACAGCAGGTGTTATTTATAAACTAAGTAATGGAAGCAACTGCAGCTATTTCATTATTTCAGTGAGCTCTTAAAGAATTGTTGGTATGAAGATGTCATGCGCCACATAAAGTTAGCATGGGGAGGTGGAACTGACTGCTTTGCAGAAAAGGATGCAGTCATTTCACGTTTGGTTTATCAAACTGGTGAACAAAATGGACTTAACTGATTCTTTCTTATACAATGATCCCATTTTTTAAAATGGGACAACAAGACCAGATTGGGTAGCAAATTGTTGTTACATTTAGTATTTCAATTGTCGACATTGCCTGGGTTATCTTTTGAAATAGGAATTCAATTTATTTATTTAAAACTTTTGTACCCCGGCCTTCTCACCTCCACAGAGGGACTCAGACCGGCTTCCAGCAAAATTCAATGCTATAGGATTTTCTTCCTCCAACAAGGTTGGGGGAAGAGAGCAGTTTGCCTCCCCCCCACCACCGAAGGAGAGAATGGATGGTTCCAAATGGAACTATCCAGAGCAAGGGGCGTGGCCAGCACTGGGCTGGCCAGCCCCTTAGGTCCTCATTCAGACTTGAGCTTCGGCCCACCACACCCGCCCATTTAACAGTATAGTATTGGTTGCCACGGAACCGGTTGAGGAATTTCCCCTTCTCATGTTCTGGGAAGGTTTTTGCCTAGCCCTAGACTGTTTAGGGGCTAGATCAGGGGTGGGCAATTACGGGCCCTCCAGGTGTTTTGGACTTCAACTCCCAGAAATCCTAAAAGCTGGTAAACTGGCTAGGTTTTCTGGGAGTTGAAGTCCAAAACACTGTAGCAACCCAGTTCTTGTTCGTGCCTGGGGGGCTAGGAACGACACCGGGGGTCCCACTTGCATTAGAGCCAGCTGGAGCTGAGGTGGATTCTGAGGAGGATTTGGAGGGGCTGGAAGAAGGGGAATTTGAGTTAGCTGGGCCTTCTTCGCCCACAGAGAGCCTAGCGTGGGATCCTGGCTGGCCTGACCCTTACGAGAATCAGGAGGACCAGATGGCCGATGTAAGCAGTGATAGTGAAGATTACGAACGGCCGGTGGGGCGAGGTTCGCAAGAAAGAATGTGGGAAACCACGGAGGAGGAGGCCCTGGAAGGAGATATGGAGTTAGCTTCTCACGGAGATAGGGAAGCAGGTGCTGGGAGGCAAGGCCGAACCTTTGATAGGAGACGGAACATCGAGGCTAGCAGGAGGGGTTGGTTTCACAGCCTAGACCGGCCGCGGTCCCGCAGCACAGATTGGAGGAGGAGAGCCTAGGCGTCGGGGCCTTGGCAAGGGGATTAAGTATAGGATCTGTGAGAACGGATCCTCAGTACCTCGGCCACGTCTATCCTATGCAGACGTGTTAGCGAGGCAAGTCCACGGAGCTAAGTTTGGGCTAGTGGCCTGCCAAGGAGTGCCTTGGATCTTGTAACCTTGTTTGTGTCCGTGATCCGCTTTTGCTGAGCGGAGCCTTGCCAAGTCTTTGGAAACGTTGCCAAGCTTGATTTTGGACATTTTATCCAACCTATACCTTTGGATTGCTTTTGCTATTTTTATGGACAATACCTTTCTACTGTTCTTATTCTTCAATAAAGTAGTTAGCTGAATACCGTCTGTGTGTGTGTGATTAAGGGGCCGGTCAAGTCCGTGCATTGTGACCACCTGGAGGGCCGGTAATTGCCCACCCCTGGGCTAGATGGTATGGTGGGTTTACATAAATAGGTTTAGCAGAAAATAGATAGGAAAATACAAAGTTTGTGCTCAGACAAGCCCCCCCCCCTTTATGGGGGTGGGTCATTTGCAAAAACACTCACCGGAAAGTTAGATTATCGGTGAGGTAAGATTTGATGGCCCAGGAATGGCAGAGTCTGATATCGACATGTTCAAAAAGACTTCTGTCCATTTTCCTTAACAGTTGCCCGGTTTTGGTTACCAGGGAAACTAGGTTTTCGCCCCAGTTAGCCGAGGGGTATAGCCGGCTGGAATACCTCCTTGGCTTTGTTCACCAGGTTCTTGACACCTAATAGTTTAGGATAAGGCAAAAATTAAATAGGTAACAATTAAAAATAAAAGTTGCCCAAATTTGAACCCAAACTTACTTGTGTGGTCTCGTTATTTCGGGGATGGGCAGGCAAACAAATTAAAAACATCTTACAACAACATTAAAATACATAAAAAGTACAATACATAAAAACCAATTCACCACTAAACACAAATTCGACTCGGTCTGAGACGTGGGCATTCATTTCAGACTATAATCAATCTCGGCCTATTCTTGGAATGCTTTATTCCAAAGCCAGGTTTTTGCCAGCCTCCTGAAGGACAAAAGGGAGGGGGCAGATCTAACATTGCTTGGGAGAGAGTTCCATAGCCGAGGGACCACCACAGAGATGGCCCTGTCTCTCATTCACACCAGACGCAATCTTAATGTTCTTGATGGTTCCTAAAAGAGAATACGTTCGGACAGGTAAACTGGGCCGGAACCATATAGGGTTTTGTAGGTTAAATCCAGCACTTTGAATTGTGTTCGGAAGCTAATTGGCAACCAGTGGAGCTGGCGCAACAGGCGTGTTGTATGCTCCCTGTACCCTGCTCCTGTTAGTAACCTGGCTGCCGAACATTGGACTAACTGCAGCTTCCAAGCAGTCTTCAGAGGCAACCCCACGTAGAGAGCATTGCAGTAATCTATACGGGATGTAACCAGAGCATGGACGACTGTGGCCAAATCAGACTTCCCAAGGTATGGACGCAGCTGGCGCACAAGCTTTAACTGTGCAAAAGCTCTCCCGGCCACCGCTGAGACCTGAGGTTCCAGGCTCAGTGATGGGTCCAGGATCACTCCCAAACTGTGAACCGGCGCCTTCGGGGAGTGTAACTCCGTCAAGCACAGGCTGTAACCCTATGTCCTGTTTGGCCTTATGCCTTTATGCTCATTTCTGATAAATATTTATCCAATTCACAAATTTTGTCACAGCTGGGAATGCAAAGAACTTGAGATGCTTCAGGACATTATCACAAGTGGCTTCTAGCAGGCATCTGGAGCCCCCAAGTGCTTGCTTACTATGACCTGAAATTAATGTTATATCACTCCACAACTCATGCCACTCAACTCCTGTCACTTGGACTTCACTTGGTACAGCCCCCTGGATTTTAAAGGACGTTTGCAGTTATGCCAATAGTGGCACCATGATAAATGTGAATAACAGATACAAGGCCAGAAGTCCTGTTTATGGCATTCTTACTACCTACCAGGATGCCAGGTTAATTATTTATTTATTTATTTACCATATTTATACTCCGCACTTCTCAACCCCAAAGCAGACTCAAGGTGGCTTTATACATAGGCAACTATTCAATGCCTTAAAACAACATGCAATTAAAATAAAATTTTTATTTCAGATTAAAATAATACACATTTAAACAGTTAAAAACATTACATCCATTATTAAAACCATGACATCCACAATCGCAATCCAGGGCCATTCCAATAGTCATTGCAAATATACAATATCCTTCTATTGCACTTTTTCGAAGGCTGGATCCCAAAGGTCCATTTTTACTATCTACCTGAAGACCAGGAAGAAGGGGGCCAATCTATTATCACTGGGAAGGGAGTTCGACTGCTGAGCAGCCACCACTGAGAAGACTCTGTCTCTTTGAGCCAGTAAAGGAGGCAGGACTGAAAGCAGGGCTATCTGTATTTGAAGTTCCTACAAAATGGAACCCCATCTCCTTCAAGCCAGTCACTTCAAGGATACCATCAATCCATCTTGCCCTTGGTTGGCCCCTCTTCCTTTTTCCTTCTATTTTCCCCAGCATCATTATCTTCTCCAAGCTTTCCTGTCTTCTCATTATGTGGCCGAAGGACTTAATCTTTGCCTCAAATATCCCCTCCTGTGAGCAGTCAGGCTTTCTTTCCTGAAGTATGGTTTGATTTTTTTGTGGTCCAAGGCACTCTCGGAATTTTCCTCCAACACCACAGTTCGAAAGCTATCACTAGTAGGCCTCAAATTGGTTTCAGGATTTCCGATGTAATCACCTGCACAGTGAAACCACTTTTTCAGTTACTAATTTGAAACTGCACTTGATGGTCAATATAGAGTCTGCTAGAAGATGCATTGGTTGGAGTAATTTGGCCCAGCAAACTGGTGGCTTAAGTTGTCAGGTCAGGTGAGGTCCTTTAGAAGCACCATCCCTGTCAATTATCTGCAGCAGCTTCTCAAGCGCTTATACTCATTTGTCTTGTCTCATGCTTCCTGGCTGAAGGTTGTGAGACTTCAAGGAACCATCAATTAAGTTAAAGTGGCAGTAAGAGCCATATTTGTGGCTGCAACAGCACACAGGTGGACGGTGATCATCCCTTGAGAAGCAGAAATACTTTTTCAGAGTCTTCTTTGGGTTGATTGTGACCTTGCGGATGTCAAATACAATTTTTGTAGTAGCCTTCTCAAAACCACAGGTGTGTAGACTAGTGGTTCTATATTTGGCCCTCCACATATTTTGACTTCAGCTCATAGAATTTACTAGCATTGGCTATACTGGCTAGGATTTCTGGAAGACACCTAGAGAAGTATATTATTTATTTATTTATTCATTTATTTACTTCATTTCTATTCCGCCCTTCTCACCCCGCAGGGGACTCAGGGCGGATTACAATGTACACATTACATTTAGACACACAAACACACAAGACAGACAGAGGCAATTTAACATCTGGCCACCAGGGGGAGCTATCGCACTCCTTCATTCCTTAGCGTGTTTCCTGGAGATCTTTTTATGGCCTCGTAAATCAGTTAAATTAAGCCTCCACACTAAGTGGTACCTTAATGTCTTACTTGACAGATGCAACTATCTTTTGAGGTCGACAACAGGCTACACAATAGGTCGAGAGCCCACCTTGACCCGGGCAGGCCTTGAACTCATGACCTTCTGGTCAGTAGAGATCTTATGCAGCTGACACCCAGCCAGTTGCGCCACATTCCCGGTTCATTCTCCTCTGCCCCCTTCTCTTTTTGATCCTCCATTTATTTCTCCTGTGCTTTAAGGAGAAGTGGGTAAATCTCCCTGCATAGAATAATTACTGCACACAACAAGGTTAATAGGAAAAAATTGAACTGACAGTGTTGATAAATTGTTGCATGTATTTTGCAAGGCACTCTGGGAATGACTACCCAAACACAAAATTGCTATACATCTTCATGGAAATGAGCATACCTTGTCTAAAGTAGAGTCTGCTTCAGAAAGATGGACCCAACTGTATAGTTTGTATTTTTCTTATTAATGCATCTGAGCCCATGGGAAACTTGACCATCAGCAAGACTTAGATGTCTGGATTCCATTACTGTCAAGTAGTATCCCATTGCAAGCAAAACTGTGCTCCTGATGCCCTTGTGCTTAATTTAAAGAATTGCCAGCTCTTCCCTTTAACCAACCATTGCATCACTGCTCAAGCAGGGAACTTATATTTATTTATTAATTAATAAATAATAAACTTCAAAATGGTTGAACAAAGCTTTAGGCGCTCTTACTGCCTATTACAGGGAAAACCATCTGATTCCTAATCCATCTAAATTGCAGACACATGCTTTTCATCTTAAGAACAGACAGTCATCTCAGTCTCTGAGGATTACCTCCGAAGGAATCCCACTGGAGCATTGCAGCACACCCAAATCCCTGGGAGTGACCCTGAACCATCTTCTGACCTACAAGAAGCACTGCTTGAATATCAAGCAAAAAGTGGGTGCTTGAAAGCATACAAAAGCAGACTCGCACTACCTGGGGATCACAATTAGACACAGTGAAGACATCTGCCCTTGTGCTTTGCTACTCTGCTACAGAGTACACTCACCCAATGTAGAACACATCTCATCATGCTAAAACAGTGAATGTGGCTCTTAATGAGACATGCCGCATTATCATGGGACGTCTGTGCCCTACACCACTGGTGAAATTACACTGTTTAGCCAGTATTGCACCACCTGACACCCACCGGGAAGTAGCAACCAATAATGAAAGGACCAAGGTAGTGACATCTCTGGCCATCCCCTGTTTGGATATCAGTCAGCACGCCAACACCTTAATGAAGCAAGAGCTTCCTAAGATCTACAGAGATACTCGCAGGAACACCTCAGCAAGCGAGAGTTCAAACATGACAGGCTAAAACCTAGAACCTCAAGCCATGGGTGATACCAAATGAGAGACTGCCTCCTGGGCTCACAGAAGACTCGGTGACTTGGAAGGTGCTGAACAGACCACACTCTGGCACCACGAGATGCAGAGCCGATCTTAAGAAATGGGGCTACAAAGTGGAGTCTGCGACATGCGAGTGCAGACAAGAGCAAACCACAGACTACCTGTTAGAATGCAGTCTGAGCCCTGTCACATGCACAATGGAGGACCTCCTTATAGCAACACCAGAGGCACTCCAAGTGGCCAGCTACTGGTCAAAGGACATTTAATATAATTGCAAAAATTTAAACTTTGTGTTTTTTAAATAATACATTACAACTGTACCTTTGGTTCACTCCTGATACGATAAATAAACAAATCACGCACTGACTAGTGACTCAAGGGAGGAACTATATGGTGCACCAAGAATGTGGTGCAGCTGCATAAGATTTCTCTGACCAGTAGGTCATGAGTTTGAGGCCTTCCCGGGTCGAGGTGGGTGCTCGACCTTTAAGTGTAGCCTGCTGTCGACCTTTGTAGCCCGAAATACAGTTGCATCTGTCAAGTAGGAGATAAAGGTACCCCATTGAGTGGGGAGACAAATTTTGACTGAATTATGAGGCCATTAAAGAACTCCAGGAACGCTGAGGAGTGTGGAAGGAACAACAAGGGATGCTGGGAACGCTGAGAGATGAGGAGTGCGTCAGCTCCCCCTGGTGGCCAGAGTTTGCCTCTGTTTGTCTATATGTGTGTTTGTGAAAACGGCAGGAATTGTCTGCTAAGTATGTGCACCTGTAATCCGCTCTGACTCCCCTTCGGGGTGAGAAGAGCGGAATATAAATAAATAAGTAAATAAATAAATACCATACTATTTAACAATAGTGGTATCTTACAACAGAAAAGCAACTATATGCTTAGTCTGCAGAGAAACTGCACATATTTGTATATCCTGCATGAATGTTCCATAATGTTTGTCATGAAGGTTGATTTGCAAAGGCTGGTGCTAAGGTGTCACTGTCTCCTACACATACTTATTTAGCTGAAAATTTGAAGGAACATCTGGAAAATCCACCTGCCTTGGTACTTTGTTGTCAATTCATTCAGAAGCCTCGGTTTGTGTTCATTGTTTCAGTTCCCGCAATTGCCGCTGAGCTCAAATGCTAAGCACACTCCTGAATGTCATGTATGCCCCTTTGATTAAGGTGTGAAGCTGCCCAAGTCTATCAAACAGCGGATTATGGCTTCTGTGAAGTCTCAATTGTAATAGAATCATAAAATACCAAGGAAATTCTCACAAGCTCTCATACAAGCCTTATAAATTTTGCAGCAACCTGTTAAAGGGAAAACAAAAAGGAAATATGCCTATCCTTCCCTGACTGCAACTTATATTTATATCGAAAACTGTCATTTTTTTGCGGGGGGGGGGGGGGATAATATAAGCCCTAGACAGAACAAATTATGCTTCTCCCACATTCATTCAGATATAAAACTAACCAAATTAGTTTGGCAAATAGAGCAGACAATTTCGCAAGCGCTTGACATTATCTCTGCTAGTAAAAAGACAACAAATGCAAAAAAGCAATATGTGTTTCTTTCATGATAATCCAGTTTTGCTCCTTGAGATGTTTCCTGTAGTCAACTTGTTGGTTAGGCTAGCCATGTACACAAGAGATGTGATGAATCTACATTCTGGATCTATATTTGTAGATGTAATGTATCTCTATATTCTGACAAAAAGATGCTAGATGGGAAAGGATGATATGAATATTAAAAAACACTACAGACATATAGTATATAACATATAGTAAGGGTCACCTATCGCCAACACCTATGACTCCTCGAACGCTTTCATCAGTGCTGACTTCGCACAATCCTAAATATATACTGGGCTGACTATGTGATGAATGTTGCTGTCCTTGAGCAAGTAGGGATCACCAGCATTGAGGCCATGCTATTGAGAACACAGCTGCGCTGGGCAGGGCACATCTCTAGGATGGAGGACCACCGCCTCCCAAAGATACTACTCTACGGTGAACTTGCCATGGGTCAGTGCAAGAGAGGCGCCCCCAAAAATTGATATAAGGACTCCCTGAAACAACATTCCAGGCTCGGCCAGATTGATCACCAACAATGGTCCACCCTGGCCTCACATCGGGAGGCATGGAGATGCACTATCCACAATGCTGCGGCCTCTTTTGAGAAGACACGCCGAATGGGTCTCGAAGAAAAACGGCAACACAGAAAGAACCGCAACTTGGAAACAACATCACCCAAGGAGACTTTCTGCTGTGCTTTCTGCAACCGAACTTGCCTATCTCAGATTGACCTTTTTAGTCATCAACACGCTTGTAAAAAGCGTGGGATGAGTCCTTCCTAAGAATCTTCGTTCGCGAAGTAATGCCGAGTTAAACAAACATATACTTGTTTAATAATGGACTGGTTGATTTCTAGGATTATACAAGTCTTCCATTCTTAAACCTGAAGATTTGGGTGAGTGCCCAAGAATGGGGTCCAATGTCCTTTATCCACTTGTTTTGCCTTCACTTTTCTGAAGTGCACTTTGAGGAGCAGGACAAGCAATGCCTGGGATGCAACTGGGAATACCTTTGCTAAAATTGATGGTAAGAAAATTATTTCTATAATTTTTCTATACATTTTCCCATTGTGTTTTCTAATACTACAGGAGAAGGATTTTCTACTGCTGTGAGGAATAATTTGTGCTTTTGACATTCCTTTGTGATAATTTTGACTTAGGTTTATGTTAAACTGAGTTAAACTGAGTGAGTTAAACTGCTGAGCTGCTGAGCGTGTTGGTCACAGGTTCGAATTCGGGGATCAGCGTGAGCTCCTGCTGTTGGCCCCAGCTTCTGCCAACTTAGCAGTTCAAAGACATGCAAATGTGAGTAGATCAATAGGTACTGCTCCTACAGGAAGGTAACGGTGCTCCATGCAGTCATGCTGGTCACATGACCTTGGAGGTGTCTATGGACAATGCCGGCTTAGAATGAAGATGAGCACCAAACCCCAGAGGCGGATACGACTGGACTTAATGTCAGGGGAAAACCTTTACCTTACCTAACACATTATCATGAACCGATATGTGTTGTATCATGGGAAGATTCCACCTGAACATTAGGAGGCATTTAAACAGAAGCTGGGTGGTCATCTGTCAGGGGTGCTTTGAATGTGATTTTCCTGCTTCTTGGCAAGGGGTTGGATTGGATGGTCCAAGAGATCTCTTCCAACTCTGTGATTATATGATACCAAGATATATTCTGTGTAATCTATGAAGTCCTTATTCACAAGGCGTGGGGATGTAAATATATGAATACTGTCCATAGGCAGTTCACTCCATGCATCTGATGAAGCAGAATCGGTAGACTTAAATCAAGGAAAAGTTTCATGAGAACCACTGCCCCTTTTAATGTTCCTCCAGTAACAGCAAGAATATCCCTGTGGGCAGAATCATCAGACAATTCCAACTGGATGTCCCCTTACGAGGGTCTTCCTTCAGAGGCAAACCAAAAATGGGAAACTTGGAAGTCCCTGAACAGGCTCAGAAGTGGAGTGGGCAGATCAAAAGACAACCTGGCAAAATGGCCCAACCTAGAAGAATCCTCCACCTTGTGTAACTGTGGAGCATCTCCATTTCTAAACTGAAGAGCTGGTGTTGTTTATAGACACCTCCAAGGTCATGTGGCCAGCGTGGAGCACCATTACCTTCCTGCAGAAATGGTACTGACATTTGCATTTTTTTGAACTGCTAGGTTGGGAGAAGCTGGGGCTAACAGTGGGAGTTCACCTCTCTCTCTGGATTTGAATGGCTAAGCTTTTGGTCATCAATAGGGATTGATATCTCCGGCCGTAATACTTTGATTTTCGTTAATTTTTCGTATTTGAAATTATTTCGACCCTATATTGATCCTCGTCGTCCAACCCAGAAGTTAACCTTTCTAAATTGAAACTGGGTCAGCCATTTATGTAAAGGGCGCGTTATTAGGTCGTTTCTGCCTTTGGTTGTCAGCTGGCGAGAGTGGAGTGCAAGGCAGCATCTCCTCTCACCAGATGACACCAAAACACGGGTTAAAAATAACCCCCGTTTGAGTCTCGGCTGGCGAGAGGAGGGTGCCAGGCTGCCCCCTCCACCCTCCTCTGACATGTGAGGGAACACGCCTTGGTTTCTGGGCTGGCAGAGGGGATGGGAGGCATCACCTCCCTTTACCCCTGTGAGCTCACAATCCAACCTGTGTTCCCTTTAACCCGGGTTGGATTCCTTCTTTCTTAGCAGGGAAAGAGGTGTGGATGCTCCACACCTCTTTCCCTGCTAAGAACTTGCCACCCACTCCAACGCAGGGGAAGGCAATCCGCTGCAAAGTGAGTGTTTTGACTCACTTTGCAGTGGATTTTCTTCCCCTGCGATGGATCCAATGCAGGGGAAGGCAATCTGCTGCAAAGTGAGTCAAAACACTCACTTTGCAATGGATTGGCTTCCCTCCGCATTGGACCTAAGGCGCCTTTCAGACACCCAAACGGGGGTTAAAGATGACCCCCATTTGTGTTTCAGATGGCGACAGGAGGGTGGAGGGTGCAGCCTGGCACCCTCCTCTCGCCAGCTGAGACACAATTGGGGTTATCTTTAACCCCCGTTTGGGTGTCAGCTGGCCAGAGGGGAGTGCAGGCAGCACCCTCCACTCTCCTCTGGCCAGAACATGCGTGGAACAAATAACGTAATAATAACAAAATTTGTTATTAATTACGTTTCAATTACGAACGTTTTGCAAAATTTTTTGGAATAATTTCTATTTTGACCCATCAACGGAAATCCCCCCCCCTTACGAGTTTAGAAACATTTTTTTATGGATCAACCACCCCTAGTCATCAAGTTCAGCAGCTCAGCAGTTTAACCTGCTGCGCCACCAGGGGGGTTGAGTTATGGTGATATGTAGTATGTAATAATCATACAGAATTCCAATAATTGTATTACATTGTATATCTATAGATTTTACATTGTATCAAAGTGCTTTTAATGTAATCCATTTTGATTCTCCTTTGTGGAGAGAAAAAGGGGGCAATAATAATAATAAAATACTATTTAATGAAGCCACCATAAGTCAATAAGTCACTTGAATACAGACACGTTAATAAATAACATGTGTATCTCCTGAAAACTTACATATGTGTGTATGTACACATGCTGCACAGATATGGATTTGCTTGTATTTAGGCATACATTGCTATGGGAATTGTCAAGATGAGTGCCTGCACTTTGGAATGTTCCACTCATTCTGGATCAGGCTTCCTTTGTTCATATGTTTGAATGTGAATAATTGAAACAGTGCAAGTAATCTTTTCTTTTATTTTTGGTGAATTAACAGCAAAGACTAAAAGAAAGGTGAGGCAAGAGGAGAAGATTAACATGAATTAGAGAGCATCTGTTGAGACAGAAAAGAGAGAAACCTTGAGTTCAATTTATGGTTTTAACTAATGCAGTAGCACATCACATCGGAAATACTTCACAAAGGCATAGTGATGACCCCAACAACAAAAAAAATAATTAGACTGCCTTAGGAGCTATGCCAAAGACTTAATAGAAAATTAAGACAATGGTAAAAGGTTAGCAATAATACAGAACAAAAGTTATTTGCTGTGCAACATGGGGAAGGCATAAAAAGTAACAACGAGAAAGCTTTCCACCATGAAACTAGCAGAGAAATAAATTAAAAGCAAAAATGTTCCTTTTTTGTCTTTTTGGAAAATTGTATCAGAGAGTTGTGACTGAGAAGGTCACTGTTAAATCATATCTCTCCAGGTAATTCTCATAGTGTAATATTGAGCTGAACTCGTTATTTATATGGATAAGCTGGAAAGGAGCCAAAATGCAGGATTACGCTCCATTTTGCTTGGATTTAAAAGCACACAAAAGATATTGGAGCGGTTATTTGGGAAGAGGGTCTAGTGTCTGCATGAATCACTTGGCAATCTGAACTGCTCCATGAACATGTTTTGCACCAAAGTTTGGCTGTTAATATGAATCTGTAAAGGGCGCTCCAGGCAGTCCTGCTGGCCACATGACCTTGGAGGTGTTTACGGACAACACTGGCTCTTCTGTTTAGAAATGGAGCTAAACGCCAACCATTAGACAGGGGTGGGCAATTATTTTTTTCGAAGTGGCCACACGAGAGCCAAAAATTATTATGGAGGGCCGCACCTAAAGGCTGAACTACATTCTACATAATATCAATTTAATTTCTTTAATAATAATAAAAAGGCACTAAATTGCGGTTTTGATATATTAATAAGACTGATAAGAGTATATGTTATGAGCAATGAAAAAAAGAGGTTGTCATAGGAAAAGTAACATTTATTCACTAAAATTTTACAAAACAATGGTTGACAAAATGTGACTGGGGGAGGGAGAGGGGAAGGGGAAAGGAGGGGGCAGGAAGGGTGCTGTGTTGGCCCTCTCTCCGTAGTGGAGAAAGGGAAGGGAAGAGGCAGAGGAAAGCGAAGTCATGTTCTGCAGCGCTGCTTGCTCCTGGCCTCCTCCTCTTCTCCCTCCCCCTTCCCCTCCATTGCCTGCCGGCCTGCCTGCAGGGGCCCGCCTGCCGGGGCCCTTAGGTGGGTTGAACAGAATCGGCCAGTAGGCCGCATCCGGCCTGCGGGCCGCAAGACTCCCAGGTCTGCCCTAGAGTCAGATTAAATGTCACGGGAAAACCTTTAGCTTTACTTTAAAGGGCACATTTTTGTTTACTTGGGTTTGATTTTTTTGGCATTTTTTATGATAGCAGTAATAGCTATACACAGCTCAGGTTCAGGATATCTGATGGACCACATCTCCCTATGTGAGCCAGGAGGAGAAGCTCCCTTGAAGCACCGTAGCTTGAGAATGGAAGGGGACAGGAAACATTATCCTTTAGCATTCCACTCAGTTGTGCTTACATGCTTCTGCTGCTCCATGTAGATCTCTGGAAATTGAGGAAATGCAAAATGTAAATCAATTGGGGGAGGGGGGAAGGAAAATGTAAGGATTTTACAATGTCTTCTCTTTAAGCCAACATTCAGGAAGAGAAGAAATGTCCTTGGTGCAATTGTTGAAATAGGATCAAAGACACCCCAGTCCCATAAATGAATTAGTTTAGTATTACTTAAGTGATTTTTGTAGAGTGGTGTTGGTTTCTGGTTTGTTTCCGAGAAATAAACTCCTTTAACTAATGGGTGCAGATATGGAGCCAATGGAACACTAGGGAAACATGGTCAGTCCTCAAACACCTTGCTTGCAAAATACTGTGCTAAGTGACTTGGGCCCATCAAAATCTATGCCTTACTATGGACCTCTTCACATGGCCCCTGAGGCCATGCTGTTTCACCTCCCTCCTTCCCCCATCATATGATGCTCCTGTCCTCATCAGATGGGAGAAAAGACAGCAACTCACAGCAATGTGCGTTGCCCCATTGCATATGGGGAATAATAATAATGATAATAATGATAATGATAGTAATAATAAAACAGCTTTATTTTTATACTGCCCTATCTCCCCGAGGGGACTCAGGGAGATTTACAACAGAAAATTGGCAAATATTCAATGCCGGCATAACACAACAAACAGATCAAATATAAACAATAAAATAAACAACATCAGGTGTACTTATAGAACAATACAAAAATAACAAACTTAGAAATGTAAATAAATAAATCAAACATTTAGGACATCTTTACTACCAGATCTAATAATAGCAAACAGTTAAAACATTAAAAGTAAAAAGGCATTTACAAGTCAACAGGACTGAGGTGGTGTCCAAGTGTTTAAGATGCTGGCTGAATTAAATTATATCACACAATTAAAAGGACCTATATGGGTCTAATTACCATCCCACTCCTACACCCGCCTACCGATTTCTGATTCCCTCCCCATAACATCCACCCCTATTCAGACCGGGATTGTGGCACAGCTGGCTGGGAGTCAGCTGCATTAAGATCACTACTGACCGGAAGGTCATGAGTTCGAAGCCTGCCCAGGTCAGGGTGAGCTCTCGACCAAATTGTGTAGCTTGTTGTCGGACTTTGCAACCCGAAAGACAGTTGCATCTGTCAAGAAGGAAATTTAGGTACCACTTTGTGGGGAGGCTAATTTAACTGATTTACGAGGCCATAAAATCTCCAGGAAGTATGCAACAGAATGAAGGAATGCGACAGCTCCCTGGTGGCCAGAAGTTGGAATGTTAAATAACCTCTGAGTGTCTGTCTATGAGTCTATGAGTCTATGAGTGTCTGAGTGTTGTGTGTCTATGGCATTAAATGTTTGCCTGTATATGTACATTATAATCTGCCGTGAGTCCCTTGCGGGGTAAGAAGGGCGGTCCTAGATATGATATAATTTATGCTATAATATGTCCAAGGGGAAAGGGCAGAGGGTGGGAGTGGGGTAAAATGACAAACTAAATAAATATTTAATTAAACAGCTGAACAAAAAACAACTGGAAAAACAGAGCTGAAAAGGCAGGTCTGGCATATTACAAAAAGTGAAAGGACAGCAAAAGTAAAGTTTCCAGAGCAAAGCTTGAAGATTGTTTCCACTGTGAGTTCACATGGATCATCATCAACCTGTAAAACAATATGCCCTGCTAAACTTTAGTTTGCAGCGTATCTGAAAAACAGCATGATTCACACTGTGAAGTGCAATGTGACCAAATTTTCTTTCATTGGAGAAGTCTGTGCATTATGCATCCCCCTGCCGTTTTTTTCTATTCACACCTTCTGATGACTTTTTCTCTCCAGGTTGCTCCCAACAATGCCACTCTCTTTCTTTTGATCTCCCCTTCCGTTTTTCAAGAAAACAAAAAAACAAAAACAACCAGCAATCTCTAACCCTTATATAATATATAGAATGTGTGTATATGCCAAACTGTCCAGCTTTAGGGTCTACTCCGTACAAATTGCACACAAGCACAACCCTGATTAGCAGATCAAAATGGAGTGGGAACTGCAGGAGGGCGTCACTAACTGAGAAAATGTATGATACCGGGAATGGACTTAATTGAAATTGTACATGTAGCTAATGAGAGAAATCTAATTTTGAAAGTGTTTTCCTCTATTACATTTTACTTGATAATAATTAAGACCCTTAATCAATGGAAGAACCAAGTGCAATGTCTAGAAAATAAATTGATTTGATACTAATAGATTTTGGACTTTATCACATAAGGCAGTCAAACCATGCCATCCTTATTACATGACATCATGTGCATCTCATTATCATTATTCCTAGTTTTTGTGGCTCTGCTGTCTCTAACTATCAATTGGTAAGACCCCTCAATAGTCCTCGATTCCAATATGTTCGCATCACTTACCTTAGTGCAGTGGTTCCCAAACCTTTTTGGCCTACCGCCCCCTTTCCAGAAAAAAAATTACTCACCGCCCCCCTAGAATTTTTTTTCAATTTAATAGTAATTAAACAGAAATATATATGTATTAATGCAGTGGTTCTCAACTTTTCTAATGCCATGACCCCTAAATAAGGTTCCTCATGTTGTGGTGACCCCCAACCATATTTTTGTTGCTACTTCGTAAATAATTGTGCCACTCTTACAAATTCTAATCCAAATATCTAACATGCAGATCAAAGCAAAGGGGGCGGGGCCAAAGAAGAGGGCCGTGCAACCCCTCCTAAATGGCCAATTGTTCTCCGCCCCCTTAAAGGGGTTCACCCCCCCAGTACGCTGATGACACCTAGCTGGTGCTGAGAATGGAGGGCAGGCCAGAGACCGTACCCGATTGTTTCCATCAATGCCTTGAAGCTGTGACTGGATGGCTGCGGGATAGCCAGTTGAAGGTGAACCCGTCGAAGACGGAGATCCTATGGCTGGGTCACCCTGGATTGAGTGGATGCCAAATACCTACCCTGGATGGTGAGCCTTTAAGACCGTTGTCCTCTGTAAAGTGCCTGGGGGTCCATTTGGACTCATTGCTATTGATGGAGCTGCAAATCTCCACTGTATGGAAGACCGCATTTTTCCACCTGCGGCAGGCTAGGCAGTTGGCTCTCTACTTATCCAGAGGCGACCTGGCTATGGTGATCCAGGCGACGGTCATCTCGAGGCTGGATTACTGTAACACCCTCTACATTGGCCTTCCCTTGACAGCAATCCGGAAACTCAAGCTGGTACAGAATGCTGTGGCTCGACTACTGGTGGGAGCATCGGTACGAGAGCATATAACACCTATTTTACAGCAACTGCACTGGCTACCAGATTGTTTTCAAGGTGCTGGTTTTGACCTTTAAGGCCTTGTATGATCTAGGGCCGGTGTACCTGAGGGACCGCCTTATCCCATATGTTCCCCCGAGATCACTGCGTTCAGAAGAACAGAACCTCCTAGTAGTCCCCTCGATCCAGTCCTGTCAGCTGATACGATAGAGAGCCTTCTTTGTGGCAGCACCATCCTCATGGAATTCCATGCTGGATGAGGTCCGCGCTATTAAGGAGTTGGGCCCATTTTGGAGAGCTTGCAAGAAAGCTCTGTTTAGGCAAGCCTTCAACCTTGCTGGCCCTTGAGTTAGCACTTCTTGGAATGTAATTGTAGTTGCCATGTAGATGCTTGTTTTAAGTGTAGTTACGTTTTTGGGTTTTATTGTTGCTGTATTAATGAAACTGTGATTATGCTATATGTTTTTATGTAAACCGCCCCGAGCCCGCCGGAAGGAGCGGTATATAAGAACGAATAATAAATAAATAAATAAAAAAATTCCCCTGAGCCTCCCACCGCCCCCTTGGATCGCCTCTTCGCCCACCAGGGGGTGGTATCGTCCACTTTGAGAATCAGTGCCTTAGTGCAATAGGTCCCTTCTGCTTCAGTGCCAGCTTCCTTGCAATGATGTGTCATGGGGCAACAAGTTTCTCCCCTTCCTTTTGCTATTCTCAAGCTAATTTTATTTTTAAAACATTGTCTTTTTTCTTTTTGAATGTTTATATTATATAATTGTCCTAAAGAAAATGTGAAATTACAAGGGTCCGCAGAAGTATGGACCTTGGAATATGAAATTGGCGCAACTGAGCTACAGATGAGGCATGAGATTGAAGATATTAAATTCAGCATGTACACATTATCTATGCTAACATGACTGCAACAAAATAATGGTTTGGTGTGACAAAGTCCTAAGACTTCGATGTCATTTTCAGGCTTTTGGGAGCTGTAACATCAGCAGGAAACCCTTGTCCTCCTCACTTCTTTCTTACTGCCTCCCATTTACCATTCTCACCATGCTAAAACAGTGAATGTGGCTCTTAATGAGACATGCCGCATTATCAAGGGGTGTCTGTGCCCTACATCATTGTTTAGCTGGCATTGCATCACCTGACATCCGCCAGGAAGTAGCAACCAATAGTGAAAGGACCAAGGAAGTGACATCTCCGGCCCATCTCCTGTTTGGGTATCAGCCAGCACGCCAACGACTTAAATCAAGAAATAATTTTCTAAGATCTATAGAGACAGGCTTGGATTAACACCTTTTTGCGCCCTAGGCCACACTTTGGAATTACACCTTTAAACCAACCTCTACCGCACCCCCCCCATCCTTTCATCCGCTCGTCCCCCTTAGGGCCCCACATCCAGCTTTCCCAGTGTGGCCCCACTAGGTCCGCAACAGGAGTTTCCCTCGCGACAGGCACTATGGATGCAGGCATGGGGGGACGAGCCTCCTCCCCGATGACGGGGCTTGAGGCACTTGGCTCCTACCCGGTATCGGAGATTGCACATGCATTGTAGTCAGCAGCTGTACCAATGCCGTGCTTCTCCCCGATACCGGTGCTTGTCGTGTTGGGCTTCTCTCCTGTACTGGGGTTTGCGCATGTGCCGTAGCCGGCAGTTGTACTTCTATCTCCAGTAAGGAGGAGTCTCCTCCTTGCGTTGGAGGAGGAATACCAGCTTTCATGGTGTTAGGGCATGTGCAGACTACGCAATGGAGTTTCCTGTACTTGCACTGAAGGAGCCAAGTGGATGCTGTCGGCATCGAGGGAGTTAATTGTTCCTCCTGTCGACGTCGACGCCAGTGTCGAGAGCCCCTGTGCATACGCCATTTGCGCAACAATAGCAGAGGCAGGAGCTGGTATTCAGGAAGGGGCAGGGGCAGGGCCAAAAATGAGGACCTCTGGTATCCTTCCTTCCTCATCTCCATGCGCATTGCGTTTTATTTGTTTCAACATATTTTTTTTGGTATGTGATCTGCGCCCCCCCCCCCCCCTCGGCTTGCACCCCTAGGCCATGGCCTAGGTTGGCCTTATGGGTAATCCTGGCTTGTATAGAGATACTCACTGGAACACGTCAGCAAGCAAGAATGCAAAAGTGGCAGGCTAAAAGCCAGAACCTCAATCAATGGCTGATACCAAATGAGAGGCTTCCTCCTGGGCACACAGAAAACTGGGCAACTTGGAAGTTGCTGAACAGGCTGCGCTCTAGCACCACGAGATGCAGAGCCAACCTTAAGAAATGAGACTACAAAGTGGAATCTATGACATGCGAGTGTGGAGAAGAGCTTACATGGGGCCAAGCCCAATCAACACAGTTAAGACATAGCACAATAAAATACATGACAACAGCCATATATGCAATAAAAAACAAAAATAAAAAAGATTATAACAATATATAAAAGCAGGCATTAATAATAACTGGCATGACCATGTTATCATTTCATGTGACTTCATTTTTTTATTTTAAAAAACCCACATACTTTGCTTACACACATTATGTTGAGCAGATTGCTATATACATTCAAAGCAGATTGCTGTGAATGATAAAGTTCAACAGAAATATCACATTATCTGAATATGAAAAGGGCACCATCTTTTTCACGGGACTTCATTGCATCAGTCTGTGGCATGTGCACCTCAGCCAGAAAAAAAGGAGCAATGAGATATATAAATCTGGAATAGCATTTGATTAGCATTAGAAGGGCCAAGCAAATGAGGAGAATCTCAGGGACGACATTAAAAAAGTGCAACATCTTGGGAAATGATTATATTTTAAAATACTTTGAATATTTTTGTTTCATGTTTTTTCAAAAGCCTCTTCTCCCTTGATTGCCACCTTCATTTTTGATTGTAAACACTTGAGTTGAGACCATGGCCCAATTCTTACACTCATTCAGTCTTCTAGTCTTCTTTTATTGCAGATCCACTTCTCCCATGTACAGAAAGGAACATTTGACTACTGGAAGATTGTGTATATATTTTGCACTCTTCTTTCCTGTCGAAAAAGGAGTGTGAATAAAGAAGTGTGACTACAAGGTCACAGTAATGCAGATGTTACATTTTACAAAATACTTCATCACACTGGAGAAAAAATCCACTTAAAATTTGGGTTCTGCCTCCTGCACAATTCTGGGGTTTGTAGTTTAGTGATGATGTTAAAGGCTCTTCCCTAAACTACAAACCCCAGAATTCTGCAGGAGGCAGAAACCAGATTTTAAGTGGATTTTTTCTCTAGTATGATTTATTAATTTATTTGTTAGATTTATTGGCCGCCACTCCCAACCGGCTTGGGGTGGCTTACATCAAGCACCACAATAAAACAACAAATCTACAACAGCAATAAAACCACAAGAATAAAACAATTCCTAAGAGATAACACAAGTCCTAGGAGATAGCACATTACAACTCAAAGGCCTGCCGGAATAGGGCCGACTTGCAGGTCTTCCAAAAAGCCAACAGATTACGCAAGGCCCGAACCACCGAGGGTAGTGCGTTCCAGAGAACTGGGGCAATGATGGACGCCCTTCTCCGTGAATGAACGCCCTTCTCCGTGTTGAAGTTAGATGGTATTGTTTGACATTGGGCACAGCTAGAAGATTTCAGTCTTCCGATCTAAGTGTTCTCATGGGACAATATGGGGTTAGGCGATCCCTTAGGTACACTGGCCCCAGACCATACAAGGCCTTGAAAGTCAAGACTAACACTTTGAAGGTGATCCGGTACTCAATAGGAAGCCAGTGCAGTTCCCGCAGAATTGGTGTAATGTGGCAGCTCGCAGGAGCTCCTGCGAGCAACTGAGCTGTGGCGTTCTGCACCAGTTTGAGTTTCCAGGTCACCAACAGAGGCCGGCCAATGTAGAGAGCATTACAGTAGTCTAACCTAGATGATGAGGCCTTAGTCACACCAGCTAAGACATTGTTGATATTATAGTTTTTCAAGTTTTGTCCTAGCAAGATATTGGGCAGTATTATTCCAAGATGTGTACAGCTGCAATATTGGTTTGCTTTCCTCGTGTGATACAGTCCTCAGACAGAGAAAATAGAGACTTGTGTACAAGGGGGGGAAACGTCACACAAGCTGACATGCCTCACAATATGCTTTATGCTTGCTGTAAACACTGTTTAAAACCTGTCACGAGCTTTAACAAAATGTATACGGTACCTTTCCTTGACAATTCAATTCATTTGAAATGTGGTGCAGAAGAAGAGTTCTATGGATAGCATGGATTCCTAAAAAGAAAAAGGAATCGGTCTTAAAGAAACTCAAGCCTGAGCTCTCTTTAAAAGGGAAGATAACTAAATTGAGGCTGCTGTACTTCAGACATCTTGTGAGATGATGTAACTCATTAGAACACATGATAAGTGAAAAACAGTAGGAAAAGAGAAAAACTGCATTACAGATGGATTGATTCAATCGAGAAAGCCATGGCCCTGAGTTTACAAGACTTAAGCAAAGTTGTAGATGACTAGGGATTTTTAAGGTGTCTCATTCATATGTCAACATTGACTTGATATCAAAATAATGACATAAAAATTGTCAGGTATACACATGCTACTGCCGTATTTTTTGAAACATATGAATGAGAGACTATTCACCGATGAGTGGGTGTGTTTTAATGCTGCCATAAAAGTCTTGCTTCCGGTCTCCTGCATTGAACTGCTGAGAAGCACTTTTAACTCAAATGTGCATTTTCGCATCGATTTATCACTCCTTTTAGAATTTTTACTGATCTGGGAACATTGCTCCATGCAGCCTCCTTTATAACTCACAATAATGTGCTTATGCCATTTACAACGTGAGGCAAGTTTGAGAATAGTTCAATAGAGGCATTGTGTGATGAACAGAAGTTCATGAACGGACTTATATCCATTGTGGGATTTTTCTATCACTAACCATAGACAAAATGTTGAGGCAACAATAGAATTTCTGGAAATGAAGTAGTTCCGTGTGAAATATCCTATTATCCCCAACAAAATATGAGGTGGGATTTCTGCTTCATTTAAGACTAGAATCATTTCTGGGCCATGTCTTGGAGAACTCCTACTTAAAACTGGATGAAGCCATGGAAGGGACCACAGCTATGTGATGTTACAGGGCTATAGCAATAACTCACTCACCATTGGCTATGCTGGTTGGGGGATTCTGGTGGGATGCACCTTGCCTACTCTTGTATAAAAATGTTCCAGTTCTATTTTGTGACAATAACAGCACATGGGCATGTCCGGATTACCCTAGGCCATGGCCTAGGGGCGCAAGCCGGGGGGGCACAGATCACGGACCAAAAAAAACCAACAACTGGTCTGTGCCCCTCGTTCCCACTTTCTCATGCCCCTCCTCGCTCCTTCTCCCGACAAAGACTCTGCTCTGTCACCTCCATCTCTCTTTCTCTTACGCGCTCTCTCTCTCTCTCTCGTGCATGTGCTCTCTCTCGTGCGTGCTCTCTCTCTCTCTCATGCACGCGCTCTCTCTCATGCACGCGCTCTCTGTATCGCGCGTCCTCTCTCTCTCTCTCTCTCTCTCACGCACCTTTGGAGCTTGTTTGCACCCACTGCGCTCTCTCCAAGCCTCCCGACTCCCGAGGAGACCTTCAGAGCACAGAGGAGCTTTCCAGCCAGTGGGAATGGAGACCTTGGAGGTGCCCGGAGGTTGGCTTAAAGGGGGCGTAATTTCAAAGTGTGGCCTAGGGCGCAAAAAGTGTTAATCCTGGCCTGCACACGGGAACAGGATAGTAAAAATGGAACATATCACAAAATGGGAAAGGCAAGACAAAGAGAGCCAATGTGTCATCGTGGTGCAATTGATGAAAGCTCTATTATCATTAGATTCTACTGTAACATTAATTAATTTTCAAATCATGCTAAAGCGGCTACATCTCAAAAATTCAAATCAGTGCATACAGCCATCATTGCCAGCATAATCCAAAATATAGAATAAATATAAAGAATCATATGTAAAAGAAAATGGCATGGGAGAGCCAGTCTTAAACATTAATCTAAACAGAAGAATTAGTAAGCCGAGGTTGCCTTTACACTGTAGAATTAATGAAGTTTGACACCATCTGAATTCCATGGCTTAGTTCTATTGAATCCTGAGAGCTGTAGTTCTGCAAGGCCTTTAGCCTTCTTTAGCCTTCTTTGCCAAGGGGTGTTGGTGCTTTACCCAGCTACAAATCCCAGGATCCCATAGCACTGAGTCACGGCAGTTAATGTAATGTCTCCCAAGCAAACCAAAACCAATTAAAGTCCCACGGCAATTGGCAAATGATGGGGCAGGAAATGTGGAAGCCCCTAGCTATGAACTGGCCCATGGGCAGTTGATATGGATGTGTGAAAGGCTGTGTGGATCCAGAATAGGTCTCTACAGTCACTTCTAAACCCACAGCTAAGACTCTACCTTTGGAAGGCCATGAGTGATCACCTATGATGATGAATGTGATGTCGAAGTCCATTAATTGTACAACGTAGACGTACCCTCAGGCTAAAATCATATTAGCTACCCTGAGTTAGAGTAGATACATTGAATCAATTGTTGAATGATGAGTCAACACATAGGTTAATGTTTATGTTTATGTATGCATATAATGAATTCATGTCTCAGCATTCAATGTTTGTCGTTTGTACTGTATGTTGTATAAATAAATTGTATACTAAATGAATTGGCCTTTCTAGCCATAATTTCTAGTCCTCCTAGCCATTACCTCATTCTCAACTCTTACACTTTACAATTGTCCCTACCATGGAGTTATTAATCTGTATTAATCTGATTTGGCTCTGTCAGTCTTAATTTGTCACCTACCTCTCATACTTTACCACCAGCCCTTGTTTGAGAATCATATTGCACAAAGCCTTCCCTTGTCCCTTAACTCAGGAACATCCATTATGCTCAACTACTGGTTGTTTTATGATGAATTATGTTTTAAATTATGTGTTATGATGTTTGTATATGTATTTTATTTTGTATATTTTAACTCTGTTTGACCAGTTTTAGGGTTTGTCCAATCAGTCCCTTTATTGTGGAAACTTCCACAATAAAAGGGGGCTGTACAGAAGATGTTCTGACCAATCCTGCATTAATTTGTCACAAACCTGGAAAATGCTGGTTTGTGCTGAATTAATTTGTTAGTGCATTTATTCCATACCATCTTGGAAGGCGTGGGATAAATGCTCTATTTTTGGGTCTGGACTGCAGAATACTGCAGTCCAGACAGTATTCCCACAGTTTACTGGGCTTATTTAGCCTGATAAACTGTTTCCGGGTCTGTACTGCAGAATACTGCAGTCCAGTCAATATTCCTACAGTTTACAGGGCTAAAAAAGCCTGGTAAACTATGGGAATACCCACCCCCTCTCCCCAAGCCTGTAGATCCCCTAGAAAACTAAGAAATACTTACATGGTCTCCATTAGAATCCTGGTGAGTTCTCCTGGCACTTAGAAATGATGTTATAATATCAAAAATATCAAAACAACAACAACAACCAAGTAAAGTTCCACAAAATAAAATAATATACCTTGCAGACTTGAGGTTTGTATTGTGGACTGGAGACATGTTTTTAGTTCTGCAATTGAGCTTGCATTCCATGTAATTAATGATTCAATGTTTGTTTTAGTATTACTTTGGCAACAGCGAAGAATACGTCCTCACTCCACGGGATCCCCGGTCCCGAAGAAGCCCCCACGAAATCGACCGGAACGGAGCGCAAGATTACCCTTTTTTGGATTACAATTTGTTGGACATTGACTTTATTTTGGATTTTCCAAGGAACTGTTTTGATTTAAGAATGCTCCAAGACCTACCGTTGTGAGTAAATGCAGGCGTTGTGCCTCAATATGGACTATATGTATGGACTGTGACTCTTTTGCTAGCCACGCTCTTATGTTGATTGAATATCCAATAGAGTTTGAAACGATAGATGATTAATAACACAGTTATACTGTACATTTGGATACTATTGAGTTATTGAGCTCTTTCTACCACTTAGAAATGATGTGCTAGGAGAGCGGGGCGGCGGGGAGGAAATCTCTCCCCCCCCCCCATTCTCGTGCATCCTTTCTACACACCGGGAGAGCTCACTGGGATTCTAATGGAGACCATGTAAGCATTTCTTAGTTTTCTAAGGGATCTAGGTGCTTGGGGGAGGGTCTCCCCATGTTATCTTGGGCTAGTCCCGAGAGAAAGTGTGGACACCCACGCCAGAAAGTGCATGCTTTCTGGTGTGGGTGCAGACAGCCCCCAACAAAAACATCCACCTTTTTAACGTGGATATTTGTAGAATAAAGGGCTGCTTGGAACTGTCCTTAGTCCCCATATAAGCTGCCCAGAGTCCCTTCGGGGAGGTGGTGGCGGGATACAAAAATAAAGTTATTGTTGTTGTTGTTTCAATATTTCACTTTGTTATGGACAAAAGTATGTGTCTGTGACCAAGAAAACCTCTCTGGTTTCTGCAAAATATGATGTCAAACAAAATAGATAAGCAAATAGACAACTGTTGAAGAACGAATGGCATTTAGCAAAACGGCAACGGTAGTACGTCCGACGTAAATAACATATTTTTTGTGATCTAGTCACAATTGTCTTAACTGAAAACATTTTTAAAAATTGGATTTCGGAGAAGAAAAGACTTTCTGTACACTGTAATTTCCACAGAAAGGGTCTTACCATAGATTATTGGAAATAACAGTAATTTGAAGGTTTGGCTTCATCTTTTTTCTGAAAAGAAAAGAAAGCATATAATAAGCAGGTCTCTTGCCTCAAACCTCATTTGAAAAGCAGGCAGATATATGGATTTGGCTTGCGATAGCATTCACCGCTTCTGCTGTGTACTTGGGAGCAGTCTTTTGTGCCTATTAGATCTCTGGCAGTGTCGTGAATCCATGCACACAATTCAGATAGAAAACGCTATTGTTTTAGATCAATTAGCAGCTGCACTTAACAAAGACAGCAACATGCTATAAAATTAATTGAGAATTTAACCTTGGAATGAAAAATATGCAGTCTGTTAGATTTTGGTGTAATCAGCTTAAGCAGTCATACTTCAATTGAGGAGCACAATGTAAGGTTGAGCTATTTCTCTTCTGATTAAGGCAACCATGCAATTTTTTTGCATAGGCTGTTTAATGAATATTATTCAAAGGAGATCTATTATCTCTCTGAATGGTGGCATTTTAATGATTCTTGTATCCATTTGCTAAGTAGATGTGTAAGACGATTAACTGCTAAGATGCTACTTTGCACCTATTAAAACAATCACCCTTTACATAAAATGAAGGAAAATAAGAATCCATACTTATGGAGACAATTTCCTCATTTTGCATTCCCCCAGCTATGCTCCATGTCTTCTTGCACTAATTTATCCCAGAAACTACACTTCACCCTGCATCAAGGTTGGGGGGTAGAGCAATTTTGTCTCCTCCCCACGGAGTAGGGATTGATTGGTTCCCTGGAACCTTCCAGTAGAGGAGGCGGGGCTGGCCTTGTTGTAGGCCAGCCCTCTCTCCTTCATTCTGCTGGAAAGCATTGCCCACCACTCCCGCCCATGGACAGTATAGTAATGGTCACCATTCGGGACCGGGTAGGAATTTTTTCTTTTCCCTCTTAAGAGAGATAGCACAGCGGTAACAACAGCTGTGATTGCAATCAGAAGGTTGCATGTTCAATTCTCGGGCTGGTCTGGACACCCAGCTGTGAGCCCTGTCCACTGTCCACCTAACAGATCAAAAACAAGCCAGCTGTGAGTAGATGAACTAGGGACCGCTCAGCGGGGAAGGATTTTTATAACACCTGAATAAAAATAAGGAAGATCGGCTGTCGGGGGTGAAATGCGGAACCAGAGGCTCTCGTCTGAGGATGAAGCAACAGCACCCCCTTGTGACATAATGGAGCAACCGCACCCTGTGACGCAGCCAGAAGAAGAAAAATCCTTCTAATTGCACATGTTTGTCTGCACATGTTTGTCTGTACAATTGTATTGTAATTGTATGTCAGCCGGCAGGGACTGTCTGCTGTATGTGTAATGTCTGAGTCCCCTTCGGGGTGAGAAGAGCGGAATATAAATTAAGTGTATTAAGTTCTAGGAGGGTTTTTTCGCCTACCCTATACTGTTCTTTAGGGGCTAGACAGATGGTCGGTTTGTAACTAGGTTAGCGTAAATAGATTAGTAATACAAAGGTTGGTATATATTTAAGGCACCCCTTAAGGGTGTGGACCATTATGCATACACTCACCTAGAGGTTAATTTTTGGGGGTGAGGTGATTTAGAATGGTGCAATATACAAGACAAGGGCTCAAAAGCCAATAAACAACTGCAAAGTTACTACACAATTAGCAAAATTCTTATTTATATGCAATATATATATATAGAAAACATGTTAATTAGGCATACGATACCACATCAATCCCGAGGGAGCTCCAGAAAAGGGGGAGGAGAAGAGGGAGAAGTCCATATATTTAGTCCAAAAGGTGATGAGAGCCCAATCCAACAAAAAGATATATAATCCAAAAATAGGAAACGTTCCCTAGGGAGCCCATGCACCCATTTGTAAAGTTCCAAATGATACGGAGAAAAGATCCACTGAGGGAAGCCCCGGCTTATTCTGAGGCAGTGGGGAGCGTTCTGAAGAGGTGCTGGATGCACCTGGAGGAGAGATTCTCAGTCGGTCCGCAATGGATATGAATAGCGTCACCGTGGAGTATGGTCCATTCCCAAGTCGTTCATCCGTAATATTATACAAATTATATCAAGCTCCGTCGGGGTATAATAAGTGCCAGGACACAGAGGGAAAGGTGAGTGGGTTCCCTCAAGAAGGAAAGCGTAGTGTTAACATCAGCTACACTTTCCTTCTTGAGGGATCAACGACTCGGGAATGGACCATACTCCACAGTGACGCTATTCATTTCCATTGCGGAACGACTGAGAATCTCTCCTCCAGGTGCATCCAGCACCTCTTCGGAACATTCCCCACTGCCTCAGAATAAGCCGGGGCTTCCCTCAGCGGATCTTTTCTCCGTATTGTTTGGAACTTTACAGATGGGCGCATTGGCTCCCTAGGGAACGTTTCCTATTTATTACCTTTTGGACTAAATATATGGACTTCTCCCTCTTCTCCTCCCCCTTTTCTGGAGCTCCCTCGTGATTGATGTGGTATTGTATGCCTAATTAGCATGCTTTCTATATATATATATATATATATATATAGCATATAAATAAGAATGTTTGCTAATTGTGTAGTACCTTTGCAGTTGTTTATTGGTGATTTAGAATGGCCCAGAATGGGAAGAGTCTGGTCTCAAAAATTGAGAGAGATTTCTCCGGACGTTTCCCTTACGGGTTACCTGGGTTTAAATCTCCAGGGGACCCAGGTATTATGCCTGAATAGATGAGGGGTAGACTGTAGAAGACACTACCTCAGCTTAGACACACCAAGTTGAACTGACACCTAAAGTTAGTTGAGTTAACAGTTAAATAGGTAACAATCAATCAAAGTTGCCCAAATTTTAAATCCATATTATGTGTCTGTCTCGTTATTTCGGGGGGTTGGAAGACAAATAACATTGGGTTGTTGCTTTTATTTCTCATAGTTTGGAAGAAGTACAAGTAGTACAAGTAATAACCTACAATGTATTGGAATCTTAAGCCATACACAATCCGAATTTGCAGGTGCAGAAGCTTCCCATTGAAATGGTTGCTCTGCGGAGTGTATTCTGAATAGTGGAAGATGCAAGAGGTGCCTGGTTTTTGTCAGTCCTGATACAATGCCAACAATTTAACTTGGCACCACTGAGCTATCCTCACTCCTGGGCTACTGAGAACATGCTCAGCAGGCAGTTTTTCAAGCAAGATAGCTTTCTGGTGGCTCTACGGGTATACTGAATGAATTACAATCTTTGATAATTGAACTGTTGAGTTTGGTAAACAGAAAGGCACTGCAAGAAGGACAAGGAATTCAAAAAGAAACAAATGCACGAGTTTTGATTCTATGGATAGGTCTGTGCACTGTTTCAAAACAGAAATGATCAGACTTGATTTGATTGGCAGTTTAACAGGACCATGCAGATAGCTTAATTAAGTTGGATGCTGGGCAGGCCAACCAGTTTACAGAAGTCTAGAAGGGAGTTGGAGGAAAGTTCTGAGAGTGCTTTGGACTGCAAGAAGATCTAACCAGTCCATACTCCAGAAAATAATGCACGGCTGCTCACAAGAGAGAAGGATATTAGAGGCAAAGATGAAGTACTTTGGTGACATAATGAGAAGACAGGAAAGCTTGGAGAAGATACTTACTTACTTACTTACTTACTTAGGCGATCCCTTATTGTCCGAGTAGGATTGTCCTCCAAGATCAGTATACTGGCAGTGGGTCCGTAGGTGACTGTGATCTTGATCTGCATCTTCTCCTGCAGTGAGGCGGTGCCAGTCGGCGACGGCTTGATGCGCCTTCCTCTTGGCATGTTTCTCTTTTTCGCCTTCCATTCATGCCTCTTCAAATTCTACAGCACTGCTGGTCACAGCTGACCTCCAGCTGGAGCGCTCAAAGGCCAGGGCTTCTCAGTTCTCAATGCTTTTGCCAAAGTTTTTAAGGTTGGCTTTGACCCTATCTTTAAATCTCTTTTCCTGCCCACCAACATTCCGTTTTCCATTCCTGAGTTTGGAATAGAGCAACTGCTTTGGGAGATATTGGTTGGGCATCCGGACAACGTGGCCAGTCCAGTGGAGCTGATGGAGGAGAACCATCGCTTCAATGCTGGTGGTATTTGCTTCTTCCAGCAGGCTGACATTTGTCTGCTTGACTTCCCAAGAGATTTGCAGCATTTTTCTGAGGCAGCACTGATGGAATCGTTCCAGGAGTTGCATGTGATGTCTGTAGACAGTCCACGTTCCTCAGGCGTATAGCAGGGTTGGGGGATTTATAAACAAGCATCTTGGTATCCCTATGGATGTTCTCAAACACTCTCTGCTTCATTCGGAAAAATGCTGCACTCGCAGAGCTCAGGTGGTGTTGTATTTCAGTGTCAATGTTGACTTCTGTGGAGAGGTGGCTGCCAAGGTAGCAGAAATGGTCAACACTTTCTAATGTTACCCCATTAAGCCGTATTTCTGGCATTGGAGAGGGATTGGTTGGTGACTGCTGGAAGAGCACTTCGGTTTTCTCGGTGTTCAATGACAGGCCAAGCGTCTCGTATGCTTCTGCGAAGGTGTTCCGAGTGGCTTCTATGTCTTCTTCTGAATGCGCACAGACAACGTTGTCATCAGCATATTGGAGTTCTATAACAGATGTTGTAACCTTGGTTTTGGCTTTCAGTCTGTTGAGGTTAAATAGCTTGCCATCTGTCCGATAGATGATTTCCACTCCTGTGAGGAGCTCACAAGAGGGAAGGATATTAGAGGCAATGATTAAGTACTTTGGCCACATAATGAGAACACAGGAAAGCTTGGAAAAGATAATGATGGAAAATGGAAGGAAAAAGAAAGAGGGGCCAACCAATGGATGGCATTCTTGAAGTGACTGGCTTGATCTTGTGTTGCACCATAGCCCTTGAAGGCTCCTTTGATAAACCACTTGAGTCCAACTATGGTTAAATGCTTTATTTAGAACTAGCTGTACCCGGCACGCGTTGCTGTGCCCTATTTTGGAGATGCGAGGAAGTCTGAGTATGTAAGTTGTTGTTGTTGTTGGGGTCATGGCTGTGTTGTTGTGGGTTGTTTTGGTGGGTGGGATGTTGGAGTCCTGTGGAGTTGTTGGTGTGTGGTGTTGCTGGTGTTCTGCATAGCTTGTGGATATGCAATGTTTTTGTCTTTCCGTCTGCTGTGTTGATGTAGAGGTTGATGCGTGTGTGGGTGGGGTACTTTGGAAGTGAGTGGAGGTACTTGAAATCCCGTTATCCATGGTGTGTCCTCCTCTAATCTGCAGTCGGATGGAGTGTGGGTCATGGGGTGCATTGTTTGCCAAGTTTGGTCTTTATCGGTCTTGGTTCTTGGACACAGTGGTCTGTGGGGAATGATGGGTTTTGAAGTACTACAAATCCCATTATCCATGGAGGTACTTCATGTCCCATAATCCATGGTCCACCCTCCTCCAAACTGTAGAATAATGTAGCGTGGGTCATAGGGGCTCTGTGTGCCAAGGTAGGTTACTGTAAATTCAGGCCATAAACAGTGTCCCATGAGCTGAGGCCTAGTCAAGAACAGCAAGTTAATGAAGCCTTACTGTCAATTCAGAGTGTAAACAGCATTCCATTAAGTGAGGCCTAGTCAGGGAAATTAAGTTAATGAAGCCTTACTGTCAATTTTGGGCATGGTCTGTGATTTGTAGGGGTGTAAATTGTGTGCCTCAGCCCTTTGCCTTATCCTCCTCTGACAGTTTATTATGGGTCGGAATGTTCATGTTGGCTGGCCAGTACAGGAGTTATGCAAATCCGCCCTTATTGGCAGCCAATCATGTTGTCAGAATGTAGAGGCTGGGAGAGTCGTTGGCAGCCCCAGAGGATGCTGGGAAATGTAGTTTTTACTTGTTGTTTTGGGGGCCTTTTAGGTTTTGGGGGGGAAGTTTCTTTGCTACAAACGTACCTTGCTTGAGGCCTATTTCTGTTGGCAAGTTTGGTGTCTCTGTGTTGTAAGGTTTCTCTGTTTAGGACGGTCTTTCCATGACGACTCTTCCTTTATATATATAGATAAGTAAAAAGAGTAAAGAAGATAAGGTTATAGTCCAGTGATGCCTTCAGGCATCCAGGGTATTGCAAAGCAATAGTCCAAGGATAAAAACAGGATCAAAAGGTAACAGAGTCTTCTTGCCCTCAATCGGGCTAAATCCAGGAATAAGTTCTTGGCACTAAGATTGGCAAACAAAGTCACTTGGCTGGAAGGCCCACTGGCCCAAGGCAAAGGTCTGTAGTACTTGGCTGGAAATCCAAAAGTTGACGAGAGATACTACACATCTCTCAGCCCCAAACTCTTATAGGTCTCCAAAGCTTTGAAGTTATGAAGTTAATGACGAACATAACATAAGAAGAGCCATGCTGAATCGGACCTCAGCCCATGGCATTCTGTTCTGGCCCACAGTTGTACACATCTCGACTCTCCAGCTACCGGGCCTGCCTACCTCAAGACTCCTTTTCAGTAACAACAACTCTGCTGGGCCTTGGAATGCAAGCCCAATTAGCAGCAGCACCTGGCCGAATGGGAGTCACCTCGGCTCTACCATTCCCTCGGTTCTTATCAGCCCGAGCTGAATCTGGCTGGCTTCTGTCCTTGAACATTGAACGAACTGGGGCCTCTGGAGGCATCTTGCCTTTAGGCAGTGAAGGCCTTTCTGTGACTGGGGATCCAACATGGGATTTAACATGGCGTTGGTCTTGCTGAGGGCCAGGGGCAGGCTGGGGCGTGACATCTTGTAGGAGCTGGGGGTGGCCACGGCTGATATGGAGCTCTGGCATGGGCAGGTCCATGAGGTCATGAAGAGTCGGAAGCGACTGAATGAATAAACAACAAAGAAGGGAGATTTTGGCAACCTTTTAAACAGGAAATTTTTAGTTCTTTCCATGCACGGGAAAGCAAGAGCCAGGTCTTAGTTATTGTTATAAAACCAGTAAAATGGACTGATTTAATAGTATTCTGAGGTATGCAGCTGGAAGTTGGCTTGAGCACAGGACAAATGATGGAGCAATCACTTTCAACCATCTGCCATCTGAAGTACAATAATTGAACACAGGGTTTATTCCCTACCGTATGGGATGCTGACATGACATCTCAGTCTTCAAAATCAGTTAATGGGGACATTATCCTTTTTATGTTAAAAATATATAGGACACCAAATGTTTGCTTAATGTCAGATTGTATGTGATGGAGCTCCTGATGTCACCAGGATGCCTAAGAATTGCTTTATCCCAATGCTCTTAATAAAATTGAAATGGATCAGGGGAAAATAGAGCTTGATCTCTGAATAATAAGATCTTTACAAAGTATTGTGGCATGAAGGCCTTTTAGGAAACGGAGAAAAGCATATGTGACTCTACAGAGACCCAGAGAGATAGACAGACTGTCTCTCTTTTAATCAAGTGGATTGCAATGGATGGAAGGTTAAATGAGATGAATTGGGAGTATTTAATGAAATAGATTGTCATAGTTATCCCATGGAACTGATTAAAGGAAGATGACTGAAACACAAATGAGTATTGCAATATAATCTGACATGTAGGAGACCTCTACTTCAGGCAAAAACTCTTTCCTTCCATGACAAGATTTACCCGAAGCATCCTCACTAGACAGATTCCTCTGGTGCTTGGAGTAACTTTGTCCTTTGGTTTAATTGACTTCTGACTTCAATGACTATAACATTCCAGAGTTTGGATGCTATGTTTGTCCAATGCTATTGAGATGAGAGTAAGGTGGAAAGTTGCAGGGAAAATAAAATAAGCATAACTAACTCAGTCAGGTCTTTAAGATGTTTGACCTTGCTTAAGACAGTGTTTCCCAACCAGTGTGCCGTAGCACACTAGTGTGCCGTGAGCGATCATCAGGTGTGCCGTGGGAAATTGGCACTCTCCCCCCTCCTAGCAGCCCCCTCACAGGTTTCCAAGAAACAAATTGAGCCTCTCCACTTGGAAATTGTTTTTTTTTTACTATTTTATTACTGGATTTTTTCGAGAGTCCCCCCCCCGGAACTGTTTATAACAACTTCATGACATCCATAAAGTTTCACTCGGTGAAATTTCACAAAGGTCTGGAGAACAAGCTCTATGAGGAGGGGCTTGAAGAGCTGGGCATGTTTAGCCTGAAGAAGAGAAGGCTGAGAGAAGACATGATAGCCATGTATAAATATGTGAGAGGAAGTCATATATATGTTGTGTTCATCGAAACAGGCCCAGGTTTCACACTGAGTGTATAAATACATTTAAAAACATGTTAACTATATGTATTACTGTGTTAGCGTGTCATTTTGTGTCATTTTGGTTGGTGGTTTGCCCCAGGATTTTATAAATGCAACAAATGTGCCGCGGCTCAAAAAAAAGTTGAAAAACACTGGCTTAAGAAATGTAAAGGGGCAGCCTGATATCAACAGATGCATACATATAGGACTGTGGTTCTCAACCTTCCTAATGCTGTGATCCCTTAATACAGTTCCTCATCTTGTGGTGACCCCCAACCATAAAATTATTTTTATTGTTACTTCATAACTGTAATTTTGCTACTGTTATGGATCGTAATGCAAATATCTAATATGCATGATGCATTTTCATTCACTGGACCAAATTTGGTACAAACACCCGATAGGCCCAAATTTGAATACTGGTGAGGTTGGGCGGGATTGATTTTATCATTTGGGAATTGTAGTTGCTAGGATTTATAGTTAATATACAATCAAAGAGCCTTTGACCCTTTTGTCCTTTGACCAGTAGCTGGCCACTTGGAATGGCTCTGGTGTTGCTATAAGAAGGACATTTATAATACCAAGATTTTTCAACTCTGTGTTTTTTAAAAATAAGTCACATACATACCCTTGCTTTGCTCCTGATACAATAAATAAATAAACCAAAGAACATTCTGAACTCCACCAACAATGGAATTGAACCAAACTTGGCACACAGAACTCCCATGACCAACAGGAAAGGGTTTGATGGGCACTGACCTTGAGTTTTGGAGTTCTAGTTCACCTACAGTACATCTACAGAGCACTGTGTATCTGCACCAAACTTGGCGTGAATACTCAATATGCCCAAATGTGAGCATTGGTGGAGTTTGGGGAAAATAGATCTTGATATTTGTTAGTTTATTTATTTATTTATTTGTTCAATTTCTTGGTCGCCACTCCCGGGTGGCTCGGGGCGGCTCACAAATACAAACAACATACAGCAGTAGTACACTAGAATAAAACAATGAGCATAAAAACAATAAAACATTAACAGTTAGACATCAAATAGCAGGATATGATGCAAGATTGGCAAGTGGTTATGCCAGCTTAATTTACAAAGGTTTGCTGGAATAATCAGGTCTTAGCGGCCTTCCGGGATGCTAGGTGGTCACAAAGTGACCTAATCTTCAATGGTAGGGAGTTCCAAATTATAGGGGCAATAATGGAAAATGCCCTTCTTCTTGTCGAAGTAAAACAGTAAGTTTTAGCACTCGGAATGAGGAGAAGATCCTGGTCTACAGATCTCAGTGATCTCATTGGACAATATGGGGTGAGGTGGTCCCTCAGGTACACTGGCCCCAGCTTTATAGTTGCTGGAATTTATAGTTAACCTACAATCAAAGAGCAATCTGAACTCCACCAACAAGAGATTTGGGCTGAACTGCTCACACAGAACCCCCATGAGCCACAGGAAAGGGTTTGGTGGGCACTGACCTTGAGTTTTGGAGTTGTAGTTTACCTACATCTAGAGAGCACTCTGGATCTGCACCAAACTTGGCGTGAATACTCAATATACCCAAGTGCGATCATTGGTGGAGTTTGGGAAAAATAGATCTTGATATTTTGTAGTTGCTGGGATTTATAGTTTACCTACAGCTAGAGAGCACTCTGGATCTGCACCAAACTTGGCGTGAATACTCAATATACCCAAGTGCGATCATTGGTGGAGTTTGGGGAAAATAGATCTTGATATTTGGTAGTTGCTGGGATTTATAGTTAACCTACAATCAAAGAGCACTCTGAACTCCAACAACAATAGAATTGGGCCTAACTGCTCACACAGAACCCCCATGACCAACAGAAAATACTGTGTTTTCTGATGGTCTTTGGCAACCCCTCTGACACCCCCTCATGACCCCCCACATGGGATCCCGACCCCCAGGTTGAGAAACACTGATATAGGACATTATAGCAGCGATATAAATCCTTTTCCCTTGTTGCGTTGACACCATGGAATTCCCTTTCACTGGAAGCAATGTTGGCCCACTTTTTGCTGTATTTTCCCTGGCAGACAAAGACTCTTTTATTCAAAAAGGACCTTAATGAGTAACTGTTTGCAGGGATGAAATGCCATTCAGATATTTAGCTGATCTTGATTGAGCTTTGTAATCCATCTTGGGTTGCAAATCAGGAAGAAGGTGACATATAAATAGCATGAATAAATACATAGAATTCATATCAAACATTTAGTGACCCAGTTCCTTCTGCTTGCTAGTATCAAACTCCCCTTCCAAGCAGGCATTTTTTTAAAAATAGCAACAGAATGATGACTCTACAATAACATTATTGATGACATGCTGTACAGGAAGGGTGTACCCAACTGCCCTTGGTTGTCTGCGGCTATTGCAAAATGTAGTAAATCACTCATATTTTACTTTATGGGTTGTAAAAACTATCATAGTTAAAGATATCTCAGGGCAAGATGGTAAATTTCAGTTTTCTCCATGAATTCATTGCAAACTCTAGAAAAATGGCCATTTACAAGATTGCAGGAAGAAAAAAAAAAATGCTGACTGCTAAATTAAAGAGCGTGATTTGCCTCTAGTTTGTGTGCTGAGCTTCTGCCAACATCAAGGGCAGCATATGACCCAAGTGGTACATTTTCAGATGATTAGTAACAGAAATAGGCATTAGATTTGGGGTGACAGAACATGCAAATGACATTGAAGGTTTCGGAAAGCTACGGCAACCAAAAGAACTGGCTTTTATTTGGTATTATGTACATAAACATCTTGCAGAAATTAAAACTGGCCTGGTGTTCCCCAGGAAATATGATGGTAGCCTAGGTGTATTACGCCCCCACGGGGGCTTGTTTTATATCTGTACTGTGTACCTGTTTGCCTTCACCTGCAAGGCCTTTGTTACATTGTTCTGCCACGAGAACATTTATGGGAGGAGTTTTGTTTGGCTCCATACATGATGTCACCACCTTAACTCCTCCCCTTTCTGAGGTCATCTGAGGGGCAGGACTTCCTCTCTTTGGCCATTTCCAGAAGGGCACATGGACGAAGCAGGCAGAAATCTGGAGCCACCGCTCAGACAAAGTACCTTCATTCATGTATAGCCTACTCCCAACACTCTCAAACCAAGATTGCAGTAATAGGAAGGTCAGCCCTTCACCCAAAGACTGTAGTCTCTGGGGACCCGAGGACTTCGTGTGCCAGAGCACCATTTGAGGAGCAACCAGGAACCTGGAACCAAAGAAAGGCACCTTCACTCTGCAAAAGGCAAGTGAATGCAAACCCTTTTCTCAAAGGACTTTTCTAATAACCAACTGCAAGCTTTTTGGGCCACCAGTTGTTTTTTACTGGTTGTTTTTCATGAATAAACTTGTTTGAGTTCACCCTTTTTGAGTCCTGAACTCATTGCTTAAAGAACCTCCAGGTCTCTTGTACATGGGAAGGCTAGAACGCGAACCCCAGAGCCTATAGAGTTCATCCATCCATTCAAAGCCCCCTTTTTTGGCCTTGGTGGGACGCCACAAGGTGCATTTTCACTTGCTGATTCCAGTGGAGGGACACTGGATCACCTCCGTGGTTGTTACATGATGCATGTCATGCCCCCACAGAGACCTCCACTATTTTCTCTAATTTAAGTCTCCTTTAGTTAGTACTATATAGCTGTTAGGGGAGTGAGCCATAGTTAGCCCTGTCTCTTTAAGGCCCCCACCACAGAGGCAAAGCCTTACAGCCAGCTCTAGTAGCTCTAGTATCTTAGATTAATGCTCACCCTGTTCACTTTCCATAAAGACCTAAAAATGTGGATGTTCCAATGTGCCTTTGATTAATTCGTTCACTAGATGAATTGGCCCTTCTAGCCATAACTTAATATATCCAGCTCTTGCATTTTACAATCGTCCTTGCTCCTGTAGTAGTATTGCACTAATTGACTTGGCCCTTCTAGCCATAACTTAATATCCGGCTCTTGCATTTTACAATTGTTCCTGCTCCTGTAGTAGTATTGCACTAATTGACTTGGCCCTTCTAGCCATAACTTATCATTTGACTTTTGCACTTTTCTATCAGCCCTGTTCTTGCACTTGTGTTGCACAAGCCCTTGTCTCGTCCCTTAATTCTGAAATGTCCACTATGCTTGGCTGGCTACTGGTTGTTGTATGATGGTTTATGTCTTTTGGGTGTTTTGTATATGTATTTTTATTGTGTTATATTTTAACTCTGTTTGACTAGACTTGTCCCCATGTAAGCCGCCCTGAGTCCCTTTGGGGAGATGGTAGCGGGATACAAAAATAATGTTGTTGTTGTTCTCTGAGACCAGCCATTGGGCAGGAAGGTATTGGATGAGTAAGGAAGCAAAATACATTGCACATTTAAGAAGTTTAGCAGTTAAACCGTTGGTATTAAAAGCTAAACCTTGCCACAGGTGCAAAGAAGACAAGGAAGAAGAGACACAGAAGAAGACAAAAGCAAGCACGAACCACAGTTAAGTGAAGCCAACAACTTTTTCTACATATTTTCTAAAGATTTTTGGGTGTTAGTACCAGGAGGAGTTAGAATTTGGACTTTTTATTCCATTAAATTCCATGTTAACTGCTTTTCTGTGTAAATCAACTCTGCTCCATGGCAAGATTAGGGCACCTTCCAATGAGACCTCTTGGGGGCAGAATAATGCATGTAGCTGACCCTAATTATCTGAAGTCACCAGATATTCCAGCTACGAGGGTTGAATGAAAAGTAATGCCTTCACCTTCGTTACTTGGGTTTGGAAGGCAATATTTTAATAAATCAAACGCAGAAAAAAATTCTTAGAATGTGCTCTTTAACTACCATTATTCACTTTTCCACATAATCACCAGACAATTGGATACATTTCTGCCAACAATGAACAAGTTTTCTGAAGCCGTAACGGAAGAAGTCGACACTCTGTATTTTTTATTATTGTCGACACAGGTAGAGTAGCATCACAATCAGTCACCATTATTAAATATTGAATTTGTCACGATGCAAGGACTCGGCCGGCCCCTTAATCACACACACAGAGATGGTAAACAGCTAACTAGTTTATTGTTGAATAAAGAACAAGTAAAAAGGCAATTGTCCAAAAGGTATTGAAAGTTCAGTTCAAAGCAAAGAGTTCGTAGCAAAATCCAAAGGCAAAGGTCTTGGCAGTAGACTTGGCAAAAGCTCCGCAAATACAAGCGGACAAAGAACAAGGTAGAGTACAAAACAAAACCCCAAGAAACTTCTTGGCAAGGTACGAGCCGCAGCTTGGCTCCGTGGTACTTGGCTCGCTACACTTCACTAGGTTAGAAGTGGCCGAGGTACTGAGGATCCGTTCCCACGGATCCTATACTTAATTCCCTTGGCGAGGACCCCGACGCTCTAGGCTTCTCCTCCAATCTGTGCTTTGGGCCCTCGCCCCCTTTGGCCGGTCTAGGCTGTGGTGCCAGCCCCTCCTGCTAGCCTCAATGCTCCGTCTCCTATCAAAGCTTCGACCTTGCCTCCCAGCACCTGGTTCCCTATCTTCGTGAGAGTCAAACTCCCCTTGCGCTTCCATGGACTCATCCTCCTCCGTTTCCCACATTCGTTCCTGTGAACCGAGCCCCCCGGTTTCTCATAGCCTTCGCTATCACTGCTATCTGAATCCCTCTGACCTTCCACATTCTCGTACGGGTCAGGCCATCCATCATCCCAGGCCAGACTCTCTGTGGGAGAAGAAGGCCCAGCTAACTCATTAACCCCTTCTTCCAATCCCTCCAAATCCTCCTCAGAATCTTCCTCAGCTGCCGCTGGTTCTAATGCGAGTGGGACCCCGGTGCTGCCCCTTGCCCCCCAGGCACAAAAGGGAACTGCGTTGCTACAGAATTACATTATAAATACATTTCACAAATTGTTTTCCTAACGATCTTATCCAACCCACCTTTACCTCACCCTTGTGTCTAATGATTTTGGTAAATTCAGTGTACCACTGGCTATGGATTGTGTTGTTCTTGTGGGCCTTCATCTCTAACTCATGGTGATTCTAAAGTGAACTTATTTTGAGAATTTTTGGGGACAAGACTTGTTCAGAAGGGACGTCCAATTTCTTTTCCTCTGAGACTACAAGAGAGTGCCTCACTCAAAGTCACCCAGTGGGTTCCCATAGTTGATCAGGGCTTTCAACTGTAATGTCCCAGAGACAAGAGGCAAGGGAAGCCTGGGATTCTGGGAGATCAGGGTTAAAACCGCTGGGAGAGGTCATCCGGAGTTTTGGAGTATAGTGCCACCTCTACGCAGATGACACCCAACTCCACTACTCGTTTCCACCAGAATCCAAGGAATCCCCTCAGATACTGAACCAGTGTTTGGCCGCTGTGATGCTCTGGATGAGGATGAACAAAATGAAGATTAATCCCAACAAGACAGAGGTCCTCCACGTCAGTTGTTCGCCTGACCGGGGTATTGGGTGGCAATCTGTGCTGAACAGGGTTGCACTCCCCCTGAAATCACAGGTCCGCAGTTTGGGGGTCTCTCCTTCCACGAACCTGCCCAATCTCTTCGATCCTCGGGGGGAGACTCTTCTTTTACCTCGGCTGATATCACAGGCTTGCCTTGTAGGAACAAGGGAGAGAACCTTCTCCTCTGTGTGCCCCCCCCCCGACTCTGGAACTCATTACCCAGTGAGATTAGGCAAGCCCGCACCTTAGCAACTTTCAAGAAGGATCTCAAAACCTGGCTTTTCCGTTGTGCTTTTGGAGATTGTCTATATATCCCCCTTTTAGCTGCCCCCACTGCTTATAGAATATTTTCCCCTGCCTGTCAGAAGGCCTATCTGTATGACCCCATTTTATGAGTCTCTCCCTTACAGATATTCTGCTCCACTCCTACCTACTGGGGGCCAGAGAGATAGCATAGCGGTAACAACAGCTGTGTTTGCAATCAGAAGGTTGCATGTTCGATTCCTGGTCTGGTCTGGACACCCAGCTGTGAGCCCTGTCCACTGTTCACCTAACAGTTCCAAAACATCCCAGCTGTGAATAGATGAACTAGGGACCGCTAAGCGGGGAAGGATTTTTACAAAAAGAACTTTACAACGCCTGAATAAAAAATGAAAGATCGGCTGTCAGAAGGTGGAATGCGGAAACAGAGGCTCTCTGTCATGAGGATGAAGCAACAGCACCCCCTTGTGACGTAGTGACGTAATGACGTGATGGAGCAACCGCACCAGTGATGCAGCCAGAAGAAGAAAAAATCCTTCTAAATTGTACTTGTTGTGTTGTAATTGTATGTCAACCGGCAGGGATTTTCTGCCGTATGTGTAATGTAATCCGCTCTGAGTCCCCTTCGGGGTGAGAAGAGAGGAATATGAATGAAGTGTATTATTATTATTAATATTATTACCTCACTGTGAGTTTTTAACATTTTATCTTCTACAGGGGGCCCGTTCATTGTCATTGTGATTGTGAATGATTTTGTTGTATTATTTTATATTGTCTATTGTATTCCCATGTTTTATTTACTTTATTGTGTTGCTGTCTTGTGTTTTGGTTTTATTTTATTGCAATGCACTGTTGGGCTTGGCCTCATGTAAGCCACTTCGAGTCACCGTTGGGGAGATGGTGGCAGGGTATAAATAAAGATGATGATGATGATTATTATTATTATTACCACTTAGTCATGGAAATGTACGGGTGACTTTGGAGAAGTCATATTCTCTCTGCCTCAGAAGAAGACACTGAAGGCCCCCTTTGAACAAATCTTGTCAAGAAATCATGAAGATTGATTTGTGTTAGGGATGCTAGAAGTTGAAAATAACTTGAAGCAACACAACAACGCCCCTAGTCGAAGACTCCAATCATTAAAACACAATGGCACTAAGTTACAACAGCCTGTTCCTGCCTTTGAATTAGATTGGCGTGCTTTTATTAAATGATTTATTGAATGCGATGGTATATTATGTTTCTTGTATATAAATTGTTATAATGGCTATACTCTAAAAGCCACACAGATTTATCCATTTCAAAGGCTAATGAAACATGGGGGGAAATTCCAACAATAGTATTTATTAGGCCGAGTTCAGATTCCAGTCCTATGTCTGGAATCAAAAGAAATTTCTGTTAATAACAATAATACAAACACTTTAATATTAAATTACTACTATTAATAGTACAAGTTTACCATTAAAACATTCATAGCTCAGAAATAAAAAGGCATGTTTATTGAGATGTCTTTTGTTCTTTTTTGTTTACAGATTCAATGTCTCAAAAAAAACCCCACAACTATGCTGAGGCAAACAAAAACAGTAGTAGAGACATGAATATAATCTTTCTTGCTATTTTATTTTAGGATGCTAGTAGATGTACCAAGGTCATGAGCACTGATCAGAGAAACACCCTGTTAAATCTGCCTCAGAGTGAGATCCCTGACAACTCGGCAGGTGACTGTAAAGCATTTACTCGGTTCTTTGTGGACAAAGTCACTCTGATTCGTTCCAATTTCAATGCCACGTTAACAGCAGTCACTGAGGATGCAGCACGAGCACGGTTTTGATGGATTCATTTCAATTGGTGCAGCTCAAGGATGTGGACAGGATCCTTGGAGAGGTGAGACCTACCACATGTATCCTTTGACCTATAAAGCCCTATACGGTTCCAGCCCAGCTTAGCTGTCCAAACGTATCTTCTTCTATGTTCTACCTCAGAGTTTAAGATCTTCTGGGGAGACCCTGCTCTCAACCCCGCCTCTGTCGCAAACATGCTTGGCGGGAACAAGGGTCAGAGCCTTCTCTGTGGTGGCCCACCACCTGTGGAACTCGATCCCAAGCAAAATTAGGTCAACTATATCCCTCCTTTCCTTCAGGAAGAAGTTGAAAACATGGTTGTGGGACCAGGCTTTTGGGTAGCAGGCTGATGATGACAATGCTATGGAAAATGGACTATGGGCAGGCTTCTCACTGTGTCGCTGGTTGCAGAATTTCGGTTCTAGATAAGGCTAATCAGCCAGTACTATTTTAGATGAATTTAATTTTAACTAATTAAATGTTTTTATTTACATGTAATTATTATATTTCTTGTAATTATTGTATTTATTATGTTGTATGAGGGGGCATTGAATCGTTGCCGGCTGTAAGCTGCGCTGAGTCACACTGCTGTAAGGTTTTATGGCATCGTAAATTAGTTAAATTAGCCTCTCCGCATAAAGCAATACCTAAATTTCCTATTTGACAGATGCAACTGTCTTTCAGGCTGCAAATATCGACAGCAATGGCTGGAAACTCACTCCGACCTGGATTGGCTTCAAACTCATGACCTTTCAGTCAGTATTTATTTATTTACTAGCTGTACCTGGCCATGCGCTGCTGTGGCTTTTTCTCTTTCCTGTGTCCCAGTCTATATATATATGTGTTTTGTGTGTGTATGTATGTATATATATGGATTTGTGTATATGCGTGTATATGTGTGTACTTATGTATATGTGTGTTTTTGTATATGTATATGCGTGTATATGTGTAGATGTGTGTAAGTACAGATGTGTGTATATATGTGTGCATGTGTTTATTTCAGTGCATGTATATATGTGTATATATGTGTGTATATGTGCATGTCTATATGTACATATGTGTGTGCATGTGGCGAAGACCAACAGTAACATCCCTTCCTGCCTTTTATACTTCCTTTCTTCCCTCTCCCCCTCCTCCCCCTCCTCCCTCAGCTTTTCTCTTCTCTCTGTCCTCCTGCCTCTTCTCCTTCCCTTTCTTCTTTCCTTTCCCTCCTTCCTGCCATCCCTCCCCTTTCTGTTTCAGTTCTTGCTCCCCTTGTCTCCCTCCCTCCGTTCCCTCCCTACTTTCCCCCCCTTCCTTTTGCCAGTCCCTTCACCAGCTTCTACCTTTTGGATGCCTTTTATTACCTGTCTGTTTTGCATAACAGCTCTGAGTGGCCAGCACCACCAACATTCCGACACTCTAAACTGCCGGGGTGGGTGGCTCCCAGCTTCTACATTCTAATTGAGGGAGTATTTGCATAATGCCTCTAATTGGCCAGCTCCACCAACATTCCGACACTCTAAACTGCCAGAGGGAGGTGGTGTGGGGGATCATGGGAGTTGTAGTCCATAATGTTTTTTTTGGATTTGTGCCCGTTGGTTTATTTGGGGGGGGGGGTTTGTGGTATGCATAACTTGTAGGATTTTCTGGGTGTGTGGGCTGTTTTTGTGTGTCTGCCTTGTGTGGTTTCTTTGTTTATAACACTGGAACCACGACATGGAGGATTATATATATATATATATATATATATATATATATATATATATATATATATATATAAACATTTATATCACATCCTATCTCAGCCTCCACAGAGGGACTCATGGCAGCTAACAACTGGCATAGCATGGTGCCCACAACAAAAAGCATATATATACAAATTCAGTAAAAACAATATAGAAACAATATTAAAACATTCAAACAATTGCCAATTTAAGTCATCATCCTAAAAGCAGTCAGTCCAGTAGTGTAATGACGCTCCAACTTCGGTAAGGATCACGCGTAGATAGAAGCACGGTCCAACACGATTTTATTGCAGGTACAATACTTGTAAAGCTAAAGCACCGGCCCGCCACCCAAACACACCTTTTATACCTAAACCCCCCTCCCCTTGCCCATGCAATGTCCAGGCAGGGTTGCACCATATCCGGGTGATTCAGCAACTCTCATGGTCCAAAGGGATGTGACCTCACGGCCCCCAATCAGATTATTGTCCAATGTCCAAGTCCACAAGAAGTTACCTCACTTCCCTGGAGGCACCTGGAAGTTACATCACTCCCCCACTGACTCAGCATGGCCTCCAGTAACTAGGGCAAAGGTCCTAGAGAAAAACAACTTACAATGTAGACAGAATACAAAACAGTGAACATTTTACATACACATAACCCACCACCAAGGCCTGAACAGGTATCCTTTACTTTGCCATATCTTTATAAATCAACCCTTAAACTAAATGTCAAATCCAAAATTCCTGACCAACAGGGTTATATTGCATTCTATTTTCACTCTCTAAAGTGTATTTAATAAAACCGACCAGTATGCTTCAAAATCTGATCTATTAGTTTCCCCTGAATAACTTCATTTCCATTGTTAGTTTATCATTTAAGGCTATGTTCCATACCTCCCTATACCAAGCTTCCAGTGTAAGATTAGTTATTATTTTCCAATTCCTTGCTATTATAATTCTTGCCACAGTGAATAAAATAATCATCAACTCTTTCTTTTCCTTTTCTAAATTCAACATTGTGGCATCCATTAGTAATGCTAACCTAGCATCCGGAGTAATATTTAACCCTATAATATTGCTTATTTCGATAAATATAGCCTTCCAAAAATTCTTCACTTGGGGCATTCCCACCATAAATGAAAATATGTCCCTTTGTGCATGCCACATCTCCAGCAGAGGTTGCTTTGCTTGCTGTCCATCTGATGTTGTTTGACCGGTGTGGTATACCATCTCCATATAACTTTAAATACATTTTCTTTTAATCTTGTTGATAAATTCTTAGCCACTCTCCACTTCAGAACCCTTTTCCAATCGAAATCTGTCAGAGGCCCTAGGTCTCCTTCCCAGACCTTTTCAAACAGCTTCAGCCCTGTTTCTTCGCCAATTAATCCATTATATATTTTCCCAATTAATCCTTTCCCTGTTATTTCTTGGGTTTTAAGTTTGCTTAACCATTCCTCATATTTATTCAATGCTCTACATCTGGGATTTTTACTTAAGAAGTCCCTTTTCCAGTTATACAGCTGTTGTCTCTCAAACCAGTTCAGAGCACCTTGTTCTTCTAACTTATTGAACTTGCCCATTGAATTGAGATCTGGGATAAAGGTCAGCTATCTCATGGCAGGCTGGAAACCTGAACTTCTTCCAAGCTCAGATTTCCCAGATCTGACATAACGTCCTTCTCCACCACGTCCTCCCCCTGTAGAAACAAAACATCATTCAATCCTCGGGCGGAAGGGGCCCCACATATTGTTTCAATAGGCTGCAATGGAATGTGGGATGTACTTTACCTAAACTCTTTGGCAACAAGAGAGTATAGGAAACCTTATTGACAGCCTTCTCCACCCTAAAAGGTCCAATATACTTTGGGCTCAATTTCTTCGATGGACCTCCCAACTTCAAATTCCGGGTGGACAGCCATACTAGATCACCTTCGGTAAACTCCTCCCCATCCTGTCTCCGTCGATCCCCAAACAGCTTATACGCTCGCTGCGCCTTACTCAAAGCTTCGGTTACCTCCCTCCAATCATCCTGTGCTCGCATCTTCCACTCACTCTTCTCCTCCCCACCAAACTCCAAAAGTTGCGGCAAAGGAGCCACATCCTGACCATAAATTACCTCGAAAGGGGACTTCCCCGTGGAAGAATGTACAGAGCTGTTATAGGCCATTTCTGCATAAGGCAATAAGTCTGACCAGTTATTCTGTTCCTTATTGCTAAATATCCGCAAATAACCCCCAAGGACTTTTGTGTTCTTTTCTACGCCATTACAACAAGGATGATAAGCAGTCGTAAGTTTCCTTTGAGCTCCCAACACCTCTAAAAACTTCTCCCAAAACCGGGCAATAAACTGAACCCCTCGATCACTGAGAACCTGTTCCGGGCAACCATGCAACCGGTACACATGTTGCACGTATAACTCAGCTAATCTCTCCGCCGACGGCAACCCTTTCAAAGGCACAAAATGAGCCTGCTTCGAGAACAAATCTAGCACTGTCCAAATATACGTGTAACCACGGCTAGACGGCAACTCCCCCACAAAATCTGTACTGACATGCGTCCAGGGCCGCACAGGAGAGGCTACCACCTGAATCAACCCTCGCGGCCTGGCAGCAGGTTCCTTATTCCTGGCACAATCCTCACAATGCTCCACATACTCTTTCACCTCTGTTCGCATGCCTGGCCACCAATACCGCTTCTTTATAGCCAACAGCGTCTTCGTCACTCCCCAATGACCAGCAGACTTGTGATCATGGTTAAGCCGCAAAACTTTCCTCCGCACACCTCGAGGAACATACACCTTACTTCCTAGCACCCATAATCCATTTAACATCTTACATTCATCCTTACGGTCTTGCAACCACGCATCACCTTCATAACCCTTCTGCAACTCTAAACACCACTCATCCACTACTTCCTCTTCCTCCTTCACCTCTCTCTTCACCTGCGATCTTGTCTGCACTGCTAATCCCCAATGCTCCCTTGTAAACACTTCCTCTGCCTTTTCCAAACAATTCTCTCCGACTCCTGGATACCTAGACAATGCATCAGCCACCACATTCTCACTCCCCTTTATGTGCTGCAACGAGAAATTAAACCGAGCAAAGTACTGAGCCCATCTCACCAATTTGGGAGACAGCTTCTGGGGATTCCTCAAATATTGAAGGTTCTGGTGATCCGCCAACACAAGGAAAGGAAAAGCTGCCCCCTCCAGAAACTGCCGCCATGTTTGCAAAGCACACTTCACCGCAAACGCCTCTTTCTCCCAAACCGGCCACTTCCTCTCTAGCTCCCCAAACTTCTTCGAAAAATAGGCACACGGCCTCAAATTACCTTGCTCATCCCTTTGCATCAATGCCCCTCCATATGCCCATGCGGAAGCATCACATTGCACCACAAATGGCTTACTCACATCCGGATGTACCAACAAAGGACTCTGGGTAAAAGCTCTCTTCAACCTGTCAAAAGATCTCTGACACTCCTCAGACCAACTTAACCTCGCTCCAGGGGACTTGGTCTTCCTGGACTCCCCCTTCCCCTTCGTCTTTAACAACTCCGTGAGCGGGAGAGTTATGGCTGAGAACCCAGATATAAAAGTACGATAAAAATTCGCCAGCCCTAAAAATGCCTGCAGCTGCCTCCGGGTTTGTGGAGCCTCCCAGCTCAACACATCTTCCACTTTAGCCGGATCCATAGCCACGCCACTCTCACTAATCCGATACCCCAAAAAATCAATCTGATTCTTCCCAAACTCACACTTACTTAGCTTCACATACAAACTAGCCTGCCGCAATCTCTCTAACACCTCTCGAACCAACAGAACATGCTCTTCTCTCGTATGCGTCACAATCACTATATCGTCTAAATACACAAAAACTCCCCTATACAAAAGGGGGTGCAGCACCTCATTTATAAGCTGCATGAAAATACCGGGAGCTCCGGCCAAACCGAATGGCATCACGGTCCATTCGTATAATCCGAGAGGGCAAGAGAAAGCCGTCTTCCATTGATCCTCCCTTTTCACCCGCACCATATGGAACGCGTCTATCAAATCCAACTTGGTGAAAAACCTACCGCCCCCTAGCTGGCCCAATAAATCCTTAATTAAGGGCAAAGGAGAACAATTCGTAGTGCTAATGGCGTTTAGTCCCCGGTAATCAATGCATAACCGCAATTTCCCATCTTTTTTCTCCCGAAACAAAACGGGCGCAGCTATGGGAGACTCCGACCTTTGAATAAACCCCTTCTCTAAATAACCATCAATTTGTTCCCTTAAAGCCTCCTTCTCCTGCACAGTCATGGCATATATTTTTGGCTTGGGCAGAATAGCCCCCTCTTTTACCTCTATACTGCATTGTACATTACGGAGAGGGGGAAGACTCTGGGCTAACTTAGGGTTAAACACATCTGCATAATCCCAGTACTCTATTGGCACCCCCTGTACCTCGTTCTGAACTTCCCTCTCCACATTTGGCTCACACTGCACTTTCCCCGACTTCCAATCAACCTTAGGATTTACTTGTTCTAACCAAGGCAGCCCCAAAACTACCTCATGACCTGTAATGGGGGCCACTACAAAATCAATACCCCCCTCCCAAGGTCCTACCCGACCTTTTAAATCTTTAGTACCCAAAGAAAACGGCCCACCCTTAATAAAGGACCCGTCTAATTGCGCAAAATTAACAGAGGTATCCAAAGTTTTCATGGCCCCCCCTAAATCATCCACTAACTCGGGGGACATTATATTCTCTGAACACCCACAGTCTACCAAGGCTTTTTTTTCAATGACTTCATTCCCCTTAAACAATCCCAGGGTGCATTGTATACTTGGGGGACTCACCCCAACACTTTTCACCTCAGCATTGTCCACAAAAGCTGCTCTAGCAGATACTACTTTAGATGGATCTGCACAAACAGGATCTTGCACCGGCTTTTGCCGGCATTGGGCCGCAAAATGGCCCGGCTGGGAACATATGAAACAGCGGCCCCGTCCCAGCATGGGTTTTCTCATCACACCAGCCCGGCCATCGCCTCCGCCACCACGCCGAAACTCTCCAGCCCGGAACAGGCCTTCAGCAACACTCCGTCCCGGCACTCTGGATCTCGTCGGCTGGAACCTCCGCCGTTGTACTTGGGCTAAGATCCCCTCCACGCTGCCGGCCAACTTGATCCAACCGTCAACATCACCTGGATCTCCCCGATGCAGACACCACTCCAAAATCTCCTTTCTCAGACCGTCTTTAAATAACTCCAGCAACGTTGCCTGGGACCATTCTGCAACTTTTCCGGCCAATCCCATGAATTCTTCCGCATACTCAGTGACTGAACGGGATCCCTGGGACAAACTTCGCAACGCCTCCTTCGCTTTAACCCTCTCCAGAGGATCACGGAAACGACTTCTAATAGCCTGCAGGAAGGCCCGGACCGATGTTAAGCATGGATCTCTCCGGTCATGGCACTGCACATACCATTCCGCGGCCCTTCCCTTAAACACTCCTCCAATGGCTCGAACTTGGCTACCATCGCTGGGGTAAAGATGGCCATAATCTTCCATATGGTCTCTAACAGTAGCAATAAAGAAGGCCACCTTGCAAGCCTCTCCTTCAAACTCTACCCTCAGAGGTTCCTTTTTCAATCGTCCTCCAAAATCTTGAGATTGCATTCTCCTCCCCTGAGGGGCCTCCATCCTCGGAACTCCCCTTCCCATCCCTGCCGATTGCAAGGGTCTGCCCACCGGGACTGGATTCACTTCCTCTGACGCCAGATGACCACCGTCTGCCCACACTCCCATGGGAGATCTAGGGCGCTCAGCTGCTGACGGTTCTCCATCCATCCATGAATAATAAGTGAAGTCTCCTCCTCCCGGGGCACTCTACGCCGATTCCCTGGGCTCCCTCCTGGGCCACGCTTGGGACATCCTTCTCATGGTATGCTCCATCGCATCCATCCTACACCTCATCACCGCCAACTCCGACAGCGGTTCAGGTTCTGTGGTCTCACTACCACACTCCTCCAGGTCCACCTGAGCCGAGGCACTCTTCCTCTCAGCTTCTCTGGACCTGACCTCCACTGGATCCACCTGAGCTGGCCCTTCTTTCAGCACAGCTTCTCTGGTTCCTCCGGCCATCCGAACTCCCATCTGAATCGGATCTCGCCGCCTCATTTCCCTCAAAGCGTTCACCCGAGCGTCCCACAATCTCTCCGCTTCTCGGAGATCGTCCCTCTGGGCTGACGCTCCACACACCGTCATTTCCCTGGACTCGTCCGGGAACCCCACCTGGTCAACGGTCGTCATCTCCCAATCCAGGGTTCTCCGGACTTCCTCGGGAGCGATATTCCACATATCAATATATTCCTCCTCCTTCCAAGCCAACCTCTCCATTGCTGGGAAAGTTGAATGGGGCTTTAGCTTCTGTAATGACGCTCCAACTTCGGTAAGGATCACGCGTAGATAGAAGCACGGTCCAACACGATTTTATTGCAGGTACAATACTTGTAAAGCTAAAGCACCGGCCCGCCACCCAAACACACCTTTTATACCTAAACCCCCTTCCCCTTGCCCATGCAATGTCCAGGCAGGGTTGCACCATATCCGGGTGATTCAGCAACTCTCATGGTCCAAAGGGATGTGACCTCACGGCCCCCTGAGTCAGCATAATCAGATTATTGTCCAATGTCCAAGTCCACAAGAAGTTACCTCACTTCCCTGGAGGCACCTGGAAGTTACATCACTCCCCCACTGACTCAGCATGGCCTCCAGTAACTAGGGCAAAGGTCCTAGAGATCTGGGATAAAGGTCAGCTATCTCATGGCAGGCTGGAAACCTGAACTTCTTCCAAGCTCAGATTTCCCAGATCTGACACATATATATATACAAATTCAGTAAAAACAATATAGAAACACTATTAAAACATTCAAACAATTGCCAATTTAAGTCATCATCCTAAAAGCAGTCAGTCCAGTAGTGATTTAATACAGCTGGCTATCGGCTAGCTGTGCCACAGCCCGGTCTTAAAGTAATGTGTAAAACTGTTCCGAATATATATCTCATTCTCTTCCTTCCCCATGACCAATTTTATGCCATTGGTTTAAAAAGCTGATTTGCACATAAATCTACAGTAACAGTGAATTTCATTTTCAGTGCTTACAAAATCAATTTGACCTTCTCAAGCCAAGCAATATACCTGCATTTAGTTCACCAATGGATGAAAATGAAAATATGAATATCAATATGCTATGAACCACATACATTCAATAAAAACCCATTATCCTTCTCAGAATTATCTAGGAAGACTTATGTGAGTAAAAGCTGCTTGCTTACTGTTTGGAGTTGTATGTATGCTTTAAATCTTTTAAAATATTCTTAAACAAGGTCAAAAAAACAGACAATAGTGGGGGGAATCGTTTATGGCACTGTGTGAAGTCTTAATATATGTATACATATTTATTTAAGCCGGTATCTAATACATAATCTCCAAAAATGAAGCATTTAAGTCTCCTCATGGATCAAGTCCCCCCAGAGCAGTGTAATGTAAATGAAAACCTTTCACCTCCCATATTAGCAATTACATGATACAAGGGATCAAACAACCCTTTCCATTTTCCTTTGTGCTGTCTGTATTCCATTTATCTTTTTCACTAACAGAATAATAGATTTATTTATTTATTTATCTACTTATTCAATACGGAATAAGTGTATAATAAGTTATACAGAACTCAGACTTTGTGGATTTTGTTTTTTTTAACTATGTGTATTTTAATTGGTTTTTAATCTGTTAATGTTTTTTATGGTGCAATTAGTTTTATTCATTGTGTATGTATTGCTGTCAGTTGTCAGCCACCCTGAGTCCCCCTTCAGGGGTTGAGAATATGGGGACTATAAATAATTAAAATAAATAATAATATAATAATTATTCATTCTTTCATTATTGGCTGATTTAACTTTTGCCAAATGCAATGGCATTCCATGCAATCCAAGCACAATATGATCATATGAATGATCACAGAATTTGGGAAATTTGGGTAAGAGATTACAGTATCCAGAATCCAGGGCTGGCTATGGAAGCTATCAACATACCCCTATTGGAACAGCTTCACTGGCTGCCAGTGTATGTCCAGGCACAATTCAAAGGGCTGGTTATGACCTATAAAGCCCTGTACGACTTAAGCCCAAACTATTTGGCAGATCATATCTCCTAGTACAAACCTGCCCAGGTCCAGACGATCCTTGGGAGATGCCTATCTTCGGGTCCTGCCACCATGGGTGTGCATTTCGGGTAAACCCGTTCCATTTTCAGTGTCCAATTTTTGGGTGCCCTCATTCCATTTTTTGGGGAACTTTCCAAATTCTGGAGGGAAAATGCCATTTTTCAATCTAACAGCCTGAAGATCGGTTTTCACTCAGAAAAGATCCGGCCCATTGGTGGCAATGGGGGAAATTCTCAAGTTCCCCTTTCCATAATTTTTAGGGCTATCATGATGGAAAAGGCCACATTTACCACTGCAAGAGTTATCAAAGGAAAAAGGAATGCACTGGGAATGTGGTACAGCTGGCTGGGTGTCAGCTGTATAAAATCTCTCCTGACCAGAAGGTCATGAGTTCGAGGCCTGCCTGGGTTGGGGTGAGCTCTCGACCAATTAAGTGTAGCTTGTTGTCGACCTTTGCAACCCAAAACACAGTTGCATCTGTCAAGTAGGAAATTAGGGTACCACATTGTGGGGATGGTAATTTTAACTGATTTATGAGGCCATAAATATCTCCAGGAAATATGTGAAGGAATGCGACAGCTCCTCTTGGTGGCCAGAAGCTGGAATGTCAGTAGCCTCTGTGTGACTAAATGTTGTATGTCTATATGTTGCATTGTAATCCACCCTGAGTCCCCTGCGGGGTGAGAAGGGCGGAATATAAATGAAGTAAATAAATAAATAAAAGTTGTCTCCACTGAAGCTTTCTTGCCTATCTTTGTTTCCACAGCAAGCCATATTTTTTAAAAATCCAATTGTCACAAGGACAGAAATTGAGGTGTCACCTTCTAAACAGGGGCACAGACAGCAAAACAAACAGCATAGGGGGTTTAAACTTTTCATATGCTGCCCAAGGATATATGGAGTTACAATTAAAAAAATGTATCGGTTCTGACTTATGCACAAATTCAACTTAAGGACAAATTTATTTTGTTCGTAACAGGTGGGTTGTCAGTATTTTAAATTGGTTTTACTGCTTTTACTTGTTTTGAATTATCAATTTTAAATAGTGCTAGGTTTAATTCTATTTCAATGTTTATAGTCTTTAGGTTTTAAATTGTATATTATATTGCTTTTACCACTGTTCACCTCTTTGAGTCTTTTGATTTGACCATGTTCTTCTTCATCCCCACTCTCTCTCAACCAAACAATATGGTCATGCAATCTATTGTGGTTTGAAACAAAGGCAGATATGGAGAAATGTTATGTCCCAAAACCTTGAAATTATGACATCCAGTAGCCATTACACGCCCCCCCCCTCCCAACTAAAACTAAGAAACTGTTTCTCTTAAAAAGACAACTGACTTCTCTGCTTTTCAACAAAGACAACTATAAAACTATCATATTATACTTCTTGTTCTGGCCCAGCTTACTTGTCCGAATGCATCTGCCGCTACGTTCCACCCCGTAATTTAAGATCATCTGGAGAGACCCTGCTCTCACTCCCACCAACTTCTCAAATGCAGTTGGTGGGGACGAGAGAGAGGGCCTTCCCGGTGGTGGCTCCCCATCTGTGGAATGCGCTTCCAAGCGACATACGATCAACCCCATCCCTCCTGGCATTCAGGAAAAAAGTGAAATCGTGACTCTGGGACCAGGCTTTTGCACATTAGCACAATGCAGCACTTTGGATTGGAATTGGAATTGGTAAGTTGATGGTTATGGCTCAATGTTTACGTGGTGGATGGAACTCTGTTTTTAACTTAAGTGTATGTGTATTATGTGTCAATGGTAATTGTATTTTAATTCTGAATGTTTATGGTTTTATATTGTATTTATATTATGTACTGGCATCGAATTGTTGCCTTTTGTTAGGCCGCTCTGAGTCCCCCCCTTGGGGGTTGAGAAGAGCGGGGTAGAAATGATGTAAATAAATGTAAATAAATAAATTGTTCTGCTTAGTTGCATTTCAGCTTCTGATAAATATAGACCTATTTAAAATTAAGATATAACCACAAATAATACTCATATAGGGTTGTTGTGTGTTTTCTGGGCTGTATGGCCATATTCCAGAAGCATTCTCTCCTGATGTTTCACCTGCATCTATTGCTACCAGTATTTAAAAAAATTAAAGAACAGAATTCAAACAAAGAGGAATTCAAACAAGAAACAATCAGGAGCAACTAACCACCTCTCAATAAAGGATTCTCCCAGGCAGTAACAAACCACACATAAAAACGGTCATGCCATCAAATGCTCATCAATTGAAACATTTCACACCTAGCTCCAACAGACAAGAGTTCTTTCTCCCACCCTGGACTTTCCAAAGACATTTAAACTCAATTTTCCTAGTTTCCAACAGACCTCACAACCTCTGAGGATGCCTGTCAGAGATGCAGGCGAAATGACAGGAGAGAATGCTTCTGGAACATGGGGAGACAGCCCGGAAAACACACAACAACCCAGTGATTCCAGTCATGAAAGCTTTCAACAATACCTGTATAAACAACCATGGCAATGATAGGATTTATGAATTAGATGAATACTACCAAAAGTAGAGTTATAGTTATGTACAGCACTATCTAAAGGGAGTAGAATAAAAGAGATTAAAAAATCTACAGAGAGCGAGCGTGAAGTTTATAGAATTGTCTCTGTGTTCATTGCTTGGTATAGTTTATGTGTTTGTGTCATGTAGGTATGTGCTTTGTTGCTATGCTTGTCGTATACTTCTGTAGTATATTGAAATTGATAGATAGCTGCAAAGTTCTAAAATTATATATTATAAAACTTTTGTTTCTCTTTTTGTATCAATGATTCCTCTTTTATTGTGTTTTTGAATAAAAATTAGTTTAAAGTAGCAAAGAAAGTAGCATTTTCTATCAGAGAGTAATATTTTGTGTTCAAATTATTTTTCTCTTCATTGAAAATGCCTATGTAATTCTGTAGATAAGAAACCCTGAATTGTGAGTAGGCTTTCAAAACTATTGTTTTTGTAGACTTTCTTTCATTGAGTCCCTCCAGGGGTGAGAAAGGCAGTATATAAATACTGTACATACTGGGTCAAGTATCTGAGAAATCCCCTCTTGACTGTGCAGTACCCCAAGGTGCTATTCTATTGCCAATGCTGTTTAACATCTATGTTTGACCTCTCGCCAAGCTAGTCCGGAGATTTGGATTAGAATGTTTCCAATACGCTGATGACACCCATCTTCTCCTAAAACCAAAACCTGGAACAACTTCAGTACCGGATAACTTCACCCGGTGTCTTGGAGCGGTGGCAAGATGGCTATGTGCCCATAAATTGAAAGTAAATCCAGCAAAAACATAAATCTTGTGGCTTGGCTGCCCATCAGAATTGGTCGGTCTATTACCATCTTTTGAAGGGGAACCGTTAGCTCCATCCCCCACTGTGAAGAGTCTTGGTGTTATCCTGGATTCCAAAATGATGATGGAAGCCCAGATTGCCTTCTCTAGTAAAAGGGCCTTTTTTCATCTACGCCAAGCGAGGCAATTGGTGCCTTATTTACCAACAGAGGCACTGGCTGTGGTAATCCATGCCACGGTTACGTCGAGGCTGGATTACTGCAATGCATTGTATGTGGGCTTACCTTGAGCAGCAATTCATAAGATCCAAATTGTGCAAAATGCAGTCGCTAGACTCCTCGCAAGAACATCAATGAGGTGCCATATAACGCCGTCCCTACAGCGCTAGCATTGGCTGCCGGTTGAACACAGAGTCCTCTATAAGACTCTGGTCCTAGCATTCAAGGCCTTTCGAGGTCAGGGTCCTTCATATCTAAGAGACCGTTTAATGCCACTCCACCACCAGAGACTGCCACGGTCAGCTCATGATAATCTTCTCTATGTCCCTGGCCCTAGAGAGGTTCATTTGGAGTCCACAAGAAAGAGATCCTTCTCAATCGCAGTCCCAATCTTGTGGAACTCCCTACCGCCAGACCAAAGAGCCACTCCGGATCTACATACATTTTTAGGGGCACTCAAGACATGGCTCTTCAGAAGAGACTATGGTTGTTAAATAACAAGCTGTGACTATGTAACCTGTTTATTTTAGTTGTGTAAGTCGTCCAGAGCACCTTTGGTGGAAGGCGACTCATAAGAAATAAAGTTAAGTTAAATAAATAATAAAATAAATACATGAAAAATACACAGAAAATTTTAAACATTAAAATACATATGAAACCTGAATATTTGTAATTAGGAATAATTGATACAAGGGAAATAAATAAAGAAGTACTATTTAATTATTTGGCAACAGCGGCTAGAAACTTCAACGCGAGGTATTAGAGACAAAAAGAAATACCTACAATAGATCAGTGGCTAAACAAAATATTGGAAATAATGAATGTGGATAAATTGAAACAATTATTGAAAAAAACATCAAGGAAAACTGCAAAAAGGAATTGTTTGGCAACTAATCAAAGACTTTATGATACAGGATAGAAATAATTTAATTATATAATCATGTTAGAACCAAATAAGACTAGCTCAGTAGACTTAACAGGGGACGCATGGGAATGGACAAAAATCAAATACAAAACAAATCCCAGTGGTGATGAAGAAGATTAGAAGGATACAGACTTTTTTTCTTTTCTCTTTCTCTTTCTCTTTCCAATTTTAAAATTACCGTTCTCTCTTTTTATTTATTACTGATCTGTAAATAAACATTTTTATAAAAATATTTTAAATATATATTTGTACAGCAAATTTTTTTACTCTCATTTTCAAAAAAGGAAATTAGAAGTGATGCTCCTCTAAAATGAACTTTTTCTCCCAACATTTGGCTTAACCAAATCAAGATCACATCCCAGAATCTTCATACCTTTGAAAATGTTAGCAACATGTGATCCCAATCTCCTGTTTCAAAACATCCCCTCCAAAATCATTTTGATGCTCCATTTTTATTTTATATAAATTACATTGAATGCCTAGTAATACCATTTTTCACTCATTTTCAAAGTGTTCTCTTTAATTTGAGGAGACAGTGATTCACAAAGTGGAGTTTGATTCAATCCTTTGTATATATTGTTTTAAATGGGGTTAGAACCCTTGGGGGACCTTTCTGATTAAATTAGCCTGAAAGGATTTCAGTTGCATCAACTGCAACTAAGATGGGTTTTTCAGATTCAATTTATTTTTCAAATGATCTGGTTGTATGGCCTTACCCCCTGGAAATAAATTAATTATTCTATATATTTTCTTCTCTTGCCACCCCTTAAATTGATTATATTTATTTTCTTTGAAATAATAGTGTTCTAATGGAAAAATAACCGATGGGCTAAGCTAAAATTCCTGCACCTGAGCCGTATATTGAGCAACTCTTATGTGATGGCACGCCAGGGTGAAGGGATAACTATATGTCTGGCTTTGCCTGGTGGCTATCGATATACCCTCTGATGTACTTCAGTTCTGTAAAATAAAGACTCTTGAGACAGGACTAAAGTCAATCAAATACGTTTACTGGAAACAAAGGCAAAATTAATTTCAGTCAGGGTTCTTGAAAGAGGAATCAAAATGAAGTATTACAAAGATGAAGTTTGTTGATTGAACTTCATTACACAGGTAATAAACACTTGATTATGATATGGTTTTTGCCCTTAGACAACTGCAAGAGAAATGTAGAAAGCAGAACAAAGGACTCTATGTAACATTTGTCGACCTCGCCAAAGCTTTCGACACTGTGAGCAGAAAAGGTCTGTGGCAGATCCTGGAACGTCTAGGACAGGGGTGGGCAAACTGCGGCCCGGGGGCCGGATGCGGCCCTTTGGCTGATTCTATCCGGCCCGCCTAAGGGCCTCTGGCTTGCCTCCCCTGCATAAAAATCTCCAGAGAAGGGGACTATAAGGAAGCATTATTTTATTTTTAGTGGTTTTTATTATTATTGTATAATAATTTTATAACAATAATAAATAATATAATAAATAATATAATATAATGTTATATGATATATTATAATTTCAATATATTATGTTTATATATATATACTATAATATAATAATTATGATATTAATACTAATAATATATGAATATGTCTTGATATATTAATATGTTAATATTAATGATGTGTAATATATAGTAAATATAGTAAGTGAATAAATAAATAAATTATGTAGATTAGCATGTAGTTCCGCCTTTAGGTGCGGCCCTCCATAATATTTTTTGGCTCTCGTGTGGCCCCTTGGAAAAAATAGTTGCCCACCCCTGGTCTAGGATGTCCCCCCAAATTCCTCAAAATGATTATCCTGTTACATGAGGGCCAGCGCGGTCAAGTCAGATACGGCGATGCTCTCTCAGAGCCCTTTCTAATAACTAATGGAGTGAGTTAGTTATTAATCTTCTTCAGCATGATGCTCCAAAGGGCTACAGCAGACCTCGAAGAAGAAGAAGACGGTGTATATACAGTATACGCTATCTTATTGATGGCAGCTTGTTCAACTTAAGCTGTCTGAGGGCTCGCACTAAGACTTGTCTAAACTATCTAGTCCGTGAGCTGCTTTTTGCTGACGATGCTGCCCTTGTCGCCCATTCAGAAGCAGCCCTGCAGCACCTAACATCCTGCTTTGCAGCAGCTGGAGAGCTGTTTGGGCTGGAAGTCAGCCTGAAGAAAACGCAAGTCCTCCACCAGCCCGCACCTCAGGAAGAACACCATCATCCCCACGTCAGCATAGGCAATTCTGTGCTTAAATCCGTTCAGCAGTTCACCTACCTGGGAAGCATCATCTCTTCAGATGCCAAGATTGACAAAGAGATAGATCACAGATTAGCAAAGGCATATAGTGCATTTGGAAAGCTTCACAAAAGAGTCTGGAGCAACAAGCACCTGAAGCAAAGCACCAAAATCAGTGTGTACAGAGCTATCGTACTGTCTATTCTCCTCTATGGGTCTGAAACTTGGGTCACCTATTGCCAACACCTATGACTCCTCAAACGCTTTCATCAGTGCTGTCTTTGCACAATCCTAAATATACACTGGACTGACTATGTGACTAATGTTGCTGTCCTTGAGCAAGCAGGGATCACCAGCATTGAGGCCATGCTATTGAGAACACAGCTGTGCTGGGCAGGGCACATCTCTAGGATGGAGGACCACCGCCTCCCAAAGATACTACTCTATGGTGAACTCGCCACGGGTCAGCGCAAGAGAGGCGCCCCCAAAAAGAGATATAAGGACTCCCTGAAACAACATCTCAAACTCGGCCAGATTGATCACCAACAATGGTCCACCCTGGCCTCACATAGGGAGGCATGGAGATGCACTATCCACAATGCTGCGGCCTCTTTCGAGAAGACACGCCGAATGGGTCTCGAAGAGAAATGACAACGCAGAAAGAACCACAACTTGGAAACAACACCACCCAAGGAGACTTTCTGCTGTGCTTTCTGCAACCGAACTTGCCTATCTCAGATTGGCCTTTTTAGTCATCAACACGCTTGTAAAAAGCGTGGGATGAGTCCTTCCTAAGAATCTTTGTTCGCGAAGTAATGCTGAGAGATATTCTTATAATATGGATTATATGTACCTACTAGGCATGAGAAAAAAGTTATGAAAATGAAAAGAAATCGTAAGTGATTCGTATGTAATGGGACTTTCTAGTTTATACGCATCACCCCTCCCTAGACTTTCTTTGCTGTCCTTGAGGCCAACAATTTGCTTTATGATCCAATAAATTCTTAATTATTGTACTACTCACTTCTCCTGTCTTCTCCCCTCTTTCCCTCCGCCTCATTCATCTTCTTCTTTTTTCCTGCCCTGGAAGTGACCTGCTGCTCATTCTGGAAAGTGTAGTCCTCCACGCTTCTCCCCCCCCTTCTCTTCCCCCGTGCTCTGTCTTGCCCCATCGCAGGGGCCAACTTCTCACACACACACACACACACTCCTCCTCTCTCTCCCTGCGCTCTCTCAGATGCTTCTCCCCCTCTCCTTTCTCTTCCCCGTTGCTCTGTCTTGCCCCATCGCAGGGGCCAACTTCTCACACACACACACACACACACGCACGCGTCTCCTCCTCTCTCTCCCTGCACTCTCTCAGATGCTTCTCTGCCCCTCCCTCTTTCCTGCTGGCTTCTCCCCTCTCCCTTCTCTTCCCCGTTGCTCTGTCTTGCCCCATCACAGGGACCAACTTCTCTCACTCACACACACACGCTTCTCCTCCTCTCTCTCCCTGCGCTCTCTCAGATGCTTCTCCCCCCTCCCTTCTCTTCCCCGTTGCTCTGTCTTGCCCCATCGCACGGGCCAACTTCAGCCCTCCAGGTAGGTGTTTTGGACTTCAACTCCCACTATTCCTCACAGCCTCAGGCCTCTTCCTTTTCCTCTCAGCCTGGGCAAACTTGGGCCCTCGCTCCCTCAGGATCGGGGGGAGAGAGAGGCAGCGAGGAACGAGGGGGGCTCCTCCTTTTTTGCTGCTTCCAAGAATAGAATACCCCCTCCCTCCCTCCCTCCTCCTTCCTATTTGGAGAGTACCATCTAGAATTCAGTGTGATTTATTCAAGTTTTGGCCTACAACTCCCTGAAATCCCAGCCAATTTACCAGCTGTTAGGATTTCTGGGAGTTGTAGGCCAAAACCATCTGAAATGTGCATGCTCTGGCATACGAACTACTAACAAATTTCGTTAGTAATTAAGTTACATTTTAGAAATTTTTGGAAATTTTTTGTAAGTCTTTCTTTTACTAATCAACCCCCCCCCCCCCATTATATTTCCGATTTCCTATTTTTGGGTTCTAAACCATGCCTAGTACCTACCTACAACGCCATATAATCTCATTCAATCTTCATTATAAAGGCACTGTTAATGGAGCCTCACCGGAGTAATCTTGACTTCCAGGGAGAGTTCAAGCTTAAACTCTATGACCCATTTATTTGTCATTTTATCACCAATTGGTATAGAACCCTTCTCTAGCATCACGTTTAAAATAAGTTTGTTTTCTTTCTATCAGCTTTCTTCCCTGGTCAGCTTTTGCAGTCATACAGAAAATGGAAATGCAGTAACATGGGTGACCCCAACTTTAGTATTCAATTATATGTCTTTGCACTTTTTGATCTCATCTAGTTCTTTCATGTTTGTCCTTGTCTTCTGGTCTCCATTCTAATTGAGCCAAGTTATGGAAAACCTTGAACTATTTCAGTGTCTCCATGGTGTACGTTAAAGTTATGTAAATCATCTGTGGTCTCTGATTGTTGTTTACGTAATGTTCAATTGTAGATCTTCCTATGTACTTTCTTCTTTGACTTTCTTCAGTAATCATTCCAAAAGGAAGGGCAAGGACCACTGCATACAGACGATAGTGAAATGCTAGCAGGGCACATAGAAATGGCAATGCCTTCTTTGCCTCCATCTTCTCTTGAAACATAAGCAGTTCTCAACTTGGAGATTATGGAGCAGAAATACTGTAGGAAAAACATGAAGAACTTTGCTCTGGTCTGCAGCGAACCCGGAGCCCAGCCCGGAGAGGCCAGGAGATGAGGGGTTGCTCCCTTTCCCTGGTGCGGAGGGGCTAGAGGGCAGAAAGCCTCCAGGAGTGGGGTCGGATGGTGTCATGCCCCAGCCTGACTCCATAGCCAAGCCAGAGAGAAGCCATGTTAACTCCAAGGCCCCAGCCAGGTCTGAGAAAGAACCTTTGCAGAGGCCTCCACGTCAGCCAGCGGTCAAGCCCAGACGCAGCCTTCTTTCTTCCCAACCTGATAAGAAGCGCTGGGAAAGCAAAGCTTCGCTTTCCTCCTCTCCTCCAGGTGCAGCCGCTAACGAGCTGACATATTTGCCTTCCTCAGGAGGCTTGGGAAAGTCAGGCCCACAAACTGTTCCTGGGAAAGAGTTGCACCGAAGTCAACGCCTCTGAGACCAAAACATTGAGAGACCTATTTAAGTTGGTTCCCGTTGGCGCTCAGGATCTCGCGCCAACGTTCAGCTTTCATTGCCAAGATCCACGGAACTCAAGTCCAGGACCAGGCTGTAGAGCCTCCACGTCACCGTACTCAAGAATTCAGCCAAGCCATTGTTTGCCAAGGACTTATCCCGGATTTTAGCCCATTGGGGTTTTCAAGACTATCTCTTCATTTATTGGATCTAGAACTCTTTAAAGGACTATTGCCTTGCAATAATTGGATGCTGAGGCATCAGTGGACTATATTTTTACCTCTTCCCTTTTCTTCTACTTATTCTAAATAAAGCATTTAATCACGGCTACTTCGTGGTGTTGCCACAGATGGGGGCAGCTCCCATGGACTCCTCCTCCCTCTCCTGCTCCTTGCTCCCAGAGGGGAGGAGGACAGAAGAGTGCCCAGGAGCCAGGAAGCAGGAGGAGCTGCAGCCCGGCCAGGTAGCCCTTGGCGGGCAGAGGGAGGGAAGGAAGAAAGGGAAGGAGAGAGAGAGGAGGGAGGGAGGAAAGTTCTGGACTCCAAGGGCTTTCCCTGACTGCAGCCAGGCTGGCTGGCATTGCTGCTTCAGCCAGGAAAGCCTCATTTCCGCTGCCTGAAGTCTCCTGCTAGGCTCTCTCTCTCTCTCTCTCTCTCTCTCTCTCTCTCTCTCTCTCTCCACTATAATTTCCCATGGCACACCTGATGATTTCTCACAGCACACTAGTGTACCGCAGCACAGTGGTTGGGAAACACTGCTCTATGGCACACCTACATGGGCATTATATCTCAAATCTGGCAAGTATCAATTCTGTGCCTTTACATGACTCCTGGAGCCATCTTTCCCATAACTTCTGGTTTGGAACCAGTCCCGCTGTTCACGTGGGCCAATGCTTTCTTCGTTCTCTGTGGCAGAGTCAAAATAGGGTGGCACAAGTGGCATTTTATCTTTTCTTTTCAGCCATCAGGATTAGGAATGTTATGGCTAGTATCATGTTAAGTATTTTTATCATTGTAAAGTGACTGACAATCATGTGCAGTCATTGCGAGGTCACAAAATATTAATATTCTCAATAGGGGAGGATAGAGATACATGTTGCGCATAAGCGGAATTTAGCCAAGTCCAATGAAAAAGACACACGAACAAGAAGAAAAAGGAACAGAAAAATCTTTACTCTTGTCAGCAGAGGTAAAATATAAACTTGGAGTGCTGCATACAAAATCAAAACAGTTCAACAAACTTACATAGTCCTTGTAAGTAACACAGAATAAGGTTTCTTCTTCCAAATGAGAGAGCAGAACATAAAGCTTGAGTAAATTGCTATTCCACCATAACAAAGAGGATTGATGTCAGAGCGTTGCCAATTCAGCATCTCTAAACTGTATTCTAAAATCCATACAGTTATACCTCACCGAGTATGGTCCAAACTTGCTGGCTAACCTACATTAGCAGCTGCACATAGTAATTAACAACATAAGGTTTTCTTTATTTTATTTATTTATTTATTTATTTGATTTTGTATATCGCTCCTTCCTGCAGGCTCGGGGCGGTTCACATACAACCAAATTATGACGAATCATACAGCACACACACACATACTTTAACACACACACATACTTGATCCTATTACAACTTACTGTAACAATATGTACGTCTCCAGCATCATTATAAAAATGACATGAGCCATGGGACCATTGAACAATATTAATACCCCCAGTGGTGCAATGGGTCAAAACCTTGTGCCAGCAGGACTGAAGACTGACAGATTGAAGGTTCAAATCCAGAGAGAGTATGGATGAGCTCTTTCTGTCAGCTCCAGCTCCAACTGTAAATATGTCTTGATGCATAGTGTGTCCCAATGTGAAATAGGTTCCATTGGTCTTCTGGACACATTGGGCATTGATTATTTTTTTTGGTATCAGGTGCGACTTGAGAAACTGCAAGTCACTTCTGGTGTGAGAGAATTGTCCATCTGCAAGGAAGTTGCCAAGGGGACACCCAAATGTTTTGATGCTTTACCATCTTTGTGGGAGGCTTCCCTCATGTCCCCACATGGGGAGCTGGAGATGATAATAGAGGGAACTCATCTGCACTCTCCCCAAATTTGAACCTCTGACCTGTTGGTCTTCAGTCCTGCTGACACAAGGGTTTAACACATTGCCTCACTGGGGGCTCCTTTGATAATCCAGATTATCAAAGTAGACAATCCACATCAGGGCTGCCCACGAAGTCGATCGCGATCGACCAGTCAATCGCGGGTCCAAAGGAGGTCGATCGCAGCCGGATGGGGTGCTTCTGCCTTGCACGCGCGCTCACCTTCCACCCGCATGCACCATCCACGCGGCGGACCGTCCACGGTTGCTTCCAGACGAGGGAGAAGCAAGGTGCTCCGTCCTGCCTCTCTCTCATCCAGAAGCAAGCGTGCAGCTTCCGCTGCCGACAAGAGAGAGGCAGGGCGGAGCGCAAGGTGGGGCCTTCGGAGGCCCAGCCTTGCGCCCCGCCCTGCCTCTCTCGACCGAAAGCGAGCGTACAGCTTCTGCTGCCGGCAAGAGAGAGGCAGGGTGGAGCACGACGCAGGGCCTCCAGTGGGCCAGCCTTGCGCTCCACCCTGCCTTTCTCTCGACCAGAAGCAAGCGTGCAGCTTCTGCAGCCGGCAAGAGAGAAGCAGGGCAGAGCACGAGGCAGGGCCTCCGGTGGCCCTGCCGCGTGCACTGCCCTGCTTCTCTTGCCGGGTAGCAGAAGCTGCACGCTTGCTTCCAGTCGAAAGAGAGGCAGGGTGGAGCACAAGGCAGGGCCTCCGGTGGCCCAGCCTTGTGCTTCGCCCTGCCTCTCTCTCGAGAGGCAGGGTGGAACGGCCTGCTTCTCTCTCGTCTGGAAGCAACTGTGGAAGGTACGCTGTGCGAATGGTGTACGCGTGGGGAAGGTAGATTTTTTTGGGCTTAGTTGTTTTAAAAGTAGCTCGCATGCTGAAAAAGTGTGGGCACCCCTGATCCACTTTATTTGCTTTGAACTATATGAGATTTCCACAATGCACTGTCCCAATTCACTAGCATAGTTATGTAGTGTGCCAGTGAGGTGGTTGTGTCATCATGATGCTACTCATCATAGTCTCTGAAACTTGATATTCACCTACATCTTCATCAATACATCAAGTCATTTCTTTCTCTTTATACTGGAAAAGAAAAAAAAGGAGTCGAGGAAGAAAGAGTTGGCATTTTAATTTCATCGTATAGTAGCTGTGTCCTTTAATAGAAATATTTACTGTATGACAAGCAGGACGTTTCTTTTAAACTTTTTCTTATGTAACTTTCTTACTTTTCATGAACTAAATTCCCAGTTCATAATAAATGAAAAGCTCATAAGACCATCATTAGCTTCAGAGATAAGTACAGTTATGTCTTCCACCCTGCATCAGCCAGAGATTTTGTTTAGCTTAAAGGAAACATTAGCTCATGCTAATGACTGCTACAGCTTCTTAATTTACATATTAGATGAGATGAATATCAAGCAAATTAATGCTGAAGACGGGCTTTCGTTCCACAGTTGCCTTCTGCAGACATTGTGTACAGAGGCTGTATGCAATTTACATGAAGATGGTGAAAATAGCTTTAATAAAAGAATATCTCCCTCTCTGTTTCTTGTTCTCATTCTCATTTGGTGAAAGAACAAAACTGAAAAAAAAGGCTTCTTGGTGCTTTAGTGCATTTGCTTTTGAATGGAAATAATAATATAATAATAAAACTTTATTTATATCCCGCCCCATCTCCCAATACGGGAAAGATGGGAATGGAACAGCAATTTGTGTTGTATGCTATTGGTAAAATAAGTGCTTTAGACAGAATAAGATCTCTGTGAAGGCACATCTGGTAACGTCTGTCTCAAATAAAGCCACTGTGTGAAAATTCATGCCCACAAGGTTATTAATCTTAATCAAAGCCTGGAAAGCTCTTACCATTTGGAACAACATGTTCCCAAGGGAGGCATCTGCCACACATTACTAGAAAGTTAATAGAATGCTGAATCGATAGCCTGGCCCCAATACTCAGATCCAGAGAACTTGAAGTGTTCTATTCAATAGAATCAGATATTGGCATCTAAAAAAAAGCTAGTCTTCGCCACAAAAATAGAATTCACCATCACATGCATACATCAAAGCTATCCTTATTTGACATGAGATATCCTATTTAATTTTTTGATGGCCCACATTTCCAGCTGCTTGCAAATGCAGTTTATGTCCTCTTTTCACTTTCTGCCTTTGTTCTGAAGTTACACCAAAAGGAAATTGTGGTAAAACATCTCAGGAGGAGGGATGGGTGTGTGTGTGTGTGTGTGAATTCTTGTTGTTCTTTTCAGCAAATGCTATAAAAAGCAAATGGCTGCAGAATGTGTTTTTTTATTAATAACTTTTGCCATCTTGACCAAACTCTGATGCTGCTTGGCCTCATGTGTCCTGTGAAAGGCTGGGGGAGGGACAGACACATATATCTCCAGACAATAAGTTCCATCAGTCCGCTCCTGCCATCTCTCTGTGACTAGACAATGCGCCTTCTCTGCGGTGGCCCCGGCATTGTGGAACACACTGCCAGATGATGTTCGTGACATCGCGGAGCTAGTTCCTTTCCGGGGGGCATGTAAAACCACTCTGTTTAAGCTTGCCTTTAACTAAATCCTCTGGACACTCTGACCATGCCCTCAAATCAGGGGTGCTCACACGTTTTCAGCATGCGAGCAACTCTTAAAGCAACCAAGTCCAAACGATCTACCTGCCCCCGCTGCCGTGCGCTCCCGCACGCTCCCGTCGCTGCGCGCTCTTGCCACCGTGTGTGCTCCTGCTTGCTGTTTTCCGCCTGTGGAGCGCTTCTTCCTCCTGCAGGGCATTACAGGAAGGAGAAAGCACGAGGCGGAGCATCCAGAGGGAGTGCTCCGCCCTGCCTGTCTCGCCGGCAATGGAGGCTGCACAGCTGCTTCTGGATGAGAGAGAGGCAGGGTGCTCCCTCCAGAGGCCCCTCCTCATGCTTCCTTCTTCCTGCAATGCTCCACAGGCAAAAGAAGCACCGTGAGAGCGGAAGCCAGCAGCAGGAGCGCGCATGCGCGCACGGTGTGCATGCGCATGGCAGAAGCACCCCATCCGGTTGGTGAGGCCCGAAGATCACCTGGAAGAGGGCCGAAGATCTACTAGTAGCCCCGAGCTACCTAATGAGCACCCCTGTGGACCAAATGTTTTATCCGTATTTTATGTGCATTTTATGTGCATTTTATTTGTATTTTATGTGTATTTTAATCTGACTGTATGTAAACCGCCCCGAGCCTGCAGGGAGGAGCGGTATACAAAATCGAATAAATAAATAAATATTTATTTATTTATTTATTTACATCATTTATATTCCACCCTCCTCACCCCGCAGGGGATTCAGGGCGGATCACAATGCACGTATACAGGCAAACATTCAATGCCATAGACATACAACATATATACAGGCAATGAGCTACACAATTGGTCGAGAGCTCACCCCGACCCGAGCAGGCCTCAAAACTATGACCTTCTGGTCAGTAGCGATGTTATGCAGCTGACTCTCAGCCAGCTGTGCCACATTCTCGATGCCAACTGAAAATTTCTTACCACCTCTTAACACAGGGCATTTTTGCCCCATTTTGCCATTTTGGTTCGCAGCAAGGACGGGGCCTGTTGTGCACTATTACATGATGCCACTTTCCTCCCAAAGTCCATGACTACGAGGAGGAAAGTGCATTTTGGATAGCTCCAACGGAGCTACCTGAACTTTTCTCCCCATTTTCCCATGTGATGGAGGAAAGGGTGGCATGGCAATGCACATTGCTATGGGTTGCCTCCCTTTTTGCCATCTGATGAGGAGAGGGAAAGGGTACCAAAGCATCCTCTCCTGTCCCTTCCATGTGATGAGTGGAGGAGGGAGGGCACATGAGGCACCACCACCAGCCCCATGCACCTTCCCTTTCACCAGCAATTGCCAGTGCAACGGCACAGCTCTCAGTGCTGATTCAGTGATTCATCATTCGCATTCTGAAATACCATGACTTTTTGAATTTCCCGCCTCTTAACTGAAAGAGCAACACTGCTCCTGTCAACAGGCATCTGTCAGTTGACTTCTGTCAAAATTTGAACAAGCTGCATCATTTAGTTTGTGTTTGACAGCCATTGATAGCAGACTACCGCGTGATTTGAGGAGAAAATGAAAAGAAGTGAATTTAGTGTGCCCATTAAACATTTTTTTTGCAGAAAAAACCCATCACTCAAATCAAGCTAAGCTTGATAAGTACTATGGGGAGTACTATACCATCAATTACTATACCATCAATTTCCATGGTAAAAAAGTGGTTTACTGAATTTTGTTGTGGCCATACAAGCACAGAAAATATCAAACATTCTGGAAGCCCAGTTGAGGTCTCTACACCCAAAATAATTGAAAAAAATCATTATATGGTATTGGCCAATCGGAGATTGAAAGTGCGAGAGATTGTGGAAGCCATAGGCATCTCACGTGGCTCAGTGGTTTCAATTTTAAAAGATCACTTGGGTATGAGAAAGCTTTCCGTAAGATGGGTGCCGCGTTTGCTCACAATTGACCACAAACGAAATCGTGTGACAATTTTGCAGGAGTGTTTGGCGTTGTTCAACCACAATATGGATGAGTTTTTACGCCATCTCGTAATGTGGACGAAACGTGGATCCACCACAACACACCAGAGACCAAACAGCAGTCAAATCAGTGGGTTTCTCAGGGTGAATTGGCGCCAAAGAAGGCCAAGGTGGGTTTGTCAGCCAATAAATCATGGCAACCGTTTTTTGGGATTAACGTGGTATAATCCACATTGACTACCTTCGAAAGGGTAAAACAATCAATGGTGAATATTATGTCAACTTATTGGGTCGATTTAATGAGGATTTGGGGGGGGGGAAACAACCACATTTCACCAAGAAAAAAGTTCTTTTGCACCAGGACAATGCAAAGGTGCACACATGTGCAGTTGCCATGGCAACAATCCATGAATTAGGATAAGAATTTCTCCTTCATCTGCCCTATGCTCTGGATTTAGCCCCAAATGACTATTTCTTGTTTCCAAATTTGAAGAAATGGCTCGGCGGAAAGAGATTTGGCTCCAACAATGAAATCATCTCACAAACAAATACCTATTTTGATGATCTCGACAAATCTTATTTTTTGGAAGTGATTTAAAAAATTGGAGAAATGTTGGACAAAGTGTATAGAGCTCAAAGGAGACTACGTTAAAAAATAAAATGATTTTGTATCCAAAAACCTGTGTTTCATTCAAAAAGTCACGGACTTATTGACCTGCCTTCGTAGAAGCAACTGTTTAATTGTGGCAGAAAGTAACCATCCTGCCTCTAGAAGCTATAATTTACTGCCAGCGCCTTTAAGGATCTGGGAGGGAGGAGGAGCCCAGCCTTGGATCCTGCTTGCCTGGGAATGGCAGTTGTAGAGGACATAGCAAAACAATGCATCATGTTAGAATTGTAGATAGCATAGTAAACAACAAATTACAAGTTATGTTAAAGTTATATACAGCATAGTAAAACAACAGCCATCATATTTGGACTTTAAAATAGCCATCTGAACTGAACTGAACTGAACTTTATTATTTATGAGTCGCCCTCCACGTTTGTGCTCCGGGCGACTTATTTATTTATTTATTTATTATTCGGGTTTCTATGCCGCCGACTCCCTGAGGCTCGCGGCGGCTCACAGGAACCGAAGGTACAACTACACACAAGCAATGCGATAAAACATCTAAGACAATTAAACAGTTAAAACAGCAAAATACAAAACCCCTAGGTACAGTTCAGAAATTAGATAGCGTGACACCCCAGGACAGCGGCTAAAGCGGAACATGGGCAGGACCTACTCACCGAAGGCCTGCTTAAACAAATAAGTTTTGCAGGCGCGTCTAAATGGGAGCAGGTCCTTTATAGCCAGCGTTCAGCCGGGAGGCGTTCCACAGCGTAGGAGCTATAACGGAGAACGCCCTCTGGCGAGTAGATGTCAGTTTAGCCGATTTCGCCGAGGGTATCTCTAACAAATTAGCATCCTCGGAGCGTAGTGATCTCGGGGGACAGTGTGGGGTGAGTCGGTCCCTCAAGTACGCTGGCCCCAGGCCATGCAAGGCCTTAAAGGTAAGAACCTTGAAGGAGATCCGGTGCTCGATTGGGAGCCAGTGCAGATCCTGCAAAACAGGTGTGATGTGGCGGCCTGCTGGGGTTCCAGACAGGAGCCGGGCGGCAGTGTTCTGCACCAGCTTGAGCTTCCAGGTCACCGACAAAGGAAGGCCAACGTAAAGCGCGTTACAGTAATCCAGCCTTGAGATGACTGTAGCTTGGATCACCGTGGCCAGGTCATTCCGGGAGATATAGGGGGCCAGCCTCCGAGCCTGTCGCAGATGAAAAAAGCAACCTTGCTGACCGCGGAGACCTGGGCCTCCATGGTCAGCTGGGAGTCCAGATGGACCCCCAGGCTCTTAACGGAAGGCGATGGGCATACCGCCACACCGTCCAGGGTTGGAAGCTGGACATCTACACCACCCGAGCGGCCCGACCACAAGATCTCCGTCTTCGCCAGATTCACCCTCAACCTACTGGCACGCAGCCATCCAGTAACGGCCTCGAGGCATTGTTGGAAATTATCGGGGATGGATCGGCCTGTCCTCCATCCTCAGAATGAGCTGGGTGTCGTCAGCGTACTGGTGGCACTCCAGCCCATAACTCCGCACCAGCTGTGCAAGCGGCTGCATGTAGATGTTGAATAACAGAGGGGAGAGAATGGCCCCTTGCGGAACTCCACAAACTAATGAGGAGCCCTCGGAGACCACCTCGCCCCTCCTCACACGCTGAGACCGCTGGTGGAGGAAGGAGGTCATCCATTTAAGAACTGTCCCCCTCACTCCAGCCATGGCCAGGCGGTGGATCAGTAGATTGTGGTCGACCGTGTCAAACGCTGCCGTGAGGTCCAATAACACGAGCAGCGCAGACCCGCCTTGGTCGAGCTGGCAGCGGAGTTGATCTGTGATGGAGACCAGGACCGTCTCCGTCCCGTGCCCCGAACGGAAGCCGGACTGGAAGGGGTCTAGCCATGTTGCATCATCTAAGAAGGACTGCAACCGCTCCATTACTGCCCTCTCAACTACCTTGCCCAGGTACGAGAGGTTTGACACTGGTCGGTAGTTGAGGGGAACCGCAGGATCTAGTGACGGTTTCTTCAGTAATGGAGCTACCACCGCCTCTTTAAAGCACTCTGGGAAGACTCCTTGCTCAAGGGAGCTATTTACGATGTTCAACAGAGGCCCGTAACCCCTCAGGCAGGATCTAACAAGCCAGGAGGGGCACGGGTCGAGGAGCAGGTGGTAGGCCTGGTTGCAGCCACAATCTTATCAACAGCATCTGCGTCCAGTGGCGAAACCGGTCGAGAGTGGGCCCGGCGGAGGGCCACGGGGTCTCAAGTTCTCTTACTGTATCAATTGTGGCAGGAAGGTCCGGCGGAGATTCAGAATCTTGTCTGTGAAATAGCTCTGGAAAGCACCGGAGGTAGGGGGTCTGATCGCTGCTTTTGGGACAGCAGGGACCGTCGTCAAAGACCGAATTACCTTAAACAATTGAGCCGGGCGTGAGCTGCAGAGCGCTATCAAGGCAGAAAAGTACACATTTTTGGCTGCCTTGACAGCACGCTCATAAGTATCTTTAAATAGCTTATAAGCTGATACTGAGGCTCCGTCACGGAGGTTCCTCCACATGCGCTCTAGCCGTCTCCTCTCCCGCTTCATCGACCTGAGGTCCTCTGTATACCAGGGGATCAATGTTTGCGGGTCGGAGAGGGCGCCTAGGGCAATCTCATCGAGAGCTCTGGCTAACGAGGTGTTCCAGGCTTGAACCTGCTCATCGACAGAGACGCTGATAGACTCCAGATCCCTCAGAGCATTCAGGAACCTTTCGGGTTCCATAAGTCTCTTCGGGCGAACCAAAATCTGTTCGGCGCCCTTGCTCAACCCGGATCCTTAGGGCACAGTGGTCCGACCATGGAACCTCTATTACGGAGGCTAGGTCCACTTGGATCCCTGCGCTAAATACCTGGTCGAGGGTGTGCCCTGCCGAGTGCGTGGGCCCCGAGTTACAGAGGGAGAGGCCTAATGTCGCCATGGTCGAAATTAGGTCCGCAGCTGCAGATGGAACGGAGGCTGCGTCGGCGTGGACACCGAAGTCCCCCAGAACAATAAGTCTAGGAAACCTCAATGCCCACTCCGACACAGCCTCCAGCAGCCGCACCAGGCTCTCTGCCGGTGCGCTAGGCGCACAGTACACCAGCAAGATCGCCAGGCTCTCCTGAGACTCCCGCACCAGGCCGGCACTTTCAAGCCCCGAGGTGGTGAGCGCAGGGATCGCCTAAGGTGCAATCCATCACGGGAGAGTATTGCCACCCCACCCCCGTCCCCGTTCCTGTTCTGGTGCATGGCAACGTAGTCAGGGGAACCACTTCCTGGAGACAGGTGGTATCGCTCTCCTGGAGCCAGGTCTCCATTATACAGAAAAGGTCCGCTTTGAGGTCTTCACAAAACTCCCTGATAGTGGCGGTCTTGTTCCGAATGGATCGGGCGTTAACCAGCACCAGACTGGAAGGGGGGATAGCTGGATGTCTATCAACAGCGTGCTTAGGGATTGGACGCAGGTCAGAGCCGGGCTGAGTCCTTCTATGACTCAGTCCGGATCTCGCAGTTAATCTCGCATTTGGCCTGCGCCTACCGTACACACCCCTTTCCGAGATCACTGAAATACCTAGCGAACTTGGGTGGTAAAGGTCGGCAGGGGGTTTAGCTTCCGGCACACCCCATGAAAAGGGGAAGCCAGTAAGGGACCCTGGCCATTCTTCACCGGTTCAGCTGGCAGGCCAATAGTCCCAGTCCTCCCTGACATTTGAGGGACCAGAGTGGCGGGTGACGGGGCTTGGTCGCCACCAGGTAGTTCCTTCCCTCGGTTAGTCCTTGAGGGCGGCCTGTCCAGCTGTCTATTCTGGCCCTCACAGGAGCTCTTGGTGTCACTAGTAGAAGCCGAACCAGTGGCCGGATCTGGGGCGCTCCCCTTCCGGCTGAAGCCCACCCCCTAGAAGGTCCATGATTGGAAGGACCTACTCTGGTGCTTTCTGGGCTTCCCTCTTCTGCAAGGGAGTTGACCCAGACCACCGAATGGCGGTCTGTGGGAGCCCAGAGGGTCCAGCAATGGTGGGGGAGGGCCGGAGCGATGGGGGGCAGAATTGGGCTCAGATGTGTCGGTGGTGGTGACGGTACTTGGTCCCGGGCTGCTGGCATTGATGGAAACTCCAGCGGAAGCGACTTGGGGGGGAGGTGTCTGATGGTGTGGCTGGCCTTTTAACTGGCCGTTTCTCTCCCGACGCTTTCGTCTTGCCTGGCCCATCCTGTTCTTCCTTCTCCGGCCATTTCCAGGTGGAGCGAGGCCTCGGAGATTGGTGGAGATGATGGGGATCTGAGTTAGTTGGCAGGCCCGGCGGCAGGGGCGTTCCCCAGGGACCTTAGATAGAACATAGGAAACACTGAGTACCTCAGATGGAGAGCCTGCCAGCAGCGTAAGGCTAGAGGTAGAGGCAGAGTCAGAGGCAGAAATTGAATCAGAGGGGGGCATGGACAAAGCCCCTGGGGAGGGCCTGAGGGGTGGGGCTGAGGATGCTGAGAGAGTCAGGCTCGGTGCCATCTTGGGGACTTCGGCCCACACCCTCTGCCCCAAATGCAGGGGGGTCCGGCACCCCAATGCCCGCCATGGGCTCCACCAGGGTGACTCCACGGCTCCCGCCATGGCCCCGTTTCTGGTTGGGAGCCCCTCCTCACAGGCCACCCCCAGCCGTCCTCTCGCCGTCAGACTGAAGCCGCAGGGGGGGGGTGCCCTGGGCCTCGGCAGGTTTCTCCTCTAGCCGCTCTCGCTGCTCCCCGGAGGTCTCAGAGGTCGGCGAGCCCAGCAGGCTCAGGAGGGCCCCGTTCAGGGAACCAGCTACAGTCGCCAGGCTCGCCTTGCCTTCTTGTTGTTCCTCTCCCAGGTGAGGCAAGCTTGGTGCTCCTCGGTCGCTGTCTCCCCAGGCCTCCGGGAAGGATCTGGGCGGCTGCAGCTCTCCTTGCGGAAGAGCGACGCCAGCGCCAGGCCTAGCTCTCTCGCCTCCTCCAAACTGGCGACCAGCTGCTCGGCCAGCTGAGCAAGCTCGGGGAGCCATTTGGGTTGACTGATTTCGGGGGAAAAACCGCTGCCTGGGGAAGATAGGGAAGGCCCCAACGGCCCCAACGGAGCTCAGCATTCTTGCTGCCTCTCAGCGCGGCGGCCATCTTGGAATCAAAACACAAAGCACAGAGTTTGAAATCCCTGCTCAGAACTGGATGGGAAGCTGAATGCAGCCTCTGCAAGGAGACTCCAGAAGGGCCTGGATCTCTCCGTCTCTCCCTCTCCAGGCCTGGCCTCCAGGGAGGGAATCCCTCAGGAAAGAGCAGGCTGCAGCTGAAAGGCCTCTCTCTCAGGAAGGGCCTAGCCCTTTATCTCTCTAGGCTTGGCCTCCAGCAATTACACAACTAGCGATTAAAATATCTGAAACAATATGATTAAGAACAGGATTGCATAAGCTTATGGGGTTTCCTTTTCCCACAGAGACTTTACAGTGGCAAGCAAAGGGAAGGAAATTCAGTTTGTTTATCAATAAAACATCATTTTTAATTCAAATACAACTTCTGATCTGTCCTTTGTGTCACAATATCTTCCAATCCAACTTCAGCAAACACAGTGGCAGAACAGTAACGAAAATGGAAACTAAAATATTATTTTATGCCATGCGGTTCCTAGAGGACACAGCTGGATTCGATCCCTTCCAGTCCGGCTTCCGTATTGGGCATGGGACGGAGACCGTACTTGTCGCCATTACAGACCAACTTCGCCGCCAGCTGGACCGGGGTGGATCAGCACTGCTTGTCTTGTTAGATCTGACAGCAGCATTTGATACTGTAGACCACACTGTTGACCCACCGCTTAGCCGGTTCGGGGGTCGGGGGGACTGCCCTTAAATGGGTGGCCTCCTTTCTCCAGGACTGGGGACAACGTGTGGAGGGGGTGGGGAGGTCTCCGGGAGACTCCCACTTAATTGTGGGGTCCCCAAGGGGGCCATCCTCTCCCCCTTATTATTCAACGTTTATATGCGCCCCCTGGCCCAGCTGGCCCGCAACTTTGGTCTGGAGTGTTATCAGTATGCTGATGACACCCAGCTTCTGCTGAGAATGGACGGCAGGCCGGACTCCGTACCCGATTGTTTCCATCTATGCCTTGAAGCCGTGACTGGTTGGCTGCGCGCCAGCCGGCTGAAGGTGAATCCGTCGAAGACGGAGATCCTGTGGCCTGGTCGACCAGGGCTGGGTGGGTGCCGGTTGCCTACCCTGGATGGCAAGCGCCTTAACCCATCGCCATCGGTTAGGAGCTTGGGGGTCCAATTGGACTCCTCGCTGACCATGGAGGCTCAGGTCTCCGTGGTCAGCAGGACGTCATTTTTTCACCTCCGTCAGGCTAGGCGACTGGCACCCTACCTGTCCAGGGACGACCTGGCTACGGTAATCCAAGCGACGGTCATCTCGAGGCTGGACTACTGTAATGCCCTCTACGTTGGCCTACCCTTGTCGACAATCTGGAAACTCAAGCTAGTGCAGAATGCCGCTGCTCGCTTGCTGGCAGGAACGCCAATGAGGGAGCATATTACACCCATCCTCCGGCAGCTGCACTGGCTTCCCAGCGAGTACCGAATTGCCTTCAAGGTGTTGGTCGTGACCTTTAAGGCCTTACACGGCCTAGGGCCTGCGTACCTGAGGACCGCCTTACCCGTACTTTCCCGAGATCACTGCGCTCAGATGAACAAAATCTGCTGCTAATACCTTCAATCCGCTCCTGCCATCTGTCTACGACTAGACAGAGAACCTTCTCCGTAGCTGCACTGGTGCTCTCGAACTCCCTCCCGGACAGTACACGAGCCATTTCGGAGCTGGCACCCTTCCGAAGGGCATGTCAGACTGCCCTCTTTGACTTAGCCTTTCACTAGACATATTGAATTAAGAATCTGTGTCATATGTCATCTTACGCCTCGTGGTTGTGATGTAACGTGTTTTAATTGTGTTTTTATGCTTTATGTTTTTATTGTAGGGCTACATGTCGACATGCTGTGACATGTTGCCCGCTTATACTTATTGTCACCCGCCCCGAGCCTGCTGGGAGGAGCGGAATATAAAATTGAATAATAAATAAATAAATAAATAAATGATATAATGAGGATGGGAGATTAGAAGGAGCATGCAAACCCCTACTAAACAATAAGCAATGGGGAGTGGGTCATAAATATTTCAGGAAATCAGTTCAGCTAGTATAGGCGTTTATTTATTGTACTGCCTCCTCTGTTGTGAATGGCCCTGGAAAGTAGCAAGAAACATCCAAAATATTTTATGCCTTCATTTATGGATAGTCTGTATTCAGAAGGTGTGATCACATCTTCAGTAGATGGGGCAATTTCTGCAGTCACCATGTCTTTGTGCTGATCACCTTTTTTGCATTGGGATTGGTAGACAAGACAAGCAATCAACATAAGAGCTCTAAGCACCTGGTAAATACTTTCTTTTGAAAATCAAAGGCCATCAATTCAGCAATCCACTTGGCAATCTATAGTTTTGCTTAGCTAGGAGACCAAAGTGTAAAGAAAGCAGGCAAAGGTTTAAGATCTGAAAGTAAAATGAACTTTCTTCCCTTGCGCTCTGGGGTTGCCTCCTTGTGGGTTCTTATCAGCTTGTCACCGTTTGTTTTGTGCTTGCCGTTCTTTCATCAAAAAAGCAATCTGTGCATTTCTCAGGAAATCTTTCTGGACAACTTCAAGCCACATTCTTAATTCTACCGTCTATTTCCTTAGAGCTGTCTATGTGGGAAATGTAAGAGAACACTTTTCTTAAAATAAAAAAGATTAAATCTGCATTGGTCAGCAAAATGTGACCAGTCCTAAATTGAGTCCATGTGGAATATTTTGTCCTGCATATTTACTTCACCTACTTTTGATGCAAAATCAATTTAAAAGCTTTCCCCCTAAAAAAATGTGGACAGAATTTGCATTCATTGTGACATTGCTGATATGCCTTCTTTCCTCCCATCTTTCCTTCCTTAATGAAAAAAAATGTAGTGTACATGGAAGTGAATTTTGGTGACCATTTCAAGGCAAAGTTTTGACTCTTGGATAGAACCATGGAATCCTATCAGGCAACTAGAAGTTTGTCCACACATGGCGAAAAAACAGACTCACAATGAATGGACTGCTGACTTTCTTCCTGATGCACAACAGCTTCCAGTAAATATCTTGAGTTTTTAGGCTATAATCTCAGTTATTTATTTATTTACTTTATTTATATTCCACTCTTCTCACCCCGAAGGGGACTCAGAGTGGATTACAGTACACATACTTGCAGACAATCCCTGCAGTTCAACATATAAACACATATTTAGACATATATAGACGAACATAGATGAACATAGACGAACAGAGGCAAACTTCTGGCCACCAAGGGGAGCTGACACACTCTTCATCTCTCTCAGTGTTTTCTAGCGTCCCTTGTTGTTCTTCCGCAATCCTCAGAGATTCCTGGAGTTCTTTATGGCCTCCACACTTTATCTCCTACTTGACAAATGAACTGTCTTTCGGGCTGCATAGGTCGACAGCAGGCTACACTTAAGGTCGAGCACTCACCTCGACCCGGGCAGGCCTCAAACTCATGACCTACTGGTCAGAGAGATCTTATGCAGCTGACACTTAGCCAGCTGCACCACTCCCCGGTGCCCCAATTTTATCAAAGTAAAGGGATACATTGAAGTTTCCAGCAAACTCCAGAGTATCCTTGGGCTTCAGAGCAGTCTAGGTAGCTGGACTGAATCTGATTTGGCACTGGTCATCTGCTGTTCACTCATCAGTGCAGTGGTAGGGGATGGATCATGCCTGTGTCACCAGTGCTGCTCCTCCTAACTGGCCACAGACCTCCTCCTTCTGTTTGGAGTCCAGTGTGACATCAGCAAAGGTGCCTGTGATGGCCAGGAGCTCAGTATCATCACTCACAACCGAGTATGAGTGTCTTCTGGGGGTGGAGTCTTGGTGGTGGGTCTGCCAGTGACTGTAGAGACCTATTCTTGATTTGTGTGATCTTTTGTGGTGAGGACATACATTTCCAGAAGGAAGGTCCTGACAAGAGTTTACTTGATGCACTTTCCTATTGGCATGCTTCTTCATTTCACTCTCTCTTTGTGCCTCTTCAAAATCCATAGCACTGTTGGTAATACCTCCATTTCTCTGTTTATTCCAATTTGTTAAGGTTAGCTTTAAGCCTACTTTTAAATCTCTTCTGCTGTCTACCAACATTCCATTTTCCATTCTTGAGCTGAGGGTAAAATAACTGCTTTGAGAGAAGGTGATTGATCGGGCAATTGGACAATGTTGGCAGTACCAGCAAAGTTGTTGGGAGAGGATCATAACTTCAATGCTGGTGGTCTTTATTTAGGTCACATAATGTTGCACTCTAGCCTTGAGGTCACCCTTTTTCACCCAGCACCACACCAGAGTCCAGTACTATTTAACTATCGCAGTTTATTTACAAAAGTATGTACAAAAAGAAAAGGCAATTGCCAAAAAGCAGTAGAAGAGGTACTATAAAATAGCAGTTATCCATATTTACAAAGTTCAGTAGTCCACAAAGGCAAGGACATGGAATCCAGCAAATCAAGATCATAGGCATAAATCCATACGCATGAAAATAGTCACTTTTCCAAGTCTTACAGGAACATAGGCAAACACAGGAAACTAGACTCACTGGCAGAGGCAAACTCGCCTCAATGAATGCATAACGCTGCCACCAATTATGTATATAAGATCCCTAACAAACGAAGCGGCCGTGGCCAATACTTGCGTGGCAGGTTGGACCTTATTTTTCTTATCCCACCGCTGCCACCACTTAATATGAAACACACACACCTTTTAATACAAAGTGCTGCCACCAATTATGAAAATAATAAGAAGTCTAGGCATGGTTAGGTTCCGTCGGAATCTTTGTAATTCGGAATAAATTTGGAAATATTTGCTTTTTGAAGCGATTTTGAAGTTTTTAAGGAAACCAGAAGTCCCTTTGCTCTTCTGAAGCTTTTTCCGCCATTTCTGTTATGAAGTAGTAAGTAAGTCAGAAATTATTCCTGGCCTCGGCTCAAGCCCGAGAAGTGTTTTAAAACCGAGTGGCTGACTTTTCTCCTCTCCTCTCCCTGTGAGCATGGGAAGCCTATCTCCGACAGGCAAGGAGGCTGGCCCCCTACCTGTCCCGGTCTGACCTGGCCACGGTGATCCAAGCCACGGTCATACCGAGGCTAGATTACTGTAACGCTCTTTACGTTGGCCTTCCTCTGTCAGTAACCCGGAAGCTCAGGCTGGTGCAGAACACTGCCGCCCGGCTCCTGTCTGGCTCCCCAGCAGGATGCCATATAACACCCATTTTGCAGGATCTGCACTGGCTGCCTATCGAGCACTGGGTTCCCTTCAAAGTGTTGGTTCTTACCTTTAAGGCCTTACACGGCCTGGGGCCAGCGTATCTGAGGGACCGTCTCACCCCATATTACCCTTCTAGATCACTTCGCTCGGAGGATTCTAATTTCCTAGCTGTCCCCTCCGCTAAAGTGGCCAAAAAAACTGCCACTCGCCGAAGGGCCTTCTCGGTCATAGCACAGATATTGTGGAATGCCCTTCCGCCAGCCACACGGGCTATCCATGACTTACTCCCGTTTAGGCGGGCATGTAAGACTCACCTCTTCCGGCTGGCTTTCCAGGTATAGGCCCAGCAGGTCCCCCAAGCCATGCCAATGTTGCCAGACCGTCTTAATTATTTTAACTGTGTTTTTAATGATGTTTTATTGTGTATTTTTATCTTGTATTTTGTATCGCATTTTAGAGTGTATATGTTTATTGTACATTGTCTTCCTTTCTGGCTGTAAGCCGCCCCGAGCCTATTTGGGAGTGGCGGCATAAAAGCCGAGTAAATAATAATAATAATAATAATAATAATAATTTTTTAAAACGGAGTGGCTCACTTTTCTCCTTCCCCCCTCCCCGTGAACCTGGGAAGCATATTAAAACCAAGGGATGACTTTCTTCCTCTCTTCTCCCCATGAGTCTTTCTGACTGCCTAAGCCAGTGGTTCTCAACCTGGGGGTCCCCAGGTGTTTTGGCCTACAACTCCTAGAAACCCCAGCCAGTTTACCAGCTGTTAAGAATTCTGGGAGTTGAAGGCCAAAACATCTGGGGACCCCCAGGTTGAGAACCACTGGCCTAAGCAATCCATCCTTTACTCCCTCTGTGCGGAGGCCTAATCTGATATCGTGGGAAAATTCCCCATCTCCTGAAGGCCAATTCCCAAGAGAATCGGAACCCCAAACATCCTATATCTCACCAACTGCGGACACCTCTCTGATCTAAGGTCTGCAATTCAGCCTGTGTTTCAGCAGACAGACTCAGTGGGAAAACCATCATCCCCCTCACCCTCAGAGGATTCACCAACATTTTGCTGCTGAGACCCAACACATAACGATCCCAGGCTCGGATTATCCATAAGGCCACACTAGGCCAGGCCTATGGGCGCAGCCATGGGGGGGGGTGCCAGATCCAGACCCCCCCAAAGTTTTTTAAAAGTCAATCTTCGGGGGTTTCTGTGCCTATGCGCGGAGCACCCCCACACCCGCCCCGTGCCCCCCCCTTTGCTCTGCTGCACCTTGGCTCCTCCCTCCCTCCTCAGGCCACGTTAAGACTTCCAGAGGCCGCAGCACCTTTCTTTTGCTTCCGCTGCCTCTGGGACGAAACGAGTCCCAGCGTGGCTTGAGGAGGGAGGGAGGAGCCGAGGAGGAGTGCAGCAGAAGGGGGGGCGGGTTCCCAGGCCGGCCTTCCTTCCTGCTTTCCTTCCTTCCTCCCAGGGTTGTTTGGCGTGGCTGCCACCGCATGGCCTGAGTCTGAGAAGGAGGGTGGGAGGAGCCGAGCCTCAAGTGTGCCCGCCCCTGCGCACGTTGCAGCGTGCGTGCATCGGCGCGAGAAGAGGAGCCACGAGGGAAGACCAAACAGGAGAAGAAGGAGGCTTGCTTTGGCCAGCAGCTCTTTTCTGTGCCAAAAGCATCTGCAAGTACTGCGAGGAGTTCATCTGCTTGACCAATTGCAGCACAAAGGTCTGTCTGCTTCCATTTATCCTCCCAATATTTCTGGAATTATCTAAGCTTGAAAGAAAGACCTGGTTTGGATGAATTTCTATTATTTTTATTGCCCATATATTCCAGCATTGAAATGGCCTTATAGCACAATGGTCTGTCTGCTTCCATTTATTCTCCCAATGGATCATGAATAGTATTCATTCCACAATGTGAATGCGCCTTTCGAAACTCATGGAGGGCCAGTAGCTTGCAAATTGACACCACTTCAAATACTTTAGTATTGTTTGGGGATTTCTTCAGCATTGGTCTTGGACTGGTTTACGGATTCTTTAGATGGACATACACACCGTCATTCTGCCGGGGAATTCTTTTCTCATAGTATGTACGTATATACTCACATTTAGTTGAATTCAGTCCCCCCCCCCCTCTCTATATATATTTATAGGCTCTCACCAAAATAAATTTCCAAATATTTTGCCTTTATGGCTCTCTGAGTCAAAAAGGTTCCTGACCCCTGAGATTTATCTATCTATTTATTTATTTGTTTACTTCATTTATATTCGCTCTTCTCACCCCGAAGGGGACTCAGAGCGGATTACAGTACATATACATTGCAGACAATCCCTGCAGTTTTTAACATATATACAGTACATATATTGACGAACAAAGATGAACGAAGAAGCAATTTTTCTGGTAAACTTGTGACAAACTTCTGGCCACCAGGGAGAGCTCACGCACTCCTCTTCTCTCTCAGCGTTTTTCAGCTTCCCTTGTTGTTCTTCCGCATTCCTTTGCAGCGATTCCTGGAGTTCTTAATGGACTCATAAATCAGTCAAAATTTGAGATAAGGTTTTATTTTTAGTGTGGGTCTAAGTGATTTGGGGGGGGGGCGTAATTCCAAAGTGTAGCCTAGGGTGCAAAAAGGGATCGAAAACTTATCGGCAGCCAGTGGAGCTGTTTAAACAGCTAATCTGTGCTCTAGATTTAAATGAATATTTGGGACCTCATCACACCAATTTAAGCATCCTAGGATGCTTGCCAGGCAGTTGAGGAATGGATGAGCATGCAGCCCATCACATGATGTCCTGCAGCTTCCGGCAGTGGTCCCAGTCCCACCCACAGCCAGCATGGAAGCATACTAGGACACTTCCTCATCAACACTGGAAGGGTCCTGTGTTGTGCTGGCTCTGGTTGGACAACACTTCCCCATGTGATGGGGAAAGCATCTCATTGGAGTGGGATGCCAGATGCCAGATTCCTTTCTTCCTTCTGCTCCTCCTCCTTCCCCAAAGCGTCCCCTCCGCCAGGCTGGCTTGGGTGCCACGTGGCCTGCCTGAGTCGGAGGGTGGGAGGAGCTGACACATGGCCCCACCCCCGCAAGTGGCCCCGCCCCCTGCGAGCAGCCCTACCCCCGCAAGTCACCCCACACCCGGGGGTGAGGCTTCCAGAGTGTGGCCCAGGGCACCACAAACAGTTAATTCGGGCCTGCACTCAGTGAATTATGTTTAATTATCTACTGATCAGATAATCAATTTATTTATTACTTTATTTCCAAATTAGGGTATGGTGCATAACACCTTTGCAGTTCCATATGTGCTATGTGAGTATTTCTACTTCAGTCTCAAACTTCAAATTCTTAGTTGGACAAGCACTACGAAACTACAGAGACAATGAAGAAAGCAGGGCCTGTGATTTGTTTTCCCTAGTCTACATGGCAGATGTTGCAGACTTTCTGAGACTATCCGAAACAGCTGAGAATGATGATAGAAAGTGTGATAATAGCTCTATGTGTGCTTTTATGTTACTCCCCATTCCCTAATGTACTTACTTTCTATTCTATAATAAATCCAGTCATTGCCTTAAAGAAACACTCAATTGGATAGCACAAATGTTGTTCCAGTAATTAAATGGGATGTTGCATATTAATATGGGGAAGATACATAAAAAGTGCATTTTAAAAAGACCGCTGGAACTCTATTTACAAATAACTGCTGTGATAATATTTATATTAAGAATAAAACCAGGGGAAGCCTTCTAAATTAAATATTTAACATAGAATGGTTGTAGCAGACATGAAGGAGAATAGCTCCACTCATGTTTTCAGGCAGAAGCCTGCTGGCATGCTAGAAGGAAGTGATCCTTTTATATAGAAAACATTATTGCTAGCATGAGGTCATTGTACATTCACAGGGGATTATTTGATGAGACTATGAGATTTGAAATGTGGAACTCCTTCAGGCAGAACTTTATAATTCATTTCAAGCCCTTCTCTGCTTGTAGTACTTAAGGGCAGGCTTCTGCAGCCCTCTAGATATTGTTGGAATTTGTATTGAAAAGAGTTTCATTGGAATAAAGAAACACAGCTTTCCTTTATTCCACTGGAATAAAGAACAGCAAGAAATCAAACTCCCAGAGCTCCGTTTCACAACTATGTACATTTTGCGTCATAAAGTCATACAATTGAGAAGATGCTGGTATGTTTCCATGAAACTAGTTATACAAAAAAACAATCTAAGCAGTTTTTACAAGTGTGAATGATTAAAGTGGACGCAGTTGAAAAATTAATGTAAAGATGTAGGTGCAATGGAAGAAAAGCTACATTGGAGAAAATAGGTACAAAAGTCAGGGCCGGGCTTTAGCGCAGCTGGCAAATCACCAGCAGTAATAAGGTCTACCAATTAAAAGGTTGCCAGTTTGAAGCTCCAGGTTGGCATGACCTCCCAACTGTCCGCCCAGCTCACTGTTTACCTAAGAAGTTTGAAAACTGTTTAGAGCTGTAGGTAGAGAAATTAGGTACTGCTAAGCAAGTGAGGGATTTATGTGGGCCAGACTAAATGCTTTTTGAGGACGAGAATGGGGGAACATAGGTCGAGAATTGTAACGGGGAATGAGGATTCATATTTATATAAACACTTTAAGTTGATACACAAGTCAAAACCGGAATTTGAATTTCTAGGTTTAGAAAGGGTGACAGTCAAGCCACATTCTAATTTATAGGAGGCTCTACTACATAGTGAACTTAGATGGATAACTTTACTTTCATGTGAGCAACCTTTAGGTCTTAACGATTCCTTAAGCGTAAGCAATGTCCTTATCTAATTGAGTCATTAATTAACACACAGATTGAGTTCCTCTGTAGCGGCAGCACCCTCAGTAATTAGAAACTGCATTTAAGCAATCTCACAGAATAGAATAGTCTCCACCGTATTCACGGTCAATATCATTATGGTGTTTATGACTGATGGTGTGCTGGTAAGTGGATTGCTCAATTCCTACCCTCACAACTACCCCTACTTGTTTTACAATGGGACATAATGGTATTGTTTTTAAATTTTAGATATTGAAATGTTAATTTTGAATTAACCGACTCTGGATTTACCGATTTGTGACTGCCCTGAGGAAGTCACCACGACGAAACGGGCTGGATCCACGCATCTATTCCCGTAGGCGGAAACACAACCACACAGTGTGTGGATTATGGACTACATTACCTCTGGGTTTTCTGTGGATTACAGTTGGCTACTTGCTCGGAACACTAAACTTTTGTGGATTACAAATATTTTGGGATTTATTGTCCAAGAACGCAGAACTCACGGATTACAAATTTATTTTCATTTGGACACATCGAACTCAGAACAAAACGTGGGACTTTGTTAAGTCGCATGAGTAGCAGCAACATTACGACAGTTGTATTATCCTGTTTAAACTCCCACTCTTGTTGTATGTTTACTATATAATACTTTTGTGAAATGTATATTGTAGTATATTGCTTCTGAAAATTAGTTCGTCGCTTATACATACATATCTCCTTGGTATGACACCACGATGGGAAAATAGGCATATACATTCAATAAATATACACAATATAAACAATGTAGCTGGGAAAATGTTCCCCTTCTAGAACAAGACGATTTGGGGAACATTTTTCCAGCTACATTGTTTATATTGTGTATATTTATTGAATGTATATGCCTATTTCCTCATCATGGTAACTGGAAAATGTTTCCTTCGGGTACAGGAAGGGGGTTAGGCCAGGAGGGGATATTTAGTTAAGTAAAAGCTGATATCCTAAGAATGAGATGTGTTCTGGGACAGCCTGCCCTTACCAATTCTGGTCAAATGTAACTGGCATCAGCTCTTTTCGTATAGACCAATGAAGAAGAAAAAACTCACCTCTTGGAAGAAATAATGAGTCATATTTTCATTCAATGCTCCCTAGAATTAATTTTTTCCCCTCAAAAAAGAAAGATAAGTGATCTGGCCTCTTTTCATACCCAAGTCTTTTAGAATCTCTAGGTTGACTGCATCACTCCTTGATTATTTGCATTCACTACAGTATACCAGATTCTCTGTGATATATATTTATTATCTATTTCTCCTTGCTTATATCTACTTTCCTCTACCTCATCTGGCCATATGTGAATGAACTGTGATGATGGAAATGAAAGTTTGCTTTGAACAATTCTGCGCTTCTATTAACAGTTCACTGTAACCAATAAATAGCAGATAATTTGCATGTCTGATGTGGGAGACGATTTTATTGAACAGCTAACCAAACAGCATGAAATCTGAATACATTTCTGTGCTTTTAATCACAGCTCAGACAGAAATGAGTGAAAGGAGCCCAAAATTCATGTCACGAGGCAATAGTGCAGGCGTGGAAGTCTTGATATAGAGCACAGAGCAGGGAAAATCTTAAGCAGCGCGCCACATTTTTTACTGTCTGAGGGGAAAAAAAATAAGAGCCTCACCACATTTCTTGTAATTGTGATGATCAGATTGGAAGTTTAATTATTCTTCAAACCTGGTAAAAGAGAAGCACCCTTTATTCTACACGAAGGCTAGCGGGTCAGTTTACGGCAAGGGTCATCAAACATTTAAAGCCAAGGACCAGAAACACATTCCCCCACACACTTCACATATCTTATTTGTAGTGGAACCCCCCCCCCCAAAAAAAACCCATGACAGAACACTGCAATATTTAAAATGAAGAGCAATTCTAACCAACACAAACTTTCCAGTATTCCAGTGTGAAGTGTGGGCCTGCTTTTGGCTGAGTAAATTAGGATTTGTGGGGTTTTTTGTGCCTTAAAGGTGTTTCAGACTTAGGGCAATCCTAAATCTAAAGTTGAGGGCAAATGCCAGGTAAATGACCTTGGAGGGCTGCACCTGGCCCACGGGCCTTAGTTTGGGGACCCCTTATATCTACGATATCCATTTCAAGGTGTGGTGAAGTCATATTTATTTGTTACAAGTTTTAAATGTGGTTGATGTTTATATATATGCATGTATATTGTAAGGGTAAAACTTGGCTAACCTTAAAGGGTTAACAGGAATATTAGCTGACAGAACCAGAGTTTCCGTTACTGTGTTAACAGGAGGCGGAAAAGTGGCAGGAATCTTCGGATTCAAATTGTGTGAGTCGGTGGTTAACTGCAAAAGCAGAAGGATGTGTGGAGAGTTAGGGAGTCTGTTTTTAGCCAGCAATCAGCAGGTTTTAAAATGACTCTGGTTCTACACTGAGGGAGAGTAGCAGTGAAGCCTGACTCTACTCTGGGAGAGAGTAGCAGTGCAGCTGTGTTTAACTGCTAGGGAAGCAATTTGATTTAAGGACCAGCAGAGTGTAGAAAACTTCTGAGTTATTGGTTCTAGGAGAGCAGTGACATAGTATCAGACTGTATCTCCATAGTTAGTATATTGTAACCTTAAGAAACGTGCCTCTGAGTAGATATTTTAACCACCCAAGCTCTTGAACTCTGAAACCTCTACGCTTAAAGTACTGTTTGAATAAACTTCATAGTTCTTTGATGAAAACATCTTTCCTGGAGGTTTTTTCTCCCACAAGCCTTGAAAACAACTCTCTCCTAGTGGGTAGCCAAGCACCTCCCGACATCTGCACCTGATGTGACTATTTCACTCTACAGCAGTGTTTCTAAACCTGAGGGTCACGACCCCTGGGGGGTCGTGAGAGGGTGTCAGAGGAGTCACCAAAGACCATCAGAAAACACAGTATTTTCTGTTAGTCATGGGAGTTCTGTGCGGGAAGTTTGGCCCAATTCTATGGTTAGTGAGGTTCAGAATGCTCCTTAATTGTAGGTAAACTATAAATTCCAGCAACCAGAACTCCCAAATGTCAAGGTTATTTTGTCCAAACCACGCCGGTATTCATATTTGTGCATATTGAGTATGTGTGCCAAGTTTGGTCCAGATTAATCATTGTTTGAGTCCACAGTGTTCTCTGGATGTGGGTGAACTACAACTCCATACTCAAGGACAATGCCCATCAAACCCTTCCAGTATTTTCCTTTGGTCAGGGGAGTTCGGTGTGCCAATTTGGTTCAATTCTATCTTTGGTGAAGTTTAGAATGCTCTTTGATGGTAAATTATCTATAAATCCCAGCAACTACAACTCAACCCACCAATCCCACCATTATTCAAATTTGGGTGCATCAAGTATTTGCGCCAAATTTAGTCCAGTGAATGAAAATACATCTTTCATATCTGATATTTACATTACGATTCACAATAGTAGCAAAATTACAGTTATGAAGTAGCAATGGAAATAATGTTATGGTTGGGAGTCAACACAACATGAAAAACTGTATTAAGGGGTTGCGGCATTAGGAAGGTTGAGAACCACTGCTTTATTGCTTCCTTCTGCTCTTCCCAATTCTCATTGACTTCATCACATTATCACCATATAAAATGTGATGACTTTCTACAGGAATTATGAAGTTCAGAGACCTGTCTTGCTAACTGAAGAACTTTTCTCATGGCTTCTTCTCCATGTTATTATGTCTTCCTTCCTTCCTTCCTTCCTTCCTTCCTTCCTTCCTTCCTTCCTTCCTTCCTTCCTTCCTTCCTTCCTTCCTTCTCTCCATCCAACAGGAAAAGTGACAGATTTACTGATTCAACATGCTTATTGCAATCATCTCCAGGAGTATTTCTATTTTCAGATCTGGGAACAGGAGTATGATCATTGTCAACAGCAAAGGAACAATAGGCCCTCCAACATCTACAGTAGACCCCAATTCCCAGGCATGAATGCACAATGAAAACAATGTGGCAAAAATGAAAATTGTTCTATCGTAATTTCTCACAGCTCTCTTCTTGACAAAAGGAAAGCTGCTCTCATGAATACACATTTTCTCCTGTGCCCTTATACATAATGCATGAGGCTGTTCTAAGAGAGCAGGGAATTGCTTGTCCCTACTAAAGGGGGATTGAAAGTAGCAGTTTGGTAAACAACATGCCAACTCCAAAAAGTGATTTCCATTCTTTCTGTACTAGATTAACCACTGTAGTTTATGAGTTGAGTTGGGTTGGGTTGGGAGAATGATATGGTATTTTTCAACTGCAACACATCTTTAAATCCTACATTACAAGCAAGGTGACTTCGTCATTTTGTATTCCCATCTCGAATTGTATCATCTTCAAGGCTCTTGTATAGTGAAAGCATCTGAATTTCTTAAAGGGGAAGGAAAGATGGCATTGATAGCATTTTCCCTTTTAATCTGTGTTATAATCATGCTAGGATTAAAAAAAAATCAATAAATGCTTTTCTAACCCTTTATTAACAAATGAGAGCTATTGTAAAATATGATATTGGTGTTCTTTTTAAAATTTAAAAAACTAATATTCTTCTTTTAACATAACTGTAGCATCTATAATAATGGGATAATCCATTCCTAAACAAAATCAAAAATCAAAAAATAACAAATAGGGGTGAATATCTCCAATTAAAATACTTTGAAATCCGTTAATAATTCGTATTTGAAATTATTTTGACCCTATATCGACCCTTGGCGTCCATCCCGGAAGTGAAGTTTCAAAACCGAACCCGGGATCGGCATTTTTGGTAAAGGTCACGTTATTAGTTAGTTTCCCCCCCTTCCCTCTCAGCTCTCAACTCGCGAGAGGAGACTGGAGGGCAGCAGCATGCTTCTTTCTCCTCTCGCCAGCTGACAGCTGAGGCGGGCGCTTTATTCCCGAGCAGGGAAGGAAGTGTGGGGGGAGAGTCCCCACCTCCTTCCCTGTTTGGGAATAAAGTGAAACAACCCTTGTCTCGCCCCCACCCTTTCTTCCCTGCTTGGTAATAAAGCGGGACAACCCTTGTTGTCGCTCTTTATTCCCAAGCAGGGAAGGAAGGGTGGGGACTCGCCACTCACCCTTCCTTCTCTGCTTGGGAATAAAGTGCGACAAGGGTTGTTCTGCTTTATTCCCAAGCAGAGAAGGAGGTGTGGACTCGCCTCCACACTTTCCCTGCACCTCAGAGCCATCCCATGTTAAATATAATGCGGGATAGCACTGAGGGGGCAGGGAAAGAAAGGTGTGCGTGTGTGCCTTGCATCCACACACACTTCCTTTCCCCGCACCTCAGAGCCATCCCGCATTAAATTTAATCCCGATGCTTCTGAGCTGGGGGGGGGGGGGAGAGTTCAGGGCTTGCCCTCCATTCTTCCCTCCCAGCTTGTGTAAGGAATAATAACGAAAATTCATTAGTAATTACGTTTCAATTACGAAATTTACTTACAATTTTTCGGAATAATTTCTATAATGACCCAGTAATGGAAATTCCCCCACACACGAGTTTAGAATCAATTTTTTTATGGATCAACCATCCCTAATAACTAATAATACTACTACTACACTTAATTTATATTCCGCTTTATCTCCCTGGAGGGACTCCAAGCAGATTATAATATGCATATGAGGCAAACATTAAATGCCTTTTACACACAGACAAACAACACAGACAAAGGTAAAGGCCTTTCCATTTTTCTATCTCTGGCGTCTGAAGATGATGCTCAACTCCAGTCATGTAGAGATGCTCTTATTCTATTTTTCCATGCCAAGGAGCCTTTGATCCATAGACATATCTGACTGTGTTGCCAGTATATCTGCATGAGGTGCCCTTTAACCTTTCCACTCACATTGCATGCTTTTGATCTGCTAGGTTGGCAGAAGCTAGAGCTGCCAGTAGAGAGCTCACTCCAACTTGTGGCTTCAAACTGCCAACCTTCCAGTCAGCAGATTTCCTGCAGCTTGCAGTTTAACCTGCTGTGCTACCTCAGCTCCTAAGTAGTAGGAGTAAATTAATTTGAGGGTAGTTCCCAGTTTGAGACTGAAAAAAATGTGTCAGGTAGAGATCAGCTGTCAGGAATTCCTGGCAATGCCTCATCATTTCCATGTCAATGAAAATGGATGGACTTTGTCTCCTTAATAATTTATTGCTAACAGCATCCCAAGTGCTGCAGGTACAAAGAAGCTGAGTCCTCTGCAGTTTGCTAATGGTTGTTAATAGTTCCTAAACATTTTGATTATTGGTTTAGGAAATTAGGACCTGACTTTCAGTCCTTGCCTTTTAGCTTGGAACCCTATTATAGAAGAAAAGCTGAAAGTTGATGTCATGTTCCGTACAGCCAAGAAGATCATTGCACACAAAAGACAACCCAGGAATAAGGTAGAACAATGAGAAGCAGTGCAATAATATAATATATTGGAATATGTGCAATGGCTATGTAATGGCCTTAGATTATGACTTTTGAATGGCGTGTTTTAATATTAAAAAGTTTTAAATGTATTACTTTTTAATCCAACTGATATTAAGCTTAATGTTTATATGTTTTGAAGGCATTGAGTGGTTGCCTTGAGTCCCCCTTGGGGTTGAGAAAGGCAGGGTATAAATAGGATAAATCAGTAAATCAATAAATAAACAGTAGGCCTGTCTCCGATTACTGGGAACATCTGATTATCAGAAGTTTTTCCCTGACTTCTGATATTTGAAACGCTTTCGAGAGAAGCGCCCCAACCAGGAAGTGGATTTGCTAATCCAAGAGCTCTGTTGCCATTTTCCGGATGCCTCGGATGTTGCCTTGGATGTAATTTCCGTCTTTTTCTTGCTGCCTCTCCTCATTGGCTGATGGCAATCCAGATTGGCTGCAGATCTGCTGGGGAGGGCTGTTATCTCTGGAAGTAACCTAAGCACTAAAAGCGACTGTTTACTAGAAAGCCACTGACAAACAGCTGGGAAAGAACACCAAAAAGAATGACTAGGGGCTCTAGCTAAATGATCTAATGTAATATAAATCCAGACATCATATTTCTACAATGAATCATCTATATTGAAGAGAAATATATATACTCAATAGTGTGATGCTTAAAATGTAAAACATTCAAAGCAATGATAATAATATACAATGGACAACACCTTATAGAATCCAATGCACATTGCTGCCCTGATGAAGTTTTGACTGTAGGAACAATCACACATTCCCGTAGGCCTTGGGAATACATCCGATTCAATTCCGATAACATCGCTGTAAAAATCGGTAGTGATTCACATCCGAAACCAAAGCAAAACCAGCATCCGAAACGACTTCCGATAAACATTTTTGCATTCGAAAACAGGCCTAATAAACAGTTTATCTTCTGACATTCTGAAAAGGCAGGGAAAATCCAACAGATGGATTGCAAACATTTGCGTAATACGAGAATATATTTTGTAATTAGGAAAGTTGCTTAGGAGTGGAAGATACTGTTAAAGACACTGTACTTTCTTGTGTCTATGTATCCTAAGAGGCATCAGATCCCATCTGATCTTGGAAGATAAGCAGGGTCCCTCCAAATATACTGGCAAAAGCTTAAAACCTACACAAGGCTTGAAAATAAATGGAGTCTTTCAAATCTACTCTCTGTATTTGAAGAGATGTAGTGCTTGGAGGTTTTTCCTCTTGTTTTCGAACTTAGAAGTTATGGAGTTAGAAGCTTAGACCCATTTTTTTCCTATCAAGGAATGTAGTTCTTATTTGTAAATAAACCTTTTTGGTAACTTTAAAGATTGAACTCTGCATCTTTGCCGCTAAGCTCAAAATTCTTTTGCAACCATACAACACACCACCTTTTTGCTTGCTGTATTAAGAGGAGTGCTGGTTCTCATGAAGCTTTTCCTTGATTTGAGTCCACTGGGAAGAGGCTGATAGCCATGCAGTCGGTGGCTTTCACAGTGTTCAACCTTATTTCTCTCACAGTTAGCAGCAACTTCCCAGCGCACTTCGGGGGGCAATGTCAGCTAACTTGTAGAGATTATCAACAGCTGTAGGTTTAAGACATCCTGTGATTATTCTACATTTTCATTCAGTGCTATGTTCACCTGCTTTGCGTGAGCAGACTTGTACCCAACAAGACAGGCATACTTGGCAGTTGAGCAAGACAAGGCCAGGGCTGATGTACTTAATAATTTTTCATCTGCACCCCATGTGCTGGGGTGGGGGCAGCAGTGTTCGATAACCATGAGTGATTGTCTATAGTAGTAATAATAATAATAATAATAATACACTTTATTTATATTCCGCTCTTCTCAGAGCGGATTACATCACACATACGGCAGACAGTCCTTGCCGGTTCTACATACAACATACAACATATAACAAGTACAATTTTTAGAAGGATTTTTCTTCAGGCTGCATCACAGGGTGCGTCATAGGGTGTGATTGCATCATTACGTTACAAGGGGGTGCTGTTGCTTCATCCTCATGACGGAAAGCTTCTGTTTTCCGCTTTCCACCTTCCAACAGCCGATCTTACTTTATTTAGGCATTGTAAGTCCTTCTTTTGAAAAAATCCTTCTTCGTTTGGCGGTTCCCAGTTTTATCTAATCACAGCTGAGCTGTTTTCAAACTGTTGGGTGAACAGTGGACAGGGCTCACAGCTAGGTGTCCACATGCAACCTTCAGATTGCCAGCACAGCTATTGTTACCGCTGTACTATCTATATCTATATCTCTATAGTATCTATCTCTACTATACTAGTAGTATAGTATTGTAGTAGTACTAGTAAGCTTTTATGTTGTTTATGACTTCTGGCACCATATTTATGATAATTTCATTGTCCACTGGCTTAATGCAAGTCAAATTTGACTTGGCTTAGTTGGATTTATATACTGAACATGATCCTTTCTTGCCTGCTTCCCAAAAAGGGAAAATCTTGAATTTCGGAGTGTGACAGAAAGGTGGGCATCGTGTAATTCGCTGATATGGACAATACACTAATTTAACAGAGAAACCCGTGGTTTAAGTTAACTGAAATCAATACTTTAATTTGGCATTTATGCAGAACACAAGATAGTTAATAGCTGCTTCTTGATCATCAAAGCTACGTGCCATGAATTTTAACTGCCCCATGTTGATATTTGTAAACTTAGTGACACTAATATAAGCACATACATCTACAACCTCAATAAACAAGATTATTTGGCAATTGCTAATAAACACTACTATAGCAAAAGAGAGAGATGGAAAAAGACTCTTAGTATGGATTCTTGTAGATGTAAACGAGGACCTTTGCTGAAGTGTCTGCTTTTTCCTTCTAGCCATGCAGGTTTACGTCTCTACAGGGGAAGTGTCACCCTTATGCCTGAGAGAAGATTAATAACTCCATGATGTGTCTGGCGCTTTCTATAAGTTGCTGTAAGGTCGGAGGGCTGTCTAGATGCTGCCATAACAATTGAATCAATAGAAAACACCCCCAAGAAATAAGCGTTTTAATTCTGCAACTAGCCACAGTGACTTCAAAAGCAAAGGGGCTGATGGTTCAGGCAACAGTTTAAAGGTGGCTCAAGTGATACACCTCTCCGAGCAACTCATAAAAGTGACAGACATGTAAGTGAGTGCATTTGTTTGTTTATCCTCAAAAGACAGTGCCTGGCCTGCCATTACAAATCTATTGTTCTGGCAGACAATACATATGTCAGAGAGGAGAAGTTTGTCCCTTTTAATATACAACAGAGAGAAGCCATAAAAAAGTGCAGCAAGCTTGAATTCCCGGGGAAAATTGCAACAAACAATGAAATAGGGCATCTGAGTGCAGGCATCATCACACGCAGGAGCCAGAAGGCACAGGTAGTACTTATTTTAAAAATGATTGCAGGAGACAAGCTTGAATCTTCATCTGCTCCACAAAGGCCTCACTTGATTTATGTCTGATGAGTCCCAGCAATAGAACTGGACATATGTTTGCATTAACATATCAACAAAACATAGCCCCATTTCCTGTGGTTATTGCATTTGTCAGGGAATGGCTCTCCCACACCATCACAAAACTGTATGTGGATTTTTCATGTATTGCTTCCCAGTCTTCTGAACAATGATGCTTAAAATTAATGTACTTTTTGCTTAAGTTTCTTGTTGTTTATGTGTTCAGCCACTTCCGAATCTTTGTGACCTCCTGGACCATCCCACGCCAGAGCTCCCTGTCAGCCAGGGCTGTAGCCAGGATTTTGATTCGGAGAGGGCTGAGTTTGATTCGGGAGGGGCTGAGTCTGAGTAAGAGAGGGACTACCCTACCAAACCTTTTGTATTGTTATCCCAATAACCCCATGAATGTGGGATATAATGAGCATGGTGATCAGATCATGATATGAATAAACATAACAGTTTAAATAATGTACCAGTAAGGCCTTCTCATGGACCACCCTGAGAATTTCGGGGGGGGGGGCTGAAGGCCCCTAAGCCCCCCGGCTACATGCCTGCTGTCAGCTATCACCACCAAGGACACACAAGGTGTAAAGTACAAAGACACTAAAGGTCTAAAGTCATTTCAAAATATGTATTAGTCACAATAATCAACGTAGGCAATATAGCAATGTATCAAAATATCAAAATAAGAGTCATACCACCTGCATTCCGTGAAAACCAGGCAACGTGTAAGGATATCCAATATTCTATGGGTCCATAATCCCAAGAGGGAAAGTCCGAGTACCCGAAGAAAATCCAGGATAAGCAAAACAATATAATCCTCAACGTGTTAGATTCCAAATGGAGAGTTCCAGGTGAAATGGAGTATCCACAAAGAGTAATACACAGAGGTTGCGGGCGGTAGAAAGATGCGAGTTCCAGGTGGACCCAGAGGAAGAAATACGATCCTCCAAAGGGTGGGGCTTGAAAGCTCAAGCTGATGGCTCACCAATGCAGAGCATAAAGGCCATAACACCATTTCGCCTAAAAGGCTTTTTCGGGGCTCAGTTCATAATATACAGTGTCCAAAACATCTGGAGATATAGTCTGCAATATTAAGTAAGGAAGTCCAGTTAACCCCCTCCCTGCTTTCTTTTCTGCTGGTAGTGGGAGGCTCTTTATATTCAGTCAGGCCATAGATATTTGGGTTATGTAGCAGATTTTGAGTGTGACATACTGTGATGTATTTTATAACTTAAAATGTTAGTAATTATGTTTTAAGAAGAGCATTGCTTGCCTAAGAAAATCCTATAAACTTCAAGGGGTTGATACAAATTGAAAGGCAACATGAAGTTACACACACACACACACACAAGCTGCCTTGAGTTCAATCCTGAAAGAAAGGAGGGATATAAAGCCAATAAAGAAATGCATTAATAGTATCTTTGTTGTGTGCCTTAAAATCATTTCTGATTTATAATCCTAAAGCAAACCAATCATGGGAGTTTCTTGGCAAAATGGAATTTGCCTTTGCTCTATTACACCACTATACAATCCAATTTCTGACTCTAGATTATCTGCTTTGAATTGGATTATATGGAAATGTATATTCAGGAAGGAAAGAAGGAAAAAAGAAAGACAGAGGAAAGGAAAAGGAGGAGTCAAATACTTGGCATAGTTTTCCTGCTGTCCATTTATTCTTTCCATGCATTTCTCGAATCTGTTCTGAATTTTTACATCTCTTTTACGCTATACAGTTATAATACTTTCATACTCCTTTAGCCGTTATGGTTCCAGCCTATGGACTCAATGAATTTGAAGTTTTATAAGGTACTAGTTTGGGGACCCGGCAGTGCCCGGATTATTTGAAGAAGGCATTGTGTGCCAAGGTTGGTTCCTATTAGATGTGTATGTGGCTTGCAGTGGTCTCAGGAACTTAGTGAAGGTACTGCAAGTCCCATTGGCCATGGTCCATCCCCCTCCAAACAGCACCAGGATGTAGAGTGGGTCATGGGGGCTCTGTGTGCCACGTTTGGTCTTGATCATTCATTGGATGAGGGTTGCAGTGGTCTCGGAAGGTGAGTGAAGGTATTTCAAGTCCCATCATCTGTGCTCCATCCTCCTTGAAACAGCACCAGGGTGTTGAGTGGGTCAAGGGGGCTCTGTGTGCTAATTTTGGTCTGTATTGGTCATTGGGCGAGTGTCGCATTGTGAAGTGGGCCATTGGGCCCCTGTGTGCCAAGTGTGGTCCTGATCCGTCACTGCTGTGGGCCGAAGTGTCTGACTGCCTGAGACCTTTCCTTTTCCCCCTGAGTCTCCTTAGAATGTTGGAATGTGGATGACCAATCGAAGTCCTTTATGCAAATACCATTTCAGTGGCAACCAATCCCCTCTGTCTGCCATAGAATGTTGGAGATCTGAGGCTGGCCAATCAGAGTCCTTTATGCAAATAATCCCACAGTGGCAACCTATCGAAATGCTGTCACATATTCCTTGGCACCTCCGCACCTCCCAGAAAATGAACATTCCATTTCCAACGGAAAAAAAACTCAAGCATTCAGTTGCATTCTGTTTTGCTGGCCAATCAGAGTCCTTTATGCAAATTGTCTCTCAGTGGCAACCAATCGAAATGCTGGCACATATTCCTCCCTCCGCACCACCGCATCTCCGCAAACACTGACTTTTATTATATACATGGATTTAGAATTCTTGGTCAGACAGTTCCAGCACTTCACCAAACTACACACCTGCCATTAAAGTGGTATCAAAGTGCTATAAATTACTTCATACGACACACGACAGGTGCCACCACATTTGGTGACAATGATTTCTATATATGAATTATTGATTACTTTGATATGCATTGGTTTGATACATTATTTTAACTGCTATTATGTGTTTCATGCATTGCTGTCCTTCACCTTGATCTGTAAGAAGAGGTGGTTACGAAATAAATGTTATTGTTAATGTTACTACTGATTGAATCTCATTTCGATGTGCTATTTTCTTCAAATATTCTCCTGTGACTGATTCTCATTGTAGTTTATAAAATGATCACGTAACCTTCTGATATATTTCACCACTTCTTCTAAGAAGACAAAAGGAAAAATGTTTTCTAAATTCCAAGCAGAGATGAAAGTGTATGGAAAGTCAGCCAGAGAAAGCGAGAGGGCAGGAACAGGGGACATGAAAGAGCGAAAGACATATTATTGTGAGGTGAAGGGAAAGACTTGTTTAGCCCGAAAAGCAGAAATGTGGTGATTTGGGTCAAGGCATACACAAGGGCTTTGGAGAGCACCAAATAATATATGAAATCAATGATATCTGCAGTGCGCAATCCAGGCAACTGAAGTGAAAGAGTGAGTCAATAAAACAAGAAACAATCTGAGAGCCAGCCACCCGTAATGATGTGTCCTAGAATCCGTTTGTAGTGTCAAGGCAAGTATTCAGTGTATCTGTATGGAATTGGCAGAATAAGACTCCATCATGGACACAAAGGAAATTGCTTCCTCTGTCGGTTGTCTTCAGCAAGGTATTTGTGTTGGCATCAAAAGTAACCGATCAGGAATCTTCAGGTTCCTGCGCTTAAAAGGAGATGTTTTGAAAACTTGGAAAACTTTGCTAGTTTGCAATGCGATCCGCCTTCTTGTGCTGCCATGTATTTAAAATTTTAGATTTGAGGAAGGCATAAATCAATGTTTTAATCCACTTTACAATCTGGTATAAAAGAAGGTCAAGCCGTGCTTCACATATATGAAGAATTATTGGGTTTAATTCTTCCAAGCTCATATGTCTCTGTTTTAGGGATTGCATTTCATGTTTATGTTCTCGGTAACTGAAAAGGCGGAAGGAAAGAGAAGAAGGAGAACCTGACTGCAATGTATACAAATTTAAATTTTCTGTTTTTGAAGTGAATGAATGGAAAATATTCCTATGCATTTTCCATATTACAAAATCAGGAACATACACTTATTTTAAAGTGAAAAACCAGAGAGGATGATATTAGGATTGTGCAGAGATTCATTTTTCAAAATGGGTTCGGGCTCTTACAGCTGGCCGAAAGAGCCCGAACCCATTTTGAAAAATGAATCTGTGCACAATCCTAATATTACCCTCTCCGGCACTACCTGGAAGAATTCTCCACCGTGTGCGACTGTGGAGTAGAACAAACAACTCCATCTGTATGCATGTACAGAGGAAGAATCATTTAAAACTACAGACAATGTGGTCGCCGTTGCCTGTTTTTGTACAAGAATTATTTAGCCGCTTGTGCTCCCTATATTTTATCAGTTTTATCAGTTTTATACTTATCTATTAGGGTTGGTTGATCCATGAAAAAAACATTTAGAAACTCATTTTGGATCTAATTTTAGCTGTCGTTTCGGATTATATAAACTTCCGAACAATTTCCAATAAATTTCAAAACTGATTCGGAAATATTTCCGAAATTCAGAAGTCTTCGGAAATGGCAACCGCTTTCAAAAATGGGCCAAAAAATCAGCAGAAGGGAGAGTCAGCTGTTAGCCATCAGCCAATGAGCAATCAGCAAGAAAATTCGGAAATGACATCCGAAATTCAGAATTTGGAATTTCGAAATTCGGAATTTTGGATTTCGGAATTCCTGTTGGGAGGGTTGCTCTCGAAATTGCTAAAAAAAAAGGCGGAAGTATCCGAAAAACTTTCGAAATTCGGGCATATCCGAAATTGTAGAACAGCCCTATTACGTATGCAATGCTTTTGCCAGAAAATAAATAAATAAAGCTGTTTCCTTTCATTTGTTTTCACTTCAGTTCAGCTTCAAATTGATTTATATGGTCAGAGTAGAAAGGGCCCTGAATCTTCTACTTTCGAACCCTAAACATAGCCAGCTCCCACAATCATTCCATATACAGGTATGGTTTGGTTTCTGGATCCTGCTTCATCTTGACTGCCATACTCTGGAAACATTTCACTTTGTTGCTATGCTTCCCAAACTGTGGTACCCAGAATTAGACAGAAAGCCTTATTGAGGTCTGATCAAAGCAGAGTACTATTCCGTCCTTTGATCTCGTCTTCTGAGATTTAAAATGGACACTACAGTATGGAAGTCCACATTCAACAAATGGTATCTTTGTATATGGGAGACACAGAATTCAGTCCAATGCATTGTGCTGCTTGCTATGAAGAATAAGACCACCCTTACCCCAGTTCTATGCAGAGAGGCTGACAAATCTTAATCCTTTTATGGCAACAGAACAGCCCTCTTGACTGACCTGAGGACAACAGGCTAATGAAGCCAATTGCATGTCACTCATAGGTTGATCTTCTAACATAAGGATTTTATTGCATTAGACAGGCAAAGTGGCATTGAAGCAGGGTGATTACTAGTCTGCCTCTTCCCTGTAATTAACCTTTCCCAATTATTAACAAGCAAAACGTGCCAATCCACATTCCGAACATCTACCTGGTGTGATGAGGATATTCTACTTCTGTGACTTCATACTAGCACTGAAGAGATGTCAGGGGATTGAGTTGTCTTGTTCTCCCCCTTGCTATTTGAGAGCCGTTTTTTAAAAATAGTAACAACAACAACAACAACAACAACAACGCAACAGTAAACAGAAAGGACTACAAGGCTATACGGAAGTATGTGCTGCGGCGTTATTCACCATCCACCATTATCATCTACCTTTGCTACTTACATTGGGCACTTCATTCCTTCATATCGGCCCACCACTACTATTTAATTCAGATTTTCAGTCTATATAACCCGAATTATCAACCCCTCATCCATTGCAAGGCGTGGATGCACCTTTAGCAGCTCTTTGATCGATCTTCCGGCCATTGGCTCATAGAGTCTAGGACTCCTTTCAGTGCTTCGCCGCCCACCTGGAATCCTCCGGTTTCTTTTTCACGTTTATTTGGGGTACCTTCCCTGCCTCTATTGGGGCTCGTATTTCCTCTAAATTGATACAAGCCTACTATGCTCTAGGGGTGACCTCATCACATTGATCAGCTGGGCCATCGGCCACCGCGACTTTCAATCAGACCCTCTGAGTCATTGTATATCTATGGTCCAAGCCCACGAGCCAGACATCGATCATCCCATCGTTGAATTTATCATACTGCGCTTCCACGCCTAGAGGTCCTAGAGGTGCACACACCAGTCTGCTCTCTTTACGTCTGCTAGGGGACCTTTTTTCTCCTATTTTGGAGTTCCCTACCTACCACGGATGGATCAGTGTTTCCCAACCGTTGTGATGCGGCACACTAGTGTGCCGTGACGGACCTCCTGCTGTGCTGCGAGAAAAGTGCTCTGTCCCCCTTCCTTCCCACCTCCTCCTGCTCAACTCCTGCTGCTTGGGGGAGGAGGGGCCGGGCAGCGGCGAAGAAAAAGAAGAAGGGGCCAGGACGCCGCCTCCTTCGGCAGTTTCCCCAGCCGGCCAGCCGGCCTCCAATCCGCCATGACTGAATCCGTGCGGAGGAGGAGCCCTGCCCACTGAAGCCCGTCCACCACTCATCCTCCTCCTCCGTGCGGCTTCAGCGAGTGAGGGACAGGTGTCATGGTGGAGAGCAGCGCCGGGGATGGGGGCCATGACTCCTGCCCCTCGTTCGCAATGCCCCCCTTGAGGGGGCAGTGCCAAGCCAGCATTGTGCTAGCTCTGCCACCGCTGGCTTGGCATTCCCCTCAAGGCTGGAGCAGCTGCTGGGAGAGCTGAAGCCGGGGGAGGGGGATGGGGCCTGACTCCGCCCCTCCCCCAGCTTCAGCTCTCCCAGCAGCTGCTCCCAGCAGGCCACCATCCCCCAGCCATTCTTTACTGTGTTAGAGTGTCATTTTGTGTCATTTTGGTTGGTGGTGTGCCCCCAGATTTTTTTTAATGTTAAAAGTGTGCCGCGACTCAAAAAAGGTTGGGAAACACTGATCTAGATCAATGGAGGGTGATTGGACTAGATATTTCTCGCAATTGCCATTACATTGAAGGTTTGTTTTCATTCACTTGGGTTATTTATAGCAGGGACTTTCTATCCATACTAGAGGTTTGAAAGCCCATTTTGTCCTTGGATAGTATATCAGCAGGATAATATTTAGCCATGCCTAGCACACTTCATATTTTACCACATTGTTGGCCATATATTGTTTTATGTTTCCTCTTTGCTGTGTTTTTGCTATATGGAAGTATGACCATAGGACCATAGACTGGCAAATTAGCAGTACCATACGAATGGAGAGTGTGCTCACACCACTGTGCATCTGCTATCACTTCTAATGTGATGGTCATGGAAGAGTGGCTTAATGTGACAAATTCCACTGAACTATACAAAGAGTATTTAGCAACTTTTTTGTTCCATTGTCAGCAATACAATTTCTGAGCCACTCTTTATTTGTGCATCTCATTTAAATAATGGCAGCAGCTGCTATTAAAATCTAAATCAATTTCTTAATTGTTGTCAGATTTCTTACAAACAGTGTCTTTTTCTTGCAGTTCCCATGTTCAGCACACTTAGTTACATTGACAGAATGTTCCAGAATAATAGATATGGGGGTATAGTCCAAAATCATTGTGCCATACCGCGGAAATTATGCTGCAAAACAAGGAATGAAAGGACGTGCTTGGAAATGTTTAACTGGAAGTCCAATTTGAAAACTTAGCAAAAAACCATCAACTAATTGATTTGCAGCATTTTTGCATACACAGGGGTGTAGCCGGGGGGTGTGTGTGTTCAACTCCCCCCCCCCCTTTCGTCATTGTATGAAGAACCTCATTCTGCAGGTCGTGCTGTAAGCCGTCCAAAAACTGCAATCCCAATGCCGGGTTGTTCCACTCCACTTGAGAAGCCAATACCCTGAAAGTTGAAATATACTGGGGCAACGTGGTGTCTCTCTGCGTCAACTTCCTCAGCCTCCTCTTGGCCAGCTCGGTATTCACCAGTGGCCCCCACATCTCCCTGATGTGACCCAGAAAGGCCTGAGCCGTGAGGGCTGGAGCCGCATTCCCATCCAGCAATGTAGTCGCCCAGGATGCCACTGTGCCATCTCATAGGTTGTAGATGAACACCACCTTGGCCCTTTCGGTTGTAAACTCGGCATTCCTGATCTCTAAGTAAGTGCTACATTGTCCAATAAAGACTTGAACGGTCGAAGGGTCCCCACTGTACCGTGGCGGTAGAGCAATCGTGGGATTCCGTCCCGCACGAGTGCGTAAATCCACCACCTCCTGCTGAAGCTGGTGGTAATCCTGCTGCGTCGGGACAGTCATGCTTGCTCTCCGACGCCGCTTTCAGTCCGTGGTGTGATTAGGGGTATGGAGATCTGAAGCCAACTGTTGCACCTCAGAACCTGGCAGGCCCCCTGAATCACACACACACAGGCTGATGCAATATCAATAAGTTTATTTAGAATAAAAGATAGAATAGTCCAAGAAAATAGATCCAAAAAGGGTCCATGGGATAAAGTGTCAAAATCAATAGTCAATAGTTCCAAGCATAAAAGGCTCAAGTCCAAAGAAGGCAAAATCTTTAAGGCAAGGCAAAGTTCTCAAGTAAGGCAAAGTTCTCCAGCAAGGCAGACCGCTCCTGCAGCCGAGCAAAGTTCTTGGAAGGCAGCCGCAACTGCGGCAAAAACAAGGCTTGAATCCGAACCGTTCCAACGGTTCCCTGGAAACTTGGCAGCAAATTGTGGTCAAAACCAAACGTGGCTTCAGATCTGGCTAGGAGTCCAAAAACCAAGGCTAATATAGAAGCTAGTCTCGGGGTACCCATCTCACCCCTTTCCCAAGCTCCACGATTTCCTGGAATCTCTGGTATTAGACCTTCTATCAAACACCTGCTTGTTAGCAGGACCAGCTGCAAGATTATCAGTGTGAGACTCTGGCAGCTCCACTTCTCCCATCGGTTGGTCTGGGAAGGGAGTAGGTATTATTTCCTGGGAACCTAACCATCCAGGCCTTTCATAATCTGAACTGGAATCCTCCTCCATAGATTCCTCTGTGAACTCATCCTCTGTTTGATATCTCTCCATCCAGTCATTATCCCATTGCAAGCTCTCGTTATAAGATTCATAGCCATCCGGCCATTCTTCCTCACTCTGCCCCCTCATCTAGTCCAGCCCCATCTTGCCCTTGATTGGCTGGCATTTGCCTGGGCACCCCCGGGACCCCTGGGGTCTGGCCCGAGCCACTAGGCTGGAATACCACAAGGGTCCACCGAAGTTTATCAATGGAGCCTGATTTCTGTCAAAGTGTATTGACACAATTTTCAAGTGTTTCCAAAAGACCTTTTGGTATTCTTTTGTAACTTTAATTAACAGTCATTTTTTTGTCAATTAACAGTCATTTTTAGTTATTTTAAGAAACTTTGAAACATTATAACTAAAATAGAAAACAGATTTAATTAAGTCTATATAAAAAATATAGGGAGCTCTAGCATGGGCTGGTCTATGAGGTCACAAAGAGTCAGAAGCAACTGAAGGAATAAACAACAATATATAAAAATATAGACTGAACCATACTATTTAAATTATTTTGTGTTATGGAACAACTTTTCATGAATGGCTAAAAAAAAAGTTTCACTGCCGCCCCCCCCCCTAATTTTTTCTCTGGCTATGGCCCCGTGCATACATATATCCTGTTGTACTTGCTTGTGATTTTACAATAATGGATTTAATTGCATATAGGCTTTGGCATCCTAAAAGGTGTGATATTCAGTTCTTGGCAACTGCTCCATTGCTAACCATTCCTGCAATTTGGGAGAACGTGGAGAACAATGTGAAGTATGGTTCTGGGAGGCAAAAAATAAAGTTATAATATGTTCTGTCGATTAAGGGAAAACGTAACGGCAGTATCTTCAAAATCAAAAGTCTCGTAAACGTGATGTTCTCATTATTATTCAATCCATTTGAATTTACAGATGATGTAGATGTCTCCTTTTTCTAAAGAGTCTGGGGTGCATGTGGAATACATATTCTCCTTGCTCTTGCTTCACTGTTTATTATTTTTGAAAAGAATACTATTTGGATTCTATCCAAACACCATCAGAAAAACTGACATTGAAGTCTTCTTTTGACTTCAAATATGACATCCTTAAGTTACAGAATTTTTAGTGCTCTCCTAGCAGAGTTGTTATTGTACGCGCAGACATTACTTTCCATATTATCAAGCCATAACATTATCATTCTTAGGCATGTTTTGCACTGGCTTCCAGTATAAAATGCAAATCCGGAATGAACAAGACCAAAGAAGAATTGCTGGTATACGCTGATAACGTTGACTAGCTTAATACCAAAATAGAAATGTGAAGGGGATTTTGTCATTTAACCATTTCCACCACAGTAACAACTAAATCAATGATTTTCTGTTAGTGGGTGGGGGTTTGGTTAATTTTTTAAGATGCATTGTTATTCATTTATTTTTATTTAGTTTTAAAAAGATCTCCATGAACACCACCTTTAACATGTCAAGTTATAAAAACTAGACAAAATCAAAATACACAAAAATAGAAATATGATGAGATTTTTCACAATCACCACAAGTTTCATCCTGATAGTGTTATTTGTTTGTACAAGACACCACATTTATATTCTGCCAAACTTGGTAACACCAAGTCATGAACACCTGGTGTTCTTTTTAATCTGATTCCAAACTAAATCCATGCTTTTTTTTAATATGCCTGTCCCTTAGTACCTGAGGAGGCTGAGTATTATCTTTGGCTAGGCCTGAGCTTATTTTCATGCTGGAACTATTTGGCATCAACCACAATAATAAATGTCTCCCAGGTCTTGCATTAAAAAGGCAGTTTTAAAGCGACTTGTGAGCAGTGGTGGGTGATGAAGAAAAGCAAAAGCAGAGCCAATACCACTTTGTGTTTTACGGTTCCATCTGTAATCCTTCAAGTTTAGCGTTTCATAAACAGTTTGGAAACCAACATAAACACTCTCCAAAGCCCAGGCTGATGAAATAAAGGTTTGCAGGAGAGTTGACCTTCATGGGACAGTCTGTTGAGTCTAAATTTGGTCCTCTGACAGCCTTTACTCTGGGCTCACTTCACTGTAGATTTAGATCTGAATCAAAACAGGAGCTGTGCCATCCAAATGTATTTCATTACCTCAAGCAAAGGAAGGCATTTCACACACCCAAACTCTCTTAAACTCAGTAACTTTATTTATTTAATTTTACTTTATTTTGTGTTTTTATATTATTACTAGCTGAACCCGCCACGCGCTGCAGTGGCTTTTTCTCTTTCCTGTGTCCCAGCCTATATATATTTGTTTTGTTTTGTGTGTGTGTGTATGTATATATATGGATTTGTGTCTATGTGTACATATGTGTGTGTATATGTGTGTGTACTTATGTATATGTGTATATGTATATGCGTGTATATGTGTGTACTTATGTATATGTGTGTTTTTGTATATGTATATGCGTGTATATGTGTAGATGTAAGTACAGATGTGTGTATGTATGTGTGCATGTGTATATTTCAGTGCACGTATATATGTGTGTATGTGTGCATGTCTATATGTACATACAGTACATGTGTGCATGTGTTGAAGACCAACAGTAACATCGCTTCCTGCCTTTTATACTTCCTTTCTTCCCTCTCCCCCTCATCCCTCAGCTATTCTCTTCTCTCTGTCCTCCTGACTCTTCTCCCTCCCTTCCTTCTTTCCTTTCCCTCCTTCCTGCCATCCCTCCCCTTTCTGTTTCAGTTCTTGCTCCCCTTGTCTGTCTCCCTCCATTCCCTCCCTACCTTTTTCTCTTCCTTTTGCTTGTCCCTTCACCAGCTTCTATCTCTTCGATTGCCTTTTATTACCTGTCTGTTTTGCATAATGCCTATGAGTGGCCAGCACCACCACCAACATTCCGACCTTCTAAACTGCCAGGGGGGTGTGGGTGGGGGCTCCCAGCCTACATTCTAACTGAGGGAGTATTTGCATAATGCCTCTAATTGGTCAGCTCCACTAAAATTCCGTCGCTCTAAACTGCCAGAGGGAGGTGGCGTGGGGGATCATGGGAATTGTAGTCCATAATGTTTTTTTGGATTTGTGGCCGTTGGCTCTTTTTTGGGCGCAGGGGTGTGTGCGTTTTGGTGAACATACCTCATAGGGTTTTCTGGGCATGTGGGCTGTTTTTGTGTGTCTGCCTTGTGTGGTTTCTTTGTCTATAAGACTGGAACCACCACATGAAGGATTTTATATATAGAGATTTTTACCCTTCCCCTTCTTTTGTCCAAGTCTTGCTGTATTTAAAATAATTCTATAAAAAGTATTTATTTAAATAAGTAATTTTATTTTGTTTAAATAAATAATGTTATTTATTATTTTATAAATAATATAATATAAAATATAATGTTATATTACATTATAATTTAATATAATATATTATAATGTCAGTATATTGTATTATGTTATAGTACAATAATTGTAATGTAATAATAATAGTATGATTACGGTATGGTGTGTTGTATATGCATTTGGTATTGGTGTTGTTGTAATGTAACACAGTATAATACTGCCAATGATAATGTGATATAATAATTATATCGTGATATTATAATTTGTATATTTGTATTACATGCAATATTGCTAACAATATTGCGATATGTTGTAGTGCAATATTATGTGCAGTGCTGATGTTGTGCTAAGACAGTAATGTTATTTGTTGTTTTTCAGTTTTTTCACTCTCACAGTATTGTTGTTTGCTGTAAGCCACTCTGAGTCCCCTTTGAGGTTGAGAAGGGCGGCATATAAAAATAATAAATAAATAAATAATGTTGTTGATTCTTACTCCCCACTGCCAATGAAGCAACATCCTACATAATAATTTTGTGCTGATGGCCAGCTTAAGGTGTGTAGGGCAGGCTGTGCACCATACAGAATGTGGAAAAATGTATTTTGCAGTCTGCAGCCTCAAAGATCAGAAAGTTAGTGAACAAGGGTTAAACATTATGTTGACAATCTCACTACTTGGCTGGAATTTACTAGTACTATACGTACACACCCACAGTTACAAAATAAACAATGAAACAGCAAACAAACTTCAATTAAATACAAATTGTTCTGTGCCTTCAAGCAGTCTCTGAAGTATGGTGACCCTAAGGGAAAATAATCACAGCCTAGCAAGATTTGTTCAGAAAGTAGTTGTCTTTCTTTTCAAGTTGAGTGAGTGTGACTTCACCAATTTGTCCAGTGGGTTTTTCTTTGCTGAGCAGAGAGTGGAATCCCAGTCTTCAGAATTGCTGTCCAATACCCAAACCACTACTTCACATTGCCTCTCTAAATGTATAGCACACAGAAATTAATCAAATGCAGGATTGAATAAGTGTACTTGATTCTTCTAATCCTTCTAAAGGTGGAAAAAGAAGATTGCTTAGTTTCAGAATAATATGCAGTACATGATAGCATGTATTAGCATATGTATTTGCTAGGCATGGTTTCGAACCCAAAAAGGGCGATTCTAAAAACAAATGGGGGTATTAGTAAAAGAAAGAGTTACAAAAAAATTCCAAAAATTTCTAAAATGTAACTTAATTACTAACGAAATTCGTTAGTAGTTCGTATGTCAGAGCATGCGCATTCCAGATGGTTTTGGCCTACAACTCCCAGAAATCCTAACAGCTGGTAAATTGGCTGGGATTTCTGGGACTTGTAGGCCAAAACTTGAATAAATCACACTGAATTCTAGATGGGACTCTCCAAATAGGAAGGAGGGAGGGAGGGGGGTATTCTATTCTTGGAAGCAGCAAAAAAAGGAGGAGGAGGGCCCCTCGGCTCCTCGCTGCCTCTCTCACCCCGATCCTGAGGGAGCCCCAAGTTTGACCAGGCTGAGAGCGGAAGAGGCCTGAGGCTGTGAAGGTGGAGTTGCCAAAACACCTACCTGGCTAAGATGGGGCAAAAGGAAGAGGCCTGAGGCTGGAGAGGAGGATGGTGTGAGTTGGCCCCTGCGAAAGGCCAAAAGAGAAGGGGGAAGCATCTGAGAGAGCACCTACCTGGAGGGGGCTGAAGTTGGCCTGAGGCGAGGAGAGGGGGCAAGGCACAGCAACGGGGGGCAAGAGAAGGGGGAAAAGAAGAAGGGGGAGAAGCATCTGAGAGAGCGCAGGGAGAGAGTGGAGGATAAGCGCGTGTGTGTGTGTGAGAAGTTGGCCCCTGTGATGGGGCAAGGCAGAGCAACAGGGAAGAGAAGGGAGGGAGTAGCCAGCAGGAAAGAGGAGGACTACACTTTCCAGAATGCATTGCCTAGCAGCAGCATCACTTCCAGTTCCCCATAGAAATGCGGGAAAAGAAGAAGCTGAATGAAGGCGGGAAGGAAATGAGGGGAGAAGACAGGGAGAAGTGAGTACGTAGTACAATAATTAAGAATTTATTACGATCATAACGCAAATTGTTGGCCTCAAGGACCGTAAAAGGAAGTCTACTTCCTGGTTAGCTGCCGTGATGCGTATAAACTAGAAAGTCCCATTACATACGAATCACTTACGATTTCTTTTCATTTTCATAACTTTTTTCTCATGCCTAGTATTTGCACTATGCAAGAGCCTTATTATTATTGTTGTTGTTGTTGTTGTTATTTAGTTTATTTATACCCTGACCTTCTCTCTGAGGGGACTCAAGGCAACTACCAACCACACACTTTGACCATTTTTTAAAAAAAAACAAATGAAAAAGTAATTAAACCATTAATGCTATCTACTATGGATGTGCGATTGATAAAAAAAGTGTTTCAAAACTCACTACAAAACAGGGGGACTGGTGCTTCATTTCTAAAGTGTTTTTAAAGTATACTTGGTAAAAATTTAATTACTAAAATGAGTGTAACAAAATCTTGTTACTATGTATTATCGAAGGCTTTCATGGCCAGAACCACTGGGTTGCTGTAGGTTTTTTCGGGCTGTATGGCCATGTTCTAGAAGCATTCTCTCCTGATGTTTTGCATTCTCACCTAAAACCATCTCTCCTGATGTAGAACACATTTTCCACTCTTAGCCCACCAAATTCCAGAACATTTAACTTATTCATGGATTCTGGGGGAATTTTCAAAGTTTTTATAAACAATTTTTAAAAAACTACAAGAGCTATGTCCTTGAATTTTCTATACAATGACACAATATAACAGGAGATCATTCCCCCAACGTTCAGAAATATTCATACATCTACTGATTTTTGGGAATTAAAAACAGTTGTGACAAAAGTGGTTTTTTTTGAAAAAGCCAAAGCTATCTAATTGAATGTCACTCATATTAACCAATTGTCACACCCCAGCTGGCCTCAGGCCTTCAGCAAGACCAACGCCATGTTAAATCCCCAGTCCCAGAGAGGCCTGCAAAGCCTAGAGACAAGATGCTACAGAAGCCCATAGTTCATTCAGTGTTCAAGGCCAGGAACCGCTCAGCTCCAGCGCGGGCTGATAAGGACCGAGGGATAACTGGAGACAGGTTGACTCCCAATCGTCCAGGTGCTAGTGCTAATTGGATGGGCATACCATTCCCATGCAGAAAGCCTGAGAAGGCCCAGCTGGAGAACTGTTATGAGAACAAGCTCCGACGTCCCAGTGCGTCGTAGCTTCAAAGCCTGTGGGGCCTATTTAAGCCAGGCTTCTGAGATGGTTGCCATCTTTCGCCAACGTTCAGCTTTCAAGCCAAGTCTTCATGGAACCCTGCTTGGGCCTTCGGCCCTCCTGCCATTGAACTCTGTTTGCCAAGCCTTGTGCCAAGAACTACCTTTGCATTAGCCCATTGGGGCATTAAGACTCTGCTCACCTATTTTGATACTATTTTGCCTGGGACTATTGCTTTGCAATACTTTGGGTGCTTGGAGACACCTGTGGACTAAAATTCTCTTTCTTTACTATTTTTACTTATTCTAAATAAAACATTTAACCGTGGCCGGTCTCAAGTGGTTTACTGAGGGGACGTTCAGGTCTACGGTGCAACACCAATAGAAGAAGCCAATATTAACCAGTTCTACATTTTCATAGAATCCTAGAGTTGGGGAGCAGCCCCAAGGGTCCTCTACTCCAACCCCCGTCATCCAGGCAGAAGGGCACAATCAAAACTCTCTTGACAGATGTCCATCCAGCTTCTGAACTAAGTAATTATTAATATTCTTCATGGGCAAAAAGGTGTGGATGCGAAGAGAAGGTATGTACTGCTGACACGGAGAGGGGTGTCATGGCCACTGCATTACAGAGGTGAAAAAAGTGGCTTTTGAAATGTGGATTGAATGAACCACTAAATCAGGATAATAAAGCTGTCCTTCTGACTTAGGTGAAAGATACTGAAGTCCAGTTGGTGCAGATCAATGGTCAGATCAATGGGTGGCCCTCCACCAGGTTGGTTTAACGGTCCCGAGTCATCTGGTACAGAGGTTTTCATAGAATCATAGAATCATAGAGTTGGAAGAGACCTCATGGGCCATCCAGTCCAACCCCCTGCCAAGAAGCAGGAAAATTGCATTCAAAGCACCCCTGACAAATAGCCATCCAGCTTCTGTTTAAAAGCTTCCAAAGAAGGAGCCCCCACCACACTCCGGGGCAGAGAGTTCCACTGCTGAACGGTTTTTATAGGGAAAATTCCACAAGATATACAGTATATGAGGATAAAATTAATTCTTCTTTTCCAAAGTGTGGGAAAGCTCTATGAATTTAGCCTCATTATGGCATTAAGCCAGGTGTGGGCAATTGCAGGCCCTCCAGGTGTTTTGGACTTCAAATCCCAGAAATCCTAACAGCTGTTAAACTGGCTAGGATTTCTGGGAGTTGAAGTCCAAACCCCTGGAAGGCCGGCAATTGCCCATGCCTGCATTAAGCAGTCTTAACCAGGGCTTTGCCTATGCCGTGTATATGAACTGGTATGGTGCTCTGAAGGCTATCAGGCTGCTCAAAAATACAAAATCCATCAGGGCCACCAGATACTTGTTTGCCAGAGATCATGCCAAGTCAAATAATTATTCTTGCAGAGATTCCCTTAGCCCAAAACCTCCTCAGCATGTAAAATGCCATGACCTACAGACCCACATTGGGCTGTATGGTAGATTACATAATCTTACTATGTGAAAAAAGCAGTTAGGTTATCCTGAGACACATCTCCTTTCAATGGATTTGTCTTAATCAAGCTAGATGACTCCGGTCTGGAAAATGATGAAAAGGCCAAAAATGTTGTGGTATTACAGCTACTCGTTGCCCTGGTGTCTGGCAGAAAGAATGATTGCTGCCTGTGGGGAGAGTTGTGTGTCCAGCCTTTTCTCTTTTAAGTTGCTCTGTGGGTGCACACCCTGGTATCTTTTCTGGCCAAGATGAATAAAAACCTCTTCTGCCTTGTCTTCAAACCTATTTGTGCTTCATTTGACCTTCTGGCTGTTTAGCACCCTGGCTTTCTGAGCCCTGTAATTTCAGGGAGCTTAAATCACACAAAATGATCAGTACGTTCTCCAAAAATATGTTTATTTGAGCATTTGACCCTCACAGATTTATTTTAAAATGCCAATGAACATGGTTCTAATTTTTGAAATCTGTTTCTACTTTGTTACTTTTGTATATTTTGCATCCAGTCATTATTGTAGTGTGCCTGCAAGTTGTTTGGAATCCATAGGAATATATAGCATAGGGTTTTCTTGGCATTATTTGTTTAGAACAGTGTTTCCTAACCAGTGTGCGATCATCAGGTGTGCCATGGGAAATTGGAACCTCTTGAGTCTTGGATAAGCCATGCCTCTTTATTCCCCGTGGGCCAATCCCATCACGGTGGCCTTGAACTCCTGCTTGGCACCAAGATGGCGGCAGAGGTGGCGAGACCGGAAGTGCCTTCCCTGAGGGGACGCCAGTGGAGCGGAAGTGCCTCGTCTGAAGCGATGCGGCAGTGGGTGTGCCTGGCAGTGCTGGGCTTGGTGGTGGGCCTGACGCTGGTCTGGCCGGCCGGGGCCCTTGAGCTTGAGCCTGGCCCTGGCCAGCACCGCCACCTCCGCCTTCACGGGCTTCCTCTCCTACCTGCGGCTCTACTGCCTCTTCGGCCACTGCTGCCACGACGCGGGGAACAATGTTATTATGAACTATGTATTAACATAATATTATTATTTTCCCTTAGTATATGCTATTATATTGTTATATTATCAGTATTTGTCATAGTCATGGTGTATATCGTTATTGACTATGACAGTAATGATAACTGTCAGGATTAACTCCTGTGCTTTACTGATAATATATTTTATGTACTGTACCTATAATATTTATATTATTATAATGTAATACAAGATAACACTTTAATTAAAAAATAATACAATATTGAAATTATATATTTTATATTACTTGTAAAAGTACTAATAATATTACAGTATAATGGTATAGTACAATATAGTAAGTTAGAGTGTCATTTTTGTTGGTGGTGTGCCCCAGAATTTTGTAAATGTAAAAAATGTGCTGCGGCTCAAAAAAGGTTGAAAAACACTGGTTTAGAAGATGGATTACAATTGCCTTCTTCTGCATCTGAGAGAGGTTGACTTGACTAAGGTCACCCAACATTGCATGGCTGAATAGGGATTTGAATCCTCCAGCGTCATAGACCAGTTCTCAAATCACTACACCATTCTGGTTGTCCTCTAGGAATATACAGAGGGGAAAAAACCATCATCTCTTAAAAGAAGAACAATATGAAAATAGTTTTCTAATCATTAAAAGTTTCAAAGCAACTCCTGTGGGCATGGAGCTGAATTCTTTATATTTTGATTATTCTAATAGTCCTTATTTAATACTTATTATCCTTTTCTTCCTTGGGGACCTGCAGCATATATTTTATTAACCAGAGCATAACATTTTGTTTGAGTCTCTTTAGAAGTCACACATCTGAAAATACCTTAAAAATAATAGAATTATAATAGAAATGTCTGTCATAACAAAAAAACAGAGTAGAGCAAGAATGTGAAAATTACTTTCTCCCCATCAGTAAGGTAAAGAGCAAGTTGTATTGTTCTAAACTCAGGGTCTAATGTTTCAAGAACTTAAGCTTTTTTTGTCCCATAATATAATTTAAACCAACAGATTTTTTTTGCTAATCACGTCCAAACACAAAGCGCTAATTAGATTTCTTTCATTTTTTTTCTATCTCTCTCTGGCAGTTTTCTCGCTGTATTATTTTGACAAGGGTAGGGAGATAGACACAATCATAATGTTAATGCAGTGCCCTCTGGTACTGTTTATCCTTAACATTCAAAAGGAAATTGTCAGCACCCCATAACTAACAAATAGCAAAACACAGAGATAATCAGTTAGGTTTCTTTGAGTGATTTAAAATGTATATTGCTTTGAAATGAAAAGATTTTCAAATATTTCATTAAAATACCCTCAAAACTCAAGGTGCTGAATGGATACAGCTGTAGTTTGTTTTGTACGAGAGTTACCCAGAAAGTAAGATTGCAAGACACGTAGTTCTCACGGGAAATTTTCATGGGGAAGTTGAATCACTGCCATGTAGAAGGAAGCCAGCGGAAGCGAACGAGCAGTGCCAGTCATCAGTACCTCATCGACTGGCATTGTGGTGAAGGTTAGAGATGTGCATCCTCATTCCGTTTCCCTACAAGTGTTAAGTTCGCGCTGTAATACACTACCTAAATCCTAAGGGCATGAATGCCACTGCAAATCATCGCAAAATCCTTTCAGTTTATGGAGAGGATGGAATGTCAAGATGGTGAGTATTTATTTATTTAAGAAATTTTTACCTCACCTTTTTCCACAAACAGACTCAAGGTGGCTTACAAGGGCCGGAGAGATAACATAGAGGTAACAGCAGCTGTGCTAGCAATCTGAAGATCTGAAGATTGCAAGTTCGAATCCCGGGCTGGTTTGGACACCCAGCTATGAGCCCTGCCCACTGTTCACCCAACAGTTCGAAAACAGCTCAGCTGTGATTAGATAAACCTGGGAACCGCCTAGCGGGGAAGAATTTTTCAAAGGACTTACAACACCTAAATGAAAAGTAAGATCGGCTGCCGGAAGGTGGAATGCGGAAAAAACAGAAGCTCTCTGTCATGAGGATGAAGCAACACCACCCCCTTGTGACGTGATGACAGAATGACGGAATGACGGAATGGAACAACCACACCCTGGGACGCACCCCTGTGACGCAGCTTGAAGAAAAATCCTTCTAAAATTGTACTTGTCACATGTTTGTATGTTGTATGTAATTGTATGTGGATCCGGCAGGGACTGTCTGCCATATGTGTGATGTAATCCACTCGGAGTCCCCTTCGGGGTGAGAAGAGCAGAATATAAATAAAGTGTATTGTATTATTATTATTACAACAAAATTAAAATGTACAGTACAAAGTTAAATTATGGTTAAAATAACATATTCATAAACCCGAGTACATTCACCAGACTAAACCTTTTGCAGTGCTGCATTGTTGCCACACATCCTGGGACCACGTCAGCCCTGTTTAAATGTTCCTTTTTTTGATGTCATGTCTGTCACATATCACCAGTTGTGATGCTTCTCGCAATTGTGGCCACATCTGCTAAGAGACCATAGCTTTCAAAAGGTGATTATTATTTCATTTGTAGCAATCCAAAGTGAATGCTCTCTGGTGAAAAATTATCATAAGATAGCCCAGATATTGTCACTCTGAATGTTTTATTACCTCATACGTAATGCAATAAGCCACGTCCTGTTCTGTAGGTTGCCTTGGTGTTTCTTCTTCATCATGACAAGACATTCTGCCTGTGTCGTACACCCATCAAGTATACAACTTTAGACACATTGAACCCTAAATCCTGTGTTTAACATTCAAATCATATTTGAGTCAAAATATAACATTGTGCATGTGTGAATGAATTCCAGATTTGTGTATCCATGTTCTAAGCAACATTTGGATATGTCTAAATAGCTTATGCTGTACTCTTTTTAAAAAATCCTATATTTTTCTAGGCTTTCGGTTTGATCAATCACTGCTTAGCTGAACAAATACAAGAAGTCTCCCCCCCCCCCCAATGAAAAATAAACACAGTTCAAAAGCTTGCATTTGATTTATGTGCCACTGGGCCGGATGGGATCTAAAGGTTTGAATTTATTATAATGATGTTAGGTGCTTCCTGGTGTTAAATGTTAGACAGGCGGGTGTTGAGGAAGTTTGTCAGCTCAGCAAGAGAAGAGTGTAAGTGGGCTGGAGACTTTGGCCACTAATGCAAAACAGATTATTTGCAATAGGAGGCATTTTCATGGAATGCGGGCAACTCAGTCACTCTTGCTTCCTTTTAACAGACCTTAAATGTTCAATAATAGCAAGCGAGTATTTGAACATTTCATTGCAGCTGTCAGTAAAACTTTCCCAAGCTTAACAATGGATTGCTGGACTAATGAAAATCTATGGAGGAGTCTGTCTATGCAAGCATGCATAAATGTTACCAGTTAATAACAATTAATGTTAGAGAAGTTTCCTCTGATGTGGTACTCTCCAGCAATGTTAGATTTGGATGTGGTAGATGTTAGATGTGATACTCTCCAGCAACGGTTACATCCCGTATAGATTACTGCTATGCTCTCTACGTAGGGCTGCTTCTGAAGAGTGTTCGGAAGCTTCAAATGGTCCAACGGACAGCAGCCAGGGTGATAACAGGAGCGGCACGCAGGGAGCGCACTACTCCTCTGTTGTGACAGCTCCACTGGCTGCCAGTTTGCTACCGGACACAATTCAAAGTGCTGGTTTTGGCCTTTAATGCCCTAAATGGTTCTGGTCCAACTTACCTGTCCGAACGCATCTCTCCCTATGAACCATTGAGATGTTTAAGATCATCTGGAGAGGCCCTGCTTTCGGTCCCACCTGCTTCACAAGCGCGACTGGCGGGGACGAGAGACAGGGCCTTCTCAGTGGTGGCTCCTCGTCCTTGGAACTCCCTTCCTAGTGACATCTGATCAGCTCCCTCCCTCCTGACATTTCATAAGAAAGTCCAGACTTGGCTGTTCGAGCAGGCATTTGCAGATGAACTTTAATTAATTGAGACCAATGGAATATTATGACGATGCAACAGAAACCGATTTTAAGAATGAGATGCTGAGATTTGTATTTTGTAGTTTTTAACTGTTAAATTGTATGGTTTTTATCTGGCTGTTTTTATCATATTATGATGTGTTTTGTATGTGGGCACTTGTTGCCACTTGTTCACCGCCTCGAGTTGCCTTCGGGCTGAAGAGGCGGTAGAGAAGCATAGTAAATAAATAAAATAAATATATAGATTAAAATACCTAACATCCTCAGCTAGTATGGTTAACTGGGCTTAATGGGAATTGTGATTGTAGGCAGTAGGCATGGTTTCGAACCCAAAAATGGTGATTCTAAAATCAAATGGGGGGGGGGGGGGGGTTGATTAGTAAAAGAAAGACTTACAAAAAAATTTCCAAAAATTTCTAAAATGTAACAATTACTAACGAAATTCGTTAGTAGTTTGTATGCCAGCGCATGCGCATTCAGATGGTTTTGGCCTACAACTCCCAGAAATCCTAACAGCTGGTAAATTGGCTGGGATTTCTGGGAGTTGTAGGCCAAAACTTGAATAAATCACACTGAATTCTAGATGGGACTCTCCAAATAGGAAGGAGGGAGGGAAGGAGGGAGGGAGGGAGTGGGTATTCTATTCTTGGAAGCAGCAAAGAAAAGGAGGAGGAGCCCCCCCTCGCTCCTCGCTGCCTCTCTCTCACCCCGATCCCGAGGAGCGAGGGCCCAAGTTTGCCCAGGCTGGTCATATACCTACATTCCATGCACATGCAATAATACAGCAGTAATAACAATGGGTATAAGAAGAGGTAAAATTCAAACCGAAGTATTCTGACTGGTCCCTCCTCATGCAGTGCAAAGCGGGCTCTTCTCTGTGAGCCGGGAAAAATAGCGTTTTCTGCTTGGGTGCACACACATACATATTCTTTGGGGGATTTGCTGCAGAATCTTCTCTATGAGCCCAGGATTCTGCAGCAAATCCCCCCCTCCCAAGAATATGTATGTGTGTGCACCCAAGCAGAAAACGCTGGCTTTTCCCGGGCTAATAGAGAAGAGCCCGTTTGCACCGCATGAGGCAGGGACCAGTCAGAATACTTCGGTTTGAATTTTACCTCTTGTTATTGTTATTACTGCTGTATTATTGCATGTGCATGGAATGTAGGTATGACCAGTTGGATTACTTATAATATTAGGCACTTACAGTAGCATTCATTCTATTATACATTAGGTTGGTTTCTCACCCCAATACTCTTTGATGCTTTAGATCCTGGCAGGCAGGAGAGGCAGGGAAGCCTGGAAAGCATGTAAACAGAGAGGTTTACTCAAGTAAATCCACAAGGAGGGCACTTCATCCAAAGTGCCCTCCTTTGCAGATTTACTTCTGAGTAATTCTCTCTGTTTACATTTTTCCAGGTTTCCAACCGAAAGAAGGAGCGAGTTTAGGGCTTGCCTTGCCATAATACTTATTGGCAAGGGAGGCGGGAGGGTGGTGAGAGAGAAGGAGGGTGCCCCCTTACGACCTAATAACGACACTTAAGAAAATACTGGCCCCCGAAGTTCTATAAAGAAAGTCCACTTCCTGGTTGGCGTTCCAGGTGCAGAAATACTCAAAAGTAGCATTTCTTACGAATTTCTTACGAATCATTTCATTTTCATAACTTTTTTCTCATGCCTAGTAGGCAGGCGTGACAGTGAGCTGGGAATGGAGGAACAGTCTATAGTTTCATTGTCATGGGCAGATTATTTCCCGTCCAGTCGGAGCTGTATGAGCTTTATTCAAGTCCAGTCAGAGCTGTATTCAAGTCCAGTCAAAGTTAAATATTAGGACCATTTTGGAGACAGTTGAACACCATGCAAGAAAGAGACAATAAGAAGAAATAAAGATTCAAGAGCCTCAGTTCAGCCAGAACTGTGTCTATCTCTCGAAGACTTTACCTCTCATCATAAAGACTTTGTAGTGAGACTCAGGAGGAAAGAAAGTCTACAATTCTTGTCAGTTAAAACATTCCTGTTTGATTCAACTATATCTGTTCCCTGCATAATCAGTTCCAATAATGGACGGTGAGGTGGTTAGCCTGTCACCACTGGTTAAAAACCTGGGGGTCCAACTGGACCCTCTGCTGACGATGGAGGCTCAGGTCTCCACCGTGAGCAGAGCAGCGTTTTCCCATCTGTGCCAGGCGAGGCGGCTGGCGACCTATCTTTCCAGTGATGACCTAGCCGTGGTAATCCAGGCCACGGTCATCTCGAGACTGGACTACTGTAATGCCCTTTACATTGCCCTTCCTTTGTCGGTAATCCGGAAACTGAAGATGGTGCAAAACGCTGCGGCTCGACTGCTGGCTTGAGTGACACTAACATGCCACATCACACCAGTCCTCCAGCATTTGCACTGGCTTCCCATCGAGTACCGGACTGCCTTCAAAGTGCTGGTGTTAACCTTTAAGGCCTTGCATGGTCTGGGGCCAGTGTATCTGAAGGACCGCCTCTCCCTGCACATTCCCCAGAGACCACTATGGTCCATGGACCAAAACCTATTGGAAGTTCCATCACTCAAGATTTGCCGACTGTCATCGACTCGGCAGCGCACCTTATCTGTAGTAGCGCCTACCCTGTGGAGCGCCCTCCCAGCAGAGGCACGAGCAATAACAGAATTACAGGCCTTCAGGAGGGCCTGTAAGACCACCCTGTTCTGCCAGGCATTTGATCTCTAAGGTTGTGCTTTCCATTCTGGTCCTAATCTGTTTTTATTCTGTTTTTAACTACGTTGTGTTGTGTATTCATTGTTGTGAACCACCCTGAGCCTTTTTGGGAAGGGTGGTATATACAGTAAATCGAAATAATAAATAAATAAATAAATAAATAAATAAATAAGATAGTGTGGGGGAAGAAAACCTGACTTGAAAACAGTACATGTGAAAGGAATGTAGAGCCCCTTCTACACTGCCATATAAAACCCCGATTATCTGGCAGTGTAGACTCATATAATCTAGTTCAAAGCATATAATGTGGATTATCTGCTTCGATCATCTGGATTATATGGAAGTGTAGAAGGGGCCTTAGAAAACCACAAGATGAACATGAGTCAACAGTGTGATGCAGCAGTCCAAAAAACCAATGAGGGATTCTATTCTGTATTAGTAGAGTTTTAGTGTCTTCTAAACTGAGACGTCATAATCCCACTATTCTGCTTTGGTCAGACCCCCACTTGGAATCCAATTCTTGGTACCACAGTTCATGAAGGATATTGATGAAGTGCAACATTTCTAGAGAGTGGCTACCAAATTGATCAAAGGAGAAAAGAAGACAGAGGAGACTTGATAACCTGAAAGGATGTCAGTTTAAGGAAGGGGCAATCTTATTTTCTGCTTCTCTAGAGACTAGGACATTGACCAATGTATTTGAATTGCAGGAAAAGAGATTCCACCTTAAAATTAGGAAGATCTTTCTGTTGGTATGAGCTATTCAGCAGTGAAATATGCTGCCATGGAGCGTAGTGGAGTCTTCTCTGGAGGTTTTTAGGCACAATATGGATATCCATTTCTCAGAATAATAGATAATAATAAAACTTTATGTGTATACTGGTCTATTTCCCCGAGGGGACTTAGGGTGGTTTCCAACATGGTAAAGCAATGTATGTAGATACAGACATCCCAAGTATTTGTAAAAAAAAAAATTAAAAAAACAAATCATACAATATAATAAACATACATCTATAAAAAGCCAGTTCTGCACTACTTTCCATCGGGCAAGTTCAGTTGTCAGTGGCCAGAGTTCCAGAGTGGGCCTTGACAACTATAAGAGAGTTGGGTTTGCAAAGCAACTATAAGAGAGTTGGGCACTGGGAATGTGGCACAGCTGGCTGGCTGTCAGCTGCATAAGATCTCTACTGACCAGAAGGTCATGAGTTTGAGGCCTGCCCGGGTCGGGGTGAGCTCTTGACCAATTAAGTATAGCTTGTTGTCGACCTTTGCAACCCGAAAGACAGTTGCATCTATCAAGTAGGAAATTAAGGTACCACATTGTGGGGAGGCTAATTTTGACTGATTTATGAGGCCATAAATATCTCCAGGAAATATGTGACGGAATGTGACAGCTCCTCCTGGTGGCCAGAAGCTGGAATATTAGTAGCCTCTGTGTCTCGGTCTAAATGTTGTACATCTATATGTTGCATTGTAATCCACCCTGAGTCCCCTGCGGGGTGAGAAGGGCGGAATACAAATGAAGTAAATAAATAAATAATAAACTAGGGTCTGGGGAATGAGTAAGATGCATGCATGGTCCTGCCTGATGTTTAGTGTAGGACCTGGTGTATTTCCAAGGCCCCTTTTATGCATCTGTAAGGGGGCTGGGCCAATGGGAAAGCATAGGGCCGGGGAAGTGGGTAAAGTACAGAAACTGGATTCTGACTAATTGCCTTTACTATTCATTCCCAGCTAAGGGGGCTGGACCGGGGCTAGTACAACAGGTAGCAGGGGGGCCGGGGAGTGGGTAGGACAAAGTGGGTAGGACGTAACCAATGGCCACGGTAGGACCTGGAGCTAATAATTACTAAAAGCATGTTGAAACCACCAGGTTTTCAGGTCCAGGTTTTCAGTAGTGCTATGATTGTATTTTCCTGCACTGCAGGGAGTTGGACTGCATGGCCCTTGAGGTCTCTTCCAGCTCTGTGATTTTATGATTCTAAATGAAACCTGTGATTGTAAGGCAGAAAATAATGTCTGTTTGGCTCCAAGGGATCCTTGCCACAGGAGCCTCTCATTTTTATGCCCCTTGAGGTTTTCCTGGCAACAGCAGGAGGCAGCAGAGCCATAGGCAAGAGGAGCACCAGCCAGCTGATTCTAGCTGCATGTTAATTTTACACAGTGCTCTGGAGTGAGTAACACAAGGTCAGGGCCAATGCTGTAAATTAGTATGGCAGCTGTACACAATGACCTAGCACTTCTGGGAGAGAGGGAGAGGTCTTGCTTTTCTGTTTTCAATGAAGGGCCAAGGGCAGGAATGAGCAGTGAGTTAATGGGGTGCCGATGCTGGCACTGCTAAAGATGGACCTCCTTAACCCAAGAGATCAGCTTCACTGGCCTCTTGTGTGTTCACCTGCAATAATATGGGACTGAAGGCAATTCTAGTTATGACACACTGTTGATAGAAATACTTCTTCAGGAAGAAGTTATACATTATGTTATGTATTCCTATTTAATCTTTTGTAAAATCACAGCACATCCCTTTTACAACCACCTAGTTCTTTTTTTCCATTTATGGTGAGGTTCTCAATTAATCAGATGAAAGCTAATTTTCCAAGATTTGAAATTCTCCATGCCTAGACAAAAGTCTCGATTTAACACACACACACACACACACACACCCCCTATAGAGGGTAAGGTAGGGAAGCAAGACTAACACATTTTTCTGCCTTTATGCATTAACTAAACAACATATGTAAGGTCGTGTGGCTTTCCAGGTATGATTGACTGCAACCCAACAGTCTTTGCCAGCATAGTAATTGCAGAGATAATGTTGGGAACTAGAGTCCAACACCATATGGAGGACCACACAGTTCCTACTCCTAGCTATCAAGGGTGGTTCTACAATGACAAGTAATGTGAGTTGGAACCAGCATCCAAAGTCCCATTTGTGGCCCGATAGGAACTCCCTGAGCTATCTCACTGGCATCAGGGAACTAATCCCAATGACAAGTCGCTCCCTGCTCCCATCTTTCCTTAGGGTGATGTGATCAAGTAGTAGGAAAACCTCCTCCAGGATCAGATAGATGTCCATCTTGTTGAGGAAAAGATAGGATGGGACATCCCACATTCCCAGGTCACCAGAGCTGCAACTGTGTATCAAATCTCTTACTCAGGAGAGAACCGGATTCCTGCTTCAGGAGTTGGGTTTTCCATCAAGTTAGTGAAAACTGTGCTAACTAGCTTTCCCTGGGTTAAGATGGATCAGTCCCTGTGCACTGTGTAGGCATTCACCACCCCAATGGTGAAACTTTAGATATAGGCTGCTTTAAAGGGCCTTGTGATTTTTTTTAAACCACCAGCACAAAATCCCTGTTTTAAATGCCCATTTTATATAAATTTTCCTCCAAAATACCTTTTTCTAAAACTGTTTTGATGTGTCAAGACAAAATGTCAGAACAATATCAGGACAAAAGTGCAAAAGCTGAAATAAGGACAATGGACGAGTGGTGATGAGCCCAGATGCCTGGGAAGAGGCATATATACCAGCCTATTTCAAACTGTAATCTACAAACACAGAGTTCCACCAAGTACACATGGTATAGATCAGTGATTCTTAACCTTTGGGCTGCAGACCACCAGTGGGCCACGAGGACAAAATTCTCGTTTTATCTAATGTTAATTGTCTGTATTACGATGGATTGTTTCTTGGCATCTAATGACTGCCAGTTGTAAGCTACCCTGAGTCCCCCCTCAGTGGTTGAGAAGGACAGGATACAAATGCTCGAAATAAATAAATAAATATCCAATGCAAATTTCTGAACCAGCACTCAAAATAACCAAACTAAATCTAAAGTTGATCAAAAACTGATTCACAACCCTTTTGGTTTTAATGTTGGAGAGTTGTCCCTGTTCAAGTGGTCCCTGGTCAAAAAAAAGGTTGGGAACCACAGGTATAGATAATATAGGTGTGCCCAACATTAAAGGGCATATCATAGGCTTTCAATCTGGATTTTCTTCTTTGCAGTTCTGCTTATTGACTGAATTATGAGGCCATTAAAGAACTCCAGGAATGCTGAGGAATGTGGAAGGAACAACAAGGGATGCTGGGAACGGTGAGAGATGAGGAGTGTGTCAGCTCCCCCTGGTGGCCAGAGTTTGCCACTGTTCATCTATATGTGTGTGGAAACAGCAGGGATTGTCTGCTAAGAATGTGTACCTCTAATCCGCTCTGTCCCGTTCAGCGTGAGAAGAGTGGAATATAAATAAAGTAAATAAATAAATAAAGTAAATAAATAAATAAAGTAAATAAATATTGTTGTTTATCTGCACAGAGCCATGGAAGGTTATGTTAAAATAAAAATCAATCCACTTTAAAGCTGTAATCACATTCCTCTTCCTCAATTTTTTCCACCTTTGCAATACATATAAAAACAATTCCAGAATGCTTAAAATCTCCCCAATGTTAATGGATATCTCATTAGGTAAACTGTACTAGGAATTCTCATTAGATAAATGGGGGAGGTAAAAATGAAACAGCAAGGCAGATCTGGTATGAATAGCTATGAAGGTCAAGCCTAGAACTTGAAGCTCAAATATCCAAGTGGTCCAATGAAAAGCACACGATCTACACATTCTTATGCATACTTGTGTTAAAAAGAGACATATGTTTGGAAAAAAATTTGCTATTTTTAGAAAGTTTGCCTTTGGAGTTCATGTGAAGTTTATACATCCAGCTTCATAGTCTATGAATTCTAGAATGAAAACAAATTCCCATTCTTTCCCTGGTAATTGAGACATTTCACCCTCCTTTGGTGTAATTATATTGTCAAATGGAGGACCATTCAAGTAATTAGTAATGTAATTAGGGGAGCTTTTGTGCTCGCTCTGTCTTTAGCTGAAATACAATCTTTATTTCTTATGCCCTTTTGGAGCGAGGCAGATTGCCGAAGAAAAGAGAGAGAACGTTAATGAACATGGGAGCCATGAGAAATTGAAACATTATATTTTTTATGGCCGGCTTGGCGACAGACTTAACTCACCATCTTTAGCCAATAAAAAGCAGGTCATGAAAGAAACAGCATTGTGAGACGTAATATAGACTCACATTTTCCAAGAGTTCGGTATTTTCCATGCTGCCTATGTACTAGTAATCATTATATACTTTGCAAATCCTGTAATTTTTGGCACTATATCAAGATGCCTGTTAAAATTGAGTATTGTGATGTTAATTGCATCATTTGGACAGCATAGCGGTATGCTCAGCTAGTTTAAGTTGTGTGCATGTGTTATCATAATGAAGGCATTCAGGAAACATAACATTTTGGAAGATCACAATACATCTTCTAAATACTAGATCATGAGTGTGCAGCCTTTTCAACAACACAGACCTCACCAAGCATCATTTGGACAGGCAGACCAAATACTTTTTGAATACAGATACTGTACACATGTTGAAATAATGCAAAATGGCATAGTTCAAAATGGTTTCACTAATGTTTCCTTTGTCTTCCATGTTTCTAGAGGCAAACCTCTCTTTGCTGAAAAAGTTCAGTGTTGCTTAGTTATATAAACAATGCTTTAAGTTTCGATTTTCTCATGAGAACACAGGTGCTTTGCAGAATAAACAAATTATTATCTCATGAGAACAAGGCTATAGTAATGTACACATTTATAATTAGTGGGTGTGTATTTTTCTTTTTTAAAATACATTTTATTGTTTTTAACCAAGTAAATAAAATACAGTGAAAGAGGGAGAACAATATAAGGTTATAGAAAAGTGAGAAAGGTAAGAAACTAAAAAAATAATCCACAAAAAAAGAAGAAATAGAGAGGAGTCCTAAAAATAAACATAGGAAAGCATAAAAAATCAAAAAATACAAAAAGAAAAAAAAAGCAGAGAGAAAAAAATACCTCCCCAAAAGTGGAGGGGTAAAATGTATACACACATACAAAAAGAAATAATAATAATAAAGTGTTTTGTGACTTCCATTCTTCTTCCATTCCATTTCCATATTTCTTAATTTCCGCTAAAAGAAAAATAAGCAGTCTTTAAAAATGCTTTAAATATATATATATTAATTTAAAAAAACAGCACCTGCTTTTGATTTCAAGAGGAAGACAAAACATAAATCTCAACTTGCCAATAAAACCTCTTGATAGTTCACTTTAGGATTAGAGGGCCCAAGAGAGGGAGGGAGGGGCAGGAGGGAGCATAACACACTGAGGCGTAATTCCAAAGTGTGGCCTAGGGCGCAAAATTGTGTTAATCTGGGCCTGGTAATATTGTTAAAAGGACCCAATTTGGAATGGTTGCTAAGGGTCAAGGTACAGTGTAGCATACATGCTGGTCTTGTAAACTCTTTCTGGTGGGTCCCATTCCTTTCATGCTGAAAGACCAATGGTCACTTAAGTGAGGGGGCTGGAAACTTTGTTTTCGAAGAATCTCAGTTCCATGGTTGAACTTGGCGATATCGTCAGAGACGAGGTAATTAAGAAACTTGGGGAAGGAAAGGTAGTAAGCCCTGAGAAGGGTAAAAGATGTCTGGGATCCTTGGAATTCTCTCATTCATGGGGTTACCATGAGTCAAGGGCAAATTACAAAAACAACCAACATTAGACGTAAGCAACATTTGGGAGAATGTCGTGTAGATAAAAAAGGCATTGAGTTCTAATTCTATGTTGATTCCGGAACAAGATGTGACTCGGGATATATTTTAAGAAGTAGTCTGTGGGAATCTCTATTCACACATTTAATAATAATAATAATAATAATAATAATAATAATAACTTTATTTCTAGCCCGCATCCATCTTTCCAAAGGGGACTCGGAACGGCTTACATTGGGCCGTGCCCGAACAACAAATACAAAAAATATCACAAACATCAGAAAACAATAAAAGCAATAAAAGCAATAAACACAATAAGAAATATATTTATACAACCACAACAACATAAATGAATGTAAAACAGAAATGAGAGGGCGAGCCACATGTACATATAAAATGTTTAAAAACCCGGAGGAGATAACAGGAGTAGTGTCAATACCTAAAGGGTCACATAGGGGGGAAGAGGTCTCGTCAAGAAAACGGGGGCATTTGGGAGTCTAATCTCCAAAGGCCCGGTGGAAAAACCAGGTTGTTACTTGAGGGATTGTTACTTCTGTTGGGAGCCCCCGGTGGTGCAGTGGGTTCAAGTGCTGAGCTGCCGAACTTGCTGACTGAAAAGTTACAGGTTTGAATCCGGGGTGCATGATGAGCTCCTGCTGTTAGCCCCAGCTTCTGCCAACCTAGCAATTCTAAAACATGCAAAATGTGAGTAGATCAATAGGTACCGTTCTGGTAGGAAGGTAATGGAGCTACATGCAGTTCTCCCAGCCACATGACCTAGCAGGTGTCTACAGACAATGCCGGCTCTCCAGCTTAGAAATGGAGATGAGTACTAGCCCTTAGAGTTGGGCATGACTGGACTTAATGTCAGGGGAAAACCTTTCCTTTTACCTACTTATGTCATAACTGTTTCTTTCTGTTTATGAAGAACATATTGTTAGTCAAAAGGAGAAGCTTGAACTTTGAACAAAAGAACTGCTTGCCTGCCCATATTTAGTGGTGTCGGATTTGCAGTGGAGTCTAATCTCTAATACACTATTTAAGGAGCAGAGCTATTAAATGCTGGACTTAATCTTGCAAGAGTTCGGGAAGGGCTTTGATACGAAAGCTTAATTCAAGCAGAGTTTGTCTTCCTCCACTAGGAAAAAATAAAGAACTCTCTTTGCTTGACTTAAATGTATGTTCAGTGTTGACTTTCAACTTATATAGCTGTGGCTTTATCTTTCTCCAGGGAAATACACTTTACAAAATAGGGGCGCCTGATAATGCCAGGCACAGGGAAAGACTTGTTTTGCTCATAGTCTTCTATCTCCTTTACTTCTTACTACTACAAACAGTTTTGGATGAGGCTTAAATATTGTTTTAGCCTTCCCGAAAGGCAAGCTCATCTATTAACAGATTAAGGAGGTTTTTGTCTATTCATGATTTGTATTTTAAAGGATTAAATAACGACCAAACGAGATATGATGTAAATTGTATGAAAGCAATTAGCAGGCAAGTATTTTGTTTTGCAAATAGGAATCAGAAGCAATCCTGATCAGCCTCTGGAAAGTGGAATATGGTGAAATAAAGCCCTCCTTTTCTTCCTTCTCCTATCCCATATTTTTGTCTATCACCGATGACAGCTTACAACATTTAAAACAGGCAGAGTTTTAAAACATACACCAAGTACAAAAGTTGGAAATATTGTTAAAATGGCCATAGCATTTCATTGTTGTTATGTGTCTTCAAGTCATTTTAGATCGATGGCACCCAATGTTGACTACCTGTTCACTAGACCCTTGCCCCTCCTGGCTTATAAAATCATCCGGGGTGAGGTGGGGGGATGGGGACGGGGAACGGGACTGGTGGAGTAGGTGAAGATGCTGGTGAAAGCCTCCTTGATGAAGGGCATAATGCCAAGTATTTTTAATAAGGGAATAGTTAGACCCTTATTAAAGAAACTGGCACTGGATCCCACTCAGCTGAACAACTATAGTCCAGTATCAAATCTCCCCTTTCTGGGCAAGGTTCTAGAGAAGGTGGTGGCCTCACAACTCCAAAGGTTCTTGGATGAAACTGAATATCTAGATCCATTCCACTCTGGTTTCAGGCTTGGACAGAGATGGCATTGGCCTCATTGGTGGATGATCTACGAAGAGAGATAGATAGGGGGAGTGCTCTCAGTGTCTTTCAACCCAACATCCTCAGTTAAGAGCCTTGGGGTCGTTTTTGACCCATTGCTGTCGATTGGCGCCCAGGTCTCCAGCGTCAGCAAAACCGCCTTTTTCCATCTGCAGCAAGCAAGGGGTCTGGCCCCCTACCTATCCAGAGACGACCTGGCCACGGTGCTCCAAGCCACGGTCATCTCGAGACTAGACTACTGTATCACCCTTTACATCGGCCTGCCCTTGTCAGTGATCTGGAAACTTAAGCTCATCCAGAATGCCACTGCATGACTTCTCACTGGGGGTCCAGTGAGATGTCACATAACAACCATCCTCCAGCAGCTTCATTGGCTTCCAGTCGAGCACCGGATCACCTTCAAGGTGATGGTGTTAACTTTCAAGGCCTTGCATGGTCTGGGGCTGCTGTATCTGAGGGACCGTCTTGTCCCCTACCAACCCCAGAGGTCACTTCATTCTGAACAAATGAACCTCCTTGAAGTACCGACCTTCAAAGCAATCCGTCTTACATTGACCCGGCGCAGAGCCTTTTCTGTAGTGGTGGCGTCAATATGGAACTCTCTTCCTAGCAATGTACAGGCCATGCAGGACCTTCTCTCCTTCCGCAAGGCCTGCAAGACTCATCTTTTCCGGCTAGCCTTTCATTGCTAGGCCAGAAATCTTTTTTAAACTAGTTTAATATGTATGCTTTTACCTCTGTGTGTTTTACCTGATTGTAAGCCACTCTGAGCCCTCGGGGAGTGGCGGCGTACAAGTCCAAATAATAAATAAATAAATAAATATCATTGACCATGGTATCCTTCTGGGTCATCTCTCCAGGATGGGCTTGGAGGCACTGTGCTATAGTGGCTCCAGTCCTTCTTGGAAGGTTAGACCCAGAAGGTGGAGCTGGGGGACTCCTGTTCGACTCCCTGGTTGTTGGTCCGTGGATTCCCTTAGGGTTCAATTCTGTCCCCCATGCTGTTTAACATTTACATGAAACTGCTGGGAGAGATCATCTGGAGCTCTGGAGTTAGGTGTCAAATTTATGCAGAAGACACCCAACTCTATTACTCCTTTCCCCCAAATATGAAGGATGCTACCCTGCCCCTAAACAGTGCCTGTCAGCAGTGATGGACTGGATGAGGGCTAATAAATTGAAATTAAACCCTGACAAGATGGTGGTACTCCTGGTCAGTCAGAAGGTGGATCATAGTGTGGGATTATGGCCTGTGCTGGATGGGGTCACACTCTTCCTGAAGACATAGGTCCGCAGTCTGGGGGTGATCCTGGAGTCATAGTTGTCCCTGGAACCCCAGGTGTCGGCGGTGGCCAAGAATGCCTTTGCTCAACTACAACTTGTTCGCCAGCTGCACCCATACCTTGAGATACCAGATTTGGCCATAGTAGTCCATATCTTAGTTACAGATATGTAGGCAGGAACAGAGATCTACACTGCCATATAATCCAGTTCAAAGCAGATAATCTGGATTTTATATGACAGTGTAGATCCAGCATCACTGAAGTTGACCAGAGCTTTATGGTATCTCATTTTACTGCATGAGGAATTCCACCGGGAATGTGGTGCAGCTGGCTGGGTGTCAGCTGCATAAGATCTCTACTGACCAGAAGGTCATGAGTTCGAGGCCTGCCTGGGTTGAGGTGGGCTCTTGACCTATTGTGTAGCCTGTTGTTGACCTTTGCAACCAAAAAAGACAGTAGGATCTGTCAAGTAGGAAATTAAGGTACCACTTAGTGGGGAGGCTAAATTTAACTGATTTCCGAGGTCATAAAAAAGATCTCCAGGAAACACACCGAGGAATGAAGGAGTGCGACAGCTCCCCTGGTGGCCAGATGTTAAATTGCCTCCGTCTGTCTTGTGTGTTTGGACTAACTAGTGAAACAGATATGGATTGCTGCGGGTAGGCTTGGTTGCTCAATATAAATAGTCAGACATCAGAACAATTAAAAACTGATATCTGGTTGGGATGAATTCTGAAAAGACAATGAGGTCAAGAACCTGATCAGACTTTGATATCCCTTTATAGTTCTACCTTAACAAAATGCCTGAGAAGTTGACTGAAATGAATCTATCATTAAACACCGGAGGCTCTTCTATACATGCTGTAAACCCCAGAAGTAAATGGGTTAAAAGGGATGGTGTGGCTAAACAATGTTTAGACCGGGCCTGCCCAACAGACAGCCCGTGGCCCGCACACAGCCCGCCAGCCCCTTGGATCCAGCCCTCCTACCCTCCTGCAATTTAAAAAAAAAATAAAATGCCGATTTTTTAAAAAAAAATCAAAAAAAAAGTGTGCATGTGCGCGGCGGCGCAAGTGCCACCCACGTCCGCCGCCCCCTTTGCTCTGCTCCCCATGGCTCTGCCCTCCCTCCTAAAGCATCACACCAGCCTCAGAAGGGGGAAAGAGGGTGCCGAGGGGGGAAAGAGGGACGGAGGGGGTGTAGCAGAGATGAGGAAGCGAGCAGCCTCCTCCTCCTGCCATGCCCTCTTCCTCCCTCCCTCCTTTCCCCCTTGGCACCGGCGCTCCGTTCGGGAACGCCACCGCCGGGGGAGAAAGAGGGACGGAGGGGGCGTGGCAGGGACAAGGAAGCGAGCTGCCGCCTCCTCCCTGCCACGCCCCCTTCCTCCCTCCCTCCTTCCCCCCTGGCACTGGTGCTCCGTTCAGGAACGCTGCCACCGGGGGGGGGGAAGAGGGACGGAGGGGGCGTGGCAGGGACAAGGAAACGAACTGCTGCCTCCTCCTTGCCACGCCCCTTCCTCCCTCTCTTCTTCCCCCCCCCCGGCACCAGCGCTCCATTCGGGAACGCCGCTGCTGGGGGGGAAGAGGGACGGAGGGGGCATGGCAGGGATGAGGAAGCGAGCCGCCGCCTCCTGCCTGCCATGCCCCTTCCTCCCTCCCTCCTTTCCCCGCGGCACCGGCATTCCTGAACGGAGCACTGGTGCCGGGGGGGGGAGGAGGGAGGGAGGAAGGGGGCATGGCAGAGAGAGAGAGAGAGACAGAGAGAGAGATACACAGAGAGAGAGAGTGATAGAGAGACAGATAGAGAGAGCGATACAGAGAGAGAGATATAGAGAGAGTGATAGAGAGATATAGAGACAGAGAGAGATAGATAAATAGAGAGAGAGAAAGAGAGAGAGAGAGAGAGACACACACACACAGAGACAGAGAGAGAGAGAGAGAGAAGGAGAGAGGGAGAGAGAAAGAGAGAGAGAAAGAGAGAGAGAGAGAGATACAGATATAGAGTGAGAGAGACACACACAGAGAGAGAGACAGAGAGTGGGGGGAGAGAGAGAGAGAGAGAGAAATAGAGAGAGATACAGATATAGAGTGAGAGAGACACAGATATATATATATAGAGAGAGAGAGAGACAGAGAGAGAGACAGAGATAAATAGAGAGAGAGATAAAGCTAGACAGAGAGATAGAGAGAGAGAGAGACACAGAGAGAGAGAGAGACATGGCACAGCAACGCGTGCATGGGTACAGCCCCCCGTGAGCGACCCCGCTCCCGCGAGTGACCCCGCCCCCCGCTGCGGCCCCCCAGGTGATCAGTGACCAGAATTCCGGCCCTTGGGCTGGTAGAAGTTGGACAGCCCTGGTTTAGACAAAGTGTAGGAGGGATAGGGTTAAGAAATTTAAAAAGCCCATGTGTTAACTAGTTGTGCTTATAACCCAATTCCAGCTGAAAATTGTGCAGCTTTGCATAACTATATATGTCTACAGTCATACAAAACATATGCTTTCCTTCCCTTACCCCTGTGTGGATCACACTTTTTTTCCTTGCAGGTTTTTTAAAACTTTGTAGTGATTCCTCCCACATTTTCAGCTGACGTGATCCTGGGATAAAGGTTCTGTGTGAATGGGTCCTGGGGACCTGTTTTCCTTGAACACCTTTTGAAATATTACTTAATTCAGTGAGGCCAGGTAATGGATGCTAGAGTGGCAATGTAATTAGGGCTATCGATTGACTGAAGACTGTTAGTTCATTAACCACCTGGCTTTTAATTGATTAGACAATTAAATCTAAATAAATTTGCATATCCTTAGAACCTTTCAGGCAAGAGATAACTTCCACTTTGAGGAGATAGCTTTTATTACAGAAAGAGGATTCGTTTAAAGCTACTGCTCATTGTAAGTCAAGCGATCAAGTTCAATTTTTGACAAAATCCTTATTAGAATGACAATACCAGAGATGAATGCAAAACAAGTTCCATTCTCATCAGCATTGTTATATGTGTGTGTGTGTGTGTGTGTGTGTGTATGTGTGGTGTGTGTGTGTAAAATACATATTGAAAATGATTTCTCTTGTTTAAAAAAATGCTAGAAATAAAATACAGCAATTTCATCTGTAAGTGCAAAGGTTCTACTAATCTGAATACAAACTGAGGACAATATGGAAAGGATGAGAAGAACATTCCCTGACTTACCAGGGCCTTGTATTGCGGCAAGGGAAAGTCTGCTTTCCCCACTGATCAAGCCTTTTCCCTCCCAGAAACCTATGTACTTCCCTGGGTTCTGGGAATCTACTGGTCTGAGTAGTTCTATTGACTTGTAAGCAGGACTGGAAGAACTAGAACAGAAGCTTGAATCCAGTGTGCAAACAGGGTACAGACCAATCTCCTGTGTTCCTCAAAACTGGCCTATAACGCAAGTGCAGAATTTATTGGACTTTTTATTATTTATTTATTTATTTGTCACGTTTCTATACCGCCCCTCTCAGCCCAAAGGCGACTCGGGACGGTTTACACAGGCAGTCTCTGCCCTCAATACAACACAGCAACAAGTCAACCCCACCCCCCCAGAAAAAAACCATATAATAACAATTTAACAATTAAAAACATACAATTGCAGCCTCAGCGTCATGTTGAAATCAGTTTCCATCACATCGTCGTCATTCCTTATATCCAACTAAGCCTTATATTTCATCAACAAATGCCTGCTCAAATAACCAGGTCTTGACTTCCTTTTTTCTTCTTTTTTTCCTTTGAACTTCAGTTTATTGATAAATTTTCCCCTTTTATTCTCTATTTTTGCAAACACACACACACATATGGAGAGAGAGAGGGGGAGGGAGGGAGGGAGGGAGGGAGGGAGGCAGGGCAGAGAGCGAGCAAGAAGCACGGGGGGGGGGGGAGAGAGAGAGAGAGAGAGAGAGAGAGAGAGAGAGAGAGAGAGAGCTGTGCAAAATTTTGGGAGCGTTTGTAAGTAGTTACTGTTTCAGCAAATTTCATGTTGCCTGAAATTTTGTTTAAAGTTTGTAATTTTTTGTAAGTCACTACCATGATGAGTCCATTCATTTTGTAAATGCAAGCCAACTTTCCTTGGAGACACAGCCAAACATGCTCCATCAGACAATCTCCACACCTATCAGGGCTGGCATCTTTCACCAGTGACGGTTGTGGAGAGGGCTCATTTAGAGAGTGATTTGGCCAAGGTGCTGAAATTGAATAAATCCCCTTAATGGGAAAATCTTTCTGAAACTTTAGAAGAATTATGTCCTGGTTATGTTGTGTCGTTGTAGATAAATTCAAGGGAATAGTTCTTGTTTTTTAAAATGTTATTTAAAATCAGTGGATGTGTCAAACATTCTGAAACTTGGTGGTGGTGGTAGTGGGGGGGGGGGGGTTAAAGTGGTAAATGTGTCCTACATGTGTAGCAAGTTTCATCCTGATAGCCACAAAAATGACAGAGAAACAAGCCCTGGGAGTGTGTCCATTGGTGCAAATGGATAGATTAACAAAACAAAATATTTAAAAAATTGGTGTTTCAAATTTGAAACAAAACAGACCCTCAAGAATTATTTAAGTTGAACATGAGCCAACAATGCGATGCAGAAACTAAAACGCAAATGGGATTTTGGGCTTCATCAGAAGGAGAATAGTGTCTAGGTCAAAGGAAGTAATGATGCCCGTCTATTTATTTATTTATTTATTTATTTATTTATTTATTTATTTATGGCATTTTACCCCACTCTTCTCAACCCCCGAGGGGGGACTCAGAGCGGCTTCAAAAAGGCATAATTTGATGCCTACATCACAATTGCAGTATAAAACACAATATAAAACCCACCAGCATTCGACACTAAAATACCTTAAAATACAATTATATTCGCACATCCTATGCATTCACCTATGTTAAAAACAGTGTTCCGTCCATAAAAGCATTGAGCCTTATTCACCAACTTTCCATTAAAACTACTAAAGTGCTGTCCTGTGCTACTATGCGAACGCCTGGTCCCACATCCAGGCTTTCACTTTTTTCCTAAATGTCAGGAGGGATGGAATTGATCGTATGTCGCTAGGGAGCGCATTCCACAGACGGGGAGCCACCACCGAGAAGGCCCTCTCCCTCGTCCCCACCAACCGCACCTGGGAAGCCGGCGGGAGCGAGAGCAGGGCCTCCCCGGATGATCTTAAAGTACGAGGTGGGACGTAGCGGCAGAGATGTTCGGACAAGTAAGCTGGGCCAGAACCGTATAGAGCTTTAAAGGTCAACACCAGCACTTTGAATTGAGCCCGGAATTGGACCGGCAGCCAGTGGAGCTGACACAAGAGGGGGGGTGGTATGATCTCTGTATGTAGCTCCAGTTAGTATTGTGCTTTGGTCAGACCTCATCTGAAGGTTTGCTTTGGTTAGGCCTCACCTGGAATTCTTCCTTCTTCTCCACTTTCCACCACTTCTTTCTGCTCTTTAAGAGTGTGCTGCTTTCTGTCCTTCTCTGCTCTTCAACTCCAGAAAAGGGATGGGACTCCAAGGGGTGAGGGAAGAAAAGGCAAGGGAGTTGAGCATTTAGCAATTTTTGCCTTCTTATAAATAATAATAATAACTTTATTTATATCCGGCCACCATCTCCCAAAAGGGACTTCTTACGGCCACATTGCTTTTGTGTGTGCTGCTTTCTGACCTCTTCTCAGCCATTCTGCTCTCTGAGCTGTTGCCTCCCCACTAGCCTCCCTGCTGGGAATTTTATAAGTCTCTCAGCTTCTCCCGAGTTGCTACTTCTAACTAAGGAAGTTTGTACCTTGCCCCCTGCCATTTATCTAGCTGGGGTGAATCTCCTTTAACCCTTAAAGCAGTGGTTCTCAACCTGTGTGTCCCCAGGTGTTTTGGCCTACAACTCCCAGAAATCCCAGTGAGTTTACCAGCTGTTAGGATTTTTGTGAGTTGAAGGCCAAAACATCTGGGGACCCACAGGTTGAGAACCACTGCCTTAAAAGATTTACAGGAGAGCACTAAATCACTTGCTGTTGGGAGCAGAAACTTAACCAACCGATCTCGCTGTCATGTCAACCAAAAGTCCCAGTTTTTATATTCTTGTCAGAGTTTGACTTCCCCCAATATCAAGAGTGCTGAAAACTTCCATTACATCTTCTTTCTGAATGCATGGTCAAATATCATCCAGGTCCTCAATCTGGCTTGGGTTTCTGTGGTAAGCTCCCACAATGATGTCCCTGCTGTTGCTTTTCCCCCTCATTTTTATCGAGCTATTCTCAAACTATTCTTCAAGGATTTATGCTCGAGACCTCCTCACGGGTGTAAACATGGCTACGCCTCCTTCTTTCCTGTTTGGTCTATTTCACTGGAATAGGTCATATCCCTCTATGACTACATTCCAATCATGAATCTTGTCCCACTGGGTTTCAGAGATGCCGAATGCATCATATTTGCTTTGCTGTGTTAAGAGTTCACGTTTCTCTTATTCCCCATGGTCTGAACATTTGCCTAGAGACATTTCAGACCATGACTTATTCTCTCTTACTGCTTATTTAAGGCTTTCCTTCTCCCATAGTTGGATTCTCTCTATAACATTTGGGATGCCATTTCCAGAACTTGATGAACTCTTGCTTTCAAGAAAACTCTCTATGCTACAATATTTATTTATTTATTTACTTTATTTATATTCCGCTCTTCTCACCTCGAAGGGGACTCAGAGCAGATTACAGTACACATACTTGCAGACAAACCCTGCAGTTCAACATATGACATATATAGACGAACATACAACATATATAGACGAACAAAGGCAAACTTCTGGCCACCAGGGGAAGCTGACGCACTCCTCATCTCTCTCAGCGTTTTCCAGCATCCCTTTTTGTTGATTTCTTCCGCATTCCTCAGCGATTCCTGGAGTTCTTTAATGGCCTCATAAATCAGTCAAAATTTGCCTCCCCACTTAAATGTGGTACCTTTATCTCATACTTGATAAATGCAACTGTCTTTCGGGCTGCAAAGGTCGACAGCAGGCTACACTTAAGGTCGAGCACCCACCTTGACCCGGGCAGGTCTCGAACTCATGGTCAGAGAGATCTTATGCAGCTGACCTTAGCCAGCTGCACCACTTCTGTTTAGGTCTGTGCGACTCCTAGCAAAAATGTGCCATAGTAATTGAAGTGGTATCAAACTGCATTAATTCTGCTGTGTAGATTCACTCTAGGAGGGCTGGGCTTGGAAGTAAAGGATACAAAGGAAAGGGGATTGAGAGTGAGAGACAAGCAGTAAGGCAAGTGAATGGGAGAAGGAGATAAGAGAGCCGTTCTTAACTAGGAGTCGTACATAATCAGATGTTTGAAACTGCGGGACTAAACAGCTTACTTACCCAGATCTGCTTTGTTCAAATACACCTTGGGCATAATGTGTTAAGATCCATTTGGCAGACCTATGTCATTTTCCAGTTATTTGAAAGTTTGTAGCCAGTTGGCATCCCATTGCAGTCTGATCCCATTTTCACAACTATTCATCCCAATGCACTCTGATCCCATTTTCACAACTATTCATCCCAATGCACTCTGATCCCATTTTTCACAACTATACAATCGTTTATATACATGTAGCCTAATTTGTTTCATGACTATACATGTTTTGATCTCTTCTCCAAAGACAGTAGGAACAGTAAGGTAAAATTTATTCTGATGCAGTGTTAAAAACATTGTGAAAACAACACCAATAGGCCTTTAACATCCGCCCTGTTGTGCAAAGCCCATACCAAAAAAAAATGTATAGCCCTAAACCATATTGTAGATTCTGAGAATGGGCATTAAATGGAAATTTATTTTTCCAATGGACAACTCATGGGTAAATAAATCATATTTTTCAGTCCTTATACCAGTCTTGGATGCCTAGGTGTTGTATAAACTGTATTAAATGAGGTAAGCAATTTCTTTTTTTTCCATTTCTTAGAAAAACCTCCAAAGTTCTTCTCTTTAAGCTTGGGAACAGTGAATTATGGGACAGAAACACTGTTACTTTGACATCTCAATAAATCTGTAGTTTTTCAGAGCTTGTAGTTTTTAAGAAACCAGTGGGACATGTTCCCCTAGGGCATCAGGGTAGACTGGAAGCAGCAGCATCCATCTGTCTTTGTTCAAAATGCAAAGGGAAAGGGAGATATATGCCTGCAGCAGGAGGAAATTGAAGAGTGGGTGGGGGAGAGAAAAAGCAACAGGTTGACTGTCTACTATTGAGTGGGGAATTGGGTGCCCTGCTGTGTGTTTAGTGCTGAAGTTCTTTCCAAGGACAGAATAAAAGCTTCTTAAACTTTGTAAGAAACAGAGAATGTCCTTGGAGAAGTCCTTAACACACATTCAGACTTCATGTAGATATGGGGTGTATACTACTATGAGATTTGCAACCAGACCACTCCCCTTGCCTATCTTCTTGTCCAGTCTTTCACTGTTTAATCTAGTCGGTTTTCTTGTTTCTAACAGGACAGGATCCATAATCAATCCCAGATTTTAGATTTTTGGTGGGGAGGAGAATGTACACATACATTTCTGTCTTTGTTTGGGCACCTCGCTTCACTTTTCAAAGCACATTCACATTACATTTGAGTGCACAAGCATGAAGGAAATGTACATTTGAAATCATACATTTTGTTGGATCTGATCACAAATGTTTGCTAATCTGCACATCACACTAGAGAAAAATCCACTTAAAATCTGGTTTCAGCCTCCTGCAGAATTCTGGGGATTGTCGTTTAGGGAGGAGACTTTAACATCCTCACTAAACTACAAACCCCAGAATTCTGCAGGAGGCAGAAACCAGATTTTAAGTGGATTTTTTCCTCATGTCTCTGCATGGGAAGCTAGAGCTGACAGATGGGAGTCAGTTCAGCTGACACAAGGGTTTAACCCATTGAGCCACCGGTGTCCCACTTTGTTCTAATGTTCTATTATATCAAAAAGAAGATTCCTCAGTGCCTAGAATATTTCACACTCAGGGTGTTATTTCACTTTGTTGAGAATATAGATGCCATTTTTTCCATGTCAGGAATGACTTGAGAAGTCATTCCTGCAAGTCGCTTCTGGTGTGAGAGATTGGGCCATCTGCAAGGACATTGCCCAGGGATGCCTGGATGTTTTGATGTTTTACCATCCTTGTGGGAGGCTTCTTGCATGGCCATGCTCTCCTCAGATTCAAACCTCCAACCTGTTGGTCATCAGCCCTGCTGGCACAAGGGTTTAACTCAGTGCACCACCAGGGACTCCTAAGTGTGCATCTAACTGCCATGGCTCAATGCAATGGGATCATGGCCAGGGGTGGATCTTAGTGTAGGTGAAGTAAGCGGCCGCTTCCGGGTGCCACGTGGCCAAGGGTGTATCCAGCTGCGGCCGCCAGGTTCAGCGCATCATGCTGTGCCATTGCTGCAAGCAGCTGGTGCGCGGGTGGGAGGATCCACCCAGGCTGCAAAATGTTCCCTGGCTTGTCCTTTTCAGCCTCTTGGGAGTCTGTTTTAATAGCGCATGCGCAAAACTTTCACGCATGCACCATTGGGTCGGAGCGCTTCTGGTGGAAGGAGTTGCTAAACGCACTCCCAAGAGACCGAAAAGGACAATAATAATACACTTTATTTATATTCCGCTCTTCTCACCCCGAAGGTGACTCAAAGCGGATTACATCACACATACAGCAGATAATCCCTGCCAGAAGATGTACAGTTACAATACAACACATTCAATTTTTTGAAGGATTTTCTTCTCGCTGTGTCACAGGGTGCGTCATTACGTCACAAGGGGGTGCTGTTGCTTCATCCTCATGACGGAGGGCCTCTGTTCCTCTGTTCCGCATTCCACCTTCTGACGGCCGATCTTTATTTATTCAGGCATTGTAAAGTCCTTACTAAAAAGAATCCTCCCCCACTTTTGGCGGTTCCCAGTTCATCTATTTACAGCTGGGCTGTTTTCGAACTGCTGGGTGAACAGTGGACAGGGCTCACAGCTGGGTGTCCAAGCCAGCTCGGGAATCGAACTTGCAACCTTCAGATTGCAAGCACAGCTGTGCTATTGCTGTGCTATCTCTCCGACAAGCCAGGGAACATTTTGAAGCCAGAGGCGGGAGGCTCCACCCTGCCTGCAAAATGTCCCCCCGTCCTTTTCATCCTCGTGGGAGTGCGTTTCACTACTCCCTCCAGCAGAAGCGCTCGGTCCCAATAGTGCATGCACGAAACTAGCTGTTTGCACACATGCATGCTTCGGTGTGCGTGCGCGCACATGCGCCATCATCACCAGGCTGAAGAGCCAGGGGGCGCCTAAAAAAGGTTCGCTTACTACTATTTTTTACCTTCGTCCGGTCCTGATCATGGTAGTTGAAGTTTGTTGGATGCCAGCACACTGTGGCAGAGAAGGCTAAAGTGCTTGTAAAACTACAAGCCCTATGATTGCAATGCATTCCTCAGTTGCAGTTAAAGTAGTGCCAAAGCTCATAAATTTTCCATTGTAGACGCACCTTCAAATCTCCTCAGCCTTAACCCATCGCTCTAATTGCTTGATGACACAGTAGAATATCTGTGGCTTCCTCCACTTCTTTTACTTGTCCAGAACACAGATATTTCATGCTCCTACTGTCAGGATTATTTTCATGTTTTTGGTCCCCTTTCCTCCTTCTCACTTTTATATTTCTTATGCAATTCTGGCACTATGGAGAGATTGCCATTGTGTAACTATGCTTGACATTTAATTCTGAATCAAATATACTATTCTGTAATAGTTTGTTAAGCTCTGTTTCAGCCCTGACTAACATAGATAACCTTTCCTTCCATTCAAAAGGTAATTCAGCAGCCTGGATATATTTCTTTACCTTTCCCTGAATGTTTCCTGCTCTCTGCCGTCTGCATTGGCTAAACAATCACCAGCCGGAGTCCTGTAGTTTGCAGCTATAACTAGCTCAGCATCCGACAAAATCCTCTATTTCTGTGGAGGCAGGGAACATAGAAAGCCCTGAAAGGAGGAATAAAAGACTCCTGTGATGACAGAGTACATCGTTTCATGGCCATCCATGTCACCATTCCCTCTCTTTCCGAAGTGCAACGGTTTGTGTAGAGACTTATGTAACTGAAACAGCATTTGTGATGGCACGTCTGAGCCTATGGGAAAACTATTGTGTCTGGCTTTACTTGGGGGCTATCTCTATACCTTCTGATAAGATTAAGACCCTTAGCAAACAGAGGCACTTCAGGCAAGGTGAAAAGATAATAAAAACGAGTTTACTGCAAACAAGATGAATAAAGGGTTAACTCCACCCATAAGGTAACTTAAAACAATACATTACAAAAGGAGCCTTTGCTGGCTGCAGTCATCTCTGTTTACGTACCCAGGCGATCTCTCCGATCATCTGGAGAGACCTTACTCTCGCTCCCACCGGCCTCGCAAGTACGGTTGGTGGGGACGAGGGAGAGGGCCTTCTCTGTAGTGGCTCTCCGACTCTGGAATGCGTTCCCCAAGGATATCAGACAAGTCCCCACTTTGGCAGTCTTTAGGAGGAGCCGGAAGACGTGGCTGTTCCAATGTGCCCTCCCTGAATGAAGTAAATTACGCCCTGCCGTGTTCATTCTCTGCAAAAGTCCTCAGAAGCACTTTAATTACCTGTTGCGTGTCTGCCCTATATTGTCCTTGAAGCTTTCCTGCTATATGCAAACTACCTCTCTTTGCACCCAGTGTTTATTTATTTTAAAATTTTTAACATTCACATTTGGCCTGCCCGAAATGGTTTTAAATTGTCTGTTACTGCTTGTGTTTGAGTTTTATTGATTGTATTCTTTTTATAATTGCTATTGTTTTGTTATTCTGTGTGATTGGGCTTGGCCTCATGTAAGCCGCCCCGAGTCCCCTTGGGGAGATGGCTGTGGTGTATAAATAAAGTTAATAAATAAATAAATAAATAAATAAATAAATAAATAATCTCTCTGGAGTCTTCTGCCTCTGCTGCAAAGTGATGACTATAAACTGTCTCAATCTTCTTTCTTGTGAAGTATAAGCTGGTCATAAGCTTCTGTTGTCCTTTGGACTGGTGATATAAAAATACTGTTGAATGCAGGTGCTAAGGATGCCTGTTTGAATTGCTTGGGCCTAGCATTACAAGACAACCCCAAGCCTAAGTCACAGTAGGTCTGCTGTAGAAAAAAGGGAGGTGTCCAGCAAAGAGCTCTACACAGGGAAATGGAATAGACCAATGAAGGCTGACCTCTGGGGGATGTTATGCTGACGCTCCACCCAAAAACGAATACAAAGGAAAGTATCTAGTATCTACACTATTGGGGAAATCTATGAACATGGGGAATTGAAGCAAAGGAGAGGCAAATGCAGAGCCAAGATTTCACAGCATTGCTCATGCACAAAAGAGAAATAGTGGCAGTTTTGGGGGAGAAACTAAAATTTTACAGAATTGAAAAAAGAAACGAAAAACTAGTGCCCTCATCTATATGTTTTTCCAACAGTTTTGTTTTGTTTGTTTCTGTACTCCAAACTGTCCAGTGGAAATAATGCACAGCAATCCCATGGAAAGTGTTTACTGACTAACAACATTGGTAGACAAATCAAAATACACGAATGGCAACTTATCTGGAACAAAAAAATAAAGTACACATACGCAACAGAGCTAAAAGAGAACTGGCTTAAAATGTTCCATCGTTGGCACATCACGCCCCAAAAAATCGGGAAGATGTACAAAAACAGCAATCCAAACTGTTGGAAGTGCCATACACAAGTGGGTAGTTTCTTCCACATGTGGTGGTCCTGCCCAGTTACAACAAAGTACTGGAGAGAGATACACAAGACCACACAAAAGCATTCTGAAAGCCAAATACCCAATGAAACCGGAATATTATCTATTGGGACTCTCAGACAGAGACAGGGTTATGGATAAGAACACTGAGAAACTCTTCATCTACATGACGACGGCAGCAAGAGTTGCATTTGCTAGAATATGGAAGTCTGACAGGATACCACAACAAGAGGACTGGCTCCAGAAACTATCTGATATAAAAGACATGGACATCCTAACATTCTTCCTGAGCAAAAATACCGGTCAGCCTAGAAGCGAAACGGACTGGAGTCAATAAAGATGTACAAAAAGACTAAAAAGGTTTTACAGAGCTAAGGAAGGTATCTAACCGAACAAAAAACTACAGAAGAAAAAAAAATAGGAAAGAACGGAAAATTAGCTAAAATCCACTAAAGAACTCTAAAAGGAGAAAAGACAATCCACTTTTGACCCGAATGGAAGTCAACTGTATTTATGTATTTTATCTGTTAGTATGTTTAGTATGTCATAATACCTCCCTTTTCCAACCCATCCCATCCCCGACCTTCCAACACCCCCCTCCCCTACACCCCGCCCTCCCCTCCCAATGTTTTTACACATCTGTACTTAAAACCACAAAAACTCAATAAAAACATATTTTTTTTAAAAAAGAAAGTGTTTACTGACTGGTCTGGAGGCAAGAGAAAACTCAATGGAAAAAAATACAGAATATTCAATCTATCATTACAAAATGCTGACTGGAGCACTTGACTGGGTGCCACCCTGCAAGATTTTGCTTCAAGTCTAACTTGTACCACATCGTGTCACCAAGGGAACTGAAGAAACCTCCAGCTCCTCGAAACCATACTAGCAGGAGGAAAGGCATCTTAAACTGCCAAAGGAGCTGCTGCTGTAACCTGTGCTTTTCTCTTTGTTTCCTTTCACCTTTATAGGATTGTAGGCCTCCAGGCAGGAATTATCAGAATGTTTGCAGCACTTATTTAATAATATTTTCAGTAACTGCAGCACAGAAATGTCTGCTGGCAATTATTTGCGGTTTGAGATTTATTTATTTAAAATATTTATATTCCGCCCTTCTCATGCTGAAGGGGACTCAGGGCGGAGGACAACATATATATGGCTGAATAGATTCCTGATATTGCCATATTGAACTGTCTCAAAGGCTTGGTCTGACAGCCAAGTTTTTACCATCTTTCTGAAGGACAGAAGGAAGGGGGCTAATCTAATCTCACCAGGAAGGGAGTTCTATAGCCGAGGGGCAATCACTGAGAAGGCCCTCTCTCTCGTCCCCATGAATCTCACCTGTGGTGGTGGCGGGATGGAGAGCAGGGCCTCCCCAGAAGATCTTAATTTCTGCAGTGGTTCATAGAGGGAGATGCATTCGGACAGGTAAACTGGGCTAGGGCCATATAGTGTTTTATAGGCTAAAGCCAGCACTTTGAATTGTGCTCGGTAGCAAACTGGCAACCAGTGGAGCTGACGCAACATGGATTGTTGAGAATTGTAAGTACCTACAGTACCTGCTACGTCCATGTCTTCAATATACTTACTGTATATATATATGGTTCAGATACCAATACAAGCATTAGCGATTATAATGAATATAACATAGCCTTAATTTAGTGTTATGTATTGTAATTATAGTGCTGTATACGGAGCTTGTGCACTACTCATGTATTTTTAATTCACAGTGATATATATTTGGATGGAATCTTGAATATTTGAATACTGGATGACAGCCCACTATTTGCCACATGCTTTTGATTACAACAACAGCCTTGATAAAGGTCAGCCATGACCGAAACGGGAGGATCCTAGTACATCTTTGTGATCCCGTCGGCTGGAAGATAGATGCATATTAGCATTTCTATTTACCTGTGCATGAAGCTGGTTTATTTTTAGAAACAACAAAAGGATACTAAGTAGCCATTGAGGCTATATATGGAATACAGTTTGCCCTTAAGGAGTACCACGATTATCCTCTTTCCGGACACGTGGTTTGCCCTAGCCACGCGAGAGCACCCGCTACTCCCGCGAGACTCGGTGCGTCATTGGAGACACTTGTGTTTGCCCAAGCCATGCGAGAGCGCCCGCATTTCCTGCGAGACTCGGTGCGTCATAGGAGATGCTTCTGGGTAATGTAGTTCTGCCAGCCCTTTCCCCCGAAGACGCCTGTTCACGCTCACTTGCGGAACCTCTGTGTTTACATCGTAAGAACTTTGTTTACATTCTTTTACAGACTATGGAGCACGGACTTTGGGAATTCCAATGTGCTTAATGGAATACAGCATGTTATGGACTGTCTATTGATATATGTATTTTGAGGAATTTGTCGTTATTTGTATTTTAATATCGTGTGTCTTGCAGTGTGTTTATGTGATCCATACAGCCTATTGGGCTGTGGAGGCACACCTCACGTGTCCTGATATATAATACAGAAATATTTTTGCAATTGTTCTGACTTACTTATATGAGATTATAGACGCATGTCTCGTAGTTTGTTTTAGTTGTGTGCTCCCTGCATGCCACCCCAGTTATTAATGTGTCTGCCTCTTATTGGACTATTTGAAGCTTCCGAACAGTCTTCAAAGGCAACCCCACATAGTGCGTGTCGCAGTAGTCTGTCCTAAATGTAACAAGAACAAGGACCACTGTGGCCAAGTCTGACTTCTCAAGATATGGGTGCAACTGGTGCACAAGTTTTAATTGTGCAAAAGCCCCTCTAGCTACCTGAGGTTCCAAGCGCAGCAATGAGTCCAGGGAGACTCCCAAGCTGCAAACCTGCACCTTCAAGGGGAGTGTAACCCCATCCAGCACAGGCTGCAATCTTACACCCTGTTCAGCCTTGCTGTGAAAAATATTTCATATAGTTTTCCATGTACACATCTGTACGTTCTGTACAAAAAATCCATTATTTCTGGACAAATCCACATTTCCTACACAGAAGACAGAATTTTGTAGACACAGAATATGTTTTCCCTGAAGAAAAATAGCAGTAAACAGACATTTTGCTCTGCAAATAGAATGTTGTTTCTTCTACGTTGTTTTCTACAATGCCATTTTCTGTGCACAAAGAAACCACTGAACAAATAATTTGACTACAGATTCTTAAATATTCCTGATAAAAGACATTTTGGTGACCAGTCTTATCTAGCAAATAGAATGTTGTTTCTTCTACGTTGTTTTCTACAATGCCATTTTCTGTGCACAAAGAAACCACTGAACAAATAATTTGACTACAGATTCTTAGTTTGGGAATATTCCTGGATAAAAAGACTGAACGTCCAATCCTAGGTGGTGACCAGTCTTATCTAGTTTGTGGCTGTTGTTGTTGTTACTTTTAGATCTGACTCCTCCCTCCCTGCCACCCTGAGATTCAAATGGCTTACAATGAATAAAACAAGTACAGATTAAAGTTCATAGGTACAATTTTCCCCTGACATTAAGTCCAGTCGTGTCCAACTCTGGGGGTTGGTGCTCATCTCCATTTCTAAGCCAAAGATCAGGTGCTGTCCACAGACACCTCCAAGATCATGTGGCCGACATGACTGCATGGAGCACCAGTACTTTCTCACTAGAATGGTAGCTATTGATCTATTCACATTTGCATGTTTTCAGAGTGCTAGGTTGGCAGAAGCTGGGGCTGACAGCAGGAGCTCACTCCGTTCCCTGGATTCGAACCACTGACTATTCAGTCAGCAAGTCCAGCAGCTCAATGTTTTAACACACAGTGCCACCCAGGGCTCCTTTAAAAGCTCATACTGAGGTTAAAATATAATCAAACTGTCAATAGCATCAGTAGCACCGGGAATGTGGCACAGCTGGCTGAGTGTCAGCTGCATAAGATCTCTACTGACCCGAAGGTCATGAGTTTGAGGCCTGCCCGGGTCGAGGTGGGCTCTCGACCTATTGTGTAGACTGTTGTCGACCTTTGCAACCCGAAAGACAGTTGCATCTGTCAAGTAGGAAATTAAGATACCACTTAGTGGGGAGGCTAAATTTAACTGATTTACGAGGCCATAAAACATCTCCAGGAAACATGCTGAGGAATGAAAGGGTGCGAGAGATCCCCTGGTGGCCAGATGTTAAATTTCCTCTGTCTGTCTTGTTTGCTTGTGTGTCTAAATGTAATGTGTACATTGTAATCCGCCCTGAGTCCCCTGCGGGGTGAGAAGGGCGGAATAGAAATAAAGTAAATAAATAAATAGCAATGAAAAATCATATTTGTGTTTTGTGTTTTGTTTTTAAAATAACCTATAGAAAATACAATTCCTTAGCAGCCAATTCCAAAAAGCCTGCCAAAAGAAATATGTGTCTGCCTGCCATGAGAAAGACATGGGCTATCATTATTAATTCCATTTGATAATCTTATTCTCCAGAATGATAATAGTGGAAGATGACAGCGATCATTTGAATAAGAACATCTGCCTGATTAAACTGATTAAAACATATTCAAAGTTACAGCATACCAAGAATACAGTTTGAAATCACAAGAAAGATTCCACAGCTCCTATAATAGTTTGTGTGTGTGTGTGTGTGTTTTAGATTTCCTTGATGCCAACGTGGAATAGTCCTAAAGTAACAAGGAAGCTACCAGTTCAAATGCAAAACGAAAACACAAGAGCAGTCAAGCTTCTCAGAAAGACTTATAACTTATAGTAAATATGCTCAAATAGGTACATATAATGCATATATAGAAGGCCATTCAATAAGGCGTCATAAACAGTATTATATTATGTACTGATATATAGAGGACAAATAAGGTAGTATATCCAAGCAAGAACAGTTTCAAAGATTCTGAAATAATAAATGTTCTAATGTCTTTAGTTCATAAGGCCGTATTTACGGCGCTTCTTTAACAAAACCAGAGTCCATCAAATTCTTGTAGTATATAAGTCCATCAGGTTGTATCTTTTAGCCACTTGGGCATTTTATGTCCACAAAATAGGGTGCAAGAGTCCTCAGTGAGTAGTAAATGCAACTCACGGTGATCAGTATTATCCAGTGCTTGTGAAAGGGCAATCCTGACGCTCACACAAATCTGGGATATCGGGTCGACGGGCAACTGTTGTATGGCCACCCCGTTTTGCGTTAGCTTTCTCAAGACCTGTCCGTGGTAGTAGCGGCGCTCGTAATTATCTATACAATATAACATAATAGAGTAATACAATGTAATAAACAAAATAGCTCTCAAAAACAAAAGTAGAAGAGTAGTAAATAATTCTATAAAATTATTCTATAAAATTATTTATTTAAATAAGTAATTTTATTTTGTTTAAATAAATAATGTTATTTATTATTTTATAAATAATATAATATAATAATATATGATATAATATAATGTTGCATTACATTATAATTTAATATAATATAATATATTATAATGTCAATATTGTATTATGTTATAGTATAATAATTGTAATGTAATAATAATAATAGTATGATTACGGTATGGAGTGTGGAATATGCATTTGGTATTGGTGGTGTTGTATTGTAACACAGTATAATACTGCCAATGATAATGTGATATAATAATTATATCGTGATATTATAATTTGTATATTTGTATTACATGCAATATTGCAAACAATATTGCAATATGTTGTAGTGCAATATGATGTGTAGTGCTAATGTTGTGCTATGACAGTAATGTTAATTGTTGTTTTTTCAGTTTGCTGTAAGCCACTCCGGCAATATTGTTATATGTACATTGTAAGCCACTCTGGCAGTATTGTTGTTTGCTGTAAGCCGCTCTGAGTCCCCTTCGGGGTTGAGAAGGGTGGCATATAAAAATAGTAAATAAATAAATAATAATAAATAGTACAACTAGGATACATACCATGAATATATCAACAAAAGATTCTGACCAGCATCATAGAAGGCGCAGGTAATTATTGCATAGGAAATAAACCAATATATAAAGAAAGTCAGTCCCAGATATTTATGTTAATAGGGTTGAAAGAGGTAGTCTTTCATTTAACCCCTTCGGGGACTCAGACTGGAGGAGGGTAATCCACTTCGATTCACAATGGAGCAGCAACTGCTGCACATTAGGCTTGGTTTAGAACCCAAAAATCGTGATTCTAAAATCAAATGGGGGGGGGGATTTTTTAAATTAGTAATAGAAAGACTTACAATTTTTTTCCCAAAAAGTTCTAAAATGTAACGTAATTACTAACGAAATTCTTAATTAGTTCTAAAGTAGGCAAAGCAGGGAAACAGTTAAAAGCACAGGCAAATCAAGGGGGAACATTCCCCTTCACCTCTGGAGTGCAATTCACTGGAGCTGTAGATGTATTACATAAATATAAGAGGTAGTAGCTAGCTACTAGCTCTCAGGACAATTATGAAAGTGAAGTACGATTCTCTCCCCACCCCTTTATTTTTCCCCTTTCTCTCCTTTCTTCTTTCTCTACCCTCTTCTTTCATTCCTTCCTTTGCTCTTTGGTTCCACATCCCTTCTTTTCTCTTTCCTTCATTCCCTCCCCCTTTCTCTACTTCTTCCTTTGTCTCCTTCCTTCCTTTGTTCACTTTTTATTTCCCTTTCTCCTTCCTTCCTTCCTTCGCTATGCTACGCTATCTCTTTCTGTCCTTGCCTTCTTCTCTCCTTCCTTCCACCTTTCCTTCCTGTCAGTTCTCCCCTAACTGTATTCTATGTGTGTATTTAATATTTTATGGGATTATGTCAGCTCACCTCTATTCTTAAGCCAAAGGAGGGGGGGAAGCGAATCGCCTCCCCCCCCCTCCTTTCCTTGCCAATAAACCGAAGTCACAAAAGAGTCTGGAGCAACAAGAACCTGAGGCAAAGTACCAAAATCAGTGTGTACAGAGCTATCATACTGTCTGTTCTCCTTTATAGGTCTGAAACATGGGTCACCTATCGCCAACACCTACGACTCCTCAAACGCTTTCATCAGCGCTATCTTTGCTCAATCCTAAATATACACTGGACCGACTATGTGACGAATGTAGCTGTCCTTGAGCAAGCAGGGGTCACCAGCATTGAGGCCATGCTATTGAGAACACAGCTGCGCTGGGCAGGGCACATCTCTAGGTTGGAGGACCACCTGCCTCCCAAAGATACTACTCTATGGTGAACTCGCCACTGGTCAGAGCAAGAGAGGCGCCCCAAAAAAGAGATATAAGGACTCCCTGAAACAACATCTCAGGCTCGGCCAGATTGATCACCAACAATGGTCCACCCTGGCCTCACATCGGGAGGCATGGAGATGTATTATCCACAATGCTGCGGCCTCTTTCGAGAAGACACGCCGAATGAGTCTCGAAGAGAAACGACAATGCAGAAAGAACCGCAACTTGGAAACAACCTCACCCAAGGAGACTTTCTGCTGTGCTTTCTGCAACTGAACTTGCCTATCTCAGATTGGCCTTTTCAGTCATCAACGTGCTTGTAAAAACGTGGGATGAGCAAGAAAAAGGAAGGGGGGAAGCGAATCACCTCCTCCTTCCCCTCCTTTCCTTGCCAATAAACCGAAGTATTGGCAAGGAAAAGAGGGGGAGGGCGATTCACTTCCCCCTCCTTTCCTTGCCCATAAATCGGAGTATTGGCAAGGGAAAGAGGGGCGATATTGGCAAGGAAAGGGAAAGGAGGAAGGAGGAGGTGATTCCTTCCTCCCCCCTCCTTTCCTTGCCAATACTCCAGTTTATTGGTGGCTAAAGGAGGGAGGGCGGCGAAAGAGGAGGAGGATGCCCCCCCGCGCCCCTCGCTGCTTGTCTCTAGCCCCGATCCATGGATCGGGGCTAGAGAGAGGCAGCGAGGGGCGCGGGGGGCATCCTCCTCCTCTCTCGCCGCCCTGCCAATCACTGATTGGCTAAAGGAAAGAATGTGGTTTTATGGTACCACCTGGTCTCCATTAGCCAATCAGAAACCGCATTGACTAAGGGCAAAGAAGCCATCCGATGTCCTTACGACACTTACGCACCAGATACAAAAATGGCGCCGCCCAGTGTCGAAAAAGAAAGGCTACTTCCGGGTTCGCCGGTGAGGTGCGTTAAAAGTATAAAGTCCCATTTCTTACGAATCTCTTCCAATATCAATTAATTTTCATAACTCAGAGCCCTTGCCTACTGCGCATCAGAGTGAGGAGGGCGTCGGATTACTTCTAGTCCCATAATCATCATTGATTCCAGAGAATTTGATGGACTGTGGTTTTGTTAAAGAAGCGCCGTAAATACGGCCTTATGAAGTAAAGACATTAGAACATTTATTATTTCAGAATCTTTGAAACTGTTCTTGCTTGGATATATTACCTTATTTGTCCTCTATATACCGGTACATAATATAATACTGTTTATGACGCCTTATTGAGTGGCCTTCTATGTATGCATTATATGTACCTATTTGAGCATATTTACCATAAGTTATAAGTGTTTCTGAGAAGCTTGACTGCTCTTGTTTTTTCGTTTTGCCAACGTGGAATAGCCAGGAATATTTCAGGGATTTTTTTCCCCTGAAAGAGTGCAAAGCAAATAACCTTATTAAGTGGTGAAATTAACCTCACAGCATTCCTAGTTGTCATATAATTTAAGCAGTCAACTTCTTATAAGCACTAGTAAAATATGAAGTGCATCCTCAGACAGCAAATAGTCTGAACTTTGATAGATGATTTGGGAAAGAGCTGCCAGGTTCAGCATTGCAGACTCATTACATCTCAAAACATACATGTATCATTACGAACAACTTTAGGAACCAGTAGAGCATACTTGCCGCTATCAGGAACAAATAATGGACTGGAAAGTGAACAATGCATCCTGACTATAAGATGAGGATGAGTGAAAAAGCCATAATAATGCTATTATTCCAGGCAGGGAACAGTCAGGCATTATTTAACTGGATGCTTGTTGTCCCAGCCATGAAAAGAAGAGCTGACGTCTTTGATTAGTGTGATTGGATGCATTATTTAAGGTGAGTTGTGCTGATTGAAATGAGGCACACATTCTAAATAGGGAGGCTTCAGGGATTCTAGAATTGCAAAGTACGATAAGAACAGACCCTGGTGTGCATCTCCCAAACAAGTTTGAATAATGGATTTCTCACATACATGCGTACAGGGCCAGAGTATCAATGGTGCAACTTTGGGTAATTTTTCCAGCTGTCTTGTTTGCTAGGGGCTTATACCAAAGAGATATGATGCTGTTTACACTATTTTCTGCCCCAGTTGCTTCCTGAATTTCCCAATCCCCGGTTCCACTCTATAATATCCCATTTATATTTTGGGGAACACTTGCGGTTCCTAATAGTGGGAGTCTGGGTAAATGAGGGGAAAGGCTTTAATGGAGCAGTGGCTGGCCACCTAAGGTAAATGTAAAGGTTTTCCCCTGACATTAAATCCAGTTGTGTCTGACTCTGGGGGTTGGTGCTCATCTCCATTTCAAGACTGAAGAGCCGGTGTTGTCCATAGACACCTCCAAGGTCACATGGCTGGCATGACTGCATGGAGCGCCGCTACCTTCCCGCCGGAGCAGTACATATTGATCTTCTCACATTTGCATGCTTTTGAGCTGCTAGGTTGGCAGAAGCTGGGGCTGACAGCAGGAGCTCACGCCGCTCCCCAATTCAAACCTGTGACCTTTTGGTCAACAAGTTTAGCAGCTCAGGGCAGGGTAAAAATACTGTATTTATTTATTTGGCCAACTTTAAGAAATATTAGAGTTAGTTCCGGCCCGGCAAAGATGGCGGCAGGACGGGCACTCTGAGGGCTCCTTGGAGTGCCGCCTGCTTCTCTGGCCGGAGGGCGAGCTACGCCCTCCCTCCCAGCGGACAGAAGAGTCCAGAGGGAGCGCGAAGCCGCGGGCGGGATCCGGTGGCCCCAGAGGTCTCCCCCTCCCCAAGAGGGAGAGATCGGGCGGGCCCGGAGCACTGCCGGTGCGGCGAGTGAGCCGGGGGAGCAGGGAGCGGGCGGCGACCCGCACTCACTGCTGGCCCGGCCGGGCCTTCCCCCCCCCCAAGCTAAGGACAGGAGGAGAAGAGGGCCTGCACCGGCCGTGAGTACGGGGACACAGCGGCCGGCGCAGCACGAAGAGGCGCCACTGCCAGCGGCACGAAAAGAAAGAAGACAGCGGGGAAGCCAGCGGGGAAGCCAGGGGTGCCGCGGACGGCACGCACGCACAGCGGATTGACCCCCCCATCAAAGAGAAGGAGGTAAGCGGCGACAGCCATACGGGGAGGCGCAGAGGAGGGGACAGAAGAGCCTAGCAGGCACAAACTGGGAGAGAGGGAGAAGAGGCCTGCAAAGGCCACAAGATGGCGGCTCCAGCCCACTAAGGGGAAGAAGAAGGGAGTTTTGGCGGGAGCGCCCTCTTGGAGAGGGGGATTGAAGCGGCTCTTTCTCCCCTCTCCACAAGAACGCAGGAGACGCAAGCCAGAAGGTAGGGGGGGGGGGACAAAAGCAAAATAAAAATAAAAATAAAAGAAGAAGGCAAAAGAAGAACAAGGCCAAAAACAAGAAACAAAGACAACATCAGGCTTGGGGAAGAGGTCTGGTGGGCAGAAGGGCACACAGGCGAGGACAACCCACGCACTAAGACTAAATAAATAAAAAATAAATAGCTCAAGAGCAAGAGAGCGGAGGATGAGGCAGGAAGAGGGACCAGAAGAGGAGGGAAGGACATTGAGGGACATCCTCGCAGAGCTGCGGAAGATAGGAGAAGCCCAAGATGGATTCCTGCGGAGGATGGATGCCAGGATGTCCCGACAAGAGAAGCAAATGGGTGCGGGCTGGGAGCACCCCCAGCAGGCAGGAACAGAACCAGACGAAGAGGTGTTCCCCACAACGCCGAGAGAGGAGAGAAATATAGATCACAAACAAAAGCAAGAAGTAGTGGATCAGCTGGAGCCCCATCAGAGAGCTAAAAATACGGGGGCTGGGCCACAGAAAACTGCCAGCCTGCCCACCAAGACTAGGATGTACATTGTCCTCCAAAGGAATCCCCCTCAGCTCCCAAAGAAGAATAAAACCAACGGAACTGGAAAGCACATCAACAAAAAGAAAAGCCAAGGGGACAAAGTGAGCCGAAGAAAGAAAGATAACTTAAAGAGAATATACCCTTTCCCTGCAGTGATGATTACAAGCGATGGCCCCTGGAAACATGATCCTCCAGAGGCGGATGAAGGAGAAGTAGAATCCCCCAAAGAAAATGGTTAGCTACGACCCCAGGGAATAAGGAATGAATAGAACTAGTTACCTAACCGACAAATACTAGCTAATGGACATGGGCACTCTAAGCATCTAATTGAAGGGTTCTAAAAGACTTAGGAGAGATAATACTAATAATAGTAAAAAGAGAATAGCTTCAAGAGACGTAAAAAGACCGGACATGGGTATACAACTAAAGAAGGCGAACAGAAAGAGAGAAGCGACAATTTAAAGAATAAGAACTCTATCAGATACGACAGAAAGAAGCCAGTGACGCAAAATCCAACAAGAACCCCCTTCTCTTTTTTCTTTCTTTTCCTTCTATCCTATCTCACTACCCTTGCCCGGTGTTTTCCCCGCAGGATCCCGGTTCAATCCGTTACCCCCAACACTTCCTATTCTCACCCCTTCCCTAACCCTCCTTCCTCCCCCGACCCTTAACTTTTCCCAGCCCAAAAACCCTCTTCTATCTTTTACTCATATGTAACCAAAACTTTCAATAAAAATTATTATAAAAAAAAGAAGAAATATTAGAGTTTATTACTGTTGTATAACAATGGTGAGGGCATTTGTCAACTGTAGGATGCATGAATTAGTCCATTACCAAAGGTAGATGTGTAGTTATGTATGTAATATTTAAAGGAAATAGAATAATAAGACATAGAATCATGCCTTATTATGAATGGGAAGTATGCAGATCTGTCATTTTGTTAGTTGTTTTGGTTTTTGTGTATGTGTTTGCATGAGTGTGTTTCAAGTTTGTGATTATATTGTGTTATTTGAAGGTAATCTTTAGTAGTAGATAGAATGCAGTTGTGTAATTTTAGCGTTATATATCCAAAAGCCCAAATTCCAAAAGATGCAAGTGACATTTTCAAAAGGCAGATTTTGCTATTTGCACTGGTTTAAAGGGAGGCCAGCCACTTGGCAGGCATGGAGGTGTGAGGAAACACACTGACAAGCTTGGAAATGTAACATCTCATTAGATCAAAGCACAGTTGAAGTGATAAATGGAAAAGCTTTATTCAACCATTCTCCATCGCCATAGCTCAAAGTCAGTGTGTATTTGCATAAAACAATCCTGTCAGGTAGCTTTTTTAAGAAATGTAACAACATCCCATATTCACTTATCTGAAGTTGTAGGACATTTGAAAGGAAATTGAAAGAACTGAATGTGTGTGTGTGAGTGTGCGTATAAGGTAAAGATTTTTCCTGACATTAAGTCCAGTCGTGTCCAATTCTGGGGGTTGGTGCTCATCTCCATTTCTAAGTCAAAGAGCCAGCATTGTCCATAGACACCTCCAAGGTCATGTGGCCGGCATAACTGCATGGAGCACTGTTACCTTCCCTCCAGAGTGCTTCCTTTTGATCTACTCACATTTGCATGTTTTCAAACTGCTAGGTTGGCAGAAGCTGGGGCTAACAGAGGGAACTCACGGTGCTCCCCAAAATCAAACCTGTGACCTTTCGGTCAACAAGTTCACTTTAACCCACTGCGCCACCGGGTGGTGCATTTAAAATCATCATATCTACAAGGTGAGGGTTCTCTCAGAAGAGACTTGCAGAAGACAGTTAAAGCCATGGTAGCAGCATTTGTTGAAGATGTTATAGTCAAATTCTAAGAGACAGGAAGACATATTAAACCAACAATGTAATGTCTCTGTGAAATGTCAACAGGAGCTGTCACTATTGTCAGTGAGGTTTTGTGGAAACTATCATGGTTCACAATGATGTAGTGATGAGCTAGATTGCCCCTGTGCGCCTTAACTGACAACAAAAATAACAACAGAATCAACATCTGAGATAAAATACAGACTTGTGAATCGATCAACATCACTTTTTTTCTCCTGTGTATCTTTGCCTGATGAAGAAACTACTGCAACCTTGAAAGCTTGCTCAAGGAGGAAGTGATGATGTGAAGTTTCTATGCCATCAACTCCACAGGACTGGCCACGTTGTCCGAATGCCCAATCACTGTTTCCCAAAGCAGTTACTATACTCCTAACTCAAGAATGGGAAACGTAATGTTGGTGGACAGGAAAAGAGATTTAAAGTTGGGTTTAAAGTCAACCTCTAACTGGGGTCAGCTGTGATCAGCAGTGCTGCAGAATTCGAAGAGGCATTTCTTTATTATTTATTTACTTTATTTATATTCCGCTTTTCTCACCCCGAAGGGGACTCAGAGAGGATTACAAGTACACATACTTAGCAGACAATCCCTGCCGTTTCCACATAACACACATATAGACGAACAGAGGCAAACTCTGCCACCAGGGGGAGCTGGCGCACTCGTCATCTCTCAGCGTTCCCAGTGTCCCTTGTTGTTCCACATTCCTCAGCATTCCTGGAGTTCTTTAGTGGCCTCATAATTCAGTCAAAATGTGCCTCCCCACTTAATGTGGTACCTTTATCTCCTACTTGACAGATGCAACTGTCTTTCGGGCTGCAAAGGTCGACAGAAGGCTACACTTAAAGATAGAGCATACACCTCGACCCGGGCAGGCCTCAAACTCTTGACCTACTGGTCAGAGAGATCTTATGCAGGTGTGTCAGGCCCCAAGTCCCACAAGCCTCTGCTTCCTATGAACAATGCTACAGCCATGCTGGCTCTAAAATCCTTTCCAGGCCTGCCTGCATTTTCCATGTGAACCTGGTAGCAGGCGGGCAGGGTGAATCGTTCAAGGTTACCAAAGCGAGCCTAACTGATAAGCAGAGAGGCCCGGGCCTGACAAGAACCTGACTCCCCGTTGCAGCTGGGAATCCTAATTGGGTTTACATTCTTAAGGAGCTGAGGTAGCATAAACAACAGCTGCCATCCATCATGTCCACTTTGACACTCGACGCAGAGTTACGTGGTTTAGATCAAAGGGTTTGGACAGTATATCCATGTGGAGTTGGCACAGATCTCCATCTCGTGCCAACAACGCGTTCAGGATCATGGATCTCTGAAGGAGGCCGCTGGGCCTTGCTAAAGGCCTGCCTGCCGCTAGTGGATCTGGCCCATCCGGGCAAAAGCCTTGTTACCTTGCTACGTTCCTGTTTGTTCCTGAAAGACTTTCTTGCTTTTTGAATCCAGTTTTATTCCTGATTGCATCCAGCTTGAATCCTGATTGCTACAGGACTATTTACTCATTGCTTTGTTCTTGAGATTTGCTGCTATTGGAAGCACTATAGTATTGCTTCCAACCTCTTTCCTATAAACTATATTCTCAATAAACCTGTTGTACCTTAGCTGGACTCTGTGGTTTATCAAGGGAGGTCTTGCCCAAGGGCCTAGAGGGCGACAAGGTGACACTTAGCCAGCTGTGCCACATTCCCGGTGCATGAATTGAGGGTGAAAGGGAGAAACATGCCAAGAGGGAGGCACATCAAGCCAACTCTGACCGGGACCACCTTCCACCTGGTAGCCAATGTCCTCACTGCGGGAGAACATGCGGAACAAGAATAGGACTCCACATCCACTTACTGACCCACCACCAAGACACTAAACTGAGAGGAAAATCAACCTTGGGCTATGAGGGATCGCCTAAGTAAGTAAGCAACTTTGAAAGCGTGCTCAAGGAGTAAGTGGCCTCAGCATGTAAAAAAGAAATGAAAAGGTTATGAACATAGATCTAAAGAAAGGCAATGGAGAAAAAAAAATGCAAGAATTATCTAACTTTCTATCACACTTTAGAAGAATTGGTGCCTCTCTGGTCCCAATGATGCACCCTACATAATTTCTATAGAACTCAACTACATTGACCAGCATTTTTCTAACAGCTCTCTTTTCTCTATCTAGAGATAATTACATAATTTAGGAGGATTTGGGGAAAATGATATGCTTTTTTTGCTGAATGATAGAGACAGCCTTGAGAATACCTGCTCATAGCTAATGCTCCCAATCACAATTGCAAATCAATGCTGTGTGCTTTTATAGATCAGTAGTTTCAATAGTGTGAACTGTGACAAATTATGAGTTAATTAAATGTACATCAGTTCATTACTACAGTATATGGAGATTATTTCTGCATAGGGATTTTCTCTGTGCTTCAGAGGAAAACTTCAGGAAATTATTCTTGGTGCCACTGAAAGAGTTTGTAGTACTAAAGTGATGTCGGCTATTTGTTTCTTTTTAAACATAAATTATTTTCTTCCAGAACATTTAATCTATCAAGATCTTTGATGATGATATACGGAAAATCATTCTTGAGAGAGTTTAACATGAAGACTGTATTTCATGTCACATAGGCTGCCTCTCCGGAGGCCCAGAATGCCAAAACTCTTCTGGCAGTCAATATATCTTTTGCTCTCTTCTTACTTTTTCTCACCCAAAGATTAACGCTTTTTAAAAGATGTTTCCATGCCTCTTCCAAGGAATGGTCAGATACTTTTCAAAGGCACGTTAAAAATATTTCAAAGGTTTCCTTTAAAATTCTTAGTACGAGAAATAAAGAAAGACATTAATTACCCCCCCTTCATAAATTGTGACATGCAGAGATGTATCTCACAATCACCCATCTTTAAAGCAGTGTTTTTCAACCTTTTTTGAGCTGTGGCACAATTTTTACATTTACAAAATCCTGGGGCACACCACCAACCAAAATGACACAAAATGACACTCTAACACAGTAATACATATAGTTAATATGTTTTTAAATGTATTTATACACTCAGTGTGAAACCTGGACCTGTTTCGATGAACACAACATACCGTGTTTCCCCGAAAGTATGACACCCCGATTGTAAGACGTATCGGGGTGTCAGAGGGGTCGGCTTATATAAGCCGTACCGAAAGTAAGACGTACCTCGGGCGGCAGGCATGGCGTGGCTTCCTGGCTGGGCGAAGAGGCTTTCAGAGGGGCTCAAAGGGCCCGGAATCCTCCTCCTCTTGCTCTTCTTTCTTCCAGCGGCGCCTTCCATCCTCCTCCTCTTCCTCCCAGCAGCGCCTTTCCCTCTCGCCGGTTCCGCCCCTCTCTTCAGTGAAGGGAGGGGGGCGGAGCGCCGGCGCGAGAGGAAGAAAGCGCCGGTGGAAGTCCCGCCGGCACGGCGGCTCAGGCGTCTTTCCCCCGCCCGCCCCGCTTGCCCGCGCTCCAAACGGGAGCCGGGCGGCGGAGAAAAGCACCTGAGTCGTCCTGGAGGCGGGACTTCCGCCGGCGCCTTCTCCCTCTCGCTGCCGGCTCGCGCTCCTGGCAACCGGGTCTTCAGAGAAGGGAAGGCAGGCAGGCGCAAAAAGGGCAGCCCTCTTGTGTTTACCTGCCTTCCCTTCTCTGAAGACCCGGTTGCAAGGGAGCGCGAGCCGTAGCGAGAGGGAGAGGCGCGCGGCGAGATCCTTGCAACCGGGTCCTCAGAGAAGGGAAAGCAGGCAGGCGCAAGGGCAGCCCTTGCGCCTGCCTGCTTTCCCTTCTCTGAGGACCCGGTTGCCAGGAGTGCGAGATACCCCACAACAACCGGGTCCTCAGAGAAGGGAAAGCAGGCAGGCGCAAGGGCTGCCCTGCGCCTGCCTGCTTTCCCTTCTCTGAGGACCCGGTTGCAAGGGATCTCGCCGGCGCCTTCTCCCTCTCGCTGCCGGCTCGCGCTTTCCCTTGCAACCGGGTCTTCAGAGAAGGGAAGGCAGGTAAACACAAGAGGGCTGCCCTTTTTTTGCGCCTGCCTGCCTTCCCTTCTCTGAAGACCCGGTTGCCAGGAAAGCGCGAGCCGGCAGCGAGAGGGAGAAGGCGCCGCGAAGTCCCGCCTCAGGACGACTCAGGTGCTTTTCTCCGCCGCCCGGCTCCCGTTTGGAGCGCGGGCAAGCGAGGCGGCGGGGGAAAGACGCCTGAGCCGCCGTGCCGGCGGGACTTCCACCGGCGCTTTCTTCCCTCTGCGCGCCGGCGACTCGCCCCCTCCCTTCACTGAAGAGAGGGGCGGAACCGCGAGGGGAAAGGCGCTGCTGGGAGGAAGAGGAGGAGGATGGAAGGCGCCGCTGGAAGAAAGAAGAGCAAGAGGAGGAGGATTCCGGGCCCCTTTGAGCCCCTCTGAAAGCCTCTTCGCCCAGCCAGGAAGCCACGCCATGCCTGCCGCCCGAGGTAACTCTTGCTTTCATCTTACTTTCGGGTACCGTCGGCTAATGTAAGCCGTACCCCGAAAGTAAGACATAGTGGGGATTTTGGGGGACAAAAGAAAGTAAGACGCTGTCTTACTTTCGGGGAAACACGGTAGATATCCTGGCAGGAATGGCAGAAAGGCACAAACTTCCCACACAGAACTCCCATAACCAAGAGAAAGTGCTATAAGAGTTTGGTGGGCATTGAGCTTGGGTTTTGGAGTTGTAGTTCACCTATATCCAGAGAGCACTGTGGACTCAAACAATGTTGGATCAGGATCAAACTTGGCATGAATACTCAATATGCCCAAATGTGAACACAGGTGGAGTTTGGGGAAAATAGACCTTGACATTTGGGAGTTACAGTTTCTGGGATTTAACAGTCAAAGAGCATCCTGAACTCTTGCAACAATGGAATTGAACCAAACTTGGCATATTGAACTCTCATCACCAACAGAAAGTACTGAAAGGGTTTGCTTGGGAATTGACCTTGAGTATGGAAGTTGTAGTTCACCTACACCCAGAGAGCACTGTGGAATCAAACAATGTTATGTTGTTGTTTGTTTTCTATCCAGAATCACAATGTTGGAAGGAGGCTCACCACTTGAAGGTCCCTAAAACAGACATGGGAAAACTTCGGCCCTCTGGGTGCTTTGGACTTCAATTCCCACCATTCCTAACAGCCTGAGGCCCTTTCCTGCTTAAATGGCTGAGGGGAAAAAAGGAAAAGAGCCTGAGGCTATTAGGAATGCTGGGAGTTGGAGTCCAAAACACCTCCAAGTTTGCCCGTGCCAGCTTTTGACAAAGACCTCTTCCTCCCCCTTCCCCTTCGTGCCCTTTCTTCCCCCTTCTGCTGAACACTTACTTTTTCTTCTACACTGCCACTTCTGCCGCCATTTTGATCCAAGGGGGCAGCGTGAGCATGTTCAGGAGGGCAGGGGGGAGGGAGGAAGACGTGACCCATGCGGGCGCTACTGCGCAGACTTGCCCCACATCAAAGCAAGGCAAAGCGAGCAGAGCGAGGCTGGGAAGAAGAGAGCCCGAGTGGAGAAGAAAAAGTGTTCGGCAGGAGGGGGAAGAAAGGGTATTGGAGGTTCCAATTTCCCACGGCACACCTGATGATTGCTCACGGCACATTAGTGTGCCATGGCACACTGGTTGGGAAACACTGCTTTAAAGTATTGAATCTCTTATCTGTGTGCCATTCTCAAGGATAAACACAACCATGGAAAAACCACTATGTTTTTCTCAAACACAATAGTAAAATGACTTACCAAGAAAATCTTTAAGCTTACATCATAGCCGATTTACACATATTCCTTCTGAGTTTTCAAATGTTACTATAATGTTGAATCCACACGGCTTTCGTTCAATTTACAAAATCCACAAGCTCTTCTAAAAAGTCACGGCCAGACATCATTTCCAATAATATACACAACTGTTTCATTTCTATGGGATCTGATTTTGACATTTCACATGTGATAGCTAATGTGTGGACTAAATTTTGATCACTGTTTCCAAAGCCGAAATCTTCCAACTTCCAATTTATAGCTCATCCTATTCAATTGCTCCAAATATATTTTAGCTGATGTAGACGGAGTTACTATATAATTAAAAACAGTAAAAGAGAAGACAATGTGATACTGCTACCCATAACCAGAGGTGCATCTAGACCAGGGGTGGGCAATTATTTTTTCCAAGGGGCCACACGAGAGCCAAAAATATTATGGAGGGCCGCACCTAAAGGCTGAACTACATTCTAATCTACATTATTTATTTATTTATTTACTATATTTACTATATATTACACATCATTAATATTAACATATTAATATATCAAGAAATATTCATATATTATTAGTATTAATATAATAATTATTATATTATAGTATATTTATAGACATTATAATATATTGAAATTATAATATAACTAGCTGACCCGTGCACGCATTGCTGTGCTATATATGTATGTGGATGTTTATTGATGTATATGTATATATGTGTCTGCATGTGTGTATATGTGTATGTATATATGTGTGTGGATGTGTATATATGTATATATGTGTGGATGTGTATATATGTATATTTGTGTGTGAATGTGTTTATATGTATGTGTGTGTGTATATATGTGTCGATGTGTATATATGTATGTGTGCATGTGTATATATGTGTATATGTATATATGTGTGTGAATGTGTATATCTGTATGTGTGTATGTATATTTGTGTGTGGATGTGTATATATGTATATGTGTGGATGTATATATGTGTACCAGCAAAAATACAGTTCCTGCCTACTCACACACTAATAACTCAAGAATCAGGAAAGGATAAATTTCATATATGTATATTGTAACTTTCAGATAAGTATATCATCTACTCATTCAACAATGTAAAAATCATATGGTTCGTCTAAAGGCGCATGTGTGTATGTATATATGTGTATATATGTATGTGTGTATGTATTTTTGTGTGTGGATGTGTATATATGTATATGTGTGTATGTATATATGTGTGTCAATGTGTATATATATGTATGTGTGCATGTGTATATATGTGTATACAGTATGTATATATGTGTGTGCATGTGTGTATATATATGTGTGTATGTATATGTGTGTGTGTATGTGTATATATGTATATGTTTGTATGTATATATGTGTGTGGATGTGTATATATGTATACATGTGTATGTATATATGTGTGTCTGTGGCTAACCCCTTTTGTGTGTATGTGTTCCTTTCTTCTCTGTTCCTTCCTTCCTTCCCTTCATATTGTTTTCCTATGCCTTCATTCCTTGTATCCTTTCCTTTCCCAGAAACTTTCTTTACCTTCTACAGGGAACATCCCTCCAACGCTGAGCCGATGGCATGTTTCCTCGGACAAAACAAAACTACATTTCCCTGAATCCTTTGCAGTGGGACACGCCCACCGCTGGGAGGGAAAGGAAGAGGCCGGAGGGGGAGCCGGCCAAGCCTCGCTCCTCCCCCTACAGCCTCTTCCTTTCCCTCCCAGCGGTGGGCGTGTCCCGCTGCAAAGGATTCAGGGAAATGTAGTTTTGTTTTGTCCGAGGAAACATGCCATCGGCTCAGCGTTGGAGGGATGTTTTGCTGTAAAGAAGGTAAGGAAATTTTGTGGGTGTTTGGTGTTGTGTGTGAATGCATGGTACTGGGGTTGTTTGTGAGTACATTTGTGTGCGTCTTTTTGGTTTAATGTTGTGTGGGTGTTTTTAGGGTGAATGTGTGAAGGGTAGTTGTGGTGGGCGGGCGGCGTGGTATGTATGGGGCGTGTGTGTTGCTTTTAGACTGTGGGAAGGAGGAGAGGGTGAGTGTGTTCGAGGGAGGAACGTGTGGGTGAATGTGTTTTCGGGGGAAGATCAGGGAGGGGGATGGAAGAGCCGTTTTCGCGGGCTTTTGGGGTTTTTTTTATTGTTGCCGGAGATGAGGAAAGAAGGAGGGCGGGGAGAGGAGGGGAAAGAGGCGCCTCCCGCCATGCGTATATGCGCGGCAGGGGTTCCTCCTCCTCCTCTTTCTCCTCCTCTCCTGGAAGGAATCTGCCGGAGCGAGGAAGGCCGTGGTGTAGCACCCCAGTTCTCTTTTGTGCCTGGGGGGCAGGGGGCAGCACCGGGGGTCCCACTTGCATTAGAGCCAGCCACAGCTGAGGATGAAATGGAGGAAGGGGTTAATGAGTTAGCCGGACCTTCCTCTCCCACAGAGAGCTTGGCTTGGGATGAAGGATGGCCAGATGTCTATGAGGACTATGAAGGTCAGGCTGATCTTGAAAGCGCTGATAGTGATGATTGTTATGAGAAACCGGGTGGGTGCGGATCACAGGAGAGAATTTGGGAAAACATGGGCGAGGAGGCCATGGAAGACGAAGGGGAGTTTGACTCTCATGAAGATAGCGAGCCAGGTGCTGGGAGGCAAGGTCGGAGCTTTGATAGGAGACGGAGCATCGACTCCAGCAGGAGGGAATGGCACCAGTCGGGGCCCGCCGTGAGGTTTAAGTATAGGATCCGTGGGAACGGATCCTCAGTAGCTCGGCCACTTCTAACCGAGTGAAGTGTAGCGAGCCAAGTACCATGGAGCCAAGCTGCGGCTCGTACCTTGCCAAGATGTTTCTTGAGGTTTTGTTTGAACTTTGCCTTGTTCTTTGATCCGCTTGGATTTGCGGAGCTTTTGCCAAGTCTACTGCCAAGACCTTTGCCTTTGGATTTTGCTACGAACTCTTTACTTTGAACTGAACTTTCAATACCTTTTGGACAATTGCCTTTTTACTTGTTCCTTATTCTACAATAAACTAGTTAGCTGTTTACCGTCTCTGTGTGTGTGATTAAGGGGCCGGCCGAGTCCTTGCATTGTGACACGTGGCGGCAAAGCAGCCAGTAAGGAGGAGGAAAGAGTAGCAAGGGGGGGGGTGGATCGTAGCCATGCACAGAGGCTGCGATCCTGCCCCCCTCGCTGCTCTTTCCTCCTCTTCTGCCTCCTCCCTCGCCGGGTTTGCTGCCAGGGCCTTCCTCGCTCCGGCGGGGTTCCCTCCGGATCCCGGCGGAGGCGGGAGGGAAGCTGCCCTTTTCCCGGGCACCTCTTCCCCTCCCCTCCTCTCCCCGCCCTCCTTCCTTCAATCAAGGGAGGAGGGCGGGCGAGGAGGAGGAAGAGGTGCCCGGAAAGCAGCTTCCCCTCCGGCTCCCGAACCCGCCGGAGCGAGGAAGATTCCCGATCGTGGCGGGAGGCGGGACGGAGGAGGAGGGACTTAGGAGGAGGAAGGGAGGCGCATTCTTAGTCCCTCCTCCCCGGCGCTGCGATTCCCGATCCCAGGGGGGAGGGGGAAGGAGGAGGGCTGGTGCGCGAACGTTCTAAACTTTCGCGTTGCCAGCGGAGAGGCCGGGATGCAGGTTACGTTGGCCAATTTTAGGGGTTGTTTCTCGGGGTGTTGCGAGGTACCTTGGGCCGGTTTTTTTGGCCCTGTAGGTACCTCGCAGTATGGTTAATGTAGCTGTTTAGTTTCGTGGTTCTGGGACTTATAGTTGCTTTGTCTATATCAGTCATTGCATGTATGTTAACATTTTATATATATAGATATAACATTATATTATATTATTTATTATATTATTATATTATTATTATAAAATTATTATAAAATAATAATAAAAACCACTAAAATAAAATAAAATGATATTCAAGAAGACAAGGTGCGAACCAAGATGGAGGCTGACATCCTCAAGAGAGGAAGGATCCCAAGATGGAATGGCCCAATGGACCCAGCCCAGAGGATGACAAAGCGGACCCAGCCACCACCGCAGCAAAGCAGAGCAGAGCAGCAGACGATTGGAAGCTGCAGGCCTCCGCCCGCTCTTGCCCCCTAGCCGTTCCGTCAGAGGCGTTCCCGATCCGCCGATTGCCCTGCCATGGGGTGCCTGCCATCCCGGGAGGCGATCCGGTCCTGCAGCGGGAGCAGTTGGCGGCCTGCGGTGGCTGATCACCCTGGCGACGCAGAAGACTTGATCGTTTTCCGGGTCGCCAGGGTAATCAGCCATTGTAGGTCGCTGATTGCTCCCTCACTGAAGCTGTGCACTCAGTGGAAGAGGATGATGTTCCGGTATAGAAGGAGTATACCGAGGTCTCCAGTCTTCGGTTCCGGGTATATGATAGCTGCGCTCCTTTGCTAGAACCTCCAAACAAGCTCAGGGTATTCATACAAGCTTTTCTTCTTTCTTTCCTGCCTCTGTTTTTAATTACACAGTAATCACACATAATAATTAGCGGAACTTTTAAGGGCTGGATATTCTGAGGATGGAAACTTCCTCCTGGAGGTGGCTGCCTTTCTTTTTATCCACACATACTGTACAATTATCCTGCCCCCCCCCCCGCCCAAACACCTCCATTTTCAAAGGCAGTTCTTCATCAGTATGTAAATCTTCAAAGGGGGGATTGCACAATAACTTGAACACTCTGAAAGAGAGAGCAGTTACCCAGTGATGTAAAAATCTTTGAAAGGGATAGTTCAACTGTGATTTAAAAGTTCTTCAAAGTACAAACCACCTCGAGCAATGCAAATTCTCGGGTTACGTGGGAAATGACTGAAGAAGAGCACTTGCATGATATGTAATCTTTGAAAGTGACAATGAGTATTCACATTTTAAATACACAGACACACACACACACAGTGATACATTGACTTAAGAGTTTAATTATTCGTTCAATGGCTGAGCTCTTAACGCAACGCTCCTATTTCAAAGCAAACTTCACATTGAAATGCTATTAATCTGTTCTGTCGCCCCGAACCCCACTCCCCTATTTTTGGTTATATATTTTTAAATAGGAAAATGTACTAGGTAGAAGCACAAATTTGTGACAAGGAAGCACATCTGAGGCAACGAAATGTGTGTTGGCCAGAGTAACCTCAAGGCAAAACCTGCACATTGACGTGGAACAATTAAAGAGAAGGATCAACTTTAAAATGGTAGAAGCACAAAGTTGTTGCAAGAAAGCACAAAGTGAAGAGGCAAAAACATCACTTTCTTCATACTGTACCATTCCAGCCTCCCTCCCTGTCTTGTTCTCTCTCCCTTTCTCTCTTCATGAAGCCAAACCTACCAGGAATAAAAACCACTCAAAATCAACTAATGCAAAGTTCCCAAAGTGGAGAAAAGCAAAGACAGCAATCTCTTAAAGTGGACAAGAGCATGAGGCACAGATGCCGCTCCCTTGAAGCCTTAAAGTATCGCACTCTCGCAGTAGTGCTCCCTCTGTTGCTAGCTCTTAACTCAAAACAATGCTCTTATGTCAAAGCAAAACCAAACTAAGTGACAGTTCTTAACTCAAAATGCTCTTAAGTTGGGATTCTCTTAAGTAGAGGTTCCACTGTAGTTCTATGACTTTATGTTCTACATAGTAAAACTAATTACAGTTAAATATTATTATAGTAAAACTAATTACAAAGATTTTTCATCCACTGATTCAACCAAGTACAAGGTAAAAATATTTGAAAAGATAAAATTTCCAAATATAAACCATAGTTCTGCCATTTTACATGACGGACACCCTTTTACTATGCCATTGTTTATAAGGGGGCTTTATTATTAATGGATTTTAGTATCCATAAGGGGTCCTGGAATCAAAGCCTGGTGAATATCCAGGGTCCACTTTATTAGCTTGGCATTACTGCAGAAATACTTATCTGAAGCTAATTTCCCTAATAATTTTGACCAAATTTCAAAGAAAAATGTGATAATAACTGCAAGGAGTTTGGTGTTTAGAAAATGAGAAACTTATCAGACAATAATTCTAACATATTCCATAGAATCATAGAATAATAGAGACCATGCAGTCCAACCCCCTTCCATGCAAGAAAAGCACAATCAAAGCACCACTGTCAAATGGCCATCCAGCCTATGTGTAAAAGCCTCTAATGGAAGAGTTTCCACTAGACTCTGAGACAGTGAGTTCCACATTTGAACAGTTCTTATGGGCAGGATGTTCAGGTGGAATAATCTTTCTTGCCATTTGAACCCATTGCTCCGAGTCCTAGTTTCCAGGGCAACAGAAAACAAACTTGATCTTTTTTCCTTATGACATCCTTTCAAATATTTATTTATTATTTATTTATTAAGTTCGGCTTAATATACCACTCTTGCTGGCGCCCAGAGCGGGTCACAGGAGTGGCACAATCAAACACATAAAAAACATAGGAATACATTAAAACAATATAAAACCCCCAATTAAAACATGGCCATCAACGTCGCCTCTAAACCTTCTCTTCTGCAGGCTAAACAGACCCAGCTCTTTAAGCCACTCTTCATAGGGATTCATGGTCTCCAGACCTTTGATCATTTTAGTCACCCTTCTGAAGTTTGTCAATATTTCTCTTAAAATGTGGTGCCCAAGATGTAGCTATTCTCTCAAGATGTAACGATTCTTTAAAATTTCTTTCCTTATCTCTATCTCTGTATAAGTTAATAGTCAGCATTTGGTCCTTTAGATGTTTTGGCCTCCAGCTGCTATCAAACCAAATGAGAATGGCTAATGATAAAGGATAGGAAGGATTATAGTCTAAAACTATAGGGGAAGCATAAAACTCCCCTTCAGGGTCAGAGTTAGAGCTGCTGGCTCTTGCGGTGATTCCAGTCAAAATCAAAATTACTATCCATGTCTATTTATAATAAGAGAAAACCATCTACTGACCAAAGTGGACATCAAGTGGTAAAGCTGTGCTCTTCGCATTCCCTGATGTGGCTTTTTGCTACATAAAAACAGTCATAGTGCACCAAAATCAATCAATCAATCCACATTATAAAAGCCATCTAAAAAGTCACACAAAGGTAAAGCTGTGGGGGACAAAAAACAGAAGGAACAAACTTGTTTAAAAAGCCTAAAATCACACAAAGGGGGATACTTCATGACCTGTCCTTATCCACCTTCCTTTCTGAGATGATGTATAAGATGAAAAACATATCTGTTCCACGTGGCTCAATTGCTATTCAGAAATACCTCAAGTGAAGAGGGGGGCACTTCATACCTGCTGTTCTCAAAATATTTGGAGCCAAATCAGTAACATAATTCTTGTATGGAGCCCAGCTAGGCCCCTTTTCCAATTATGTAAAATCAAAATTTCTAAGATCAGCCCTGGTAGTACCAAAATGTGTCGCCAATGCCATCCTGTGGCTAGAGTCAGGGTTCATAGAAGTGGAGGCCAGAGTGTGCGTGACATACTTAACTACTGGCTTCAGATGTGTCCCTAACGCTACCCTGCGATTGGCGACAGGCTTCGTGAAAGTGGAAGCGAGATTATGGACAGCTATACTCAATTACTGGCTGCACCTATGCTTCTCCCCATGTGGTCTTGCCCCCCCATCATGAGAGACGACTTCCAGTCCACATGGATTAAAACAGTAGCAGCAAAGATCACAATGCTAGGTTTCTCCCAAGGACAATTGCTAAGCATGAGATGGGACCAAGCCAAGGATCTCATTAAGCAATGAATTCTGGACATAGATCACCAATCTGACGTAGCCTGTTCCCCAGCCTTCATTGTTAGGGCAGCCACTAGATACCTCACTGCCCCCATGGCATACCTAACAGACCTGGAGGTACCCAAACACCAAAGGGCTTTTACCCTGGCAAGATGCCATGCCCTCCCATCGGCTGTATTGGAGGGGAGGTATCAGAAGACCCCCTTCAATCAGAGACTATGCCCCTGTGAATCTGGTCATGTGGAAACAACTGAGCACGTGCTTCTTCAATGCATGTTCTACAGAGATCTTAGATCTAAGCTCATTAGACCATGGCTTTCAAAATACCCGGGGCACAATGAAAAATATTATTCCACCTTGCTGCTTTCGGACTCTAACAGTACAATAATTTACAGTGTTGCTAAGTTCTGTGCTGCTGCTCTTAAAATCAGACGGTTGATGACTGATACCATTAGGCAACACCCTGCTGGGAATGCGGTTAGAGCAACATGTTACAGCTGAAGTGCTACTAGATTCGCATTGTGCCCCTCCCTTCCCCTTTAGTGCCCCCCACCAGTGTTTTCGACCTCTCTCATCAACCACTCCCCTCCCCCTTTGGTTCCATACCTGTTACAATATCCTGTCTTTTAAAATATATTTTTATACTGATTTCTAATTTAATTTTAAAAAACTGTTTACTGGGGAGTTGTCCTTCCCCTCTTAGGGCGCTTGTGCCCGCTTTGTGCTGGTCAGTGACCGTAATAAAGTTTTGATTGAACTACTGGCTCAGACTATCCCTTTCACCCCTTGGTTTTGCTCCAGTAACGATGAGGATGACTTCGGTCCACATGGAAACAGGCGGTAGCATCTAAAATCTCATCCCTGGGCTTTTCTTCATGGTTGTTACTCAGTATTGAATACGATCAAGCCAAAGTATGTACAACGTATATCAGACGCAGAGCACCAATTGGATCTAACCAGCGCACCAACATTTACGGTCAATGAAGCCAGTAGAAACCGGCATAATGTAGCAACACAAATGATGACTTCAGGACTAGGTATCATGCTTTTAACAGTGTTATAAATACCGTAAGCTGGGTTGCAGCTAAACATAAAAAAAACTCAAGATTATGGCAACAAGAATGATTGAAAACTGGCAAATAAAAGGAGAAAACATGGAGGCAGTGACAGACTTTGTATTTCTAGGTGCAAAGATTACTACAGGCACAGAAATCAAAAGGCACTTACTTCTTGGGAGAAGAACAATGATCAATCTCAATAAAATAGTGAAGAGTAGAGACATCACACTGGCGATGAAGATCCACGTAGTAAAAGCAACGGTATTCCCCATAGTAACCCACAGATGTGAGAGCTGGACCTTAAGGAAGGCTGAGCGAAGGAAGATAGATGCTTTTGAACTGTGGTGTTGGAGGAAAGTTCTGAGAGTGTTTTGGATCGCGAGAAGATCCAACCAGTCCATGCCTCAGGAAATAAAACCCGACTGCTCATTGAAGGAAAGGATAGTAGAGACAAAGATTAAGTACTTTGGCCACATCATGAGAAGATAAAAAAGCTTGGAGAAGACAATTATGCTGGTGAAAATGGAAGGAAAAAGGAAGAGGGGCCGACCAAGGGCAAGATGTATGGATGGTATCCTTGAAGTGACTGGGGGAGGTGATGGCCGACAGGGAGCTCTGGAGTGGGCTGGTCCTTGAGGTTATGAAGTGTTGGAAGCAACTGAACAAATAAACAACAACAAAATACCATACAACTGTTACCTAGTTCTGAAGTTGTCATAAATAAATACCTTGCATCTCCTATGGCATACTTAGCTAATCTAGAGCAGAAGTTCCCAACTTTTGGGCCTCCAGGTGTTTTGGACTTCAACTCCCAGAAATCCCTCCCAGCTGTTAGGAACTGTGGGAGCTGAAGTCTAAAAAACCTGGAGGCCCAAAGATTGGGAACCACTAATCTAGAGGTACCCAACCATTGGAGGGCCTTCACCCTGGCACGATGTCATGACCTTCCATCAGGTTTACTTAAGGGTCAATATCGGAAGACCTCCTACCCAAAGAGACTCTGCCCTTGTGGCTCTGGACACATAGAAACAACTGAACATGTGCTTCTCCAGTGCCTGTTTCACAGAGACATTCGAATAGTTATAACCTATATTGTTGTCAAGTTTTGTGCAGCAACGCTTAAAGTTAGCCAGATAATGACCAATACCACAAGTTAGCATTCTAACTTATCAGAAAAATTATAACTATAGATATTTAATGCTCCCACCCCCTAGTCCCCTAGATCTGTGCCTGACTGTATCTCTCCCTCCTTATGCTCCCTTATATTCCCTGTACATTCCTACCTTTCTCTCCAGATTATCTTCCCTTTTAGTTTCATTCCAATTTTTTTTAAAAAAATCATTCTCTAAATAGTATTTTGTTTTAGCTTTTTAATATACCTCTGAATTTTAGCTTTTAGCCTAGATTCTAATGATTTTAATGTATCATGCTTTTATGAGACTGTACCCCACTCTCCTTATGCTAGTCTATGACCGTAATAAAGATTTGTGTGAACACACTTAATCCGCAAAACATGGAATTTCTTAGGGAGAGATCTGGAAATAAAAAATAAAGAAATATGCTTATTTTACATTAATTGTATTTATAGTCTGAGAAGCTGAGAATCTCCTGAGACTCGAGCTTTACGAAATGTGCTAGCTTTTCGTTAAGCCTGTAAGACAGCCCTGTGAAAGCAGGCTTTCGAGTCCTAATACACAGGTTAAATTGTATTTTATTGTAACTGTTTTTATCGCTTTTATTGTATTGCTTTGTTCTGAGTGTAAACCGCCCCGAGCCAATTGGGAGTGGTGGTTGATAAATCTAATAAATAAATAAATAAATAAGCTTTTTTCTTATATTTAAATTCATGCAAGTAATGCTCTTTAGAACCATAGGATAAACTTATCATTTGATTAGGGACTTCTACATTGGATTATATATGATCTGTAACTCATATATATAATACAGTCGTCGTCGTCCCCAAAAAATCTCCTTCCATTTTACTAAATGTAAATACAAATACAACATCACAAACAGGCCCTGCACTTGGTCCCACCTGCTTCATAAGTGAGGCTGGTGAGGATGGGAGACAGGGTCTTGTTAGTGGTGGCTCCTTGACTCTGGAACTCTTTCCTCGGTGATATTAGATCAGCACCTTCCATCCTAGCTAGAAAGAGAACAAAGACATGGTTATAGAACCAAGCTTTTGTCTAGTAAAGTAACGCAGTACAAGAAGTAAATATGGAATATGTGTAATCGGCATCTGGAATGGTCCAGTCTACCAGTTTGGATGACATGATTTTCATGTTTTAAATTTTTATACTTCATGTATTTAAAAAATTTCTATTGTATTTTATGCTTAGTCATATGTTTTTTAATTTATGATTTGGTTTATGTATGTAAGGCATTTAATTTTGCTATTATATTTGTAAACCGCTTTGCATCCCCCCAGGGGGTGAGAAAAGCAGTATATAAATACTGTAAATGAAGCATTTTTAAAAACTGGAAGTCCCTTTGCCCTTCTGAAGCTTTTTCTGCCATTTTTGTAACGACTCGGGAAGTGAATCGGAAATAATTCAGCATATTTTCAGCCCTCTACTAGCCTGCTGGGAGGCAAGCAGCTTGCATGCCAGGAGTGCCCTTGCCTCCCAGCCAATCAGGAGAGAAGGTTTGGAGGAGCACATGGCACAGAGGCTCATTCGGAGCCGAGAAGGGAAAGGGAAGGGGAAAGAAAGGTTGTTTTGAAAGGAGGTTGTGCTGAAGGGTGGTTGGAAAAAGAGCATGGTGGACAAGCAAGCAAGCAGAGAAGGGCTGGGAGAAGTGTTGTTGCCTGTCTGACTGCCTGGCTGGCTGGCAGGCTGGGCAGCCTGCCTTGCTGCTTGTGTGTTGTTGCTGTTGCAGTTTGGGACGGGTGGGCACCACGAGGGTATGGAGAAACCAAAGCACTCACTCCAAATTTTTAAAAAGCCAATGTTGTAGCAGGTCTCTCTGACCTCGGTATTTTTTAGTTTGTGTTGCACATTGCCTCAAAACAACTAGATCTCCCATCAATTCAAGACACTCTTTGAACACAAAACTCTTCTTCCTAAAGTTGTGAAATCAGCTTCCAAGGCAAAAAGGGCAGGGCTGTTTGTGTTGCACCTTAGACCTGAAGGATCCCTCAGTAAACCACTTTAGACCAGCCGTGATTAAATGCTTTATTTAGAATAAGTGAAAAGAAGTAAAGAGATAAAAATACAGTCCTTTGATGCTCTCAGCATCGAGTATTGCAATGCAATAGTCCAAAGAGTAAAAAGGTTCAATGAAAATAAGAAATAGTCCTGATGCCCCAATGGGCTAAATCCTGGATAAGTCTCTGGCAACAAAGGTATGGCAAATACTTGAGTACGAGGACTTGAAGGCCCAAGGCCCGAGCTGGAACTAGAGTACATGGACTTGGCGAGGAAAGCCTAACGTTGGCACGAGATCCCGAATACCACCGGGAAGCAGCTTAAATAGGTTTTCCCTGGCTTCTCTCTTGAAGACACTCACTGCGTCGTAACTCTTTCCCATGGATAGTCTGTGGGCCTAGCCCTCCCTTGCCTTCTGAAGAGGGAAAGAATGTCCGCTTATTAACTCTTGCACCTGGGAGGATGTAGCAACCCAGTTCCCTTTGGTGCCTGGAGGGCAGGGGGCAGCACCGAGGGTCCCACTTGCATTAGTGCCAGCTGCAGCTGATGAGGACATGGAGGAAGGGGATGGCGAGGTAGCTGGACCTTCCTCTCCCACAGAGAGCTTGGCCTGGGATGATGAATGGCCTGACGGCTATGATAGCTGGGAAAGTCACGCTGACCCTGAGAGTGCTGACTCAGATCAGTATGAGAAACCAGGTGGTTTCGGGTCGCAGGAAAGGATTAGGGAAACAGTGGAGGATGAGTCCATGGAAGCCGAAAGGGAGTTCGGCTCTCACGAAGATAGCGACCCAGGTGCTGGGAGGCAAGGACGGAGCTTTGATAGGAGACGGAGCATTGAGTCCAGCAGGAGAGATTGGCACTGCAGCCTAGAGCGCCAGAGAAGCGCTAGATCCTGTAGCACAGATTGCCGGCACAGCCTAGAGCGTCGGGGGCCGCGCCAAGGGAATTAAGTATAGGATCCGTGGGAAAGGATCCTCAGTAGCTCGGCCACTTCTGTTCTGAAGGGAGTGAAGGGAGTGAAGCGAGCGAACATCCACGGAGCCAGGATTCGGCTCGTGCCATGCCAAGAAGTTTCTTGGGTTTACTTTCATGAACCTTGCCTTGTTTGCCTTTGCCACGGACCAAGTCTGTTTTTGATCCGCTTTGTTTTGCAGAGCCTTGTCAAGCCTTGCCTTTGGATTTTGCTTTGCTTCTTTGCTATTTTGATACTTTTTATGGACAATAACCCTTTTCACCTGTTTTTTATTATTCAATAAATAGTTAGCTGATTACCGTCTCTGTGTGTGTGATTAAGGGGCCGGGCTGAGACCCTGCATCGTGACAGTTGGCCGAGCTACTCCACGAACCCCTTTTCACACCACGGGACGTACAAGGCGACGCCGAAAGCGAGTCGGAGAAATGGCTCAGTTAACGGCCGCACAGATCCTGGAGATTCAGCAGGAGGTAGTGGACCTCCGGGCCAGGGCGGGAAGGCACCCCTCCCTGGCCGTCCCAGCCCGGTTCAGCGGTAACCCGGCTCAGGTCAATGTGTTTATTGGACAATGTGAGATGTACCTGGAGCTGCGGGCCACGGAGTTCCTCACGGAGAGAGCCACGGTGGGCTTTGTTTACAACCTCCTGGAAGGGACGGCAGCAGCATGGGCAACAACGCAGCTGAAGGCCGCCTCGCCACAAGTGGCTACTGTGGCAGCGTTCCTAACGGCTATCAAGATGACCTGGGGAGACCCGGTGAATGCAGAGCTGGCGGAGAGAGAGCTGGATCGTTTGTCCATGAGAGATATGCCCCTGTCCCAGTACATTTCCCAGTTCCGTGTGTTGGTGGCCCAAGTGGCATGGAATCCTGCTGCTTTACGTTACCAATACATGAAAGGCCTGTCACAGGAGATGCAGCAGGAAATCCTGAGAGGGGCCACCCGGCCGGCCGACCTGGAGGAGGCGATTGCCTTAAGCATCCGAATGGAGGCCGGATTGCAGACCCGGAGACCGTGGGACAAAGGGCCCGGAGAGAGAGCAGCGGGTCGCAAGGAGGCGATGGCCAGCTGCCCAGCGTTCCGGCCCTTCGCGCCGGCTCCTCAGCCCCTGGATGAACCGGAACCCATGCAATTGGGACACGTGAGACCCAAGGTAGACGCCGCCGAGAAAGCCCGGCACCAGCGCCTGAACTTGTGCTGGTACTGTGGCGGATCCGGGCATTTTTCCAAGGAATGTCCCCAGAAGCCACGCGGCAAGACCCCCCGGGCCTCTGCCGCCATTGCAGAGCCCCCAGAGGCTGAGGAAGCCATTCAGACGGCGGGGGAAGGGGTCGGCCGAGTTTAAACGGGTTCGCTAACTCGGTCGCAGTGGCTAACCTTTCCCCAGAACCCCAGACTGGACAGTTGTTTTTGGTGATGGTCGCCCTATGGCTGGCTTCTCTCTTGAAGACACACAAGAGAAGGGACCGATGATGGTTCACACCATGGTTGACTCGGGGGCCACCAACAACTTCATCGATGCGGACTATGCCAAGTCTGCTGGAATACAGTTTCATGAATTGAAAGAGCCCAAGGGCGTACAGACTATCGATGGGAGGCAATTGAAAGCCGGGGCAGTGACACACTATACTGCTCCTACCAAGATGTGGACCAGTTCCCACAAAGAGGACATTTCCTTCCTGGTGACTAAGTTGTCATGTAATCTTGGGAATCGTGTGGCTGACGCTACACGACCCGCAGATCTCCTGGGCCAAAAGGCAGTTGCAGTTTTCTTCTGAACATTGCCAGGGACATTGCATGATGGCTAGGGCCTGCCAGGCCCAGGAGGTGGAACAAGCCGCAACCCTGCCCAAAAAGTTTGCCAGTTTTTGGGACGTTTTCAGTGAGAAAGAGGCGGAGCGCTTGCCTCCCCACCGGCCCTATGATTGCACCATTGAGTTGGATCCCGGAGCACCCATCCCCCGTGGAAGACTCTACCCTCTCTCGGAACCAGAGCAAAAGGCTCTCCAGGAGTTTTTGGATGACAATCTGCGGAAGGGATTCATCCGGCCCTCCCAGTCCCCGGCAGGGGCGCCCATCCTGTTTGTCAAAAAGAAATCCGGAGAGCTGCGGCTGCGTAATGACTATTGGGAGCTCAACAAGATCACGATCTGGAACCGATATCCCTTGCCATTGATCCCAGAGCTGTTGGAGCAGATGAGGGGAGCCAAAGTCTTCACCAAATTGGACCTGAGGGGTGCTTATAATCTGGTGCGTATTCGTCAGGGCGACGAATGGAAGACCGCTTTCCAAACGAAATGGGGCAGTTTTGAATACAGAGTTATGGGATTCGGTTTGTGTAATGTCCCCGCCTGCTTCCAGCACTTCATGAATGACATCTTTCGAGACCTGTTAGATCATTATCTGGCAGTGTATTTGGACGACCTGTTGATTTTCTCGCCTGACCAGGCGACCCACGACCGCCATGTGAAAGAAGTGCTACAGCGGCTGAGGGACCATGGTCTCTATGCCAAGTTGGAGAAATGCGCATTTGATCTACGCGAGGTGGATTTCCTGGGCTACCGCATTTCTCCCACCGGCATCGCCATGGATGACACTAAAGTTCAAGCGGTGGCTGACTGGAAGGCCCCTGCCAGCAAAAAGGACATTCAAAGATTCCTGGGCTTTGCCAACTACTACAGAAAGTTCATCCCGGACTTTGCCAAGTGGGCTGATCCCATCACGCAGTGTTTGCGAGGAAAGGTGCCGTTCCGGTGGACATCGGAGGCGGACGCGGGGTTCCGGAAGTTAAAGCAGCTGTTCACCACGCAGCCGCTTCTGCAGCATCCTAACCCCCGCACTCCTTTCATTGTGCAAGCCGATGCTTCGGATGTAGCAGTGGGAGCGATCCTGCTACAGCCGCAGGGGACAAACTTATTGCCCTGTGCTTACTATTCCCGACAGCTGACGGCGCCGGAGAGGAACTATACCATTTGGGAGAAGGAGATCCTAGCCATTAAGGTAGCTTTTGAAGTTTTGCGACATCTACTTGAAGGGGCTCAATTTCCGGTGGAGGTACACACTGACCACCGGAACTTAGAGCACTTGAAATTGAACCAGAGACAACAGAGATGGTCCCTGTTCTTTGAGAGATTCAATTTCCGCATTCACTATGTGACCCCCAAGCAGACCAAACAAGCTGACGCACTGTCCCGGAAGCCAGAGTATGTCAGAGGAGGGGAAGGGCTTTCCGAGACAAGGCTGCTGGAAGCGGAGAACTTTGCCGCCTCTGGCCAAGCCGCTGCGCCCACCCCGGGGGTCAACCCGGACCCGGGGGGCAAGAAAACTCTGAGTGACCGGATTCAAACTCAACAAAAGGGAGACCCTTGGGTTCAAGAGCAGTTAACCAAGGGGGTGCAATTCCCTCTTCAGGTAAAGAACGGCTTGCTATACCGCTGTGACTGTATATATGTTTCCCCTGGGCCGGAGAGAGAGGACATTCTCAAACTTTGCCATGATAGCCGGGCCGCGGGGCACTTTGGGCTGTTCAAAACACTTCAATTGGTGCTCCGAGACTTCTGGTGGCCTAAAGTGCGGAAGGACATTGAGGCTTATGTCAGCACTTGCCCCATATGCCAGAGGGCCAAGAAGCAAGGGGGCAAGCCAGCCGGGTTGCTCCAGCCGCTTCCAACCCCATCCACGCCATGGAAGATGATCTCAGCCGATTTCATCACTGACTTACCAAAGTCCAAGGGGTTCACCACGATCCTGGTCGTAGTGGACTGTCTCACCAAGATGAGTAATTTCATACCATGTGTAGGGGTGCCTACTGCCAAAGAGACTGCTGATATGTTTGTGCAACATGTGTTTCGGTTGCATGCGCTTCCACAGAGTTTGGTGACCGATCGGGGCAGCCAATTCACTTCCCAGTTCTGACGGACGGTTCAAAAGCTGCTGGGAATTGAGGCACGGATGTCGATGGCTCATCACCCTCAGACCGACGGGCAAACCCAAAGTTGTTCATGCCACGTTGGAACAGTATCTGCGGTGCTATGTAAACTATCAGCAAAACAATTGGGCGTCATTGTTGTCGTTGGCGGAGTTCGCTTACAACAATGCGACGCAAGAATCCATCAAGGAGACTCCTTTCTTTGCTAACTATGGACATCACCCCAGGTTCTACCCTCCTGTAGACCAATCCGGAGATGTGCCAGCGGCGGAAGATTGGCTACAGGAGCTCACTGCTATGCAGGAGATGCTGCGCACTCACCTGGACCAGGCCAAAGCAGACTACAAGCGGATGGCTGATCGGCGACGCCAAGAGGGTCCTGAGATCCAGGTGGGAGACAAAGTGTGGCTGTCTACCAAGAATTTGCCTCTGCAAAGACCTTGCCGCAAACTGGATGCGAGATTTTTGGGACCCTACAAAGTGTTGGAGAGTGTGGGACCTGTTGCCTTCAAACTACAACTTCCAGCGGGTGTTCTACCCAGTCTTTCATCGTTCCCTGCTGAGACCAGCGAAGGGGGTGCGGCCTGATGTGACGCAGCCGCCCCCTCCCCCTGTGATGCGAGACAGAGAGGAGGAGTTTGAGGTACAGGACATCCTGGATGCCCGTGTCAGATACCGGAAACTGGAGTATCTGATTGACTGGAAAGGTTTTGGACCGGAAGAGCGTTCTTGGACACCGGCTCGGGACGTCCACGCCCCGGACATTGTTGCCCGTTTTCACCGCAAGTATCCCGACAAGCCCAAGCCTCGAGGGAAGCCTCGGAGGGGCCTTGGGGGGGGGGGGATAGTGTAGCAACCCAGTTCCCTTTCGTGCCTGGGGGGCAGGGAGCAGCACCAAGGGTCCCACTTGCATTAGGGCCAGCTGCAGCTGATGAGGACATGGAGGAAGGGGATGGCGAGGTAACTGGACCTTCCTCTCCCACAGAGAGCTTGGCCTGGGATGATGAATGGCCTGACGGCTATGATAGCTGGGAAAGTCACGCTGACCCTGAGAGCGCTGACTCAGATCAGTATGAGAAACCAGGTGGTTTCGGGTCGCAGGAAAGGATTAGGGAAACAGTGGAGGATGAGCCCATGGAAGCCGAAAGGGAGTTCGGCTCTCACAAAGATAGCGACCCAGGTGCTGGGAGGCAAGGACAGAGCTTTGATAGGAGACGGAGCATTGAGTCCAGCAGGAGAGATTGGCACCGCAGCCTAGAGCGCCAGAGAAGCGCTAGATCCCGTAGCACAGATTGGCAGCGCAGCCTAGAGCGTCGGGGGCCGCGCCAAGGGAATTAGGTATAGGATCCGTGGGAAAGGATCCTCAGTAGCTCGGCCACTTCTGTTCTGAAGGGAGTGAAGCGAGCGAAGATCCACGGAGCCAGGATTCGGCTCGTGCCATGCCAAGAAGTTTCTTGGGTTTACTTTCATGAACCTTGCCTTGTTTGCCTTTGCCACGGACCAAGTCTGTTTTTGATCCGCTTTGTTTTGCGGAGCCTTGTCAAGCCTTGCCTTTGGATTTAACTACGAACTCTTTGCTTCTTTGCTATTTTGATACTTTTATGGACAATTACCCTTTTCACCTGTTTTTTATTATTCAATAAATAGTTAGCTGATTACCATCTCTGTGTGTGTGATTAAGGGGCCGGGCCGAGACCCTGCATCGTGACAGAGGACAACACAGCCTTGCAGTACCAGCTCTTCTTATCGGCCTGGGAAGAGGAAAGGCTGCGCTTGCCCTTGACCGATGGTTGACACAGAGGCTTCTGTAGAGGCCTGCTTTCAGGCCTGGCTGAGAGCTTGGAATTAACATGGCATTTGTCAGGCTTAGCTATGGAACCAGGCTGGGGCCTGACAGTTTGTTATTTTCTTTCTTTGCTGTGAGTTGTCTAAAAAGATACTACAAATCCCATACTTTCAAGTCTCTCCTTACCTAACTTGTGAAATCAGCTTACAAGGCCCCAAAAGCTCTCGGGGCTGGCTGTTTGTCATTTTCTTTGTTTGCTGTGCGTTGCCTAAAAAGACACTACAAATCCCATACTTTAAAGTCTTGCGTATTGTGCAATCGCGTCCGCCATTAATGAAGCGATTTGGAAATTTCGAAAATTTCGGAAAGTTCTGAAATTTTTCCTTGAAAAATTCAGAATTCAATTCCGAATCGAACCACCAGCACCCTCTACATCGGAAACAACGGGAATGTGGCGCAGCTGGTTGGGTGTCAGCTGCATAAGATCTCTACTGACCAGAAGGTCATGAGTTTGAGGCCTGTCTGGGTCGGGGTGAGCTCTTGACCAATTAAGTGTAGCTTGTTGTCAACCTTTGCAACCTGAAAGACAGTTGCATCTGTCAAGTAGCAAATTAAGGTACCACGTTGTGGGGAGGCTAATTTTAACTGATTTATGAGGTCATAAATTTCTCCAGGAAATATGTGAAGGAATGTGACAGCTCCTCCTGGTGGCCAGAAGAATGTCAGTATCCTCTGTGTCTGTCTAAATGTTGTATGTCTACAGTATATGTTGCATTGTAATCCGCCCTGAATCCCCTACGGGGTGAGAAGGCGGAGTATAAATTAAATAAATAAACAAACAAGTTTTGAACCATTTTTTTGGATCAACCAAGCCTAGTGATCATATATTGAGGGCTCAGCAACATTACATCAGAAATAACAACAAATCCAAACTTTGCAGAAGTTTATGACAACCACAGTAGAGATATCTTACATGAATTGAATATGAATATTCAGGTGTTTTATGTTTGGTGTTCTTCAGATGTTCTAAAACAGTGCAGAGCAACTTAAGATGGTAAGCTCATTAATAACAGCTGACAATGTTAGACTTAAAAGGGGGCAAATGGGCAGTCTAGTGCTCTTGAGACAGCGTGCCTTGTTAACTCTGGTTAGCATTTAATTATCTCCCCACTGCTACACAGCAGAATGTCATGTAGCCTTGCAGCTGAGGAGCTGTTTTTTTATTTGCTCCGCATCAAAGTAACACAAAAAGCAATAGAGGAGAAATAATGTGCCAGAGAACACTAATGAGACACTTTGCTGAGAAGGAAGCAAACTTCCTATCGCCTTCTCCCTTTCTTTCCTTTAGGGGCATTCATACTCTTGCAGTTAGAGTGTGGCAATCTATATTGCACAACAGTGCCATCCATTTAATGTTAGGTGATTAAAACTGTAGTGATCAGATACACTTGATTCACCTTTTTTCTTATTTAAGCATCCATATGGTCATTTAAGGGAGCATTTACATGGTTTGCTCTCCTAATTTACAGACAATGCTTGAACTCCCATATTTATTTATTTATTTATTTATTTTTATTTATTTACTAGCAGTGGCTGACCCAGTCTGCTAATCTGGAACATAAAGTAATGAGAAAGTGTTGGTTTCTAATATATGTAATTTCTTTATTCTTGTGGGTAAACAGTATTTCTTGCTGTTTCTTTGTCAGTGTTGATGTGGAGATTGTCTGGTTTGCCTACTCTGGAAGATGCAACATATGTCCTTCTTTAGGGGTCTCTTACAAATCTATGATACTATATATCTCTCTGTGGGAGAGTTGTCCTTCTCCTTTTAGGGCGCTTGTGCCCGCTTTGTGCTGGTCAGTGACCGTAATAAAGTTTTGTTGTTTGCTTGCCCTGGTGAAGGGAGTTGGCCTGGATGGCCTTAAGTATTTTATGTTGGTCATGGGGGTTCTGTGTGGGAAGTTTGCCACAGTTATGTCATTGTTGTTATAGTTCACCTCTTTGATTGTAGGTGAACTATAAATCCCAGCAACTACAACTCCCAAATGTCAAGGTCTATTTTCCCCAAACTCCATCTGTGTTCATATTTGGGCATATGGGATATTCATGTCAAGTTTGGTCCAGATCCATCATTGTTTCAGTCCACAGTGCTCTCTGGATGTACGTGAACTACAACTCCCAAACTCAATGTGAATCCCCACCAAACCCTTCTAGTGTTTTCTGTTGGTCATGGGAGTCCTTTTTACCACGTTTGGTTCAATTCCATCATTGGTGAAGTTCATAATGCTCTTTGATTGTAGGTTAGCTGTAAATCCCAGCAACTACAACCCCCAAATGACAAAATCAATTTTTGAGGGATGGTCACTCCTTGGGTTAGTAGGTGTCTTGTGGCCAAATTTAACTTGTTATAGTTACGATACATACAATTTCGGAAACGTTTGAGAAACTATTTTCCCCCAACCCCTAATTATGTAATGAATATTGAAACATTTTTTCATTGATCACACATGCCTAATAATCACTAACAAAATCCTGACTACACACAAGCTGGTATTATCTGAAACTCTGTATGAGGGTGCTTTATGGCAATATTGACGATTGCAGTATCATTTGGTGTTTATGTAGAGCTTTGAATGTCTCATCTATTTCTGCTTTGTCAGAAATCTTTATTATACTTGCAGACAAACAAAAACCACAAGTCTTCATGGAAAATACTAAATTTGTTGCTAATGAATTTAGATTTGAGTGGAAAAGGCATATCTTGTTGAGCAAATCATCCAAGCTGCCCTGTTTTTTTAATCTTTAGTGAAGAATTGGATACAGGTAAATACATCAATGGAAGTTAGAAGTTCCATTGGTCAGCATAAAGCTTACCAGGGATTTTGACATCAGTCTATTCTGGATGGAATTTTCTTCCCAATGAAGTAATACCTTTAGGCAGATCTTGCATACCTGACTGCTCCTAAGCTGGATCTACTCTGTCCTATATCTCAGGATCTGATCCCAGATTATCTGCTTTGAACTAGGTTATATAAAGGACCTTCCAGACAGGACAAAGTCCTGAGAGGGGTTTAAAATCCTAATTCATTTTGGGATTGAGGTCACACAGAAGCCCCAAACCCCAGGATTTTGCAAGGTGGTGGCTACATGCCTTTCCAAGTTGACCCAGGAGAGCATCTAGCAACGTCCCCAGATCCCCATTTCCATGCTAAACTTACATGAGGGTCCTGGCTGCATCCCCAACCCTTTGGAGGAAGCTGCTGCTGCTGCTGATGATGATGATGATTACTAGGAGTAACAGTAATAATGTTTTTATATAATGTCATTACTGTGGATGACATTTTATAAGTAAAAGAACAAAACCATTCCCTGCTCTTAGGTCTACAATTTAATGAAGACATGACACAAATAGAAAAGGGGATGACAGTGTGATAGGACACTGAATCCAGCAGATACTGTCTGCCCTTGGGGTATTGGCAATAGGGATGAAGGCAGGGCCTTTCACCTCCTTTCTGAGGCCCTATCTACACTGCCATATAACTAACTAACTAACTAACTAACCAACTAACTTCATTTCTTATGAGTCGCCCTCCACCAAAGGTGCTCTGGGTGACTTACACAATTAAAGTAAACAGGTTACATAGTCACCGCTTGTTATTAACAATCATAGGCTCTTCTGAAGAGCCATGTCTTGAGTGCCCCTAAGAATGTATGTAGATCAGGAGTGGCTCTTTGGTCTGGCGGTAGAGAGTTCCACAAGATTGGGGCTACAACGGAGAAGGATCTCTGTCTTGTGGACTCCAAACGAACCTCTCTAGGGCCAGGAACATAGAGAAGATTCTCATGAGCTGACCGTGGCAGTCTCTGGTGGTGGAGTGGCATTAAACGGAGGACCCTGCCCTCGAAAGGCCTTGAATGCTAGGACCAGGGTCTTATAGAGGACTCTGTGTTCAACCGGCAGCAGGGCCGTAGCCAGGATTTTGTTTCAGAGGGGGCTGAGTTTGGTTCGGGGGGGGGGGGGCTGAGACTGGGTGGAAGAGGGTCTACCCTAGCAAATCTTTTGTATTGTTATCCCAATAACCCCATTAATGTGGGATATAATGAGCATGGTGATCAGATCATGATATGAATAAACATAACAGTTTAAATAATGTACCAGTAAGGCCTTTTCGCGGACCACCCTGAGAATTTCGGGGCTGAAGCCCCTTAGCCCCCTGGCTACATGCCTGACCGGCAGCCAATGCAAGCGCTGCAGAGACAGCGTTATATGGCACCAGGCATGTAGCGGGGGGGGGGGCTTGGGAGCTTCAGCCCCCCGAAATTCTGAGGTTGGTCCACGATAAGGCCTTACTGGTACATTATTTAAACTGCTATGTGTATTTATATCATGATCTGATCACCATGCTCAGTATATCCCATATGCATGGGGGTATTGGGATAACAATACAAAAGGTTTGCTAGGGTAGACCCTCTCTCTCTCTCAGATTCAGCCCCCCCCCCCGAATCAAACTCAGCCCCACCCCCCGGAATCAAAATCCTGGCTACGGCCCTGTTTGGCACCTCATTGATGTTTTTGTGAGGACTCTAGCACAGGGGTGGGCAATTACCGGCCCTCCAGGTGTTTTGGACTTCAACTCCCAGAAATACTAACAGCTGGTAAAATGGCTAGGATTTGTGGGAGTTGTAGTCCAAAACACCTGGAGGGCTGGTAATTGCCCACTCCTGGTCTAGCAGCTGCATTTTGCACAATTTGGATCTTGCGAATTGCTGCTCGAGGTAAGCCCACATACAAAGCATTGCAGTAATCCAGCCTCAACGTAACCGTGGCATGGATTACCGTAGCCAGCGCCAGAATATAATGCAATTTCAGAATGCAGTTCAAGTGCCTTGAGTCCCTATATTGAAAGAGGATGAAATAAAAATACAGTAAATAAATAAGGGCAGGTATGAAGGAACTAGACAAGATTCTGAAGCATAAAGATATATTATGGAATTCAAAAGTCAGGATTTTATTTTTTTTTATTTCTATGTATGATCGTGAAAGCTGGACAGTGAAGAAAACTGATGGAAAATCAACCCATTTGAGATCTGGCACTGGAGAAAAAATTATAGATGCTGTGAACTGCTAAAAATACAAATAAATGGGTCAGAGAGCAACTCAAGTTTGAACTCTCTCTAGGAGCCAAGATGACTTAACTGAGACTGACGTATTTGGACCATATCATAAGAAGACATGACTCACTAGAAAAGACAATAGTGCTTGGTAAAGTAAAAGTTAGTAGGAAAAGAGAATGGCCACATTCCAGATGGATAGACTGAAAAATGCAACGGCCCTGAGTTTGCAAGATTTGAGCAGATCTGTTGATGATAGGGCGACTTGGAGGTCTTTCAGTCATAGGTCATAGTAAGTCAGAGTTGACAGCAGTTAGTACAGTGTTACATTGAAAGGCTATACAAACTTTAAAATTACTTTTGAACCAGTTACTTGTGGAAGGCTGATACAGAAGTTACTGCTGCTGCTGAACACTTTCAATAGACTCCTGAGATAAACTACATTTCACATTTTGTTGTGTGATTTCAGCTTTGTCAAGAAATGAGGGTTCGGAGCCAAGTGTGCCAAGCTTTCCAGATGGCCAAATGAGACACAGACAGGTTGAAAGAAAAATCAGAGGCTTTATTTTCAGTGGCCAAAGAGGATGTCGGCAGAGACAACATTACAAAGAACTGCAATTGTGAACTCATAGATAGATTTATTGTACTTTGACAGCTATTTAAAACTATTGCACCAGCCTCTGATTGATCCAGAAAGTAGCCAGCTGGTTTCCACTCTCTGATTGGTCAGGAGCTCTGTCCAACTTCATCACTGTGTGATCCTGGTCATGGCAGAAGACTTTAATAAACTGTCATTGTGATTTAAAAAATATTTGTATCTGTTTATTGATTCACCTAGGAGAGGAACATTATCAGAAAGGAATGCGATGAGGCAAGTGATAATAGGCTGACATGGGTTTTGATATTCCAGCTCTGGTTAATACAATGGGTGACAGGCAGATATACAAGTGGGTGCTCAGAATGGTGGCCATTTCAATGGAAGCCCCAGGGAGAGATCTGACTTGGTGATAGGGATAAGGAAGCATTCCTAGGGATAAATCAGACCATATCAGGAGGAAACAGAAAAAGACTAGAGGCTTTTTAATAAACCCATTGCATGCCCCCAGAGGCTAGATCTTGAGATCTGGGGTGTGGTGAGAAATATTTCAAGGGAAATTCATGGAAGGCTACATCTACGACAAAGAGAAAAGACACACTTTTTGTGTGTCTGAATGGAGCAGCGGACCATAATTCATAACTTTGGAGTCTAATTTTTGTTCACAATCTGATAGAAGGACAGCACTTGAGACCTAATCTGTGATACCAACTTTTTTCTTGACTCATTTTGTCTTCAAGATAATTTTAACAGTGTTAATACACAATACAGAGATTTATTTATTTATTTATTTACTATTTTTATATGCCGCCCTTCTCAACCCCGAAGGGGACTCAGAGCAGCTTACAGCAAACAACAGTACTACCAGAGTGGCTTACAATGTACATATAACGATATTGCCAGAGTGGCTTACAGCAAACTGAAAAAACAACAAATAACATTACTGTCATAGCACAACATCAGCACTACACATCATATTGCACTATAACATGTCGCAATATTGTTAGCAATATTGCATGTAATACAAATATACAAGTTATAATATCACGATGTAATTATTATATCACATTATCATTGCCAGTATTATACTGTGTTACATTACAACAACACCAATACCAAATGAATATACAACACACCATACCGTAATCATTATTATTATATAATTATTATTATTACATTACAATTATTAGTATTACATTACAATTATTATACTATAAAATAATACAATATATTGACATTATAATATATCATATTATATTAAATTATAATGTAATATAACATTATATTATATCATATTATATTATTTATAAAATAATAAATAACATTATTTAAACAAAATAAAATTACTTATTGAAATAAATAATTTTATAGAATTATTTTAAACATAGCAAGACTTAGACAAAAGAAGAGAGAGGGTGAAAATAATAATATAAAACACAAAATAAGGTAAAATAAAATAAATAAAAACAAAACAAAAATAAAAAAAATTGAGATCCATCTCTGACGATTTTAACAAAACTTTTAGTGTGGTGACACCCACCATGGGCAATATTCTCTCTAATTCTCTTTAATGTCAGACATTTCCAAATTTTTAAAAACGTTTGAGACCCAAGTCTCAACAGCTATTTTGGTTAGCTTTCCTTTAGAAGGATTGGAACTTGGGTGAAAGGCAGCAATGTCAAAGTAGAGAATGGAATCAATGTTCCTAAAAGAGCCGTGGGGGATCAAACTGTAAACAGTCATACTCCGTATTGCAATATCCCATTCTGTCTATATTGTTTATGCATTTATGGATGTTTTAAACAAAAAAAGCCAATGTTCTATATGGCCTTATATTAAAAACAATATTAAAAAATACTTTGCCATGCTATTTTCATCAAATGCGTTCTGGAAGTAAGAACTACATGGCCACCGAAATATCACTTTCCAAGCTTTCTACTTGACGTTCCTACATATGGTTCAATGCACATCTTATTTTTATTTGTTGATTTTCTCTATGTATTTTCCATTTCTATTATGTCCTCATTATGTGATGTTGGTGGAAAACAAGCACCGTAAATCTATGTGGTGACATTGTGACCTTTCCTGTCACAATGTCACTCAATCCCATTGTTAATGCTTCCAAAGGTTTTAGGTCTGATGCAGCGGCCAACTATCTATGACAACTTCAGAAGATTGATTTCTTGAGCAGTGAGAGTTAATTTAGAGCTCTCCAAGTTGGCACATAGAGTTTAGATTATGCGACTACTAAGTGTATTAGGTTGTGGTTATCAACATTAGCATTCATCGCCATTTGACCCAATATCAAGGATATAAATCTTCTAGCATGAAAAAGACACTTCACCTGCTATTGTTTTCCTCTTCAATAATTTCACCAGTAATTTATCCACAAAATAATCCTTCCTGCTATCCCAAGATTGCAAATGAATCTGCTATCCCAAAAAACCAAATGAATGTGTTCAATTATAATTTTTAATTATTATACTGTATCAATAAACCACAAAGGCAGAGCCTAGTTACTGTGGTCATAGAGCTATAAATTGGTTGGAATTTTCTACTGACCTTGTTTGTTGTTTATTTGTTCAGTCGCTTCCAACTCTTCATGACCTCATGGACCAGCCCATGCCAGAGCTCACCTAGTTGATTATTATTGAAGTTAATCCAATGTTTTATTGAATTAATAAATGGTTTTCCTCTGACCTGCAGCATTAGAGAATTGAAGAAGTTTTTTTCATTACTGTTCCACAATTTCCAAGGCTGTGGGCACGCTGTAGAAATAAACTTCTTACATTTTAATTTATGTATTTATTTAAAACTTTTATACCCCGGCCTTCTCACCTCCCAAGAGGGACTCAGACCGGCAAACAGAAAGTATTCAATGCTAACATTTTAAAATCTAAAACATCATAAATTTACAATAAAATTATCAAATACAATAAATACATTTAGAAAGCCATTCGCCAAAGTAAAATCGAGTCCAACTCAATCCGTATATTCGGTCCGTATCTAGTGGTTAGTGACTTTAGTCAATTCGCGATCTCCTCCTTCATTCTGCAAAGGCCTCATTGCACAGCCACGTTTTGACCCGCTTCCTGAAAGTCAGGAGGGAGGGGGCGGATCTAATTTTGTTTGGGAGGGAATTCCACAGCCGGGAGCCACCACAGAAAAGGTCCTGTCCCTCGTCCCTACCAGATGCGCCTGCAAAGGTGGTGGGACCGAGAGCAGGGCCTCTCCAGACGATCTTAACAATCTTGACGGTTCATAGGGGAGAATACGTTCGGACAGGTAAACTGGGCCGGAACTGTATAGGGTTTTGTAGGTCAACACCAGCACTTTGAATTGTGCTCAGAAGCTAATTGGCAGCCATTGGAGCTGGCGCAACAGGGGGGTTGTGCACTCCCTGTACCCCGCAGTAGTCTATACGGGATGTAACCAGAGCATGGACCACCGTGGCCAAGTCCGACTTCCCAAGGTACAGGCGCAGCTGGCGCACAAGCCTGAGCTGTGTAAAAGTTCCCCTGGCCACCGCAAAGACCTGGGGATGCATGCTCAGCGATGAGTCCAGGATCACTCCCAGACTGCGAACCTGCGCCTTCAAGTTGCCTGTTAGATCAGGGGACCTCAAATCTTTTAAGCAGAGGGACAGTTCATGGTCCTCCGGAGTGTAGGGGGCCAGACTATGTTTGGAAAAAACATAAACAAATTCCTATGCACACTGCACATACCTTATTTATAGTGCAAAACATGCACACACAGACACACACACACACACACACACACTAACAATGCAATATTTAAAATAAAGACTGATTTTAACCAACATTAATGTACTAGTATTTCAATGAGAAGAGTGGGTCTGCTTTTGACTGATAAGAGAGTCAAGTGAATTAGGATTGTTGTTGTTGTTGTTGTTGTTGTTGTTGTGTGTATTCAAGTAATTTCACACTTAGTGCAACCCTAAGTCTAAAGTTTAGGGCAGGGACTGGGTAAATGACTTTGGAGGTCTGCATCCAGCCCATGGGCCTTAGTTTGGGGATCCCTAGCTTAGTGGATATGGTATTCTTATATAATACTGAATTTCCAGTCTCATTATTGAAAAATGTGAGACCATCTAACAGTCCTTCCCTCAGTTTGTTTTCATGATCTTAGAAAGAGGTCAAGCCATTGGTCACCATTGACTGTTGGGAAGGCTCCTGAAATGAGTGCCCCCCCCCCCCCAAGTGCACCTACATTGTAGAAATAATAATAATAATAATAATAATAATAATAATAATAATGAAAGGTCAGGTTGGAGTTGAAAATCAAAAATCTATGATCAGATGCAAGTAACCTGAAAAATATGGAGAAGGAATTGAAGAATGTCAAACTCAAGCAATATCTGATCAGAAAGTATCTGAACACCAGAAAAATTGAAGAACCTTTGGAAATCATGAAAGAACGAATTAGCCTCCCTGCATAAAGCAGTACCTAAATTTCCTACTTGACAGATGCAAATGTCTTTTGGACTACATAGGTCAACAGCAAGCTAGATTATCAATGGTTGGGAGCTTACTCCGACTCAGGCTGGCTTCAAACTCATGACCTCTCAGTCAGTAGTGATTTAATGCAGTTGGCTACTAACTAGCTGTGCCACAGTCCAGTCCTAGTAGTCATTCTCTTCTGTCTTTAGTTTCTTTGTGTTATCATCTCAAACAGAAATAAAAGATGCTGGTTTCCCCATCTTATAATTTTAAAAGTCTTTCATTTGATAGCGCTGGATAAAGATAAGGAAAAGCATGCTTTATCACCATCATCTTTAGACTTATTTTAAAAAAACAAATATTTTTATTAACAAACACCTAAATATAATATAATCTAGATAAATAAAAATGTTTGTTTGTGGGATTAACATAACTCAAAAACCACTGGACGAACCGACATGAAATTTGGATGCAATACACCTATCAGGCCAACGAGTGACCATCACTCATAAAAATACTGAAAAACATAGCAGAAGGGACTTAAAAGCCTAAAAAGCACAAAGATGCTATAGCGCATGCACAAAACGACTCCTCCTGGTAAACAAAACACAATAGCATATCCACGCTCTCTTCCAGACTACAGCTCCCAGCATCCCATAGACCAGGTCCTTTAGGAGAGGAGGATGATCCAAGTACACTGCTGCCAAGCTGCAAGCTTTCTTACCCCAATCCCTGCATATTTCCAAATCCCTATTCCTGGACTGCAACTCCCAGCAATCCTCCAGATAGATTAGATAGAGATAGATAGGTAGGTAGATTGATCAGGAGGACTGCTGGGAGTTGCAGTCCAAGAATAGGTAGAGAAGGAAGAAAGGGGAGAAAGTGGAAGGGAAAGAAAAAGGTGGGGGGGGAGGAAGGGAAGAGGAGAGAAGGAAGGAAGGAAGGAAGGAAGGAAGGAAGGAAGGAAGGAAGGAAGGAAGGAAGGAAGGAAGGAAGGAAGGAAAGAAAGAAAGAAAGAAGGAGAGAATGAAAGAAAAAAGTGAAGGAAAGAAGGAAGGAAGGAGAGAAAGAGGGAGGAAAGGTTGGCCATAGCAATGCATGGCATGTACAGCTAGTATAACATAATATAATTAATATAATGCATACAACACAAGATAAGGGTACAAGATAAGAATGCAAATTACAACAACATATTATGCTAAACAAAGATGTACGCACCACAAACAAAAACAAACAGGAGAAGACAAATTACTTTCAACTTTCTAGCTAATGTTCATTAATTTTAAGGTATATTTAAAATTAACTTCTCCATATTATTCAGTCCTATTATTTTTTGCAAATTCTGATACTGGTAATCTCCCCTCAAATTCCCTCCAATTTTTCCAGCTCAAAATCATGAATTTGTCCAACTCAAGAAGATCATATCATTTCATTAACTATTTAATTTCTACATATAAAAGGGTGAATTTTCCAATATTTGAAGACTGCATAATCAGTATGGAATAAATTTGGGTCTTGAGAACTTAGAATTTGAATAAAGAAGGAGTCTATACTAACAAATGTTTACATTCTTAACCTACATATTTGGAAGCTCTGTGTACATAGTACAATTCATACTAAACTCCGGATTAGGGTCATTCCCTCTTAAATCCAATAGACTGCATGTAAACTCATCTGGCTGATCTCTGCCATATGGGGCCTAGCTTTGTTTCTGAGTGAAGGCATTAATCTGTGTGCTTTGTTAGTTAGGTTTTTTTGTTTGTTTTTAAGTTGTCTGTCATTTTCTTGAAATCCTAAGGCTTTATGAGAAGAATAAGAATTATACATGAACTGAATAAAAACCAAGGAATATCTCTTATGCAAAAGTGATTGATATCTGACTCAAACGCTGCCTGTCTGGCATCTCCCCTTCTTGACCGTGAATCTCTGAAATCCTCCTTCACCAAGGGGGCGGGAGAATCAAGTGTTGTATATGCACTACTTGTCTTTGTGATTGACATTGGTTCATAACATAGATTAATATGAGTCTTTCCACAGCAGGTAGGCCTTCTGAAAGATTGAAGACTTTTGTATACCAAATTTACCCCATTACTATTTATGTAAATCCATCTATCAAGAAAATGACCTACGGGACTTTACTAATAATTATGACATGAGCAAAGATATTGCAAAACAATTAATGTAACGTGATATATCATATGATGATTTTAATTAACAGCATTTCTTTATTAGGTCAGCATAACTAAGCACTTTCCATTCCCTTCTCCATAACTTTATAAGCTTTCTGAAGGGTTTGATTGGAATTCTGTGCTTGTTTGAACCTTTGAATGACCACAATCTCATTTATGCATAAAGTGTTTCATACACTGTGTTTGAAGAAGCCTCTCGTAAATGTCTGAATGAAACTATGGGAATGATGAAATCAAACTATTTATTTATTATTTCAAACTTATATACCACCATTCCCAATGGCTCATGGTGGTTCACAAAAATATATATCAAACATTCATAAGACAACAGTATAAAAACACAATAAAAACAATTAATAATTAAGCAGAAAATGTAACTAGGCAGGACCATTACAGATTGAACGCTTGTCAGAAGAGGTTAGTCTCAGGCCCGGATTACCCATAAGGCCACCCTAGGCCATGGCCTAGGACGGCACCTTTGGGAGGGAGCAGCAGGTCCGGACCCCCCAAAAAAGTTTTTTTAAAAATTCCCCCAATCTATTTTTTTAAAGGGCACATGTGCCCGGTGGCGTAAGCGCCATCCACAGCCACCCCCCTTTTGCTCTGCTCCCCTTGACTCTGGCCCCGCCCTCAGCTCCGCCCCACCCCCGGCTCCGCCTCCAGCGCGAGGAGGAGGAATGTAAGCCCCACCTCCGGAGCCGATGCGGGGCCTCTCCACGGCTCCTCCCTCCCTCCTAAAGCTGTCATGCCGGCCTGAAAAGGGCGATTTCGGCCACCTCTCAGGCCGGCATAGTGGCTTTAGGAGGGAGGGAGGGAAGAGCCGTGGGGAGGCCCCACATCGGCTCCAGGGGTGGGGCTTTCCTTCCTCCTCCTCACGCCGGTGAGGAGGTGGGGCGGAGCCGGGGGCAGGGCGGAGCTGGGGGCAGGGGCAGAGCCTTTGGCCTAGGGCACCAAAAAGGCCTGATCCGGGCCTGGTTAGTCTTACAGGTCCTCCGAAAGGAGGGCAGATCCGTTATTGCTTGGATCTCCTATGGTAAGGCGTTCCAAAGGTTAGGCGCTGCCACTGAGAAGGCACGCTATCTTGTGGATGACAAGCGGCAAGTTCTGATGGATGGAACTTCTAGAAGATTTTGATCCTCAGCCCACAGTGATCTGTATGTATTGGTCTGGATACAATATCAAATTACGGTTTGGTATCACTGTTGCTATTGACACTTGCTTAAAAGAAAGATGACGGAAGTGATAAAACACATGGGTAAAATAATGGGAAGGGTGATAAAGAACGAAAGAAGAGTTCAGAAGTCCTGAATTCTGGTCCAGAAATCTTTGGTCAGAATCCTGATGTTGCTCACCAAAAATGTCAAGCAGTCATCCAGAAGGGGAAGTGTTTTGCTGGTCTTATGGAAAAGTGGGGCCATCATAACATAGAATGAATGTTGGGGTACATGATGGGGAAATTAGTGTTAAATTGAGGCCGCTGCATAGATTATTAGCAAGAGGCCCTATGCTAGTGAGTCCCACAAGCAACTGCCCAGCATGCCCATAGCAGAATGGTCTAAGATAACTTAATTGCACTTTTTCCAACTTGTGTTTGTCTTTAGATACAGAAAAGAGCGAATTCTAGTACAGAAAGGGCTCTGCTAACCATTGTACGAAAAACCACATAATTACTTCCACATTCTGCAATATAACCTTATATAGAGCTTTAGAGACCTGGATATTGTCTGGAATCCTAGCCTAAGAGTCCAAACAGGCATTCTTAGCATTTTCCCTGCTGCATTTTATACCACCAGTCCAAAGGACAACAGAAACTTTTGGTCAGCCAAGCTTCACAGGAAAGAAGATTAAGGCAGTTTATAACCATCTCTTTGGCACCAGCGGCAAAAGAGACTTTCAAAGAAAGAAAGATGCCTGCAACCAGCAAGTTCTCCCTTTGTAATGTATTGTTTTAAGTTATTCTATGATAGTCCTGGTTGGGATTAACCCTTTATTCATCTAAGTTTCAGTAAACTTATTTGGTTATCTTTTTACCTTACCTCAAAGGGCCTCTGTCTGCTAATGGTATTAATCTTAACAGAAGGTATCAGATAACCCCCAAGTAAAGCCAGACAATATAGTTTTCCCAAAGGCTCGGACGTGCCATCACAGGTACTATACTTTCAATTTGTCAGTATCAATTCAGAGAATGCTTACATATTACAATATTCTCTCCCTCCCTCTTCCCCATCTCTCTGTATGTGTGTGTGTTAGGGCTGTGCAATATTATCATTAGTCCTCATAAGTCGGATCAAATTCATTAAATTCATATTTACATTATATCCGTCATATGGGCGTGTCCTGTACTAAAAACTTAAGAATCTTACCCAATATTTTTGTTTGTATTTTGTAAAGCTTGGAAGCCTACCAAAATCAGTTTCATTTATAGCACAAACAACAAAGCCAAAAGAGCTACAATTCCTCTTTAAATGAATGGCCTCTCACCATTAGGAGAGGGAAGCAGCAGGGAGAAAACAGAGTTCCCTGGGAAAGAGACGGGAACATTTCTCGAAAAGACTTGGCACATGAACCTGACCTGACCAATTTTGAATACTGGCAGGGTTTGGAGGGAATTGACCTTGGATGTTGGAAGTTATAGTTTACTCAAAATAAAAAAAAATCACTTTGAACGCAATCGACAATGGATCTGGACCAGACTTGGCACCAGATCCACATGGCCAACTTTAAATACTGGCAGGGTTTGGAGGGAATTGACTGTGAGTTTTGGAATTTATAGTTCACCCACAAACAAAGAGAAATCTGAACTCAACTAACGATGGATCTGGACCAGACTTTATTTATTTATTTATTGTTCACTTTTGTATTCCGCTCCTCCCAGCAGGCTCGGGGCGGATCACAGCAAAAATACATGGGCGGCATGTTGTAACATGTCAATATGCGACCCTACAATTGATAAAAACATAAAAACATAAAACCACATTTAAAACAGGTTACATCGTCAGAACATGGGGTGAGAGGACATATATCATAGTTCTTAATCCGGTGTGCCTAATTAAAGGCCAGCCCGAAAAGGGCCGTCTTACAGGCCCTCCGGAACGGGCCCAGTTCTGAGATGGCTCCTGCCAGCAAGCGAGCAGCGGCATTCTGCACTAGCTTGAGTTTCGGATTGTCGACAAGGGAAGGCCAACGTAGAGGCCATTACAGTAGTCTAATCTCGAGATGACCGTCGCTTGGATTACCGTGGCCAGGTCGTCCCTGGACAGGTAGGGTGCCAGTCGCCTAGCCTGTCGGAGGTGATAAAATGACGTCCTGCTGACCACGGAGACCTGGGCCTCCATGGTCAGCGAGGAGTCCAACACAACCCCCAAGCTCTTAACCGACGGCGATGGGTTAAGCTGCTCGCCGTCCAGGGTAGGCAACCTGCACCCACCCAGTCCAGGCTGACCGGGCCACAGGATCTCCGTCTTCGATGGATTCACCTTCAGCCGGCTGGCACGCAGCCAACCAGTCACGGCTTCGAGGCATAGATGGAAACAATCGGGTACGGAGTCTGGCCTGCCGTCCATTCTCAGCAAAAGCTGGGTGTCATCGGCGTACTGATAACACTCCAGACCAAAGTCACGGGCCAGCTGAGCCAGGGGGGTGCATGTAAACATTGAATAATAAGGGGGAGAGGATGCCCCCCTGGGGGACCCCACAATTAAGTGGGAGTCTCCCGGAGACCTCCCCGCCCCCCTCCACACGTTGTCCCCGGTCCCGGAGGAAGGAGGCCACCCATTGAAGGGCAGTCCCCCCAACCCCGGAGCCGGCTAAATGGTGGGTCAGCAGTACATGATCTACAGTATCGAACGCTGCTGTCAGATCTAACAAGACAAGCAGTGCTGATCCACCCTGGTCCAGCTGGCGGCGAAGTTGGTCTGTAATGGCAACAAGCACGGTCTCCGTCCCATGCCCAATCGGAAGCCGGACTGGAAGGGATCAAGTCCAGCTGTGTCGTCCAGGAACCGCTGCAGCTGATCCGCTGCCGCCCTCTCAATTACTTTGCCTAGGAAAGGCAAGTTGGAAACAGGCCTGTAATTGGAGGGAGCTGAGGGATCTAAGTTCGGCTTTTTCAGCAGTGGTTTCACCATGGCCTCTTTTAATCTTGGCTGATATACCCAACTTTGGGTGGAATTCATCCACCATGTTGGGAGCTGTAGTTCACCCATAATCAAAGAGCACTGCCAACCCAATTGACAATAGATCTGGACCAAATCTGACACATAGACTCACCATGACCAATTTTGAATACTAGCATGATTTTGGGAGGAATTGACCCACGATGTTGGGAGTCATAGCTCACCCATATTTTTATGTATTTTCAAATGTGATCATTTATGAAATCAAAATACAAACCATGAGTTTTTCTTTAAAAAATTACCATGTACCTAAGCTTATATCTATATGTAAATGTACATCTTTAAATTGTGAAGATCATTGCATTGCATCTTGCATTTTTAGTAGCACTTTACAGCAGCTTTGAATTTAAGATGACTGAAAGGAAGGGAACCTTTCTCACACTTGTATTGATGTCCTTGGTTTGACTGTCCTTTTTTTCTTCTTTTTGGCATCATATAAGCTTTCAGTCAAATGTGCTACAATTCAGTACTTATGCCTTAATCTTCCACTAACGAAAAAACACAATAGCACAGCTTCTCTTGGCTTATGCCTCTGGAAAATCTTCATATTATTGGTTCAAACTGTCTTCCTCAATGTTTAAGTTTAAAACACACATAAAAAGATACATCATAGTCCAAGCTATTCTTTGAAAGCATTGTGTGACTCAAGTTTGATCTGCAAATCCCTACTATTTAAATTCATCAGTCTAAGATTATTTTCTATCAAAATTTCCCAGAGTAATTCTCTCTTACATTTCTGTGGAATTTTTATTGAAGTAAAAGAAATGGATGTTCCATCTTGTGGTCTCGGTGGTGAATCAAGGCAGAATAAGTTAAGGTATACTGAAAACAGTGTGAGTTTTGCAAGCATCAACACCAAGGTTGGAGCAGATATATGTGTTAAGGAAAAAACATCATTCTGGTGGTCATTATATATGCAGGTAATCATTAAGGCCAATAAGTTTGGGCCACACCCGGTGGAGTATAACTGGGTGTCCTACACCAGAGCAGAAACACCTCTGACCTTAAACAACACACCAGCTTGGCAAAATCAGCAAGCCGTTTTCTGAAGAACATATGTAGGCACAGCAGTAAATTTAGCAAAAACAGTAATCTTCAGGGCCAAGAAAAAAGGCTTTAAAAGGCTGGACAATGCAAGCTTTGGCCCTGAGGTAGAGAAAAGGCCTTCCCACATGCAGGGAAACCCAGGATCTCTATAAGAATGAGTACTGAACTCAAAGGTAGTGAACCAAACAGGATTTATTGCTTAACAACCAGTAAAATGCTGGTGGCACAAAATGCTTGGTTGGTTGCAAAAGAGTCCTTTAAACAAAGGGAAAGCGTTCACTTGCCTCATGCAAAGCGAAGGTACCTTTCTTTGGATCCCAGGTATTCTGTTCCTCTCTGGTCTTTGTAGGCCCACAAAGTCCTGAACCCCCCCCCCCAAACTGCAGTCTCTGTTGAGGACAGGTCCCCCTATGCGCTGCAGCTTGGTTGAGAGCGCAGGTAGACTCGATAGGTGAATTTAAGTTGCTTTGTCCTCAGCAAGCTTAAGATTCCAACCTTGCTTGTCCGTGAAATCTCTGGAATGGAGGCGGAGGGGACGTCCAACCTCTCAAGTTAACTCCAGAAAAGGGTGGAGTTGAGGGCGGGAACACCAGGTTTGGAGCCAAGACACAATTCCGCCCCTGAGTGGCCGCATGGCAGAGAGTGACCGCATGGCAGAACAATGGGACCATAGAACAAAGACTTTGCAGGTAAGGGCAGCACAGTACAAATACAGACATAAACAGCCCCTAGGGGGCGTCACAAGTAAAGTTCCCAAAACAAAGAATAGTCCATGAGCTTCAAGGCAAAATAAAATCAATTGAAACAACAATCCATGAAACAAGGTAGCATGAATAATCCAATACACAAATCAGGAGCTTGGCAAAAACTTGGTCCATAAAACTTAGAACACTTGAAAGCAAGACTGTCTTGAAATTCTAATGTTGACCCAACTGAGGCAACTCTTTCCCATGAATCAATATAAGGCTTTTCCAGATCCCAAAACTGAAAGGAAAACATTTCTCTTTACCTGACCAACAGATAAAGGTTTCTTTATCTCTCTTTTCCTGTAAAGGAACTTCTCTTCTTTGCATCTGAACATTCTGTCTCTGTTTACAGAAGCCTTGCTTTCTATCTACACTCTCTGCACCTGACAGATCATCTTCAGACAGTTGCTCTGAGAAAGACTGTGAAGGGCCTCTCCCAGTAATGTGACCTTGTGTATCTTCCTGAGACAGCTCAGGCCTCTCTTCTGAGGCATTATGCCCAACATCCTCAGTAAAGAGCCTTGGGGTCGTTTTAGACCCATTGCTGTTGATGGAAGCTCACGTCTCCACCGTCAGCAAAACCGCTTTTTTCCATTTGCGGCAAGCTAGACGTCTGGCCCTCTACCGTTTCAGAGAAGGCCTGGCCACAGTGCTCCAAGCCACGGTCATCTCGAGACTGGACTACTGTAACGCCCTTTACATTGGCCTGCCCTTGTCAGTGATCCGGAAACTTAAACTAATCCAGAATGCCACTGCACGACTTCTCACTGGGACTCCAGTGAGTTGTCACATAACACCCATCCTCCAGCAGCTCCACTGGCTTCCGGTCGAGCACCGGATCACCTTCAAGGTGATGGTGTTAACTTTCAAGGCCTTGCATGGTCTGAGTCCGTTGTATCTGAGGGATCGTCCCCTCCCCTATCAACCCCAGAGGTCACTTCATTCTGAACAACTGAACCTCCTTGAAGTGCCATCCTTTAAAGCTATCCGTCTTACATCGACCCAGCGCAGAGCCTTTTCTGTAGTAGCACCGTCAATCTGGAATACCCTTCCAAGTGATGTGCGGGCCTTGCAGGATTTACTATCTTTCTGCAAGGCCTGCAAGACCCACCTTTTCTGGCTAGCTTTTGATTGTCTTCTGGGTGTTGCACTTTTGTCTTACATGTAACCAGACACTTGAGTTAATCAGCATATCCAAACACTTATATCCTCATGGACTGTCACCTTCCAACAAGTGACGTCTCTGAAATGAATTGGTTCTTTGAACTGATCAACAACCAGACTTCGTTCTTCCCAGCATGGGAATCTCCTGCTACAGGCTGTGATATCAAGGGAACCTCTGGCTAATCCTGGTATCAATCCTAGCCTGCTTCATTCACCTAATCAGGGGCAAATAAATGTCAGAACTGTATAAAATGTCATGTATTTCTCTGAGTTTATGCTTGAACCTTTTGAAGCACATTGCTTGCATTTGCATTCTTTTTGGGTGAATTGCACTAAACCCCTGTGGCTTTGCCTTCAACCTGGGGAGCTTGTTTCTCTGTCATGGCTGATCTGGTTTATAATAATAATAAAACTCTATTCTTATCCTGCCCTATCTTCCCAAAGGGACTTGGTGGTTTAGTGCATGGACCTCTTACCTATGGTCCTAGCTGAAATCACAACACAGTATCACAGTGAGTATCACAGTGAGTATCACAGTTTTGTTCTACTTCAGTGGTTGCAATGAATTTTTCCATATAATATATCATACACAAAGAGAAAAGCTTTATGAAAACAAGAGGGAAAAATATGCATAATTTAATATATGTGGATAAGGCTACATTACTTGCAGAAAATATTTGGAACAACTACCAAAGTTAAAGATGAAAGTACAAACAACTGATATTAAGAATGCAAAAATGACAAAGACTTGCACAATGTGAATTATGAAAACCTCAGAATGGTTAAAGGTTTTCTATTAATTGTCATTAATCCAAATGGAGATTGTCATCAAGGAAACAAAGGACTTAATAACTGGAAAGGAAGATACAAAGAAACCAGATAAATTCATCAAGTGTAAAGACCAAATTCAAAACCAAATTCAGTCAATAACAAAATAAGAAACATTCTTGCACTGTATTTTCTATTATATAAATGGAAATGAAAGTTGATACAGAAATGTTGAGTCATTTGAAATGTGCTGGTAGAAGAGACATAGTGGCATGTACTGTATCAATAACACCCTTTCACCCCAGCAAGCTGGAATGATTGGTATTTACCTCCCCCCCCCCAACTCCGAATGGAGAGAGAAGGTTCTGGTTGAACCTTCCAGGTGGGGGGTGTGGCCTTTAGCAAGGCCAAGCCCCATTCAGGCCATTCCGTGCCTGATTGCCTGCCCACCACTCCCACCCATTAGCAGTATTTGGAATGGTTGCACTAGGAGCTGGGTACGGAATTTTACCTCCCATGCTGTGGTTAAGCCTGGGTGGGTTTTTGCCGACCCCCATTTGCTGTGTAGGGGCTACTGGGGGTGATGGATTTGTTAAATAGGATAGCGGTGAATAGTGAGGGAAATTCCATAATTGGTGTACACCTTAGGCACCCTCTTCAGGGGTGAGGGCCAGTTGGTTAAGTACTCACCTTAAAGTTCTGGTTGTTGGGTGAGGTAGAGTTAATGGCCCTGGAATGTGAAGAGGCTCTTCTCCGGTTCGGGAGAATGGACCTCTTACTCATTTCCCTTATTAGGTTGTCCTGGTTGGTTAATCAGCCAATCCTGGTGTTTCGCCCAAAATTTAATGGGATTGATTACAACATATTCCTGACACCCCTTGAGTTTAGTTGAGGTGATTTAAATAGGTAACAGATAAATAAATGTTGCCCAATTTGAACCCAAGAAATTGTTTGGTCTCTTTATTGTTATGTGTCTCTTTATTTCGGGGGATGGGTGGGCAAATGGATCTAAGGCCCCTTCTACACTGCCAGGTAATCTAGATAATCAAATCAAATTATCTGATTTGAATTGGATTATATAAATCTATAGTGCCAACCTGGAATTTATATGGCAGTGTAGCAGGAGCCTAAGAAGAAATCAAGTCTGAGCTTTCACTAGAAGCAAAATGTCTTACTGTTGGCAATTGTATTTTGGGCACATCTAGAGAAAGCATGATTCAGTGGAACATACGAGGCAGCATTAAAATAGGTGGATTACATTAGACAGACCAACTCAGACTCGTCCTGAGGTTACGAAACCTAAGCATACGTGTTAAGTACAATTATGTCTTCCTCGTCTCTCTTCATGAGATTGCCATAGGTTTCTAAAAAATCTTTTTTTAAATTATTTATTTATTTATTTACGTTATTTGTATTCCGCCCGTCTCACCCCGCAGGGGACTCAGGGTGGATCACAATGCACATATACAGGCAAACATTCAATGCCATTGACATACAACATATATAGACAGACATAGAGGCAATTTAACATTCCAGAAATAAGTTAAATTTATTAAAGCTATTAAAAGCAATTATTTTATCCTTGGATAAAAAGAAAGAAAAAGTACATCGCATTCAGTCAGTATACTAACATTTCTCGCAAATAAGCAAGATACAATATGCTCAGCTTTCAAAAACTATCTGGGATAGAAATTGGGTACACCGTTCCATAATTTTGTGGGACTTCTAAAGATAATCACCAACATCAGAATTTTTTTTGGATAAAATCAATGTACATGTACCAAATGCCATAAAAAAGCTAATGAATTTACATTTTAAAGCACATTTACTCATCCTCTCAGTTTTTCCACAAGGGGAATATTCCAGATATGTGTATGTCACTGGTCTAATGATAATCCTTTAAAATCTTCCCATACTGAGATAATCTCTAATCTCACTGCCAGACATGGGAATATAGTAAGATCTTTGTGTAACAGTTGTTCATGGTCTTTGTGACAAGAGATGACAGAAAACATCTGACCACATTGTCACTTTAACAGTATATCTCTATCAGAAATCAATATACAGTATATACTTTCTGCCATAAGTGGAATCCAACATGACAATGAATAAGAACAACTTAAAGGCAGAGTCACATAGAATAAATTGCTACAATCCTGCCCTGGTGTTACCAGTACCTGGACTACTGTATGCAAGATATCTCTATTCTATGCCTATTTATGTTTTTCCTTGATTTCTTACAATGTTTTATATTTATACATCTGAATTTTTGTCTGATTTTGTATTGTATTTTTAACATGTTGCAAGCCACTTTTGGTCCCCCTCTGTGGGAGAAAAGTGGCATATAAATAAATCAAGCATTATTATTATGTTATTGACACAAAAACACAGTATGTCACAGCAAATGAGATAAATATGCTGGATTTTGTATCACAAAATCACACAAGTCGAACACTTCCCAAGCATCTGGGACGGTGTGATGGATTTTTGAATTATGTGCGCAGATCCAAATAAGGTGGCAGTTTGCAGTTGACAGATCATGATTTTGTCAATGTTTTTATTTATTTATTTATTTATTTGCTGCATTGCTATACCGCTTTTCTCACCCCTAGGGGGACTCAGTGTGGTGTACAGCATAATAATTGGCAAAAATTCAATGCCACACATACGAATAAAAACAATACATTACATATCTTAAAATAATAATATATAACTGTAAATTAAAATCATTAAAATTTTCAGACATGATTGTTTGCTAGTTTGTGTAGTTTTCAATTACCGATCTTGTAGGCAGTGTAATTGTAACGAAAGTTTGTGATGTTGTTTAATAATGTATCTATATTAAATTTTTGATTAATCTCATTTTAAATTTTGTAACTTGTGGATTTTTAATGATGTTTTGAATATGCCGTAAGCTACTTTGAATCCTGAATTGGGCACAGGGCAGAATAGAAATAAAGACAGTAGGTTTTCCACTTCTGCAGCAATTAGAGATGCATAAGCCCTGCAAAAGTAGAAAAAATACCAATTAAAAAAACACCATCTTTTTCTACCCAAGAGAACATCTATCTAGGAATCTCTAGATCAGGGGTGAGCAACCTATGGCCCGTGGGCCAGATGCGCCCCCCTGGCCGGTTCTGTCCGGCCCGGGGAGAAGGGCATCAGGGGCAGGGCCAAGAAGAAGGGGTGCCGCAGCCATCCCATCGTGGCGGCTTGGGCGTGCCTGACATCCCTTTGGAGCGGTGGCTTTGGACTGCCCCAGGCTCTCCGCCTCCTCCTCCTGCCTCCGGCATGGAGAGGCTCCGGATGTCCAGCATGGGAGGGTCCGTGCCGGTGGCGTGGTGGGGAGGAGCCTTTGGATGACTTCCTGTAGTTCCGGATAAGCTGGCTGAGACATTCTGGGAGCCGTAGGAGTCAGGAAACTACGGTTCCTAGAATGCCTCAGCCAGCTTATCTGGGACTACAGGAAGTCATCCAAAGGTTCCTTCCTACCACGCCGCCGGCGCTGGCCATCCGCAGCCTCTCCATGCCAGAGGCAGGAGGAGGAGAGGCAGAGAGCCCGGAGCTGGTGCTGCCTCCACCCTCAGGCCCTCCCTCACTCCACTGACGTGCGACCCTCCATGCAAGAGGGCCAAAGCCCAGGATCACCAACGCGAGGGCACTCCGGAGTTGCCGGAGAAGGCAGGAAGGAACCCCCGCTGCCCTGGTGGAGCCCGCGGCAGCCCTCGCTTTGAGGCAAGACCATGGCAATACGGCCTGCCGCTCCTCCACCCTGTACCCTCCCTCTGCCCCCTCTTCCTCCCTCCTCCCTTCTTCTTGAATTTAATTTAATTTAATTTTAGTGGTTTTTATTATTATTTTATAATAATTTTATAATAATTTTATAATAATACTATAATAAATAATATAATATAATGTTATATTATAATTTCAACATATTATAATGTCTATATATACTATAATATAATTATGATATTAATACTAATAATATATGAATATTTCTTGATATATTAATATGTTAATATTAATGATGTGTAATATATAGTAAATATAGTAAATAAATAAATAAATAATGTAGATTAGAATGCAGTTCTGCCTTTAGCTGCGGCCCTCCATAAGTAGGTAGTGTGATGTCTCTACTCTAGTAGGTGCAACACTGAAAGGAAGGCAAGTAGAGAGTAGAAGGAGCGGTTAAATATCCTGATTAGGGCACAAAGGCACAAAGACCCTCAATAAGGCTCAATATGTACAGCTTGCAAGGTGGGACCTATATGAGCTTCTTTTCCCACATCTAGAACTATTATAAAGATATACCTATTCCACATTAATTTTAGTGCACGGTACCTTTAACTAATATTTCTGTTTGGGAATGTATTTTGCCTCTTTTAAGACTGTTACAAACTACTCTGTGTGAGTTTTCATCTGGGAAATAATCTTAGTTACTAGGAAGTAATCCTAGTAATCTGTTGCTGTTATTATTGTGCTCTCGTTGCACATGGCATTTTACAAGAAAAGAACAAGAAAATAGCTCCTGGTCCCCAGGTTTACAATCTAATTAAGACATATCACAAAAAAGGAAAGGGGAATTATTTCTAGCTGATAGTGCCCCTTCTTCTCTCCCTCCAAGGGTTACAGCAAAAAAATTTGCGGACAGTAAATATTCACCAAATTCATCCCTCAGTTGAGCTGAACTGAGGGATGAATTTACTATAGTATAGTAAATAATTATAGTACTGTAATATTATAATATAGTAAATGATTTCAATTGTGAGTTCTGTGATATATATCTATGTAAATAAAAACGTAACGTTATTTATTTATTTATTGTTCATTTTTATATACCGCTCCTTCCAGCAGGCTCAGGGCGATTTACATAAAATCAGATAGTAAAACAGCAACATTTCAATTTAATAACAACAATATAAAACAAAGCATAAAAACAAGAACAATCTACATGGGACTCAAGGACTTGGACAGCTTTAGCAGGAGCCATTTAAACTAAAGGCCTGCCTAAAAAGGGTAGTCTTGCAGGCTCTCTGGAACGGGGCCAGTTCCTTGATGGCATGGACTTCATCTGCCATTGAGTTCTATAGCGACAGCGCCGCTACGGAAAAGGCTCTCGATCTAGTTGTTGACAGACGGCAGAAGTGGATAGATGGAACTTCTCAAAGATTTTGCTCTTCCAAATGCAGCGATCTTGGAGGAATGTAGGGAGTAAGGCGGTCCCTCAGGTACACCGGCCCTAGACCATACAAGGCCTTAAAGGTCAATACCAGCACCTTGAAAACAATCCGGTACTCTATTGGTAGCCAGTGCAGTTGCTGCAGAATAGGTGTAATGTGCTCTCGTGCAGGTGTTCCCACCAGCAGTCGAGCAGCAGTATTCTGCACCAGCTTGAGTTACTGGATTGCTGACAAAGGAAGGCCAATGTAGAAGGCATTACAGTAGTCCAGTCTCAAGATGACCGTTGCCTGGATCACCGTAGCCAGGTTGTTCCTGGGCAGGTAGGGAGCCAGCCGCCTAGCCTGTCGTAGATGGAAAAACGCGATCCTGCATACCATGGAGATTTGCATCTCCATCGATAGCAGCAGGTCCAATTGGACCCCCAGGCTTTTTACTGATTGATTGATTGATTTTATTATTTATGAGTCACCCTCCACGTCAGTGCTCCGGGCGACTTACAACATAAAACACATAAAAGAGTTCAATAGTTAAAAGCTAAAAGAATAGGAAAATTAATTAAAATAGTTCCAGTAACTCAGGCTAAGTCTGGAAGGTGTCCTTAGCCGTAAGCCTTTCGGAAGAGCCAGGTCTTCAGTGCGGTCAGGAACTGGGGCATGTCCCGGATAGCTCTCTGATCCGCCGGCATCAAGTTCCAAAGAACAGGGGCCACAATGGAAAAGGCTCTCCATCTCGTGGTGTCGAGGCGGGCCTCACTCACACCTGGGATGCGGAGAAGGTCCCTGTTTCCTGAACGCGGCGACCTTAAGTGAGCTGGTTCGGACAAGCGGTCTTTTAAATAAGCTGGGCCGGCGCCATGGAAGGCCTTAAAGGTAAGCGACACGATCTTGTGGATGGCTCTGAGCTCGACTGGCAGCCAGTGCAGGCGCTGTAGAGATGGTGCGATATGGCATCTCAGTGGTGTCCCGGTGAGGAGTCTGGCGGTTGCATTCTGCACTAGCTGGATTTTACGAGTGGTTGACTGCGGCAAACCCACGTACAAGGCATTACAGTAGTCCAGCCGTGATGTCACTGTGGCATGGACCACCGTTGCCAGCGCATCTGATGGAAGGTAAGGTGCCAGTTGACGTGCCTGGCGTAGGTGGAAAAAAGCTCCCTTACTTGTCGCAGCAACCTGGGCCTCCAGTGAGAGTCTCGAGTCTAGTATCACACCGAGACTCTTCACCGATGGGGCCGGGATCAGCGGCTCTCCCTCAAAGAGAGGCAGCGGAATGGGTGGCTCTGGGCTTCCCGGCCATAGAATCTCAGTCTTTGATGGATTGATCTTGAGTTTGTATGAGCGGAGCCATCTGGTCACTGCCTCTAGTCCTTGTCTGAAATTCTCAGGCACCGATGTTACACCTGGCTCAAGCTTCAGCAGAAGCTGGGTGTCATCTGCATATTGGTAGCACCCAAATCCAAAACTTCTGGCTATGCTTGCCAAGGGTTGGACGTAGATGTTAAAAAGCGTTGATGACAAAATGGCGCCTTCGGGGACTCCACAGTCCAGGGTGGATTTAAAAGCTTAAAAGCTCGTCGTCCAAGGTAGGCAGCCAGCACCCACCCAATCCAGGGTGACCCAGCCATAGGATCTCCGTCTTCGATGGATTCACCTTCAACCAGCTGGCACGCAGTTGTTAGGTTGTGGGATTAACATAACTCAAAAACCACTGGACAAATTGACACCAAATTTGGACACAAGACATCTATCCGGCCAACAAGTGATCATCACTCATAAAAATACTGAAAAATATGGCAGAAGAGATTTTAAAAGCCAAAAAACAAAAAATTATGTTACAACGCAAGAACAAAACCACATATATACACAAACACAAATATATACACACAAAACACATATATACAGACTGGGTTATTCCTTTGGAAATCTGGAACTTGTAGTTCACCTTATTCTGAGAGCACTGAACCCAGCTGATATTGAATCAGGATAAAGCTTGGTACACAGACCCAACATGGCCAATTTTGAATAATAGAAGGGTTTGTGAAGGATTGATTCAAATGCTGGGAACTGTAGTTCACCCACATTCTTATGCATTTTCTAATGAGAGCATTCATAAAAACAAAACAAAAGGAAAGACTGATTTTTAACAAAAATAAATAGTGTTATACTTGACCAAACTGATCCTACCAAACTGAAAAACAAACAATGCCTTTTTCAAATAACCCGGGCACCGCCAGGTCCCTAAGCTAGTATATAAATAAATCTAAACGAATTGTATACTTTGCTTCATATATTCCTGGGTCAAGGCTAAGATAATAATGAATATTAATTCAAATCAAAGTATGATTTAGGCCCGTGTTTCCCAACCTTTTTTGAGCTGCGAAACACTTTTTACATTTACAAAATCCTAGGGCACACCACCAACCAAAATGACACAAAATGACACTCTAACACAGTAATACATATAGTTACTATGTTTTTAAATGTATTTATACACTCAGTGTGAAACCAGGGCCTGTTTCGATGAACACAACATAGATATCCTGGCAGGAATGGGAGAAAGACACACACGAAGGTCTTGCTCAACAGCTGGGAGTTATAGTTCACCTGCAATCAAAGAGCATTCTGAACTCCACCAATGATGGAATGGAATCAAACTTCCCACACAGAACTCCCATAACCATGAGAAAATACTGTAAGATTTGGTTTGGTGGGCATTGACCTTGAGTTTTGGAGTTGAAGTTCACCTATATCCAGAGAGCACTGTGGACTCAAACAATGTTGGATCAGGACCAAACTTGGCATGAATACTCAATATGCCCAAATGTGAACACAGATGGAGTTTGGGAAAAATAGACCTTGACATTTGGGAGTTCCAGTTTCTGGGATTTATAGGGATTTATAGTTAACACACAAACAAAGAGCATCCTGAACTCTTGCAACAATGGAATTGAACCTGGATGTAGGAGTGAATTCTGAGGTAGCAAAGTTTGCAGACGACACTAAATTGTTCAGGGTAGTTAAAAATGAAACTGATTGTAAAGAGCTCCAGAAAGATCTCTTGAAATTGAGTGAATGGGCAACAAAGTGGCAAATGCATTTTAACCTAAACAAGTGTAAAGTCATGCACATCGGGGCAAAGAACCCCAACTACACCTACCAATTGATGGGGTCAAAGCTTTCCGAGACAAACCAGGAAAGGGATCTTGGGGTTTTGGTGGACAGCTCAATGAAGATATCAACCCAGTGCGCAGCAGCAGCGAAAAAAGCAAATTCTATGCTTGGCATGATCAGGAAGGGAATCGAAAATAGGTCGGCAAATGTTGTATTGCCTCTCTACAAATCTATGGTAAGGCCACATTTGGAGTACTGTGTACAATTCTGGTCTCCGCACCTTAAGAAGGATATAACGGAACTGGAAAAGGTACAAAGAAGGGCAACAAAAATGATCCAAGGGATGGAGCGGCTCCCTTATGAAATCAGGTTGCAACGCCTTGGTCTTTTCAGCCTTGAAAGACGGCGTTTAAGAGGTGACTTGATCGAAGTGTATAAAATCATGCATGGGATAGAAAAGGTGAATAAAGAAAAAATATTTTCTCTGTCACCCAACACTAGGACTAGGGGGCACTCCCTGAAGCTCCAAGGTAGGAAAGTTAGGACTAATAAAGGGAAATATTTCTTCACCCAGAGGGTCATTGGGTTATGGAATTCACTTCCAGAGGAGGTTGTGACAGCTGTCAGCCTGGACAGCTTCAAGGCAGGATTAGACAGATTCATGGATACCAAGGGAATCAGTAGCTACTGAAATGGACATTCAAGTGCCACCTCTGTGTTGATGGAGGCAGGCAGGATTTTCCCCGGTACTGGTTGTGGGGGTTGGGAGCAGGTGAGGGTTTTGCCCTCCTTTCTGCTAGAGATCCCTGTGTACAACTAGTGGGCCACTGTGTGACACAGAATGCTGGACTAGATGGGCTGAGGCCCGATTCAGCATGGCTCTTCTTATGTTCTTATGTTCTTATGTTCTTATGTTCTAACCAAACTTGGCATATTGAACTCTCATTACCAACAGGAAGTACTGAAAGGGTTTGCTTGGGAATTGACCTTGAGTATGGAAGTTGTAGTTCACCTACACTTAGAGAGCAATGTGGACTGAAATAATGATGGATCTGGACCACACTTGAAATGAATACTCAATATGCCCAAATATGAACGGAGTTCAGGGGAAATAGCCCTTGCCATTTGGGAGTTATAGTTGCTGGGATTTATAGTTCCCCTACAATCGAAGAGCATTCCGAACCCCACCAATGATAGAACTGGGCCAAACTTCCCACACAGAACCCCCAGGTGGCTCCCTTCCTGAATGCCTCTCTCCCTCTTCCACACCAGAAGGGAAGGCACTCACTCGGTCCATGGTTGCCTTCCTTCCTTCCTTCCTTCCTTCCTTCCTTCCTTCCTTCCTTCCTTCCTTCCTTTTTTCCTGCGGTTCGAAAGAAGATGCATAGAACTTACAGTTATTCTAAGCTTCCGTGATAAGTTCCTCACATCATGGATTATTCATTTTCTCCTTCTAAACAACTTTAGATGTACTTTTCTCTAACCACTTCAGAAAACTTTGTATGTATATCATTTATTTTTTCCTCTTCCTCTTCTCTAAAAGATTATGACTCCACCACTTTAGAAGAAAAGAGGAAATTATATAGTCACATGCAGTTATTAAGGCAAAACCTTTGGTTTAAGGAAACATCTATTTATAGTCCCTGGTCAGAAGGTTGTCCAGTCAAAGCAGACATTTCTTCAGGGCATCTGAGTTTCCTTTAATATAAATCAATTCTACCACTCCAACCTGAAACTATAATTTTCTCTTGTACTTGTTTTGTTACTGTGGGAACATCGCAGCAACATCTGTGTTTTCACTAAACTCTTTTTAAAGTTGAAAATCAAAGTAGTATCAAAAACTATGGAATAAAATTGTAGGGAGTTGTGAGGGCCAACAACATAAAAGCATAAGAAGAGTCATGTCAGATCCAACCAAAGATCTATTTAAGACAACAACATATTTCCACTGTGGCCATTAACAGATGTACATGGGTAGTTCACCTGTAGGACATGAGCACAATAGCATATGTTCCCCAACTACGAGGGCGGGTCAATAAGTCAGTGACTTTTTGAATTTCCCGCCTCTTAACTGAAAGGGCGACACTGCTCCTGTTAACAGCATCTGTCAGTTGACTCCTGTCAAAATTTGAACAAGCTGCGTCATTTAGTTTGTGTTTGACAGCCATTGATAGCAGACTACCGGCTGATTTGAGGAGAAAATGGAAAAAAGTGAATTTTGTGTGCTCATTAAGCATTTTTTTCCGCAGAACGAAACCATCACTCAAACCAAGGCCAAGCTTGATCAATACTACGGGGACTCTGCACCATCAATTTCAATGGTAAAAAGTGGATTACTGAATATTGTTGTGGCTCTACAAGCACGGAAGATGCCGAATGTTCTGGACGCCCAGTTGAGGTCTCTACACCCGAAACAATTGAAAAAATTCACATTATGGTGTTGGCCAATCGAAGTTTGAAAGTGTGAGATTGTAGAAACCATAGGCATCTCACATGGCTCAGTGGTTTCAATTTTAAATGATCAATTGGGGATGAGAAAGCTTTCTGCAAGATGGGTGCCGTGTTTGCTCACAATTGACCATGCACACATGTGCAGTTGCCATGGCAACAATCAATGAATTGGGATACGAATTGCTCCCTCATCTGCCCTGTCCCGAGTGACTATTTCCTGTTTCTAAACCTGAAGAAATGGATTGGCGGAAAGAGATTTGGCCCCAACAATGAAATAATCTCACAAACAAATACCTATTTTGATGACCTCGACAAATCTTATTTTTTGGAAGGGATAAAAAAATTGGAGAAACATTGGACAAAGTGTATAGAGCTCAAAGGAGACTATGTTGAAAAATAAAATGATTTTTTATCCAAAAACCTGTGTTTCCTTCAAAAAGTCACGGACTTATTGACCCACCCTCATACTATTCAGAAACTAAGTTGTTATGGATAGCTTTTAGGGATGTGCGATCGATTAAAAAAATGTTTCAAAATTCCACAAGTCTTCTATAAACCCACTTCTTCAGATGTTGTAGAATATTTTATGTTCATATCCTGCTTGTAGCCACCTCAGATGTGTCCAGTTGTGGAAACAAATTGTTGCACGGATATGCCTTTGATCTTGTCATGTATAGGTCTTATATGCCAGTTATATTCCTCTACCAGCCCACACCACAGGAAGAACACCATCATCCCCACGTCAGCATAGGCAAATCTGTGCTTAAGTCCTTTCAGAGATGATGCTACCTGGGAAGCATCATCTCTTCAGATGCCAAGATTGACAAAGAGATAGATCACAGATTAGCAAAGGCATATAGTGCATTTGGAAGGCTTCACAAAAGAGTCTGGAGCAACAAGCACCTGAGGCAAAGCACCAAAATCAGTGTGTACAGAGCTGTCATACTGTCTATTCTCCTCTATGGGTCTGAAACATGGGTCACCTATCGCCAACACCTACGACTCCTCGAACACTTTCATCAGCGCTGTCTTCGCACAATCCTAAATATGCACTGGACTGACTATGTGACTAATGTTGAGCAAGCAGGGATCACCAGCATTGAGGCCATGCTATTGAGAACACAGCTGCGCTGGGCAGGGCACGTCTCTAGGATGGAGGACCACCGCCTCCCAAAGTCACTACTCTATGGTGAACTTGCCACGGGTCAGCGCGAGAGAGGCGCCCCCCAGAAGAGATATAAGGACTCCCTGAAACAACATCTCAGTCTCGTCCAGATTGATCACCAACAGTGGTCCACCCTGGCCTCACATCGGGAGGCATGGAGACGCACTATCCACAATGCTGCAGTCTCTTTCGAGAAGACACGCCGAATGGGTCTCAAAGAGAAACGACAACGCAGAAAGATCTGCAACTTGGAAACAACATCACCCAATTAGACTTTCTGCTGTGCTTTCTGCAACCGAACTTGCCTATCTCTGATTGGCCTTTTTAGTCATCAACGCGCTTGTAAAAAGCGTGGGGTGAGTCCTTCCTAAGAATCTTCGTTCGCGAAGTAATGCCAAGAGATATTCCATTTTGTTTGAATGTTTTTGTCATAGCCTTACCGCTCTAAGTGTGCTACACAGAAGGTGTTCAAACCCTTATGCGTGATCTTTGTTGAAAATTACCCAGGGCCAACAACTGCCAAAATGATTATCTGAGAATTAATAAAAATAAATTCACAGTCCAGTGGAATCTGGGATGGATGCAATTAGAAACTGAAATGTCCTCAACTGAATTATCAGCCAGCAAATTCCCTACCATTTCTCTTCATCTTTCTCACTCTTCAACCGATCAGCTGCTGCCATCCTCTTGCAACTGCAATTCCTCATACCTTCAGATCTCCCCCTTCCATTTACCAAAATAGCCTGCACTCCAAGCAACTTCTCTGCCTCCCCCCTTCCAAACACAAACTTCAAACACGGGTCACTATATTGGCATCAAGCTTAGTATTAATGAACAGACTCTATTTTGCACCCTATCCTGGGAAACGTTTCTTGCCGTTAGCTTGCCTCAGGCCACCGGAGCCTAACAAAGGGTCAGCTCAGAGAATAAGAAATGAAATTCAACTGCATCTGAATGGAAAAATCCCAAAAGACTGGATTGTAAATCATGAGGATATTTTCACATGTTGGACTATTATACAAGTCTCTGTATAATGAGGAGCACTAGGTGTTATTTCCATAGGCATGTGTTTTTCATCTCAAGAGCTCTCCCAGTTGGTGATGCTTATACATCAGTTCTCTGACACACAGACACAGCATCATCAGCAACGGGTTTTTGAGATCACTGGGAAAAATGCAAAATAATGAAGCCTTGATAATTGCAGTTCATTGTTATACTGCTGTGCAAAGTATTCCAAAGAAAGCACCACTTCTTCTTGTGGAAAATTCCCTTGATATCAATATTTTTGGTGGATAATGCAGAATTTAAAGGAACAGGGATTTGTGGATGTATTGGTTCCCAACCATCACCACCTTTCAGGAGGCTTTCGTTATTGGTTGCTACTTCTGCCGGAAAGTAGCAGCCAATAATGAAAGGACCAATGCGGCGACATCTCCTGCCCATCCCCTGTTCGGATATCAGCCAGCCTAACACCTTAAATCAAGAATTAGTTTTCTAAGATCTACAGAGATACTCACAGGAACACCTCAGCAAGCGAGAGTCCAAAAGTGGCAGGTTAAAACCCAGACCTTCAGCCCATAGCTGATACCAAATGAGATACTCCCTCCGGAGCACTCAGAAGTCTTGGTGACTTGGAAGGTTCCTTATTAGACTGAGCTCTAGCACCATGTGATGCAGAGCCAACCTTAAGAAATGGGGGCATAAAGTGGAGTCCACAACATGCGAGTGTGGAGAAGAGCAAACCACAGACCACCTACTACAATGCAATCTGAGCCCTGTCACATACACCTTCTCACAGTGACACCAGAGGCACCCCAAGTGGCCAGCCACTGGTCAAAGGACATTTGATATAATGTCAAGTTTTAAAACTAGGGGGGGGGGTTCAATACATTACAACTGTACCTTGTTTCACTCCTGATAGGAGTCCCCGGTGGCACAGCGGGTTAAACCACTGAGCTTGTTAACTGAGGGGTCGCAGGTTCGAATCTGGCGAGTGGCATCAGCCCCAGCTTCTGCTAACCTAGCAGTTCGAAAACATGCAAATGTGAGTAGATGTTGTACCATAGACCTGATGGATCCCTCAGTAAACCACTTGAGATTAGCTGTGGTTAAATGCTTTATTTAGAATAAATGAATAGAGTAAAGTAGATAGAAATATTGTCCAAGGATGCTCCCAAGCATCGAGGTATTGCAAAGCAATAGACCAACAGGCAAGACAGGATCAAAAGGTAAAAAGAGTCTTGATGCCCCAATGGGCCAAATCCATGGATAGGTTCTTGGCAATCAGAGTCCAAAGGCTGGGAGGCCCAATGGCCCAGGCAAGATTCCATGAAGGCTTGGCTTGAACTGAACGTTGGCGAGAGATGACACACATCTCTCAGACCTAACTTAAATAGGTCTCACAGGCTTTGATCCTTTCGACGCAAGGTGCGTCGTAACTTGGTTCTCATGAGCTGATCCCCAGCTGGGCTTTCTCAAGCCTGCCGCATCAGAATGGTATGTCAACTCATTAACACTTGCACCTGGATGGAAGGGAGTTAACCCGACTCCACTTCCCCAGTGCTTCTTATTGGCCCGGGATGGAGCTGAGCTTCCCTTGTTCTTGAACGTGGATTGAACTGGAGGCCTCTCCAGAGGCTGGCTTTCTGGCCTAGCTGGAATCTCTGAAACAACATGGCTTTGCCCTGGTTTGGCTAAGGAGTCAAGCTGGGGCATGACAGTAGATCAATAGCTATCGCCCTGGTGGGAAGGTACGGTGCTCATGACCTTGGAGGTGTCTATGGACAATGCCGGCTCTTTAGCTTAGAAATGGAGATGAGCACCAACCCCCAGAGTTGGACACGATGTCAGGGGACAACCTTTACTGTTTTTCAACTGTACCTTTGGCTCGCTCCTGATATGGTAAATAAATAGGAGGCTGCAAATATGCACACAAATGTAGGCACACACACATAGCATATTCGGCATCTTTCTTGCTTGGATTGAGGGGAAGTGGGGATTTTCCCTACCACAACACTTTTTAGCACATGAGATTGATATAGGATTAATTCTGAAACTCAACATTTAGCTAAATAGATGTGAGCCACAACAGAAACTTGCTGTGTGGTATGTCTTATATCTCTCCAGAATTACTATAAATTAGTTCCATTCTTCTACATTTTGACTTTTCAACCTCACCTCCAATAATCGATTGGCATTGTGTGGCAGCTGTATATGATTCACTTCTCAATGGGGTTTTGAGAGTCTCCTAATTCTTAGGACTCTTCTCCCCAAACAGCAAATATCCTCGAAGGCTTTCATGGCCGAAATCACTTTTATTGTTTTAAGTTTTTTGGGTTGCATCTTCTCGAACATGGCTATACAACCGAAAAACCTACAACAACCCAGCAAATATCCATTGCTAATTCTGCTGATTCCTCCTTCTTATACGAGGGTGGGTCAATACATCCGAATTTGACTTTTTGAATTTCCCGCCTCTTAACTGAAAGGGCGACACTGTTCCTGTCAACAGGCATCTGTCAGTTGACTCCTGTCAAAATTTGAACAAGCTGCGTCATTTAGTTTGTGTTTGACAGCCATTGATAGCAGACTACTGTGTGATTTGAGGAGAAAATGGGGAAAAAGGGAATTTTGTGTGCTCATTAAGCATTATTTTTTGCGGGGAAAAAACCATCACTCAAACCAAGGCTAAGCTTGATAAATACTATGGGGACTCTGCACCATCAATTTAAATGCTAAAAAAGTGGTTTACTGAATTTTGTTGTGGCCATACAAGCACGGAAGATGCCGAATGTTCTGGATGCCCAGTTGAGGTCTCTACGCCCGAAACAATTGGAAAAAAAATCACGATATGGTGTTGGCCGATCAGAGATTGAAAGTGTGAGAGATTGTGGAAGCCATAGGCATCTCACATGGCTCAGTGGTTTCAATTTTAAATGATCACTTGGGAGATGAGAAAGCTTTCTGTAAGATGGGTGCCTCGTTTGCTCACAATCGACCACAAACACAATCATATGAGAATTTCGCAGGAGTGTTTGCCATTGTTCAACTGCAATATGGACAGGTTTTTGCACCGTTTCCCAACTGTCGACGAAACCTGGATCCACCGCAACACACCAGAGACCAAACAGCAGTCAAAACAGTGGGTTTCTCGGTGTGAATTGGCGCCAAAGAAGGCCAAAGTGGGTTTGTCAGCCAATTAAGTCATGGTGACCATTTGTTTGGGATGCACGCGGTATAATCCACATTGACTACCTTCAAAAGGTAAAAAATCAATGGAAAATATTATGCCAATTTATTGGGTCAATTTAATGAGGATTTGGAAAAAAAGACCACATTTGGCCAAGAAAAAAGTTATTTTGTACCAGGATAATGCAAGGGTGCATACATGTGCAGTTGTCATGGCAACAATCCATGAATTGGGATACGAATTGCTCCCTCATCTGCCCTATTCTCTGGATTTAGCCCTGAGTGACTATTACTTGTTTCCAAACCTAAAGAAATGGCTTGGCGGAAAGAGATTTGACTCCAACAATGAAATCATCTCACAAACAAATACCTATTTTGATGACCTCGAGAAATCTTATTTTTTGGAAAGGATAAAAACATTGGAGAAACATTGGACAAAGTGTATAGAGCTCAAAGGAGACTACGTTGAAAAATAAAATGATTTTTTATCCAAAAACCTGTGTTTCATTCAAAAAGTCACGGACTTATTGACCCGCCCTCGTACATGGATTTTGCGATGTTGACCAAAGTTCACACCCTTAACATTGCAAACATAAAGAAATTATGTGTAGTATTATATCACTTGGTGGAAGCAGCTGGAATTTTTAAAATAATGAGCACTGATGGTGAATCTTTCATCTGGAACAGAAATGAAGATGACTTGTTTCTAAAATGCAAAACATTGCCATTTGTTTTCTCTCAAGGATCTAGCTTCAAAGGGGAGTGTGCAATTGTTCCTGCCCTCCAGAGTCCTTTCTACAAATGTTCTTATGGTTCCTCATCAGCAACACAGCTAGCCATATGTGGTTGTCTATGTGTGCATTGTGAATGCAACCACACCATCTGTCGAAAGGGGTTGTATGAAATACTCCAGGGAAACAGTCCAAATAATAGTTATCAACATCTCTTTATTCTCTTTCTACTTTAAAGGCTACACACTCCAGCTGACAGAAAAATGCCATTCTGCAATCACATGTGCTGTCAACCGCACATATGACCTCTTTTTAAAATATAGGATTGTACAAAATGGTGGGCAAAATGATAATACAAGGCATAGAGCAGAGCTTTCCAAACTGTGTTGTGACGTATTACTATGTCATCTGCAGTGTTGAGATGTGTCATGTGAACTTTGGGTACTACCAATTTGTATGTGTTTTTAGTCCGCAGAGATGTCAATTGGGGAATCTCTTCACAAAGGGCAGGCCAGCCTTAATTACTCAGATTCAGTAATTACTTAATTACTCAAATGTTTTTTAAGAGGTCCCCCCCCCTGGTCTTTCTGTGGCTTTCTTTGCTACCTTTTGTAGCCTTGTATGTAGGAATAGTTCAATGGGAGGGAATTTGGCTGTAGAACCTCTAGTTCAGGGGTTGGGAACCTTTTTGACTCAGAGAGCCATAAAAGCAAAATATTTGGAAATTTATTTCAGTGAGAGCCATATAATATATATAATATATTTTAAGACTGAATTCAACTAAATGTGAGTCTATACATACATACTATGAGAAAAGGATTCCCCCGGCAGAATGAAGGGACACTTCAGTCCTGGCTCTGCAAAAGGCATGCTCAGGACTCTGGGAAGGAAGAGAAGACAGAAGGGGGAAAGAAAGAAAGAAAGACAGACAGAGGAAATGAAGGAGGGAGGGGGAGAGGAAGACAGAAAAGAAGAACAAACGATGGAAAAGGAAGAAAAGAAAAGAAAAGCAGGAGAGAGACAAGGAGGGGAAAAGAAAGAAGGAAATGGGAAGGGAGGAAAGGAAAGGGTGGGGAAAAGAAAGGAAAGGGAGTGAGGAAAAAGTAAAATAATGAAGGGAAAAGAAGAAAAGAAAGAAAGGGAGAGAGAGGGAAGTGAAAAGGAAGGAAGGAGAAGGAAAGGAAGACTTGGGAAAAAAGAATAGAAGAGGGAGGGGAAATGGAGGAAAGAAGGAAGGAGAGAAAGAGAAGGAGAGGGTGAAGGGGAGAAAGGAAGGAAGAGGGAGAATGGAGGAAAGAAGGAAAGAAAGAAGGAGAGAAGGAGAGGGAAAGGGTGAAGGAGGAGAAAGAAAGAAAGGAAGCGGCGGTCGCGGCACATTTGTGTCACCCCCCGCTGCATGCTGGGAAACCGAGGCCTGGGCTACCTGGAGAGCCAGATGCAATCATGAAAAAAGCCACATCTGGCTCACGAGTCATAGGTTCCCTACCCCTGCTCTAGTTCAATACTTGTTTTGGCACAATTTTTTTCTTCCTAATTTTAATCCATTTATTATTTAATCCCACTTATATTTTTTTAATTAATCAATTTCTGGTCTTTTTTATGCTTCTTTGGCATTCTTTTCTTTGGAATTGCTTAATGCAAGGGAATTATTTTGAAGATCTGTTTACTTTTAATTCCTTCATTACTTAATCATACTGCTATTTTCATTTTATTTTAATCCTTGCTAGTCAATAAGGCAGTGACAGACTTTGTATTTCTAGGTGCAAAGATTATTGCAGTCGCAGACTACAGCCAGGAAATCAAAAGACGCTTACTTCTTGGGAGGAGAGGAATGGTCTCAATACAATAGTGAAGAGTAGAGGCATTACACTGGCAATGAAGATCTGCATAGTAAAAGCAATGGAATTTCCCATAGTAACCTACGGAAGTGAGAGCTGGACCATAGGGAAGGCTGAGCAGAGGAGAGTGCCTTGGACCACAAGAAGATCCAACCTGTCCATACTTTAGGAAATAAATCCCGAGGTCACAAAGAGACGGGAGTGACTGAATGGATAAACAACAACAAAGTCAATAGGGCTATGCAAAATTATCATTAATCCTGTAAGTCATTAGCAATTCATTACATTCATGCAAACAATTAATAAATTGTTTTATAACAATTATTAACTTATTAATTATTACAATTATTAACAATAAATTAATAAATTGCTATTAAGAAACATGCAAATAGATAACATCCCCAATTTTTTCCTTTTCCTTTCCTGGTCTGCCCATCCTTCCCCACTTTCCTAGTAAATGTTTAGTAAAATTTATTTGGAGAAAAAGAAACATGCAAAAAAGAGGGAGAAAAAAATAATCGAAACACTCACCAATAATTTTTGTTCAGATTTTGCAGCATTTGGAAGCTTCCCAAAGTCAGTTTAATTTTCAGTATAAGCATTAAAAAAACTTTGGTAAAGCCAAAGAGGCCATTGCTAGACTAAGGCTGCTTGCCAATCACCATAAAGAAGGGCAGCTAGTTGGGCTAGGAGATAGTATGAGAACACAACATTCTGGGAAATGTAGTTTGGGAAGGTGAGGCCCCCTGTGGTAGAGGATTCAAAAGGTCCTGCCCTAAACTACTTCAGCATCAGAAAGCCCAATGATCAGAAAACGCAATATTTTATGTTGGTCATGGGGGTCCTGTGTGGGAAGTTTGGCCCAATTCTATCATTGGCGGGGTTCAGAGTGCTATTTGATTGTAGGCAAACTATAAATCCTACCAACTACAACTCGCAAATGTCAAGTCTATTTTCCCCAAACTCCACCAGTGTTCACATTTGGGCATATTGAGTATTCATGCCAAGTTTGGTCCAGATCTATCACTGTTCGTGTCCACAGTGCTGTCTGGATGTAGGTGAACTACAACTCCAAAACTTAAGGTCAGTGTCCACCAAACCCTTCCAGTATTTTCTGTTGATAATGGGAGTTTTGTGTGCCAAGTTTGGTTCAATTCCATTGTTGGTAGTGTTCTGAATGCTCTTTGATTGTAGGTAAACTATAAATCCCAGCAACTACAACTCCCAAATGACAAAATCAACCCTCCCCCAACCCCACCAGTATTCAAATTTGGGTGTATTGGGTATTTGTGCCAAATTTGGTCCAGTGAACGAAAATACATCCTGCCTATCATATATTTACATTACAGTTCATAATAGGACCAAAATGACAGTTGTGAAGTAGAAACTAAAATAATTTTATGGTTGGGGGATCACCGCAACTATATTAAGATATCACAGCATTGGGAAGGTTGAGAAGCACTGCTCTAGTGCCTTGCCAAACTACAAATACCAGGATTCCATATGCTTTTACTTAGACAATCCCTTGTAGCCCGAGGATGATGGTCCTCCAAGTTCAGTGACTTGGCGGTAAGTCTTTAGGTGGCTGTGGACAGGCCTGGATTAACACTTTTTTTTGCACCCTAGCCACACTTTCGAATTATGCCCCCTTCAAGCCAACCTCCCGCCACCTCCAAGGTCCCCTTTCCCACCAGCTGGAAAGCTCTGCTGTGCTGTGAAGGTCTTCTCGGGAGTCGGGAGGGTTGGGGAGAGTGCAGCGGGTGCAAACTCGCTCCAAAGGCGCTCACGAGAGAGAGAGAGAACGCACGCACAAGAGAGAGAGAGAGAGAGAGAGAGAGAGAGAGAGAGCATGAAAGAGCGAGAGACGGAGGGGACGGAGCAGAGACTTTGCCGGGAGAAGGAGCGAGGAGGGGCATGAGAAAGGGGGAAAGAGGGGCGCAGACCAGGTTTTTTTGGGTCCGTGATCTGTGCCCCCCCTGGCTTGCGCCCCTAGGCCATGGCCTCATTGGCCTTATGGGTAATCCGGGTTCGGCTGTGGAGCCCTATTCTTGATCTGCATGTTCTCCCGCATATGATGTTGCTATGAGAAGGGGAAGGTCCTCACGGTGTGTGTTGCTTTATTATAGTTTCCAGGAGAAGGAGGAACTTTAGAAGACTTTTTTTTACAGGTGAGGCTTGCTAAATTCTCCGAGATTTTTTGCTTTATATTCCTTCTTAATTTCTGACAATCTAGTTCTGCTTCTGATCAACCAGTCCAAAAGAAAATGAAAATGAGCATGGATGCTAATTTGTTGCAGCTCACATCTCTCGTAGCCTGTATCGCATTATCCTAGCATTATTTGATTCCTTTTTCAAAAATCAAAGCTTTGATTAACCAAGATACATCCAGTCAGCTCTTTTTGATATTGCTCGACAAGATAAAATATATTCCATATTTGTAACTTGATTAGCCTTGTTTGCTGGGAAAGGCGGTGATATTTCTATCTCTTGGAGTAATATTCTTTGATACCGTGAAACTCTCAGGGAAAAAAATGCCATAATGTATTATAGAATCAAAATAATTTTGTTTTATCTCTGTCATTTCTACTCAAGCAACACCGGTAGCATTGAGCAACAAATATGCGGTTTTCTTTTTTTTTCCTCACTAAGATTCAGCAGCAGTTTGTATTAAAACAAACAAATCCATAGAAATTCATTTCCAGGTGCTTTCCTTTCCTTCTCTGCAAACAAACAATTATGCTTCCATTTTTTCTCCTCCCGTGAAACTCAGATCTATTTTCTTTCCATGTAAAATATCATTGCCTTGATAATGGGTCAGCAGCAATATCATTCCACTTGCATAGCCTCCCATAGTTATGCTAATTGCATGATAAAGTCCATGAATGTTATTAGCAAGGCATTTCATTTTTGTACCTCTACTCAGTGGGTTGCTTGGGAAAATGCCGCTTAATGCTACAGACACAGCCGAGTTTCATAAATACAAATGCAGAATAATAATGTTAAAATAATTGAAAGACTGCCCACATCTTAATAAGCAGTTATTAGAATGGAAGTGCATTGAGCCGAGGATGCTATTTCTCTCCCCCTCCCCACCCTTTCCTGGAATCAAAAATTGCTAAGTTTGCGATACTCTGAGATCTAGTTTCACCACTAGCCCGGAAACTTCAACTTGTCCAACGCTCGGCTGCCAGATTAATAACCGGGGCAGGTTACAGGGAGCGGTCGACCCCCCTGTTCAAAGAGCTCCACTGGCTGCCGTTTACTTTCCGAGCCCAATTCAAGGTGTACTAAACGGTTTGGTACCCGCCTCTCCTTCCATGAGCCAGCCCGAGCCCTTCTCTCCTCAGGGGAGGCCTTCCTTTTGCCCCTGCCAGTCTCACAGACCCGGCTTGTGAGCACTAGGGAGAAAGCCTTTTCCTCTGTGGCCCCCTCATCTTTGGAATTCCCTCCCGGGAGAGATTAGGAATGGCCCCTCATTGGAATCCTTCAGGAAACAACTGAAAACCTGGTTCTTTCACCTGGCCTTCGGAGATTAAGCTCCGCAAATGCCCCCATTTCTGTGAGACCTTTTCCCCCTATGTGCCCCTATGTGACCCTTTGTATTCATCACTACTCCAGTTATCTCCCCCGAGTTTTTAAATATCCTATATGTCCATGCGGCCCGCCCTGTCGGTTTTGTTTTAGAATAACCTGTATTGTTGTGTTTTCACAGATGTATTTTATTGTGTTTATTATTTTTATTATGTTTATTGTTCTTCTGTGTTGTTATATCTTATGATGTATTGTTTGGGCACGGCTCCATGTAAGCCGCTCCGAGTCCCCTCCGGGGAGATGGATGCGGGTTAGAAATAAAGTATTATTATTATTATTATTATTATTATAGTGTTCTATGGGCAGTAGCGGAATAGACAGATGCAATGAATTTGCACCCTTTCTTTGTTTAGTTGGTTAAGTTGTACCCCACCTTTCCTCAAATGAATCATAGAAACCTTGAGTTGGAAGACACCTCGTGGGCCAACTTTGGAACATGGAATGTAGCACCACTATACCGATCTTGGAAGATAATCCTACGCGGACAATGAGGGATCACCTAAGTAAGTCTGCTATTCTATTCTCTTTCTTGGCTTTTCTTCGTGAACAAAGATTCAGGAAGGACTCATCCCATGCTTTCTACAAGCACGTTGATGATTTGGAGGTTGGATGTGTCCTTTGAGCCTGTGCAATGGACCTTTCCGGTCGAGGGCAGTGTGCACATAACTGGCCTCACCCTTTAAACCAAAGGTTCACCTGCCGGGATCTAGCAAGCTTAGGACGGTGGCAGCGAGGTCCTCAGGTGGTAGCTTTGGTTCGAGTTTCCTTCTCTTAGATGGTTGACCGTACAGGGTTAAACAAGCACCATCTGCCCGGGTTTGAAATCAGAGTTTTCCTTCTTCTAGGATGGTTGCCAAAAACTAGAGAGCCCATCCTGCCCTTTGATGCTCTTTGTCAGACCCTTCGGTTGTGACCTGTCCGGCATGGGAGGCCCTACGGGTGGCTATTATGCCACCGCCAGCATAGCTCACAACTTCATTAGGGTACGCAAGCCTCTCCCCCGCAACAAGGGGGCGCCAACGGAGAGGTAGTCTGCTATACTTTTGTGGAATCACCCCAAGTGAGGGTTATATTTGAGCCTAACAGCTCTGATTCCCATCAATTTTCCAACCAGTTTTATGTAGGCTGCTTTTGTCTCTCCTCTTGTGAATTCATCCACCAAGGAACACAGAACCAAAAAAAGTAGTTATCAGTATGTGGTTATTTTGATATTTTAAAAAAAAGCTTTTCATTTTTGTGATGCATCTCTTTTAAAACGTTGTTACATGAAGTTAAGCCATGTTTTAGTAGTATTTCTTTTTAAATATTTTAGAAATTGTTTTTCTTGATTGTTTTTTTTTAAAAAAATAACTCTGAAACTCTGTGGTTAGAGTTGAAGGAATTAAGGACTAGAGTCCTTTTTTCTGTGTTTCGTACCTTTGAGAAAAACAACGATATTGTTCAGAACTGTGGCTTTCCCGATTCAGTGATTTAGTAGCTAGGGAGCCCAGACAGAGCCAGTCTGTGGTCCAATGTATTTCCATAGCTTGATTCATGAAGAAAAAGTCAATTTCCTGAAGGGACTTTGGAGGTCAATAAGGAAAATGTTTTATTCGTGAATTCAGCTCCAGCCACACCAAACAGGCATCAGATGGTTATGGCATCTAACAGGGAGACAGAGTGCTTTATGCTCATGCAGATGCATGCAGAATTGTCCTATTTATTTTATTAATTATTCAAATATATATCCTCACTTTCCTCTATTAAACTCAGGGCAGCATGTATGGTTTCCCCCATCTCCAATTCTTACCAGCAACTCTTTAGAAAATAGGTACGAGGGTGGGTCAATAAGTCTGTGACTTTTTGAATAAAACACAGGTTTTTGGATAAAAAATCATTTTATTTTTCAACGTAGTCTCCTTTGAGCTTTATACACTTTGTCCAATGTTTCTCCAATTTTTTATCCCTTCCAAAAAATAAGATTTGTCGAAGTCATCAAAATAGGTATTTGTTTGTGAGATTATTTCATTGTTGGAGCCAAATCTGTTTCCGCCGAGCCATTTCTTCAGGTTTAGAAACAGGAAATAGTCACTCGGAGCGAAATCCAGTGAATAGGGTGGATGAGGGAGCAATTCGTAACCCAATTCATTGATTGTTGCCATGGCAACTGCACATGTGTGCATGGTCTATTGTGAGCAAACGCGGCATCCATCTTGGGGAAAGCTTTCTCATACCCAAGTGATCATTTAAAATTGAAACCACTGAGTCATGTGAAATGACTATGGCTTCTACAATCTCTTGCACTTTCAAACTCCGATCGGCCAACACCATAACATTAATTTTTTCAATTGTTTCGGGTGTAGAGATCTCAACTGGGCATCCAGAATGTTCGGCATCTTCCGTACTTGTATGGCCACAACAAAATTCAGTAATCCACTTTTTACCATTGAAATTGATGGTGCAGAGTCCCCATAGTATTTATCAAGCTTAGCCTTGGTTTGAGTGATGGTTTCTTTCCGTAAAAAAAAAAAAGCTTAATGAGCTCACGAAAATCACTTTCTTCCCATTTTCTCCTTAAATCACATGGTAGTCTGCTATCAATGGCTGTCAAACACAAACTAAATGATGCAGCTTGTTCAAATTTTGACAGGAGTCAACTGACAGATGCCTGTTGACAGGAGCAGTGTCGCCCTTTCAGTTAAGAGGCGGGAAATTCAAAAAGTCATCGACATATTGACCTGCCCTCATAGAACTGAAAGGGAATAACCAACTCAATGAATTTGATGGTTCAATGCAGGCTTGGACCGAGATCTCCCAATTCTTACCCTACGCTTTAACCATTACAATACTGGTGTTTCTTGAGGTTATAGATATAACCACAATATATGATTTATTAATTAAATAATACATATTTAATATATAAAATCATATATAGGCATGTGTGATCCAAAAAAAAGATTTTAAACTGTGTTCAAAAGTAGAGGGCGCTGGTGCTTCATTTCTAAAGTCCTTTCCGAATTTTGGTGGTAAAAAAATCGAAACTTTAAGAAACTTCAAAATCTTTGTAAGTACTTTGCTAATGGTGGTCGCACATGCGCATTAAGAAAAACGGTAACTGGCTGTGGGGAAACTTCAGGGGCTTCTATCTCCCCCATTTTTAAAGCCATCGTGGTGAAACTTGCCATAATCATAGAAAAAATATATACCACTGTTAGCCCACCACCTTTCATGGCGTTTGACTTATCCACGGATAGCCTATTTGGTGATTTTTAAAAAACCCTACAAGAGCTAGATCATTGATTTTTCTATCCAATGACACAATATAATACAAGATCATTTCCCCCAATTTTTAGAAATACTAAAATATCTACTGATGTAAGGGATTTTTAAAAAAGTTTTTAGAAAAATTAACTGTTTAAGAGGAGGAATTATTTTCTCTCTCCTCTCCCGATTGGTGCATTCTCCTCCCAAGGTATACTGGGAAATGTAGTTTAAGGCAGGGCCTTTTGCAATCTCTACCATTGGGGGCCTGAAACTATAGTTACGATGGCTTGATTAGCCTTCCTCACAGCGACTCCCTTATGGCAGCACCGGCAAAGATGGGGACACAAAAGGAATGAGATTTTAAAAGCAGCTGTACCAAAGTTTATTTATTTATTTATTTATTTACGTTCGCTCTTATATTCCGCTCCTCCCAGCAGGCTCGGGGCGGATCACAACACAAATACATGGGCGGCGGTTGAAAAACATATCAACAAGCGGCCCTACAATCGGTAAAACATAAAAAACATAAAAGCCACATTTAAAACCAGTTACATGGTCATACATCGGTGAGGAGGTATGCAGCATGGTAATTGTCGGTGCGCCTAATTGAAGGCCAGTCAAAGAGGGGTCGTCTTACACGCCCTCGGAACGGGCCCAGTTCCGTAATGGCACGGGCACTGTCCGGAAGGGCGTTCCAGAGTACTGGTGCTGCCGCTGAAAAGGCCCTTTGTCTCGTCGTTGATAGGTGGCAGGAGCGGACTGATGGAATTAACAACAGATTTTGCTCATCTGAACGCAGTGATCTCGGGAAACGTCACGGGGTAAGGCGGTCCTTCAGGTACGCAGGCCCTAGGCCGTGCAAGGCCTTAAAGGTCAAAACCAACACCTTGAAGGCAATCCGGTACTCAAGAGGGAGCCAGTGCAGTTGCCGGCGGATAGGTGGCATGTGCTCCCTCGCTGGCCCTCCTGCCAGCAAGCGGGCCGCGGCAGTCTGCACTCGCGTGAGTTTCCGGGAGTGTCGACAGGGGAAGGCCAACGTGAGAGGGCATTACAGTAGTCAATCTCGAGATGACCGTCGCTTGGATCACCGTGGCCAGGTCCTTCCTGGACAGGTAGGGTGCCAGTCGCCTAGCCTGACGGAGGTGAAAAATGACATCCTGCTGACCACGGAGACCTGGGCCTCCATGGTCAGCGAGGAGTCCAGCACAACCCCCAAGCTCTTAACTGACGGCGATGGATTAAGTCGCTCGCCGTCCAGGGTAGGCAACCGGCACCCACCCAGCCCAGGCCGACCGGCCACAGTATCTCCGTCTTCGATGGATTCACCTTCAGCCAGCTAGCACGCAGCCAGCCAGTCACGGCTTCAAGGCATAGATGGAAACAATCGGGTACGGAGTCCGGCTTGCCATCCATTCTCAGCAGAAGCTGGGTGTCATCAGCGTACTGATGACACTCCAGACCAAAGTCACGGGCCAGCTGGGCCAGGGGGCGCATATAAACATTGAATAACCAGGGGAGAGGATGGCCCCTGGGGAACCCCACAATCAAGTGGGGCTCTCCCGGAGACCTCCCCGCCCCCCTCCACTCGTTGTCCCCGATCCCGGAGGAAGGAGGCCACCCACCTAAGGGCAGTCCCCCCAACCCCGGCAGCGGCTAAACGGTGGGTCAATAATGCATGATCTACTGTATCAAACGCTGCTGTCAGATCTAACAGGACAAGCAGTGCTGATCCACCCTGGTCCAGCTGGCGGCGAAGTTGGTCTGTAATGGCGACGAGCACGGTCTCCGTCCCATGCCCAATACGGAAGCCGGACTGGAAGGGATCAAGTCCAGCTGTGTCATCTAGGAACCGCTGCAGCTGCTCCGCTGCTGCCCTCTCAATTACCTTGCCTAAGAAAGGCAAGTTGGAAACAGGCCTGTAATTGGAGGGAGCCGAAAGATCTAAATTCGGCTTTTTCAGCAGCGGTTTCACCATAGCCTCTTTTAATCCCCCTGCTTAATGGTTCTTTCCCCTCTATTATTTAACACCTATATGTGACCACTTGCCCAGCTGGTGCGCAGCTTTGGGCTTGAGTGTCATCAGTACGCTGATGACACTCAGCTCATTCTGAGGATGGAAGGCCAGCCCGACTCTGTACCTGATAATTTCCATCTCTGCCTCAAAGCCGTTTCTGGATGGCTGCGAGCCAGTAGGTTGAAGGTGAATCCAGCAAACACGGAGATCCTTTGGCTAGGTCGCCCGGGCAGTGGGGAATTCCAGCTTCCAACTCTGGACGGCATGGCTTTATGCCCGTCGTCATCAGTAAAAAGCCTTGGAGTCCATCTGGACACTCGGCTCTCTATGGAGACTCACATCTCCATGGTTAGCCGAGCTGCGTTTTTCCACCTTCGCCAGGCTCAGAGTCTGGCCCCCTACCTGTCCCGTCGCGATCTGGCCTCAGTGATCCAAGCCACGGTCATCTCAAGGTTAGACTAATGTAACGCTCTTTACAATGCCCTACCTCTGTCGGTGACCCGGAAACGTAAGCTAGTGCAGAACGCAGCAGCCCGTGTGCTCACAGGCACGCCTGTGGGCCAGCGTATTACACCTGTGTTGCAGGAACTGCACTGGCTACCTATTGAATTCCGGATCACCTTCAAAGTGTTAGTCTTGACTTTCAAGGCCTTGTATGGTCTGGGGCCAGTGTACCTGAGGGACTGCCTTACCCCATACTATCCCATGAGATCACTGAGATCTGAAGACCAGGATCTTCTGTTGGTTCCGAGTGCCAAAGCCTACCATCTCACATCGACGAGGAGAAGGGCATTCTCCATTATTGCCCCCACGCTTTGGAACTCCCTGCCACCGGAGGTCAGGTCACTTCACGACCTTATGGCTTTCCAGAAAGCCTGTAAGACCTGGCTGTTTTGGCAGGCCTTCGAAACTAGTCAAGTTACTAGGCATGGTTTCGAACCCAAAAATCGTGATTCTAAAATCAAATTGGGGGGATTATTTTTATTAGTAATAGAAAGACTTACAAAACAAATTCCAAAAATTTCTAAAATGTAACTTAATTACTAATGAAATTCGTTAGTAGTTTGTATGCCAGCGCATGCGCATTCCAGATGGTTTTGGCCTACAACTCCCAGAAATCCTAACAGCTGGTAAATTGGCTGGGATTTCTGGGAGTTGTAGGCCCAAACTTGAATAAATCACACTGAATTTTAGATGGGACTCTCCAAATAGGAAGGAGGGAGGGAGGGGGTATTCTATTCTTGGAAGCAGCAAAAAGGAGGAGCCCCCCCTCGCTCCTCGCTGCCTCTCTCTCACCCCGATCATGAGGGAGCGAGGGCCCAAGTTTGCCCAGGCTGAGAGGAAAAGGAAGAGGCCTGAGGCTGTGAGGAATGGTGGGAGTTGAAGTCCAAAACACCTGGAGGGCTGAAGTTGGCCCCTCATGAAGCCTCTTCAAGGCTTTAGATCCTGGCAGGCAGAAGGGGCAGGGAGAGCCGTCACTCCTCCTGCCCTGCCAGGATCTAAAGCATCAAAGAGTATTGGGGTGAGAAACCAACCTAATGTATAATAGAATGAATGCTACTGTAAGTGCCTAATATTATAAGTAATCCAACTGGTCATATACCTACATTCCATGCACATGCAATAATACAGCAGTAATAACAATGGGTATAAGAAGAGGTAAAATTCAAACCGGTATTCTGACTGTGGTCCCTCCTCAAACTGCAATAGGCTCTTCTCTGTGAGCCCGAGAAAAGCCAAAACCCCGGGCACAGCGTTTGCTGCCTGGGTGCACACACATACATATTCTTTGGGGGTTTGCTGCAGAATCCCAGGCTCATAGAGAAGATTCTGCAGCAAATCCCCAAAGAATATGTATGTGTGTGCACCCAGGCAGCAAACGCTGTGCCCGGGGTTTTGGCTTTTCCCGGTCTCATAGAGAAGAGCCTTTTGCAGTTTGAGGAGGGACCACAGTCAGAATACTTCGGTTTGAATTTTACCTCTTCTTATACCCATTGTTGTTACTGCTGTATTATTGCATGTGCATGGAATGTAGGTATGACCAGTTGGATTACTTATAATATTTGGCACTTACAGTAGCATTCATTCTATTATACATTAGGTTGGTTTCTCACCCCAATACTCTTTGATGCTTTAGATCCTGGCAGGCAGGAGAGGCAGGAAGCCTGGAAAAATGTAAACAGAGGGTTTACTCAGAAGTAAATCCACAAAGGAGTGCACTTCATCCAAAGTGCCCTCCTTTGCAGATTTACTTCTGAGTAATCCTCTCTGTTTACATTTTTCCAGGCTTCCAGCCGAAAGAAGGAGCGAGTTTAGGGCTTGCCTTGCTATAATACTTATTGGCAAGGGAGGCGGGAGGGTGGTGAGAGAGAAGGAGGGTGCCCCCCCCCCTTACGACCTAATAACGACACTTAAGAAAATCCTGGCCCCGAAGTTCTATAAAGAAAGTCCACTTCCTGGTTGGCGTTCCAGGTGCGGAAATACTCAAAAGTAGAATTTCTTACAAATTTCTTCCGAATCATTTCATTTTCATAACTTTTTTCTCATGCCTACCAGTTACATATGTCAGTTAGTTTAATACTGTTGCTTAATGTAAAGTTTTAATGTCCCATTGCTGTTTATCCTTTATTGTTTTAATGTGCTACTGCTGTTGTTTTATTCTCGAATCTGTGAGCCGCCCCAAGCCATCCGGGAGTGGCAGCTAAGAAATCGAACAAATAAATAAATAGTGAAAATTAAACTGACCTTAGGAGACTTCCAAACGTTACAGAACATTTTTCCAAAAAAATTGATAATTGATTAAAATTCTAAACTACTCCCCCCCACACACACACACCTTTCCTGCATGCCTCGGAACTCACCTCCATATGCCAAAATTTAATGAACCAGATCCGAGTTCTGATCTAATCCAAATTTTTGCACAAGTCTAATATCTAATTAATACTTTTCTTGCTCTTCAGGGTGGAAACATCTCATTCCTTCCCTAATATCCAGGCAGAAAGGCACAATAAAACTTGTGTTGTTGAATGCTTTCATGGTTGGAATCACCCAGGCAGGAATCAGCCAGTCTTTGAAGCTGCAAGACCATTCAATGCTAATTAAGGTGGCCAATTGCAACATTCACACCTGCCTCAAGCAGACAAGAGTTCTTTCTCCCAGCCTGGACATTTCACGGATATATAAACCTCATTTACCTAGTTTCCAACAGCTCTCTCAACCTCTGAGAATGCCTGTCATACATGTAGGCAAAATGTCAGGAGAGAATGCTTCTGAAACATGGCCATACACCCTGAAAATAACCCAAAATAAAACTTTTTATTCTACATAGCAAAGGGAAGTAATAGGGCATTTGCAAAAAGAATGTTGCCTTGAAATAAGAATATTAGCTAAAGGAATATAAACAGTAACACCAATTTTAATTTCTTCATTTCGATTACATTTCTTGGAATGGAGTTTTCATTGGTACTTTCATACCAGTACTGCAGTGAGTGTTATGCCATGTGCAACCATGGCAACCAAGCATGCCTTTCAACCTCTTAATTTGTATGTTAGACTTGACACGAGTTCTAAAGAAACAACCAGCAACCCCCCAGGTTGGGGTAAATGGAAATGATGTTGTTTTCTTTTAGCTGGCGGTGCTGTCAAAATGCCCTAATTGTTGCAATGCATAGGGGTTTTTTGGCAGATGCCTGCCTTGTCCTTTGAATGCAATATTTTGGTGGAGGATTAGGCAGTGGAACTGATAATTAATCCATACATATGCAGCCGACAAAGCAAGCATGTTCATTATACACAGTTGGTATAGGGAAAAGTGCTGGAACTCAGCTCAGTTTACAACTACCCCCTTTGTTCAAAAACAAAGGGTAGGACAACATAGGACCACTGAAGATTAGGTTAAGAGCAATGAGGCACAAATAGCACTGTTTATTTAGCATGTACAGTAAAGGATCTATATTTAGGACAGTATAAAAATAACAGTAGGATACATGGAAGAACTAGAGCAAGGCAAAAGTAAAGTAAGAATTTCATCACACGCAAGCCCCCTCCCCCATTTCTACACACTTCTGAAACATTTCATAGATGAAGTAACATGGAGGCCATCATGCAGACAGATTTACACCTGTCGTCCATGGTATTTTGTTAGTGAACTGCTAGAAGTGTGGAGAAACAGGTGGGGAGGGGGGCAGGGAGATGTCATCTTCTGGCCTCCTGATGCATGTGGAAATGGGCCATCTACCCTTTAACCTTCTCCTGTTCTTGTATTGCTTACAATGAAAAAATGTGGGGAATTATTTCATTTTAATAACTACCAGACCTACCCTGGATTACAGGTATCCAGTTAGACACTTACACATGCAGGGCCAAAAGTCACTATTGCACTATTGATGGCAGTAGAATTTTGTGGAGACAGCCTTGCCTTTGTGTGCTACAATTGCACATTGTAAGTTTAAGTTCTGCATTACAGTTGTATATCATAATCATTGTCATATGGTCTTTATTGTTGCACCCCAGAACGCAGGCCGTTCCCCTGATCACACACACACCAGGCAGATGCAATAAATGTACTTTTATTTAGAATAAAGATAGTCCAAAAAATATAAGAAAAAGCAATCAGAAGCAAAATCCAGAAATAGTCCAATAAAGTTCTTGAACAGGAAGCCCAATCGGTTTAATCCAAATGAACGCAGGATACTTGAGCAAGGCAAACGTTCGTAGGCAAGACAGACCGCTGCTGCAGTCAACGTGAAACTTGAGACAAACCGTTCCGGCGGTTCCATGAACTTAGAGACATGAACAAAGTCCTTTCCTTTCTAAACGTAGCTTCAGGTCTGACTAAAATCACCCAGGCACCAGTTAATAAACCGAACTATTTCCTGTGTGCCCAACGTGTTCCCTTTCTCAGGCCCCAATCTCTCCTCGAAGCCCGAATACAGGCCCTCCTGTCTAATTCCGGCTCATTAGCCGGCCTAGCTGCCTCGCTATCAGAGTGAGAAGTAGAAAACTCCCTTTCTCCGGAATGTCCATCTGGGAAGGGAGTGAAAACTCTCTCTTGGGAACCAAGGCCGCCTGGCCTTTCATAATCTGATTCAGCATCCGTTTCCATGGATTCTTCACTAATAGAATGATGACGATGCGATGGAAACTGATTTCAACATGACGCTGAGGCTGCAATTGTATGTTTTTAATTGTTAAATTGTTATTATATGTGTTACGTTTTGGGGGGGGAAAGTTTGTCTTGTTGCTGTGCTATATTGAGGGCAGAGACTGCCTGTGTAAACCGTCCCGAGTCGCCTTCGGGCTGAGAGGGGCGGTATAGAAACGTGACAAATAAATAAATAAATAAATAAATAGATTCTTCACGAAATTCATCTGCAGTCCCATATCCTTCCAACCATTCATTGTCCCATTGCAAACTCTTGTTTGGAGACCCATACCCATCTGGCCATTCCTCATCATCTTCAGGGTGACCCGGATCAGCTGGGACCCCCGATGCTTAACTCTGACCACTAGGCAGGAACACTAAGCTGGGCTGGGGCTGAGATACCACATTTATTTATTAACTTCATTTATATTCCACCCTTCTCACCCTGCAGGGGATTCAGGGTGGATTACAATCTACACATTACATTTAGACACACAAACACCCAAGACAGACAGAGGCAATTTAACATCTGGCCACCAGGGGGAGCTGTCGCACTCCTTCATTCCTCAACGTGTTTTCTGGAGATCTTTTTATGGCCTTGTAAGTCAGTTAAAATTAGCCTCCCCACTAAGTGGTACCTTAATTTCCTACTTGACAGATGCAACTGTCTTTCGGGTTGCAAAGTCGACAACAGGCTACACAATAGGTCGAGTGCCCACCTCGACCAGGGCAGGCCTTGAACCCATGACCTTCTGGTCAGTAGAGATCTTATGCAGCTGACACCAAGCCAGCTGCGCCACATTCCCGGTATTATCCATAATTATTAAGTTTGTAGAGCAATGTCACCATTTTACATGCTGCAAGTCGTTTCTGGTCGCTTCTGGCTGATACCGAATGAGAGACACCACTCTGGGTACACAGAAAACTGGGCAACTTGGAAGGCACTGAACAGATTGTGCCGTGGTATCATGGGATGCAGAGCCAACGTTAAAAAATGGGACTCCAAAGTGGAATCCATGACATGCGAGAAGAGCAAACCACAGACCACCTATTACAATTCGGTCTGAGCCCTCCCACATGCACAATTGAATACCTTCTTATAGCAACACCAGAGGCACTCCAAGGGGCCAGCCACTCCTCAAAGAATATTAAATATAATGCCATTTTTTAAAATCAATTTTTATTGATTTTCAACAGTTAAAATACAGAATAAAAGAAAATAGAAACGTAAAACAAGATAAGCAGAATAGAAAGTACAACCCGGAGCGCCCAGAAGTGGCCTCCAGGTTGACTATAAGTTATACAAGGGTGAATAGTGTGTGTAGACAAAGTTCAGTGAAAAGCGGGATCTTCTTCCTGGTTGACTCTTCTGTATCTCCTTCAAGTTATTGTCCCCATTCCATCCATCCTATAATTGAGTAGAGAAGCATTGTATTTTTAACCATCCAATAATAAGTCGACATTGAACTCTTTCCTGGAGTAATCCCTAATTGACTCCCAGTTCGTCCTTTTGAGCCCCTGATTCTGTTTATTCCTCAATCTTTCTGTCAGCCAGTCCATTTGTATGGTCTCCATCACTTTCGTAAACCATTCTTCCCTGGTCGGGATTTCCTGTGTTTTCCAGCCCTTTGCATATAGGATCCTTGCTGCCGTTATTCCTATCCATAGGATTTTTTTTTCTTCTGGTATTATTGTTCCTCCAATCATTCCCAATAACATTATCTCCGGCTTCCTCTCTAATTTATACTTTATCATCTTTTGGATTTCCCTTTGGATCATTGCCCAATATTTGGTGGCCCTGGGGCAAGTCCACCAAAGGTGAAAGAAGGTCCCGTTCTTATTTCCACACTTCCAACACGTGGGGTCTAGATTCCTGTACATTTTGGCCAGCCTGTCCGGGGGGAGGTACCAGCGATAGATGATTTTAACCCAGTTCTCTCTGAAGGAATTACTTAACGATTTTTTCACCACTGTACACCATATATTTTTCCACATTTGAGGCTTAACTCTAAATCCCAAGTTCCTGGACCACTCAGCCATGTAAGTCCTCTCTTGATTATTTGCCGTGGCTATCTCTAGAAGGGCTTTATAGATTTTCCCAATTTGTTTCTCTTCTTCCCCTATAATTTTTTGACCTAATTCCTTCTCTTCCTCTATAAATCCTCTTTTGATGTCTTCCTTAAACTTTTCCTTCACTTGCAAGTATGAGAACCATCCTAATTGGCGCCCCTCTTCCTCTAATTCTTGTTTTGATTTGATTGTATACCTATCCCCATTCCTCTTTATCAGTTCCTTATATGTCTTCCACTTGCTCCCTGTTAACTCTCTAATCTTAAAGGCTTCGTTCACCGAGGTCCATAAAGGGATTTTCTGTTCGTACAATATACTGGAATACTTCTGCCATACCCTCAGTAGTGAACTCCTTATGATATGGGCATTAAATCGTGCGTCTACCTTTCTTCTATTATATATGAGGTACCCGTGTAATCCATATTTGAGGTCGTGTCCCTCCAGTTTTATCAGCCTCCCATTTCTCAAGAGTATCCACTCTCTCACCCAGGCTAAGCAACTGGCTTCGTGGTACAGTTTTAGGTTAGGTACTCCCAACCCTCCCCTTTCCATAGTGTCCTGTAAAGTTTTCATCTTTATCCTCGGCTTCCTGCCTCCCCATATAAATTTAGACAGATCTTTCTCCCAATCTTTGAATATCTTTTCGTTTTTGATTATCGGGAGGGTCATAAACAGAAAGTTAATTTTGGGCAACACCGTCATTTTTATAGCCGCAATTCTCCCCATGAATGATAAGTTTAATTTGTGCCATTTCCCGAGATCTTTCTTAATTTTTTTCCATAATTCTACATAATTATTTTTGAAGAGCTTTGAATTTTTGTTTGCTAGAGAAATTCCTAGGTATTTAACACTTTCCTGTATTTCCATGCTCGTCTTTTCCCGCAAAAGTTGTTTCCTTTCTCTTGTCATGTTTTTGACCATTAGGCTAGTCTTGCCTCTATTGATTTTAAACCCTGCCACCTTCCCAAAATCTTCTATTCTTTCTAGCCATCTTTCTACAGTCTCTACGGGCTTTTTTATTATAAGCACAACATCGTCGGCGAAAGCCTTCACCTTGATGCTGTCCTTTTGTAGCCGTAATCCCCTGAGTTCCTTATCTTCTCTTAATTTGTTTAATAGGGTTTCTAGCGCCATTATGAATAAAAGCGGCGATAGGGGGCAGCCTTGTCTTACCCCCTTACATATTTCAACCTCCTGAGTTCTACACTGGTTTACAATTATCTTCGCTCTTTGTTTATTATAGATGGCGCGAAATGCATTCTTTATTTGGAAACCCATGTCCCTCTCTCCCATTAGGGCCTCCAAATAGCTCCAACTGATCTTGTCGAACGCTTTTTCAGCGTCCAGGAACATCAGGGCCACCTCCTTTTCATTATTTTTTTCGTAATATTCCAGAATGTCTACTATAAATCTAATGTTTGTCCTAATCTGTCGTTTGGGTAAAAAGCCGTTCTGATCTTCCTTAATCCAATTATTGAGAAATACTTTAAATCTAGTTGCCAATATCGATGTGAACAATTTATAATCAAAATTTAACAAGGAGATGGGCCTGAAGTTCGCTGGATCGCTCTGATCTCTTCCCTCTTTTCCTATTAATGTGATGTTTGACTCTTCCCATGAGGCCGGTCCTACTCCCTGCATTAGAATTTCATTAAACAGTTTTTCCAATATCTCTATCACCTCTTCCTCATATTCTTTATAGTATTCTGCGGTGTAGCCGTCGGGGCCGGCCGCTTTGTTCCTTTTCAATGCCCTTATTGCTTCAGAGATTTCCTCCCTAGTTATCCTTTTGTTTAACTCCTCTCTATCCTCTTCCGAAATCTTTTCAAGCCTTCCTTCCCCTAGGTATTTAGATATCTCTTCCTGTCTATATTTTCTTTTTATATAGCTCCCTGTAATAATTTGCTATGGCTCTCCTTATTTCCTCATCTACGAAGAATTCTTTTGGCCAACTTTAATCTTTTTAATGACATTCTTTGCCCTCTTCTCCTTTAACTGGTACGCTAATAACTTCCCTGTTTTATTTGCTGATTCGAAATATTTTTGTTTAACATATTTCAAGTTCCTTTCCATTTTCTTGAGCTCTAGGCCTTCCAATTGCTTTCTATAGAGAATCACCTCTTTTCTACTTCTCTCACATCTGGGTTTAGCTTTCCACCTTTTCTCAGCTCTCTCTAGTTTTTCACTAACTTCTTTTATTTCTTTCTCTCTCTGCCTTTTCTTGAGGGCCTGTTTCTTCAGGAAGAATCCCCTCATATAGGCCTTACCGGTGTCCCAAATTAGTTTTGTATTCTTATTATTCTCACAGTTAATCATGAAGAATTCTTTCATTAGTTTTTTTCCCTCTTCTCTGATCTCTTTATTCTCTACTATATGGTTTGGCAATCTCCAAAAAAATTCCCTACGTTTGCTTAACATCTCTAAGATTATACAGCAATGGTCGGATATTGTTCTGGCCTTTATTCTAGTTTTTTTGACTAAAGGTGTCAGCCCTCTTGATACCAAAAAGAGGTCGATTCGGGACCACGTGCCATGGCGGTCCGAGAAAAATGTGTAGTCCCTTTCTTTCAAATGTTGTTCCCTCCATACATCTATTAGGTTCAAGTTGTTTATAATATCAAAGCAACTTCCTGGTAATTTCCCCTTGGGTTCTCTCTTTCTTCCCACTTCCCACTCAATGCAATTTTTTTTAACTTTGTGCTTTCTAAATACATTATAACTGTACCCACTGTTTGCTTCTGATATGATAAATATATAAAAACTATTTTACATAGAGATGCATGTTGCTCATGCAGTGGATTTATACATTTAGACATTTACACTACACTGAAGGGATGTTTTACTGCAGCCACATTCTGACATTTATTGTGGATAGCAATAATAATAGGATGCTTAACAGGCTTTGTTGGAAACTACAAATCCAAGCCCCATTGTTTCCTAGCATTCCTGAAATCCTTTCAACTTAGCTAGTATCTGACCTTGGCTGTAATATGATTCCACCTCTGGATTTATTCCCATTGACTTGGTGAAAAGCTTAGTCGGTTTTTATTGTTTTTGACCTCAGCACTATGCTTTCGGACATCCCTTTTCATTGTGTTTCCTGGCTTGTTACCTCAGCAATATTTTCTTGGAGTGCAGTATTCCAACATCTCTTAGATCAGGGGTGCCCACACATTTTCAGCATGCGAACTACTTATAAAACAACCAAGTCAAAATGATCTACCTACACACTACAAAAATGTAAAACATTTATAACTATTTTCAAATTTATTAAGGATTCTTTGTATGTATGGCCAGCCATCATCATCATAATAATAACCATGTCTAGTCCAAGAACCTTCTGCCTTCCTGCAGCAAAATCACAATCAAAGCACCTCAGACAGATGGCCACCCAGCCTCTGTTTAAAAACCTCCAAAGAAGGGGCCTCCACCACACTCTGAGGCAGTGAGTTCCACTGCTGAACAGCTCTCACAGTTAGGCAGTTTTTCATCATGTTCAGGAGGAATCTCCTTTCTTGTAGTTTGAAGCAATTGATTTTGTCATTTGGGAGTTGTAGTTGCTGGGATTACTAGTTAACCCACAATCAAAGAGAATCCTGAACTCCACCAATGATGGAATTTAACCAAACTTGGCACACATGAGACCAACAGAAAGTACTGAAAGGGTTTGCTGGGCATTGACCTTGAGTTTGGGAGTTGTAGTTCTCCTACATCCAGAGAGCCCTGTGGACTCAAATAATGATGGATCTGGAACAAACTTGGCATGGATCCTCAATATGCCCAAATGTGAACACTGGGGAAATTTGGGGAAAATAGACCGAGACATTTGGGAGTTGGAGTTGCTGGGATGTATAGTTCACTTACCTTGCGGAGCAGAGTCACGCTGTGCCAGCTGGCAGCGAGGAGGGCGGCCAGGAAGCGCTCCAGGGCCTCCTCGCCCAGGCAGGGGCTTCGCAGCCTCCCTTCCCTGCCTCGCATGAGGGGCAGCGCAAAGCCGCTTGCCGCCCAGCCCCAATCTCCATCCTGGCCCCATGGAAGAAGCCAATGCGTGTTATAGCTAATGTGGGTTGGTTCCTTCCATGGGGCCAGGAGCGGAGGGGCTTCTCTCTGATCCTGGCCCCATGGAAGGAGCCAATGCATGTTATAGCTAACGTGGGTTGGCTCCTTCCGTGGGGCCAGGAGTGGAAAAAAGCCCCTCCAATCCTGGCCCCATGGAAGAAGCCAATACGCATTATAGCTAACATGCATTGGCTCCTTCCATGGGGCCAGGAGCGGAAAAAAGCCCCTCCGATCCTGGCCCCATGGAAGAAGCCAATGTGCGTTATAGCTAACATGCATAGGCTCCTTCCATGGGGCCAGGAGCGAAGGGGCTTCTCTCCGAACCTGGCCCCATGGAAGGAGCCAATGTGCGTTATAGCTAACGCGGATTGGCTCCTTCCATGGGGCCAGGAGCGGAGGGGCTTCTCTCCGCTCCTGGCTCCTTGGAAGGAGCCAAGGCACATTATAGGTATGAGCAATGGAATCAGGTGAAGGGAGAAGTAGGAGGGCAGTTCTCCTCCCTCCTCCAGGCTACGCTGCTCGGTCGGTCCCTCCTCCAGGCTACGCGATCGACTAGTTCCAGCACCGCGATTGACTGGTTGATCACGATTGACCTAATGAGCAGTCCTGTCTTAGAGCTTCTGCTCCGGAAACTCTAAAAAAAATTAGAGCCTTCACTTTTGCTTAGTTTCCTTTTCAATGTGTCCTGCTGATTTTGTTGTTGTGCTTATGATCTTTTCTAGAAAATTATAGTTCATTTGTTCTTTTCAGGATAAGAGTCCAAGTGAATTCTCAGACCTCTGGTTTCCCACTTTCTCTAAACTCAATTACTTTCAAATATACAGAAAATGCTTATGTGTCTGTTTTGTTTTCCCCTCTTCAAAATAAAAATGAAAATGGCAAGTTACTTAGAATTAGAAATATGGAACTGGACTATGGAGGCCATGCTGTTTCCTGGCAGTTTGCCTGACCCAGATCCACATAAAATGTTTCTTCCCCATTATCCCTGTTTCTGTCTTCTGTTAGCTACTTTTTCTGCTTACAGCAATAGTTTCTCTCTCTCGTCATCTCAAACATCTTTCAACAGACCACTAAAATACAGACCAGCCGTATGCAAAGCTCTGGGTTCGCCATTTGTCTTCCCATTGTGCAATTGTCAGGATATAACCTCTAACACTCAGGCACTGCCAAAATATTTCCTTCATCCCATTCCCACTATCTCTGTGCAAGGAGGTAGTAAAATAGTACTTCGGTTTCTTGGTAAATCATATGTTGAAGCACAAACACAAAGAAAACATGTTTTCTGGAGTTCTTTGTTTGCACATATTTAAAGCTTTATAAAACCCAGCACAGTCGTCATGCACATATGAATGATGTTTGCAGCATTTCTGCTGATTTGCTTCTAGAAGCCTCTCATTAGTCTCTAACACAGTGTTTCTCAACCTGGGGGTCAGGACCCCTTGCGAGGGGATTTCAGAGGTCACCAAATACCATAAAAAACATATTTCTAATGGTCTTAGGAACACCTTTGGCATAATTGTTTGGGTTTATAGTGCTCTCCGGATGTAGGTGAACTACATCTCCCCTAAATCATTGTAAATTCATCCCAAATCCCTCCAGTATTTTCTGTTGTTCATGGGGGTTCTGTGTCGGACGTTTGGCCCAGTTCTATTGCTGGTGGGGTACAGAATGCTCTTTGATTGGAGGTGAGCTATAAATCACAGCAACTACAATTTCCAAATGTCAAGGTCTATTTTCCCCAAACTCCACCAGTGTTCATATTTGGGCATAATGGGTATTCGTGCCAGGTTTGGTCAAGATCCGTCATTGTTTGAGTCCACAGTCCTCTCTGGATGTAGATGAACTACAACTCCAAAACTCAAGGTCAATTCCCATTAAACCCTTCCAGTATTTTCTGTTGGTCATGGGAGTACTGTGTCCCAAGTTTGGTTCAATTCCATTGTTGGTGGAGTTCAAAATGCTCTTTGATTGTAGGTGAGCTATAAATCCCAGCAACTACAACTTCCAAATGACAAAATCAACCCTCCCCTAACCCCACCAGTATTCAAATTTGGGTGCATCGGGTATTTGTGGCAAATTTGGTCCAGTTAATGAGAATACATCCTTCATATCAGATATTTACATTACATAACAGTAGCAAAATCAGAGTTATGAAGTAGAAACTAAAATAATTTTATGGTTGGGGGATCACCGCAACATGAGAAACTGTATTAAGATATCCCCCACAACCCTAGCAGTATTAAAATTTGGGCATCTTGGGTTTTTGTGCTAAATTTGGTCCAGTGAATGAAAACACATTCTGCATATTAGATATTTACTAGGCGTGTTTTAGAATCCTAAAATGGTGATTCTTATATCAAATGGGGGGGGGGGATTTTTTATTAGTATATCAAAGACTTACAAAAAAATTCCCAAAAATTTCAGAAATGTAACTTAAGTACTAACGAAATTCGTTAGTAATTCGTATGCCAGAGCATGCGCATTCCAGATGGTTTTGGCCTACAACTCCCAGAAATCCTAACAGCTGGTAAATTGGCTGGGATTTCTGGGAGTTGTAGGCCAAAACTTGAATAAACCACACTGAATTCTAGATGGGACTCTCCAAATAGGAAGGAGGGAGGGAAGGAGGGAGGGGGTATTCTATTCTTGGAAGCAGCAAAAGAAAAGGAGGAGGAGCCCCTCGCTCTTCGCTGCCTCTCTCTCACCCCGATCCTGAGGGAGCGAGGGCCCAAGTTTGCCCAGGCTGAGAGGAAAAGGAAGAGGCCTGAGGCTGTGAGGAATGGTGGGAGTTGAAGTCCAAAACACGTACCTGGAGGGCTGAAGCTGGCCCCTGCGATGGGGCATGGCAGAGCAACGGGGAAGAGAAGCATCTGAGAGAGCGCAGGGAGAGAGAGGAGGAGAAGCGTGTGTGTGTGTGTGAAGCAGGCCCCTGCAATGGGGCATGCATGGCAGCAGAGCAACGGGGAAGAGAGGGGGGGGAAGCCTGGAGGACTACACTTTCCAGAATGCATTGCCTACCTAGCAGCAGCGTAACTTCCAGTTCCCCATAGAAATGTGGGAAAAAGAAGAAGCTGAATGAAGGCGGGAAGGAAATGAGGGGGAGAAGACAGGGAGAAGTCAGTAGTACAATAATTAATTAATTAATACTTAAGAATTTCTTACGATCCTAACGCAAATTGTTGGCCTCAAGGACCGTTAAAGGAAGTCTACTTCCGGGATCGCGGCAGCGATACGTAAAACCTCAAAAGTCCCATTACATACGAATCACTTACGAATCCTTTTAATTTCCGTTTCATTTTTCTCATGCCTAATATTTACATTACGATTCATAACAGTAGCAAAATTACAGTTATGAAGTAGCAACAAAATAATTTTATGGTTGGGGGTCACCACAACATGAGGAACTGTATTAAGAGGTTGCGGCATTAGGAAGGTTGAGAAACACTGCTCTAATGTCAAGCTTGGAAAACACAGCACAGGCAATTTATGGATTGTGGATAGGTTTTCCCACCATGTCTACTGGGGAGCTTTACCTTCTTCTCCAGGTCTATCATTTTCTTACACTAAGGAGTTAACTCTCTTTGCGCGCCCCCTTCTCTTTCCATCCACAAACTCACAGACCATTTGCAGACTAACTAAACAAAAAGCAGACTTTAAAAACTTTAACTATGGCTCGAAGTTAACTATAAACAGCTGTTGCCAGATAACAGGCTTCGTATTGGTAAATTGAGCCCCTTTCCTTCTTTCTTCCACAACGAGGCTATTCTTGAAGCAGCATTCGAAAAGTGGGGGTGGTGGAGGTTTAGTCTGGCTGTAATAAGGATTTAGAGGCAGGAGGGGGACCTGTGGTGGGAGGAGGGGTGGAGGGGAGATCCAGACTGAATTGTTGGCTGCCCCATTTCAATGGATATTTTACATGGCAATTCTGCCTTGGCTACTGAATGCCAAAATACACAAACGAGCTTTCTTCTCATTCCTAACGAAAAGAAAATAACCCATTTGGTTTTATCTTTCACTTTAGCAAAAACATTGTTGTTTTTTGTGTGTGCACATGCATGTGTGTGTGTGTTTAAGTAGGAAAACAGGCAAACCCCCCCTATCTCTTAAAATCTAGGACCCATCCGGTTTCAATTAAAGCCAAATACCTAAAGTTAAAAGACACTGTAGTAATGTTCCCATGTTCTAAATCATACCGTCTTTAGTGAATAAAATAACATATGGATTAATCTTGATACAGAAGTCTCAGATGGATTATCAGGTTCTGAAACTCCTAGGAAAAAAGTTGCTCATAGTGCAGAAACATTAGGAACTTAACTTTCCCATATATCAGACTATAAGAAAGACAGTTCTGCCGAGAGACAGAATGGTGGGTTACGAGGGCGGGTCAATAAGTCCGTGACTTTTTGAATGAAACACGGGTTTTTGGATTAAAAAACATTTCATTTTTCAACATAGACTCCTTTGAGCTCTATACACTTTGTCCAATGTTTCTCCAATTTTTTTATCCCTTCCACAAAAATTTTTTGTTGTTGAGGTCATCAACATAGGTATTTGTGTGATGATTTCCTTGTTGGAGTCAAATCTCTTTCTGCCAAGCCATATCTTCAGATCACTCGGGGCTAAATCCGGAGAATAGGGCAGATGAGGGAGAAATTCATAGATTGTTGCCGTGGCATGGTCAATTGTGTGCATGGTCAATTGTGAGCAAACGCAGCACCCATCTTGCGGAAAGTTTTCTCATACCCAAGTGATCATTTAAAATTGAAACCACTGAGCCATGTGAGATGCCTATGGCTTCCACAATCTCTCGCACTTTCAATCTCCGATTGGCCAACACCATATCGTGAATTTTTTCAATTGTTTTGGATGTAGGGACCTCAACTGGGCATCCAGAATGTTCGGCATCTTCCATGGTTGTACACCCACAACGAAATTCAGTAAACTCTTTTACCATTGAAATTGATGGTGCAGAGTGCCCATAGTATTTATCAAGCTTAGTCTTGGTTTGAGTGATGGTTTTTTCGCAAAAAATAATGCTTAATGAGCACACAAAATTTACTTTTTTTCATTTTCTCCTCAAATCACGTAGTAGTCTGCTATCAATGGCTGTCAAACACAAACTAAATGATGCAGCTTGTTCAAATTTTGACAGGAGTCAACTGACAGATGGCTGTTGACAGGAGCAGTGTTGCCCTTTCAGTTAAGAGGCCGGAAATTCAAAAAGTCATGGACTTATTGACCCGCCCTCGTATATATTATTTATTTATTTATTTATTTATTTATTCAAACTTCTATCACCGCCACTCCCCGAGGGCTCAGAGCGGTTCACAAGTCTGGATAACAAAACAATAGGCAACAAACAGACACTACAACATCAAGAAAGAAGGAAGAGAGAAAGGAGGGAGAGAGACAGAGAAAGAGCTCAGAATGTGGCAAGAGGGAGCTCAGAAGGACCTAAGCAAACACCACCTTGCCCACACGTCCCCCTCCAACCTCCCTCAATTCTCATCACAAAGGCCAGTTGAACTTATCAGCTCAATCTTTCCCTCCTTCTCCTCCTTCTTGCATTCCATATCAGGATGACTGATTCGGCCTTTTCCCCAAAGTTGGCATCCTGACGGTTGCATGGTTTCCCCAAAATTCTGTGTCTTTATTGCTACTGTTTGGTGTTTCCATTTTTCCTGTCTTTAACGCCTCTGGTTTAGCTGGCATGTCTGTAAAATGATGGACGGCAGTAGAGATTTATTTTATTTTCTTCTTACACAAGACCTTCCCTAATTTTCAGAGATTGGAATATATATGTTAACAATACTGGGGGGGATTGGCCTACAGATTCCTGGATCTGGGCCACCTTTGTTCTAGGGAAATGTTTCTAATTATTATGCTCATTTGCCTGCAGTTTTCCTAATTCCCCCAATCAAAGGAGAAATATTTGGTAACTTCAAGGCTGTCTCCAGCAGCGTTGTTGGTTTTATCAGTCCTTTCCTCTTCAAACTTCTGCTCTCATAATAAATCTGTCATACCAATATTACTTTGTCCTGGTATTGTATGGATGTATACAAAGGCCAATGCACAATAGAAATGTTGGATGGGGAGAGAGATGCAAATGGATGGTAGAACCGGAGATCTGTGACAAACTGTGTCTGCATGTTGAGGAAGCTAAAGCTCCCCAGTAGACATGGCGGAGAAACCGATCCAGACTCCTTGAAACAAAAAAAAAGGTTGCTTAGGGCCCTTCCAGACAGGCCCAAAAATACAGAACCTCTTGTGATTTTACAGGAGACACCCAAACAATTTCTCTGGTAAATAATAATAATACACTTTATTTATATTCCGCTCTTCTCACCCCGAGGAGGATTCAGAGCGGATTACATTACACATACGGCAGATAATCCCTGCTGGAAGACGTACAAATACAGTACAACAACAAGTACAATTATTGAATGATTTTTCTTCTGGCTGTGTCACAGGGTGCGGTTGCTCCATAATACGTCACAAGGGGGTGCTGTTGCTTCATCCTCATGACGGCGAGCCTCTGTTCCGCATTCCACCTTCCAACAGCCGATCTCCTCCCCCGCATTTGTGGTTCCCGGTTCATCTATTCACAGTTGGGCTGTTTTCGAACTGTTGGGTAAACAGTGGACAGGGCTCACAGCTGGGTGTCCAGGCCAGCCCTGGAATCGAACATGCAACCTTCTGATTGCAAGCACAGCTGTTCTTACCACTATGCTATCTCTCCGGCCCCTCTCTGGTAAAAGCAAATTAATTGAATACTTGGTAAGAACCAGATCTTAGGTAAGATCTGGACCTTACCAGGTGTGGGTCCTGTGTGGATTGGGCTCGGGGACTGCGTCACACAATACCTGGGCCCAATCCACACAGCTTTCTCAGTTTTTATGGCCTCCATGAGCCCAAAAAACTGAGAGCACACCCACCCCTCCCCCAAAACCCCAAAAGAAGCCCCCAATGTTTTTTTAATTAAAAAAACCCCCTTGTTTGGCCACCATTAAAATACTTCTGGAGTTCTCTTGGCACATAGAAGTCATGTGCCATGTTCTCATGCTTCAAACTACACACAAAGCCCCCTTGTCTGTGACCATGACGGCCATCAAAATAGCACCCTCATCACAGCATCTTTACACCACAATGCCCAGGTATGTATTCTCAATATAGCAGGAGTGCTGTTGTTCATGTTCCAGTCATGTGCACTTCGGACTTGAATTACGAAGAGTTCCTGCAGGACATTGTAAACCACACTGAGTTATGCTTTCTTTTGTTTCTGGTGGAATCCCTTCCCTCTTTTAAAAAACTTTATTTTTTTCATGTTTTGTTCTCCCAAGCAAATAACAGCTCATTCTAGTTGCTCGGGTACCTTATTTTGACTCTAGTCTTGACAGCACCAGAGGCTTTTATATGAGAAAGGGTAAGATAAGCATGACCTATGATTTATTTAACTTTTTTGCTGCTGCCAGGGCTCTCGGATTTTGGTCACCAAATGACCTCTAGGGAATGTAGGGGACAATTATGCAATACGTTTGTGCCCTGGGCTATTTTAGACTCAGGATACATCCAGATTGACCAAGACAGTTGTGGTCCAGATAAAGCCAAAAGAAACCCAACTATAGTTAAATTTCCTTGATATACATGTGTTATTGTAGGAGTTTGGGGTCAAAATACAACTCTCGGGAGTATGCAGGAGTCCCTTAAAGTCCTTTGTGGGTCCAGTTGGGTCCCTAGCTCCCAACATTTCCATCTCTGTGTTAAAGGGACTGTTTTCAACTTTGGAATAGTAGAGCAATATTTTCTGGGGAAAGTGGAAAGTTTTTAAGCATTTTTCATCACCCCAAACTGTGTACAATTGCTTGCTGACTTTACATCTGGGCATCTTAAACCAGTGACCTTTCTTCTGGATATATCTGCCAATTTTGAAAAGCCAAGCTGGGCAGATTTCCTTGTCTATGGCTCAGAAGGCCATATGTATTTTGAGCTGGATGTAAACCAGATTTCTGGTATTTTTACACAAAATATAATTAATGCTTATATGAAGAAAAACTCTGGTGGGTTGCTATTTACATAGGATTTATTGTGGCTTTGGAAGACCAAATGAGACCATGGTCTTATTTTTATTTTCATTATTATTGCTTGAAAAAGTACACTCTTCCATTCCTTCAACCCACTCATTTGTCCCCCCTTCTCTTCCCCAGCTAACTCATGCTGGCCATTTGTTTGAAGTTACTGCAGAATGTACCATGACGAGACTTCTTAAAATAGTACCAGCTGAAACAACACAATTCTTTTCTGCGGGGCTGGATGAAATGCTAAGAAAGGAAACAAGTCAGACAAAAGACAACATTTTCATAGAAAAAAAAGGCTCAAACAAGCAAGCAAATGTCTGAGGTATTTTTCTTTCTTCTCAGATTTAACGTTGGTTTCAATGCAGTTAGTGTCAGGGAACAGAGATATAGATTCCGTTCATTCCGGTGCACAGAAATATTGTATGATTCTTAGGCACTGTTGGGTTACTTTCTTTTGGTGATGTAGGCAGTCCCCAAGATACAAAAAAATGGTTCTGTACATTTGTTCTTAATTTGAATTTGTATGTACGTTGGTGCAGATACATTTTAAAAGTGTAACTCCAGCCAATTTTTAAAAATGTTTTGGATAGTATAGGAAAGGGTTAACATTCGTGAGGCATGTGGTTTGTTGTTTGTGTCCTTGTTTAGAAGATTTCACCTCATTTTCTGTCCCTGTGATAATTGAGTTTGAAAAAATTGGGTTGTTGTGGAACTAAGGTTTAATGCTAAAGCCTCGGTGGAAATACTTTTTCCTTGTGATAACTGTTTCAGAAGTGAACTTCCTTGCCAAAGAATAGATTCACTTCATGTTGTCTCACTCCCATTCTTAATTATTGTGTTTCAGGATCAGGGTGTTTTGGATGTGGGGAGTGATGTCAATGAGGTTCAAGATAAGTTTCAAGATGGCAATGGTTTGGTCAGTGATATTAATGCAGAATATGACCAGGAGAGCTCTGTAGTTTCCAAGGAGAATGCCCTGAGGGTGTGGGGATGATAGTGTGCTTTCTGAATTGTTACCAGAGGGTTCTCATGAGGCCTCTTTCGAGAAGACATGCCGAACAGGTCTTGAAGAGAAACAACAACGCAGAAAGAACCGCAACTTGGAAACAACATCACCCAAGGAGACTTTCTGCTGTGCTTTCTGCAACCAAACTTGCCTATCTCAGATTGGCCTTTTTAGTCATCAACGCACTTGTAAAAAGCGTGGGATGAGTCCTTCCTAAGAATCTTCGTTCGCGAAGTAATGCCGAGCCTTTTTCATCCTCGGGTATTTTCTTCTGTGAATGATGTACATGTTTTCCCATTTTGTGTGAATTGAGCCAAAGAGTTTTTCCAGAAGTATCAAGAAGTTATGTATTTCTGCCTAAACCAAGAGACCTTGAGAAATCTGCATTTTATTTTGGCTTCTACTCCCTGCAAAGCAAAATCATATTCAATCCATAGAAGCAATCAAAGAGACTCTCCCAAATGAAGACAGATACAGTGTTGGAAACCTAATCCTTGAAGTAATCATTATCAAACATTTGGAAATAAGAAACAACTGCTGGGCTGCACAATTTGTAAAACTACCTTGCGCAGGCAAACACTGGGAAGGAAGTATGGCTGTGAATGAAATAATAGAACACATAACCGTAACTCACAAGTAATGTAATATTTATAAAAATCCTCCAACAAAGCAGAGCTTCTTTCAAGGTATTTCAAAGAACCATTAATCTCTGAAAGAGTAAGAAAATGGGAGAACACAGTGACCAATAAGAAAGTGAAACCCTCGCCTTTGCTGGTTTCATGATCAAATACAAACGGTGGGTGATCTATGAGAACCACTGTGTTTTTGTAAAAAGAATCAAGGTTCTTAATACAACACTTGGAATATAAATTGGACAGTTACTTTTTGTTCTGATGCCATGGTGTCAGTATTGTCCCGGTTGTATGATATCTTCCTCTCTCTGGTTATACTCCGATTCCTCAATCATTTCAGAAAGCTTTGATTAAACTCCCATTGCAAATGTTTGGTCCCAACCATATTGGGAAGATTTAAGGAAGAGCTCAATCACAGTCAAATACTTATGTCAGAAGAATTATTAACTGGAACAAACTACAGGGAGTGGTCAACCCCCCTGTTTAAACAGCTCCACTGGCTGCCGATAAGTTTCCGGTCCCAATTCAAGGTGCAGGTCATCACCTATAAAGTTCTAAACGGATCGGGATCTGTCTATCTTCACAACCATATCTTCCCCTATGAACCCACATGCTCTTTAAGATCCTCTTCTCTCGATTCCACCTCCGTCTCAGGCACAGCTGGTGGGAACAAGGGAGAGGGCTTTCTTGATCGTGCCCCCCCCCCCAACATCTGGAACTCCTTCCCTAGGGAGATGAGGCTAGCACTCTCCTTGTCCACCTTCCACAAGGACTTAAAAATATGGATGTTCAGCTGTGCTTTTGACTAGGCAATTCCCTAGACCAGTGTTTTTCAACCTTTTTTGAGCCGCGGCACATTTTTTACATTTACAAAATCCTGGGGCACACCACCAACCAAAATGACACTCTAACACAGTAATACATATAGTTAATATGTTTTTAAATGTATGTATACACTCAGTGTGAAACCTGGGCCTGTTTCGAAGAACACCACAAATATATGACTTCCTCTCACATACTTATACATGGCTATTATGTCTTCTCTCAGCCTTCTCTTCTTCAGGCTAAATATGCCCAGCTCTTCAAGCCGCTCCTCATAGGGCTTGTTCTCCAGACCCTTGTGAAATATCACCCTGAGTGAAACTTGCTTCCAGTTAACTATGGATGTCATGAAACTGTTATAAACAGTTTCTTGGGGGGGGGGGACTCTCGAAAAATCCAGTAAAATAGTAAAAAAAATCCCAACATTTCCAAGTGGAGAGGCTCAATTTGTTTCTATATGTTTCATAGATCTGTGTGGCCTCTTTTGCTGCCTCCCTCTGCAAAAACAGAGCACTGGGCAGAAGGGATGGAGTTGGCGTTTTCGCGTTGGCTTGGATTTCTCGCGAGCCAAAGCCGGAAGCTCCACGTCGGTGAATTGGGCAGTGAGTGAACCTGGGAGCATTGGGAGGTTGAAGCAGCCCTGAGCGGGAGCTGGAGCCATGGTGAGTTGAGGCTCCTGAAGGCTTCCTCAAGGCAGTCCTGGCGCTGGCATTCAGCAGAGCCCTTCCTTTGCCTCGGGGAGGATCTCTGGGGAGGGAAAGAGAGAGAAAGAGCTGCTAGGAGGGGGAAGAGTGCCAATTTCCCACAGCACACCTGATGATCGCTCACGGCACACTAGTGTGCCGTGGCACCAGTTGGGAAACACTGCCCTAGACAGCAGGGACATTTGTCCTCAAACACTTTACGATTGTTTTACCCAAATCCTTAATGGTAAATTGCTCTTATCCTCATCGCTGCTATATGATATTTTCACTTTACCCATTACCTATATCCTTTAATGTTATGGCACCACTCCACCCACCCATGACGAGACATTGAGAGAATGCTTCTAGAGCATGGCCAAACAGCCCAAAAACCGACAACAACCCAACTTTGCTTCTAGTTGTTTGGTTTTGATGTTTGTTTTATATACTGTTTAATGTTGTTATTTATTTCATGTTATTGTTCTTGTCATCATTTTGTTGATATGCATTCTAATTTATTATGTTTAAACTGTTCTGTTGGGCTTGGCCCCATGTAAACCTCCCCGAGTACCTTTGGGGAGATGGAGGTGGGGTATAAAAATAAAGTTATTATTATTTTACTGACACAAAAACACAGTATGACACAGCAAACAAGATATATATGCTAGATTTCATATTACAAAAGCACAAGTCAAACACTTTCCAAGCATTTAGGACTGTGTGATATATTTTCAAATGATGCGTACAGATCCAAGTAAGGTGGCCTTTTGCAGTTGACAGATTGTGATTTTGTCAATGTTTATTATTTCCAAATGCCACCTGAGATCTTTTGGCATGGCACCCGATTACCACTGGGACCACCCGTACTGGTTTATGCCAGAGCTTTTGCAGTTTGATTTTGAGCTGGGTTTTTCCTGTTGTTTTTGTCATTATCATTATCATTATTATTAGTTACTGACTATTATTATTATTTACTGACTAGGATCCCAGGCAGCATCATTCTCTTTCAAAATACTCCCAAAAAGGAGTATTCACAACTTGATGGAAACTATTGATAGATATGGAAACGTGGCAGGATTTAAAATAAATACCGTATTTTTCGCACCATAAGACGCAGTTTTTTTCCTCCCAAAGTAGGAAGAAAAATCAGCCGCGTCTTATGGAGCGAAGTTGCAGGCAGGGAGGGGGGGGAGGCGCTGGAGCAGAGGGGGGGGGCGATATACTCACGCTATATTCGCAGGGCCCCCCGGTGGCTCCCGGCTGCGCCGGCGCATGCCCAGACTCCCGCTGCCGTGTCGCCGCAGCCAGTCGGCGGCGCGGAGGAACGGGGGCGGAAGAGGGGACTCACGGGGCGGGCTCGCCGCTCACGGACCCGAGGAGGAGGGGGGAGGCCATGAGGGCGGCCCCCACGGAGAGGCGGCGGCGGCAGCAGCAGCAGCAGCGGAAGGGCCCGAAGCCAGAGGCGCACCTTCGTGATGTCACTCCGTCACGCCTCTGCCGAGGAGGACGGGGCGGAAGGCCTCACCGGCCGCGCGCTGTAAGGACGGCCGGAAGGGAGGCCGGAGGGAGGGAGGAACTGAACCGGTGCTTGGCCGCTGAAACTAAATCCAGACAAGACAGAGGTACTCCCGGTCAGTCATAAGGCCGAACAGAACATAGGGTTACAGCCTGTGCTTGACAGGGTTACACTCCCCCTGAAGGCACAGGTTCGCAGTCTGGGAGTGATCCTGGACTCATCGCTGAGCCTGCAGCCCCAGGTCTTGGTGGTGGCTGGGAGCTTTTGCACAGTTAAAGCTTGTGCGCCAGCTGCACCCGTACCTTGGGAAGTCTGACTTGGCCACGGTGGTCCACGCTCTGGTTACATCCCGACAGACTACTGCAACGCTCTCACGTGGGGTTGCCTCTGAAGACTGCTCGGAAGCTGCAATTAGTCCAACGTTCGGCAGTCAGGTTTCTAACAGGAGTGGGGTACAGGGAGCATACAACTCCCTTGCTGCACCAGCTCCACTGGCTGCCAATTAGCTACCGGGGCCCGGTACCGGGCACAATTCAAAGTGCTGGTTTTAACCTACAAGACCCTATACGGTTCTGGCCCAGTTTACCTGTCCAAACAGATTCCCCCTACGAACCATCAAGAACATTAAGATCCTCCGGAGAGGCCCTGCTCGGTCTCGCCGGCTTCAAGCTTACAGCTGGTGGGGACGAGAGACAGGGCCTTCTCTGTGGTCGCCCTCGGCTGTGGAACTCTCTGCCAAGTGATGCTAGATCTGCCCCCTCTCTGTTGTCCTTTAGGAGGCTGGTGAAGACCTGGATGTGGAACCAAGCCTCCGCAGAATAGGCTGAGATTGGCTATTGTCTGAATGTATGACCACGTTTACAGATTGAGTGGAATTGTTTTAATGGCGATGTGGTTTTATGCTGGGTTTTTATGTATTTTAATATGTTGTTCCAGTTGTTTTTAAATTGTATAGCATTGAATCTTTGCTGTTATGATGGTCTGAGTCCCTCGATAGAGGTGAGAAGGTCGGGGTACAAAAGTTTTAAATAAATAAATAATAACTTCTAATAGTGACTTCATTAAATGAATTATGTATTGTGTGAAATCCTTTTATTTTATTTTTGACAAGCTAAACCTACTGACAACCAATTTTACTAAATGGCCCTGATTGCCAATATTTCATTTATAAATGATTTTATCTATAAATGTTTTTAAATGATTTTAATGGAAATAGTATTTAAGAAACAGCTGGGTAGAAAATTTGGTTTTTTCACACCTGCAAATGGAGATCAGGCTATAATAATGCTTTATTTAACTTAGAAGGATATAATTTAAAATTTAGATGGCATGAGTATTTGTGGTACGAAAAAGAAAAGGTCAATAAAGATTTTAATAGACACAATATTAAGAGCCAGCTTTCTTGCAACCTGGAAGAGATACAAGGCAGGGATGGAGCAAAAAAAGAAACAACAACAACAACACCTTTATGAGTGGTGTGGTTTTAATATTGATGTAAAGTTTTTTTAAATGTTTAGTATGTATTAATTTTAATGTTTATTGGAATTGCATGTGTTCACACTGGCAATGAAGATCTGCATAGTTGAAGCAATGGTATTCCCTGTAGTAACCTAAGGATACTATGGTAACCACTGTGTGATTACCATACAGGGGATGTGGCTCTTAATAAGACATTAAGCAAACACACAAGCGGACTGGTAAACAAGACCAGTCACAACAACGGTAAAACTACACGGAGAAAATAAGCAGGAAAACTACTATATAGTAGAGTATCGTATTAAATGAGGTCATACATATGGTTTGTTGATATCACATAGACATATTTATCCATGACAATTTTGGAAAATCCGATATATATCCAATGAAGACAGCACTATATATATCATTATTTAGAACCTAATATAGTCCGTGAATAAGTCCCGGCTATAGGTAAGCAATGTCCCAAAGGTTTTCTGCTTGACTCTGATGGTTAGACACTAGGCATGAGAAAAATGAAACGGAAATTAAAAGGATTCGTAGGAGATTCGTATGTAATGGGACTTTTGAGGTTTTACGGATCGCTACCGCGATCCCGGAAGTAGACTTTCTTTTACGGTTCTTGAGGCCAACAATTTGCGTTAGGATCATAAGAAATTCTTAAGTATTAATTAATTAATTATTGTACTACTCACTTCTCCCTGTCTTCTCCCCCTCATTTCCTTCCCGCCTTCATTCAGCTTCTTCTTTTTCCCGCATTTCTATGAGGAACTGGAAGTGACGCTGCTGCTAGGTAGGCTAGGCAATGCATTCTGGAAAGTGTAGTCCTCCAGGCTTCCCCCCTCCTTCTCTTCCCCGTTGCTCTGCTGCCATGCCCCATCGCAGGGGCCTGCTTCACACACACACACACACACACATGTGCGCTTCTCCTCCTCTCTCTCCAGGCTTTCCCCCCTTCTCTTCCCCGTTGCTCTGTTGCCATGCCACATCGCAGGGGCCAGCTTCATACACACACGCACGCGCGCGCGCGCGCTTCTCCTCCTCTCTCTCCCTGCGCTCTCTCAGATGCTTCTCTTCCCTGTTGCTCTGCCATGCCCCATCGCAGGGGCCAGCTTCAGCCCTCCAGGTACGTGTTTTGGACTTCAACTCCCACCATTCCTCACAGCCTCAGGCCTCTTCCTTTTCCTCTCAGCCTGGGCAAACTTGGGCCTTCGCTCCCTCAGGATCGGGGTGAGAGAGAGGCAGCGAGGAGCGAGGGGGGGGCCTCCTCCTCCTTTTCTTTTGCTGCTTCCAAGAATAGAAAAACCCTCCCTCCCTCCCTCCCTCCTTCCCTCCCTCCTTCCTATTTGGAGAGTCCCATCTAGAATTCAGTGTGGTTTATTCAAGTTTTTGGCCTACAACTCCCAGAAATCCCAGCCAATTTACCAGCTGTTAGGATTTCTGGGAGTTGTAGGCCAAAACCATCTGGAATGTGCATGCTCTGGCATACGAATTACTAACGAATTTCGTTAGTACTTAAGTTACATTTCCGAAATTTTTGGGAATTTTTTTGTAAGTCTTTGATATACTAATCAAAAAAAAATCCCCCCCCATTTGATATAAGAATCGCCATTTTAGGATTCTAAACCATGCCTATTAGACACAGGGAATATGTCCGTGGGATGGGTGTGAGGTCCTTAGATAGGAAGGGTATGACCACAAACGCGAAATCCTGGTGAAGGAGTAACAAGACGCTGCTTTGGGAAAATCCCCAGGACGCCAAAGGAGAGAGCGAGATCTGCATCTATTCTAAGTGTAAACAAGAGCCGATGGTAGGCAGATGCTCCAATATCGCAGCCACACAGAAACCATTTCAAAGTTCTTTTTCAAGGCTCGTAAATATAATATATACGTCAACAAACTATATACAAAATAATCACAGTACATGTACATATTTTAAGTATACCACACCAGTGCCCATAAACATGAAATAATACATACCAGATCTCAAGATGAGGAAAACCAACAGTGAAAGGATCAAGGCAATGACATTTTGGCCCATCCCCTGTTCAGATATCAGCAAGCATGCCAATGATTTAAATCAAGAAATAGTTTTCAAAGATCTACAGAGACACTTGCTGGAGCATCTCAGCAAGCGAGAGTCCAAAAGTGGCAGGCTAACACCCAGAACCTCAATCAATGGCTGATGCCAAATGAGACACTCCTGGGCACACAAAAAACTGGGTGACTTGGAAGGTGCTGAACAGACTGCACTCTGGCACCACAAGATGCAGAGCCAACCTTAAGAAATGGGGCTACAAAGTGGAATCCATGACATGCGAGTGTGGAGAAGACGAAACCACAGAACACCTACTGCAATGCAACCTGAGCCCTGCTACATGCACAATGGAGGAGCTTCTTATAGTAACAACAGAGGCACTCCAAGTGGCCAGCTACTGGTCAAAGGACATTTAATAGAATGCCAAGTTTTCAAACTTTGTGTGTGTTTTTTAAAATAAAAAAACAATACAACTGTTTGGTTTGCTCTTGATACGATAAATATCTATGGATGCGAGAGCTGGACCATAAGGAAGGCTGAGCGAATGAAGATAGATGCTTTTGAACTGTGCTGTTGGAGGAAAATTCTGAGAGTGCCTTGGACCACAAGAAGATCGGTTATGATCATAACTAAGGAGGCTGTTCAAGTCCTGAACCGGTGCTTGGCCGCTGTAATGGACTGGATAAGGGCTAACAAATTGAAACTAAATCCAGACAAGACAGAGGTACTCCTGGTCAGTCGTAAGGCCGAACAGAACATAGGGTTACAGCCTGTGCTTGACAGGGTTACACTCCCCCTGAAGGCACAGGTTCGCAGTCTGGGAGTGATCCTGGACTCATCGCTGAGCCTGCAGCCCCAGGTCTTGGTGGTGGCTGGGAGAGCTTTTGCACAGTTAAAGCTTGTGCGCCAGCTGCACCCGTACCTTGGGAAGTCTGACTTGGCCACGGTGGTCCACACTCTGGTTACATCCCGAATAGACTACTGCAACGCTCTCTACGTGGGGTTGCCTCTGAAGACTGCTCAGAAGCTGCAATTAGTCCAACGTTCGGCAGCCAGGTTACTAACAGGAGCGGGGTACAGGGAGAATACAACTCCCTTGCTGCACCAGCTCCATTGGCTGCCAATTAGCTACCGGGCATAATTCAAAGTGCTGGTTTTAACCTACAAAACCCTAGACGGTTCTGGCCCAGTTTACCTGTCCGAATGGTTTCTCCCCTACGAACCATCAAGAACATTAAGATCCTCCGGAGAAGCCCTGCTCTCGGTCCCGCCGTCTTCGCAAGCACAGCTAGTCGGGACGAGAGACAGGGCCTTCTCTGTGGTCGCCCCTCGGCTTTGGAACTCTCTACCAAGTGAAGCTAGATCTGCCCCCTCCCTGTTGTCCTTTAGGAGGCTGGTGAAGACCTGGATGTGGAACCAAGCCTTCCCAGAATAGGCTGAGATTGGCTATTGTCTGAAGGTATGACCACGTTTGCAGATTGAGTGGAATTGTTTTAATGGCGATGTGGTTTTATGCTGGGTTTTTATGTATTTTAATATGTTGTTCTAGTTGTTTTCAAATTGTATAGCATTGAATTTCTGCTGTTATGCCGGTCTGAGTCCCTCGATAGAGGTGAGAAGTTCGGGGTACAAAAGTTTTAAATAAATAAATAATAAATAATAACTTCTAATAGTGACTTCATTAAATGAATTATGTATTGTGTGAAATCCTTTTATTTTATTTTTGACAAGCTAAACCTACTGACAACCAATTTTACTAGATGGCCCTGATTGCCAATATTTCATTTATAAATGATTTTATTTATAAATGTTTTTAAATGATTTTAATGGTAATAGTATTTAAGAAACAGCTGGGTAGAAAATTTGTTTTTTTCACCTGTAAATGGAGATCAGGCTATAATAATGCCTGAGCCACTTTCCAGACAAATATATTTGTATGAATTCTTGTATTCTATTGCTGTAGTTGTTTTTACCTGATCAATAAAATGACTGAGCCTCATTAATTTCATCAACAAACTCAAGGAAGTATTATTAATTTTATCAGACTCATAAAAAGAGGCGTGTGTCTAATTAATTTCCCGTTTTTAAGACTTAGCATCCATCTGCGCTATTCCGAAATGAAAAATGTGATAAAAATCTCCTTGTGGGGGAAAACTATTTAGTCTCCTCAGCCATACATTCTTATCTTCATTAGTCCATGGCAGGTTCAATTTTGGTTTGCTTGGTTTATGAGGGAAAGCAGAAAGATACCACAGGAGACGAATATATACCGCAAAGAACAGAAAAACAAATAAAAACAAGCCTGAGAAAAATGGGGGAAAGAGTGGATACGAACCAAAAATGTTCAAGGGAAGAAAAAAAACATAGTCTGAATCAAAACTTTGTGAGTACAAAGGCTCTTCTATGAATTTGCCACAGCAAAAAGGTATTGTGAAATAGTATAAACCCTCAGGTATAGAAGTAAATATTGGGTTGCTTTTTCTAAAACTGTGTACAGAAGGTAAAGGCATTTTTGTCTATAATTCCACAGAGGCAGCATAATACTTAGCTCCCTGACCTTCGGCATCCATTTCTCTATATCTGCGACATAGCTCTTTGCTCATTTAGAAAGGAGAGAGGAGTTTCGGAAAGTCCACTTTTTTTTTTCTTGTGCAAACCAATTTTATTTTGGAGATCCACATGACATTTACTTCACCCCTAAGGATTTCATTGGAAATTTTCGTTCTTACATCAGTTTAAATTAACCCAATATTTTCCAAATTGAAATGTAGCTCAACTTATATTGTTTGTATCATCCTGGAACTAGCCACCTGTAAACAAAACAAATATTATTATTTTTTGGCTAGGATACAGTTTCAATAGAGTTTAGTAAAAATCAACATGGATTTCTCAAAAACAAGCCATGTCAGACTAATTTTATCTCTCCTTTTTTGGGGGATAGAGTTACAAGTTGCTTCTGATGACATCGGAATAACTCCAACTTCTGGTCAAAGGAAATTTAGTATAATGCCAAATTTTAACTTTGTGGTTTTTTTGTACATTATAACTGTATTCTCAATTTGTTTCTGACACTATAAACAAATAAAAAGTAGAGTTTCAAGCTTGGTAGATGCAGGGAATGCTGCAGATGTGGAACTGGAAGTATAATACCAAATACTGTTTGAATGATTATAAAAATCTATTCTAAAGGTATATACCACTGAAACAGTCCCTCAAGGGGAAGATCATCATGAATACAGTATGAATAAACATATAAACATAACACTATGCAATCACATCATATTAATATACACAATCAAAGCCATGACACACAAGCCGCTGATACATCATGCGTACTTCCATCCTTATCCTGATACATGTATCCAGCACACCTTGTAATTGCTCCGTAAAACCTTCCGCTTGAGAAAGCCAGATTCAGTGGCGAAACGGTATCAGGCCTTGCAGATCGAGCGTTGCGGTTGGGTCCCGCGTCTCAGGATATACTCTGGGACACAGTTCCTTTGCCTGATACACTGCGCAGCATTAGGCTGACATTCCCAGCAGGCCCGGATTACCCATAAGGCCAGTCTAGGCCATGGCCTCGGGCGGCAGGTTTTGGGGGGCAGCGGATTCGACCCCCCAAAAACATAATGTTTTTTTAAAACCGCCCCCTCGCAGAGCTTTCCCTCCGCCCTCTCCCAAGAGAGTCATCATAATGCCGCCCTCCCCTTGCCTGGGCCGCCCCCTTGCAAAGGAAGGAGGCGGCGAGGAGGAAGAAGGGAAGCTCCGCCCCACCAGCGGGCATGCATGCATGCGCACGCATGCCCGCCAGCAGGCTTCCCTTCCTCCTCCTTCTCCTGGCCGCCCCCTTCCTTTGCAAGGGGGGCGGCCCAAGCACCCAGGAGGGCGGGACTTCCCTTCATCCTCCCACGTCCGAAAGGAAGGCGCGAGGTGGACGGAAGCCGTGGGGCCGGTGCCACGCGGCTTCCGTCCACCTCCTCGGGCCCTCCTTCCGGTCGTGGGAGGAGGAGGCGACGGAAGCCGCACGGCCGGGGCTGCTGCTGCACATGCGCAGCAGCGCCCTGGGGGCGTGGCTTTCTGCACCCTGGGGGGCATGGCTTTCCACACCCTGGGGGGCGGCACGGGCGTCTTGGCCTCGGGCAGCCGAAGAGCCTAATCCGGGCCTGATTCCCAGAGTATGCAGAGGACTTATGCATTGGACCTTTCTTTTGGACTATTACTATGGACTTACAATAACATCGGATATTCCCGGACTTACTCTCTTCCAATGTGCTGCGTCTCTGGAGGTAGCATACACTCAGCGGCTTGTGTGTCACGGCTTTGATTGTGTATATTAATATGATGTGATTGCATAGTGTTATGTTTATATGTTTATTCATACTGTATTCATGATCTTCCCCTTGAGGGACTGATTCGGTGGTATATATCTTTAGATTAGATTTTTATAATCATTCAAACAGTATTTGGTATTATACTTCCAGTTCCACTTGTGTTTGTTAGCTAGGCTCCTACCTATTGTTACTGTGTTTATAATGCTGCAGATGTAGCATATCTTCATTTCAGTAAGGCAATCGACAAAGGGCCCTTCCACACAGCCCTATATCTCAGAATATCAAGACAGAAAAATCCCACATTATCTGAGTGTGGACGAATTGACATGAAATTTGGACACAATACACCTATCAGGCCAATGAGTGACCATCACTCATAAAAACACTGAAAACACAACATAAGGGACTTAAAAGGCCAAAAGAGCAAAAAGATGCTACAGCACATGTGCATGCACAAAAACAACTCCCCCTGGAAAATAAAACACTCAAAAGCATATCCACACTCACTTTCAGACTACAGCTCCCAGCATCCCCTAGACCAGTCCCTAGACCAGGGCCTTTAGGAGAGGAAGATGATCCAAATGCACTGCTTTGAAGATTCAAGATTTCTTCTCTTTGGATTTCTTTTAGAGCATCCCAATCCCTGCATATTTCCAATTTCCTATTCCTGGACTTAAACTCCCAGCAATCCTCCAGATAGATAAGCTAAATAGATAGATAGATTAGATAGAGATGGTAGATAGATTGATCAGGAGGACAGCTGGGAGTTGCAGTCCAAGAATGGGTAGAGAAGGAAGAAAGGGGAGAAAGAAGAATTGAAAGAAAAGGGAAGGGAGAGAATGAAAGGGAAAAAAGGGAAGAAAGGAAAGATGGAAGGAAGGAAGGACACAAAGAAATGAGTTTGTCGCAGTTTGGGTGTGATCCTGGACTCATCGCTGAGACTGGAACCACAGGTTTCGGCGGTGACCAGGGGAGCATTTGCACAGTTAAAACTTGTGCGTCAGCTGCGCTCGTACCTTGGGAAGTCTGACTTGGCCACGATGGTCCACGCTCTGGTTACATCCCTTATAGATTACTGTAATGCTCTCTACATGGGGTTGCCTTTGAAGATTGTTCGGAAGCTGCAACTAGTCCAACGGACAGCAGCCAGGTTGATAACAGGAGCGGCATTGAGAGAGTGTACAACTCCCCTGTTGCGCCAGCTCCACTGGCTACCAGTTTGCTACCGGGCACAATTCAAAATGCTGGCTTTAGCCTTTAAAGCCCTAAACGGTTTGGGTCCAACTTACCTGTCCAAACGCATCTCTCCCTATGAACCTTCGAGATGTTTAAGATCATCTGGAGAGGCCCTGCTCTCGGTCCCGCCTTCTTCGCAGGCGTGACTGGCGGGGACGAGAGACAGGGCCTTTTCGGTGGTGGCTCCTCGGCTTTGGAACGCCCTCCCTAGAGACATCAGATCGGCCCCCTCCCTCCTGACATTTCGCAAGAAAGTCAAGACCTGGCTGTTTGAGCAGGCATTTGCTGATGAAATATAAAGGTCTAATTAGATATATGGAATGACGACGATGTGTGACGGAAACGGTTATTTCAACATGGTTTGTTTGCTTGTGTTTCTGAGACTGCAATTGTATGTTTTTAATTGTTATTTTGTTGTTATATGGGGGGGTTGGTTTGTTTGCTTGTTTTGTATTGAGGGCAGAGACTGCCTTGTGTAAACCGTCCCAAGTCACCTTCGGGCTGAGAGGGGCGGTATAAAAACATGACAAATAAATAATAAATAATGACAAACAAAGAAAGGAGGAGAGAAAGAGGCAGGGAAGGTTGGCTACAGCAACACGTGGCGAGTACAGCTAGTTTAAAATAAAAACCATATTTCTTCTTGCTGATTTCTATTTTTATTCATTTGGATTAAAATCTTAAGACATCGACAATGTTTATAAAGAGGATAATGAGACGTCTATGAAAGCTTTTGCCAAATAAACATTTAGCGCCTTTTAAAAAAAAATCCGACACTGTGTTTTTTCTTTTTGTGTGTCAGGTTTTAACAAACTTACAAAATCATATTTGGTTAATGTCAAGGTTGGATGTGATTATGGGGAGGAGGTGGGTTAGAACAGTACTTTTTAAAAAAATATCAAAAATTTAACAATTCAACTCAGTTGCAAAGCCAAAATATCAAGACACTGTCCTTTTCTTATGTTCTTGCTGTGACCAGTTACCATAGCTAACCATCTGGAAATGTTTAGAAGTGCATTATTTCCACAAGGGTTTTTTTTATGCCCAAGGGACATGTCAAGGCAGCGGAAGATGAGGCTTCTGGTCATGCTTCCAGCCAAGCGCTGCATTGGGCAGCTGGTGCTGGGAGGGCACGAAGCTTCTGCAGGGATATGCTGAACTTCTTGATGGAAACTCCCTTGATAAAATACTTCAAAACTCCTCTGGATCATTTCCTGAAGTTGGATTCTGAGACATTTTAGTATGTCTTCTGAATCAGTGATAACTGAGCATTTGCAGGATGGTAGGCCTGCTTGGAGAAGGAAGCCTTTAGGGGAACCTCTTGGGATGGGGCAGCAGAATTTCTATTCATATAAATCAGTGCTGTCCAACTTCTGCCGACCCAAGGGCCGGACAACTGGTGAGTGATCACCTGGGGGGCCGAGTGGCCATGCCCCCTGGCCACGCCCCCTGGCCACGCCCCCAGTCACATGGCTCCGCCCCCTCTCCCAAAGCATTACAATAGCCTTGGAAACGGGCGATTTCGCCCGCTTCCGAGGCTGTTGTGACGCTTTGGGAGAGGAGGAGGAGCCACGGGGAGCCTTCCGCGGCTCCGCCCCCTCGCCCAAAGCATCACAACAGCTGCTGTGACACTTTGGGGGAGAGGGCGAAGCTGCGGGTGCCAGGGGGAAAGGAGGGAGGGAGGACGGGGTCCTGGCAGGGAGGAGGCAGCGGATCGCTGCCCCTTCCCTTCCAGGACCCTTCAGTCCCTCCTTTCCTCCTGGCAACGGCATCCCAAACGGAACGCCGCTGCCAGGGGGAAAGGAGGGGGCAGGACAGGGTCCTGGCAGGGAGAGGCAGCGAATCGCTGCCCCTTCCCTTCCAGGACCCTTCAGTGCCTCCTTTCCTCCTGGCAACGGCATCCCAAAGGAACGCCGCTGCCAGGGGAAAGGAGGGAGGCAGACAGGGTCCTGGCAGGGAGGAGGCAGCGAATCGCTGCCCCTTCCCTTCCAGGACCCTTCAGTCCCTCCTTTCCTCCTGGCAACGGCGTCCCAAACGGAACGCCGCTGCCAGGGGGAAAGGAGGGAGGCAGGACAGGGTCCTGGCAGGGAGGAGGCAGCGAATCGCTGCCCCTACCTTCCAGGACCCTTCAGTCCCGCCTTTCCTCCTGGCAACGGCGTCCCAAACGGAACGCCGCTGCCAGGGGAAAAGAGGGAGGCAGGACAGGGTTCTGGCAGGGAGGAGGCAGCGAATCGCTGCCCCTTCCCCTTCCAGGACCCTTCAGTCCCTCTCCTTTCCTCCTGGCAACGGCGTCCCAAACGGAACGCCGCTGCCAGGGGAAAGGAGGGAGGCAGGACGGGGAAGAGGAGGAGGAGGAGGGAGAGTTCTCCCTCCTCCTCCTCCTCTTTCCCCCCGCCCGCGCCCTTGCCCCGATCCCGGCGCCGGGCGCGCGCTGGGGAAAGAGGGACGAAGGAGGAGGCAGCCAGCTGACTGCCTCCTCCTTCGTCCCTCCTCCTCCCCTGGGACGCGCCGTGGGCATAGCTGGGGCCGGAGCCAACAGGCTGGGGGCCGTGTACGGACCCCGGGCCGCCAGTTGGACAGCCCTGATATAAATTACAGATACAGGCAGTTCCCGAGTTACAAACATGACTTACAAATGACTCATAGTTAAGAACAGGTGAGACAACAGGAAATAAGAGAAATCTACCCCTCGGAAGGGAAATTCACTCCTGAAATTGTTATCATGGGGAAAAGGTGTCTCCACTCCAATCCTTGTTTCCAAAACAAGCCATATTTTTCAAAATCCAGTTATCACAGGGACAGAAACGGAGATGAACTCTTCTGAACAGGGGCACAGACAGCAAAACAACAAAAACAAAAACAAAAAAACAAAACACCTTCCCTATGCTATCCAAAATATTTTTGTGTGTGTGTATGGAATTACACTTAAAATGTACATGACATACATACACATTCAACTTAAGAACAAACCTACAGAAAGGTATCTTTCCTTATGAACCATCTAGGCTAGGAACTTAAGATCATCTGGGGAGGCCCGGCTCTCGATCCTGCCTTCTTCGCAGGCGTGTCTGGCGAGTACGAGAGACAGGGCCTTTTTAGTAGTGGCCCCTCGCCTATGGAACTCCTTTCCTGGGGATATTTATTTATTTACTATTTATTTACTTTATTTATATTCCGCTCTTCTCATCCTGAAGGGGACTCAGAGCGGATTACAGATACACATATACACATATAGACAAACATATAAACGAACAGAGGCAAACTCTGGCCACCAGGGGGAGCTGATGCACCCCTCATCTTTCAGCGTTCCAACGTCCCTTGTTATTCCTTCTGCGTTCCTGGAGTTCTTTTAATAGACTCATAATTCAGTCAAAATTTGCCTCCCCACTTAATGTGGTACCTTTATCTCCTACTTGACAGTTGCAATTGTCTTTTGGGCTGTAAAGGTCAACAGCAGGCTACACTTAAAGGTCAAGCACCCACCTCGATCCAGACAGGCCTCAAACTCATGACCTACTGGTCGGAGAAATCTTATGCAGCTGACACTTAGCCAGCTGTGCCACATTCCTGGATATTAGATTGGCCCTTCCCTCCTGACTTTCTGGAAAAAAGTAAAAATCTGGCTCTTCGAACAAGCTTTTGGAAATGCAGCATAATAGATAAACATGGAAATATGAAAGAGTGAACGTGGAATGGCTAGATGATGCTACTGGAAAAGTGAATTTAACAGGAAGAAACTGGTGATTATATGTTTTAATGGTTCTTTTGTATGGATTTTTATAATGTTGTGCTAAATATTTTTTTAAATCGTATTTTATAACTGCTGTGGCATCAAATTGCTGCCAATTTGTAAGTTGCCTTGAGTCACCTTTGGGCTAAGAAAGGGGGGATAGAAATGCCGTAAATAAATAAATAAGTAAGTAAATAAATAAATAAAGGCACCACAGACTATTTCAGCCAGAGAAGTCAGCCATAACAGAGCACCTGATGAACTATCCTGGACCCAGCATATTATTGGAGAACACAGAAATGTTGGACCACTCTCATAACCACTATGTCAGGCTACAGAGAGAAGCCATTGAAATCTACAAGCATGTGGACAATTTCAACAGAAACGAAGAAACCATGAAAATAAACAAGTCTGGCTACCAGTATTTAAAAACCTCTAAAATGATAACAGTAAATCTAGAACAACACTCAAAAATTCCAGACAAGAAAAAATCTGGGCCAGCTAATCACCTCCCAACAAAGGATTCCCCCTGGTAGTAAGAAGCTCTCACCGCTCTCGCTCCTGCCAACTTCTCAAACGCGGTTGGTGGGGACGAGAGAGAGGGCCTTCTCGGTGGTGGCTCCCCGTCTGTCGAACGCGCTTCCAAGTGACATACGATCAACGCCATCCCTCCTGGCATTCAGGAAAAAAGTGAAATTGTGGTTGTGGGACCAGGCTTTTGCACATTAGCACAATGCAGCACTTTGGATTGGAATTGTAATGGCAAGTTGATGGCTCAATGCTTATGTTGTGGACGGAACACTGTTTTTAACTTAAGTGTATGTGTATTATGTGTTAATGCTAACTGTATTTTAATGCTGAATGTCTATGGTTTTATATTGTATTTATATTGTGTATCGGCATCGAATTGTTGCCTTTTGTTAGGCCGCTCTGAGTCCCCCCTCAGGGGTTGAGAAGAATGGGGTAGAAATGATGCAAATAAATAAAATAAATAAATAAGGTGGTCCAGATTCATCATTGTTTGAGTCCGCAGTGCCCTCAAGGGTTTAGAAGAGCGGGGTAGAAATGATGTAAATAATAATAATAATAAGCCACACCTTGAAACTGCTAGGCCATTAAATGCTAATCAAGGTGGCCATTGAAAAATTCACACCGACCTCCAACAGGCCAGAGTTCTTTCTCCCACTTTGGACATTCCACAAATGTCCATTTTCCAAGTTTCCAACAGACCTCACAACCTCTGAGGATGCCTGCCATAGATGCAGGTGAAATGTCAGGAGAGAATGCTTCTGGAACATGGCCAGGCAGCCTGAAAAACTTACAGAAACCTAGTGAGTCCAGCCATGAAAGCCTTCGACAATACATTAAAGCTACAGAATCCGTCTTGTTCATAATCTGCGGACTGCCTGTATATTTAGAATGAAAACATTGATGCCCGTGTGGACTAAGTAATTTCAGGGCTCTGTTCTTTGAAAACAGGCAGATAATTTTGTTAATATCGAAGGCTCATTATTATGAAAATCAGAGGTACATCTCATTATTAAATCCATTTGATATTGATCTGATAAGATGTTTAAAATTAAGGCATTTGATTCTTCCACGCATCAGAACTGACACTTGGCAACAAATTCGTTGTCATTATTTTCCTTTTGAGCCACCATAAAAGAGTTGAAGTGCAGCACAAAATGAGGGACAAGAGAGCTTCTTTCTCATCTCAGACAATTGTGTTTTGTCTTACTGTGAAAGAAGCACAAATCGCACTCTCCCTCTTTTTGACACTTTGCAGGAAGCTGCCACTTTGCGTTATGTTTGATGGTGACATCCACTAACTAAGGTGGATACATGGCTTTGTATTTGAAAGGAATTATTTTCAGAAGGTATCATTTTAAACAAAAGCTCCAGCCACATTTTTCTCTGGCCAGTTACGTGACCCAGCCTTAAAACCGATTCAGGTGGGAATGCCTCCATTCAGCTCTTCACATCCAAGCATCTTATTCGCATATATATGCAATTATGTCTATAATTGTAATTATGTAAATTTTTATTTATGATCACATTAATTGTTGCATTTTCCCTGCAATTATGTGTCAACCTTTGTACTATTTTCTGTTTCAATTGCTGATTAGACAGACCCAGAATTTGGACTGGATGGTTATGTGGTCTCTTCCAACTCAATGAATCTATAATTCTAAAAACTTGGACAGGGCAAAATGTTTGCTAGTTATGATCAACTTAATCTGTATTCTTGAAAGTAATTTCTTTATATTTATTTATTTATTATTTATTTATTATTTATTATTTGGACTTGTACACCGCCACTCCCCGAGGGCTCGGAGCGGCTCACAATTATGTAAAACACAACAGAAGTAAAACAGCATATTAAACTCGACTAAAAAGGTTTTCCAGCTTAGCAATCAAAGGCTAGCCGGAAAAGATGGGTCTTGCATGCCTTGTGGAAAGAGAATAGGTCCTGCATGGCCCGCACATCACTTGGAAGGGTAGTACAGATTGACGGCGCTACTACGGAAAAGGCTCTGCGCCAGGTCGACGTAAGACGAATTGCTTTGAAGGTCAGCACTTCAGGGAGGTTCTGTTGTTTGGAACGAAGTGACCTCTGGGGTTGATAGGGGAAGAGATGGTCCCTCAGATACAACGACCCCAGACCATGCAAAGGCCTTGAAAGTTAACACCATCACCTTATTTATTTATTTATTTATTATTCGGGTTTCTATGCCGCCGACTCCCTGAGGCTCGCGGCGGCTCACAGGAACCGAAGGTACAACTACACACAAGCAATGCGATAAAACATCTAAGACAATTAAACAGTTAAAACAGCAAAATACAAAACCCCCAGGTACAGTTCAGAAATTAGATAGCGTGACACCCCAGGACAGCGGCTAAAGCGAACATGGGCAGGACCTACTCACCGAAGGCCTGCTTAAACAAATAAGTTTTGCAGGCGCATCTAAACGGGAGCAGGTCCTTTATAGCTCAGCGTTCCAGCCGGGAGGGCGTTCCACAGCGTAGGAGCTATAACGGAGAACGCCTCCGCGAGTAGATGTCAGTTTAGCCGATTTCGCCGAGGGTATCTCTAACAAATTAGCATCCTCGGAGCGTAGTGATCTCGGGGACAGTGTGGGGTGAGTCGGTCCCTCAAGTACGCTGGCCCCAGGCCATGCAAGGCCTTAAAGGTAAGAACCAACACCTTGAAGGAGATCCGGTGCTCGATTGGGAGCCAGTGCAGATCCTGCAAAACTGAAGGATGGGTGTTATGTAACAGCGGCATTCTGGGCGAGATTAAGTTTCCGGATCATTGACAAGGGCAGGCCAATGTAAAGGGCGTTACAGTAGTCCAGTCTCAAGATGGCTGTGGCTTGGAGCACCATGGCTAGGCCGTCTCTGGATAGGTAGGGGGCAAGACGGCTAGCTTGCCGCAGGTGGAAAAAAGTGGTTTTGCTGACGGTGGCTTCCATTGACAGCAATGGGTCTAAGACGACCCCAAGGCTCTTTACTGAGGATGTCGGGCGTAATGCCTTGCCATCCAAGCTAGACTGTCGGACCTCTCCACCCACTGGGTGGCCCAGCCACAGTATCTCTGTCTTAATCTCATTTTACATTCAAAATCTTCAACTTGTTACAGGGAGAGCAAAGTTAAAGTCTCTTTTTGGTCATAGAATTTGCCATGTGATTTTAAACCATTACTAATGTTCAGGAATGGCACTCTATGCAGTCATGTTGGCCACATGGCCTTGGAGAAGCTTAGAAATGGAGATGAGCACCAACCTCCAGAGTTGAACATGACTGGACTTAATATCAGGGGAAAACCTTTACCTTTACTAACGTTCAGGAAATGTAACTTATGGTGATGCTGTAGGAACTCTCTCTCTCTCTCTCTCTCTCTCTCTCTCTCTCTCTCTCTCAGCATTACTTTGTGAACAAAGATTCTTAGGAAGGACTCATCCCACGCTTTTTACAAGCACGTTGATGACTAAAAAGGCCAATCTGAGATAGGCAAGTTCGGTTGCAGAAAGCACAGCAGAAAGTCCCCTTGGGTGATGTTGTTTCCAAGTTGCGGTTCTTTCTGCGTTATTGTTTTTCTTCATGACCCATTCGGCGTGTCTTCTCGAAAGAGGCTGCAGCATTGTGGATAGTGCGTCTCCATGCCTCCCGATGTGAGGCCAGGGTGGACCATTGTTGGTGATCAATCTGGCCGAGCTTGAAATGCTGTTTCAGGGAGTCCTTATATCTCTTTTTTGGGCACCTCTCTTGCACTGACCTGTGATGAGCTCACCATAGAGTAGTATCTTTGGGAGGCAGTGGTCCTCCATCCTACAGATGTGCCCTGCCCAGCGCAGCTGTGTTTTCAATAGCATGGTCTCAATGCTGGTGATCCCTGCTTGCTCAAGGACAGCAACATTAGTCACATAGTCGGTCCAGTGTATATTTAGGATAGTGCGAAGACAGCGCTGATGAAAGCATTCAAGGAGTCGTAGGTGTTGGTGATAGGTGATCCATGTTTCAGACCCATGGAAAAGAATAGACAGTACGATAGCTCTGTACACACTGATTTTGGTGCTTTGCCTCAGGTGCTTGTTGCTCCAGACTCTTTTGTGAAGCCTTCCGAATGCACTCTATGCCTTTGCTAATCTGTGATCTATCTCTTTATCAATCTTGGCATCTGAAGAGATGATGCTTCCTAGGTAGGTGAACTGCCAAACGGACTTAAGCACAGATTTGCCTATGCTGACGTGGGGATGATGGTGTTCTTCCTGTGGTGCGGGCTGGTAGAGAACTTCCGTTTTCTTCAGGCTGACTTCCAGCCCAAACAGCTGGAGGAGCATGTAAAGCAAGCATTTATATTCTTAACTCAACACACACATGTTGGAGCCTGTGAGAAATCAGTTTGTGTGTGTGTGTGTGAACTGTAAAATAAGAGGCTGATTGGTCAGGCTATGTCTGGGGAGCAAGCTAAGCCTGGGACTTTTGGATACTGTTACATTTTTTTTCTTTGGCAAGGCAGCATGTGAGCTGATCAAACGTGAACTACACGTGGTTTATTTTACATTATGCCACAACACATACACACTCACAAAACAAAACCAGCAGATATTAATGTGCCTGAATATCCAACAACATTCTCATCACATTTTTGTCATGTTAATTTTAGTGATAGAAAGAGCAACAGATTCGTGAAAAGAATACAAGAAGCCCCTAGGTGAACCTGTCATTTCATTCACAGGGCAAAATGAAGAGGAAAGTAAATACGAACGATAACTTCAGCGGAAAGTAAAATGAGATTACCTTCAGGAATACAGATTAAATAGTTGATTATAACTAGCAAACGTTCTTTGCCCTGTTCAAGTTTTAAGAATTATAGAATCATAGTTAGAAGAGACCATATAACTACCCAGTCCAAACCCTTGTCATGCATGAAAAGCACAATCAAAGCACCCATGGCTAGATGGTAGGCATGGTTTAGAACCCAAAAATAGGAAATCGGAAATCTAATGGGGGGGATTTTTTTATTAGTAATAGAAAGACTTACAAAAAATTTCCAAAAATTTCTAAAATGTAACTTAATTACTAATGAAATTCGTTAGTAGTTCGTATGCCAGCACATGCGCATTCCAGATGGTTTTGTTTACAACTCCCAGAAATCCTAACAGCTGGTAAATTGGCTGGGATTTCTGGGAGTTGTAGGCCAAAACTTGAATAAATCACACTGAATTCTAGATGGGACTCTCCAAATAGGAAGGAGGGAGGGAAGGAGGGAGGGAGGGGGGTATTCTATTCTTGGAAGCAGCAAAAAAGGGAGGAGCCCCCCTCGCTGCCTCTCTCTCACCCCGATCCTGAGGGAGCGAGGGCCCAAGTTTGCCCAGGCTGAGAGGAAAAGGAAGAGGCCTGAGGCTGTGAGGAATGGTGTGAGTTGAAGTCCAAAACACCTGGAGGGCTGAAGTTGGCCCGTGCGATGGGGCAAGACAGAGCAACGGGGAAGAGAAGGGAGGGGAGAAGCCACCAGGAAAGAGGAGGGGGCAGAGAAGCATCTGAGAGAGTGCAGAGAGAGAAAGGAGGAGAAGTGTGTGTGTGTGTGTGTGTGTGTGTGTGTGTGTGAAGTTGGCCCCTGCGGTGGGGCAAGACAGAGCAACGGGGAAGAGAAGGGAGGGGGGGGAGAAGCGTGGAGGACTACACTTTCCAGAATGCCTAGCAGCAGCGTCACTTCCAGTTCCCCATAGAAATGCGGGAAAAAGAAGAAGATGAATGAAGGCGGGAAGGAAATGAGGGGGAGAAGACAGGGAGAAGTGAGTAGTACAATAATTAAGAATTAATTACGATCATAACGCAAATTGTTGGCCTCAAGGACCGTAAAAGTCTACTTCGTGGTTAGCTGCCGTGATGCGTATAAACTAGAAAGTCCCATTACATACAAATCACTTACGATTTCTTTTAATTTTCATAACTTTTTTCTCATGCCTAGTAGATGGCCATCCAGCCTCTGTTTAAAAGCCTCCAAATAAGGTGCTTCCACTATTGCGGCCTGCGCAAAGCTTGGCCTGTTTATATTGAATTTGTATGTTTAATTTATGTGCTCGTGTTTAATTACAGGCCTCATGTTTGTTATAAAGGTCTATTTACTGTTTGGGGGCTGGGGTTAATGTTTTTATTATGGGTGGGAGGGATTCCTCTCTTTAGACTTTCCCGCCTAAATTTACCTCAGACATTTCCCATTTAATTAGCACTTAGTTTTTTCCCTCCAAAAGTCACCTCAGAGTCCCAGCCAATCAGGGTCTCAGGTTTTCCCGCCCATTCTGAAGTCTATAAAAGGGGGATACCTTTTTGAGTTTACCTCAGTGGCTACCAGGGACGTGTGACTGAGCCACGGAGTTGCTAGCTCCGGCCTGTCACCTCCTTTTAGTGAAAAATACCGCCTTCAACCAGCCCTGGACTTAACAGAGGAAGGACGTTCGACCTTCGATTTAAAGAAGTTCAGCGGCTGGGGTCTGTCCACCACCCGTGGCGGCGGACCAGAGAGAGGAAGGAGAGGCGTTGATCATTTACCCCATACAGACCAAAGAAGAAAGGACCAAAGTAAGAAGCTCAAGATTCTACGAGCCTGTCATCAGTTGTAAAAGTTTTGGAGCCAGACACTTCCATCTTTGTGTCTCGTGTTAATAAACTTTGTTACTTTGTACCAGAAGCTTGGTTCTGTCAAGTCTTTGGGGGCCTCCCTCACAGGAAGGCAAGCCGCATCCCCTGGGCATAGGGTGCTTAGAGCTGTTAACGTAGTCACTCCAGCCAAGCCCAGGCGGACCGCCATATCCACCACACTTTGAAGCAGAGAGTTCCACTGTTGAAAGTTCTTATAGTTAGGAAGCTTTATCACAATCCATTTTGATCATTTCTAAGTGCTAACACTTGACTATGGTTCCGGTCCAGTTTTTCTATCTGAACGTATCTCCTCCTATGAACCATCTCAGAGATTAAGATCACCTAGAGAGGCCCTGCTCTCGGTCCCACCTCCTTAGCAGGTGCGATTGGTGGGACTGAGAGACCAGGCCTTCTCAGTGGTTGTCCCTTGGCTGTGGAACTCCCTCCTCAGCGATATTAGATGAGCCCCTTCCCTCCTGACCTTCAGAAAGAAATTAAAAAACATGGCTGTGGGACCAAGCCTTGGAGAATAATACAGTGAAATAGAAGAATTTGGAACTGTGTGAAATGACTACTGGAATGGCCTGGACTAGGATTGTGGATAGTGTGGTTTATAATAGTAATTGTAATGCTTTAAAAGTTTTAATGTTTTCTAACCTTGTTTTTAATTTTTTAATTGGAATGTTTATTTAATTGTATATTTTTAAAGGGTTGAATTATTGCCTATGCTGTAAGCCACCTTGAGTCCTCTTCCGGGTCAGGAAAGGCAGGATATAAATATCTGTATATATAATAAAGCGGAATATTTGTGTGTGTGTGTGTATGTGTGCAGAGGGCGGAAATGTGGCAGCTTTCTGATTGGCTCCCACTGTGGGATTATTTGCATAACGCCTCTGATTGGCCAGCCAACACAAACGTTCTAAAGTGGCAGAGGGGGGTAAGGAAAAGGCCTGAGGCAGTCAGGCATGGTGGGAGTTTAAGGCCAAAACACTTTGCGACCCCTTTGCGACCCCCAAAAACAAGACCAAACTAGGCACACAGAACCCCCGAGACCCACTCTACATCCTGGTGCAATTTGAGGGAGGGTGGACCATGGATGACGGGACTTGCAGTACTTTAACTCACTTGCTTAGAGCACTGTGGCCCACACCGATGATGGATCAGGACCACACTTGGCACACAGATGCCCAATGGCCCACTTTACAAACCTGGTGCAGTTTATGGCAGGATGGCTCACAAATTATGGGATTTGCAGTACCTTCACCCGATTCATATCCCACAAACCATTGCAGCCCCTACAAATCACAGACCAGGCCCAAACTTGGCACACAGAGTACCCATGACCCACTCTACATCCTGGTGCAGTTTGGAGGAGGATGGACCATGGATGATGGGACTTGCAATACCTTCACTCACTTCCAGAGACCGCTGTGACCCTCATCCAATGACTGATCAAGACCAAACTTGGCACACAGAGCCCCCATGACCCACTTTACATCCTGGTGCAGTTTGGAGGAGGATGGACCATGGATGATGGGACTTGCAATACCTTTACTCACTTCCTGAGACCTCTGTTACCCTCATCCAATGACCGATCAGGACCAAACTTTGCACACAGAGCCCCCATAGCACACTTTACGTCCTGGTGCGATTTGAGGGAAGGTGGACCATGGATGATGGGACTTGAAGTACCTTCACTCACTTCCCAAGACCAATGTAACCCTCATCCAATGACTGATCAGGATCAAACTTGGCACACAGAGCCCACATGACCCACTCTACATCCTGGTGCAATTTGAAGGAGGATGGACCATGGTTGATGGGACTTGAAGTACCTTCATTCACTTCTTGAGACCACTGTGAGCCAAATGAACAACTGATAAGGACCAACCTTGACACACAATGCCTTTCTCAAATAACCTGGGCAGCGCCGGGTCCCCAAGCTAGTAGTAAATAATGATCAGTTGAGACAATAATAGAAACCTGTACATTTTGCATTTCAGTGCCCTTTCATCTCATTTATTATCCAGACTTGTCAAATATTATTAATATAGACAGGGAGGTGGGAGGAACTGATTCAAGCATCTTGTCAGCAACATCACATTACAGCAAGTGAAGCAACACAAGATATGTTATCTACATGGAACTTTAGATGCCTCCCCAGATACCAGAATAACTGGTATTCTGAGTAAATATGAGTTACTCCCCTTGTAGTATCCAGCAAATTCATCATGAGAAGTTCCCAGTGGCACAGTGGGTTAAACCAGGGGTGGGTAATTATTTTTTCCAAGGGGACACTTGAGAGCCAAAAAATATTATGGAGGGCCGTACCTAGAGGCGGAACTACATTCTAATCTACATTATTTATTTATTTATTTACTTACTTACGATATTTACTATATATTACACATCATTAATATTAACATATTAATATATCAAGAAATATTCATATATTATTAGTATTAATTTCATAATTATTATATTATAGTATATATAGACATTATAATATATCGAAATTATAATATACTATAACATTATATTATTTATTATATTATTATTATAAAGTTATTATATAATAATAATAAAAATCACTAAAATAAAATAAAATTCAAGAAGACAAGGTATGAATCAAGATGAAGGCTGACATCCTGAAGAGAGGAAGGATCCCAAGATGGAATGGCCCAATGGCCCCAGCCCAGAGGATGACAAAGCAGACCCAGTCTCCGCCGCAGCAGAGGAGAGCAGGGCAGCAGGCCATCAGAGGCTGCAGGCCACTGCCTGCTCTCACCCCCAGCCATTCCCCAGCTGATCGCCCTGCGGGGCCAAGAGGAAGGGGTGCCGCTGCCGCCATCCCTTCGCGGGCTCTGTGGGGCCTGTGTTGGCAGACAGACGTAGGAGCAGCAGCTTTGGAGTGCCTGCCATCCCTGGAGGCGATTCGGGCTTGCAGGGGGAACACTCGGCAATCTGAGGCGGCTCATTGCCATGGGAACCCAGAAGACGATCAAGTCTTCTGGGTCCCACGCCGATCAGCCCCCGCAGGTCGCTGAGTGCTCTCGCTGCAGGCGTGAATCGCCTCCAGGGATGGCAGGCATTCCAAAGCCGCCGCTCCTCAACCTGTCTGCCAACACAGGCCCCACAGAGCCCGTGAACGGATGGCGGCAGTGGCATCCCTTCCTCTTGGCCCTGCCCCCGACACCCTTCTCTCGGGCTGCACAGAACCAGCTGCCGGGCCGCATCCGGCCCACAGGCTGTAGGTTGACCACCCCTGGGTTAAACCCTTGTGCTGGTAGGACTGAAGACCGACAGGTCGGAGGTTTGAATTCAGGGAGAACATGGATGAGCTTCCTCTGTCAGCTCCAGCTCCCCATGTGGGGAAATTAGAGAAGTCTCCCACAAAAATGGTAAAACCTCCAAACATCCAGGCATTCCCCTGGCAACATCCTTGCAGACAGCAATTTTCTCACACCAGAAGCAACTTGCAGTTTCTCAAGTTGCTCCTGACACTAAACATAATATATCATGAGAAATGATGGCATTTCCCCCCAAACCTTTCTGGGCTTGATTATGACAATTATTCCTCAGCAGTTGCAATGATGATTTTTAGGTGGCATGTCAAAGATGAGAAGACTAAGGAAACATAACATATATTTTCCGGCCTCTCCTACTACATTGTAGGAAGAATTAAGAGGTCTCATTAATCTTTGATAACATCACCACAATTTGTCATCCAGCAATTTCTGTAAATCTAGGAAATTCTGGATTCCACATTAGGCATTAGAGACATTAGAATAGGCACTTGGGAGTGATTGTATTAATAGCCCTTTCCATTTTAACATTCTGTGGTATGACCAAGGGTCCATTTGGATTGTAATATTAATTGTAGAGTTAATGCTATGGAATCATGGGAGTTGTAGTTTGGTGAGGCCATAGCATTGACCTCTGGCAGATGAAGTGGTATCAAACTGCATTAATTATATGGAGAAGATGAACTATGAGATCTTGACTCAATCAGCCTGAAAACAACCAAGAACATTCAGGAATGCTTGTGGTCCAAATAGGTTTCAAATTAAAAACAAAATTTTGATTATTGCATTTTCTTTTGTCCCCCCAACCCCCACTTCCCTCTATTAGATATTAGGTATCAATAATAACTTAATTAACTAATAATAACTCCACTACCCTCATCTTCCCATTTTCTTTCTTACCCGACTTTTCCATCTTCTTGCTTTGCATGTGTGTGAAATTTTTCAGTGGTGAAACATTGTTTTCTGGGAGTAGAATATCAATACTATCAAAGTGTTGTCACATAAATATATTTCTGAAGACAGTCAAGATGCACTGCATACACAGTAATGTAAGTCACTCTGCATTAGAGATTAAACTCTTTCCTTATTAATATTCATAAGCAAGGGGAGAAGTCTCAAAAGCTAGCAGAGAAGATTGTGGAAATTTTACACACACACACACACACACACATATATATGTTTGGAGATTTTTTTAAGCCAAAATTTCTGAAAAGTTGCTTTATTCAAAATTATTTTTTTCAAGATATAGGCCAATTTTGGATGAAATGTTAAACTTCTCCAGTTTAAGCACCCTCCCAGTACTCTTACCTCAATTTCCTTTTGCTAGATCATTCCTGTATGTCTATTAGGGCCTTTCCACAATGACACAAAATGCAGCTTAATGCAGCTTGAGATTGGCATAACGTATGTTCAGATAGGTCTTCAGTTGTGTCTTGAATTTGAACAGCTGATTTAGTTGTTGATCCTCTACCAGCAGGTCATTCCATAGTCTTCTTGATGCGGCTCATTAAAAGGTCTTCTGAGTGACAGTCACCAGTTGGGTTTTGTCTGGTTGGAGTAAACGTTCCACAGAGGACCTGAGAGTCCAAAGGAGTAGATCAGGGGTGCTCATTAGGTAGATTGTGATCTACTGGTAGATCGCGTAGGGCCTCCTGGTAGATCGCAGGCAGGGCGGGAGGAAGGCTCAGTCCCGCCCCGCAGGCTCCCAATGCCGCCCAGGTGCAGAAGGAGGTTGAACTGGATGGCCCTTAGAGGTCTCATCCTATTCTAGGAACCCATTATTATTATTATTATCAGAGGCTGAATGGCCATCTATGAGGAATGCTTTGTGTTTTTCCCTTATGGCAGAAGGAGGTTGGACTGGATGGCCCTTGGAGGTCTCCTTCTACTCTAGGAATCTATTGTTGTTGTTACTATTATTATTATTAGTAGTAGTAGTAGTAGTAGCAGAGGCTGAATGAATATTATCATCATCATTATTATTATGAATAAATTCAGGGGCTTATTATACTCACATTTAGTTGAATTCAGTCTTAAAATATATTATATGGCTCTCACTGAAATAAATTTCCAACTATTTTGCTTTTATGGCTCTCTGAGTAGTGGGTAGGTAGATCATTTTGACTTGGCTGTTTTAAAAGTCACTCGCATGCTGAAAAAGTGTGAGCACCCCTGGAGTAGATTATAGGGGAGAAGATGATCCTGTAGGTAACTGGACCCAAACCATGTAGCACTTTATATTGACCCTGAAGGAGCTGGGGGAGATGACGGCTGACAGGGAGCTCTGGTGTGGACTGGTCCACGAGGTCACGAAGATTCAGAAGTGACTGAATGAATAAACAACAACAAATCTTACACCTTCCCGCCACACACATGTAAGACGGCACATAGATTTTCCATCTTAATGACATAAGCACATACACATCATGGCCAAAGCATTCCAAGGTTTGAAATTGACTTGAAACTTTTGTTAGTGTGTCAGATCGCTAGCTGTGAAAAATTATTTGGTGCAAAGGCATTTGCAAGGTCGAGTCGAATGACTGACATTTTGAACTTTTGTGGCTGTGAAGGAGCCTCATGAATAAACAAAACAGCTTTCACCCACTGAATAAACCTCCGGTGGCAAAGTCCATTGATGAGGTGCCAAATAAGTTTTAAATTTATGAAGCAGAGATGCATGAATCAGATTAGTACCCAAAATGATTGCACTATTTATGCCTCGGTGACAGAGCAAAGCTGCACATGGATAATTGGCCCCACCATCCGACTCCTTATGGAATGAGAGGGTGTATGTATGTGTGAGTGTGCTAGTGTCTTAATTTTGTTCCCATTTACATTCATGGACTCTTTTCATAAATGTGGCAGGGCAATGGGGCTTTAAAATGAGTTTAAGGTCACATTGCAATGACCAAATGATACATATTAGCCTGTTTTAAATGAGATGTTGATCCTTTACAAATTGATTTTAGGCTAGGGTGGTTTTGAATGAGGCATTAGCGAGAAACCAATGTACAAAGAGCAGATGTTTTCTTAGCATTTGGGTTCTTATATCATTTGCCACATACCTGTGGATGTTTGCAAAGATAGAGAGGTTTGCATGATATGGGTGGAATTTTCTTCCAGGATATCTTCTTCTCATCCAAAGTTTTCCTCTGATCTTGGACTTTTATACAGTGTTCCCTCACTTATTGCAAGCATTACATTCCAGGACCACCCGTGATAAGTGAAAATCCGTGAAGTAGGGATGCCCACTCCTCTCTCTCTCTCTTTCTGGTTCACACACTCCGGACAGGGGCCACAGAAAGAGGGCATGGGTGAAAAGCCCATGCGAAGGCACAAAACTGGTGTCGGGAAGGAAGCCCTTGGGAGTGGCTGCAGAGTGGCGGCCGATAAACACAAGGCAGGCCCGAAGAGAATGCTGGCTCAGACCCTCTAAGGGTTGGAGAGGGGCAAAAGCCCCCCAGCCGAAGGCCCAGCGCAGCCCAAAGGAAGAGAAGGCCCAAGCCCTCTCACAAGGGCTGGGAGGGCTGAGAGGTCCCGCTAGAGGCCTCACACAGCCTAGAATCTGCAGGCCCTACTAGGATTGGATGCCCTGGCTGGGCCGCCGCAACCAAAAACAAAGGCTTCAATGGAAAAACAGGTCATGCTGCTTCATGCCACCCAAAATTTACTGGCGGCAAGGACTCCTTCAGTTGAAGCAGGTACAGTGCCTGCACTGGCCCCAGAGCAGCCTTTTACGGCTCCCGCATGGGGAAGGAAGCTGCCCCCCCCCCAGTCCATGTGTGTTGCACTCCCGAACAGGAAAAGCCTCTCACTTAAAACACACCATACTTTGAGTGAAAAATCCAATCCTTTATTGTTTGAAGTTTAATTTTAAAAGCCAGTAAAAACAGATGCTTGTAAGCAGGGGCGGTCTAAGGTAATTTTAAATGGTAGGCGAACATTATTTTGGTGCCCCCCCCCCAAAAAAACATTATTTTGCCACCCCCATGTAAAACAAATATACAATTATAATATCACAATACCATTAGTAGTATTATATTGTATCAATGTATATACAATATATTATACCATACTCATACTATATTATATCATAATTATATTATAATACATTACAATATAATTATAATATATTGACATTATAATATAATGTAACATTCTATTATATTATTATTATAAAATAATAAAATTATTTATTTAAATAAAATTATCCTCTACTAAATATTTTCATTACTCCTATAAAACTCAAATAACCCAAAATAAAGTAAAATAAAATATTATATATTACTATTTTGTACAATACCACTATACTGCAATATTGTTTGTAATATTACATGTAATATAAAATATATCATTATTCTATTGTTATATTGTATTTGTATTATATTGTATGACAACATTAAGCAGAACTGTATAATCAACAAGAAATGCAATGTAAATGCATCAAAATCAGAATATATTACCTATCACCCGACTCATAATTCATAGGAGTCTCCCATAAGTCCAAAATTAGGATCCCAATGTAAATGTAAATAGAAAAACAGCCAAAATGTTCAAATGAGGTCGAATACAGGCAGCGCGGCCTGGGCAAACTTGGGCCCGCCCGCCTCCCTCCTTCTAAGTGTTTTGGCCTCCAACTCCCACAACTCCTCATAGCCTCAGGCCCCTCAGGTCTAGACAGAAATAGAGCCGAATAAAGGAAGGAGGGAGAGAAGAGGTCACAGCGGAGGAGGAGGAGGAGGAGGAAAGCCCTTCATTCATTACTTCACTTACACTTCCTTCACTGATTCTTTTCTCCTTCCCTGCAAACGCTTCGCGGCAGAGACAACGGGAGAGGGGAAGCATTCCCTGCCTGCCCGATAGGGAGTGCTTTGCTTACAGGCTTCTGCGCAAGGGAGCTACTGGGCATGCGCGGAGGTTTTCGCGCATGTGCAGTTGCTCCTGCGCTCAACTTCAGCTCCAGAGCAACTGCGCCTGCGTGAAAACCTCCGCGCGTGCCCAGAAGCGGCGTTGGAGCGCACAAGGCCAGGGTCAAAAAGCAGGCAGCTGCAGCACTGTCTGAGGAACATCGGCAGGGCCAGGATGGCGCCCCATGTGGCCAGGATGGCGCCCCCTTCCCAGATGGCGCCCTAGGCGGCCGCCTACTTGGCCTATCTTGTAGGACCGCCCCTGCTTGTAAGAAAGTAAGAAAAGTTCCAAAAAGTATAAAGTCGGTAAAAATGCAGTAACCCAAAGCAGTGTTCACAAAAGATATAAAAGCATTCCAAGGCACAATTAATCCAGACAGGAATCAACAGGATGCAAAAACAATCTAGGCAATGCTAGTCAACATCAAAGCTGGAAAAATCCACAGGAACAAGACCCCTTGAACAAGATTACCATGGCACTTGAGCTTGATATCTAAATGTTGCCATATCTAGCAGGTTTTCTCTTGAAGCAAACCTTATATCCCCAAACCCCAGAAACTGGTTTCATTTCCCCCCACACTTGACTCTTATCTGACGAAGTCTTTCAGAGCGGCGTAACCCTTGATCTTGCTGACAATTCTGACTAACCTCCAGCCGCCTATTTTTCAACTCCTTATCTGGCTGCTCATTTGTTGTCCAAACCCAAATCTTGAGAGCTCACAGAGAGAGGTAGTAAATCATCGTCTCTCTGTACAGCAGGAATATTCTCATGAGAAACTGCCCTTTGCATTGGGGCCTCTCTGTCATTGTCTGCATGAAAATCATCATTGACCAAAGTATCTCCATCTTGCACCTCTGCCTTGGCACCCTCATCATTGCCCACATCAGAAGCATCATGATCCTGAAACACAAAACATAGGCTGATTCCCAACAACATGGCTAAGCAGTGGGAAAATGTTCCCACTACACAGGGGGCTTCTGGGAAGAAGAAGCCCCCTAAATACTCCATGGCCAGCAGGAGGGTGCCCACCACCACAATGGGCCTTGCCTCTCTTTCCCCCCCTCCTCTCCCCCCATCCGTGAAGGAAAGGAAGGAAAGGCCCTTCAAGGCTGAAGGGAGGGAGGACTGATGAGGGAAAAACCCACGAAACAGCGATTCCATGATAAGTGAACCACAGCGAGGGAACACTGTATTGCCTTGACTTTCCCCCTCCAGTCTCTCCCATGATACAATTCCTCATTTTCCACAGATTTGAATGCAGCATGAATGATGTTATGTCCACAGAAATTTAGCTTTAAGCCATTGAGATGTCAGGATCCTATTCAACCCAAAATCTAGGGAGACTCATTAAGAAGAAGAGGCTCGAGACTCTTCCTAGATGCTCACTTCAACATAAGAAGCAAAATAATGTTTCTCCTTAGTTGTAGCAGTTTGGTCTCACTTTAACTATAATAGTTCCATCTGAGAGAAGCCTGGTATTAGCTGTTTCGTACAGTTTGTTGATGATTTTATTTATTTATTTACGATATTTCTACCCCATCTTTCTCGACCCCGGAGGGGACCCAAGGTGGTTTACACCTAGGCAACTATTCAATGCCTTCAAAAAATGTACAATTAAAATAAATATTTAAATAGAATTATAAAATACATTAAAACATACAAAACATATATAACAATGCATTCACTGTTAATGACATTATCCGAAATCATAGTCTGGGCCATTCCCATAGTCATTGCACATAATTCCATATTTATCTATTGCACAAGATTGCCAAAGGCTTGATCTAAAAGCCACTTTTTATTTCTTTTTTACAGAAGATCAAGTGGGGGCTGATTAAATATTCCTAGGGAGAGAATTCCACAGCCTGGGGGCCACCACGGAGAAGGCCCTGTCTTTCATCCCCACCAGTTGCATCTGCGAAAGAGGTGGGACTGAGAGCAGGGCTTCCCCAGATGATCAGAGAATTTTTATTTATTTCTCCTTCAAAGTAAGATCTTTATTCTAGGTAAATGCCTCTATTATGGGATTCATAGGATTTATTGTGATTTGAGTGAGCCCGATCTCATATGAGGTTCCTATGGCTACATTTGGATAAGGAGAATGCCTTCACTATTGTTGCAACCTAGACCTGGAGGATCCCTCAGTAAACCACCATGAAGCAGCCGTGATTAAATACTTTATTTAGAATAGATAATAAAAAGGGAAAAAAGAATAATAGATAGCCCATTGATGCTCCCAGCATTCAAGTATTGCAAGGCAATAGTCTTTAAAGAGTTCAAAGATCCAATAAATGAGGAAATAGTCTTGAAACCCCAATGGGCTAAAATCCGGGATAAGTCCTTGGCAAACGATGGCTTGGCTTGGTACTTGAGTACGGTGACGTGGAGGCTCTGCGGCCTGGTCCTGAACTTTAGTTCCATGGAGCTTGGCAATGAAAGCTGAACATTGGCGCGAGATACCGAGCGCCAACGGGAACCAACTTAAATAGGTCTCTCATTGTTTTTTCCTCAGAGGCGTTGACTTCGGTGCAACTCTTTCCCAGGAACAGTTTGTGGGCCTGACTTTCCCAAACCTCCTGAGGAAGGCAAATATGTCAGCTCATTAACGGCTGCACCTGGAGGAAGGGGGGATACCGAGGCCTTGCTTTCCCAGTGCCTCTTCTCAGGTTGGGAAGAAAGAAGGCTGCGCCTGACCTTGACCGCTGTTTGACGCGGAGGCCTCTGCAAAGGTTCTCTCCCAGACCTGGCTGGTAACTTGGATTTAACATGGCTTCTGTCTGGCTTGGCTATGGAGTCAGGCTGGGGCATGACACCTATACCATTCTAGCACTGTTATAACTCCATCCTGTGGAACCCTGGGACTTGTAGATAGATGAGATACCGTCTGCTGTGGTTCAGAGAAGTGGACCAGATCTTTCTAGCAGTAGATCTGGTTGGTAGACCTTCATTGTTAGAGAAGCACCTGTTTGGCTCCCCAAAGACACTATCACTAGGCATCTTCTCAGGAGAAAACATTTACTGAGGAAGGAATAAAGTATAGCTACAAGCAGTGACCCAGAAAACATACATACACACATAAACCATGAAGTACAGAACATGGTATTTATTATACAAAGTTATCAGACACCTCTGGATCGTCGCTAAACTCACAAGCACATCAAATCTCCTTTGAGGAGAGCAAAAGTGGGGCATAAACAAAAGCAACAATAGTTAATAATGTGTCTTCTGGGCACATTAATGCATTAATTATAGAGAAAAAAATGTATTTTTATATATTTTTAAAAACACTATCTTACAACACTGTCAGAAATTTGATGCACAACTTTGCACTTACAGCAGATGTGGGCAACTATTTCTTTTTGCACCACAGCAGGTTTTGCTAGGCAAACTGTCCTGAGTGACATGTGTTCTCCTGAGAGTTACATCATTAAACACTCATGCTGCAGTTTCTTGACCAGTATATACATCTGAGGAGCCCCGGGTGCTGCTGCGGGTTAAACCATTGAGCTGCTGAACCTGCTGACTCAAAGGTTGGTGGTTCGAATCCAGGGAGTGAAGTGAGCTCTTGCTATTAGCCCCAGTTTCTGCCAACCCAGCAGTTCAAAAACTTGCAAATGTAAGTGGATCAATAAGTACAAGTCCAGCAGAAACGTAATGGCACTCCATGCGGGCATGCCAGCCACATAACCTTGGAGGCATCTATGGACAAGGTTGGCTCTTCAACTTAGAATGGAGATGAGCACCAACCTCAGAGCTGGACAGGACTAGACTTAATGTCGAGGGGGAAATCTTTACCTAAGCTATATCCATCTGAAAAATATTTTATGGAAACAGAATGTTTGAAAATCACTGATATGCTAAAGTAGCCATCAGACTTCCAGAGTGGTCAAAAACTATTTTTTTCATTTTGACATTTTGACATTTTCTGCTCTTTTGCAACAGTGAAGACAGGTTTCTTTTGTTTTCCTTTTCCTTTTCCAAGCTGTATTCCACAAATATTTTTTATGAGGTTCTTGAATTAAAGGCTAATTGAGGCAAATTCATTAAACACTTACAAATCATTCTTATCAAGGTTGTTTTGTTTTTAAGATAAGTCTTCAATATTTGTTTTGCGGCAACATTTGATCATAGAAGTGCTCTACATTTATAATGACCTGTTAAAGCTAAATTTTCTTCCATGGGGCCCTTGAGTAGCAGCTAAGATATGTACATTTAATATGGACCTAATGAGAGTATTTCCAGATACAATGCAGGGCCTTCTTTGGTTTGTGCTAGCCTTTAAACAACAACAACCGTCTATTGGGAAATTGCCATTATGAATCTTGCAGTTTTATTGCTGATTTAAAAAATGATAACTTCTGTCTGGAATTTCTATTAACTGTAGCATTCCTTCTAGACAACGGGGCTTTTGCACCTGACAATATTGTTAGAGATTTAATGCCAAACAACCCAAATGTATATTGTGATGTAGCATTTAGGAAGTCATTGAAGTAGTAGACTTATTAATCAGTAAAAATTCTTTGTTGATGTTGTCTTTACAGTGCTTCTTGTATACAAAGGGTGCATCTGTACTCTAATAATAATAATTTATTTACTATATTTCAATATAATAATAATAATAATTTATTTATATCCCGCCACCATCTCCCCGAAGGGGGGTGGCTTGCATGAGGACAAGTCCATCAAACACAAATACATATAACAACAATGCATCAACAAAAACAAGCAAACTGTATAGAAGTACAGTTGACAAGATGGAATGTGTCCAGAGGAGGGTGACTCAAATGATCAAGGATCTGGAGAACAAGCTCTTTGAGGAGCGGCTTAAAAAGCTGGGCATGTTTAGCCTGCAGAAGAGAAGGCTGAGAGGAGACATGATACCCATGTATAAATATGTGAGAGGAAGTCATATGGAGGAGGGAGCAAGCTTATTTTCTGCTGCCCTGGAGGACGCAGAGCAATGGCTTCAAAATAGAGGAAAGGAAATTCCACCTGAACATTAGGGAGAACTTCCTGACTGTGAGAGCTGTTCAGCAGCGGAACTCTCTGCCCTGGAGGCTCCTTCTTTGGATGCTTTTTATTTATTTATTTATTTATTAAATTTCAACTTAATAACTCGCCCTCCCCGAGGCTCAGGGCGGTTTCCAGCACATACACAATACATCAAGATAAAACCATACCAATAAAACATTTAAAAACATACTAAAACACTTTAAAATACCATGACAGTCATGGTCAGTTACACGATAGTTAAAACAGTAGATACAGTAGCAGCGGCAGCACGGCTGTGGGATTGGCCGTTCAGGCGGTGATCGGGCCAAATGCCTGCCTGAACAGCCAGGTCTTGCATGACCTGCGAAAAGCCATCAAGTCCCGCAGGGCTCGCGTCTCTGAGATAGGCAAGTTTGTTTGCAGAAAGCACAGCAGAAAGTCTCCTTGGGTGATGTTGTTACCAAGTTGTTTTTTCTGTGTTGTCGTTTCTCTTTGAGACCCGTGCGGCGTGTCTTCTCGAAAGAGGCCGCAGCATTGTGGATAATGTGTCTCCATACCTCCCGATGTGAGGCCAGGGTGGACCATTGTAGGTGATCAATATGGCCGAGCCTGAGATGTTGTTTCAAGGAGTCCTTATATCTCTTTTTGGGAGCGCCTCTCTTGCGCTGACCTGTGGCGAGTTCACAATAGAGTAGTATCTTTGGGAGGCGGTGGTCCTCCATCCTAGAGACGTGCCCTGCCCAGCGCAGCTGTGTTTTCAATAGCATGGCCTCAACGCTGGTGATCCCTGCTTGCTCAAGGACAGCAACATTGGTCATATAGTTGGTCCAGTGTATATTTAGGATTGTGTGAAGACAGTGCAGATGAAAGTGTTGGAGGAGTCATAAGTGTTGGCGATAGGTGACCCATGTTTCAGATCTACAAAGGAGAATAGACAGTACGATAGCTCTGTGCACACTGATTTTGGTGCTTTGCCTCAGGTGCTTGTTGCTCCAGACTCTTTTGTGAAGCCTTCCAAATAATGTGGTTTTAAATCACTTTAGGTGTTATGCTATGTGATCACAGAAATTGTAGCTTTGTAGGCTTTTTCTGTCAACTTCTGTTGGTGCCTCACCGTATTACAAATCCCAGGATAACATAACATTGAGCCATGGCAGTTACAGTGGTATCTAGCCGCATTAATTCTACACTAAAGATGCACCCAAAATCTCTTTTTTGTAATTGATTGATTGAAATGCAGAATACAAATGCAATCAGCCTATGATTGCATTTATATTCTGCATTTCCTACAATCAAGCCAAGATGTCTCCCTGTGGGTCGACAGAACTGTTTTCAGTATATTCACAACTATTGGGACCATCAGGCATTCATTAAAGACAGCCACAAAACTTCAACAAAATAAAACCAAAGATCACTACCGCAGTCCACATTCCCAAAGTCTAACAATGCATCTACTTAGTTCCCCAAAACAAAACAATCACTTTTTTTCAAAATTAATTTCTAAGTGTTTGCTTTACCCCTGGTGGTGCAATCGGTTAAACTTTTGTGCCAGCAGGATTGAAGACTGACAGGTCAGAGGTTTCTAATCTGGGGAGAGCTTCCTCTGTCAGCTCCAGCTCCCCATGTGGGGACATGAGAGATGCCTCCCACAAAACATCAAAACATCCGAACAGCCAATTCTCTCACACTAGAAGTGACTTGTAGTTTCTCAAGTCACTACTGACATGGGGAAAAAAACCTTACTATTTGCAGCCAGTCTAAATGTGTGCAGAGAAGGAGCCAAAGTTTCTTCAGTGTGACAGTATTCAATGCTTGCTATGTGCCCACCTCATACCTCCCATTCTAGGTTATTTGACCATGGAAAACACAGACCAGAGCTACTGGAAAGTACGGCACGTTGACATGGGAATATTCTTTATGGATTCAATGGCATTAAGACCTCATCCGATGGCTCCATTTCCATGCGTTACGGAAATGGAGCCCCACGGGAGCCCCATGGAGCCCCATGATCTCAGGGTACTTCCAGTGGGGCCCAGTTTTTGCAGCTCATGGAAAGATCCATTTTCAGGAGTCATGCGTTACCCCACTCCAAATGGGAAACAGGGAAAGACGGGTAAAGCAGGGAGAAAGGAAATGGGATGGCTGATCATCCCAGAAGCTGGAGAAAGATGATAGGGAATGAAGGGGGATGGATCCATTTGCTTTTCCCTCACTCGTAGGATCAAGACCGAAAGGCTGTTGCAGAGCTACTGTGAATCTACAAAATTTGTTTATAAAGGCAGTCAATTATAATATTTGCTAACTTCACTGTTCTCTATAATCGGGCACTTTCAAATTGTAGTGTTGTAGTTGAAATAGCCGAATTAATGTTCAGGCTTAATTTATATAGTTTGCCATATGAAACGGATATGGCTGAAGCCCCTGGTTATTCAAAGTCTCTTTTCTTCATTTTACCCTCTTCAACCTCAACTCGTTCTCACGAGAACATAACATGGTGAGTCATTGCCCTTCAAGATATTGCTAGAGTAATTCATCTTGTTGGGATGGATGAGCATTTCATTTCAATTCATGTTTAAAAGTCAGAATTGATTAAAATTAGCAAGATCTGCATGTGAGAGATAGTGAAACTGAAAGATTCACTCATCTTAAGACTTCATGTTGATCAGACCGATCACCAACCCAACTGCTGGGTATCACATGCCACCTATTTTGATAGCACAGAAGAAGCATCCTCTGGCCCATAGCAACTATAAGAGAGTCCCTGGTTTTTTCCCATTTACTATTCTTATTTCCTATCACTCACTGCAGATCCTTGCCAGTAACTTAGACCAGTGTTTCCCAACCGCTGTTCCGCGGCACACTAGTGTGCCGTAAGTACTCACCTGTTGTGCTGCGGAAAAACCTCTCTTCCCCCCTTTCTTCCCCCTCCTGCTGTACTCCTGCTGCTGCTGCTTGGGGGAGGAGGAGGAGGAAGGGCCGGGCGGCAGCGGCAAAGAAGAAGGGGCCGGGGCGCCGCCGCCTTCGGCAGTTTCCGCAGCCAGCCTCCAAGGGAGGGAGGGGAACGGAAGCAGTAGTGAGGAGTGCAGTCCGAGGCAGGCCCACCGACTTCTTCTTTCGAACCACAGGAAAGAAGGAAGGAAGGAAGGCAACTGTGGACTGAATAAGTTCCTTCCCTTCTGGTGTGGAAGAGGGAGAGAGCCATTCAGGAAGGGAGGCATCTGGAGGTTCTGTGTGGGAAGTTTGACCCAGTTATATCATTGGTGGCGTTCAGAATGCTCTTTGATTGTAGGGGAACTATAAATCCCAGAAACTGTAACTCCCAAATATCAAGGTCTATTTTCCCCAAACTCCATCTGTGTTCACGTTTGGGCATATTGAGTATTCATGCCAAGTTTGGTCCTGATCCAACAATGCTCTCTGGATATAGGTGAACTACAACTCCAAAACTCAAGGTCAATGCCCACCAAATTCTTATAGCATTTTCTCTTGGTTATGGGAGTTCTGTGTGGGAAGTTTGTGTCTTTCTGCCATTCCTGCCAGGATATCTATGTTGTGTTCATCGAAACAGGCCAGGTTTCATACTGAGTGTATAAATACATTTAAAAACATATTGACTATATGTATTACTGTGTTAGAGTGTCATTTTGTGTCATTTTGGTTGGTGGTGTGCCCCAGGATTTTGTAAATGTAAAAAATGTGCAGTGGCTCAAAAAAGGTTGAGAAACACTGACTTAGACCACTCACAAAGTACTCTTTGGATTTAGTTTTATTGCCCAGGTTTCTACAGCCAAGAAAAAATTAGTCCCTGATTTTCTAAAAGTCATGATTTTCCTGTCTCACTCCTGCCCATTGCAATCACCCCCTAGTCCAGGGGTGCTCACACTTTTTCAGCATGCGAGCTACTCTTAAAGCAACCAAATCCAAAAGATCTACTTGCCCCCAGCATCGCGCGCTCCTGCCGTCGTGCACTCTTGCCACCGCGTGTGCTCTTGCTGCTGTTTTCTGCCCGCGCAGCGCTTCTTCCACTTGCGGGGCATTGCAGGAAGGAGAAAGCACGAGGTGGGGCATCCAGAGGGAGCGGCAACACAGCACAACTGCTTCTGGGTGAGGGAGAGGCAGGGCGCTCCCTCCAGAAGCCCCGCCTCGTGCTTCCTTCTTCCTGCAATGCCCCGCAGGCGAAAGAAGCACCGCAAGAGTGGAAGCCAGCAGCAGGAGTGCGCGTGCGCGCAGGGTGTGCGCGTGCATGGCAGGAGCGCCCCATCCGGCTGGTGAGGTCCGAAGATCACCTGGAAGAGGGCCGAAGATCTACTAGTAGCTCCCGAGCTACCTAATGAGCACCCCTGCCCTAGTCTCTTACCACTGTTTTCCCATGAGGAAGAGTTTTAGTCCTTCTAGATGCCAGCAATGTCTTTCAAATCAGATTCCAAATGTCCTAACAACAGTATAGTATATCATAGCACTGGAAGAACTATGGGACCATGCGTTAAGCTTCAGGTAAAGATGGGGCCAATGCCATGCAATTGTGGAATAACCAAGTGATATGGAATTTCATGAATACTAAAACTATGGAGAAGCTTTTACATTAGGTGAAAATGGAGCCAGCCACCCTCTGAACAAATCTTGCAGAGAAAACTCCGTGGTAGATCTACCTTTGAGTGATCATAAGTAGGAAACTACTTGAAATCATGCAGCAGCAACAGCAACACATTACTATCTTGGACCTGCCACCTAAAAATCATCATTCCAAGTGTTGAGGAATAATTGTCATAATCAGACTCAGAAAGGCTTGGGAAAAAATGCCATCACTTCACATGATTTTTTTTGTTTTGTGTTAGCAGCAACTTGGAAAAACTGCATGTTGCTTCTGGTGTGACTGAGAGAATTGCTGTCTGCAAGGACATTGCCCAGGGGATGTTTTGATGTTTTACCATCCTTGTGGGATGCTTATCTCATTTCTCCACATGGGGAGCTGGAGCTGACAGATGGAGCTCATCCATACTCTCCCCAGATTCAAACTTGTGACCTGTCAGTCTTCAGTCCTACTGGCACAAGGTTTTTACCCATTGCTCCACCAGAGGCTCCTATGATGCTGGTATGCTAGCGTATCCATGGTAGCCCATGATAGCATTTGGTATATTTTATCATATGCATGTATTCACTGCTGAAAAAATCCTTAAGACATGAATATTATAACTACTATTTTTCAGTATTATGTTATATAAATCTGGGCCATTCCTTCAACTGAACATTTTAAACTTTTACATTTATTTAAACTTTGAGGGCCAGAGGCATAAAACAGGATTAAAACATAAACAATTAAAAACATAAAACAATTGAGCAATTAAACAATTAAACAATTAAAACAATAGCAGGACAGGGCCTACTATTTGAGGGGAAATTATTAGTTAGCTTCTCTTGATCATGAGGATTGATTACTTCTGAAGTATGCTATGATTTTAAACAATTACATTATAAGTCACACACGAAGGCAGGAAAACAGTCAATATAAATATTGTAATTGAAGTGATAGCATTCACCATAGGTGACCACCAGGCAAGGTAACCATAACAAAGCGCAGAAAAATGTTCTGCTGCATTGCAAGAAGTATTGATTTGAAGTATAAAAACTGTAACAGATTAAAGGAGGAGAATATTGACTTTTGCTTTATGTTTTCAAAGTTCCACAAGCTCTTGATTCAGAATAATGTGGATTTTGCAGCACGTGTTATAAATGCTATTGGATTTATATGCACAAGAAATGAATATAGTACTGGCCACAAAGGCATGAGATTGTCATGAAAATAAGAAATTTAGTTAATGACATTCCAGATTTTGTCATAAACCAGATGATTGATCAATTCTTACTTTTACAAACCTGAAAAACGAGTACGGTTTCATGAGCTCTTTCCTGCATTGATGGGCATCATTAGCTTATCTGGTGTCAGTCAACAGCAACCTTACCGCTAAGCAGCTATATCTAAGCCAACAACAAATTGTTTCTACATGACCCTCACACAACATCTGTTAAGTGCTGAAACAGGCATTGTGCCTCCTGAAGTAATGTTTGAAAGTATCTCACCACCCTAGGAAGCCTTTGTTGGTATTTGAAGCACTTCTTAAAACCCAACTTTTTTGATCAGGAACCACTTGACCAGGGGCCACTCTCCAGCATTGATACCAAAAGAGTTATGAATCAGTTTTTGGTCAACTTCAGATTTGGTTTGGTTATTTGGGGTGCTAATTCAGAAAATTGCTTTGGATAGACCACATTAGCTCTTGTTTCTGATACAAAACATATGCCATCCAGTAGTTGTCATCAGCTCACCCACAGATATCCATATTTACCATAACGAGACAGACAACAGCAATTGGATCAAATTTGGGCAACCTTTATTTAAAAGTTACCAATTTAAGTTTAACCTCACTAAACTCAGGTGTCAAGGGAACAAGGTGTGGCCTAGCCGAGGTAGCGTCCACGAGCGAACGACCCCTCGGCTACACTGGGAAACTCCCCCGAGTCCCCTATAACACAAAACTGGGCAACCTCTCAAGGAAAACACAAGAAAACCTCTCAGAAAATACTTAACCGTACTCTCAAAATTTCTGAACCAATGGTATCCCCCTCACCCTTAAACAGCTGTCCAGAGTAAGTGTATTTGTGCACTGGCCCAACCAACTTTGAAAAGTGCATGAGTGAATAGGGGTCTATGGATTACCCTAAACTATTTGCGCTGTCCTATTTATAGAACCGCCATCCTGGAAGTTCCAATAACAGTACAGGGTAGGCAAAAAAAACAACAACCCTAGAACGTAGAAGGGGGAAAAATTCCTACCCGGCCCCTAAGGCAACCACTATACTGTCACTGGGCGGGAGTGGTGGGTCAACACTTCAAATGGGAATGAAGCAGGACGCTGCCCCAACACCATAGGCAGCCTCCGCCCATTTTCCAGAAGGTTCCATCCAGGGAACCAATCGCCTCCCTTTGTGGGAGGAGGCAATAACCTTTCCCCGCCCACTGCGTAGGCAGGGAAAGGGCATTAATAATCTAGAGCTGATGTGGTAGTAGCAATCTTTCCTCCCAACATCCCCATTGTCTTGGCACTATCAGAGGGTTTCACAAGACCAGTTGCTCCTGTTTGCATGTGGTTTTGAGGCCACGGACCTTATTTTCGTTCTTGCGCACCACTGGTGGTCCACGGACCATAGATTGAGAACCACTGCCTTACAAGCTTCAGCATAACATTCCAAATAAATAAAATAAATTAATATTATTATTAGTTAATCTATATAAAGTTTAATTAAAGAATTCAAGCAAATGTCAGTGCATGTAAGCATGCAAAAATTATTAGAATAACAATTTGTGTTGTCGGTAGGGTCGCCCATAATCCTGGAGCCATGTCTGATGCCAGTGCACTCCAGAACAAATGGGTTGACATGAATTCTCCAGTCATTTTTTCTGTAAGCAAGCTTCAAAGATATTAAGGCATGAAGAAAAGAACAATAGCAACAACTTTACAAGTAATTGGAGTTGTTTTTGGTTTGTGTGTTGGATTCTGTCTTACAATATGTCTTGGATTTATTTTTTAAAAATCACTGGGCAGATTGCACAATGGTGTGCATTGTGTATGCTTTCTGATTTAGCAAGTTTTTAAAGATTTCATAATCACTTGCAAAGCAAAGTGGTGATCACTTAGTGTTAATACAGCTGCTGACACTCTTGTTTGTTGACATTTATTTTAATGGCAAGTTGCCATCTGTTAACATAAATTATATTACAGCAGGAGATGAAGAAAAATATTCTGTTGTATTTCCAAGCTTTTGTCTATTGTTTTGTGCCACAGAATGTCTGCTGAATTTGTCATAGCTGATTCATTTTTTTTTCTTTTTCTTCTTTCTCTCTTCTTTCTCTTTGTTAATATTATGCTCTGTTGTTCAGATTGCAGGAATGCCTACGCGCATCTTTAATTTAAATACTTGTCATCTATTCATTAACTGCAACATTCTCTCTGTTACTTATCATTTTTATGCTATTTATTTACTGTATTGTTATAAGTGTTTTACTTAACTTACTTGGGAAGGAATCCCACTGGAGTATTGCAGCACACGCAAATACCGGGAGTTACCCTAGACCATTCTCTGACCTACAAGAAGCAATGCCTGAATATCAAGCAAAAGTGGCTGCTAGAAACAATATCATATGAAAGCTGACTGGAACAACCTGGGGATCACAACCAGATACAGTGAAACATCTGCTCTTGCACTTTGCTACTCTGCTGCTGAATACGCACTGGAGAAATTACACTGTTTAGCCGGTATTGCACCACCTGACATTTGCCAGGAAGTAGCAGCCAATAGTGAAAGGACCAAGGCAGTGACATCTCCTGCCCATATCCTGTTCAGATATCAGCCAGCATGCCAATGACTTAAATCAAGAAATAGTTTTCTAAGATCTACAGAGACACTCGCTGGAACACCTCAGCAAATGAGAATCCAAAAGTGGCAGGCTAAAACCCAGAACCTCAATCAATGGCTGATACCAAATGAGAGACTCTCTCCTGGGCACACAGAAATCTGGGCGACTTGCAAAGCACTGAACAGACTGCGCTCTGTCACCACAAGAATCAGAGCCAGCTGTGCCACATTCCTGGTGTTATCCCTAATTATTAAGTTTGTAGGGCAATGTCACCATTTTACATGCTGCAAGTCACTTCTGGTCGCTTCTGGCTGATACCAAATGAGAGACACTACCCTGGGCACACTGAAGACTGGGCAACTTGGAAGGCACTGAACAGATTGTGCTCTGGCATCATGGGATACAGAGCCAACCTTAAGAAATGGGGCTACAAAGTTGAGTCCATGACATGCGAGTGTGGAAAAGAGCAAACCACAGACCACCTATTACAATGCAGTCTGAGCCCTCCCATATGCACAATGGAGGAGTTTTTTTATAGCAACACCAGAGGCACTCCAAGCGACCAGGTACTGATCAAAGGACATTTAATAGAATATCAAATTTGCAAAAATTATTGTTTTTTGTTTTAAAATTACAATACAACTGTTTTGTTCGCTCCTGATAAATAAAATAAATACTATATTATAGAGGATAATCAAGTTTTATCAAGCCTTTTTGTTTGGTCTGATATTGTGATATGGTCTAGGGCAGTGTTTCTCAACCTTCCTAATGCCGTGACCCCTTAATACTGTTCCTCATGTTGTGGCGACCCCCAACCATAAAATTATTTTTGTTGCCACTCCATAACACGGTTTGGTGGTCATTGACCTTAAGTTTTGGAGTTGTAGTTCACCTACATCCAGAAAGCAACATGGACGCAAACCATGATGGATCTTGACCAAACTTTGCACTGATACTCAATATGCCCAAATGTGAACACCGGTGGCGTTTGGGGGAAATAGAACTTGACATTTGGGAGTTGTAGTTGCTGGGATTTATAGTTCACCTACAATCAAGGAACATTCTGAACCGCACTAATGATAGAATTGGGCCAAACTTCCCACATGGAAACCCCATGGCCAACAGAAAATACCGTGTTTTCGGATAGCCTTTGGCGACCCTTCTGACACCCCATCGCGACCCCCACAGGGGTCCCGACCCCCAGGTTGAGAAACACTGGTCTAGGGGCTAATCAATAAAATTTACTACTACTCTCTGTTACTTAGTTGCTGTCCAATGTGTTCTTGTTGACTTCTTTTTTATGAGCAAGTAAATTGTCAATGAATCTGCTTTTGTTTGTTTACTTGTATTCAGTGTCTCATCATTGGCCTTGGAAAAATATGTACATGCTTTACTACCTGGCCTCAGTTCTCAGTTGAGAAACCAAGGTGTGAAAAATGCACGAGAATACTATAAGCTTGTCCTCGCAATGGAAAGCCTGCTAGACAATTTCCAATGTTGGATCAAGGTATTTTGCAGATTGAAACCAAAAACTGACATTTCTTATCGTACTCTCATGTCAAGGGACCAATACTTTTAAAGCCTATTGTAGTATTGAGATGATGCTAACTTTGTTTTACTAACCTTTTTACTAACCTCTACTAGCCCATAGTTCTTGAAAATAAATAAGTATATATGAATATGTGCACATTTCAAATCTAGAAAAATTCCAAACATAGGTGTAAAGAATGGCAAAATGTTAAATATCTTCAGTAAGAAACCTAGTGGGAACTCCTACTTGTTATAAAACTACCCAAAGCCCTGCTGGCTAGTAGAAGAAGCTATAATTTTATAATTTAACATTACGGAAGTTGGGGTCATATTTAAAAAGTGATATTCTTGTTCAACCGACAGTAGAGAAACATGCATTCAATGGTTTCAGCTATGCATGATTGACAAGATAAGACACATTAGGGAATAGGAAATGTAATATATCTCCTCTGAGAAGGCTGACGGACCACGCAGATGTCAGCTCCTGCCCACATCTGTCACCCTGCCCAGGGCTGGCCTTATAATTAGGCAAAACATGAGATAAAAATAAGGGGTAGCAGCTGTATTCTACTAGACTGCCCAATAATTCCAGTAGATATTGGAGCTTTTTCTTTCAGGGTCTCGTAGCTATGGCTATGGTATACCATTTCTGGATCATGGGATTTTAATGTTTATACAAGGATGATTTTATGCGTTGTCTGCATGGTTAAATTGTATGTACAGTATGTCTTATGTTTAATGGTTTTAATTGATTTTAAGTTCATAGTTATATGTAGTAATTAGTTATTATGATTTCTTTGTGTACTGTATGTTGGCATTGAATATTTGCCATGAGTATGTTGTAAACCATCTTGAGTCCCCCCAGGGATGAGAAAGATGGTATACTTTAAATAAATAAATAAATAAATAAATAAATAAATAAATAAATAAATAATGTGTTCTATAATTGTAGCAAATTTTGTGCCAATACCTCTAACCATGAGGGAGAAAGGAACCCCTGAAGTTTCCCCATTGGCACAATTACTTAATGAAAAGTAATGAAAAAGTAATTAACTTGTTATAGTTACAATACGGACCCCTTCTGTAAAGAATCGCTGCCTACAGCTAGCGTCTTCACTTGAGGATGTTTTTTCAATCAAACTGCCACCAATCTGTAATGGAGGTGTACTTCTTTATAAAGTCTCAAAACTTAAGTCTACTAAGTTGTAGAAGTCGATTTAACACCAACGTAGACTTTCAAGCTGCCACCATAACAATCCTGGCCACCTGATGTGAGGGGTTTATTTTGAGGCTTGTGTTTTGAAATGATGTCACAGAGAGATTTGTAAGGCGAAACTTCAACAGTTTATTTTTAACAACAATGTGGAGGTTTCAAAGTATTCAGAGCTTAGTTGGTTACAGTAACTTCAGAGAGGTACTGATCTTAAGGTTTCTTATTCCCTAAACACAATGTTTGATTGTATCTTTTCAAACACTAAATCAATAATACGATATTCTGCCTCAATAGGCTTCATATCTATATAGTAGGTTAGCTTCCCAGCCTAACCTATAAACAGCGGTTCCTATAGGCTTTCTAAGCCTAACTGCCTTTTTGCAGTATCTAAAACCAGCCTTTTCTATTTCCCTCAGAAAAGACAACAGCAACTCTTCAAATTGCTACCAGCTAGTCTAACCACTCCTGACTGACACAAGAAATTCAAACTTGGTCCTGCTAAAGCCAGTGTTAGGCTCCGCCTCCTGTTGTTATAGCAACCGAACATCTCAGAGGCTGTGCACTTTAATATTCCCCATTAACCCTTTGTAGTCTGTTTAGCATATAACAATCTAATACAATACAAATGTAATAATACAAACCACACATTTAACCATAAAATAAATACAAAACCCTCAATACATATAGTGACTTCACTACACTGTCCAATTTAGGAAATACCCTAGAAATGATCCCCACCCCCTAATTTTGTAATGAGTATTGAAACATTTTTTCCCATTGATCATACAGTCCTAATGAACCAGGCTTATTGATAAGCAGTCAGTTATGTGGGTTGAGGTATGGAAATCCTTTTATTATTTGATCTGATCTGATTATTTAATTCTTAAGTCAAAAAGGCATAATTTGTGCATTTAGTTCTGAAGTCATAAAGTGGTGAATAAGGAATGAGTAAACTGGCCCCAAGGTATGGAAAATCCCTTCTCTGAACCTGCTATTTGCATTCTGGAGGAGAAAAATCCACAGGCAGCAATGCAAATGCCAACTTCAAAAGAACAGATTTTTCTTCAAGGCTAAAGCAAGGGAAGGAAAGATTAAATTCTTCTCTCACCGCTGCTGTCCTCCTCCTAATAATCACTACACTCCATGGATGCTCCATTGTGGAAACACATGCTTTTTCATCCGTCCCCAAGAGGGGTAAGTAATGCTTCAGTTGTTGAAACACTGAACAGACACTGTCTCCAGACAGTGAAAACCATGGGTAGAAATGGTGGAGTTTCCAGGTTTCCAGTGTGACCCTCAGTCATCCAGAGTCCCATGCACTGATGGGGAAAAATAGTCCCCAAAGGTGAACAGTTTTAATGTATCTATAATTGTTTTTAATGTAGATCAATTCTATATTATGCTTGCTTTATTGTTTGGCACCGAATAGTGCCTGTTGGTAGCCATCCTGAGTCCTTCTTCGGAGGTGAGAAGGACGGGATAGAAATACTCCTAATAAATAAATAATAATAAATAAGGGAGAATCATATCTTCAGAAAACTACAGCCAGAATCTACAAAACAGTGGTACCCATTATAAGGCAGACCAAAATTGTACAAAATACGTCATGCAAATTTTCAACTTGTCAAGATGTTGTTTATGATGTTGTCAGTTAAGATGGTCTACAACAGACAACAACAAAAGGCTGTAGGTTTGTGAGTCTAATGTTGACTTCTTTCTACTCCTGTGTGGTTTTAGTATCTTTGCCTGTATAGTTTAAGTACCTTTGCCTTCTACTTCTGTATGTATACCTTTTTCCATGCATTTTTGGTGGGACCAATAAAGGCATTGCTGAGTTGTGAATGGGGACATTGTTTTATTTTACTGTTTCTCCAACATGGCTATCTCCCAGTGTTTTTCAACCTTTTTTGTGCCGCGGCACATTTTTTACATTTAAAAAATCCTGGGGCACACCACCAATCAAAATGACACAAAATGACACTCTAACTTACTATATTGTACTATACCATTATACTGTAATATTATTAGTACTATTACAAGTAATATAAAATATATAATTTCAATATTGTATTATTTTTAAAAGTGTTATCTTGTATTGCATTATAATAATATAAATATTATAGGTACATACAATATATTATCAGTAAAGCGGAGGAGTTAATTCTGACTGTTATCATTACTCTCATAGTCAATAACGATATACACCATGACTATGACAAATACTGATAATATAACAATATAATAACATATACTAAGGGAAAATAATATTATGTTAAAACATAGTTCATAATAATAATAATAATAATAATATAGCCCATGAGGCTCCTTCCACGTCACATCCCAGTCTCTGAGGCCTGGTAGGCCGCTCGCGTACCTGCCCGGAGGCGGGCTCCATTGTTCCCCGCATCGTGGCAGCAGTGGGCGAAGAGGCAATAAAGCCCTGGGTAGGAGAGGAAGCCCGTGAAGGCGGAGGAGCCAGCCAGGGCCAGGCTCAGGCTCAAGGGCTCCACCGTCCTGGCTGGCTGGACCAGCACCAGGCCCGCCGCCAAGCCCAGCACCGCCAGGCACACCCGCCACTGCATCGCTTTAGACGAGGCACTTCTGCTCCACTGACATCCCCTCAGGGAAGGCGCTTCTGGTCCCACCGCCTCCGCCGCCACAATCTTGGTGCCGGGCGGGAGTTCAAGGCCACCATGACGGGATTGACCCGCGGGGAATAAAGGGGCGTGGTTTATTCAAGACTCAAGAGGTTCCAATTTCCCATGGCACACCTGATGATCGCTCCCGGCACACTAGTGTGCCGCAGCACACCAGTTGGGAAACATGATTCTCCATGTTAAGGCTATCCACCATGTCCTCACATCCTTTGGGTCACTTCCATTTTTTCTAAATAAAAAAAAACCAGGATAAATGCAACCCATGTGAGTCCCTAAAGGTGCCCACTAAATCTTCTGTGATAGCCCACTTGTCATGTGCACAGTATCATACTGAAATGGCAGTATAAGCAGCTTCATATTTGCCACTGTGCATACAGTTAAGATGAAAAAAATGTGTGATGAGTCTATGTATGAAAATGTAACACCACCATGTCCCACTGCAGATTTCAGTGCACGACTCGTGGCTCATCCCTGCTTTCTGCCTTATACTATAAGAATTATGTGGTGTAGTAAGAGGTTCTGCTTTTTCTCTCTTCTGTATCATTGGGCAGAGCTTGATTTGGCCAAATCAATAAAGCAGCTTTGACTGATACTTTACACCTGAAGTCTTATTAGATGTTTGGGGATATTTTGGTGGAGATTCCAATTTCTGAAGACACTACATGCTTTTGTGGCACAACCAAGGCGTATGTGAATGTCTCATCTGATAACATGCATGAGGTCCTCACACTTATTCCTTCATGGAAGTGCCAAGAAGCATTTAGATGTGAGGAAAGTGTTTGCCTTTTGACTGCATCAATTTTATTATGTGGAAAGCAGGGGTCATGGAGGTTGTATATGTCTAATGTACTTTAAACCAAAATTTTCCTGCTTTAGGCAAAGTCAGGGGATACTTCTGAGTTTGCTTGAAACTTTCAATCTCCTTTACAGAAAGACATTGCAGCCAGCACCCTGATCAGGCCAGGGAGTCGGAATGGATGTGCCAAATCAAGGTCTGCCCAATGATACAGAAGAGAAGAAAAGCAGAACCTCCTACCACACCACATAATTCTTATAATATAAGGGAGAAAGCAGGGATGAGCCATGAGTTGTGCACTGAAAGCTGCAGTTTATTTATTTATTTATGTTTATTTATTTATTTCTTATAATATAAGGGAGAAAGAAGGGATGAGCTCTAAGTTGTGCACTGAAATCTGCAGTTTATTTATTTATGATTATTTATTTCCAATATTTCTGTCCTGCCCATCTCAACCCCCAAGGGAGTACTCAGGGCGGCTTACAAACTGGCCACAATTCTAAGCCTCAACATAATACAAATATAAACACAAATAGCAACGGTTTAAAACAGTAAATAAAACATTAAGTTAAAAACACTTATATCAAACATATAGCCAATTTCAGTCCGGTTCAACATCCAAGGTGATGTCATGCTTGCTGTCCAAAGTCCTGGTCCAAGAGCCATGAGTTGTCCTTCTTCCTAAAAGAAAGGAGGGAAGAAGCTGACCTGATCTCCCTGGGGAGCGAGTTCCACAGGCATGGGGCCACTGCTAAGAAGGCCCTGTCCCTCGTCCCCACCAAGCACACTTGCGAAGCTGGCAGGACTGAAATCAGGGATGATCTTAAGCTACGAGGCAAGACGTAGAGGGAGATACATTTGGACAGGGAAGCTGGGCCAGAATGTTGCCATCGTTGCAGCCCTTAGCAGGCAATAGAGCTCCTTCTGAGCACCTGCTATTGTGGGTCACATCTAAGATGCCCGGTGCTTGCACAACCCCAATTGGGAAGGAGGGAAATCACAGGGGCACCTTGTTCTGACACCAATAGTAGTTTCTAGACTCTTTGGCAGAGCTCCATGGTCAGCTAGGAGCAGCAAGGGTGGTGGTGACATGGAAAAGGTGACCCCCCCCCAAGTGGGGCAAATGTGGTCCTGGCCCATCTGGACAACAGCCTCAGATTCAGTATGTATGTCCAGAGCAGATGAGACCTGATCCCATTTTTCTTGCAGATATTGTCCCTTTTCAAAATGCTGGAATGTGGCATCAGCAAAAGTCCATCCATTATTATCTGCTGAATTAATGCGAATCCTTTCATCGTAACAGTTCAGGGGAAAAAAATCCAAAATCCAGAGAGAGACAGCTTTGAGCAAGTTTGCAGGATGTCATCTCAGATGCCCGAACACTGAACAATGCCCATTTATGAACTTCCGCACAAACCACGTAGCAAGGATATTACAACTCAGAATTATGCAGAAGACATTCCCTGTCTAGTGTAATTCATTACTTTTTGTAATGCAAACAGAGTCTAATTTGTTCTAATGACTCTGGCACATAATGCAGTAAGGCATTTAACAGTATAGAGACCACTAAATGATGATCCAGATGTCACTTCAACAGGAATGACAATTTCTCCAGATGCCTTTTCCTGCACTTTCCTTTCTCCCATTGTCCCTTTTGTATTTTATGAGAAGCCATTAAAGTCGGAATTCTCATCTGAATTTCAGTATGCATTAGTGCGATGCCATGATATGACATGCACCACATCATCCCCTCTCCTGCTAGAGCCATTGTTTTACTAGCAAAATCCTTGTCTACCCCGGCAAATTTTGATAAATGTAGCATCAAATTAGGAAGAACGTAAACACAGGAGGCAGTGCTACTCAGAAATGCAGCTAAAATCGATCTTGGGTGATTCCATAGGGTGACAAAAACCGAGCCTAACTTTTAATTAATCTAATATATAATATATAACAAGGAAAGAAGTTTCCCAGTTCGTCAGCTTAGTTTGTAAAGCCAAATGCCCCTCTGCCTCATGTTCTGTGCCCACTTGTCATCTGGAGTACTTTTGCACTGCCGTTTAGTGACTATAAAGAGAAAATTTTCAATTATTGCAACAGAAGAGAGGGAAGCAGCAGACAATGACTCTGATGTCACAATCAAATATATGGACTAGGTGGTTTGTCCAACACAGATGTTCAGTGAATTCCGTAGGAACCTTTTCCATTAGATTTAACTGATCAGAATGCACTAAGAACCTTGAATCAAGCGATAGAACTCTATAAGTAACCGAGAACTGCCAAGACATCTTTCTGTCATCAGCAGTGTCTCCTTGCAAAATTCATTACATGAAGCAGGTGCCAAACTATTCTGCTACCTCTATACATGTGCCAAAGACCCCATTATTGGATGTCAGTATATTTGGGATTAGTATGGAAGAAGTGCTGCAGAGTCTCCCCACCTCCTTTTTAGGACCATCCTTTGACTACAAATGTCCTTGTGAGAATCAACCTAGATTGCTAGCAGAGGCAAATGTTGTCATTCTTCATTCGATACAGAGATCCTGATTGGGTTGTCAGTTGAACAGACACATAGTACCATCACCACAAACACAGTCAACTCGTGCTCAGGAACACAGCTGCAGTGCCATCTCCACTTCCTCTACTGTATCTTTCACCTGAAGAATGAATACACACTCACGTACACTTATGCATATAATAAAAATGAAATTATGTATGAATGTATGTAAGTATGTATGTATTTTCCAAGATATCTTCCACATACAGAGAGCCCTGTTACTCACATCTACAGCAGATTCAGAACAACCTTGACACAGACCCCCATGACCAACTTTGAGGGCTGGCGGGGTTGGTTTTTTTTTGGGGGGGGGGGAGTTGTTAATGATTCAGGATGATGGGAGTTATAGTTCATCCATATGTGAAGAGCCCTGTGAACCCCATTAATGATAGAAGTAAATACAGTAAATAAATGCATACATATATACATAATGCATACATACATAATGAAATTTTGTATGTATGTATGTATGTATTTTCCAAGATATCTTCCACCTAGAGAGAGCCCTGTTACTCACATCTACAGCAGATTCAGAACAACCTTGACACACAGATCCCCATGACCAAGTTTGAGGCCTGGCGGCAGGCATGTAGCCAGGGGGGGGGGCTAAGGGGGCTTCAGCCCCGAAATTCTCAGGGTGGTCCGTGAAAAGGCCTTACTGGTACATTATTTAAACTGTTATGTTTATTCATATCATGATCTGATCACCATGCTCATTATATCCCACATTAATGGGGTTATTGGGATAACAATACAAAAGGTTTGCTAGGGTAGACCCTCTTCCACCCAGTCTCAGCCCCCCTGAACCAAACTCAGCCCCCCCCCCGAATCAAAATCCTGGCTACGGCCCTGGCTGGTGGGGTTGTGTTTGGGGGGGGGGTGTGTTAATGATTCAGGATGATGGGAGTTATAGTTCATCCATATGTGAAGAGCCCTGTGAACCCCGTTAATGATAGATGTAAATACAGTAAATAAATAAATAAATAATTTTGGTCCAGAATTGGCTGTTTACAAAGACATTGTCCAGGGGACGCCCAGATGTTTTGATGTTTTACCATCCTTGTGGGAGGCTTCTCTCATGTCCCCACATGGAGAGCCAGAGCTGACAGAGGGAGCTCATCTACGCGCTCCCTGGATTTGAACCCGCGATCTGTCGGTCTTCAGTCCTGCCGGCACAAGTGTTTAACCCATTGAGTCAGTGGGAGCTCCAGAATAGAGATTAACTGCATGGAACTGGATTATATGGCAGTGTGGACTCATAAGATCCAGTTTAATGCAGTTCAATCTGCATTGTATGAGTCTACACCAACCATATAATCCAGTTCAAACTGCATTAAATGGCAGTGTAGATGGGGTCTTACAAAGCTTATATGGAATCTATGCTGAGATCCTCTAGAAAACCAATTTTCTGTAAAACTGCTTTATAAAGATACAGAGAGAAAGCAACAACAGGCAAATTTTGAGGGGAGCAATAATTGTTTTATTAGGAAGACTAAACCTGACAACTGAAAGTCAAAAAGTAGCTTGACTGGGAATCTCCACACTGATCTGATTTTCCAAGAAAAACTAAATGTGGTTGGCATGAAAATTAAACTTATATGCCACAAAGATGTTTTCTGCTTAATGACAGATTGCAAATTTTCACAGCTTTTCTGTGAAGATAAGAGTGTTACCAAGAGTCCAACTGGGTTATGTAACAGATCGACTGACTTGCAATGCTAAATCCCCAATGGACTGTCTAAACATTCAGTATGCTTAGAAGGATCCATGGCTTATATCATGAGAATCTTTTGGGGGGCCTTCTTAGTGGTGACTCCTCAGCTGTGGGACTTCCTCCCTAGGGATATTACATCAGCCCCTTTCTGCCTGACCTTCCACAGAAAAATGAAAACATGGCTTTGTGAACCAGCCTTTGGGAACCCCGGTGCAATAGATAAACACAGAATTATGTGAAATCGAATACTGGAACTGCTTAGACGATGTTTTTGAACTATGAGGCTAATAGTGTAGTGGTTCTATATGTTTTTAAAGGTTATAATGTATGTATTTTATAATTCTGTTTTAAATGTTTATTGTAATTTTTACATTGTTTTGATGGCATTGAATAGCTGCCTATGTTGTAAAGCTACCTTGAGTCACCTTCGGGTTTGAGAAAGGGGGAGTGAAAATATCGTAAATGAATAATAAACTACCTAAAGAAGTGGTTCTAGGTCTGATTGATAATAATTCCTTTATAACAAAAACTCTCTTAACTCTGAACTATTGAATATGTCCCTGGCTGAAATATTGTTGTTGATTATTTGTTCAGTCTCTTCCAACTCTTCGTGACCTCATGGACCAGCCCACGCCACAGCTCCCTGTTGGCCATCACTACCCTCAAAGTTCCTTCAAAGTCAAGCCAGTCACTTCAAGGATAACATCCATCCATCTTGCCCTTGGTCGGCCTTTATTCCCTTTTCCTTCCATTTTCCCCAGCATCATTGTCTTCTCAAAGCTTTCCTGTCTTCTCATTATGTGCCCAAAGTACATCATCTTTGCCTCTAATATCCTTCCCTCCAATGTGCAGTCAGCCTTTATTTACTGGAGGATGGACTGGTTGGATCTTCTTGCAGTCCAAGGCACTCTCAGAAATTTCCTCCAGCACCACAGTTCAAAAGCACCTACCTTCCTTTTCTCAGCCTTCCTTATGGTCCAGCTCTCACATCCATAGGTTACTACGGGGAATACCATTGCTTTGACTATGCGGATCTTCGTTGCCACCTTTTTCATGTCAGGAGTGACTTGAAAAACTGCAAGTCGCTTCTGGTGTGAGATAATTGGACATCTGTAAGTACATTGCCCAGGGGACACCTGTTTTACTATCCTGTAGGAGGCTTCTCTCATGTCCCCACATGAGAAGCTGAAGCTGACAGACATGAGCTCACCCCACTGACCTTTGAGTTAGCAGACCTACCAGCACAAGGGTTTAACCCATTATGCCATCAGGGGCTCCTAGCGCCTTCTGTTAAGATGAGATAATGCTAAGTAAAGGCAATTAAGGTTCTCACAGCATCTAATAGATAGACAAAATGCCAGGTGGTAGGTGGTAGATTGTTAGTGTCCCCATGGAAATTAATTGGTTTCTTAAGTCAGCTTCATGAGTTGTTTTTGTGAGAGAAACTTTGCATTTTCAAGAGAATGTTATCCTGATTTGATGAACTCTAAGATAGAAGATTTCAGGCCTTGCTTTCATGTCACCTGGTTTGGAATATAGCTTTTAGTCTAAGTTCTATGGATTTCTGACCTAATTTTCTATAGTGATCAGTGTGGTTTGCTGCAGCAAGAATATTATGACTATAACCTGCACTTTGGAATGTTCCTTGAAACGAGTATTTGGAATACATTCATGCATCTGCCTTTTATGTATATTTTGAAGTGACCTTTCTAGTTTTTACTTTGGAATATGTTTTGAATGATTTTTTTTTCTATATTACACTTTTTTTTACAATAAACTTTAACCCAGTGGACTGCTTTCTTCTTGGCCAAACATTATTTTGGGTGCAGAGGTGTCAGATCAGTGGTTGGGCTGCAACAGTAGCAGAGCTCCCAAACCATTTACCATAAATTCAGCAACAACTATATTGGCATCCCTTTTGAGAAGGTCCAGCCCAGGACATTTTATAGAGCAGGGAAGTAATGGAGATAACATCTTGGATCACTTATCCAGCCCCCCACCCCCCCCCCTAAATACAGCTCTTTGAAAAAATACATCAGTCAACCTTGTCATGTGCTATGTCAGCTTTTCTCAGAAATTATGATTCTTATTCTGCTTTTTTTTTTAAAAAAAGTTTTTATTGAAATTTTATAACACGAATAAAAAGATAGCAAAGGTGCTAGAGCAGGGGTGCTCACACTTTTTCAGCATGTGAGCTACTTATAAAACAACCAAGCCAAAATGATCTACCTACCCACTACAAAAATGTGAAACATATAACACAATATCTGCTTTGAACTGGGTTTTCTGAGTCCACACTGCCATATAATCTGATTCAAAGCAGATAACATAGGATTTTATTCAACTGTGTGGAAAGGACCTCAGATAACCCAGGGCACTGAGCCCTCCTCCTGCCCTGCCTGCGATCTACCAGGACACCCTACGCAATCTACCAGTAGATCGTGATCTACCTAATGAGCACCCCTGTGCTAGAGAGACAGAAAGACACGGTTAAATAAACAGAGTATATGTATAGAATATTTAAACATAAAAAAGAAAAAAGAAAAAGAAAAAAGAAGAGAGAAAGAAAAATAAAATAAGATAAAGTAAAGAAGAGAGAGAGAAAAATGTCCCGATTACCAAAACCCCAACCCTACCCCCGGACTTCCCAAAAGTCTTTGGAGTGGTCTTCATTTGTTCCTTCTTCATATTTACAAGGTTGGTTTGCTATGATGCTTTCATGCGTTGAAACACTGCAGATGTTCATCTCTAACATTATCTTTTCTTTTCGTAGTAAATTTCTGAAACCTGACCAGTCAGTTTACCTATTTATTTCCTTTAGTCCTTGTGACAATTCATACATCTGGATTATATCAAACATCTTTATAATCCACTTATTCTTATTATCTTATTCTGCACCTTGACCAGCATTCTCCCCAGGTCAATCAAAGGATTAATAAGACAGTCACTCTGTGCCATGCCAGCAGTCCCTTATTAGCTGTAGTTAATAATTGTAAACCAGCTTCTCCAAGCAGCTGTTATCAGCATATTCTACAGAAAACTCAGCATGGGGGATGAAATAGAAGTTGGAGAGGGAACTATTCCCAGAGAGATACTCTCACAAGGGGGGAAAAAAGACTACGGGTACATCTACGCTGTAGAATTAATGCAGTTTGATACCACTTTAGCTGTCCAGGCACAAAGTTATGGTATAATGCAGTGGTTCTCAACCTGTGGGTCCCCAGATGTTTTGGCCTCCAACTCCCAGAAACCCTAACAGCTGGTAAACTGGCTCGGAATTCTGGGAGTTGTAGGCCAAAACACCTGGGGACCCCCAGGTTGAGAACCACTGGTATAATGGGACTGGGCGTGGCTGACTTACCAGCCACGCTGGTTGCAGGGCAGCGTTGCCCTCCCACCATCTTGTGGCTTCCAGGTGGCTTCTTCCTCCCAGAAGCCCCCCCCCCCGGGTAGCGGGAAAGTTTCCCGCCAGCAAGGCTGGCCAGCCAATGAGGGGTGTGGCTTCGCCCTGCCCACTCCCTGTTTCCGGCCAGCTTGTACTTCCGCCCAGGCAGATCTCTCAGCTGCCCGGGACTGCCTGGCCTCATTCGGAGGCAGGCTGGTTTTGCCTCCCACCCTCCCTACACTTTGCATTGTTGGTTGTGTTCTGTTTGTTTATGTGTTCTTCATTGTTCCCCTGTTCAATGTATCACATTATGTTATGTTCTTTGTTGCAACTCCATGTTTGGCGTGTGGCGTGCGGCATGGCCCCTGGATCAGGTTGGCTTATTGCCCCTTGGTTGTTAGGGGGATAACGCCCAGGCCCCCTGGGGTGCCGAGTCTCCGTGGACAGGCATTGGCCGCTCGCACCCCAGGCTTGCTACCACCTTCGGATATTCGTGGGGGCTGTCTACCCTGATCCAGGACCCAAGCGTGGCTGCCAACCCTTCGTTCCTGTTTTCAATAAACGAGTCGTGGCCATTTTTATCCAATCTACTGTGTCCGCATGTTGTTCTTGGCACGAGGTGTGTCACGCTTGCACATGCAATTACTTCTGAACTTATGCAAAGGTTTCAGTCTTCACTGCCACGGTGTGATGGTAATTCATCAAACTATGAATCCCAATATTGCATAACATTGAGCCATGGCAATCATCAAAGTTGTCAAAGCGCATTAATTTTACAGAGACAAAGAACTCAAAAGAATCCAGAAAGCTAGGTGTGAAGTTGAGCGCTACAGGTTCCCCACACAGCCCAAAGTAGTTAAAGTGAAAGCCGGCACAATAGATGTCTGAATTCATTGTCTCCTTCAGCTCTACCTTCAAAAGGCAAACTTTTGAAAGGACAATTTAAAATTCTTGGCGATGTTGCAGATCTCAGTGCCTACCCCAAAATAAATTTGGATGTCATTTTCTGTGGGTTAAATGACTAATGATGGGAGTTTGTTCTTATTCATGAAAGCGGCTGCTGGGAAGTGTGTTGTCCAAAGATATACCTTCCTGTCGGTGGAACTGACAGCCATGAAATGATGGAATCAGGTTCCTGTCCTTCAGTGTTGCTTACAGTTAAAGCTGTCACACACTTTTAAAAACAGGCTGTCAAAGAAAAAGCCCTCGTTCTGACACAATGTGGAGAACAAGTACTTGGAAATGTCTTAGACTGTTGGCAGTATTAAATGCTACTTGCAGCTGGATGCATTTTTTGAAAAGTACTTGTTTTCTCGTTTTCCTTACTTTCCTTTCTCTCTTTCTCCCTCTCTTAGTCCACAGTGCCCAGATAGCAAATGAAATTGGCAAGAATTGGGACATTTTAAATCAGATAATTAGATATTTATCAGATAAAATCCTTGTGCCCACAGAACTATTGGTCAGCAGTTCAAATCAGGGGAGAGTGGGTTGAGCTCCCTCTGTCAGCTCCAGCTTCCTATGCGGGGACATGAGAGAAGTCTCCCACAAGGATGGTAAAACATCAAACATCCAGACATCCCCTGGGCAACGTCCTTGCAAACAACCAATTCTCTCACACCAAAGTGACTTGCAGTTTTTCAAGTTGCCCCTGACAAAAAAACATATCTCATTCTTATCATGTCATGGCTAATTTTTTTCGTGAACAGCTTGTAGAATAGTTTCCCTGATTCATGCTCCTCGGATTTCATGTTCATACATTTTGCAGCGTCAGACTCTTCTTTCACCTCTGCGTATGTCAACAGCTGATGAACATCCTCTTGGCTTGTGCCCATTTGAATCATTAGACGTAATGCTATTCACAATTGTCCTTCGCATTTCCCCGGCAGATCACTGATATGAGAGTCTCATCTTCCCGCACTATCTCTTGTTCCATTTGTGATTATCTCATCATAGGCTTTACAATGCAAATGATATTCAGAAATTCTTCTTCTTTGCAGTACTAACTCCTTTGGGGTTAGCTAAAGTGCCACTGGCATTGTGCTAGAGATATTACCTGTCAGTGCCACCCTTAGCTGCAATGTTGCTGCTTAATAGCAGTTTAACATTTAGGACCTCTTCATCTATTTTCAGGCACTGGGCAAACAGAGCCCCATGGTGACTATCCCATGATGTATGGCCACTCTGGTGGTTGCCCATGAGAATCCATGTTGCCGGTGCCTGAAAACGGAGAGAAGACTCTGTTTTCAGAAGTTGGGTGCAGAAAACAGAGAGAAAGCGGGGAAACCACTGGAAATGATATAAGATGGCCCAGGCCCAGATCAACACTTTTTTGCGCCCTAGGCCACACTTTGGAATTACACCCCCTTTTGCGCGCTGCCGCACACTCCAAGTGCGCATGCGCCGGCTGGGCATCCACCCCCTCCTTTGCCCCATTCACGCAGCGCAGCTGCCGCTGCCTCTGAGACAACTCAGCGTGGCCTCAGAAGGAGGGAGGGAGGAGGAGTGCAGCCCGAGCGACGTCATTCCCCCTGGGGGCGGGGCCCGAGTGACGTCGCTCGGGCCCCATCCCCGGAGGGAGTGACATCACTCGGACTGCAATCCTCCTCCCTCCCTCCTTCTGAGGCCACACTGTATTAGTTGTTCCAGAGGTAGCTGAAGGTGCACTGCGTGAATGGCACACCACGAAGGGGCGCCACACAGCTGCCGCTTCCTCTGGAACAACTCACTCAGCGTGGCCTCAGAAGGAGGGGGGGAGGAGAAGAGGATCGGCGGTGAGTTATCGCCAATTTTTAGGGCCGCCGCTGTGCGGATGCCCCGGCGCGGCTGTAGTGGCTCCTCCGGCTCAAATGGGTGGGAGGAGGAGGTGGAAGAGGAACCCAAAATAAGGGTGCCCGTCCGGCGGAGGCAAATGCCCCTGGAGATCGATAGGAAGGCCCCCCCCCCCGGGATGGTGGAGGCTCCTGGCAGCAAGATCGAAGCGCCGAATCTGGAAGTGGCCTGTAGCCAATGGGCAGGAGCTGCGTTTCCCAGCGGTGTGATGCCGAATAAGGAGTCGTCAGGGAAGATGAGTAGGGAAACAAAGATCACAGGGCTGTATGTGAAGATCCAAGGAAAGGGGAATTCCAATGCCGAGGTGGGGTTCCGTGGAGTGGAGACTTTGTCAAACCCAAATGGGTAGCATCACAAATAACATCCGTATGGATAATGGAGAATCATGGGGAAAGCCCCATGAGATGCCAGGTTCTAGCCGTGGACGGCACTCAAGTAATTGGCCAAGTCCGTTTCGCCTGTAGCGTCGGCTTGTTCACAGCGGCGAACCATAGGGAGCGATATCCACAAAATTGTAGTACTACAAGTACAAACATCAAAAGCACATCAGTATACACTTCCAAAAGCACACATAGTTTTAAGCAGTATGGTAAACAGTATAACAACACAAGGTAATACATACCATAACAAATAATATCAGCGTCATCGCAGATGTGGGAAAGTATAGACCCTAAGGTAAAGAGTAGTAGAGCACCTAGCCCTATTTATGTAACAAAGCAATCATTACAGTACAATCATTAAAGTCAGCTGAAGAGAGGGAGGGGGAGAGGTTCACCTAAGAAGCTCATTTATGGTGCGATTGTCGTTTAGGCCACTAGGGTGCTCACAGGCGATCATGGAAATCCACCATGATTCAGCCCTCAGCAAAGCGTCCTGTATGTTACCATGGGGACATGTCTTAACCCTTTCAAGGCCCAGAAACTGAAAAGACTCAGGGGAATGATTCATTTGCAAAAAATGCCTATAGAGTTCTGTAGAGTTATTTTTATTTCTGATTCTCGATTTGTGTTCGGATATCCTGGTCTTCAACGGGCGTGATGTAATCCCAATGTGGACCAGGCCACACCCACAAATGTGGGCGTACACTACATTATCTGAGGCACAGGTGGTGAAGTCCCTAACCTTGAAGGTTCTTCCTTTTTGGGGGCTATACAAAGTTTTGTCCTGTCATACCTGCTTACAGCATACACATCTGCCACAAGGCCTACATCCAGGGGAAAGAGAACTACGTGGGTTACAAGGAGCGTATTGTGTATGTACCAAGAGGTCCACGGCTGGGAAATGCCACTCCTGCCCATTGGCTACAGGCCACTTCCTGGTTCAGCGCTTCGATCTTGCTGCCAGGAGCCTCCACCATCCCGGGGGGGCTTCCTATCGATCTCCAGGGGCATTTGCCTCCGCCGGAGGGGCGCCCTTATTTTGGGTTCCTCTTCCACCTCCTCCTCCCACCCATTTGAGCCGGAGGAGCCACTACAGCCACGCCGGGGCATCCGCACAGCGGCGGCCCTTTCTCCAGGCGGGTCCCAGCAATGGTTGCTTTTCTATCTAGCCTCCAGGCCGGCGTCTTGGATTCTCTGGGGCCACAGCCGTATGTACTAAGCTATCGGGGGGATTTTTCCATATTATTTGCCCAGGGAGCACCCTCATTTGAGGAGCCCCTGCATGCCATGCTTGTATTTGCACTCATGTTTGTATTTTCCTTGCTATTGAGGTGACCCATTGTGGATGTATTCAGTATATCTGTGGTTTGTGCTTTGTTCTTATGATATAGTGATACTTCACTGATTTGTACTTCTTTAGAGGCCCATTGCCTCACCACTCTTCTATTTTGGGATATTAAATGCTATATATATTTTTGCTTATGACTTGTATTGGTCTTGCATTGCACTGAGTATTTAGGATATCACCTCCTGTTACTCTTCTTCCCTTTGTGTTGGGCCAAATGTGATACAACAGGATGGTTAGGTCTAATCAAATTGTACACTTATAAGAGACAGTTCACCCATGCAGCCCAAGCTTGTTTCTTAATGCTGCACACTTACAGCTGAATAAGTGAAACTGACTGGAATGCAAAGCATTGGAATCACTCTACATGGACCTGTCTACATGGGCATAAATCATACTTGTCTCATAGCAGGCATACAGTGTATGACCTCTTTAGTGGTCATAGTGTTTTATTTATTTATTTATTTATTTATTTATTTATTTATTTATTTATTTGCGACATTTATATGCCACCCTTCTCACCCTGAAGGGGACTCAGAGCGGCTTACAAGTAAAATGTAAATAAATACAATATATTATATTATTACCATAGCACAATATTAATATTATATATTACATTGTACTATAACTTTATACTTTAATATTATTAGTAATATTACATGTAATATAAAATATATAATTATAATATCATATTATTATTAATAGTATTATATTATATTACATTATAATATTATTATAATATTATCTTCTGGGGCGTGAGCTCCAGGTGCTGGAGCTGAGCGGCAACACTCGGAGAAAAACTAACTAGGTCATTGTCCTCCCAACCTGGAGTCTACTTTCCATCTTCGGGTGGTATACCCCCCCTTCCTGGAACTCGGAGGAAACCAGTCAACCTGAACCAGAGGCCCTTTGTGAAACTGACTTCACCTAGAGTACCTCAAGCATCAGGTCTTACCTGATCCTTGGATCCGAGCCCCCACCTCCTGGGAAAGCTATAAACCCTAGTTAGGCTACTATTACTAGACTGAATATATTTACTGTTAGTTAATTATATTATATTCTACTTCTTAGAATTTATTAGTTCGTTTTGTAATACTGTATTTGTACTTTTGGATTTATGCATACTATTGTAAATTGCTCCACGCCTCCGGGGAGTGGCGGTGTATAAATGTGAAGCATAAATAAATAAATAAATAATATATGTATATACAATATATTATATGTATATACAATACAATACAATACTATATTATATTATATTATGTTATGTTATGTTATATTATATTATGAGCACAGGAGGCAAGATAGAACTGCCTTCCTGGCCTCTGTCTTCACTCTGATATTAGAGCAGGGGTTGGTGCTGGAGGGGGGGGGGGCTCCCAACTGATGACATACAATACCTTAATCACAAGAGTTCCCATTTCCAAATGGAGGGTGGCTAGATCAGTGATTTTCAACCAGTGTGCCGCGGAACACTAGTGTGCCGTGAGATATCATCAGGTGTGCCGTGGGAAATTATTTTCGAAATTCATTCATATATAAACTATAAGGCGCATCTGTCCCTTTAAGAAATGGAACCATAGCACTCTCACATCACCTAAGAAGTTACGGGAGAGTGCCATCTTGGATTCGCTCAGATGCGGCTAAGTAAACAAAGTTAAAGTTAGTGCTGCAGCTGCGCGTCAAGTGACAGTGACAATTTCGGATCACAGCAAGACAAGCAAGTGACAGTGATGGAGAAGTTTTTGAGAAGGGAAAATGCAAATGCCGAACAGGGCCCTGGACAAAATTATGACACAGATGAAGGCCCTAATATGAGTGGTGGACAAAAGAAAAAAGAAAAGACAGTGAACTCGAGAAAATACAGCGAAAGCTATCTTTCATTTGGATTCACTTTCACTGGGGATGCGATGGCACCGACTGCAATAAAAACTAAAAACAGAGAGAGACTGACAGCTGTTGAGCAAGAGCTTCGTGTGTGTCTTTACCATTCCTGCCAGGATATCTATTTTGTGTTCATTGAAACAGGCCCAGCTTTCACACTAAGTGAGTGTATAAATACATTTAAAAACATATTAACTATATGTATTACTGTGTTAGAGTGTCATTTTGTGTCATTTTTTTGGTGGTGTGCCCCAGGATTTTGTAAATGTAAAAAATGTGCCACGGCTCAAAAAAGGTTGAAAATCACTGGGCTAGATGACGTCATTGGAAAACTCATTGTGATTCACTGCAAAGGAAGGAAGCTGTGAGATTAAAATGGTCCCCTTTTATCCCATTTCTGGCTGAAATATGTGCATCTTCGCATGTCTGTGTGACCCTGCATGTCAGAAAATGTGTTTTCCTTCTCTCCTAACAGCAGGAGCTCACCCTGCTCCCTGGATTCAAACTGCTGACCTGTCAGTCAGCAAGTTCAGCAGCTCAGTGGTTTAACTCGCTGCTCCACTAGGAGTTGAAGACTTAAAAACAGAAAACCTGACTTCCTCTTGGGCTTTTTATTCATTCTAGTTTGTTTCTTCAACTTAAATGGAGAACACCAGAATGGAGACAATCTTTTCTTTTTCGACTCATACAACTTGCTATTGTTTATGGTTGCTTTTGCCAGAATTCATCAGGAACGGGGGAGAGCACAAATTCACTGTTATTCAGTCCAATTATAGGGAATACAATCTGAATTTATAAAACAATTGATGTTGGAATGTAAACTATATCAAAATCAATAGAAGATTCACAGCAGTAACTCCTGAAAGAACCTGTGCTCAAGTATTACAATGACAATAATAATGCTTACAACCTAGTAACTTAAAAGTTTAATTGCAGGTCATTTACAGGTAAAGCCTGATTTCCATGCACTTGCCCAAATGTATATCCTTAATAAACTGCTACAGTACGTAATTGGTTATAAAGCCTCGTATAAGTATGCATCTGGGTATTTGAACAACTTCAATGGTAGTAGAAAATAGATTGCTCAATTAATTGGAATACTGGATAAATATTGATTAGCTTTTCTTTGCTATTTAACATTAAACGCATTTATATATTACTGTGATAATTTTAACTAACTGTTTAAACATATTCGGGAAGGTTTAAGAGTTGCAAGGTACAAAATTATATTACTGCTCTGCAGATTTGATTTAATTGCAAAGCATTCTTATAAACTTGATAAAGTGTGCCGTGCATCCCTGAACAATCAATTCACTTGACATTGCCTTCAGTTAGACTTTTTACAAACAGCCCTTTGGATCTCTACGAAGAGCAAAAGGAAAATTGCCCAGAAACTTCGTTATTCAACCACAAATTCATGCTTGAAATACGTATTGATTGCAGATGGCTAACCAAGCAATTAAAAGAAGTGCTAGAAGATCATATCCTAGTTGCAATAGATGTGGTAAACAAGGAGATGACCTTTACAGTAACGTTTCATTCAGATCAGGGCTTCGTTTCCACTCATGACTCCTTTCCTGTTGAACTAAGGGGGACCAATTTAGAGGTGGGACCCGCAGTTTAAGAAGAAGGGATTAAGGACCTTATCAGATGTTCTTCGAGCTCTGCTTCCATACACTCAGGAAACAAATCCTCACTGGAGTCCCAAGGAGGGTGTCACATGATGTGGGGTACTTCCGGGGGAAATTCATGGGGCTCCATTTCCTAAGCACATGGAAACAGAGCCAAGAGCCCATCTTCTGAATGAAGAATGTGGAGATAAGTGGGGGAAAGATGGGTAAGAATGTAGGATGGCTAGCTATCCCACAAAATGGGGCAAGATAGGGAAAGATGAGAGGGAATGGGTTAGAATCAAAGAGTTGGAAGAGACCTTGTGGGGCATCCAGTCCAACCCCCTGTCAAGAAGCAGGAAAATCACATTCAAAGCATCCCTTAGATAATTGTTTCCCAACCAGTGTGCTGTGGCACACTAGTGTGCCGTGAGAGATCATCAGGTGTGCCATGGGAAATTACAGTGTATATATAGAGAGAGAGCCTAGCAGGAAACTTCAGGCAGCGGAAATGAGGCTTTACTGGCCGAAGTAGCAATGCCAGCCAGCCTGGCTGCAGTCAGGGAAAGCCCTCGGCGTCCAGAACCTTTCTCCCTCCCTCCCTCCCTCCTCTCCCCCTCCTCCCAGGCATGTAGCCAGGGGGCTAAGGGGGCTTCAGCCCCCCGAAATTCTCAGGGTGGTCTGCGAGAAGGCCTTACTGGTACATTATTTAAACTGTTATGTTTATTCATATCATGATCTGATCACCATGCTCAGTATATGCCACATTAATGGGGTTATTGGGGTAACAATACAAAAGGTTTGCTAGGGTAGACCCTCTTCCACCCAGTCTCAGCCCCCCCCCGAACCAAACTCAGCCCCCCCCCTCCCGAATCAAAATCCTGGCTACGGCCCTGCTCCTTCCCTTCCTTCCTTCTCTCCCTCTGCGTGACAAGGGCTACCTGGCTGGGCTGCAGCTCCTCCTGCCCTTGATGTGCAGAGGGAGGGAAGGAAAGAAGGGAAGGAGAGAGTGGGGAGGGAGGAAAGTTCTGGATGCCGAGGGCTCTCCCTGACTGCAGCCAGGCTGGCTGGCATTGCTGCTTCGGCCAGGAAAGCCACATTTTTGCTGCCTGAAGCCTAGCCCCTGCGCACCGGGGAAGGGGAGCAACCCCTCATCTCCTGGCCTCTCCTGGCTGGGCTCCGGGTTCGCTGCAGGACAGAGGCCGGGATGCGCAGCTCCACAGGTTAGCTTGGTTCCTTCCCAATCTGGCCCCAAGGCGACAGCAGGGAAGCCAAAGGGACCCCAGGGGGGGGGATGCACTCCTGGGGGGGCTGAACCCCTTCGGGAAGGAGAGCTCGGGGTGGTGACGGCTGCAAGCCTCCACCGCAGTTTGTTCCGAGGCTCAGAGCCACCCCGTGTGCTCAATTCCTATTTGTCCTGCTCAGCCGAGCCTGCATGCGCTTCGCCCACTCAGCGCAGCCCTCCCCCATGGGACGGTGACGGGCCTCCTGCACGTGGGCCTCCCAGGGGGTGGCCGGGAGAGGGGGTCATGAGGGGGGAGGGGACAGTTAGTAAAATGACAGTTAGAGTGTCATTTTGGTTGGTGGTGTGCCCTAGGATTTTGTAAATGTAAAAAATGTGCTGTGGCTCAAAAAAGGTTGAAAATCACTGCCTTAGATAGTGTATGGGAAAGATCCTATATGGTACATGCAGAACGGAATTGGTGCTGGGATGTATTTTTATGCCACTTCCCAGACCTTTGAAGACCCTTGGGGCATCTCCTCTCTTCAGGCAACATCTGTGGAGAAGAAGGAAAAGGACATCGGGCACTGGGCTGTGGCTATGGTGGTGGTGTGGCAGGGTTGCTTCTGATGCCATGGTTGATTAATACTATGACGTGGTGTGGTTTTCTTGTTCCACTGATTTTTCCTCTATAACAATCTCCAGAAGGGATGAACCAACCCTGCCACACCACCACCATAGCCACAGCCATACTGAGAGTGGCAGTTAACTGGGGTAGTGCATTTGGAAGACATGCTGGAGGTTGATATCTTGTCCAAGACAGGAGATAGGCACATGAGAAGTGCTCCTAAATCACCAGCAGCTTTCTGCCAGTAAGTGCTTAAATTGGTCTTGACAATGGCCTTGGATTCAACACAAATATGAAGGATCCAGGGCTTATTTTTGGCATGTTTAGTTTACACTGGGCTTTTTTTCATTTCAGGAGCGACTTGAGAAACTGCAAGTCACTTCTGGTGTGAGAGAATTGGCCATCTGCAAGGACGTTGCCCAAGGGGTGTCTGGATGTTTTGATGGTTTGCCATTCTTGTGAGAGGCTTCTCTCATGTCCCTGCATGGGGAGCTGAAGCTGACAGAGGGAGCTCATCGGTGCTCTCCCTGTATTTGAACCTCTGACCTGTCGGTTTTCAGTCCTGCCAGCACAAGGGTTTAACCCATTGCACCACTGGGGGCTCCTAAGAATGCAAGTGAGACAACTGAGGTGAGAGGAATCTACCCTGAGAATGAAATTCACTCCTGAAAGAGTTATCATGGGGAAAAGGTGTCTCCTCTGAAGCCACATATTTGACTGGAGTTACACTTTATTTATTTATTTATTTATTTATTTATTTATTATTTGGACTTGTACACCGCCACTCCGCGAGGGCTCAGAGCGGCTTACAATCAAGTAAAACACACAGAGGTAAAAGCATACATATTAAACTAGCTTAAAAAGATTTCTGGCCTAGCAATCAAAGGCTAGCTGAAAAGGTGAGTCTTCCAGGCCTTGCAGAAGGAGAGAAGGTCCTGCGTGGCCTGTACATTGCCAGGAAGAGTCTTCCATATTGACGGTGCCACTACAGAAAAGGCTCTGCGCCGGGTCCATGTAAGACGGATTGCTTTGAAGGTTGGAAGTTCAAGGTGGTTCATTTGTTCAGAATGAAGTGACCTTTGGGGTTCAGGTACAGTGGAAACCATGGTCCCTCAGATTAACACCAGCCCCAGACCATTTAAAAACATTTAAACAAAAAAAAGAAAGAAAGTTAACACCATCACCTTGCTCGACCGAAAGCCAATGAAGCTGCTAAGGATATGTGTCATGTGACATCTCACTGGAGCCCCAGTGAGAAGTTGTGCAGCGGCATTCTGGACGAGCTTAAGTTTCCGGATCACTGACAAGGGTAGGCCGATGTAAAGGGCGTTACAGTTGTCCAGTCTCAAGATGATCATGGCTTGGAGCATCAGGTCATCTCTGGATAGGTAGGGGGCCAGACGCCTAGCTTGCTGCAGATGGAAAAAGGCAGTTTTGCTGACGTTGAAGACCTGGGCCTCCATCGACAGCAATAGGTCAAAAATGACCCCAAGGCTCTTAACTGAGGATGTCGAACATAATGCCTTGCGATCCAAGCTAGGCAGTCGGGCCTCCCTACCAACCGGGCAGCCCAGCCACAGTATCTCCGTCTTTACTGGATTCACCCTCAATCTACTGGCACACAGCCAACCAGTAACGGCTTCAAGGCACTGTTGGAAACAAGAAGGTACGGAGTCCGGCCGGTCTTCCATTTTTAGAACGAGCTGGGTGTCATCAGCGTACTGATAACATTCCAGCCCAAAGCTTTGAACCAGACCAGCAAGTGGCGCATATAGATGTTAAATAAGTACCTGTTCCAACTTACATACAAATTCAGCTTAAGAAGAAACCAATAGAATAAAACATCTTGTTCGTAACTTGGGGACTGCTTGTATATAGGCATCAGGATTAATTCAAGGAAACCCTTGGAGGTTACAAGAGCACTCTATCAAATATGAACAGTGAAAACATTGTAACTTAAACGAATAGTCCAAAATTGGTCCCTATAGAGGTGTATCACTTCAGTCATTAAGATGAAAATGACTACACTCTTTTACTTTAGAATAATGAGAGCTGATACTGATTATCATTATAGTAAGCAACAGGAAAGTGATAATGGGAGGCAGCTTGAGAGTGCAATGCTAATGCAATGTTTTTTTAATCAAATAATTTTGAATTGATTGCCCGGGGCAAAAGAACCTAAATTGTGAATATCGCAACACACATTTTATACCTGTCCCCAAGGACAGATATTAGTTATGTCTACTTTATATGTCTAGGATTTTTTTTCTTAGTATGCAAACTATGGCAAATATAGTGTCAGGATCATTTTTATGCCAAGCATGCACATGAACAAACAGCACAAAGCAAGATGCTATTTCTGTGAGAATTTTGTAATATTCCGGACTGTTTGCAATAAGAACAATAAATCCATTTCTACAAATCATTGTTATCAATTAAATATAAACATGTCATTGTGACTCTTATAAACCAAAACAATTGTGCTGAGGGAGGTTAACAGATCCCAAATAATTGCAGAATAACTAGGAAACCAATATGGGTAGTATATATTTTGAATGAATAATTTGCATTTTGCACAGCCAGATCAAGATGCTTTGCTCCCTTGAATTGCAAGAATATGCTTCGGAAAGGCCTTTCGGCCACAACTTCCAGGTATCAGAGTCCAACAAATATTTCAGGAAGATTAAATGTATCAAGAAAACTTCGACAAAACCTGATACCCCATCATATTGAGTACAGTCCATTTCTCACAGATTATCTGCTTTGAACTGGATTATATGAGTCTACGCTGCCAGATCAGATCTTGAATTATAGGACAGTGTGGATCCAACCCTACACTGCCATCTAAAATCCAGATGGGCCTTCCCAAGGGTGTCTCCCAGCTCTGGAATTCCCTCCCCAAAGAGATTAGACTGGCCCCCACACTAACAATCTTCAGGAAGGAATTAAAAACTTGGCTATGGAAGCAGGCTTTCAAGAACAGCGAACTGCAATTTGAGTGATGGAGGTTTTAAATGAGACAAATGCTAACTGGCTTTATTGTCTTTACCACTAAGGGTTGGGTTGTAATGTTTTTAGTATAATACATGCCTTAAGTATTATATAGTTTTGGAGCCCCAGGTCTCGGTGGTGGTCGGGAGAGCTTTTGCACAGTTAAAGCTTGTGCGCCAGCTGCGCCCGTACCTTGGGAAGTCTGACTTGGCCACGGTAGTCCATGCTCTGGTTACATCCCGAATAGACTACTGCAATGCTCTCTACGTGAGGTTGCCTCTGAAGACTGCTCGGAAGCTGCACTTAGTCCAACGTTCGGCAGCCAAGTTACTAACAGGAGAGGGGCACAAGGAGCATACAACTCCTTTGCTGCGCCAGCTCCACTGGCTGCCAATTAGCTTCCGAGCACAATTCAAAGTTCTGGTTTTTAACCTACAAAACCCTATACAGTTCTGGCCCAGTTTACTTGTCCGAACGGATTCTCCCCTATGAACCATCTAGAACATTGAGCTCCTCCGGAGAGGCCCTGCTCTCGGTCCCGCCAGCTTCGCAAGCACGGCTGTTGGGGACGAGAGACAGGGCCTTCTCTGGCTGTGGAACTCTCTACCAAGTTATGCTAGATCTGCCCCCTCTCTGTTGTCCTTTAGGAGGCTGGTGAAGACCTGGATGTGGAACCAGGCCTTCCCAGAATAGGCTGAGATTGGCTATTGTCTGAATGTATGACCACGTTTACAGATTGAGTGGAATTGGTTTAATGGCGATGTGGTTTTATGCTGGGTTTTTATGTATTTTAATATGTTGTTGTAGTTGTTTTTAAATTGTATAGCATTGAATCTTTGCTGTTATGCTGGTCTGAGTCCCTCGATAGAGGTGAGAAGGTCGGGGTACAAAAGTTTTAAATAAATAAATAATAAATAAATATTTATTAGTCATGTCTCTATGTATTATGATTTTTCCTTTTGATTTACTGTTTCGATCTAACTGTTTTGAACTGGTTATGTGTTCATTATTATTTATACTATATCTTTGTTGTAAGCAATCCTGAGTCCCTCTGAGGAGAGGAGACGGGATAGAAATCAAGCATTATTATTATTATTATTATTATTTTTATTATTATTATTGACACAGAAACACAGTATGACACAGCAAATAAGATATATATGCTGGATTTCATATCACAAAATCACAAGTCGAACACTTCCCAAGCGTTTAGGACTGTGTGATATATTTTCGAATGATGCGGGCAGATCCAAGTAAGGTGGCCTTTTGCAGTTGACAGATCATGATTTTGTCAATGTTTGTTGTTTCCAAATGCCAGCTGAGATATTTTAGCACGGCACCCAGTGTGCCGATGACCACTGGGACCATCTGTACTGGTTTATGCCAGAGTCTTTGCAGTTCAATTTTGAGGTGCTGATAAAGGCTGTTGTTTTTCGTCAATTTGGCTGTCATCTAGTATGGCGACATCAATAATCCAAGCTATTATTATTATATGATTTGATAATCCACTGGCTGCCAGTTTGCTACCGGGCACAATTCAAAGTGCTGGCTTTAGCCTTTAAAGCCCTAAACGGTCCTGGCCCAACTTACCTGTCCGAACGCATCTCTCCCTATGAACCATCGAGATGTTTAAGATCATCCGGAGAGGCCCTGCTCTCGGTCCCGCCTTTTTCGCAGGCGCAATTGGTGGGGACGAGAGACAGGGCCTTTTCAGTGGTGGCTCCTCGGCTTTGGAATGCCCTCCCTAGTGACATCAGATCGGCCCCCTCCCTCTTGACATTTCGCAAGAAAGTCAAGACCTGGCTGTTTGAGCAGGCATTTGCTGATGAAATATAACGGTTGAATTAGATATATGGAATGACGACGATGTGACGGAAAATGATTTCAACGTGATGCTGAGACTGCATTTGTGTGTTTTAATTGCTAATTGTTATGTTGTATGGTTATTGCTTGGTTTTGTTTTGCTTGTGTTTTTGATTGAAGGGCAGAGACTGCCTTGTGTAAACTGCCCCGAGTCACCTTCGAGCTGAGAGGGGCGGTATAGAAAAATGATAAATAAATAATCTGGATTATATGGCAGCGTAGAGGAATTCCGGGGTATTTACTCCCTCGTCGGCCCTCTTTGGTGTGTGGATCCCCAACAGCAGTGACTGACTCCACCTGATTCTCGCTGGAGCAGCTCGCCAGGTTGCAGCGGCTCACAGCCACTACCACCCATTGGGGTTGGATATAGCGGTTTTCCTACGGCAGATGGATTACAAATCAAGATTTGAGTAATATCATATTTGGTTTTTCATTCTTCCGTTGGATTACAATTGGACGGAACTGTGGGTGTCCACCAGAACTATATTTACAAGGCAGTAAGCCTCTCTATGGATATTCTTATGTTGGACTCCACACATTGTCGGTAGGAACCTTGTATATGTGTAGTGTGCTTATGACAATATCATTACCTATTGCAGAGTTGATGAATGGATATATCTATGATACTGACCTATGATTTATGAATGAAAACACACACACACACACACACACACATATATATATATATATTGTTCCAATGTGTTTACTTAAACTAGTGTAGATCCATCCCCAGATATGTCTCAAATGTTCCACAGCAACCAGCTCAATTGCACACCTTCCGTTTTTGCAGTAACCAGGAAACACAGAAGTGTTCTTTCCATTCAATAGGTAGCGAAGCAATCACACCTGAATATTACTCTGCTAGGTTGAGCATGGTGGGACTGTGTTAAACTGTTCAAATGGCATATTTTGAAAAACCTTTAAATGTTCATGGAAGGAAGGAATAATAATATGATTTCCATACTCTTGCAAACAGTATCATTTTACATGTTTTTTTGTGGGTGAATTATTACTATGCACAGAACGGATGTAAAACTGGATGTTAAACCACTGATGTTGTGCCTTAAATTGGTACTTTTTGTTCTCATCCTGATCTTTATGATGGGAACAGCAGCTTTGTCTCTTTCACCTTAGGAACAGAGTGCAAAAGGACAAAATAAAACTTATTTTAATATGCACCAAGAAAGCATCCCCCCCTCTTTTTTTTGCTGATCACTGCCACCTCTTTTCAGCAGGAACAGCTGGCCTGTAAATGGCTTCCTCAGCTAAAACAATGCCTGTCTCGTTTTAAAATTTCAGCAGGAAGCTGTTGTTTCATCATTCAGTCATGTCACATAGTTATAGGATTGTGTTTGTCACAGAGTGTGAGGAACAACAGAAAAGAGTGCAAAATATGAAAAGTATACTGATGTACTGCATTGTCAAGAAGTGTGAAGTTGGAGCTCTTCAAAATACTTTATGAATAATAGGATCTTCCCTGCTTTGTTTGAGCATCTCAAAATGGTATCCTCGCAGTTGGGCTTGTAAGAGCAACAACGACAACCACAGTGCAGGAATTCAGGCTTTGATTCAGATTGTAACAAGAATGTCTTTAATGTAAATCCTGAACTGTATTTTTTTTCACTGAATAGAAGGAAATCCAGGGAAAGATGACATGCAATTTTCGCACCTCCCCGTCACCAAATCAATTGGTGAAAGAAAGTGAAATTAACAGATTAATTGAACCTTCAATATACAAGACAAAGGTCTAGCATTGAATTATCTGTCATAAAATATAATAACGCCCAGCAGCATTAAGTCAAACAAAACATTATACCTCCTCCAGGTCAGTCACTCGTCTGATTGGGGTATTGGGTGGCAACCTGTGCTGGACGGGGTTACACTCCCCCTGAAGTCATAGGTCTGCAGTTTGGGAGTTCTCTTGGATTCAGCGCTGACGCTTCATGCTCAGGTGACGGCAGTGGCTGGGAGAGCCTTCGCACAGTTAAAACTTGTGTGCCAACTGCGACCATACCTCGTGAAGTCGGACTTGCCCATGGTGGTCCACGCCTTAGTTACCTCTAGATTGGATTACTGCAATGCGCTCTATGTGGGGCTTCCCTTGAAGGTGGCCAGAAAACTTCAACTTGTCCAACGCTCGGCTGCCAGATTAATAACAGGGGCAGGTTACAGGGAGCTGGCTGCTGTTTATTTTCTGAGCCCAATTCAAAGTGCAGGTGATTACCTATAAAGCCCTAAATGGTTTGGGACCTGCCTACCTTTGTGACCGGCTCTCCTCCCATGAACCAGCCCGAGCCCTTCACTACTCAGGGGAGGCCCTCCTTTCGCCCCCGCCAGTCTTACAAACCCGGCTTGTGAGTACTAGGGTGTTGCACCTCAGAACCCAGGCAGTCCCCCCCTCAGATCACACACACACAGGCCAATGCAATAATGCTCTTTATTTAGAATAAAAGATAAAATAGTCCAAGAGGCAAAAAGAAAGCAATCCAAAAACAGTTCACTTAGTCTCAGAGTAATGTCCAAGCGGATAGAATCCCAAACAAAGTTCCAAGGTAAAACCAACCACTCCAGCAGCCAAACGAGGCAATTGAATCTGGCCGCAACTGTGGTCGCCAGAAACAGAGTCCAAACCGCCCCAGCGGTTTGCCATAACTTGGAAAGAGGAATGAGAGACGTGAATCAAGCTAAACGTGGCTTCAGATCTGACGAAAGTTTTCCCAGGCTGGGTAGATATAGAAACTAACTCTTGTGCGTCCACCGCACTTCCTTTCTCCAATCTCTCCTGGAAGCCGAGATAGAATCATTCCTGTTGAATTACTTCACATTAGCGTGCCCAGCTGCATCACTATCAGAATGGGAACCAGAAAACTCCCCGTCTCCCATCTCACCATCTGGGAAGGGAGTTGCCACTCTTTCCTGAGACCCAAGGCCGCCTGGCCTTTCATATTCATCAGAATCTAATTCCATGGACTCTTCACTAAATTCATCTGCGGTCCCACAACCCTCCAGCCATGTATTATCCCATTGCAGGCTCTCTTCTGAAGTGTCAAAGGCATCAGGCCACCCATCATCCTCTATCTCCCCCGGGTCAGCTGGTGCCTGGCCCGGAGCCCCTAGGGTCTGCCCAAGTCCACCAGGCTGGAACCCTACACAGGGAGAAAGCCTTCTCCTCTGTGGCCCCCCGTCTTTGGAATTCCCTCCCAGGAGAGATTAGGAATGCCCCCTCATTAGAATCCTTCAGGAAACAACTGAAAACCTGGTTTTTCCACCTGGCCTTTGGAGATTAGGCTCCCCAAATGCCCCCGTTTCTGCGAGACCTTTTCCTCTATGTGACCCTTGTGTTTTTGACACTACTCCAGTTATCTCCCCTGAGTTTTTAAACATTCTATATGTTCATGTGGCCCGCCCTGTCGGTTCTGTTTTAGACCCACCTGTGCTGTTGTGTTTTCACAGATGTATTTTATTGTGTTTATTGCTTTTATTGTGTCTATTGTTTTTGATGTTGTTGATATCTTGTGATGTGTTGTTCGGGCTCGGCCCCATGTAAGTCGCTCCGAGTCCCCTCTGGGGAGATGGATGCGGGTTAGAAATAAAGTTTTATTATTATCATTACTACTTGACACACTGCTTTGCTCTTAAATTTTGTTTCCTGTGCAGACAAGGAAGAAGGATTTTAGACTCAAGTGTAATGAATGAGAAGGTTGCTCTCTTCCCTCCTGAGATTAAGGACCTCATTCCTATGGGGCAGAAAGTGGAGGGCTTTGTCTACTTACCATAGCATTTTGTTCCTTTAAGTTTGTAAGAAAAATGGATAATACAAGGGATATCTGGAAAGTAAGGTTACAAGATTTTTAAAAAATACAAAGAATAAATATATTTTAATAAAACTTACATGGATTGTAGCATAGATCTTACATTATTTTTCCACATAATCACCATTCAGTTCAATACATGTTGGTATCCAGGCAACAAGTTTTTTGATGCCATTGTCATAGAAGTCCCCGGTTGCTTTTTTCAGCCACTTCATCACTTCGATTATCACCTCATCGTCATCGGAAAAATGTTTTCCACCCAGGTGTTCCTTCAGTTTAGAGAACAAATGTTAGTCACTGGGTACGAGATAAGGGCTGTGTGAAGGATGGCTTAAAACATCGCAACCAAATGAGGTCAACAACTCTTGTGTTGCATTAGTGGTGTGCAGATGTTCATTGTCATGAAGGAGACAGACAAAAGGAAAATGGAATGAGAATGCTAATCTCTAACCTTCACCACAATGCCAGTCGATGAGCTACTGATGATTGGCACTACTCATTCGCTTCCACTTGCTTCCTGCTACATGACAGTGATACCAACTTCCCCCACAAAAATTCCCTGTGAGATCTATGTGCCTTGTAATCTTTATTTCCGGATAACCCTCGTATATTCACCCATCACACTTGATGTCTGTTTCTACATAAATCCTCTGCTCTCTGAGCTATCACATGGGCAAATGTATTCTCTGCCCAATCTGCACTCCTTTTTTTAATAAAAAGAAAAACTTCACAGATATTTATGTGCACTTAGATAAGTAATCTAAAAATTAAAGTCCAATTAAATACAGGTTAATTCTTCCAGGGCTTTGAGGAAGAGTGTCCATGGTATTTCCAATTATTTGTAATATAAAAGGGGGAAAGCATAATTAAGACACTATGCCAAAATTGGGAAATGCCAGCTCTCAAAAAAGGGGAAATATAGCTACACTGAATACACACACACACACACATATTATTTATTTATTTCCTGCATTTATAACCTGCCCTTCTAACCCCCGAAGGGGGACTCAGGGCGGCCTCACAGCAAGCAAGAGTGGTGCTTTCACATAAAGATTCAACAAATACAATTAAAATATTAAAACAGTTAATTAAAAACTGTTAATTAAAAAGAAATTAATTAAACACGCCAATTAAAATCCATAGTTGGGTCCGGGTCAATTCATTGTCGCCAGTTGCTTAAATCTTCTTCTCGCTTGCTACTATTCAATGGTCGAAGGCTTGGTCCCATAGTCAAGTCTTGAGTTTCCTTCTGAAAGACAGGAGGGAGGTGGCCAATCTGATATCCCTGGGGAGAGAATTCCACAGGTGGAAGGCCACTGCTGAGAAGGCCTTGTCCCTTACCTCCACCAATCATATTTGCGATGGCGGTGGGATCAAGAGAAGGCCTTCTCCAGATGATCTTAGACTTTATGATGTTTCATAACAGGAGATACATTCAGACAAGTAAACAGGGCCAGAACCATTTAGGGCTTCAAAGGTTAAAACCAGCACTTTGAATTGTGCTCGGAAGCAGACCGGCAGTCAGTGGAGCTGGCGTAACAGAGGGATTGTGTGCTCCCTCTATGCTGCCTTGGTGAGCAAACTGGCTGGATTAGTTGAAGCTTCTGGGCAGTCTTCAAAGGTAGCCCCACATAGTGTGTGTTGCAATAGTCTATTAGGGATGTAACAAGAGCATGGACTCCCTATTCAACAGTGATTAGGCTATGTGAATTAAAAAGCAAACAATACACTAACATTCATACATTACATCACTGGATAAATGGTTCTGGGATTGCTAGGAATTTTTATTTTATTTGTGTGGTTTTTTGACACCTGAAAGAAAACATTAAACCATCTTTATCACACACGTTTTTTAAAAAATCAAAGCATCACATACTCTGTCATGCCAGATTGCAGCTGAATTGTAAAGTTGCATAGGCCTGAAAAGGACAATTTTGTATTTTGATGTTCACATTTTGCAGCAAAATGTCTTTTGGCAGAGTTCTCCCTGCCCTGATCCGCTATTTAGAAGAGCAAAGGTTTGCCCTTGGAAAGGCTCATTCTGTCAGTCTTTATCTCTCACAGACACTTACTATATACTCCAGTGTGTCGGAGATGAGAACCGGGACAAGATATGAAATACAGCAACAGTAGAGATCAAACGTATGGCAAGGCAACAAGAGGTAAAACTTTTTAATGGGCAAGAATACACAAAATTATTGATTCAGCACAGAAACCATGGACTGTAAGTAACAAGTTTAGGAAAGCCTGAGCTGACTGTGAAGAGCAAGACTGTCCAAGTTACCCAAGTGAATGTGAACTCAGTTTACAACCATTGCATAAAACAAGACTGAAGGATGCAAGTGGAGGGAAGAGAGAAAAATGGGATATTTCACAAATTGTTGGGAAACTGGTATTAAATGGGACTGTCTGATCGAAACCTGAACAACTGAACTGTTATTAAGACACACAGAGTGCATCCATGTTTTCTCAGAATGTATATGTAGATACATTCAAATCTGGGGAGCAGGGTGACCTCCCGCTGTTAGCCCCAGCATCTGCCAACCTAGAAGTTTGAAAACATGCCCTCAGCAGTACTGCGCCTAGAAGTGGGTACACCATCTGTAGAATGTATAGCATGGAAATGGGCGCTAGGATACTGGATAAAACACATGTCTAGGGGTGAGGAGGATGACTATGTACACTTGCTACAGAAAGACTTCTTCATTTCTCAAACGAAGAAGACATTAAAAGAGAAACTACTCAAGACCTATTACTCTCACAAGACCTATTACTCTCCCAAGTAGGGCAATACAAATTCTGAAACAACGAATAATTGACATAGATATGCAAAATTCTACAACTGCAGCATGTAGTACTTGTTCCCCTATAAACCTGGGCCTGGAGTTTAGACCAGTAAGTGGAGCTAAATACCTAGAAAACTTAAATATCCCTAAATATCGACAGGCGTTTAGCAAAGCCCGATTCAACGTTATTCCCTCAGCTATCCTAGAAGGACGTTTTCAACATAAAGATTACAATGATCGGCTTTGCCCGTGTGGGGCGGGCGTAGTAGAGTCTCTACTGCATGTCATGTTTGAATGTTCCTTTTATAGGGCATTTGGAGAGCAGATGTTTCTGATTTCCCATGTAAGTACCCATACATCACACCAAATTAAACAGTAGTCAGACGACATGATATTGAAGAAACTTCACGCTTTTGCATCTTGATACTTAGGAATCAAAAACTAGTTGTTCAGTATATACAAAATTACTTTTTCTCATCAGAGTGTTAAGATTTTTTTCCAGAAATATTGTTTGTTTGCGAAAAAATTCTAAAAATTGTTGTATAATGTGCCTTTTTGTTCTCCTGTTTAAATTCAATGTGACTAAAATGTCACACCTTCAATCAGTGTTTCAGTAGCATCTAATCTGGACTGTGCTGTTGATTGTGGGATTACATTGTATGAATAGATTTCTAACCAAAAACTCAAACTGGGTGGTCATTTGGATACACAGCTCACAATACAATCCCTGTATCTGCAGGGGATATGTTTCCAGACTTCATGTGGACCTTTTGTCAGCTTTGGATAACTGATAACAACAATGTAGGTCCTGGGGATACAGGGGTGTTACTGTATGACTCAAAATGTATTTGGTATCTTCACCTCGAACCACAAGCCATGAGGAAAAGGGAGTAAGAAATAACGTTATTATTATTGCTATTATTATTAATGATTGTTCAAGTCATTTCCAAATTATGAAGACCTAAAGCAAACTGACCTTGACCTTGAAGGAAGTGGGGGTGGCTATGGCCCACAGGGAGCTCTGGCATGGGCTGGTCCATGAGGTCTGGTGTGGGCTGGCTATGTTATTATGTATGTAAATGAATGTTTTACTGATGATTTTATAATGTTTTGTACCAATTGATTTTATTGATTGTATTCTTGGATAGCATCAAGGATGATTATGTGAAGCCACCCTGAGTCCCCTCATGGGAGAATTGGGGGGGGGGGGGTAAGAAATGAAGATTATAAATAAATAAAATAAGAGTCAGAAGTGACTGAACAAATAAACAACACAGCAAACTGATCATGGGGTTCATTTGGCAAAATTTGGTCGGAGGGGTTATTTTTGCTTTCTTCTGTGGCTGAGAGAGTGTGACTTTCCCAAGGCTACTCATTAGGTTCCCATGACTCAGAAAAGATGCAAACCCTAGTCTCCTAGAGTCCAATTTCAATACTCTGCCCACTACATCGTGCTGGATTTTATTACATAAAATACTTTGAGGAATTACAAGACTAAGGACTTTATCAGACAGAGCTGGGGGAAATGGAGGAAACCAGAGGAAATTGTCTTCTTTAGATGGGATACCCCATCACACATGACCACCTCCTCCCACCTCTAGCTCAACCATTTGTAGAGGAGACAGGAGGCATCATTATTAAGGCAAACATAGACAGTTCTTTCCTGGGCTCCTCTTCTTTACCTCCCAATCTCGAGGAGTCAGAAGGCATCATTCTTAAGTCAAACACCCTTCTCTGGGTTCCTCTTCTTTCCCTGCCAATTATTTGCAATCACAGAAGTCGGAAACCTGCAAAACACTAGAACTTCCAGTAGTTGGTTTAAAAAGATTGTGGTATTCTTACTGACTATATTAATTTTAAAAAATTACCATGCCAGAATCATGAATCAGGGTTTTGGGGGAGAAATGTCAATGCTTGGTTGGAGACGACCCATAGGAATGCCCATTACTCCATGTTACCCAAGCCATTACAGGCAAATTTGACAAATCCCATTCCATTTCCCCCACTTTCTCACTTAAGCCATTTGACACAGCAAAATTGACAGATCCCATCCCATGTGTCCCCCCCCCGCCTCACTTGTTCCCATTTCCACATGAATCATGAGCTCATGAGATGATTTCTCCCCATCTCATGTCACTCCCCTATTTTTAAGCACTTTAAAAACAGTTTGGAAGTCTGTCTGTGTATTTTGATGGGCTCCGTGATGCTTAATCGAGGATGGGGGGATTGCGTGTGATAAAGTCTTAACTGGCTAACAAGTGGGTGAGCACTGCGTGAACCTAATACTGGAGTATATAGGCCTTGAGTTGGATCACATCAGGCTCATTTCCCCCCGAAGTATCCCTCCCTCCAAAGAGTAATTTTGTCATTCTTCATTCATGAAGAACAGTGTTTAAAACAAATAGGAAGAGTGGAATATTCACTTGGATATAATGAAGCACATGGCAAATGAGCAATGCAATTCAAATTGAAACATCATTTAATAATAATAATAATAATAATAATAATAATTTATTTATTTGACCAGTCATATGATCATTTCAAAATTCAACACAAACAAAAGACAAGGCAAAAAGGAGAGGATGGCAGCTGGTCTTCTATTTACAGTCAGAATCTTATTTTTCTGGTTCTTCTTTCGGGAAATGTGTTCTTTTCTTTCAGAATAAAAAGGCTTACTCTGATTATGGTGGATCTTTCCTGTCCTTGCAAGAGGAATGTCAGAAGGGGACCTGCAGTTGGATAATATTGGATGTACATATCAGCATATGCTGGACAATCAATTAAGAAATTGGAACATTATCCTATTCACAGGGTGACCACAGTGATGCCCTTAGGTAGCTTAACCTAATCACTTGGGCTTTTCGTTACCATTGTGTTACACACATATATTTAACTGAAGTCAGTACTGTGCTTTTGAAATGGAAACCACTGGAATAAGAGTATTAATTAATATCTGTTGAACAAAAGCAACAACCACAAAGACGGAAAATGAGAGAGAGAGAAAGGAATGTGTTTGCATTATGTATATTATACTGTATTCTAGTTCAAGCTCTGGATAGTTTTCCCAATAAGGTGTTAGACCATAATAATAATAACAATAATAATAATTTATTTCTAACCCACATCCATCTCCCCGGAGGGGACTCAGAGCGGCTTACATGGGGCCATGCCCGAACAACACATCACAAAATATCAACATCGAAAAACAATAAACACAATAAACACAATAAAATACATCTTTGAAAACACAACAGCAGAATCTAAAACAGAAGCGACAGGACGGGCCACATGAACATATAGAATGTTTAAAAGCTCGGGGGAGATAACTGGAGTAGGGTCGAAACATGAGAGTATATTATTTTTAAAATCTTGCATGATGCTCCTTTTCTTCAAATGCTGCTCTCATGAAAGCAAACATGTCTGGAATAGATGGAGATAGGAGAAGCAGCTTAAGCTAACACATTGGAATACCTGAACATACCTGCCCAAAGCCATTCTGAAAACCTCAGCTTTATGCTCTTGGCTCAGAAATAGGTACAAAACAGTCCTGTTTAGAAACTATAACAGAGAGAGGTTTGAATGAGGAATGAAATTGTGTAAATTCAAAGAGTCAATTCAGTGTACCTATGCTATATGCTTTTCTATCCAGTTGAAATGTTTCTGATGGGGATAGATATGGAATGATCAAATATAAACTTTAAAGTAGGGATGTGCAAAGCTTCAGAGACCTGTTTTGTAATTCGGAGATTTGTATTAACAAATTTCTGACTTACGAATTGGTTGTTAATCTACAGGCACTATATCGTTGACAATGCAGGCTTGTGTAACCTGCTTCCCGGGTATAGGCCGTTAATGTGATGATTTTATTGTGTGTATTTGCTGTGTTTTTATATATGCTGTTTTAACTGTGTTTTTAGTGTTGTGAGTCCCCCCAGTCGGATGGGAGTGGCGATGGACAAATCCAAATAAATAAATAAATAAATAAATAAATAAATAAATAAATAAATAAATAAAGCATTATGAACCGAAACAGAAGTTTGGAGAGATTTGTTGTGTTGGAGCATTTTTTTTCAGTGTAACATACTTTGCAATTGTCTGGAGTTGGAGGGGGTGAGGGAGCTGATGCGATTGACAAGAACAGCTGGGTACATTTTCCCCTTGTCAATCAATCAGAAGAACCAAGAAGAAAACCAATCACAGGGCTTTCTGCAAAACTGGTCGTTTCCTCCTCTCAACATCTCTGCTTCTGTTCTAATTATTTGTGGAGTAGTAGAGAGAGAGAAAGAGAGAGAGATGTGCTGCTCGTTCTGTGTTTTTGGTAAAACTTAAACAAACTTTTGATAATTCTGCTATTTTCTGTCCCTTCATATCTAATCTATAGCCATCCTCTGTTGAAATTATCCAACCCAAACATTTATTTTCCAGATTCCCATAGCTAGCAAACTGTACTCCCTCCCCAAACAGTCCTCTGCTCCCTATGTTAACGAGCTAAATTTGGGTCGGTTCTGCCCTCCACCTGGCAGAGCCCAGTCCCCCAAAGAGGGTTCTTTTAAGCCTTGGTGAGCTAGAGAACACAGATTCTCCCAGTCCCTGAAGCCCAGGCCAAATCACCTCACCAATGCCGAAAGTAGAAGCCATCGAAATTTATTCTGCTCAGCTGAGAGGATGAGAGCTGCAAATTCCTTGAAACCGCAAAGCTGTCATAAGGTCATACAGAAATATAAGCCATATTTAAAGGGTACAGAATTGCCAAAGTTTGAATTCCCCACCTGCCCCCAGTCGGCGCGCTCTTCGTTGATTGGTTGGAATGTTGGGGCCAGCTAGCCAATCAGATGGTTCTTCGCTTCCAGCTGGTCCAATGAAGGAAGCCCAGGGGCTGGCAAAGTCCAAACAATGAGGGTGATACTGTCCTTGAATGGATTTAAAATATTATGAAAGGAACCCTGCCTACATGACAGGCCTTGGGCTCAGACACCAGTACACATCTTTTGTTTAAGCTGCAACACAAAGTCTAGTACCTAATCTGCTTTTTCCTGTTGGCAAAGGCAGACCACTGAAACGATAAGATAGGAAATCTCTGTTTGATGACTTTAATTACTGAAACAATATGGTGGCATGTTTTGAGGTCCGAATTCAAAAGAGGTGCCTTTTGTGAGTATAGAAATTATTATGCCAGGCCATCAAAGACAAGACCCTGGGCGAAACTCCGACTTGGCCTTGTCATTGATTGACAGAGATAAAATCTGGATAAAAAGGAAAGACCTTTTCCCAAAAAGACCTATCTCTGGTATTGTCATGCAATTAGTTCCTGGTAGCTGAGTTGAGTCATGGTTTTCAGAAAATGCAGCTTTGGCTACCTTGGCCAACCAAACTCTCCAAGAGAAATAACCTCTACTAACCTCTTCATCAAATATTTTTCATGGGGGCTTGCAGGGCAGGTTTACAGGGGGTTAGGTTTACATCATTCCCTCATAGCCTCTATAATATGACATTTATTGCATTAAAAATGATAATAATGGAAAAAAGGGAGAAAGAAAAGGAACGATAGAGAGAAAGGTAAATTCAGGAACTGAGAGGCAATGTTTGATCAGTGCTGGGGAAAGCCTTATGAGTCCTTGTGAAACTATGAATCCCTTGGTTCTGAACTATCTTTAGACAGAGGCCTGGGGGTGAGTCACCCCTGATATCACCTATGCCTCCAGCATATGGGGGTAGGGGAATCCCTCCCTATTCAAATATGGAGAATTTTACAAAATGGCCCCCTTACGGAGAGGGGGAGAACTGGGCAGAGTGGGGGTTACTGTAATTTATATTTCAGATAATTTATTTTCAAGAACTGAAAAGAAAGAAAGGGCCAAAGCACAGCAAAGCAATGCAAGCATTTGCATTCCTGTGGAAAGGATTAGGGCCAGAAACCAAATAGCCAGGAAGCGGTTTTTCAGTTCTCTTTTAGCTTTTAAAAATATAGAGGAGGAGAAACCAAAGCAAATTAAAGATATCGTTTCAATTTCAGCCAGAGGGGGGAAAAACATTCTTGCTGATAATGAGTTTTTGCATAGTCCATGTGATTTTAATCACTTAAAATAGAGAGGGTGAAAGAGAAGACAGTAAAGAGTGAGCTGTAAATCCGGATGTGTAAATTACACCTACCTTAGGAAAAAAAATAACTTTAATGAATTGCAATTCTCACATATTCCTGAGCCAGTATGGTCGTTTCAGTGTGTGGTGGTGGGGATGATGAAAGTTGTTCTACAGAATATGAACTCTTCCAAACTTTAGCATTACTGGTGATAGGAAGTTTTATGTGACAAAGAGAAGAAAGAAAGAAAAAAGAATGCTGTTTTACCTTCCATCAATCTAATTTTTGGGGATCTGTCTCAAAACAATTGAGATTGGCTGATGAGATTTTGGACACAGAAAACAATCTATGCCGGGGTGGGCAATTATTTTTCCCCAAGGGGCCACACAAGAGCCAAAAAATATTATGGAGGGTCGCACCTAAAGGCTGAACTACATTCTAATCTACATTATTTATTTATTTATTTACTATATTTACTATACATTACACATCATTAATATTAACATATTAATATATCAAGAAATATTCATATATTATTAGTATTAATATCATAATAATTATATTATAGTATATATATTTTAGGCATGGGAAAAAAGTTATGAAAATTAAAAGATTCGTAAGAAATTCGTAAGAAATGCTACTTTCGAAAAGCCTCCACCTGGAACGCCAACCAGGAAGTGGACTTTCTTTTTAGAACCTCGGGGCCAGGATTTTCTTAAGTGTCGTTATTAGGTCGTAAGGGGGCATAAGGGGGCACCCTCCTTCTCTCTCACCACCCTCCCCGCCTCCCTTGCCAATATTATGGCAAGGCAAGCCCTAAACTCGCTCCTTCCCTCGGCTGGAAGGAAGCCTGGAAAAAATGTAAACAGAGGATTACTCAGAGTAAATCTGCAAAGGAGGGCACTTTGGATGAAGGGCCCTCCTTTGCAGATTTACTTGAGTAATCCTCTCTGTTTACATTTTTCCAGGCTTTCCTGCCTCTCCTGCCCTGCCAGGATCTAAGGCATCAAAGAGTATTGGGGTGAGAAACCAACCTAATGTATAATAGAATGAATGCTACTGTAAGTGCCACTGCCTAATATTATAAGTAATCCAACTGGTCATACCTAATTCCATGCACATGCAATAATACAGCAGTAATAACAATAACAAGAGGTAAAATTCAAACCGAGTATTCTGAGTGGTCCCTGCCTCATGCAAACGGGCTCATGCGGTGCAACGGTGCAAACGGAAATTAGCCCGGGAAGCCAGCTTGGGAGCACACACATACATATTCTTGGGAGGGGGGATTTGTTGCAGAATCCCGGCCTCATAGAGAAGATTCTGCAGCAAACCCCTCCCCCAAAGAATATGTATGTGTGTGCACCCAAGCAGAAAACGCGGTCTTTTCCCGGGCTAATTTCCCGGGCTCACAAAGAAGAGCCCGTTTGCACCGCATGAAGCAGGGACCACTCAGAACACTTCGGTTTGAATTTTACCTCTTCTTATTCCCATTGCTATTACTGCTGTATTATTGCATGTGCATAGAATGTAGGTATATGACCAGCCTGGGCAAACTTGGGCCCTCGCTCCCTCGGGATCGGGGTGAGAGAGAGGCAGCGAGGAGCGAGGGGGGGGGGTTCCTCCTCCTTTTCTTTTGCTGCTTCCAAGAATAGAATACCCCCTCCCTCCCTCCCTCCTTCCTATTTGGAGAGTCCCATCTAGAATTCAGTGTGATTGATTCAAGTTTTGGCCTACAACTCCCAGAAATCCCAGCCACTTTAGCAGCTGTTAGATTTCTGGGAGTTGTAGGCCAAAACCATCGGGAAAGCGCATGCTCTGGCATACGAATTTCTAACGAATTTCGTTAGTACTTAAGTTACATTTCCGAAATTTTTGGGATTTTTTTTGTAAGTCTTTGATATACTAATCAAAAAAAATCCCCCCCCCATTTGATTTTAGAATCGCCATTTTTCGATTTGTTACCATGCCTAATATATATATATATAGACATTATAATATATTGAAATTATAATATGATATAACATTATATTATATTATTATATTATTATTATTATAAAATTATTATAAAATAATAATAAAAACCACTAAAATTAAATTAAATTCAAGAAGACAAGGTGCGAACCAAGATGAAGGCTGACATCCTCAAGTGAGGAAGGATCCCAAGATGGAATGGCCCAATGGCCCCAGCCCAGAGGATGGCAAAGTGGACTCAGCTGCCGCCACAGCAGAGAAGACCAGAGCAGAGCAGTAGGTAATCGGAGGCTGCAGGCCTCCGCCTGCTCTCGCCCCAACCCGTTCCCCAGCTGATCGCCCTGCCCGAGGAAAAGGGCGTCGGGGGCAGGGCCAAGAGGAAGGGGTGCCTCTGCTGCCATCCCATTGCGGGCTCTGTGGGGCCAGTGTTGGCAGAAAGGCCAGAGGAGCGGTGGCTTTGGAGTGCCCGCCATCCCTGGAGGCGATCTGGGCCTGCAGGGGGAGCACTCAGCGACCTGAGGTGACTGATTGCCCTGGTGACCCAGAAGACGATCAAGTCTTCCGGGTCGCCAGAGCAATTGGCCCCCACAGGTCACCGAGTGCTCTCGCTGCAGGGCTTGTTGACACAAGTCCAAAGTGGATCACATGTCACTCCTGGATGTTTAGAGAAAGTCCAGGGACTTCAAGTCCTTACTGTGATATAAACTGTGGTGAACTGGATTAGCCCCAGCCCAGGGAAAGCAGGACAGATAATTAATAAATAAATAAACATTATTTATACTCCGCCCCATCTCCCCAATGGGAACTTGGGGCGGCTCACATGAGGCCAAGCCCAAACAACAAATTGCCATAAAATAAAATCCAAAACATCAGCAATAAACACAATAAAATACATACATTTAAATAAAAAGCAATATACAACAAGATATCTAAAATCACAAAAACATGGCGGGCCACAGGCAACATATAAACATAGATGTCTGTATATCTTCAGGAAAGCTCCTGGCCATTGCTGGGTGCTTTTACTAATATTAGCAATAGTGGTGGGGGAAAAAGTAGAATGATATGTAGTAGTTATGCTGGGTCGAATTGCTTTCAGCCTGGATGGAGCACTACTGCTTCAGGTTGAGGACACGGCATCTGAACACCTCTACACCCATCCCAAATGTGGCTTAAAGTTACTCAAGAACTGACCTTTTCTGTTTTGGAAGGCCCCGGCTTTGTAGAATGTCCTCCCTAGAAAAATCAGGGCCACCAACACTCTTTTATCATTTAGGAAAGGAGCAAAAACTTTTACATTTGAAAAGGCCTTCAGGGGAAATTAAAATTGTAGATGGACCATAGGTTTATCTAGATCCAAGAGTATGGGAACTTGGCTCCCAATGGGATTAATTAATGGTTGTTATATTTGTAAATAGGGTTTTATCACTGACAGTTTTAGATAATCAGGTTGCTATAAGGAATTCATCGTATTTTAATCTCTTTTAATTTTTGACTTTTTATGTTCTTTTTTTAGTGTTAGTTGCTTTGAGTCTCAGCTTGGTGAGGGAGAAAAGGAGAGTAAAAATCAACTCAAATAAATAAACACCCTGTGGCCTCCAGAATCAGTATATTTGGCAGATGTACATGAATCCTTGGTAATTTTTCTCTGGACATGCTCCAACTTATTGGTTTCCTTCTTCAATTTGTGATGTCCAGAATTAAGACAGACTTAAGGCTCCATTTCAATGTGCTTTTAAAATGGAGCCCCACAGGTGTCCCACAGAGGCCATTACATGACATATGGACACTTCTTCTGGGACTCCATGGGGCTTCATTTCTGCACCACATTGAAACAGAAACAGAAGTTCATCTTCAAGAGTCAGATGTTCATCGTCTCTAAACCAGAGAATGTTAGGGGAAAGCAGGTAAGAGACAGGTAAAAGAGTTAATAATAATAATAATAATACTGTTTATTTCTATTCCACTCTTCTCACCCCGAAGGGGACTCAGTGTGGATTACAATACACATACGACAGATCATCCCTGTCGGAAGACATACAATTTTACACATAGACAGTCCAGTGCAGTTTTTAGAAGGATTTCTTCTTTCCTGGCTGCATCATACAGGGTGTGCGTCACAGGATGTGGATGCTCCATTACAACATCATTGTTGTTCTGTCCTTGCGTCATTGCGCCTTTACGTCACAAGGGGGTGCTGTTGTTCCATCCTCATGACGGGAGCCTCTGTTTCCACCACTTCCGCATCTTCCTTCTCCTGGCAGCCGAACTTTTTCAGACGTTGTAAAGTCTGTGTAAAAATCCTTCCCCACTTTTCTGTGGTCCCCAAATTGTTGTTTATTCACAGCTGGCTGTTGAACTGCTTGGGTGGGCAGTGGACAGGACTCAAATAGCTGGTCGTCCAAGCCAGCTCAAGGATTCGATCTAGCAACCTTCCGATTGCAAGCACAGCTGTGTTACCGCTGTACTATCTCCCCGGCTCAGAAGTAGGGAAAAATGGTAGGGAATGAGGTAAGATGGTTCCTTTTGCTTTCTCCTGCTTTCTCCACCACTCATCTGATTAATTACTTAGACACAGGATTTCAAGATAAGCCTGACCACATCAGGACTTGATTTTGTGAGATGCCCCTGTTGATGCAGTCCACACAGTGGAGACATATCCTAACCTTAAAAACATGCACACCTTTCTTTTATATATATTCACATACATGCTTGCATATGTAAATTCCGATGTACTCGTGAATGAAAGAATACATTTTCATTAAAAACATAGGAGCTTCAATTCCCTCTTTTCTCAACATAAAAATAATTAAATTGAATATTAAATATTTTAACAGAAGAAATGGAGATGTAGCAGTGACCAGGGAGGTAGCTGTTTAAAAGATAATTCCATGTAGAGTCATGTGAGCTTGATAGCTATGTTCATATTAACCACCATGAATTAAACATAGCTTTTGCACTAAAAAGGGCTTTAAAATATTTAATAGTGAAGTACTTGCCTAGGAAACCTTTAACAGTACCGCTTGTGAGAATATTGCTTAAAATAAAAACAAAACACAATTCTATTTCTATTTCTTATTCAAAGAAAGGGTATGATCTAGGTTCAAAATTCTTTGCCTTGTTTTAAAGGACAATCTCACACTTTTAAAACAAGGTAACAGATTCCATTTAACTTGTTACGATACTGCTCAATTGGCTGAGTTTCACAGTTTCAAGGCATGGGACACATTTACACTTAAGGCAAGCTGAAGCCAAAAAATATCTCTGTGGCCATTTTTATTTCCACATTATGTTTGAGTATCACAGGAACAAGTTCCTTAATCATTTTCAAAGGAAATAAAACCTGAAATATACCTTTTTTCATTTAACACTTTGCTATGACACACATAGTCCTGCCAGTTTTCCATCCTACCTTAAACAAACATTTCATTATTTATTTATTTATTTATTTATTTATTTATATTCCGCTCTTCTCACTCCAAAGGGGGGACAGAGCGGATTACAGGTACACATACTTAGTAGGCTTGGTTTAGAACCCAAAAATCGCAATTCGAAAATTAAATGGGGGATTTTTTTGATTAGTAATAGAAAGACTTACAAAAAAATTTCCAAAAAGTTCTAAAATGTAACGTAATTACTAACGAAATTCTTATTTAGTTCTAAAGTAGGCAAAGCAGGGAAACAGGACTGACACTGTTTTAAGCACAGGCAAATCAAGGGGCAACATTTCCCTTGGTTTCCTTGCAGGGAGATATAATGCATTAATATATTATTATTAATATTATTATTATAATAAAAGGACAGGGTTTCTTTGCAGGGACATATAATGCATTAATATATTATTATTATAATAAAAGGACAGGGTTTCTTTGCAGGGACATATAATGCATTAATATATTATTATTATTATTATAAAAGGACAGGGTTTCTTTGCAGGGACATATAATGCATTAATATATTATTATTAATATTATTAAATAAAATAGTTGCCCACCTCTGGTGTAGGACTTGCTTCTGTAGAGTTCTCCTCACTCCAGCTTTTCCCCATTCAGTTTTCCATACCACTCTAGGAATCTCCGTTTGAACTCTATGGTTTTTCCTGATTCTGAACTCTTCCTTCTGCTCTCCGTGCTCTTTTCACTCCCTGCTCCCCTTCCCTCAGTCTTTTTAATGTCCTTTTCATCTGTCCTTCTATCCAGCCTAATTTCCTGGGGGTTTAAACCGCTATTTTCCTCTCAGTCCTCCAAAACATCTCTAGGAATCGTGCTGTGGAACTCTATGGTTCTGGCTCCTTTTTCACTTCCTACAGGAAGGCCTTTCAATCTAATTAGGCTCCGAGCATGGAAAGGCCCCTATCTGACTGTGAGTAATGTCTGGAAAGCTATTTTGGAGGGGAAAATTTTCCTGTGGGGGGGGGGGGGCATCAAAATATTTACAAATCTAATGAAAATTTGGGCCCAGGAAGTGCGGAAAAGAAAGTCCACTTCCGGGTTCGCCACTGCGATGCGTATAAACTTGAAAGTCCCATTACATACGAATCCCTTCCGATTTCATTTAATTTTCATAACTTTTTTCTCATGCCTAATACTTAGCAGACAATCCCTGCCATTTCCACATACAACACATATAAATGAACAGAGGCAAACTCTGGCCACCAGGGGGAGCTGACGCACTCCTCATCTCTCAGCGTTCCCAGCGTCCCTTGTTGTTCCTTCCGCATTCCTCAGCATTCCTGGAGTTCTTTACTGGCCTCACAATTCAGTCAAAATTTGCCTCCCCACTTAATGTGGTACCTTTATCTCCTACTTGACAGATGCAACTGTCTTTCAGGCTGCAAAGATCGACAGCAGGCTACACTTAAAGGTCGAGCACCCACCTCGACCCGGGCAGGCCTCGAATTCATGACCTACTGGTCAGAGAGATCTTATGCAGCTGACACTTAGCCAGCTGCACCACATTCCCGGTAATTAGATTAAGAGTGGAAAAGAATAATGTTTGAAACTCTGTAACCAAAAAATCATATCACTTATCAGGTTCTAGTTAAGAAAATCTGGATTTGTTGCATTGTCCATGATTTGACACACACTTGATGAACAGGGGTAAGGAATTTACATACCATTTTGTCATTTTTTTGTATATCAGTGACACCAACAATTTTGTATAGTTTTAGTACAATTGTAACAAAACAATTGGGTTCAACAAATATATCCATTCAGGATACATCAAAACAATATATTTAACTGGTAAACAAGAATAACAACACAATGTGGCACTATCAAATAAAAAGGAACCCAGAGTTAGATTTCCGCCTTAACTGTCAGTGTTGTCTTCCTGAGAGATTTTAGCCTTTAACTTAATAACCAAAGTGGCAAACCTTGCCATTCAGAATGTGACGAATTCATCTTTACTTGACAATAACATCATTAATTTGTCTTGTTTGCTTGCCTGTTCTCCCTGGAAATAGATCTAAAATGAGCCACAGAAGATTTTCCCACTCAGCCCAAAATATAGGACACCAAAATATCACATGGGCAGAGTTGCAAGCACAAAGACAAACTATTTCATTATTAGTCCCATGATTAGCTCATCTTGTTGATTAAGTATTCTGATGTATGGCAATCCTATTACAGGATTTAGTTGACAAGATTTGTCGAAAGGAGGTTTGCTATTGTAGGCTGGGAGAGTGTGATGGCCCAAGGTCATCCAAAACTAAGAGCAATTCCAGCACATGCTACAGTTTTGGGGTGATCCTGATGGCCAGATTGGGTCCATTTTGGCATAACCCACTGCCCAGATGGGTCAGAGGAAAGAAAATCATGTATTGATATCAATTATTTGAGATTGGGGTTCTATCCCTACAACTATTTGAACAGTCCGATCTTGCAATCTTCGTGAGCATAAAACCCAAGACTCATTACATATGTTTTGTCGAGGGCCTTCTTGGCCAGAATCACAGGATTGTTGTGAGTTTCCCAGGCTGTATGGCCATGTTGCAGAAGCATTATCTCCTGATGTTTCTCCTGCATCTATGGTAGGCATCCTCAGAGGTTGTGAGGTCTGTTGGAAACTAGGAAAATGGGTTTATATATCTGTGGAATGTCCAGAAAAGAACTCGTGTCTGTTTGAGGCAGGTGTGAATGTTTCAATTGGCCACCTTGATTAGCATTTAATGGCCTAGCTGGTTCAAGGCCAGGCTTCTTACAGCCTGGAGGAATCCTTTGTTGGGAGGTGATTGGCTGGTCCTGGCTGTTTCTTGTCTGGAATTCTGCTGTTTTTGAGTATTGTTCTTTATTTACTGTTATGATTTTAGAGTTTTTTAAATGCTGGTAGCTCAAACAGACAAGAGTTCTTTCTCACACCTTGGACATTATTCCACAGATATATAAACCCTATTTTCCTAGTTTCCAACAAACCTCACAGCCTCTGAGGATGCCTGCCATAGATGCAGGTGAAACGTCAGGAGAGAATGCTTCCTCAACATGGCCTTACAGCCCAGAAAACTCATAACAATGGGCGTGGCTGACTTACCAGCCACGACGGGTTGCGGAGCAGCATTGCCCTCCCGCCATCTTGTTGCCCGGGGGAGCTTCTTCCTCCCAGAAGCCCCCCGGATGGCGGGAAGGTCTCCCGCCATACAGGCCAGCCGGCCAATGAGGGGACTGGCTTCGCCCTGCCCCCTCCCTGTCCGGCTGGCTCAGATTTCCGCCCGGGCAGGTATCTTGTGCTGCCCGGGACAGCCTGGCCTCATTCGGAGGCAGGCTGTTTTTGCCGCCCACCCTACTCATTGCATTGTTGGTTTTGCTCTGTTCGTGTATCTGTTCTTTATTGTACCATGTTTAGGACATTATATTGTGTTATGTTATTGTCGCAGCTCCGTGTCCGGCATGTGGTGTGTGGCTTGGCCCCTGGATCAGGTTGGCTTATCACCCCTTGGTTGTTAGGGGGGAATAACGCCCAGGCCCACTGGGGTGCTGAGTTTCTGTGGACAGGCATTGGCCGCTTGCACCCCTGGCTTGCTACCACCTCAAGGCATTTGTGGGGGCCGTCTACCATGATCCAGGACCCAAGCATGGCCGCCAACCCCTTCGTTCCTGCTTTCAATAAACGAGTTGTGGCCAATTTTATCCAACCACTTATCCAACCAATGTGTCCGCATGTTTCTTGGCGCGAGGTGTGTCATGCTTGCACACGCAACTCACTACATGTGGTTACAAAGTCTCCAGCATATCAACAAAATTTACGTAATTCAAAATGTTCTGATGAGTTGCCTTTCACCTCAACAGTTACCATTAAAAAAGCAAACATCTGAAGTTATAAGAAACAATGGTGTGAAGTTGATTTGTCATAGGGTGTATCTACGCTGTAGAATTAATGCAGTTTGACACTACTTCCATGGCTCAATGCTATGAAATGTTTTACAAGCCTTATTTGCCAAATATTGCTAGTGCCTCACTAAACTACCAATCTCAGCATTTCATATGACTAATACATGGCAGTTAAAGTTGTATCAAACTGCATTAATTTTGCAGTGTAGATGCACCCTAGGATATCATGGTGCACGGGGTGAAACCCCTGTGCCGGCAGGACCGAAGACTGACAGTTTGCAGCTTGAAATCCAGGGAGAGCGCAGATGAGCTCCCTCTGTCAGCTCTAGCTCCTTATGCAGGGACATGAGAGAAGCCTCCCATAAGGATGGTAAAAACATCAATACATCCAGACATCTCCTGAGCAAACATCCTTACAGACGGTCAATTCTCTCACATCAGAAGCAACTTGCAGTTTCTCAAGTTGCTCCTGACATGAAAAAAAAAAAGGATATAATGTTGATGAAATTCATATAAAGATCCAATGCTGGATCAGACAAAAGCCTTTTTGCTATTACAAACATGTAGCTTTGTTAGTCATATCCTCTGTGGCTTTGAGTAATTTTCTTTTAACCCCATTCATGTTCACGACTTTAGGGTTGTCATTTTTATTCAAAACCCCATCTAGATACAGATTACAGACAATAGACAGCTGTGATACAGAAACCGGGAAGAGCTCTATACTTCTTTTGTCAGTAGGTCGACCCCATTTGAGTTGACACAATCTCACTGGTGCCAGAACATACAAAAATGTTTTTTTTAAATATATCCAAACCCTGACTCTAGCCCTCAGGATATTGGAACATTTATTAGAGTCAGAAAATACTTCCAAATATATTCAATGCATTTTCCTGGTTTGTGGAGTTTGAAGACCTCCTCTGCATATGAACATAGCAATTCCTGAAAATATTAAAAACTGGGAGAATTTCCCCCAAAGGAAAAAAAAGTGTGAAAATGTAAAATGTGCCATTTCCCTGCACAAAAACTTGCAAAATATTGAAAAGTATTTGTCTTTGCATAAGTTGTAAGTAACAGTAATTGCGTGGAATATAACCAAATATAATTAACATCAGTCTTGGGAGAGAGAGAGAGAAAAAAACTTCTTTAAAATATACAGCTTTAATTATATATAAAGCAGACACACTGATGGGGAGATAATTAGGTGTGTATGCAAATCCTTGCATGTTTGCTGCATATACATAGCTGAAGGGCAGATCCCATGTATATAGCACCAAATTAAATGTGACATCATGACAGGGGCATTGCAGAATGAAGAAAGAACATCCCTGCATTAACCCAAATCAACTTAATGCTCTGCAGAAATAGCATGGGGACAGGATCGGGGCTGAAGCAGTGTCATTTCGAACTAATCGCCCAGCACACTGTATGCAGTCGGTGCCTCTGACAGCTATAGCACCAATCCACAACAGGCACAATTGAGGTTATTGAGTGACTCCAAAGAGAGCAGCTGCTACACAAGCAAACACCCCGTTTGAATTCTGGCTTGCATTGATTACAACAGTGTTTTTTGAGCCGCGGCATATTTTTTACATTTACAAAATCCTGGGGCACACCACCAACCAAAATGACACAAAATGTCATTTGGGAGTTGTTGCTGGGAGTTATAGTTCACCCGCAATCAAAGAACATTCTGAACTCCACCAATCATAGAATGGAATCAAACTTCCCACACAGAACTCCCATAACCAAGAGAAAATAATATAAGAGTTTGGTGGGCATTGACCTTGAGTTTTGGAGTTGTAGTTCACCTATATCCAGAGAGCACTGTGGACTCCAACAATGTTGGATCTGGACCAAACTTGGCATGAATACTCAATATGCCCAAATATGAACACAGATGGAGTTTGGGGAAAATAGACCTTGACATCTGGGAGTTACAGTTTCTGGGATTTATAGTTAACACACAATCAAAGAGCATCCTGAACTCTGGCAACAATGGAATTGAACCAAACTTGGCACATTGAACACTCATTACCAACAGAAAGTACTGAAAGGGTTTGCTTGGGAATTGACCTTGAGTTTGGAAGTTGTAGTTCACCTACACCCAGAGAGCACTGTGGACTCAAACAATGTTATGTTATGTTGTTGTTTGTTTTCTATCCAGAATCACAATGTTGGAAGGAGGCTCACCACTTTAAGGTCCCTAAAATAGGCATGGGAAAACTTCGGTCCTCTGGGTGCTTTGGACTTCAACTCCCACCATTCCTAACAGCCTGAGGCCCTTTCCTGCTTAAGTGGCTGAGGGGGAAAAAGGGAAAGGGCCTGAGGCTGCTAGGAATGGTGGGAGTTGGAGTCAAAAACACCTGGAAGGTCCAAGTTTGCCCATGCCAGCTTTCGACAGAGACCTCTTCCTTCCCCTTCGCGCCCTTTCTTCCCCCTCCTGCCGAACACTTACTTTTTCTTCTACACTGCTGCTTCTGCCACCATTTTGATCTGAGGGGGCAGCGTGAGCGTGTTCAGGAGGGGAGGGGGAGGGAGGAAGATGTGACCCATGCGGGCGCTACTGCACAGACTCGCCCCAGAGCAAAGCGAGCAGAGCGAGGCTGGGAAGAAGGGAGCCCGAGTGGAGAAGAAAAAGTGTTCGGCAGGGGGGGGGGGAGAAAGAGTATTGGAGGTTCCAATTTCCCACGGCACACCTGATGATCGCTCACGGCACACTGGTTGGGAAACACTGTCCTAGAGGTTTGCCTGTTAAACTACTAGTTAGGGACAGTTAGAACTAGTATTTATTTATCGTGTCAGAAGCTAATTGAAAATACAGTTGTAATGTATTTTTAAAAATCACAAAGTTAAAGATTTGGCATTATACTAAATTTCCTTTGAGGAAAAGCTGGGCACTTGGAGTGCCTCTGGTGTCGATCAATCGATAGATAGATAGATAGATAGATAGAGATAGAGAGAGAGAGAGAGAGAGAGAGAGAGAGAGAGAGAGAATTGCTTGTTCAATTTGTATTCCTCAAATAAAGAAATAAAGAAATAATTACATTTAGCTTTTAAGGTCAAAGTGCAGCCTTCGCCCTGAACATGTTGCTAGTGACCGCTGTGTTCCAAATATGGACTTTGTTTGCAAAACATCTGGCTCTTCAGGATGCAGGATAGCACTTCCTCATTGCATCTACGTGCAAGACATTTCCTAATAAAATAAGCTTTGCTGGATCAGATCAAAGATCTAGTGTGCCACGGAACAGTGGTTGGGAAACATTGCTTTAAGGAACCTAACACCTTTTTCCCCATTTCAGACTGATTCCTTGGTAACTCCAGTTGTAGCCTTTAGAGACGATACATTTCACGCCCATCCTAATCAATTCGGTGCTCCATAGGAAGCCAGTGCAGTTGCCAGAGAGTGGGCGTAATGTGCTCCCTTGCCGGCGTTCCCGCTAGCAAGCGCAGCGGCATTCTGCACTAGCTTGAGCTTCCGGATTGTCGCCAAGGGAAGACCTACGTAGAGGGCGTTACAGTAGTCCAACCTCGAGATGACCGTCGCTTGGATCACCGTGGCCAGATCGTGCCTGGACAGGTAGGATGCCAGTTGCCTAGCCTGTCGTAGGTGGAAGAACGCCGTCTTGCTGACAGCGGAGACCTGAGTCTCCATGGTCAGCAAGGGGTCCAATTGAACACCTAAGCTCTTAACCAAGGATGACGGGCTGAGACGCTCGCCATCCAGGGTAGGCAACCGGCACTCATCCAGCCCAGGGCGACCGGGCCACAAGATCTCCGTCTTCGACGGGTTCACCTTCAGCCGGCTGGCACGCAGCCAACCAGTCATGGCTTCGAGGCAGCGATGGAAACAATCGGGTACGGAGTCCGGCCTGCCATCCATTCTCAGCAGAAGCTGGGTGTCATCAGCATACTGGTAACACTCCAGACCAAAGTCGCGGGCCAGCTGGGCCAGGGGGCGCATATAAATGTTGAATAATAAGGGGGAGAGGATGGCCCCCTGGAGGACCCCGCAGTTAACTGGGAGCCTCCCGGAGACCCCCCCGCCTCCTCCACACGCTGTCCCCGGTCCCG